>OU426979.1:14680261-17080261 GCA_911387785.2 Aelia acuminata
TTTAACGATTTTGATCAAACTGGGTATATGATGTATGTATATGTCCGAGATACGACTGTAAAAAATTCATCAAAATTGATCAACCGGAGGGGGGACTTTACTCAAAGAATTTTATCTAATGTTTACGTTTTTTTTTTACTTTCTCAAAAACGGCTTTGATGATTTTGATGAAACTGGGTATTTGATGTATGTATATGCCCGCGATGCGACAGCCGAAATTTCATCAATATTGGTGAAACGGAGGGGGTTCTTCATTTAATAAACTTTTTCTTATGTTCACGTGTTTTTTTTATTTACTCAACAGGGGCTGTAATGATTTTTATCAGACTGGATATTTGGTGTATGTATATGCTCAAAATGTGACAGACAACATTTCATCAAAATTGGTCAAATGCAGGGGGCTTTTTATTTCATAACTTTTTTTTTCCAATTTTTATATTTTTTTGGAATATCTCAAAAACGGCTTTAACGATTTTTATCAAATTCGTCATGTTTAATGAAAATTAGGTGTCAAAATCAAGTCATCTTTTTTATATTATTTATAAAAATGGCAATTAAAAAAACATGTCGATTTATAATGTAAGTTGGTAAGTGAAAGTTGTGTGCTGCGCGCAACGCACCAGATTTTTTTTTTATATTTATAGAGCCTATGTTTCGATCCAAAGATGTAGACCTTCCTGAAATATTGAGACGCTACGGTGGGTTTAAATAATTTTTATAAGAGGAAAATAATAAATCACAATGTAGACAAACAATAAAAACTGAAACAATCAACAAGGTTACAAAAAGTATCAACTTGTAACGACACTATAACAAAAACGTTACCGTATGATTCCATCTTCAGAGCAAGACTAACTCTCCAGTCCATCGCTCCTTATATTTCGTCTGAATTAGAACAGTCTAGAAGGTACCAGACAAAAGTAGAAGATTTACGAAGAGGTCAGAACCAGAGTTGGGCATATTTATATTTATAAATACGAATATGAATTTATTTTTATCTTAATTTTAATGTGAATATGAATATAAATTTATTTATATCACAATATTTGTGAATATGGATATGAATATAAATAAATTCGTATTTACAAGTGTGAATATAAATATATTCATATTCACAGGTGTGAATACGAATTTATTAATATATACAAATTTTTCTGTAAATAAAAAAAAAATTCACAGGGAAAATTGTGAACATTCACAAAAAAATGTGAATATTTATATCTCAGCTGTGAATTCGGCCGTATTATATTGGCCGTATACACAAATTGAGGTGTGAATTTCTACTAAATTCATAATTTCCCAATAAATTTATAAAATTCTTTTCGGATTTCTCTATATTGGTACACATTATAGAGTTAGCCCTTTTTATGGAAATCACATCAGATATTACCTGATATCGATTACTAGGTTATTTGGGATGCTGATTATGAAAAATATATCGATTTTGAGATTCCACCGCCAGGTATCGATTTATTACAACTTGCGCGATATAATCAATCTTGTTGTCGACTATAGGGTTATCTGAGGTGCTGATTTTGAAAATGATATCGATTTTGATATTCCGCCGTCAGGTATCGATTTATTACAACTTGCGCGATATAATCAATCTTGGTGTCGGCTATAAGGTTATCTGAGGTGCTGATTTTGAAAATGATATCGATTTTGAGATTCCGCCGTCAGGTATCGATTTATTACAACTTGCTCGATATAATCAATCTTGGTGTCGGCTATAGGGTTATCTGAGGTGCTGATTTTGAAAATGATATCGATTTTGAGATTCTTCCGTCAGGTATCGATTTATTACAACTTGCGCGATATAATCGATCTTGGTGTCGGCTATAGGGTTAACTATAGGTTTATAGATATATTTTTAATTTAAAATACGAATATGAATTTAATCATACCCTGATTTATATGTCGATATGTGTCAAATTTAATCATTATTATTATTATTATCATTATTGTACCCACTGATAACCCTATAGTCGCCACCAAGATCGATTATATCGCGCAAGTTGTAATAAATAGATACCTGACGGCGGAATCTCAAAATCGATATCATTTTCAAAATCAGCACATCAGATAACCCTATAGCCGACACCAAGATTCATTATATCGCGCAAGTTGAAATAAATCGGTACCTGGCGGTGAAATCTCAAAATCGTTATTTTTTTCATAATCAGCATCCCAAATAACCTAGTAATCGATATCAGGTAATATCTGATGTGATTTCCATAAAAAGGGTTAACTCTATAATGTGTACCAATATAGAGAAATCCGAAAAGAATTTTATAAATTTATTGGGAAATTATGAATTTAGAAGAAATTCACATCTCAATTTGTGAATTTTTTCCATATTCACATCTCTATTTATGTCTCTATTCACAGCTGAGATATAAATATTCACATTTTTTTGTGAATATTCACAATTTTCCCTGTGAATTTTTTTTTATTTACAGAAAAATTCGTATATATAAATAAATTCGTATTCACACCTGTGCATATGAATTTATTTATATTCACACTTGTAAATACGAATTTATTTATATTCATATTCACAAATATCGTGATATAAATAAATTTATATTCATATTCACATTAAAATTAAGATAAAAATAAATTCATATTCGTATTTATAAATATAAATATGCCCAACTCTGGTCAGAACAGGTACTAGAACAGTTTGTAACTGTTCCAACAAAAAGTCTAAAACTCTTTTGGATCATATGTTTTGTGCTTCATATTAAAGTATGTTTTCTTTTTTTTTAAGTATCCATTAAAAACGTTGGATTATTATCTTTGAATTATTTATTCCGTGTTTGATAGCTGTTGGCAATTGTAAACACGTGTAGCCTGGATAGTTGGTCGGTTACATGTTCTGAGAACGTCGGCTAAGCAAAGCAGCCCCGGGACAGCTTACGATTCAATTAACCCAACAAGTAATGCTGACGACACTTTTTCCATCGTCTTCTATCCTTTTATAAATTGCTATTAATCTTGGAAATCTTGAATCATATCGCGATCGAATAATAATAATTACTTATAAAACCAAAAAATGGATTATAGTTTAGACTGTTTTAAAGTTGTGTTTAGAAGGTTTAATTTAACTTGGTTTATTTGGTTTTTCAACTATTTAAACATTTTTTTTAATTTTGCTCATTAAGTTTTAATGGAAAGATTTATAAATATTCTATCTAATCATCGTCTTCAGGATTGGTGATTTATTAATATTATGAAATAAATAAAATAGGCTTTTAAAAAAAATTTTTTTTTGAAGTATCAGGGGATTTGATAAAATATACATGAAAATAACTACTTAGACATGTAAAATTTATATTTTATTTTCACAGATGGAAGTTGGTTGTTTAATTAGTTCAAAATGGTTACTACTTCAAAAACCGAAGTCTTAGCAGGAAGTAAGCACTACAAATAATTTCACGTTTTGATTTGTATTTCGCCTAGGACTTAGCTAAGGTTGTGTGTAAGCAGTTTGTTTAATGCTATATTTGATGCTCAGCAACTTATATCAAAAACATTTTTCATTTAAACTAGGTGTTTTTGAGTTAGAGGCGTTGGAACGCAGTTTCCACCAAAATCGTAAAAATTACAGATTTTTGATGTACCGAACCCGGCTAAACCACTGAACCGATTTGAACTACAAATATATCATTCTCTTTGCAATAGTTTAGCCTCTCATAGTAAGAAGAAAGCAATACTTTGTGATTTGTATTTGCCGAATTATATGCGAGAAACTGAAAAAATCCCAAAAATTTCACGGTTTTTAGACTACAAGACGCTAAATAAGTTCACGTTTTAATTACTTTGTCTCCACAGGTGGGGGCTAATTTTAAAATTAAGGAGCTCGTTTTACATATAATTTGATATTCTACAACTATTACACGTAACATTTTTTATTTGGAGTAGCCCTTTTAAATTGCAGGCTTGGGAACATGAGCGTAATTCATTTTTCCGTTAAAGTGGCTAAATTGACAATCGGTTTGGAAAAAAGACAACCGATTAACTGTGAGGACCTCAGTCGACGCGAAACTTAATGCCCTTAATGAGATAAATCGTTTATGATGGTGTCGGCACAGAACCTTAGGGGTTCACTAAACCTTATCGCTCTATCCTTATATACGTGAGATTAAAAAAAGAGCTCTGAAATAGCAAAGCAGAAAAAAAAAAAATCAGTAACATATGTAGAGGAGTATGTGTGAACGGACGTATGGACTGGCGTACATGAATGGCTGTGAACTAGGGATGCGACATGGATGTCTATATTTCTAAAACATCGATGTTTTGAAAAAAAAAATCATCGATGTTTAGGAGCTGATGTTTTATGTTTCGATTTTTTTTTAATAGAAATTCACTGTCGTAAAATAAAATTAATCTCGTAACACAGTTTGGAAACATTTCATTCATTTTTTCTTTTAGCTCATTGGTAAGGCATTGAGCTGTTGTGCTGAAGGTCCCGAGTTCGAATCTTGCTTGGCAGGATATCTTTAATATTCTGTCATAGTTCGTCTCGTGGGCCGAGAGACCCTCCTGTGGCAAGCCCAGGCTCTGTAAAGAGGGTACCCTAAATTGAAAAAATAAGGGGAGAAACCTGGTGGTTGAGAGTTTTAGCCGTTAAATCACCACTTTGCACGACCACTGAACAAGAAACAGTACCCCCATACACAGCACTGTACCCAAGACCGTTCATGGCTACTAGTGGTATAGGTACGTTTTTATTATACAATAGTAGGTACTTTTTCATTTTAAAAAATATAAGTCAAATTAAAACAGCGAGGCCGAGACACAGATGTTTAAAAAAAGCTACAATTAATCGAAGTTAAAAAGAAAAGTTAATTTTCTTTTTGGCCTTTTATTATTCCAATTTTATACAACAGTGAAAAATCCAATCTTCCTTTATGATATATATATTTTTTCAATGCATTAAAAACCTCACAACGTTAAGTAGCAACAACCTAAAGCCAGTAACAGGTGAGTGTAATTTGACATAATTATTTATTTATTGACGAGATCTTAGCGAATTGATGTATTGTATGGTTATAATGTATGTATTGGTGTGTATATAATGAATATAATGTAATATAGGACTTTAAATCAGAAATGTTTCCAAATTTTATAATTATTGTAAATTAATTTTTAATAAAGGAAGTTGTAAATATTATGTAAAATAGTTTTGAAGTACACCTGAAGATGAGGCAAATGAGTCTCGAAACGTTGTGAGGTATTGAAAAAATATATAGATCATAAAGGAAGATTGGATTTTTCGCTGTTGTGTAAAATTGGAATAGTAAAAGGCGAAAAAGAAATTTAAAAATTCTTCCAGTAAAGTATAAACTATCAAAAAAGAAAAAGTTAAGTTGTTTTTGTTCAAAAATCGATGTTTTGTTGATAAGGGCACCTACGTCGCATAGCTGTTTTACAATATCTATTTTTATAATAACTAAGTCTTCATTTTGTCCTTGTTATTGTGTAGTAGAAAATATTCATCTTCAAACAAGACGAACCATGAGAAAACCTTCATAATTTATATAAATGAAGAGGAAATTCTTTTTGTTTGTTTGTTCTTTATAGAAATCCATACCGTTTGTCCTAAATTCTCCAAATTTCGCCCAGTGGTTCTTTCATAACAGGTGCGAACACTTCTCCATATTAAAATTGAATAACTTCAGGTAATCTCAGGGTATATTCTTTATTGTTATAAAAATCGTTATGATCGCTTTACTTTGTTTTTTTACGAAATCGACCATTGAGTCGAAAAATCCTTTGATTTCTAAAGATTCGAGTCGCATTTGCGATCAACAATCACTGAGGGTAGCTGATATCAATTTGGGATCCCCATGTTTTTCTCATGGTCAGCTGTACATTGTATGCTCTAGAGTAGGTTTATCTAAAATCATTATTATATATGCCCCAGAGGGTAAATAAAAATATAGTACATCCCAGAGCTTTAGAATTATGTGCTATTTTTTGTTTATAGAATTGTTCACGTTTACAATCTCATTTTATTTGATAAATAAATATTTGCTCAAAAAATTAATTTCATTATCTTTTTACTTGCATTCACCAATAGATGAAATGTATTCCATGTGTACGATTCCAAATCCCGCCTGAGATCAAGTCCTGCAAAATGGTCTGGATGTATATGTGAAAAGATTAGCTCAGAAACTAATTCTCATTCTGAACTGAAATTAGATTCTTGAGGTAGGTAAAATTTTTAAAAAATGTTTAAACCAAATTTATGCCAGTGATTTGACAGCAAAAATTTCGTCCAAATTGAGTGACCATAGGGGCACTTTATCCCAACCTGTTAATTAGATTTAAGATTTCGAAACGTCTCTGACGATTTTGATGAAACTTGTCATATTTAATCCCAATGAAGTAATTTAACATCAGGTAGGTTTTATCGTCATATATTAGATCTGAGATGGCTTAAATGGATTATGAAAAAAATTTCCTATATTTTGTTTATTTCGAGTTAATAAACCTAGTAACAAGAAATGGCTAAATATATGAAAGGATTTAATAATCAAATGAAGGATTTAATAATAGAAAAAAAAAAAACTTGATGGGGTCACCTGTGGTATATTGGTTAGCATAGAAACTTACTATACTAAAGGTCGCGGGTTCGCGTCCCGAGGTGATCCTAGGATTTTTTAATAGGAGTAAAAAATCCTTGTCTAGGCCGTCCCTCGGATAGGACGTAAAGATCCCTATCCTAATTAAACCTATACAGGCAAAATTTAGGACTCCCAGCATCGTCCGATTAGCCTTAGTGGCATAAAGTGACGTTGAACCAAACTTGATTTCTCAAAACAAAAATTTCAATTTCGTGTATTGTGAGTAGAAGTGTAATAATATTACGTTGGAAATCTTAGAATTTAAAAATAATACTATTTTAGAAGTGGTTGATGATCGCACGTAACAAAGAAAAAATATTTTCCAATAAAATAATCGAAATAATTGTCATTGAGGAATACAGTTTTGTGTGCCATTGTCGTCACCGCTCTTAAGTAAGCCATTTTTCAAAAACTAATGTCTCTTTTTAGTCAAAGAAAGTAGAGATTTTTTTAATAATAAAATTTATGTAATATTGACTTTTTTTTCTAGGGGTTTCAAACACCCGAAAACCTAAGTCCAATCATAATCATGTCTTTTAGTAGTCCTGAACGACCTAGTTTCGTATCGAAAGGATAATTCGAAGAACGGTCTCGATATTAAGGACATATCGATATGGAAAAGGATAATGGTGTGTTTCTTATTGTTTGGTATTAGCTTGGCTGAAGGTCGCAACTCAGTTGAAGCTCTTCCACGCTAAAGGCATCAACATGGTCTTCAACTATGGTGAGTAATATAAATGTTATAATTATATTATAAATAATTATAATAATAATAATAGTTATTATTAATGAGTTAATAGTTCAGTCTCCCGGTTTCGAACCTGCAGAGAGCTTGTGTCATTTCAATATATATGATTAGCAAATGTTCAAGTCTAGCTGATCAGCTTAATAATATCCAAAAATAAACTGGCTGCTTATTAATAAAAAAAAAACTTTAAAAAAAAAGTAATAGAGTTCAGAGAAAAATGTTTATTATTAACATAGTTATTCGATAAAACATTTAAATAAAAATATGTTCATAACAGTCCCTTACCAAACCTGATATTATATTAACCTACGTACAGTTGTTGAAAATAATTTGTTTGCACAAGTCTTATTTAATTTATATTTACATTTAAGCACATTTATTAATTCGTAGCTTTTTTTTTTTTTTTTTTAATTTAGATCGAAGTTCCGAACCAATCTCGCTGTTTGACCGCTAGGGGCGTTACAATAGACGGAATAGATCTGATTTCAAGGAAAAGTTTTTTTTTTTATCAATGTTGGATTGATTATTAAAAGGTGATAATTATTGTCATTAACCGGTTAAATAATGATCCAAAAAATGTTCATCCCAAGATTTAATACAAAAAATACTTAACTTGTAAACAAGTATATTGTTTAAGTATTTCGTCCTGTAGCGCTCCTGGCGGTCGAACAGCGAAACTACGTTTGGTTACAAACTTCGTTACTAATATTTGACCGTGTAAACAGATAGAGTTCATTTCTATTTAATACTAACACATGTCTGATTATTCGATTATATTGTACCTATATTTACTTCTACCTTTTTTTTTTTTCTTTTTTTTAAGTCATACTGTGTTTAAATAAAAAGAATATTTTTCGATTTTTCAAATCAAAAGAATTACAATTTTTCACTATAACTGACTATCTACAGTTAGTCACTTTAGCAATCAAGTGCCGCTTGGATAAGCAAAAATGTTGTATTTGTGTGGACCAAACGTTCAGGGATTCTGATTAAAATATTGACTATTTATATCAATGTATAGCTGTTATTATTTAAATAAAAACTGATGGAATCAATAATATGTTAAATTATATAATGTTTGTTCTTTTATTTTTTATTTATGTTTGTGGAAATCATGGGCGTCACCAACACTAAATTAATAGGTGGGGGGGGCTCAATGTTCTCATAGATATGGTAGGTAGAAATTCGAGACTAAATAAAGTATCAGATGGAGAAATTTGGGTATAATCAATCAATAGTGTATGCTTCAATTAACTAATATTTTACAAAGTTTATTTAATTTGATTGCTTAAACTCGAATAAATTCTTAAAATTGCATTTTTATTTAATTGTTTACATTCGGGGCGCATCCTTTTTTGCCCCACCCCCCTTGCGTTGTCGCCTGTGGTGGAAATAAAGAAAAATAAAGCAAAAAACGGGTGAAGTTACTGTTTTAAAAATAACTCTCAATAAGCTGTTTTTACAATTTGACATTTTAAATTGGAAATTAAAATTATTATTACTCGTTATCAGAAATTTTCTGGGTGGGGGGGCGTAATTTTTTTTAAACGTCTGTATTCTATCCTTTAGAAGATTTTAGATATTCCTCCTGAACCATTATAAATGAGAAAAGTGTTAATACTCTAGGTAGAATTTTAGTTATAGCCCATCTAAGACGTGTTTTAACAGATATTGACCAAGAATGTAATGTAAACTTGCAATAAGTGTTGAAACAATTTTCACTTAACAATAAGAATAACATGACAACATAGCAAATAACAATTAAATGTTTAAATATAATCCATTATCCATTTATAAGACATAAAAGTATTTTTATTTATATAATTGTATTTAATTTTTATATAAAAATAACTTTTCGATAGAGTACATTAATGACACGAGACAAAACCTAAACTAAACTTGGAACAATCGCATGGAAGTTTTTAAAAATTAAATATTAACTTCACTTTTGTAATTTATAAAATTTTCCTTGATGAAATGTATTAGAAGTTTTCAACTTTTTTAAGTGGTAATTTTATCTCTACCTATTTATTAGATTAATCTTGTTCATATTATTCAGCTAAAAGAAAACTGAAACAGAAATTTTTTTTTTTATTGATGCGATTTTCATTTGTTTATTTGTGAATATTCAATTGGCTAATTATTCAAAAGAACAATAGAAACAATTCTCATATTGATATAGATAGCATGACCTCCATGTAAAAAAAAAATAATAATAATAATTGCTATTTTTTTGTTTTTGTTTTTTGGGGTTATAAAAAAATAAATCTTGTCCAGCGTCCATTTATGGCTTTTCTTTTATTTTTTATTATTATTTTTTTTTTGGGTAGTCTAAAAACCATAAAATAAAAACTCTGAAACTAACTGGAACTATAAAATTTAAATTATTCAAGTTTATTTTTCCCTTATCGTATATAAATAATGCTTAATATCAAAGTTCATCTAAATCCTACTAAGTAAACCTTGATCTAAACTTATTTCATATCTTCAATATGATAAACAAGATTTTGAAATCGATACAAAACGTTGGTACTTTATTTAACTTTCCACTATCTTTTGAGATAATTTTGTAAACATTTAATTGAGGCGTTGTAATTTCAGAATTAGCCAAAGCTATTTTCCAATCAGTTTTGTCGTTCCATATTATTGAGGAGTTGGAAGATTTTAGATGTTATCTAAACATTGGACTTACGTTTTTTATTCCACATTTTCGTCATCATAGCATACGATTCAACATCCCCAGAAAAGTAGTTCTTGTTGATTTTTTTTGTTTTTCGAAAGTTCAAACAATTTATTTATGTATAGATACGTATGTGAGGTCAATAAATATAGAAATAAATCTAAAATAACTATATATCTCAATAAATAAAAATAACTATATTTTTCACTATATTTTATATTTTAGAATAGAAAGATCCTACAATACCTAACAATGATTTTAAAAGCTTAAAATATTTTGTTCTGAATGTTGTCGAATTCACAATAAGTTGGTCTGATTCCCATTCACCCATTGCTTGCCCTTCATTTTCGGCTGAAAAAAAAATACAAGAATCGATAAAAGAAAAAGGAAAAAAATCGAGTTGTGGTTTCCAAAGAGATCGAGAACCTCACTCACTTCCTCCAAGGCAAAGATCCACAACAATGTATCTTGGTTCCTTTCAAACAAAAGCACTTTTATATTAATAAAAAGACCAATTATCTCAATAAATTTATAATGAATAACTTTTGATCTTTAATTTAAAAAAAAATCAATCGAGAAAGCCGTGTCAAATTTGAGTTTAAAAATCTGGTGCAATGCGCGCAACTCATAACTTTCACTTACCATATATGGTACTTAGAATAGAAATTGTCGTGTTTTGATAAATGAGCCCCTTAAAGCACAAGTGGTGTAACTCCAATTTTCGTTTTGTTGTTTTTGTTAGGCATTGTACTGTGTAGGGAAAACTGTGTTATGTTTAATGCACTAACAGTGTAACTCCTAGTTTCCCATATTTGTGCATTCATTTGTGGTCTGGTGAAACAAGTAGTACCAAAACGTCTTAACATAACAAACCCTTTAATATCTCAAAACATAAAAATTGGAGTTACACCACTTGTGCTTTAAGGGGCTCAAATACTCGTATATAAACCCCATTCCTCATTTATTCACATTTTCCCACTTTAAAAGTGGCACTTTTATTTACTTATTTTTATTTATCTCCATCGCGTCTAATTTTATAATTCTCTATTTATTTGTTGGAAACTTTATTTGGTGACCATAGAAACAAATGATTTCCATTATGTTCAAAAAAACTTTGACAACTCTTCGTGAAGAAATAGAACGCCTTTAATTATATATAAACAATGTTCAGTCATTAAAGGCGTTCTGCGCATGCATGTTTTATGAGTTGGATTTTTTATTGTTTTCTACTGTATTTGTCTACTTGATTTTTTTTCATGTTTCACGTTTAGACATGTTTATTTTGTAGGCTGATGAGATACATTTAATTTCTCTGAAAATATTTAAATTTCCTTAAAATTTTCCTCCTGAAAATATTTAAATTAAAATATTTAATTTCCTTCCCCATTTAAGACCCTTCAGAACATTTCTATAATAATAAAATTTAACCTGATATTAAACAATACTTGATTCACATTACATATGACGAATTTGATCCGTTTTAGAAAAAATCTAAAAAAAGAAATAAAAAAATTAAAAATTAGACAAAATTTATTAAATAAAGTGCCTACTTCATTTGACCAATTTTGATTCAATTTTTTATCTGTCCCATCACGGGCATATACATACATCAAATACCCAACTTCAGGTTCGTACGGTTCACACACACACAGACCATTTCACGTAACTAGATTATTTGGACTCAAAGGACTCCTAAACGTGTATTACCGTTGAAAACCGGGGTTAAAATTTTTCACAATCCCAATACTTTCCCTTACTATGTATTTCATATATAGATAAGTGAAAGTAATGATGAATTATCAATGAATCACTGGAAAGGTTTTAATTGTCAACTGATGCACACAATTTTTCCCAAGTGGGAAAATGTGAATAAATGAGGAATGGGGTTTATATACGAGTATTTGAGCCCCTTAAAGCACAAGTGGTGTAACTCCATTTTTTATGTTGTGAGATATTAAAGGATTTGTTATGTTAAGACGTTTTGGTACTACTTTTTTCACCATTCCATACTTTGGCCGCGATATTAAGTGAAAAAAAAGTTGATACATTGGTTTTCTGTGAGTGTATTTTATTATTTTAGAATACAAGCTAGTAAAAGTTCCCATTCCGAAGCTATAAAGTTTATTATTACAAAATAAACTAGCTATAGAGTTTATTATTACAAAATAAACTAGCTATAGAGTTTATTATTACAAAATAAACTAGCTATAGAGTTTATTATAACAAAAACTATAAAGTTGCATAATACAAAAAATAAAATAAACAATTTATTTTTTATTGCGCTGCTATCTTATTAGCAGCATTTATACTAAGTAATTATTCTGATAATATTAACCAATAGGAATTAATATTAATATGAACCAATGAGAATGTCCAGAAAGTTGCGTTACTCGATCCAGTGTGCAACGTTGCCACCAGTGCTTCCTAAATCTCTATTTAACTAAAGTCGATTTCGAAAACGTTCCCATTAAGAATTTTAGGACATTTATCCTCCACTGAGGTTAACGTAATGTTTTTTACTAGAGATTTGTTATATTTATTGGACTTACCTACTTTTTACTTTCACTTTCCTGTATTTTTTTTTTTGTTTTTTTTTTTTTTTTTTTTTTTTTTTTTGTTCGGTACCCCTACCTGGCCATGTGTGGCATACGGGGGGTTACTCTAGAGGTGTAACCAACCTATTCTAACCATGGTGGGAGGGTCGAGATTTATTCCGTGGGGCCTCCACGAAATAAAAGTCAACCCTCCCAGGGCGGATTCGAACCGCCGCCGTTCGGCTCGAGCGTGCAACAGCGGGTCGCGCTCCTACACGCTCGGCTATCCCGGCCCTTCACTTTCCTGTATATGAAATATATAGTAAGGGAAAGTATTGCGATCGTGAAAAATTTTGACTTCCGGTTTTCAACAGAAATACACGTTTTGGGGCCCCCTGAGTAAAAATAACCAAGTCCCGCGAAATGGTCTGTGTGTGTGTGTGTGTGTGTGTGTGTGTGTGTGTGAACAGACTAGCTCAAAAACTATAAACCGTGCGAATCTAAAATTTGGTATTTAGTGTATGTTTATGCCCGCGATGTGACAGCAAAAATTTCATCAAAATTGCTCAAAGGGAGGGAGTACTTTATTTAATAACTTTTTATGTTTTTTTCGATTTTCTCAAAAACGGCTCTAAAGATTTTGATTAAACTGAGTATTTGGTGTATTAATATGCCCGAGATATGATTGTAAAAATTTCATCAAAATTGATGAACCGGAGGGGGGACTTTACTTAATAAATTTTTGTATCATTTTCATGAGTTTTTTTTTATTTACTCAAAAATGGTTTTAACGATTTTGATTAAACTGGGTATTTGATGTATGTATATGCCAAAGATGTGTTAGCCATCATTTCATCAAAACGGAGGGGGCACTTTATTTCATAACTTTTTTCCAATGTTTACCTTTTTTGAAAAAAAGGTAAACATTTAAAAAACGGCTTTAATGATTTTGATAACATTCGTCATGTTTAATGAAAATTATGTTTTCCTTAATATCAGGTAAGCTTTATCGTTATTAAAATGTTCTGAGGAGGCTTAAATGGGGAAGGGGCTTTTTTTGTTTATCTCTAAAGGTACCTTTGTTTTTGTTTACATGGAGATATTAACTGCCTCTCGTTACACCTAAAAATAAGAAATGGCTAAATACATAAAAAAAAATTAAGTCAAAAAATCATCAATAGACGAGAAAAAAAGAAAAATATTCCGTCAACTCATACAACACGTTGAGCCCACGCTTGCGGAGTACGCCTCCAATGACAGTAGGTGAAAGTTGTGGTAAATGAAAGTTGGTAACTATAAAGGGATTTATACACTGTATTTGTAGAATTAATCTATATCATCGTCCAATAATTTCAGAGGAATTAGGACCACATTTTAAAGTTTTGTCAATAAAAGATTTTGCATTTTTTAATACACTATTATCCTCCATTCATTTATCAAAGAATTTTCAGCCTTTTTTCGTGCTCTGATACAATTCAAACATTCATGTTGTGACTTTTGTGAGCTTTCCCCAAAAGATAGTTGTTAATTTTGCTTGCGTTGTTATCAGCTGATGCATGTCATGAAAGTTAATGTTGGTTATATTTCATGTCGAAGGTTACCTTTATGAAGTCACACGTATGAATTGATGAATCGAAGATGATGTAGTTAAAACCGATCAGAGGAGAAAGTTATTATTCGACTTCTATTTATAAATTACTCAGGGCCAGAATATAAATTTTTCATGGAGGTGCAAGCTTAATTTTGCCTCCCTCCAACTTAGAGTAAACATTTTATAGCGGGATTTAAGGTAATTTATTTCAATATAGGATTATATTTACTCCCGTGATTGAAAAAAATTATCATGACAACCGCAAGGTATAAATAAATAAACGTATTTAAAAATCGAAGAAGTGGTGATGATTTTGCTGATATGAATGTAGGAGGGAATACGTTTAAACATGTAGAGAAATTTAGATATTTAGGGGCGATGGTAACTAGAAAAAAACGAAATCGATGAGGATATCAAGGCTAGATTAAAAGCTTACTTTTCAGTCGCGAAATTGCTTAGCTCGCGCCTTCTATCTCGAAACTTAAAAATTAGGATTTACAAAACTATTATTTTTCCAACGGTCCTTTACGGATGCGAAACGGGTGGCCGCTGACATTGAAGGATGAGCAACGGCTTAGAGTTTATGAAAATAAAGTACTGCGTAGATTATTTGGACCTAAGAGGGATGAACTAACCGGAGAATTTAGACGCTTACACAATGCTGAACTGATTGAACTTTACCCGATTAATATAATTGACGTGATAGCAGCAGGACAAATAAAATGGGCGTGTAAAATTGCGAAACTTAGTAGTGAGCGAATTCCGAAAAGATTATTAAGCGCGGTGCCGAATGGGAATCCCGGATCTATCGAAGTTGGGTCTGGAATACGGTCGATAGATGGAGGCGTGCAGGGAGCGAGTGGTGGTGTCGGCATCGAACCTTCGGGTTCGTTAAGTCCTCATTATTATAATTATTATTATTTAAATATCGACTTTGCTTCCAAAGTAGGGACATAGAATCGCATTTCTGTTGAATGTGATATTACTTTACTACCTTCAATAACTAAATAAAGATTATGAAATAGCATTTTTCTAAAATCCTACAACTTTGGAGATACTTAAAGTAGGACGCTGGGTTCTGAGTTTTGCGAGATCTTGTTCTAGGGTGATTTTTTTAATTTTACTAAAACATTAGCACAGGGTATGATTAGGAATTATTGAGAAAATATTTTCTATTATGTATATAAGTATAAACATGGATTTTGTATTGCAGGGACGCGACGTAAATATCATAATCTTCAAAACATCGATGTTAAAAAATCTTCGGTTTCGTCAAAATATCAATGTTAAAGAAATATTATTTTTGTCAAGACATCGATGTTAATAATGTACGATGTATATTTGTGATATTGCCAGAAGTTTTGGAAGGCTTGAAACCGTTTAGTGGTTCTTAATACCAGATGTGAAAGTGATAAAAACAAATACAAAGGTACTTTATAGAAAAACAAAAAAGGCCCCTTCCCCATTTTAGCCCCCTCAGCACATTTTAATAATAATAAAGCTCACCTGATATTAAAGAAGACTTGATTTTGATTAAACATGATGAATTTGATCAAAATCATTAAAGTCGTTTTTGAGATAATCAAAAAAAAGGTAAAAATTGGAAAAACAGTTGTGAAATAAAGTGCCCCCTCCGTTTGACCAATTTTTATGAAATGTTGGCTCTCACATCTTTGGCATATACATACATCAAATACCCAGTTTTATCAAAATCGTTAAAGCCGTTTTTGAATAAATAAAAAAACCACGTGAAAATGATACAAAATTTATTAAGTAAAGTCCCCCCTTCGGTTAATCAATTTTGATGAAATTTTTACAGTCATATCTCTGGCATATAAATAGGTAAAATACTCAGTTTAATCAAAATCGTTAGAGCCGTTTTTGAGAAAATCGAAAAAAACGTAAAAAGTTATTAAATAAAGTACCCCCTCCCTTTGAGCAATTTCGATGAAATGTTTGCTGTCACATATTCCGGGCATATTCCTACACCAAATACCCAATTCCAGGTTCGCACGGTTTATAGTTTTTGAGCTAATCTGAGCTGCTAAAGACCATTTCGCGGGACTTGGTTATTTGGACTCAGGGGGCCCCAAAACGTGTCTTTCCGTTGAAAACCGGAAGTCGAAATTTTTCACGATCGCAATACTTCCACTTTCGCATTACTTTTTTTTCCTCCCCTTCCTCGCCTTGTTGGCTATAGGGGGTTTCCCGGGCCAGGGGAAAGGGTGGGGGATTGATTCCGAGATTAATTAAATTTTCCCCTGGCTCCGGGTTTTGAACTTGTTATCTTCATGTTTCCAAACAGACGTTGCGTATTTTCTGACGCGTTTGCCTACTCGGCCATCCCGCCACCCGCGATACTTCCACTTACTATATATTTCATATATAGGTAAGTGAAAGTAAAAAAGGTGGTATCAGCCACGCAATTATGCGACAAGGGAGTGATGACCCCCCCCCCCCCAAATCCCGTGCTCCGTACCTGGGCTTGAATACTGTTTAAATGATGATGAATCCTAAATAATATTCAAATATAGGGCAAAACTCCCAAATATAGAAGAACATAATTACAAAAGGTTCCATCTTTGATTCATTCGAAACGAAAGCCATTTACTTGGGCAATTTGGGCCGAGTACATTATCAAACTTTACACGCCAACATAATAGATCCTTATTTCGGTTGAAAGATGACTAGATGAATCGATTTCTCGATTAGGGTTTTGAAGTGTTATTAATCGATTTGCTGTGTTGAGTTGTTTGTATAGTTTGATCAATGAGGCATTGAGTCTGTATTATTTTAGTAGTTTGAAAAGGTTATATTCAGAATAAAATTGCTGCAGTGGATATTGTTGCTTTTAGGTGGCCTTTTATCTAATAACAAATTTTATTTAAAATTAAGAAAAAAAAGAAAAGTTCAAATAATTTTTACTTTCACTTACCTATATATGAAATATATAGTAAGGGGAAGTATTGCGATCGTGAAAAATTTCAACTTCCGGTTTTCAACGGAAATACACGTTTTGGGGCCCCCTGAGTCCAAATAACCAATTCCCGCGAAATTGTCTGTGTGTGTGTGTGTGTGTGTGTGTGTGTGTGTGTGTGTGTGTGTGAACAGACTAGCTCTAAAACTATAAACCGTGCGAACGTGAAATTGGGTATTTAGTGTAGGTATATGCCCGCGATGAGACAGCGAAAAGTTTATCAAAATTGCTCAAAGGGAGAGGGTACTTTATTTAATAACTTTTTACGTTTTTTTCGATTTTCTCAAAAACTGCTCTAACGATTTTGATTAAACTTAGTATTTAATGTATTAATATGCCCGAGATATGACTGTAAAAATTTCATCAAAATTGATCAACCGGAGGGGGGACTTTACTTAATAAATTTTGTATCATTTTCACGTGGTTTTTTTATTTACTCGAAAACGGTTTTAACGGTTTTGATCAAACTGGGTATTTGATGTATATATATGCCAAAGGTGTGATAGCCAACATTTCATCAAAATTGGTCAAACGGAGCGGGCACTTTATTTTATAATTACTTTCACTTATATATGAAATATATAGTAAGTGGAAGTATTGCGATCGTGAAAATTTTCGACTTCCGGTTTTCAACGGAAATACACGTTTTGGGACCCCCTGAGTCGAAATAACCAAGTCCCGCGAAATGGTCTGTGTGTGTGTCTGTGTGTGTGTGTGTGTGTATGTGAACAGACTAGCTCAAAAACTATAAACCGTGGGAACCTGAAATTGAGTATTTAGTGTAGGTATATGCCCGCGATGTGACAGCAAAAATTTCATCAAAATTGCTCAACGGGAGGGGGTACTTTACTTAATAACTTTTTAGGTTTTTTTCGATTTTCTCAAAAACGGCTCTAACGATTTTGATTAAACTGAGTATTTGATCTATTTATATGCCCCAAATATGACTGTAAAAATTTCATCAAAATTGATTAACCGGAGGGGGGACTTTACTTAATAAATTTTGTATCATTTTCACGTGTTTTTTTTATTTACTCAAAAACGGTTTTAACGATTTTGATCAAACTTGGTATTTGATGTATTTATATGCCTGAGATATGACTGTAAAAATTTCACCAAAATTGATTTACGGGAGGGGGGACTTTACTTAATAAATTTTGTATCATTTTCAGGTGTTTTTTTTATTTACTCAAAAACGGTTTTAACGATTTTGATCAAACTTAGTATTTGATGTATTTATATGCCCGAGATATGACTGTAAAAATTTCATCAAAATTGATCTACGGGAGGGGGGACTTTACTTTATAAATTTTGTATCATTTTCACGGTTTTTTTTTTATTTACTCAAAAACGGCTTTAACGATTAACAAAAATAAGATATGAATGTAGAAAAATGTGTGACTTTAGGAAATGATAATTAGCAAAACACGTCAATTTCTAATCTAAGTAAGTTGGTAAGTGAAAGTTGTGTGTTGCGCTCACGCACCAGATTTTTACTTTCACTTACCTATATATGAAATATATAGTAAGTGGAAGTATTGCGATCGTGAAAATTTTCGACTTCCGGTTTTGAACGGAAATACACGTTTTGGGACCCCCTGAGTCGAAATGACCAAGTCCCGCGAAATGGTCTGTGTGTGTGTCTGTGTGTGTGTGTGTGTGTGTGTGTATGTGAACAGACTAGCTCAAAAACTATAAACCGTGGGAACCTGAAATTGGGTATTTAGTGTAGGTATATGCCCGCGATGTGACAGCAAAAATTTCATCAAAATTGCTCAAAGGGAGGGGGTACTTTATTTAATAACTTTTTACGTTTTTTTCGATTTTCTCAAAAACGGCTCTAACGATTTTGATTAAACTGAGTATTTGATCGATTTATATGCCCGTAATATGACTGTAAAAATTTCATCAAAATTGATTAACCGGAGGGGGGACTTTACTTAATAAAGTTTGTATCATTTTCACGTGTTTTTTTTATTTACTCAAAAACGGTTTTAACGATTTTGATCAAACTTGGTATTTGATGTATTTATATGCCCGAGATATGACTGTAAAAATTTCATCAAAATTGATCTACGGGAGGGGGGACTTTACTTATTAAATTTTGTATCATTTTGACGGGGTTTTTTTATTTACTCAAAAACGGCTTTAACGATTTTGATCAAACTTGGTATTTGATGTATTTATATGCCCGAGATATGACTGTAAAAATTTGATCAAAATTGATCTACTGGAGGGGAGACTTTACTTGATAAATTTTGTATCATTTTCACGTGTTTTATTTATTTCCTCAAAAACGGTTTTAACGATTTTGATCAAACTTGGTATTTGATGTACTTACATGCCCGAGATATGACTGTAAAAATTTCATCAAAATTGATCTACGGGAGGGGGGACTTTACTTAATAAATTTTGTATCATTTTGACGGGGTTTTTTTATTTACTCAAAAACGGCTTTAACGATTAACAAAAATAATATATGAATGTAGAAAAATGTGCGACTTTGGGAAATGATATTTAGCAAAACACGTCAATTACTAATCTAAGTAAGTTGGTAAGTGAAAGTTGTGTGTTGCGCGCACGCACCAGAAGTTAGAATTTTTATTGGACTATTCATACAATTTTTTACCCCATATAAACATTTTATATAAAATTACAAAATAGTGATGCCTCTTCTTAAAAAGAAAATGGGTTATCAATAAGAATGGAATTGAAGGATTAAAAAAAAAGTGCTATAATTTATTGATAGTAATAATTAGTTGACTCAACTAATTATTGAGCTATGTTCGCCTCAACGCTCAGACCATCCAACACTTGATATGAGGGAGTGAAGGAAAAACGTCTGGACATACCTTTTTACTTTCACTTACCTATATATGAAATATATAGTAAGTGGAAGTATTGCGATCGTGAAAAATTTCGACTTCCGGTTTTCAACGGAAATACACGTTTTGGAACCCCCTGAGTCCCGCGAAATGGTCTGTGTGTGTGTGTGTGTGTGTGTGTGTGTGTGTGTGTGAACAGACTAGCTCAAAAACTATAAACCGTGGGAACCTGAAATTGGGTATTTAGTGTAAGTATATGCCCGCGATGTGACAGCAAAAATTTCATCAAAATTGCTCAAAGGGAGGGGGTACTTTATTGAATAACTTTTTACGTTTTTTTCGATTTTCTCAAAAACGGCTCTAACGATTTTGATTAAACTGAGTATTTGATCTATTTATATGCCCGAGATATGACTGTAAAAATTTCATAAAAATTGATTAACCGGAGGGGGGACTTTACTTAAAAATTTTGTTTCATTTTCAACTGTTTTTTTTTATTTACTCAAAAATGGCTTTCACGATTTTGATCAAACTGGGTATTTAAAGTATGTATATGCCAAAGATGTGATAGCCAACATTTCATCAAAATTGATCAACCGGAGGGGGGACTTTACTTAATGAATTTTGTATTATTTTCACTTGTTTTTTTTTTTTGTTTACTCAAAAACGGTTTTCACGATTTTGATCAAACTGGGTATTTGATGTATGTATATGCCAAAGATATGATAGCCAACATTTCATCAAAATTGATCAACCGGAGGGGGGACTTTACTTAATAAATTTTGTATCAATTTCACGTGTTTTTTTAATTTACTCAAAAACGGCTTTCACGATTTTGATCAAACTGGGTATTTATGTATGTATATGCCAAAGATGTGATAGCCAACATTTCATCAAGATTGATCAACCGAAGGGGACACTTTTTTTCCTAACTTTTTTTCTAATTTTTAGATTATCTCAAAAACGGCTTTAACGATTTTCTTCATATTCGTCATGTTTAATGAAAATTGAGTGTTATTTAATATCAGGTAAGCGTTATCATTATTAAAATGTTCTGAGGGGTTTCTAGAGCAAATGAAAACAAAAATAAGAAATGAATGTTGAAAATGTGTAACTTTGAGAAGTGGCATTAACAAAACGCATTAATTTCTTATCTAAGTAAGTTGGTAAGTGAAAGTTGTGTGTTGCTCGCTCGCACCAGATTTTTTTTCTTCCAATTTTTACCTTTTTTCTGATGATCTCAAAAACGGCTTTAACGATTTTTATCAAATTCGTCATGTTAAATGAAAATTAGGTCTTCTTTAATATCAGATAAGCTTTATCATTATTAAAATGTTCTGAGGGGGCTTTTTTGGGGGGGGGGGGCCTTTTTTGTTTGTTTGTTTCCTATAAAGTACCTTTGTTTTTGTTTATATGGAAAAATTAACAGTCTCTCGTTACGCATAAAAATAATAAATGGCTAAATATGAGATGTGATAAAAATCAAGTAAACATATAGAGGTGAAAAAAAGAAAAATATTCAGTCAATTCATAAAACACGTTGAGTCCACGCATGCGTAGTACGCCTTTAATGACAGACAATTGTTTATCTTAAAGCCGTTCTGTTTATTTAATAGAAATTATTTGTTTCATGGTAACTAAATGAAATTTTCAACAAGTACATAGAGAATTATAACATCAGATGACTTGGAGTATTATACTTGCATTGCCGAATTATCACAAGTAAATACTTTTATTATGAAAACAAAAATAAGAAATGAATGTGGTAAAATGTGTAACTTTAAGAAGTGGCAATTAACAAAACGCATTAATTTATAATCTAAGTAAGTTGGTAGGTGAAAGTAGTGTATTGCGCGCACGCACCAGATTTTTTTTTTATGGCATAGTTTACTTAATGCTTATTTGAAGTATATCTTGCCCTGTGTAAAACAAAATCTTAAAAATGCGTGTGTTTAAAAAACTAGATAAAGACTTGAAATCAATTTTAAAATTAAATTTGCTGTTGTATACTTTGTAAAATGGAGTTTGGTCCGCCATCAAGCATGCGGGGGTTAATAATCCATATCTAAATAATCTTTATATCTAAATAACCTACCCCGAACCCTCTTCGGCAAATCTAAATAAAACACGAACTCAAACGGGTACCTTATCTGTTCACCTGTGTGTTCGGGGATAGCGCTTGTGTCGCTTTTGAGTTAGTTAAGATAAGTTTCTAGACCTTCATTTAGCATTTTCTGACGGTGCTTTTATCCATAATAAGTTAAGCAAAAGTCTTAACAGCCACTAGATCCTGGTCTGCCGTCTTGGTAATAAAAATTATTGTATGCATAAGTGTAAATAGTTGTTCGTAGTACGCCGGTATGGCAAAGTTCGGGGATTACCTGTTCAGGTGCATTCACATTGTACAAACTTTACCCCCGAACAGTCTATCCCGAACCCTATTCGTCAAATCTAAATAAAACACGAACACAAACGGGTACCTAATCTGTTCACCTGTGTGTTCGGGGATAGCGCTTGTGTCGCTTTTGAGTTATTTAAGATAAGTTTCTAGACCTTCATTTAGCATTTTCTGACGGTGCTTTTATCCATAATAAGTTAGGGCAAAAGTCTGAACAGCCACTAGATCCTGGTCTGCCGTCTTGGTTATAAAAATTATTGTATGCATAAGTGTAAATAGTTGTTCGTAGTACGCCGGTACGGCACAGTTCGGGGATTACCTGTTCAGGTGCATTCATATTGTACAAACTTTACCCCCGAACAGTCTATCCCGAACCCTCTTCAGCAAATCTAAATAAAACACGAACTCAAACGGGTACCTTATCTGTTCACCTGTGTGTTCGGGGATAGCGCTTGTGTCGCTTTTGAGTTAGCTAAGATAAGTTTCTAGACCTTCTTTTCGCATTTTCTGACGTAACCTTTATCAATAATAAGTTAAAACAATAGTCTGAACAGCTACTAGATCCTGGTCTGCCGTCTTGGTAATAAAAATTATTGTATGCATAAGTGTAAATAGTTGTTCGTAGTACGCCGGTACGGCAAAGTTCGGGGATTACCTGTTCAGGTGCATTCACATTGTACAAACTTTACCCCCCGAACAGCCTGTCCCGCAAACTGTTCGGCAAATATAAATAATAAGCGATCTCGAACAGGTACTTTATTCGTTCGCCTCGTTGTTCGGGAATAGCGCTCGTTTCGCTTTTGAGTTAGTTAAGATAAGTTTCTAGATCTTCTTTTACCATTTTCTGACGTTACTTTTAATTTTTTAAGTTATATAAGTTATATAATAAGTTAGAACAAAAGTCAGAACAGATACTAGTTCCGATTCAGCCGACTTGGTAATGAAAATTATTGTATTAAGGTACTTAGTTGCAGTCAGACATCGCTCGAAATTGTTCGTTCGGCTCCACGTTTCAGTGTAACTAGCTGTTCGTGGTTCGCAGGTACGGCAAGGTCCGTAGGATTACCTGTTCGAGGGTGAGGTTCGTAGAGTGAAAAGGCACCTTTAAATATATATATTTTTAATATATTTTAATATATACATTTTAAAAATATATATATTTTTAATATATATTTTTAATTTTTTCTATTGAGATGTACGATATTTCATTTTGTTAGCGTGCTGCTACCTGGTATACAATCACGGTACTAGCTGAATTCTTAATTCTGTTATAGCTACCTAACGCGTGAGGTTTGAAGAGTATAAGTCGAAAAATTACGGTTTCTCTGTTATATTGTAGTTCTAAAGCTTGAATTTATAAGCAATTCAAGCTATTATATTTTACATTACCAGTTATATAAGCCATATAAGCCCGAATAAAGTACCTGTTCGAGTTCGCTTATTATTTATATTTGCTGAAGAGGGTTCGGGATAGACTGTTCGGGGGTAAAGTTTGTACAATGTAAAGGCCCTGAACAGGTGATCCCCGAACCTTGCCGTACCGGCGTACTACGAACAGCTATTTACACTGAAAAGTGAAGTCGACCGATGTGTGAGTGCACCTAAGTAACTTAAGACAATAATTTTCATTACAAAGACGGCTGACTTGGAACTAGCGGCTGTTCTGACTTTTGTTCTAACTTATTGTAGATAAAAATAACGTCAGAAAATGCTAAAAGAAGGTCGAGGAACTTATCTTAACTAACTCAAAAGCGACTCAAGCGCTATCCCCGAACACACAGGTGAACACATAAGGTACCCGTTTGAGTTCATGTTTTATTTAGATTTGCCGAATAGGGTTCGGGATAGACTGTTCGGGGGTAAAGTTTGTACAATGTGAATGCACCTGAACAGGTAATCCCCGAACTTTGCCGTACGGGCGTACTACGAACAGCTATTTACACTTATAAATACAATAATTTTTATTACCAAGACGGCAGACCCGGATCTAGTGGCTCAGGAATAGTATTACGCCAAAAAAAAAGTTTATTTGTAACCATACAATTCAAAACAAAAACGCCATAAAAAGTGCCCACTCAGGTGAGAATGACCCATATAAGATATATTAAGTGGATAACATTTTTATCTATAGGCAGATGATTTGTGCAAAGTTGATATCATTTCCTAGGTCATCTGTTGGAGGGTTTGGCACATGTTCGAGTGTTTGATAAGAATTCGTCTTTTTCACTTTAGAAAAAACAGTTTATTTGAAGTTTATTAAAATATACTTTTAATTTTCAGCTGAAGTATTTATAAAGATAATATTTCATCTTAGCACAGATTAAATTGTAAGAAGGGCCGGGGATAGCCGAGCGTGTTGGAGCGCGGCCCGCTTTAACACGCTCGAGCCGAACGGCGGCGGTTCGAATCCGCCCTGGGATGGTTGATTTTTATTTCGTGGAGGCCCTACGGAATAAATCTCGACCCACCCACCATGGTTAGGATAGGTTGGTTACACCTGTAGAGTAACCCCCGTATGCCACACAAAAAAAAATCTACAAAAAAAAAAGGTACCGAACAAAAAAAAATCTTAGCACAGATTCTATTTTTTTTTTTTTTTTTGACGAAGCGATTAAACCAGTTGGTAGAACAAGAGTTGTTCAAGGTGTATTTTAAGTAAAGTAGTAATAATAAGTTATTATTAATATATTATTAATACTTAATAATGTATCATTAAATATATTATTTAAACTCCTGTCCAAACCATTTAACCTCCTGTCTAAACAATTTAAACTCCTAACCATTTTAATCCATTTTTTATTTCCACATTACACCATCAGTATATCTAACGTGTTAGGTCTTATAAGTAAAAAAATTCTAATTTTCAGGATACTATGTTAAAGGATTCATCTTATTCCTACAAATAAACTTACTATCTATTGTGTCTGTTCGTAATAGGAATTTAAGTCCAATTTTCCAGAGTACTTTATCATTTTTTTTTTTTTTTATTTCTTCATTAAAACCGTTACGGTTTGTTATGTTATAAGTGTAAAATATAATAGCTAAAATATGGTAAAATATATTTTACCATTACCCCAGTTATATAAGCCATATAACTTATATAATTAAACAGATAATGAGATAACTTATTGAATAGAAGGGGCTTGCGTACGTAAATTTTTAATAACTTCAAATATGTTTATAGCTGTCTTGATAAATTATTAGGAATATATTAAAATAACCGATGTAAACATTTCTCATATTTAGGTACAGATTTTTAAAATTAGTCTGACATACAAACGTACACTTTGTTCTCTTATTTAATTTGATACCCTTTTTTAACTCCTCTTGGTAATAAGAGGAGAATCGGTAGATTATCTATGTAATTATTATGTTAGCGTTGGCGAAATTCAGCTCCAATACCTATCTACTTTTTTCAAAAAAACATCTTTTGATGACGAGTTTTGTAATTTCACTACACATTTAATCAAATATTTTCAAAGGTAAAAGAAGTAATGGGCAGATCAAGGAGTATGGCAGGCCCCCTTTACAAGAAGCTGGATCCGCCCTTGTATTTAGTTACAGAATTTTGATATTTTACTTACATACAATTCATTGGAACCATCCGTAATTCCAATACCCTCTACACCTTAAAATCGCGCCTTTATCACCACTTCCTAGTCATCCAGTCAATAAAATATATACAAATTGACAATTTCTATTATAAAAATTTCAAAAATAGGGAAGTTATTTTATATCATTTTTTTTTTTTTTTTTTTTTTTTTTTTTAGAAAATATAATTACTCCTTACCTTATCTGTAAATTATTATTTGCTGTGTAAAACTAGCGTCTTATCACTAATTGAATATTTAATTTGTATTTTATTTTTACACTAGAAGTACCCTCATCATTTTAGTTATTTGTTTCATTTCAATTTGTTTATTTAAGCTTTACTCTAAGGTTCTAAAACTCACTTTATATATTATTAAATATTGTTCGTAAGGGACACGTCCCAGAACAAATAAATAAATAATTATTAATATTCTGATTGTTAAAAACATATTTTGACCCTTATTTAACATGCATATCCTCTTACTGGAGATTATACATGTGTACTTGAATTGTAATTTTTCCCCCTACAAACTGTTAATGTCTTGACCTGTTGACTGTATCGTGATGGGAATGTCCATTGCATTCAGAAGTAGGGTAAACCATACAGTTATTGGCACCCCAACTTTAACTTAAAGAAATAGGTAAATAAGTCCTAATTTTATTAAAAGATATACATGAGTCTAATGTTTGAAGGGTCCTCTAAGTCATCTATGAAGTAAGACTTTCACAAACTAACCATAGTGAAGATTTCACAATTAAATCCACAGGGTGCCAATAACTAGATTTGGCACTTTTAACAATAAATATTGCCATATTGTAAAACTAGTGAACTTTTGACCCAAAAAAAAACCTCTTGAGTCTTTATGAGTATGGATAATGAGGAGCTATAGGAAGTTTCTATTCGTTCCCTTTATAAAATGTATTTTAATTTAAACACAGAAATGTAGTCTTAAGGGTGCCAATAACTGTACGGTTTACCCTATATAAAATATTAAAACCATGCATTATTCGACCTATTTGGGGTAAAATTAATTTTCAGCCACCCTTAAAAGGTGCGAGCCACTTTAATCTCGAATATTGCTACTAATACTTGAACTTAAAATCAAGTAGAAATTTTGTTCCGCATTTTTCTTTTTCTATTTTTCTTGTAGTTACTTTATACAGAATCGGATAATACTCTTGACCTAGACAATATTTCGTAACGAGTTATAAAAACGAACAAGCATCTTTAGCTAAGAGAAATATTTATTCCTCCTGGAGTAAAAAGACGTGTTGAAGTGAACAGTAGATGACTACGGAATCGTATCCATTTCCTGTATCACTTTCCCCTCTCCCGGACGACTCCCCACCCTGGGCTCCGCGCCGGCAACCTATTACACACAGAGTCAACTTCGCTACACCCCGGCGTCAGTTTCAACTCGATTCCATCCACTTCTTAAGAAAGGATTATATATAGTACTCCATTTCGTCTTCAGTCTTCCTAGAACAGACCATCTTCCTAGAAGGCCAACCATACACACCCAACCCTTCGGTGAGTCTAGGCTAAGAGAGAACTTCTATGGACACACGACAGACAGACAGCCATTACAATATGGCACCCCCTTTGTAATTTTTATTTGTCCCTTTTCATCCAATCCTTTTCATTGTTGAAGACCGCGAAAATACAAAACCGGTTTTGGACGGATTTATGAATTGTAACCTCACGTGGTCGTAACCTCCCCTCCACACTTCTACGCCTCGTTTCATTCATCACTCGCCCTCGTGGAATTTATTTTATACAAATAAATAGTTAGGAACCATTGATAAAATTACTCAAGTGACACATATCATCACCAAAATACAATATTTAAAAATATGTTATATTATTTTTAGTTTTTATTTAACACACTGTCCATCATTTTTTCATAACCTTTTTGTGAATACCAATTTTAAAATATGAAATTATTTATTAAAAACTTCTAGTTAATTTCAATTAATTTATAAATAAAACATATTCATATTAACCAGATAATAAGAAAATATATATCAGTATTAAGTAATGGCTCTTCAATGTCATTAAAAGAATTTTAACTTATAAATTACATGTTGAAAACTTCTAGTTGGTTTTTGTTTCAATTCACTATATATTCATCATACAAAAATTTATAACTAATAAGAAAAATATCATATATTTAATCATCATTTAGTTGGCAAATTCCTTGATGTTTAATATAGTTTCATTTTACCTAAGTTTATAATTTTTGTTTTCATCCATTGAATATTTGCACATTGTATCATGTTGAGAATTATGGGAGGTTTATATTTAACTGTGACTTAATGCTTCAAGTATGAATCAGACACTTTTCCCAGTTCATTTGTAATGAGTTTAAGGTCAATTGATTAAAATTGAATTGTAAATCTAAAAGATTCACTTATAAATATCTTTTAATCTTGTTTATTCATTTTTTTATTTTAATATTTCATTGTATAATTAAAAAGCTTTTAAATTAAATTAAAATAATAATACATCACAAATTTTGCCCTTATTCTTAGTAATTTACCATAAAGATAAATAAATATTAAATTCTTGTTTTTAATGTTTCCATTATTTAATTATTGTTTTATACAAGTATAATTATCAAAGTGAAAAAGAATATTATTGTTCTATGAAGGCCATTGGACTTGAGACCATGAGTTTGATAAGATAAAATTAAGGCGAAGTCCAGATAATTTTTTTCTTTGAACAAATGTTTAAGGGGGGGGGGGGCAGGAATGATATTTAAGTCTGGAAATTTATTTTAGAAAGAAAAACTATGAACAATAAAATAAATAAATAAAATGAAAAAACCGAGTTATTTCATTTTATATCAAATGTTCAATTAGTATTTATGTCCTACAAAGACCTTGTAGAAGCCATAATAGTTCTTTATTATAGCTATTGTTGAAGTAACAATGACTTGTTAAGTTCAGTATTTATCCTTGAAAACTGCGAAGCTTCTTCGACTATTCTTTAAAGCTTTTTCTTATCAAATACTTTTTTCAGTTGCAGTAAAGTTATTTCTTAGTTTACCTTTATTTGAGACTCAGTAATTTTTGCATTTGCTTTAAAAAAAATTATGAAGAATATTGAACTTAAGTAAGCAATCACATTTGATAATAAATTAATATTTCACTGTCATATTTATGCATTCCGTATAGTGAAAATAAAAATTCCCATTTTCAATTTTTATAGTTTTGCTTAAATATGATATATATTCAATATTATATCAAAATATGTATTAGATTAATTTATTCCGTTAATGTAATTTTTTTTTCTTCCATGTATAAGGTGAAATAGTACTTACCTGTATTTTTTTTTTTTTTTATTTCTATTCGTTTTAATAGTAATAAAGGAACAGTAGATTTTAAACTTTTATACTTTTTAATAAATTAATCTATCAATTGATATTTTTTACTTTTTTTTCTGCCTCCTTTTTAATGTTTAAATATTTTATGTAGTTAATGTTTTAATAATGATAATAATAATGTGTAAATGTATCTTATAAAAAAAAAAATTGAAAACGTAATTTTTTACATTATAATTCTTGATTAATTATACAAACAACAATAAAGAATTAACATATATACTCTTCAATTTCTTTTTGACAAATATTAAATATATTATGTTGATTAACCATTGTTATTTCTTGATTGCCAGATCTTTTATTTAGGCATTTGTTAAAGTAATCAATGACAAATGTTTATGAGAGTTCTATGTTTGTTTAAAAAAATAAAATTAAATGCTTTTAGGTAAGCCATTTAATTGGTATTCATTAAATTATTTTATCACCTTGAGGTGTGTTTCTTCACTTACTCTCCTCCCCCCCCCCCCCACAATCAAATTACTATTCCTTAGAGAAGTTGATACTCATATGCTGAAGTAAATTAATAATTTCTGATACCTAGACCCAGGTCATATCTAAAAGTATCTATAAAGGTGTAAATTATTACAATTTTCATATAAAAAATTAAATGCCAGAAATTTAAATGAAAAATAAGTAGATATTTGATATATATTAATTTATTTCCAATAAATATCGCCTGATTTATTAATATGAATTATTTCAATTACTGATTATTTTTTACTTGAGCCAGAAAGCCTCCTTTGAATTCCTTTGTATAATTCTTAAGAATGCCCTCTAATTACTTATTCAAGTTTGAATTTAGAGGGGGTGATCCACTAGTAATATGTTTCTGTAAGAACAGAGAACCTTCAAAGATCTTTATGATCTATAGTACTATGTAAACGATCAAAACAGAAACAATCGACATAAAGAACCTGTATCTCCTGACATTCAACGAAAACCTAAAGTTTGTGAGTCCCTGCATGTCTTTTAACAATTCGACATTCATATAGCTAAAAGAAAGGAAAAAGGGAATACAGAATTATCTTTATTGTACAATTTATATTTTTGCTTACATATAGATTTTACATAGGTACATATTATCGGCCATACGGGTCCTTATGATTTTCTCAGCTGTAAGAATCAGCGCCATGTCCAAATTTACTGCCCTGAATGTTGTATGGATATATATGTATATATATATATATATATATATATTTTTTTTTTTTGCAAATTTAAAGAACCTCTGTTGCTCTACTTAAAAATATCACCAATTGCTTTTGTCTTCATGTTTGCACTTCTTTAAATGCTTGAGGCTATTTTCTTTCACCACCTCTGAAATAATTGTTTTTCCACTTTTCAGGTAATGTTTTATTATTGTTTTTTTATGCCACAACATTTGTTGATATCATCAATAAATAGAATGTTTATTAAATTTCTCTGAAAGGTTAAAAAATAAAGTTAGCGTTGGTGTTTTTAATATAATATTATACAAATATAAATTATCTACGATTTCACCATCCTTGCCTGTAAATTGCAATTAAGAAAGTATAGAACAATGTTTTACTGTAAGTTGGTGAACATTTAAATTTTCTTTAAAAATTTGTTTAATATTTATTTACTGTATCTGTTATGATTATAAAACTTTTTTTTTCCTATTGATATTTATCTTTTCTCTGTGCATTTATAATTATTCGATGTTGAAACTATATTTAACTATTGTTGACTTTATGACTCAGTTGCATAAAAAGTTTTGCCATAATATTGACCCTGTCAATATGTTTACAGTATATTTTTGTCTTCATAAATATTTGTAAATTTGCACTACTTTCGAAAATATATTTTATATGTTTAAAGCTGTTCTGCCTTTTAATATTTAATGTAAAAGATTCAAAAAACAATTTTATCCAAAACAGTTTATCATTTTATCCAAAACATTTTATGAGTGCTCAGAAATCTAAAATTGAATATTTGTATATTCATTTAGAAATTTGAAGCTTTTTTTTTTCATTTGGAACAATGTTTCATGTAATACTCATGAAAAAAAATTATTTTGTTGTGAACATTGTGAATAATTAAAGCATTTATTTCATCTTATATGAAGAACCTCATAATCTTTCAGTAAATAAATACAAAAAAATTAAATAAAACCACCTACACTCAGTTCATGTAATAAATTGATATAAAGTAAGAATTTAAAACTGTAGCTCTAGTGTGCTAGATTTCAACTATGCACAGACATTTTTAAGCGATAAAGTATAACATTTAATAAAATATTTTTTTTTTGTTTAGTGCTCTGGCATTTATAAATGTTCTTTATAAATTATTAAGTATAGTTTTCTTATAGTTGTTGAAGTTTAGTTGAAGAAATTTTTCTTACTTTTATATATTTTTTTAATAAGAATAAAATAAATAACTGTTATGTCTGCTACATAAAAACATATGGTCTGTAAAAGGTTAATGCTGGTAATTATAGCCCAGAATTCTAAGAACTTAGTAATGGGGACTTGTGCAGCTGTCTTTGACAGATGTTTGTGGCTTTTTCATGACATTATTTCATGCCAATGCTGAAGTTACAAGTAGGTGAATGGTGGGGAATAATTAGCAAAATAATATTTTTTACAATGTGTTTATTAAGGCCTCGTTAAAAATCAAACAAAAAATAGGCATAATTATTTATATAACAATTAAAAAATTTTAATAAGTGGTAATAAATTTAAAAATGAAAATAAATATGTTAAACAGGTTATCAAGGAGGGGACCAAATTAGTCTCAACAATACAGTTTTTTATTTATAAGACGTTTCGGCTCTTTGGAGCCATCTTCAGTTCAGCAAAACAGGCAGACAAATCATTTGAAGTCACACAGGGCAGATACAACTCTCAACCAATGTTCCCTAACCCCAGGTCTTGGGTAGATGTTTTTTAAAATAGCATGAGCAAATAATTTATAAATTATTTTGCGGTGCAGTAATAGCTTTTAAAATTTATGTCTTTCTGTTTCTCATGTAATAAATGATTGTACTTATTTTGAGTTTGAGTTAATTTTGAAAGAGAGTATGGCAACTAATTTACTTTTGCCAACCTAATTTATCTTAATCATCTTGGGCATACCCAGGTAGTAGAGACAGGGGAGGGGTTTAGCAAGAAAAAATACACGTAACTAGAATAGGGTAAACCATACAGTTATTGGCACCCCAACTTTAACTTATAGAAATAGGTAAACAAGTCCTAATTTTATTACAAGATATACAGGAGTCTAATGTTTGAAGGGTCCTCTAAGTCATCTATGAAGTAAGACTTTAACAAACTAACCATTTCACAATTAAATCAACAGGGTGCCAATAACTAGATCTGGCACTTTTAACAATAAATATATCCATATTGTAAAACTATTCAACTTTTGACTCAAAAAAACCTCTTGAGTCTTTATGAGGATAGATAATGAGGAGCTATAGGAAGTTTCTATTTGATCCCTTTATAAAAAGTATTTTTTTTTAATTTAATGACTGAAATGTAGTCTTAAGTGTGCCAATAACTGTACGGTTTACCCTAATATATATATATATATATATTTTTTTTTTAGAGCAAATAACTTTTATGTCTATAACCATAATTTTTATAACCAATAAAACACTAATATGATTATATATGATTAACTTCATAAATTTTTTATTTTAATGTTACCTACCTATTGTAATACTTTTCTTCCTAGCGTTTCAATAATAAAAATGGCAATTTAAAATAATAAGAACTTAAATTTGAATTTTTTTTTTTGTAACTTAAAAGTTTATTTTATAGTTGATAGTATGATATAATTTACTTTAAAAGTAAAAATTATTATTTCTAAAGTTTAAAAGTGACAAACCACAGTAAACCTTTTAAACATACACTGATCATATTTGACCATATTGTAATATGTATTCTACTTTTAAAAATATAATGGCTATTTTGATTCTCAAAAGTAAAAAGAGGATAAACCATATTATTTTTTTTGTGTGTGTCTAAATTTAGCTTAAATCATTCCATAAAATTTAAGAAGTTTAAGAGGTTAGGATATAATCCAAAGTTAGGATCTGCTGAAAATCATTGTATTATTATTATTTTTTTTTTTTTAAGGGATTGTATGAATTTTCTTATTTATAATTTAATTTGTTAAGATTTTGAAACCATTAAGGAAAGGAAATAGCCTGAAAGTTGGCAATCACTAGTTTATTTATTTCTGAAAGCTTAAACACTAACAAAAACTTTTTATTATTTTAAAAAAATGTTTGTTGACATTTTATTTTCAAATTTTCCACTTTTTGAATGGGGTGTTCTGTTTTATAATTAAGTATTTATTAAATTTATAAAGTAAATAATTTGAAATGATTTAAGAATTATATTAACTTACTTAAGGATTTTTACTATAATATTTTTTGTAATAGTTTGTTAATCAGTTTGTAACAAAATACCTCTTTGCCCCTGATGGATTGATAACGATCGAATATTTGGAACATTTTCAAGTATCCTATTACTGTTTTGTCGAACGACATTGTTGATAACGAAGTAAAGATTATATGCTGCTGGGAAACACGCTGATATTACGTGGCGACATCAAGCAAACAAATTCCAGTCTCAGATTAAATAATGTCATTATAACAAAGAGAGAGATAAGTTTTTCGAAGAAACAGAAATTTTTTCAGAAGAATCTCTCATAAAAAAATCTGGTGCGTGCGCGCAACACACAACTTTCACTTACCAACTTACTTAGATTAGAAATTGACGTGTTTTGCTAAATATCATTTCCCAAAGTCACACATTTTTCTACATTCATATCTTATTTTTGTTAATCGTTAAAGCCGTTTTTGAGTAAATAAAAAAACCTCGTGAAAATGATACAAAATTTATTAAGTAAAGTGCCCCCTGCGGTTGATCAATTTTGATGAAATTTTTACAGACATATCTCGGGCATATAAATAGATCAAATACTAAGTTTAATCAAAATCGTTAAAGCCGTTTTTGAGAAAATCAAAAAAACACGTGAAAATGTTACAAAATTTATTAAGTAAAGTCCCCCCTCCGGTTAATCAATTTTGATGAAATTTTTACAGTCATATCTCGGGCATATAAATACATCAAATACCCAGTTTGATCAAAATCGTTAAAGCCGATTTAGAGTAAATAAAAAAAACACGTGAAAATGTTACAAAATTTATTAAGTAAAGTCCCCCCTCCGGTTAATCGATTTTGATGAAATTTTTACAGTCATATCCCGGGCATATAAATAGATCAAATACTCAGTTTAATCAAAATCGTTAGAGCCGTTTTTGAGAAAATCGAAAAAAACGTAAAAAGTTATTAAATAAAGTACCCCCTCCCTTTGAGCAATTTTGATGAAATTTTTGCTGTCACATCGCGGGCATTTACATACACTAAATACCCAATTTCAAGTTCGCACGGTTTATAGTTTTTGAGCTAGTCTGTTCACACACAGACACACAGACACACAGACACACAGACACACAGACACACACACAGACCATTTTGCGGGACTTGGTTATTTTGACTCAGGGGACCCCAAAACGTGTATTTCCGTTGAAAACCGGAAGTCGAAAATTTTCACGATCGCAATACTTCCACTTACTATATATTTCATATATAGGTAAGTGAAAGTAAAAATTATTGTACCTGATTCTATTCAAATAAAAATTAACTCATGTATAATAATTTCGCTCATTGTTAGTCAAGTATCGATTAAACTTGTGCAGTCGATTTATCTATATTCTCAATTCGATTTTGAGGTAAACCAGAAAATATTAATCTTACTTTTATTAGGCTTCATTACTTAGATATACTTCTGCATGTAAACATAGTACTTGGGTCTTTTTCGTTTAAAGCACGCCAATCGAATCTACAGTTACAAATAACACAACACATGTTTTTAAAAGTAACGATATTTATTAACTATTATTTTATTTGTCACTTTATTCCAACTTCCAAAAATTACAGATGTCTTCCAACATAACCTCGAATAAATCTTTGTCTTGATTCCTACTTCTCCACAGAAATTCAGCAAGATACGAATCTATTAAAGTTCTCCTAGTACCTGCTTCTACTTTATTTCGCCTTTTAGCCGCAACCCATAGAGATTCTATCGATTGTGTTTCTGGATCAATGAAATTTTTTGAATGATAAACCGTGTAATGTTTAAAGTCATAGCCTGGATTTTTTTATATTTTGGTATATGGCCTCCATAAATCTACAGCCATAAAGCCAATTTCCATACGACAGGATCTATTATTACATCTCCATCTGAATCTATTCTCTCTCTTGCTTAATTTCATGTTATGTCCATTGCGGCATATCCTATCTTTATGGAGAAAACCTTTTTCATATAGAAAATCTACAGTTTTATCTAAATCTTTGAATTGGTCGTTTAACCTAAAGAAAGCCATGTTTACAATCGTAACTAAATATTTTAGTCATATGTTGTAATTGTAAAGAACCGAGTATTACGTGACCAAGTAACGATATCGCAAATAGTAACGTAGTAGTTACCATATGTTCATATTTGTAACTGTAAATTAGGTTGGCGTGCTTTAAACGACAAAGATCCTAGTACTTCTATAACCTCACCGTTTTCCCTACAACTACGAGTATGTCTATTTTTATCTCTTTGGATTTCCCTTCTGTCAAACACTTGAAAGCTTGGAATAGTTAAAAATGTATTTAATTGGGCGGTTTATTTTTTTTTATTTACTGGTTATAAAAATGTCATTCTTTGTTATCCTAATTTATTTTTATTGTTTTATTACATGCAAAATTATTTATGCTCGATTTCGTCATTTTTTTTTTTTCTTACAAAAATAGTACATTTAACTATACACTTTTTCTCTTTAAGGGATAGGTTGGATTTTCATTTTCCTTTGAACTTAATGGTTAATATTAGTGACGCATCCAGGGGATTTGCGCGGGGGGCGCGCACCCCTCCCCCCTCCCCCGAAGCTGAGAGGTGAGACCAATCAACTATTACTATTTCTGTACAAAAAGGGCTATTTTTGGTAATTTTTTTTTAATCCCTAAGAAAAACGGATTGTATTTAAATATTTAATATAAATTCACTGCGTAACTATGCACCAATATTTTAAATTAGGTCCTCCATGATTGTCTTAAATGACTTATTATATGGTTGTGTCTCTTCAACTTTATTATTTTAAATAGCGTTACGTCGCAAGATGTTACGCGTAGAAATACACAGACTCATTGCATGGTCACTTTAAATGAGTATTAAATAAATATTTCCAATTATTTATTTATAATGAACTAGCATTCCTCGTCGCGGCTTCGCCCGCGAGCCTTCATAATCAATTCTGTGACCATTATCTTGGTATTGATCTAATATAATATGTTAAGGAGATTTAGTAGAATTTGAGCTTCCGGTAGGCGGAATGTTTTTGATATTCCTTTCTTAGTGGTTACCTACATCGCTTTTAAAATCTAAAATCCGAAGTTTCTGATCATAAGTTGTTTTTGCTCTGCGTTGATTCTGTCAGTCAGGACAAAGCATCTTATACATATGGAGAAGTATATATATATATATGGAGTAGTGTGATAGTAGAGTATATATATGTGGAGATGTATATTTATATATGGAGAAATGTATGGAGAAGAGATCGAAATAAACACGCACCATCCCCAATCATGGGAATCACAGTGTGCATAATTTGATTACCACTAATATTTAAATAATCAGTAGCCATATTTTATGTGAATGTCTATTTTAATACTATTGTAACGTTAAATTGTTATTCAAATAAAAAACATATGGTTTAAAATCTCAACAATAGATTTTCGTTAGAGTTAAACAACAATTTCGCCATTTAAGCCCCTTAGAGGTTACATTTTTGAAATTCCTTTCTTAGTGGTTACCTACATCGCATTTAAAGTCTAAATTCCGAACTTCAAGTTTCTATCATTAGTAGTTATTAATTGTTATTCAAATAAAAAACATATGGTTTAAAATCTCAACAATAGATTTCCGTTAGAGTTAAACAACAATTTCGACATTTAAGCCCCTTAGGGGTTACATTTTTGAAATTCCTTTCTTAGTGGTTACCTACATCGCATTTAAAGTCTAAATTCCGAACTTCAAGTTTCTATCATTAGTAGTTTTTGCTCTACGTTGATTCTGTCAGTCAGGACAAAGCCTCTTATATATAGAGAGATTATTTTACCTTTTAATTAAAATTATATTAATAATTATGAAAATCATTCTTTTGTAGTTTTTATGATTTTTAACCGATTCCTCGACTATCTTGATCAGTATAATAATATCCGTATTACAGATATGGTTCCAACAAGCAGTTCATAAATCCTTCTCATTGGAACAAACGTAATAATGAGTTATATCATTAGCGGATATAGAATATTTTTTCGGAGGGGGAAGCCCAAGATCAATCTAAAGTTAAATTAGATATGAAAATAGTAAACTTAAATAACAAACTATGGCTACCACTGTACATTCCCTTCAACTATGCGGAGTGGGACTCCTGTCTGTCACGCCCAGGCCTTCTCGCATGATTCATTAACATAATAAAGATGCAGGTATTTAATTTTGAATTTTATATTGCTGAATGGGGGGGGGGTTGACCCCATGACTTACAAAGATATTTTAAGATATAGGTAGTTAAGTAGATGTATTTTTTTAAAGTAAGCATTGAGAGAAGAAGAAATATATAGGTATATCATCGTCGGAAATAAGTGAGCAAGTTAAATTTCCTTAGTTTTCCCGGCACGACTTTCAAATTTCGAATAGTATTGATATAAAATCAAGTTTTTCATTACTAAGCGTCGAAATTTCGTCAAAAATATCAAAAAGAGGTTACTGATTGCGGCCATTAAACAAGGTGAATAGGTCTTTAATGAGATCAATGGCGGATCCAGGGAGGGGGGCTGTGGGGGCTGCAGCCCCTCCCTTAGGAAATTTTTTCGTCATTTAAAGATAGAATTTGACTTCCCTTAATGTAAGGAATCAAGTTAAAGAACAAGTAATGTGCAGAACAAGTAGAATTTATTTGTAGGAAAGGAACATAAAGGTAAAAAAGCTGATTATCAGATCCAAATGAAGGTCTGTCCCCCCCATTGAGGACTGCAGCCCCCCCTTTACGATCGGCTGGATCCGCCCATGAATGAGATATTAGAGTTGACTAAATGTTCATCAATCTACGAGTATTACAATAGATTTAACACTAAGTACAATAACTACATTTCAAATGAACGCATGACTTTTTTACTACGAACAAACCGCCTCTAAGCTTCTTTTCAGCCACTTAAACAAGTTTGAGTTGAAGTTGACTTAACAGCGATTGGTTCAATGGATTCAAAATATAATTGAGCCAGGACTCCAAAGGGTTCAGGCAAAATACCACAACAGCTTTTCCCTTTGTCACACAGTTGTGAGGTCACTCACTAGTTTTTTATATACCCACCAATCCCCTCAGAAAAGGAAATTTTGTGGTGAGAACATATGAGATAACCTTGTTGTGAACCCTACTATACGTCGAATCATATCATTTTTCCTAAATTTACTTCAGTTGCTTTCAGGAGGTGGAGCAAGGTGTAAAGTTAAATAATATTTTTATAGTGAGCCACTCCCTATACCTTATCAACCTGATGAATCTCTTCACATCCATAACCTCCTTAAGTAATTTTTGTTCTAGTTTTGCCAAAATTGATGGTAAATGGCCGATTTGTCCCTCCGTGACCTGTCACTCCCTAGTCTGTAGTTACTGATTTCGTTTTTAGCTAGGGAGTGACAATGTTGGTCAGGGAGAGACTTGTGATTAAATTTGTAACTTGATTATGTTGATTAATAATCATTGTCAGTTCAGAAAGTTAGTTTTCGATTAAGTAGACTTATCTTATATCTCCCCCCTCCCCCTTAAAACACCAAATATTTTTTTAGAATTCTATAGTTGACTGTTAGTTCTTTAACTATTTTGAAGCTAGGGACCGAACTCATTATACCTATATAAGAATGAGACTGACTTTAGACGAAATGAGACTTTAAAATTTAGAGAATTATTCTTTAAAAGATTCTAATTAATATAATAATGTCATATGTTACATTTTGTCACTCCATAGATGATTACTTTCTTTGAAAATCATTATCTCGAATATCTATATAAATAAAGATGAAATTCTGTTTGTTTGTTAGTTCTTTATAGAAATCCATACTGTTTGTCATAAATTCTCCAAATTTCGCTCAGTGGTTCTTTCATACCAGGTGCCAACACCTGTCTATATTAAAATTGCATTATTTCAGCTGATATTCTTTATTGTTATACAAATTGTAATCATCTCGCTTTACAATGTTTTTTGTTTTTACGAAATCGACAATTTCATTAGAAAAATGAAATTCCCCGAGTGAAACCTGGGTATACAGCTATAATCTATGTAAATAAAGATGAAATTCTGTTTGTTCTTTATACAAATCCATACCGTTTGTCCTGAATTCTCCAAATTTCGCTCAGTGGTTCTTTCATACCAGGCGCGAACACCTGCCCATCTTAAAATTGCATAACTTCAGCCAATCTCTGGGCATATTCTTAATTGTTATAAAAATCGTTTTGATCTTGCTTTACATTGATTTTTACGAAATCGACCGTTTGAGTCGATAAAATTCTCACTTTCTAGATTTTATAGATTAAAAAAATGGATTCTCCGGGTGAAACCGGTATGTACAGCTAGTATAATTTAGCTATGAATATAAGTGTATGCACACTTCACATCATTGGTAAGGAGCAAGTGACCAAGCCATCTGTAACTAGAAACATAAGAAAATATCACTTTGAAATTCCAAAAAATTTATTAGCGAAATACCACCATAATTTTAGAATCACCCACCAATCATTGCTATTTATTTTTACTGCACCTATCCATTTCCTTTTCATTATATCTACGGTTAATTATCTTACACCATCATATTTTTATACCAATATTGGTCAGAAAAACTTAATCGTGATTATTTGGATTGTAATTACATTGTAATGGCGCTCGAAAAGCGAAACAACATTTCGTTAAAAACTTCGCTTCACAAACTTGACAAACAATCCTTCATATTGTACATGACCTTTAGATGAAAAACATCCTAAAGGTATCTAACTCAATATTACCCGCAATGATATACTAGTTCAATCGCATTTTAATATTGCTATCAGAAACAGTCTTCATTTGATTTATTTCAAGAAAAAAAAAAAAAAGATATTGTATTAAGTTGCATAACATTACGTCGCCGCCATATATTTTTTTTTTTTTTTTAAGAACACTTGTACAGGAATTCTTGAATGACGCACCGACATAGTTGCGTAAGCAGCTGATGTGGAATACCATTCATCCGTAGTGTGATGTGAATTTTTTAATTTTTTTTTCCGAAACTCGTTTTCGTGATAAGGAACGCATTCGCCAAAATCAGAGTCAATTAGTGAATTGAAAAGAAAAAAAAAAATCCGTAGTTTTTCACAAAACACTGGCTTCCAGTGCAGCAAAAATTATAAAAGGTAAATAATATAAATGATAAAAATTTTTAATATAATAGATCGTTAAAAAAAGTAGTATTGTATCAAAATTTGTTGGAATCTGATCAAAAATTAATAATTCTAAGCAGGTTTTGAAATCGATAATTAATATATAAGAAATGGAATAAAATCAAAACCGATCGAAATTTTTATTTGTAATTTAAAAAAATCATTTTTCACCATATACTAAAACTAAACTTTACATTAAGACGTGCAAACTGCCCCCTCCCCCCTATATATATCGAAAATATTCCAATTCTACATACAGACAATATAAACTGTTGAGGACTAACATTTGAAAGGAGATTGACTTGGGGCCCCAAAATAAATTAAAAAAAACTATTATAAGTGCTACTCAGACCTAGATCAAAATTAAAATTAAGACAGAAACTCACCATCTAGACTTACTTACTTAAACCAATTTGGTCTTACACCAACCAAGTTTTCGGATCTAAGAAAAAGACACACATGCAGACTCCAAACGTTCCAATCGAAAATTCTAAGACTTATTACTAAAGCTCGGAATTCCGTGCAGTAAAAATTTGGAAACGTGCAATAAAAACTTCAAAACGTACAAAACCATGCAATAAAAATATATATTGCTTGAAAATCAGGCATTAAATTATTTTTGTGAACAAAAAATAGCTACTTAGGAAAAAAGTATGTAGCAGAGAGTAAATTGAAATAGAAACTCTTTGGTTTTGATATAATCATTGAATTTTGGATCTTTTTTGAAAAAAAAAGAAGTAAAAACCGTCAAAAAATCGGAACATAAAATATTTACTTCACATAGTAACAGCAAGATATGGATTACAGAGTACAATACTCGCATGTGAGCTGTAATTACATATATTGGAATTAGGAGGATCTTAAAAAAGGAAAGATATTACTCAAATTATGGAATCACTAGATGCAATATCCGGTGCGTAGGCTTATTTTTAAATCCATCTAACGACACGCACTTCCCCTGTTACCGTTCTAGGGTTAAAAAAAAATTGGTACTTACTTATGCTGTAGTAGGCATCAATTTGTGATTTCCTCTCACTTCCAATTTTTTATCACAAGATTTACAGAACACTACACAACCATCCCTATTGAGTTAAAGATATTTTTCAATCCATCCCGCAGGTTTCGAAGACACTTTCTCCCATTTTAATCATTTTTAGTAACAATATACTCGACAGAGGCTAGTTTGATACTGACAAAACGATGTGAATTGAGAAACAAAATGTAAACGTCCAGGAACCACTGAACCGTAATTTCTGGGAAATCGGAGGTTTGTGTTCGTTTAAATCTCCCAAGTCCCCTTTATTTTTTTTCTATGATATTCACATTTATTTGTCCACTATTGTTTTGATGTGTATTAAAGAAAATTACAATTTTTAATGTATTTTTTCTTCAAAATATCAAATTATGCAATTTCGTGCAGTGTAAAACTTCATTAAAACATCCCATTAGGCTTGATTCGGATAAGTAACTTGAGTTCGCTCTATTCTGACTTTCCAAAAAAAGATGCAATTGCAGGGGAATCCGAGCTTTGCTCATTACACATGCACCTCTATACGTTTCCAACATTACTCTACATGCTGACGTACACATGCCAACTGTCAGGGAATACGTACGGACTCACTATAAACGATTTCATGAAAATTTACAGGAACATCACAATCCACAAATAATAAGAATGATCTTTGGCAGCATGTCTGAAATCATCAAGAGAAGGCTGAAAAGGTGGTGGATGTGAGACCTTCTGTAAATTTTATTGTTTATTCAATCCTACGGAAAAGGTGCCACTGGGTATTTGCTCTCAAGAAAGGTGTCATATTTTTAAAAGTTCTTTAATTGAATAAAAAAAATCTTGTACAAGATAACGGATAAAATCTGTCTGTATTTTCGTTTCAAACAGAGAACGAGGTCTTGATTCATTGGCTGTATTAGTAGAGGGAAGATCTGTTTTTTTTTTTCTAATTTAATCCTTTGCACTCGACACTGTTTCGGACGTTACCTACCGGCAACTCGACGCAACTTATTCGCGAAAACGTACACCCTGAAAACGTAATATTATAAAGTAAAATTTTAGAACCAAGTAAGGAATTGTGATGAAATTCAGGTAATACGTATTTGTGAAGCTTCAAGAACAGGTAGTTAAAAAAAAAATATTTTTTTAAAATTTTCTATATTTTTTTATAATTTTATTATAATATCTATTTATATTGTAAATTTTTTGATAATTAAGAGAACCGGAGCGGATAACAATGGAAATCCCTTAGATTTCACAAAGGTTTCGCCGTTCCTTACATATACATAAAAAATCTAATTGGAGAAGTAAAAACAGTTAAAAAATTACGAGATGGCACCCTTTTAGTTGAAGTTTTCTCAGATATCCAATCTGAAAAGCTCCTAAAATATAAAAGATCTACTTAATAACTTTCCAGTTAAAATAGAAGCACACGGGAAACTAAATCAAAGTAAAGGGATTATTTGGTGCCCCTAACTAAATTATTGTACAATTGGGGAAATAAAATATGAATTAAAACCATAACATATAGCCGATGTTAAAAGATTAACGTACTATAAAAATAATGTAAAACAACGCGAGCCGCGAACGTCATTTATCACCAAAAGCGAAATATCCTGTAAATAGTTTTTACCATTTGTTTATGTCCTTATATGTTAAAAACTGAAAATTATTTGCATTTTCTCCGCTCCAGAGACCTCGAGTGCAAAGGGTTAAAATTCACTTGCATATTATTTTTCTAGCGACCTCGGTTAATCACGAGACACGGTTAAGGTCTGGCCACACATGTCCGCACCGGATCCGCACCGTAGCTATAATACAGGTTATGTTCAGAATATTTTTAATTTAACTTACATATTACCTTTAGTTATGCCTAAAGTTCAAGCCACACATGTCAGACACAGGCCACTTTAGGCATAACTAAAAGTAATATGTAAGTTAAATTAAAAATATTCTGAACATAACCTGTATTATTGCTACGGTGCGGATCCGGTGCGGACATGTGTGGCCAGACCCTAAATCGAGGTTTTAATGTATATGAATTTAACTGTCGAATATTAATTTATTAAAAAAATATTTTAGTTAGTAAAGAATTTATAATATAATAAATAATAATAAAATAATAAAAAAAATAAAAAAATAATAATAATGTGTAATATATATATATAGTAATAGTATGTAGTAGTTTACTCACCCTTGTCCCGAACGCAACTGCCCATTTCTATTAGGGTTGGGGCCCCAACTATTGAACTGTAAAACATTTCATCTGCTCATTCAAGATAGAAAAATTCTCAACTTATCTGCATTTTTTTAAGATTCGCTTAGTATAAAGTTTATCTATTTTCATTTAACTTTATTTTTAAATTTATGAATGAGTATTTTACAAAAAATAAAGTTAAAATACTTATGACATCACATTTTATTATTTAAATTTAAATACCCTCGCCATCACGTTTTACTATCGATTGTGTAAACAGCTGACTTCCCGGAGACGTAGAAAAATAAATCTGGTGCGATGCAACACACAGCTGTCACTTACCAACCTACTTGGAGTAGAAACCGACGTGTAACAGAAAATAACTTCATCCACATTTTTTGTTATTCTTCATATGATATACAAATCTTGCAAGTTTTCAGTAATTTTAGACCCATTATTTTTTTTTTTTTTTTTAGGAGAAAAAAATCCTAATTTTATCAATGTTCGAGTTTTTTTTTTTTACACTTTTTGTAAATAAGTATATCGTGAATGGAAAGCGATGGAAGGGGTAATTTACGTTACGTAGAAAATTGGAACTTAGTTTTAGAATTGTAGTCTCTAATGCCTCTCCAGAAACCGACGAAGATAATTATCGATGATTGTTTCAGCAAAAAACACCTGATATTTCATTTAGAAATCTATTATGGAACTAAAGTTTTAAATTTAAATATAATTGTTAAGGTTTTTCTTGTCTAAACGCTAAAACGTTGATGAAAGCCGGACAAGAACGGGCTTGAAAAAAATACGACAAAATATATGGTTGGACGTAGAAGTGGTGAGGATTTTGCTGATATTAATGTAGAAGGAAATACGTTTGAACACGTAGAGAAGTTTTGATATTTCGGAGCAATGGTAACTAGAAAAAACGAACTCGATGAGGATATCAAGGCTAGATTAAAAGCCGGTAATGCTTGCTACTTTTCAGTAGTGAAATTGCTTAGCTCGCGCCTTCAGTACCGAAACTTAAACATTAGAATTTACAAAAGTATTAGATTTAGTAAATTTTTAATAGATCAGGTGCCTGTTTCTTTAGATAATTCCAATGTTGTGAATTAAGATTAAATAGTTCTCCCCTAGCTTTAAAAAAAATCTGGTGCGTGCGCGCAACATACAACTTTCACTTACCAATGTACTTAGAAAAGAAATTGACGTGTTTTGCTAAACATCATTTCCCAAAGTCACACATTTTTCTACATTCATATCTTATTTTTGTTAATCGTTAAAGCCGTTTTTGAGTAAATAAAAATAAAACCGTGAAAATGCTACAAAATTTATTAGGTAAAGTCCCCCCTCCCGTAGATCAATTTTGATGAAATTTTTACCGTCATATCTCGGGCTTATAAATACATCAAATACCAAGTTTGATCAAAATCGTTAAAACCGTTTTTGAGTAAATAAAAAAAAACACGTGAAAATGATACAAAATTTATTAAGTAAAGTCCCTCCTCCGGTTGATCAATTGTGATGAAATGTTGGTTATCACATCTTTGGCATATAAATACATCAAATACCAAGTTGATCAAAATCGTTAAAACTGTTTTTGAGTAAATAAAAAAAAACATGTGAAAATGACACAAAATTTATTAAGTAAAGTCCCCCCTCCGGTTGATCAATTTTGATGAAATTTTTACAGTCATATCTCGGGCATATAAATAGATCAAATACTCAGTTTAATCAAAATCGTTAGAGCCGTTTTTGAGAAAATCGAAAAAAACGTAAAAAGTTATTAAATAAAGTACCCCCTCCCTTTAAGTAGTTTTGATGAAATTTTTGCTGTCACATCGCGGGCATATACATACTCTAAATACCCAATTTCAGGTTTGCACGGTTTATAGTTTTTGAGCTAGTCTGATCACATACACACACACAGACCATTTCGCGGGACTTGGTTATTTTGACTCATGGGACCCCAAAACGTGTATTTCCGTTGAAAACCGGAAGTCGAAAATTTTCACGATCGCAATACTTCCACTTACTATATATTTCATATATAGGTAAGTGAAAGTAATAAGTCTAATATAATGTATGCCCAATTATGTCTATTAAAATATATAGATAATATTCGGCATTTATGGCTCTTCCAATAAACCTATCCCTAGCCTGTTGACTAAATTCGGATATTAGGACAGTTATATGCGTTTCTAACCTATACACTGAAAATTCAATGCCAACATTTCTGCCTAGTTTTCTCGAAGTTCTCATCCAAGTTCAATTTTTGGTACTTATAGGTTACTAGCATTCCCCGTCGCGGCTTTGCCCGCGAGCCTTTAAAATCAATTCTGTGATCATTATCTTGGTATTGATTTAATATATTATGTTAACAAATTCGATTTAAAATACTTTTGTTGCCTCATTATATCGGTAAGGAAACAATTCACCAGCTGCCGTTAGTTCCACAAATCCGGCATGGGTTGAATGTTGAGACATATGAGTATAATAACTACTGGAATCAGAATAATTTTCACCGTAATCATTTTGAGTAAACGCAGAAAATTTGTCCCAATTTTTGATGACATGTAATTTGCCGAAAATGACAACATTGTTCTTGAGAATTCTCTATAATATAAGATAGAGATCGAAATAAACACACACCATCCCCAATCATGGGAATCACAGTGTGCATAATTTGATCACCATTAATATTTAAATAATCAGTAGCCATCTTTTATGTGAATGTCTATTTTAATAATATATACAAAAGTTATTCCAGTATCAGTCCAATTCCGAAGCCAAGTAAACCAAATTATTCAACCGATAAATCCCTTGAATTGATTAAATTGAATATCCAATATGTATGTCAAAAATAAAAGCCAAGTCAAAATCAAAGTTTTAATCATTAAACGAACGTATTCTAAACAATTGTTAGATGTGAACCGTACAAATGTTGGAGGGGGGAGCTGCTGGCTCAGTAGAAGAGAGGGAGGCGCGCAATGGAGAGAGTTCACTAAAACCGCCGAAACAAAAAATTGCTTATTCGTCGTGAACGCTTCATTTAAACATGGTTTTCGACGCCCCGTAGGGGCTTTCGAGTTAAACTCGTCGTATCAAGATCTTTAAAATGAGTCCAAATTAGATATTTTTTCTCGAAGTACAAAAACAGTTGTCCGTTAAAGTTAAACGACAATTTCGCAATTTAAACCCCTTAGGGGTTACATTTTTGAAATTCCTTTCTTAGCGGTTACCTACATCGCGTTTAAAATCTAAATTCCGAACTTCAAGTTTCTGTCATTAGTAGTTTTTGCTCTGCGTTGATTCTGTCAGTCAGGACAAAGCCTCGTATATATAGAGAGATAATATATCGATATAGCCTCGGAAAATCACGGTAGCTTAACATCGTTTGTTAGTATACTCTCATGTTCTTGAAGAAAATTCACTTTCTTCACTGTTAAATTTTCTATAAACATCTTTTAATGTAATACATCTTTCTATGGATAATGTAAACCCGAGATTATTAAGTTACTCGCAGTAGGCAAGCAATTTCGATTTGGCCGCTATAACCGATAAGTACCAAATTTATTCAATTTATTTGAGGTCAATTATTATTTGTAAACTTTTGGTTCGCAATCTTAAATATCTTTATATAATGTAGTTAATGTGAATGGATATGCTTTAAATGTCTACCGGATCTAGTTTGGTGTATTAATGATTTCTTAATGAGTTCCAATGATTCTTTTTACAAAATACCTTTGCAGTTTTCTACTGAGCCTGTTTTCATATCACAGATGTGAGCTCCCCAGTGGATATACCTATTGCAGGTAAAATTATTCATACGGTTACCTGATCTATATTTTCCCACATACATACGAACCGTTGCATCGTACTCCTGTATCGGAATTTATTTCGATCGAGGGTGTCTCGTGGATGAGGGGTAGTGGAGCTTATTATACAATGTAATAATATATGGAAGGAGGGAGGGGGCGCTACGAGGCGAGGGGAGGCACGCGACTTGGGGAGGCACCTGCTATCACAATGGCGGTCGCTAAAAAATATTTATTTATTTAGAAGGCAGTGGTCTTACCGGTACTCCAGGTCGACCTTCCAACGGCCTTGGGGTTTCTATGGGAACCAGATCTAGTCAGTCTAGAAGTAGTGATCTAGCTTATAGACCTAGAGAGAAGGGAACGAATAGAAAAAAAAAATGTATATTATAATCTTCTCCAACGTATATCTGCCTAAAAGAAAAAAGAAAAAAAAAACTATTTTCTAGTTCGCATGTGACCGTTCTATAACGAACTACAATCTAAAAACTAATCCTTCGGCCATTAAAAAAAAATAAACTTTTTAAATGCTATGAAGAAGTAGACTGGTCCACTGCCTCTTTGATAAGGACGCATACGAATTACTAGACAATAACAAAAAACATTCCTACCGTTAAAAGTCGCGACTTGTTCGATTTAAGAACCGTTGAGAAGAGTTCGTTACCTGTAGTCCTTTAATTGAACCAAGTATTCATCTTGACATCCAGTTTTAAAATAAAAAAAAAAATGTCTCATAAGAAAAGACGTTAAGTAACTGACAATTCAGAAAGATTTACATACTTACTACATGTAGGGTAAGATTTGAGTTACAGAGTTGGGCGTATTCGTATTCGCGCGAATACGAATACGAATATAACCCACTGCCCTCCAACCTGCGAATACGAATACAAATACATACTCGTATTAGCATATAGGAATACGAATATATTTGTATTCGAAGATGTAAATACGAATATCCGCAGGGAAAATCAGCGAATATTCGCGTATTCACAGGGAAATTCAGCGAATATTCGTATACTTGCAGCTGAAATACGTTAGTATTTCCTTAATAAAAATACAGATTCGCTACAAGAATATACGACTACACTTATATTCGCAGGAAAAAATATGAAAACAGCTATATTCTCAACTAATAACACTAGACAAGGACTTCCATGACTAAAAATTATAATTGTTGTATTAAATTTTACGTTAATATTAAAAGTAATTATTTAATTGTTATTTATTTATTACTTTCACTTACCTACATATGAAATACTAGCATTCCCCGTCGCGGCTTCGCCCGCGAGCCTTTAAAATCAATTCTGTGACCATTATCTTGGTATTGATCTAATATAATATGTTAACTGATGTTAAGGAGATTTAGTAGAATTTGAGCTTCCGGTAGGTGGAATGTTGGAGGGGGAAGCTGCCGGCTCGGTAGAAGAGACGGAGACCCGCAATGGAGAGAGTTCACTAAAACCGCTGAAACAAAAAATGACTTACTCGTCATGAACGCTTCATTTTTCGGCTGTAAAACATGGTTTTCGATGCCCAATAGGGCCTTTCGAGTTAAACTCGTCGTATCAAATTCTTTAAAATGAGTCCTAATTAGATATATTTTCTCGAAGTTCGAAAATAGAAGTCCGTTAGAGTTAAACGACAATTTCGCTATTTACATTTTAGATATTCTTAGGGGTTACATTTTTGATATTCCTTTCTTAGTGGTTACCTACATCGCTTTTAAAATATAAATTCCGAAGTTTCTAATCATAAGTAGTTTTTGCTCTGCGTTGATTCTGTCGGTCAGGACAAAGCCTGTTATATATATGGAGAAGTATATATATAGATATGGAGTAGTAGATATAGTATTATATATATATAGAGAAATATATGGAAAAGAGATCGAAATAAACACGCACCATCCCCAATCATGGGAATCACAGTGTGCATAATTTGATTACCACTAATATTTAAATAATCAGTAGCCATATTTTATGTGAATGTCTATTTTAATACTATTGTAACGTTAAATCGATATTCAAATAAAAAACATATGGTTTAAAATCTCAACAATAGATTTCCGTTAGAGTTAAACAACAATTTCGCCATTTAAGCCCCTTAGGGGTTACATTTTTGAAATTCCTTTCTTAGTGGTTACCTTCATCGCGTTTAAAGTCTAAATTCCGAACTTCAAGTTTCTATCATTAGTAGTTTTTGCTCTGCGTTGATTCTGTCAGTCAGGACAAAGCCTCTTATATATATAGAGATATAGTAAGGGAAAGTATTGCCATCGTGAAAAATTTCGACTTCCGGTTTTCAACGGAACTGCACTTCCTAGATATTTTCTGAATTATTTCTAAATTGCTTTACACAATTATCAAAACAAGTCCGGTTTCTTCTCCTAGTAGGCTGGTAAGCGCGATTTTTTTTATTGATTTTTTTATGATCTGTGAATTTTCATTGTTTTTTTTTTTTGTTTTTTTTTTTTGTACGGGTCATACGGGTTCCTAGATAAACGTTCAAAATTACTATTGAATTAAAAAAGGTTCACTTACGTTACGTTAATTGAGACTTGTGTTGTATGAAATTTGACGTAGGATCCCAGTTACTTCTTTTTCTTTACTTATCAGTCACATCTTGCATGTAAATATAAATCGCCATGAAATTTTGGAGAGTAGTTCAGTAGACTTCAGCGAAGGTTTTTTTCCGATATAACCAATTTTGACACACTGGTTGTTCTTAAGCCAAACGACCCAGTAAGTGGGCCGAAACGTTGGAATAAATAATTCCATCTGTTATGACATGCTCTAAGAAATGGGATCTGCTTGCCTGCCAATCCACCAGCCGCTAAGCAGGTCATACAAATAGGAAGATTGTCACTATCCGGGCCAGACCCACGTTCAGTCTGGGCCACATCTCAGCCGCGGTATAATCACATCTAATTCCTCAATGTTATAAGGCTAAAAATTCCTCAAATAATCTTTCTTAATTTCACTTACCTATAACTGAAATATATAGTAAGGGAAAGTATTGCGATCGTGATAAATTTCGACTTCTGGTTTTTAATGGAATTACACGTTTTGGGGTCCCCTGAGTCCAAATAACCAAGTCCCGCTAAATGGTATGTGTGTGTTAACATACTAGCTCAAGAACTATAAACCGTACGAACCTGAATTTGGGTATTTGGTATACGAGTATGTCTATGCCCGTGATATGACAGCGAAAATTTCATCGAAATTGATCAAACGGAGGTGCCACTTTATTTAATGACTTGCTTTTCCATTTTTACGTGTTTTTCGAATTTCTCAAAAATAGCTTTAACGATTTTGATTAAACTCGTCATGTTTAATGAGAATCAAGTATTCTTTAATATTAGATAAGCTTCATCATTATTAAAATGTTCTGAGAAATAGGCATAAATGAGGAAGGGGCATTTTTTGGTTCTCTATAAAGTACCTTTGTTTTTGTTTATATGGAGATATTATCTGTCTCTCGTTTCGCCTAAAAATAAGAAATGGCTAAATATGAAACATGAAAAAAAATCAAATAAATATATATAGGAGAAAAAAAAAATATTCCGTCAACTCATTAAACATTTTGAGCTCACACATGCGCAGTACGCCTTTAATGACAGACCAATGCTTTATAATTAAAGATGTTCTGTTCATTTGATGGAACTTATTTGTTTCATGTTGAATATATGAACTACAAAATCAGACGACTTGCAGTATTAATCTTGCATTGCCGAATCATCATAAGTAAAAAAAAAATATTTGATAATAAAAATATTTAGTGTACATTAAAGAGAAAATACAAACCGAAATATGTAAAGGAATGTGGAAAAATGTGTGACTTTGAACCGCATTTAACAGAACACGTAAGTTTCTAATCAAAGTAACTTGTTTAGTGAAAGTTGTGTGCTGCGCGCATCGCAACAGATTTTTTTGTACCGAAAACGTTAGAAATGTTTATGGAAAAGACCTTTTCTCTTTCTTATTGCTCACGTTTACCTGCTTATGGTTCGACTGGCAATTTAAAAGAAGACTTTTCAGGTAGTTGTAGAGTCCATTGCCCAACTTTTCACTAATGGAGTAGTAAAACTCAAGTTACGCTTGTTACTTGCTGTTAGTTTTAGTTTAGTTCTGTGTAACTAATAAATAAATTTTGCTGCTATGCCCTTGTGAGAACACTAGCATTATGTATATATCTAGGCTTTTTCTTGCTAATATATTGAGGTGCCTTAACACTGTGCGAGCACCAATAGGTAATCCCAGAGTCTTGCCTACGAACAGTTATTTACACTGAAGTCTAGCGAGCAATGTCTGTCTGCACCTATGTACCTTAACCCGGAAAAAGTAGGGCTAATCGAAGGTTTAATTCGTCGATGGGACAAAGTAACCTTATTTTGGTTTCAGGGATGCCTAATCATCATCTAAATGCAGTATTTATAATACTTTAAAACAGACCTTATTTACGTTTACACTTTTTATGCCTTTTGCATAAAAAGAAACTAAGAATGGTGCAATTTACTTACTAAAAGTAAAGGTTCAATATACGCAAAACACTTTGATTTTTAATGTATGATTTATTGGAAAGAATAATTATTTCATATAAAAAACCACAAAAGAAGTGTCACAAAAGCAAAATTGCCAAAGAAATAATGAAACAGTAAATATAATAAATAAACTACGAAAGCATATCGATAGGAATACACTACGCTTACCAATTAAACAGGAACAATGAGTTACAAATAATAGGAACATTTTCATTGGACTATAGTTAATAAATTTTCTCATTAATTATTGATAATATATAAGTCACAGCCTGGTTTTACATAACAGACATAACTTGACGTATGCTCTCCACATATACAATAAGATTTTGACATTCTTCCCTTCTGCCAAGAACAAAATTGACACATTTCTCGAGGTCCAATTAATCCATAAATATTCCACCAACAAATAAAATTAGCTTTCAAGACGAACATTAGGTAGCACTTCGTTTCCAAGACTACATGTAACACAAAGTTACATATGAGGTAGGGCTTCGTCTTGCCGACGTCGCACAGTGGTTGAAAGGCGGAAAAAACCCATTTTTTGAAGGTATTGGAATATTCTTTTTCTTTTCATTATTAATTAATATAATAGTTAATTGACACATTCCATCAATTTATTCGGAGATATTCTGATTTTTAAACTTGTTAGCACCGTTTGAAAATCCATCATTGAAAAAGTTTATTTTTCAACGGAAAATTTATATCACAATAATAATTTTTACAACTCGCATATTTGTTTCTTAGAGCGATTTTCCTTCTTAATCATGAAAAGCGATCTCACATATTATACCAGCATAAAAATGATGCTATTTGGTCTATGTTTTAACCCAGAAATAAAATCCCGAATAAATGCAATACAATTAAGACAAAAAATTTTTTTGGTAATCCATATTTTTCAAGCGCAGCCGAGCGCAGTTTTAAAATCAATTTTTTCAAGAAGAAGATACATTCAAGAAAATATTAAAACATTTTCTAGCTGCGTCCACCTGCGTCTGTACATGTGGGATTTTTTTTTTTTATTGAAATACCAAAGCTATTTCGTACAGTTTATTCGCAATGGAGCTTGTGCTTCGAATTAGGATATTACTAATCGTTTAGTAAAACATCATGACTTACTTACCAGGTCTGTAGCATCATTTATAAAGTCAGTCTGAATCGTTGTTAGGTCGATAATAAATCAACTTTTTCACCTACCGTGATTTTAGAATGTATTTGGAAATTATTAATAATAACTTTATTAACATGACCTCCGATAACTTAAAGGCTTCGGCACTTTTAATTTTTAAGCATCCATTTGTTTTTAGAAGATTGGTATTAAAAAAAAAAGGTTCAACTATTATTTAGCCTGAATAAGGGAACTAAATTTTCACAGATAGAGTTGCAGTTATTAAACCTACATTGAACGGTCAATCCCACCATCTCCTATCAAAATTATATTAAAGTCGGATGATCCCAATCTTATATTTTAATATGATATACATTTAATAGTTAAGAATTAAAACATAACGACAAAAATAATTGATAGTTCCTATGTATTATTTTTTTTTTTTTTTTTACCTAACTTGAGTGTTTTCATGAAATAAAATTATATTGCAAGTACTATCAATGATATTACTAGCATAAAACAGCAAAAGTGTTTAAACTAGCCGATTTCGAGTCGAAAATTGATGTATATTTTTTTTTCTATTTTCCTTACACTGCCAGTTAATCCGAATAGACGGTTAAGCGGGGCTAGAACCTATACATTTTATAGGAAATTTAATCGTGGTTATGATAATATCAACTTTATTTTTTTGCGGCTTACAGATCGGGTTTGACAAGGTTTTTTTCCGAAAATAGTCGATTTTCAACCACTGTGCGTCGTTACTTCAGAAAAATAAATTACATAGTTGACTTACCTAAATCGACCGACCTTCTACCTACAGGATCTGTTCTAGTGGTAAGTGGAGATAGAACTCCCGGAAGGTGGGCCAGCTAGGATTGGGGATTCATCTGTAATTAACAGAAATGTGCGGTCACTTCGTCGCTAAGGCGAACGCTGCCTTTCCCGGGTTGATACAATAATTTTCATTACAAAGAGGGCTGACTTTGAACTAGCGGATTTTTCTTTAACGTATTATGGATAAAAGCAATGTCAGGAAAATGCTCAAAGAAGGTTAACACGTTAGGTGCGGCATCGGTACCCGGGGTCCGATGTCTTACATTTCCTTCTTAACAGCCTATTTTCACATGAAAATGTCCGAAATTCCGAACACTTCAAACACTCTATCGATTTTTAATGAGATTATTGCATTTTAGTGCAGAAAATGTTGCTAACAGCTGACTTGGAATGGATTTCATTATAAGTGGTCAAACCTTCTCCTGATATGAACACCCATTTCCTGCCTCGGCTCCAGGACTAATAGAGTACGAGATTTATCGTCCATCTTGGTTCAAACAAAGTATTTGTTGACAACTTGTCATACGTATGACGTTCACATTTGTTGACTTTTCATGAGTACTTTCAGCCTATATGATCAAAAATTTTCCTCAAATCAGGCACCTTTTTGGCCATCAGCTCCCGGACTATAATGTACTTGCTTGTTCATAACATTATTTTTTTACTTTCACTTACCTATATATGAAATATATAGTAAGTGGAAGTATTGCGATCGTGAAAAATTTCGACTTCCGGTTTTCAACGGAAATACACGTTTTGGGACCCCCTGAGTCGAAATAACCAAGTCCCGCGAAATGGTCTGTGTGTGTGTGTGTGTGTGTGTGTGTGTGTGTGTGTGTGTGAACAGACTAGCTCAAAAACTATAAACCGTGCGAACCTGAAATTGGGTATTTACAGTATGTATAAGCCCGCGACGTGACAGCAAAAATTTCATCAAATTTGCTCAAAGGGAGGGGGTACTTTATTTAATAACTTTTTAAGTTTTTTTCGATTTTCTCAAAAACGGCTCTTACGATTTTGATTAAACTGAGTATTTCATCTATTTATATTCCTGAAATATGACTGTAAAAATTTCATCAAAATTGATCAACCTGAGGGGGGACTTTACTTAATAAATTTTGTATCATTTTCACATGTTTTTTTTATTTACTCAAAAACGGTTTTAACGATTTTGATCAAACTTGGTATTTGTTGTATTTATATGCCAAAGATGTGATAACAAACATTTCATCACAATTGATCAACCGGAGGGGGGACTTTACTTAATAAATTTTGTATCATTATCACGTGTTTTTTTTATTTACTCAAAAACGGTTTTAACGATTTTGATCAAACTTGATATTTGATGTATTTATATGCCCGAGATATGACTGTAAAAATTTCATCAAAATTGATCTACGGGAGGGGGGACTTTACTTAATAAATTTTGTATCATTTTCACGGTTTTTTTTTATTTACTCAAAAACGGCTTTAACGATTAACAAAAATAAGATATGAATGTAGAAAAACGTGTGACTTTGGGAAATGATATTTATCAAAACACGTCAATTTCTAATCTAAGTAAGTTGGTAAGTGAAAGTTGTGTGTTGCGCGCACGCACCAGATTTTTTTTTATTATATCGCATATAATGGATGTATTATTGTAAACACTGTTTTGAATTTTATTAACACGTTAGGTGCGGCATCGGTCCCCGGGTTCCGATGCCTTACATTCCCTTCTAAACAGCCAATTTTCACTTGAAAATGTCCTTCAAATACTCAATTTAGTCGATTTTTAATGAGATAATTGCATCTTAGTGCAGAAAATGCTGCTAACAGCTGAAATTCTGTTGTTTTTAGAATCGGATGTCCGAGGAGGTCCGATTTTCGATAAAGAATGGCGTAAATCCTGTACCGGCCTGTCCTGCGCCTATCATGTCTAGTTCCAATCTTTAACAAGAGGTAATGCCCTTGAGAAGCTCATTTAATTCACTTTTTAGTCAAAAGATAACGCTTTCGTCAAAGCATTCCCATCGGACCCCGACGCCCGATAGCGTCTGTGGCTCATCCCAGCAGTCGGACCACTGGGACCGATACCGTTCAATTCAGGATACTCGCCGCCGCACCTAACGTGTTAACAAACGAATCAAGCTACTTTGCCCACTTTATTCTAAACCTTCAAAACTAGGACTGAGGCAAAAATTACGTCAGTAATTAAAACTAAATACTTGTACTTGCTAAAATTGTAATTAATTTATATTTTAGTACTTTGTTAACAACTGGACATCTGAAACATACCCGTAAATCGAGAATCGCCCCAACACAGAATGCATATCAAGAAGAAGAATTGATATAATTTACCTAGCACTAAATTACCTACTAAATACCTGGCGATATCACGCGTTGGAGCAGACATTTTATCTATTTTTTCTATTGATAATAACTTGAACCATTTACTACCCTCGTAAAGGTGCCTTTACACTGTACAAACCTTATGTTCGAACAGTAAATCCCGATCACTGTTCGGCTAATCAAAATAAGACAGGTACTTTATCTGTTCGCCTGTGTGTTCGGGGATGACGCGAGTGTCGCTTTTGATTTAGTTAAGTTAAGCTTCTAGACTTTCTTCTAGCATTTTTCTTAATGTAGAAAAGTTCTTCTTAGTGTAAACCTGTTCAGAACGGTGTTCGACTATCCCAACTAAGACACGAACTCGAACAGGTCTTAACTGTTCGGGGTTAGCGCTAGTGTCGCATTTGAGTTAAGATAAGCTCCTAGACCTTCTTTTAGCATTTTTCTGACCTTGCTTTTATCAATAATAAGTTAGAGCAAACTTGCCTTGCGCCGGTGGGGCAAGGTTAGGGGGATTACCTATTCGAGAGTAAGGGTCACACAGTGTAAAGTTCACATTTACAGCCGTACAGTTTTACGACACAGAGTAAAGGTAGTTTGAAGAGATTTGTAAGGTTGATTTTAATCGATATTAGGCATGGTTGACTCAATTTTCCAAGTGATATAGGTAAGCTTGGAGGTTTTGGGATGCAATAAATGGACCATTCTTAACTCACAGAACACAAGGGTCATCAAAAAATGTGGTAATTAGAGTGTTGGAATATCTTATAAATAAAGTTGAAATTCTGTTTGTTTGTTCTTTATAGAAATCCTTACCGTTTGTCCTAAATTCTCCAAATTTCGCTTAGTGGTTCTTTGATACCAGGTGCGAACACCTGTCCATATTAAAATTGCATAACTTCAGCCAATCTCATGGTATATTCTTTATTGTTAAAAAAATCGTCATAATCTCGCTTTACAATGGGTTTTTTTACGAAATCAACCGTTTGAGTCGAAAAATAGCCTAAAATATCATTTTATACATTTTGAAGAGGCCAACAAGGCCCGGTAAGACCGTCCCTTGGTAGGCGTCGAGTTCTGGGATTTTTAAACCATATGTTTTTTTTTGTTTTTTTTTTAATTACAATACGTTTATTTACATGTATGGTGAATTTATTTTTTATAAATGCCTCCTAAGAAGCGAGCTTCAATAGGAGTAGTGAGCTCAAAAGCTAAAAACAACGTCAAATACGAGCAGCTGAAGCTCTCGACGAACATCAAAATAGGATTGAACAACAGAGGCTTTGACAGGCAGAATCGCGGGAAACTGAGTCTGCCCAGGAATACGAGGCCCGCTTTGCGCCACAGAGGCTTAGGCAAGCCGATTTGCGAGAAGCTGATACTGCAGGCCTATATTTCTGTTTGTTTGTTTGTTCTTTTATAAAACTCCATACCGTTTGTCCTAAATTCCCCAAATTTCGCTCAGTGGATCTTTCTTACTAGGTGCGAACACCTGTCCATATTAAAATTTCATAACTTCAGCCAGTCTCTGGGTATATTCTTTATTGTTGTAAAAATCGTTATGATTTCACTTTAAATTTGTTCACGTTTATTAGAAAAATGAAATTCCCCGGGTGAAACCGGGATATACAGCTAGTTAACTGTATAAAGCTGTGTAGAGGATGGGACCGAGGATACTACCTTGAGGAACTCCAGCAGATGAACTGTGCGAACCTCGGACACCCTGTTCGGGACAGTATTCGAATAATCTAAATAAGACAAGAACAGGTACTTTATCTGTTTGTCTGTGTTCGGGGATAGCGCTAGTGTCGCTTTTGAGTTAGTTAAGTTAAGCTTCTAGACTTTCTTTTAACATTTTTTTACTTTGCCTCATCCATGATAAGTTAAGAGCAAAAGTCAGAACAGCCCTTAGTACCAAGTCAGCTGTCTTTTTAATAAAAATTGTATTAAGGTGCGTAGGTGCGGTCAGACATCATTGTTCGCTCGACTTCATGTTTAAATGTAAATAGCTGTTCGTGGTACGGCAAGGTTCAGATCACCTGTTCGTAAGTAAGGTACGCACCGTGTAAAGGCACGTTAAGTGTTGCAGTTTTATTAATACAAAGCAAGTCCTTTATCTTGGCTCGTTCATTCAGCTTTATTCGCCATTTCTTATAAGCTGGTCAAACATTTTTAGCTTTTTAAATTCAATAACAAGCTAACTGTTTCCTGGTGGTGTTATCTGGTTCCTCCCAGCTGTGTCACAGCAGATACTGGACAAGTTATCGCATACCGCCCACCCACGCCTAGTATTATTGTTATATATTATTATTATACCGCTATTGTTATATATTATTAGTCATATCGCACTAACATTCGTGAAAGTATTAATCATAATTGAAAATTAACTATAGAAGATAAAAACGAAGATAAAGAATAAAAAGAAGATAAAAACTTTACTTCATAACTTTTTCCCATTTTTTCGATTATATCAAAATCGGCTTTAACGATTTTGATCAAATAAGGTCCTGTTTAATGATAATCAAGTATCCTTTAATATCAGGTAAGCTTCGTCATTATTAAAATGTTCAGAGGGGGCTTAAATGGGGAAGGTACTTTTTTTGTTTTCTTATAAAGTACCTTTGATTTTGTTTATGGAGAAATGAACTGCCTCTCGTTACGCCGAAAGATAAAAAATATCTAAATATGAAATATGAAAAAATCAAGTAAACATGTACAGGAGAAAAAAAGAAAAATATTCCGTCATCGTTGGGCCCAGGCATGCGCAGTACGCCTTTAATGACAGACCATTGGCTACAATGTTCTGTTCATTTAATGGAAATTATTTGTTTCATGGTAACTAAATGGTAAATAAAATCAAACGCGATTGAGTATTATGCTTGCATTGCCGAATATTCACAAGTAAAAACATTGATTTAATAATAACAAATTTTAGTGTACTTTAGAGAGCAAATAGAAACAAAAATGTGTTAATGAATGTGGGAAAATGTTTGTCTTTGAAGAATGGCATTTAAGAAAACGCCAATGTCTAATCTAAGTAAGTTGTGTGTTGCGCGCATCGCACCAGATTTGTTTCCTGCTAGCTAGTTCGTTGCAACAACTATGTACGTTCCAAACCGTATGTTTTGTTTTACGTTACTCCCTATAAACTTAACTAATTAGTAACTTTTATCTTGAAACCTTTTTGGACATATAGAGCACAGCTTTGGGGGTTAAGCAAAACATTTACACATCAATAAATTACAAACATCCCAGTCCAAAATACGGACAAATTATCGAAGCACATTTGCACTCCTCAATTCTCCAAAATCCAGTCGTTTCTACCCTTTCCTATTCCCTGTTTATTAGTTGACGTAGGCTTAAAAAGAAAGTGGGCGAGAGACCTCCTATAGCACTATAGAGATAAATATTGCTGTCATACACGCGATTATGAGACGGGGGTCATGACTCCCCCCCCCAAATTTCGTGCTGAATCTGCCCCTGCCTTCTTCAAGCGAAGAAAAGCCTAGATGATTCCAAAACATCATGTGATGTAGATCAAAACATATGATCACCTAATGATACATGACTGTAACCGTTCCACGAAATTCTAGAACTTTTCAATTTTTGTTTTATGTGACAGTATTATTTTATTTCAAATGATTATAGAAGTATTCACATTAGATTCATATTAAGGTCTGTTTGCGAAGACCACATCCAGTTACTTGATGACGCAACATCCAGTTACTTTTAGTAAACATTTACTTCTATTAAACACTTATTTTGGCACTATAACTGAAGTGCGGCTTCAAAATAAGGCCCGATCTCCACTGAAAAGGACCCTTTTGGGGGTTTATTTATCTCTGAAGAGCGAGCACAGCGAGCGGGAGTCGATAGCTAGAATCTATTAAAGCCAATCAAGGCACTTTTTAACTGAAATAAAGGCGATGGGAGTTCGATAACATGACGGTCACATAACCTCTCAAAACAGGCCACGCCCATCAGCCGCTCTTCAGTACCTTTACCCTTATTTTGATAACAATATTTATAACCTGTATTTACAAATAATGGCCTAGATGAGAATAACAAAAATATATTTCAGCCATGAATATTTATTAATGAAAAGGTTAATATTATAAAAAAAAACAAATTTAATTAGTAGGTGGCATAAATGATGCAATGTCTTGTGTAATCTTCTTAAACAAATCTTGACTGTTATTTCGTTGTTTCCACATAAATTCAGATATATAAGAGTCAAGTAGATTTCTATTTGTACCACAATCTTTTTTATTTCGTCATTTGGCTAATGCCCACAGCCCTTCTATTGTATTAGTGTGAGCTCCTGTAATCGGGTCACGGAAATTTTTGGAATGGTTTACAGTGAGATGTTGGAAATTGCATCCTTCCAAGGTTGGAATATTGTCATACCCATTTTTATTATCACTGAAATTAAAAATTAAGGTTATCAGTGTTTATAATCACTACAGATTGTTGAAAGTAACTGTTTACTAAAAGTAACTGGATGTCATAAAGTAACTGGAAGTGGTCTTCGCAAACAGACCCACATTATTTTATTATCTTCTGTAAACTTTTAGCATCTCCGTTACAATTCTCCAATTCGCCGAAGATGCCTCCTTTCGTTCCAGAAAGCTTCATTCAACTTCTCAAATATTGATAATGACTATGTTCAGATTGCTTTATCTTTCCATTTTCCTTCCATTCTCTGAGACAATGCACCCTCGAAATGGAAATATTGCCACTTAGATAGGATGGGAAGCCTGTGAGGGAATCTGTTATTGTACAATCAGGTCTTAACTTTCAAATACTTCTTCTTTGTTAAGTATCTTTCTATTAGCATTTATTTTATCTCAAAAAGAGCATAGAAAGAATCAATATTCATTAATATTGTAACGTGAAATAAAAAGAAAAACATATGGTTGTAAAGAGTTCTGTATTAGTTGCAATAGTTGGAACAAACTGATCTAGTACATGTTGGAGAATAATCTACGCTTGTCTGGAACATTCTAGACTGCTCTAATTCAGATTAAACACAAGGAGCCATGGACCAGCTAGTCTTGCTCTGAAGCTAGAATCATACGATTATTTTTGTGTTACTGTCTTTTTTGTACCTTGTTGATCGTTATTTCCGTCTAATAAAAATTATTGAAACCCTCATAAGTGTTATAATATATTAAAAATTTTAAACAAAATTTATGCTTACATTAGGAGTAAATAGATCTTGATAAACTTTTTTTTTACGTTCTGGTCGAAATACTTATACCATATATTAGATTATATTACATAAGTTTTTTCTTTAAATGAAGGAATCTCTTCCAATGGGTTATCTAATATTAAATTATTCCAACTTTTCGGGCTTTTGTCCCATCTTCTGGTTGTACATTTTCAAATTTGAGGTTCAGCAAAGTTGTCTAATACCTATTCCTAGTTTTGTTTTCAAATTTTTCATGAGATTACTTACTTGTATTAAAAAGGTCTGCGATCTAAATAACCGAAAGTATTAATGTTAGGGTTTAGTAGCTACAAACAAAAAATATAATTCTATTATTCCTATTAGAATACAACAAAATATTAATACCCAAAACATTTGAAGGGGTCAACACTCCTCCCCTGTATCCGTCCCTGGTAGAAATGAATTTAGACATATTAATTGTAGGATTTTAAAAATTCTCGTATTTATCATATGAGCCATTTATCATATGTCACATCAACACACTTTTTTCCTACACCATCTCAGATTTTAATAAAATTTGGTACACAGGATACCTTCCTGTAGACTAAGAAAAATACCAAATTTCAGCTCAATATCTCAACCGGTTTTCAAAATATAGCTGAAAATTGAAATTGCAGCTCTTCTAGCCAAGATAGAGAGTTAAAATTGATGTCATTTTTAAACTGAATCTACGACCTTCCTTATAATATGCAACTCAATAGGGGTTAAGAGATATTCGTGTTTCAAAATTTCAAATTTGAATTTCTCAAAAAGCGTATTTTGTAAAAATCTGAAAACATTTAGTAGAGTTGAAAATGTTATCATTATTAAGTGCTATAAAAATTATGGTGGAACAGCAATGGGTTCATGCTTAAAATAATTATTGAAAAAAAACCATTAGCTATTTATTAAGCTTCTCAAACTGTTGCTTATTTTATCAAACTAATTTCTTTCCTACAGTTGTCACAAATATTTGAAACATTGCCTGGTTCTTAATAGCTAATGGTTTTTTCCATCCACTAGCAAAACTCAAATTTTACAATAATTAGTTTAAGCATGAACCCATTGCTGTCCCATCATTAATTTTATAGCACTTATTAATGATAACCTTTTCAACTCTACTCAATGTTTTCAGATTTTTACAAAATACGCTTTTTGAGAAATTCAAATTTAAAATTTTTATCAAATTTTGAAAAACTAATATTTCTTAACCCCTATTGATTTGCATATTATAAGGAAGGTCATACATCAAGCTTTAAAATGACATCAATTTCAACTCTCTATCATTCATATAAGAGCTGCAATTTCAATTTCCAGATGATGCGTCAGGTCAAAATTGTGCGTTTTTCAATGGGCTTTCACAGCTATATTTCGGAAACCAGTTGAGGTATTGAGCTGAAATTTGTTATTTTTCTTATTCTACAGGAAGGTATCCTATGTACCAAATTTCATTAAAATCTGAAACGGTGAAGGAAAACTCTGGTGCGGTGCGCGCAACTTACAGCTTTCACTTACCAACTTACTTAGATTAAAAATTGAAATGTTTATTTAATTGCCCTTTCTATAAAAAAGATGACTTGATTTTGATTGAAAATGATTAATTTAGACAAAATCATTAAAGCCGTTTTTGAGATATTCGAAAAAAATGTAAAAATTGGAAAAAAAGTTAGATAGAAATAAAGAAAAGAAATAAAGAGTCCCCTGCTTTTGACCAATTTTGATGAAATTTCGGCTGTCGCATTCGGCATTTACATACATCAAATACCCTGTTTCATCAAAATCATTAAAACCGTTTTTGAGTAAATAAAAAAAAAAAAAAAAAACACGTGAAAGTCAGACAAAATTTATTAAGTAAAGTGAGGTTTGTACGATTTATAGTTTTTGAGCTAGTCTGTTCACACACAGACCATTTCGCGGGACTTGGTTATTTGGACTCAGGGGACCCAAAAATATTTCCGTTGAAAACCGGAAGTCGAAATTATTCACGATCGCAATACTTCCTTACTATATATTTCATACATAGGTAAGTGAAAGTAAAAAAGTGTGTTGACGAATGGAATGACTAACATACCATTGATGTAAAATCAGTATACACATGGTAGAGGAAATGACCTGCCGGAAAATATTTCTTAACTCACTTTGAGGTAACAATATTATGTAGGAACGGCTACCTCTCCATAATAACTGAGGGGCTAATCGAATCTAGAAGTAGCGGGTACCAGGACGGAGGGGATCGGGGAATGAATGCTATCGATCCAGAGGATGGTAAATATCTGACTCACCCCATAACGGCCTCGACTTTTACAGCTTCCGTTTGATGGCCGAAAGGGTGAGGTATGAGGTTGGTATTACTTTTTCGAGAGTTCGCAATATCCCCTCATTCAGGACTTTAGTGGATATTATTTTGTCTTTTACACTGTGCGAACGTCATTCTCGAACAGGTGATCGCCCGAACTTTGACGTACCACGAACAGCTGTTTACAATTAAACATGAAGTCGAGCGAACAAAGATGTCCGCTGAACTAGCGGATGTTCTAACGTTTGCTCTAACTTATTATGGACAAAAGCAATGTCAGAAAAATGCTAAAAGAAGATCTAGAAGCTTATTTTAAATAACTCAAAAGCGACACTAGCGTCATCCCCGAACATAGGCAAACAGATAAAGTTCTTGTCTTATTTAGATTAGTCGAACACAGTCCCGAACAGGCTGTCCGAGGTTCGCACAGTTCATCTGCTGGGGTTCCTCAAGGTAGTATCCTCGGTCCCATCCTCTACACAGTTTATACAGATAATATTCCAACACTCTAATTACCACATTTTTTGATGACCCTTGTGTTCTGTGAGTTAAGAATGGTCCATTTATTGCATCCCAAAACCTCCAAGCTTACCTATATCACAAACCTTGGAAAATTGAGTCAACCATCCCTAATTGAAATCGAGCCTTTCAAATCTCTTCAAACTACCTTTATTCTGTGTCGTAAAACTGTACGGCTGTAAATGTGAACTTTACACTGTGTGACCCTTACTCTCGAATAGGTAATCCCCCTAACCTTGCCCCACCGGCGCAAGGCAAGTTTGCTCTAACTTATTATTGATAAAAAGCAAGGTCAGAAAAATGCTAAAAGAATGTCTAGGAGCTTATCTTAACTCCAAAACACCTAAGCTCATATCACAAACCTTGGAAAATTGATTCAACAGTCCCTAATCAAAATCAAGCCCTACAAATCTCTTCAAATTAACTTTATTCTGCGTCGTAAAACTGTAGGTGCCTTTACACTGTGTGAACCTCACCCTCGAAAAGTTAATCCCCTGAACCTTTACCTATTGGCGTACTACGAACAGCTATTTACACTGAAACGTGAAGCGAACGATGATGTCTGATCGCAACTATGCACCTTAATACAACAATATTCACTACAAAGACGGCTGAATTGGAACTAGCGGCTATTCTGGCTTTTGCTCTAACTTATTATGGCTAAAAGCAACGTCAGAAAAATGGAAAAAGAAGATCTTGAAGCTTATCTTAAATAACTCAAAAGCGACACTAGCGACATCCCCGAACATAGGCAAACAGATTAAGTACCTGTTCGTGTCTTATTCAGATTAGTGGAACACAGTCCCGAACAGGCTGTCCGAGGTTCGCACAGTTCATCTGCTGGGGTTCCACAAGGTTGTATCCTCGGTCCCATCCCCTACACAGTTTATACAGCTAATATCCCAACACTGTAATTACCACATTTGTTGATGACTGTTGCGTTCTGTTAGTTGGGAATTGTCTATTTATTACACCCCAAAACGCCCAAGCTCGTATCACAAATCTTGGAAAATTGATTCAACAATCCCTAATCAAAATCAAGCCTTACGAATCTCTTCAAATTACCTTTAATCTGCGTCGAAAAACTGTAGGTGCCTTTACACTGTGTGAACCTCACCCTCGAATAGTTAATCCCCTGAACCTTTACCTATTGGCGTACTACGAACAGCTATTTACACTGAAACGTGAAGCGAACGATGATGTCTGATCGCAACTATGCACCTTAATACAACAATATTCACTACAAAGACGGCTGAATTGGAACTAGCGGCTATTCTGGCTTTTGCTCTAACTTATTATGGCTAAAAGCAACGTCAGAAAAATGGTAAAAGAAGATCTAGAACCTTATCTTAAATAACTCAAAAGCGACACTAGCGACATCCCCGAACATAGGCAAACAGATAAAGTACCTGTTCGTGTCTTATTTAGATTAGTGGAACACAGTCCCGAACAGGCTGTCCGAGGTTCGCACAGTTCATCTGCTGGGGTTCCTCAAGGTAGTATCCTCAGTCCCATCCTCTACACAGTTTATACAGCTAATATCCCAACACTGTAATTACCTCATTTGTTGATGACTGTTGCGTTCTGTTAGTTGGGAATTGTCTATTTATTACCCCCCAAAACGCCCAAGCTCGTATCACAAATCTTGGAAAATTGATTCAACAATCCCTAATCAAAATCAAGCCTTACGAATCTCTTCAAATTACCTTTAACCTGCGTCGAAAAACTGTAGGTGCCTTTACACTGTGCGAGCCTCAGCCTCGAACAGCTATTTACACTGAAACGTAAAGCGAACAATGATGTCTGATCGCAACTATGCACCTTAATCCAACCATTTTCACTACAAAGACAGCTGAATTGGAACTAGCGGCTGTTCTGACTTTTGCTCTAACTTATAACGGATAAAAGCAACGTCAGAAAAATGATAAAAGAAGATCTAGAAGCTTATCTTAAATAACTCAAAAGCGACACTAGCGACATCCCCGAACATAGGCAAACAGATAAAGTACCTGATCGTGTCTTACTTAGATTAGTGGAACACAGTCCCGAACAGGCTGTCCGTAGTTCGCACAGTTCATCTGCTGGGGTTCCTCAAGGTAGTACCCTCGGTCCCATCCTCTACACAGCTTATACAGCTAATATCCCAACACTGTAATTATCACATTTTTTTATTACCATTGTGTTCTGTGGGTTGGGAATGGTCCATTTTTACATCCCAAAACCTCCAAGCTCACATCGCAAACCTTGAAAAATTGAGTCAACAAATTTAGCAGGTAATAAACTCCGTACACACAACATTAGGTAAATCCTCGGCGAAATACAAATCAAAACCTGAAATTATTCGTAGTGCTTACTTCCTGCTAAGAATTCGTTTTTTGAAGTATTAACCATTTTGAACTAATTAAACAACCATCTTACATGTGTTAAAATAAAAGATAAATTTTGTCAAGTACCTACCTGCCTAAGTAATTATTTTTATAAATATTTTATGAAATCCCTTGATACTTCAAAAACCGAAGTCTTAGCAGGGAGTAACCGCTACGAATACTTTCACGTTTTTATTTGTATTTCCACGCAGGGTTAAGCTAATGTTGTGACCACAAGGCGCTAAATACGTTCACGTTTTAATTACTTTGTCTCCACAGGAGTGGGCTAATTTTAAAATAAATGAGATCGTTTTACACAGAATTCGATATTCTACAACTATTATTTGGAATAACCCTCTTCAAATTGCAGGCTTTGTAACATGAGCGTAATTCATTTGTCCGCTAAAGTGGCTAAATAGACAATCGGTTTTGGGGAAAAGACTTACCCTATTTTAACTGTGAGGACCTCAATCGACGCGAAATTTAATGCCCTTTTATTTTAGAAAGAACACAATTTCTTCTGCGAACTAAATCGTTTTCGAGTTATTAGCGAAAAATTGAAAACAGTTCGAAAATGTTGATTTGGTTCGCCTACAAAATTTGATGGCAACCGATCTGAGGTGGCAGACGTTCATATTTGTTGTCTATGAAATGAGTACTTTCAGCCTATATGATCAAAAATTTTCTTTAAATCAGGCACCTTTTTGGCCCTCAGTTCCCGGACTATAATGTACATGCTTGTTCAAAACATTATTTATTATTATTTTTTTTTATTATATCGCATATAATGAATGTATTATTGTAAAGACAGTTTTGAATTTTATTAAATAAATAATTAGAAAAACTTCTGTATAAAATTACATTTTCCGCAAGTTCCATTCGGAGTATGGAAATATCCTTCATCGCTTTTGTAAATGTATAAACGTCACTTTATATTTTCCTCAAGTCTAAAAAATCGATTATGGAAATTCTAAGAAATCTATACGTGAATCGATAATATAAGTGGGGTAGTTCATACGTAGCATTTTTAGTCATACGTATTTGAAGCTGTCAACAATTACTCTGTTTGAACCAAGATGGACGATACATCTCGTAGGTTCTCTATGCCCAACCTCTGATGGAAACGTAAGGCAGTTAGGTCTTGAATGGAAGAAGAGAGAGGAAGTATCGAGGAACGAAGATCCTTGGGGAGTCGGAGTAACGTCGATCCTGTTCACCTTCAAGCATTATAATTCTCCTTTGCCGTGAATCAGCCGCAGTCGGCAGCTCCAGCAAGCGTTCTCTTCTCCTGAATCATGCTTCTACAGATCTGCGTCGTAAATGCCCTAGATGTTGGGTTTGCAGGATTCGCGTGTTTTCTGTTGCTGGGGCGGGTACAGAAATCATCATCAAGTGGATAAGCGGTCAAGTCGAGTTACCTTGGCTTCTAGGGCATGACTGTTTGAACAATATAATCTATAATCTATAAAAATCAGGTTTTCACCATCGAGTGGTAAAATTTAGTCAAGATCACCTAAATTTTAGCTACGAATCACTCATATTTTAGCTTATTTTAGCTAGGGGTGGAGATTTTCTGTGAAAATGCCATAATTGTTAAGTGTTTAAATCAACACGGGCTTGGGCCTCACCATTTCAGATTTTCATGAAATTTGGTATACTACTTGTATCTACTAGAACAATTGTGAAATATTATTGAGATATGTCGACCCGTTTTTGAATTATTGGGTCATTGATCATATGAAACGGAATGGAATGCACTGTTAAACAACACCAATCTCATAGTCCTAGTCAAATTTGGAAAAAATCTAAATCTGTTTTTAATTGTAAAAAGCTAGATTTATTGAATTTTATGACTATTTTTCCATTTTTTTAATAATGAAGAAATTTTCATCCCACTTTTATATTTTATTGTATGAATAGATATACTTCTACCTATTTTTTACAATAAATATAAAAAAAATTAAAGGATGTCCTTTTTGAGAAAATTGAAATTAAAATTTTAAACTTGGATTTAAGAATATTTCTTTAAGACCAACCTTGTATGTTGTATGTTGCTGTATTTCATACGAAATGGCATGGAATGCGGTGTTAAAAGATACCAAGCTCATAGTCCTAGTCAAATTTGAAAACATCTACAGCTATTTTTAATCATGATTTATTCTGTTTCTGGACCTATTTTTGAGGGCTTTAGAGACCAATAATTCAAAAATGGGTAGACAGATCTCAGTAATATTTCCCAATTGTTCTAGTAGATATAACTAGTATATATATACCAAATTTCAAGAATATCTGAGATGGTGAGGTTCGAAATTATATATATATATATATATATATATATATGTTGATTTGACGTGGAATTGCCCAATCTATAATCTGTTTTTAACCGACTTCGAAAGAGGAGGTTACTCGATTCGATACGAATGTGCCTTTTTTTTTTTTTTTTTTTTTTTTTTTTTTTTTTTTTTTTTTTTTTTTTTTTTTCTATGTATGGTATGTCCACCGATTACTCCGAGATGGGTGGACCAATTGGAACGAAACCTTTTGCATCTTGTAGAGTATTTTCCCAATGTGGTCCCATTCAAACCTTTTTTGGGTTCTTAATTTATTAAAGAAGTTATTGGGAAAAAACATGAACATAACTATTTAATTATCGCTCAAAATATCTACTTATTTGAAAAACATATGGCATATATATCATAAGGTATGCTCCAACAAACTATTAAAACACGTTGATAAATAACAAAGTGATCATGTACTATCCCCGCTTTTTTTATTCTAAATTTGATTGGTTGATTTCAAGCAATGCTCAATAATGTTTTAATGGTCGATGAATCGGTAGGAAAACAAACCAATCAAATTCCGAATTAAATGAGTGGGGGAGAACATGTGAAGTGTGTTAGTTATTGACGTGGTTTAAGTGCTTGTTGGAACAAACATTATAAATAACCTTAAATCAATTTTCAACAATAGATTTTAATAAAGATATATAATATCAGTGGAATATCGCTGTCATTTCCTGAAAAATGAAACACTTCTTTATGGTTCCGGCAGAGTTGTTGTTGTTTCGACCCTGTTCCTGGAAAATTTTGCAAAGAAATAAAACTCATGAACATTTTTTTTGGGTTGCTTAAAAGATTTTTTTTATAGATTTAAGAAGATTAAAGCACATTAAATACCGATAACAGTGAAAAATCTTAAATGAATGTTTAAACGACGGATAGACAGCATAATCATGAAACCACAAAATAGGCGGTGCAAAATAGAAAATCTATAGAGAATTTTAAGATTCTCCTAATTGTTAGTGTTAACAATTTTAAATTTTGCGCCGCCTCCGAAAAGATTGTTAATAATTTAACATGGTATTTAATATTTTAATTTAATAATTTTTATAAACAGTTAGTATGTATTCCTACTAATCAAAATAAAATTATCCGTTTTAATGCATTTTTCCGCTTTTCATACGATTTTCAATTTTGCTGCGTAAGATTAATTAAGATTAATTAAGATTCTCCTAATTGTTAGTGTTAACAATTTTAAATTTTGCGCCGCCTCCGAAAAGATTGTTAATAATTTAACATGGTATTTAATATTTTAATTTAATAATTTTTATAAACAGTTAGTATGTATTCCTACTAATCAAAATAAAATTATCCGTTTTAATGCATTTTTCCGCTTTTCATACGATTTTCAATTTTGCTGCGTATTCATAAAAATCAGAAGGTAATTATTTCATACTTTTCAGTGCATTTATTTTTACTGGTTCCTAGTCGATCCTAATTTCGAAGTCGGTTTAATTTTTTTTATAAAATGTTTTTTATTGCTTGTTTAATTTTAGCTAAAGTTTAGATTTTATAATTTTGAATGAATTTATGTATTTTTTATATGTATGTATTCAAAAAATTAATAATTTTGTTACTATACGTTCATATACTCAATGGGCTCTTTTTGTGTATAGGTCTCTACTTCAGGGTGCCTGAAAGCAAATTATGATTAAATAAAATACATTTCAAGTGAATGCCTAACCAGTTTCAAGTTTTCATTGTTTGCAGTTACGACTAAGATTGAAGCTGATAAAAATTATTTCAAGTTATAATGGAACCCAACCTCTATTCACAGAAATATTTATCTTGTTCCCTAATAAAATAAGGAAAGAAAAAATTGCAAATGGAAAAGTGCATTATAGCTCCTATCGTTTCAAATGAAAAATTCTACGATTCTACCCCCCCCCCATTCCCCCCCTTTCCACGGGTCATGGATCTCAGATTATCGATAGTTTTATGTCCGATATTATCGAAACTATCGATAGCGGAGACTAAAAAGCGTTCACGCCCCTTGCTTGATCCACAGTTACGTTTCGGGCACTTGACTGAATAAGAAGAAGAGGAAGATAAAGGAATGTAGATTGGCTATTTGGTGACGCGAGGGGCTAACCTCTACAGTATTGGAGGGGGGGGGGGGGCGGCATTTACATTTAGATTAGAGGGACAGGGCAGCAGGACATAGAGGAAGGTCCTTTTAAATCCTTTGCTCGTGTCCTTTCTTCTTCCCGTTATCCTGCCGAAGGGGACTGCTCCCAGGGAGTTGGTTGACAATGTAATTAGTGGCCTCTCCGGTTAACTTGGCAGGTTGACACACTCTTCGGAGGAACTTTTAACCTGCCATCTTCAGGAATATTTACTCATAGACTTTTATAGATTTTTCGTTATTTACTATTTGAACTTAAATAAGTTCATAATTATAAATTATAATTAATTATAAATAATTAAGAAATAAATAATAAAAAATAAAATAAAAAAGAGGGGAATGAAATCATTTGACCTGGCAGTTATTGGCACTCAGTACCTAAAGTTATTGACATCCGAACTTTAACTAAAAGAAATAAGTAAACAAGTCCTAATTTTATTTCAAGATATACACGAGTCTATTGTCTGAAGGGTCCTCTAAGTCATCTATGAAGTAAGACTTTAACAAACTAACCATAGGGTAGATTTCACAATTAAATCCGCAGGGTGCCAATAACTAGATTAGGCACTTATCCCTTAACTACTCACCTGAATCAATGTTACTTATCTACTCACCTCTGAAGAATATGACCAAGAACACAAAAAAATATTTGTAGAACAGTAAAAGGCTTGAAAATATATATTTATTTATGTATACAATAAATGAAAGTTTTAAGATATGAATAACATATTGAATTATATGTCTGAAGTGAAGTAATAAAATAAAGGAACTCCTTAACATTACTGTTATTTACATAATTTCTTTTGATTTAAATTCAAAAAATTTTCTACGAACAATCTTTGCAGATCTGAAATGAGTGGTTTTATACAAATTTAGTCTCCGCATCGGACACAAAAAATTGCTTACACAACTACTCACCTCGGGTCAAAATGTAGATTTAGATAAAATAAACACCTCCCTTATTTTTCAGACACTGCCAAGATGTAACTGGAGCCAAAAAAAAGGATATGTCAAAGTTTGGTGATCATTCATTGCCAAAAATGTGTAAATAGAATGAAATGAAACTTGGTACGGGTCAATATGATCCGACGTGAGTAGTTAAGGGTTAACAATAAATATTGCCATATTAACTTTTGGCCCAAAAAAACCTCTTGAATCTTATGAGGGTAGATAATGAGGAGCTATAGTAAGTTTATATTTGATCCCTTTATAAAAAGTATTTTTTTTTAATTCAACAACAGAAATGTAGTCTTAAGGGTGCCAATAAATGTATGGTTTACCATATGTTTCGATAATTTTTGCACGTACCGTAATTAAATATAGTATTGATCTAATTCGATTATGTAGGTAAGTTCTTGTTTCATATGTTGTTTTCTCCATTTTAGCCCTTCTGTATATGAAATGTTGGCAAGTAAAAAATAAATCTTTAATTTCAAGAGTTCAATCCTCACGAAATACCCCATACAGACATACGAGTATGTACGAGTACGTAAATAGATATAGTATATGTATAATACATACACATATATATATATATATATATATATATATATATATACATATATATATATATATATATAGTGGGCAGTGGCTGCTAAATGCTGAGATGAAGGGTGCCTTTCATGGGCGATCTCCCTTCCGTTTTTTTCCTCGACAGCGGACGGCGGCGATATTTTTTCAGGCGTTGGCCCCGGATACCGAAAGGGGGGATTTTTTAGACGCTATTGATTATTTTTTTGTTAATTTATTCAGATTGAGCCCTTAGCATTCATGGAGCCCATTCAAATTTCATTAAAGGTGTATTTTGTCCGTTGTATATCGATTCGTTTGCTCCCGTCTGTGTGTGTGTGTGTGTGTGTGTGTGTTTTGCTCTGCTCTTTTTTGTCCTTCACATCCCCCCCCCCCCCAAAAAACTGAAGCCCTATTCTCTCTCACTAAATTTGTTATACACATGTTATATGATATCTGAAAATATTTCAACAATAACAGTAACGTTGTAAATGGTGTTAAATCTTGTTATCTATCGAATGAGCTTTTATAATATATATGTAAAAGCTTTTCAGATAACAAAAAAATATGCATAATGATTATGCATAAGAATCATAATTATGCATAGGAATCCCCTAAGATTTTTTTGAAGGGAGTGAAGGATAGGACGTAAAATGGAGATCCCGTGCCTGTACGATGTCAGGTACTCGTTAAAGATCCGTATCCTAATTATACCTGGATAGGCAAAATTTAGGACTCCCACTGTAGCATAGTCCGATTAGCTTTTTAGCTAATCGATAGCTAATTCGGGAGTAATAAATAATCACACATTTGAAACCACTTGAAAAGTAGTTATTATTGTAATTTACGTTAAATCTATTTTAATCGGTTGTTGAGCAATTATTCAACTCAAGGATGACAATAAATAAATAAAAATAATTATTCAACTCTAATATTTCTGGAATGTTGGGATGATGATTTCTGTTCTGGGATGATGATTAATGAAAGTAATTCATAGCTACTATTTTGGTAATTTTGACGAAATTTCAATACTTTGTAATGAAAACCTGATTTTCTACCAATACTGTTCAAACAGTCGTAACCTGGAAGGCAAGGGAATTCGACTTGATCGCTTATCCACTTGGATGATAGATATATGTGATACATATAATGCATGGATTTCATATTCACAAACAAACAGAATTTCATCTTTATTTATATACATTCAGAGGAAGATGTGAATTTCCCTTTTTTACAAAAAATTGGAACAATTAAAGAAATCTTGGGCCTTCTTAGATCTCGAATTATATAACAAAAAACATCTGATATAACATGCGCGAAGAACAAATAATCTCAAGAAATTAATATTATCAATGAAATAATACAGCACGTAATTTCTCAAATCGTCACGAAATTCCCGGAATTACTTCATCCCTTTTTTTTTTTTCATCAACTGACTATGTCTCGAAATTATGTAAGGTGTTAAATATGCGTAGAAATATAAGAAATAAATGGGGTAAACAATACAGCTATTGAGACACCACCTTTAACTTAAAGAAATAAGTGTACAAGTCCTAATTTTATTTCAAGATATACATGAATCTAATGTTTGAAGGGTCCTCTAAGTCATCTATGAAGTAAGACTTTAACAAACTAACCATAGGGAAGATTTCACAATTAAATCCACAGGGTGCCATTAACTAGTTTTGGCACTTTTAACAATAAATATTGACATATGGTAAAACTATTGAACTTTTGACCCAAAAAAACCTCTTGAGTCTTTATGAGGTTAGATAAAGAGGAGCTTTATTTCACCACAGAAATGTAATCTTAAGCGTGTCAATATCTGTATGGTTTACCCTATGTCTCCATTAATTGGAAGATTAAGCGAGCTAAATGACTTGCCGAGATGTTAATTGCTTTGAGGTTCATTTGCAAACAAAGCCATCTCTCACTGCTTTACGATTTACGATTGTCCAATATGGCTTGTCATTCGTTAAGCCGAGCATATGCAAGCCTATGTACATGTTTTTATATCTTGTACAAATAGCTACGACAGTACATCTGTACATAAAAACTCCAAATCATCGGCATATCCGAGCACGGGTATATTCCCTCCCAAATTTAAACCCTTTCCGGTACGTGCCCCCTCCCTAATGGTGTATTCCAATGCTAAATATTTATTTCTCTGCAGATAGCTTTTCTTACTATAAATTATGTTTTTATTTTTCAGGTATTAACTTTCGCGGTTCGCCACTTGTCGTGGAACAATCTTTAGCTGCAGCGCAAAAGAGAAGGTGAGTTATTTTACTATAATAATTTATAATTAATTATTATAAGCATATAATACCTTATTCTCAGTTTGATTTGACAAGTGAATTTCAATAACATTCTGTCCTGACTGACAGAATCAATGCAGAGCAGAAACTACTAATGATAGAAACTTGAAGTTCGGAATTTAGATTTTAAACTTGATGTTGGTAACCACTAAGAAAGGCATTTCAAAAATGTAACCCCTGAGGGGTTTAAATCGCGAAATTGTCGTTTAACTCTAACGGAAACCTATTTTTGCACTTCGAGAAAAAATATCTAATTTGGGCTAATGTTAAAGATCTTGATGCGACGAGTTTAACTCGAAAGCCCCTACGGGAAGCCGAAAACCATGTTTTAAAGCCGAAAAATGAAGCATTCATTTTAGTGAACTCGCGCGTCTCCCTCTCCTCTACCGAGCCGGCAGCTTCCCCCTCCAACATTCCACTCACCGGAAGCTCCGATTCTACTGAATCTCCTTAACATCAGTTAACATATTATATCAAATCAATACCAAGATAATGATCACAGAATCGATTTTAAAGGCTCGCGGGCAAAGCCGCGACGAGGAAAGCTAGTATCTTATATGAAGAAACATGTACAAGTTTCAATAGAAACTTGCTTACACGTGTTGAACAAGTAGAGTTTTAAGGCGCTCGCAGTTTAGCGAAAGGAGAAAAGACCTGATATCCAAAAAATATGAGGTTTACGACATTTAAAAAAAAAACATGATTTCAAATCCAAAACCGTTTGTTGGAACAAAATAAGCGGTTGAAAAGGAATGGTTGGGTCTAGATCTTTCGTGCCTAGTCCACGCTGGCGTAGAACTGTCCACCTTGTTCTGGAACATTCGAGACCTGAATGATTGACAATTATATATAAGGAGAGAGTGACTGAACGAGTTAAAATAAGTCTTTGTCTTGACTGTGAAGCTCAAGTCATATTATTGTGTGTTATAACGTTATCATTTTTGCAGCCTTCTCATATATTTAAGTTTTATTAATTCATTGGCATTGATAACTGTATATTTTGGTTTAATAAATATTCTTTAACTCACATAAGAGTTAAAATATTCTTAAAAAAAGTGTTAAGACTTGTTGGAACAAACTGTTCTTGTAAATGTTCCTGACTGTTCGAGTATCTTCTACGCATGTCTGGAACGTTCTGATTCTGACTAAATATAAAGAGCGACGGACTGGAGAATTAGTCTTGCTACGAAGATCGATTAAAGTGTCGTTACAAGTTGATACTTTTTGTAACCTGTTTGATTAATCGAGTTTATATTGTTTGTTTGGCATTGTAAATTATTCTAATAAAAATTATTTCATGCACGACAGCGTTACTACGAGTATACGAGGGTGAATCAAATATAAACGAGACTTTTCGCCTTTCAGGCACAATAGTGGAGGGAGAACGTTCCCGCTTTGTTTGTAGTTGGGTAGGTTTGTCAGGAGTAGGGGAGGCACATGGGCTCGCCTCCTCGACCCTCTCAGTGTCCACCGTGACGATGTTGGAGCAAGAGGTACCTCCGTCAATTGCGCAACGTGTTTTAATCAAGTTTCTCGCCGCAGAAGGCGTAAAACCGGCCGAAATCTTGAGGAGATTGACTGCCCAGTGCGGGGAAGAGACACTGTCGCGAGCCAGAGTGTTTGCATGGCATAAACAGTTCGTGGAGGGTCGCAATCATGTTGAAAATCAGAGCCATGACCGCAGACCTCGCAACAACATCAGCAGTGTTTGACGGCGTATTGAAGGCTTATTTTTTGCACGAACGCGGGACAATTAATGCGGCCTACTAATGTGACGTTTTCAGTGAGGTCCAACTTGCATATCGCCACAAAAGACGAGACTTATCGATCAGGGAAGTGGTTCTTCTCCATGTAAATGCTCGCCCCCATACAGCAGCCTTGACTTGGGAAAAATTGGAGCAACTGGGGTGGGAAACATTGGAACACCCTCCTTACAATCCAGACCTGTCACCCTGTGACTTTCATGTGTTTGGTCCTCTCAAGGAAGCTTTGGGAGGCCAAAGATTCAATAGTGATGTTGAGGTTGAAGCCTACTTGCGCAATTGGCTGTAGACACGACCTGCATCTTTCTACGTGGAAGGAATTGGAAAGCTGCCTATCCGCTGGGGAAAATGTGTTTCCAAATCAGGAAATTACGTAGAAAAATAAACTATATTCTTTTTTGCGTTTAAAACAAAAATAAATTAAAAAAAGTCTCGTTTATATTTGATTCACCCTCCTATGTACGTACATTGGTAAGAATAAATGCAAATTAAAATTACGACGATGATCAAAAATTGAGTTAAAATACTACACTCAAATTTTTTCCTATTCGGCAAGAATTGAATATCAGACAGAAAATTAATAAATGCGTAGACCTACTGAAACATATATGGATATTGTAAGACGCCTCACAAATTTATGGTTCAACGAAAAATACGCATTTGCAATAGCTACACACCTATCATTCCAAAATTTTAAGACTGATAACAAATGCACCTTTGTACGTCTATACCGAAACTCTGCATACCGACTTATAACTAACAACTATCGACTTACATTTGCGAATTATTTATTCTAGTTTCCACATTAAAGTGCAGAGACATACTTATTAACGACTTGGCCACGCCCGATATGCCTTTGTTAGTTGGATTAACGTCACTTTATGCCTCAAAGGCTAATCGGGCGATGCTACATTGGGAAAATTTTGCCTATCCAGGTATAATTAGAATAGTGATCTTTAACGAGTACCTGGCATCGTACAGGCTCGGGACCTCCATTTTACGTCCCAACGAGGGAAGCATAACTAAGGATTTTTTACTCCCATTTAAAAATTCCTAGGGCACCTCGGTACGCGAATCCACGACCTTCAGTATTGCAGATTGCCATGCTAACCACTACACCACAGGTGACCCGACTGACATGCCTTTAATGAGGCGACTGAAAAGGAGTTGGATGAGAGACCTCTCCTGAAACAGGATGATGTGCTGCTCATGCCTTAAAATGCCAACAGAATAGAAATTTATATCTCATTTGCTGATTGTCACTTATTTGCGACAGGTGCAAATAAAAGTATGAAGTCCAAAAAAATTACATTAATTTCTCAAAATCTTTAAAATATAATTTGACCTTTTGCAATTAGTCGAATATGACTATATTCGAAATTTCAAAACCTCGAAGGTTTTTCAGTGCTAGTTAATTTTTATATATCCGGTTAATTAGTGGACTATCGTTCTGTAATGTTGTGTTTAAGAAACTTAGTACTGTTCCTTAAACAGAGTAATATATATTTCTATAAATATCTAAATTGTAAATGTATTTGTATTTTATTGCATTGTATTTAACTGCCTTTTGTTTTTATTGTAATATCGTAAGTATTCTATGAGTATGAGTATTTCTTAAAACAAAAACTAAACAGTTATTAGAAAAAAATAAATTATTGTTGAACTAAAATAAGCCATGGCCTTTATAACACTTTTTTGTTAGTAATTTCATTTAGAATCGCTGGTATTTTTTGTCATTACATATTCGAAACACCATTTACATCATGTATTGTTTATTATGTACTAATAATTTATTTAATTAACTGATGCTAGTGATAATCATTAAAACTTTTCTTGTTAGTTTGATCTTATTATTCCTTTTTTAATTAACATGAAATGATAAATTGCTTATCGATTTTTATTATGGATACATGCTATAATTTTTTTTTAAATTATAATCATTCATTATTGCCATCTGTATAAAATCAGGAAACAGCCTTTGACGGCTGCCACTAAATAAAAAAAAAATAATGTATACTGTTTTATTACAAAGGAATGTATAAAAAAGAAAAAATCTACTCCATCTGCCGGGTTTCAGACATCTGTGTGCACAAAAACCGCCTCCACCGAATCTCGCAATTAGATTGGTCCCGAATTATTTGTTATATACAAAATTTATACAAGTTTGTATTTATTTTGATTGTCCCAAATTGCAAAAAATAGCACCTGCCTTGCAGCTGAAATACAAAGCCCCACCAAACGCCAAAAGGAATTTATTAACATACTAATAAGTTTTTTGCTCCGGGTTACTTGGGCATCGAAAAACCCTTGCCCGCCTCAAACCTCGTATAAAATTTTATATTATAATTTGTAATATTTTTTTTTTAATTAAGTTGCAAAGCGTCTATTATTTTGTAAATCTATGATCTAGTTACTCTTTTATTTTATTTTTGAACTCTTTGCATTCCGAGTTATCTAATTCAATTCAAGAGATACCATCAGCTGATCTATCGACTTTTATAGACCATTCAAATAATCCTTGTCAGGAGAAACTCGAAAAATCCAGGACATTAGAAAATATCTTTCTTTAACCAAAGCAGTAATTACGTTTTGTCGTAAAATTTTTGCTTGGCCTGTCACTGTCTAAGAAACTATGGAAGATTTGAATGAAGAACGATGAATTTGAATCTTGCCCATTTCAACATTATATATATATACTTTCAGTTATTTTTCGAAATATGACAATGAATTAAAACGACTAGAAAATATGTAATATGCCATAAAATGTAATAAGGAATTAGCTAGACAAAAGTATTTATATACTGTTTTAAAAAAATATATAAGATGACATATGACTAATGTGGAAAAAGAAGTCACATAGGATAAGATAACCCCAGAGGCTGAGCCAATAGCTCGAAACGTTGGGACACAAATAAACTTTTAAATACGGAAGAGACTCCTTTAAAAAAATCCTTCCTTAATATAAATTAGAATTAAAAAATTTGATTCTCTTTAAGTATATGTCTTTGCTGGCGCTCAAAAATGTTAGTTTAACGTCCATTTTTATGCTACTAAGGCTAATCGGACGATGCTATAGTTGGAGTCCTAAATTTATTTCCTATCCTGGTATAATAGGATAGGGATCTTTAACGAGTACCTGACATCGTACAGGATCGGGACCTCCATTTTACATCCTATCCGAGGGACAGCATAGCTAAGGATTTTTTACCCCCTTTAAAAAATCCTAGGGCCACCACAGGGCGCGAACTGCCACCTTTAGTATTGTAAGTTGCCATGCTAACCACTACCCAACAAGTGACCCCGCTCAAAAATGAAAAATAACCAGATTCGATTATTTTGGTTATAGTTAAACATTTGATTCATCTATTTGTTTTTTCAATAGTCATCACTTTCAGTGTAAGCTGACCAGCTCTTCAAGCGTAAATTTCGTATTTTTTATGTTATTTAAAATGTAAAGAATTATACGTTACTTCATCGTAGAGAATTAATATTAACGCGTATAGACTTCCTATCAAAAATCATTGTGATTTTTAATTCTTTAAAAATAATAATAATAAAAACGCATTCTTCTATCTCCAAATCGGTAGAGTATTAATCACATTTACCAATATATAGTTAGGAATTATACAAAATGGCCGATTAAATTTGGTGGGCATAATGCACGATGACCGGAAATTATTAATGATGACCTGATTCATTACACTTATCGTACAATATTTAAACCCGCATATATTTTTGCATGATATATAGGGAGTATGTATTTGGTGTATGTGGGTTTCCTCTGGATATATTGATGGCGGTATTTCCGTATGCATGAATGTTCTTCCCCTATAAGCCTAGATTACATTCAGCGAACCATGATGTTTCGAATAGTTACCTGAAAGAAAATCTTAGATTGGAACTCTTAGATGAAAACCCAGGGCATCTCTATTTATCTAAGCTTTCTCGATAATATTCCTCGTGTATGAGTCTAAGCATGATATTTTCGTATAAAATATTTAAAAAAATAATTTTTTGTATCTTCGAAAAAAAAAATATGTTTTCCAGTTATATTCCAACACTTATGTTGTGTTAAACAACTTTTATTGATCGAAAATAATAATTTATAATGCCACAAAAATTATGAGAACACAAAAAATTAAACAGGTTACGAAAATTATCACTTAGGGGCCCGGTGTGGCTGTGCGGTAAAGCGCCGTACTCCCATGCCGGAGCTGCGGGTTCGAGTCCCGCCCTGGGTGGTGCTTTTCTTTCGTAGGAGAAGTATCACCCAGTGCCATGGGTGTTAGTATGGGCAGTATAGGGCTTCAGTGGAAGCCTTGAAGTCCCCAAAAAAAAAAAAAAAAAAAAAAAAAAATTATCACTTTGTAACACAAAAGTAACCAACCATATGATTTGAGCTTCAGAACAAGACCAACTCTCCGTTCCCTCGCTCCTTATGATCAGTCTCAACAAGAACGGCCAAGAAGATTCTAGGCCAGCGTCATATAGTCACAAACATGTACAAGAACAGTTTCTTCCAACAATTCTAGAACTATTTAAAATCATATGTTTTGTTTTGTTCCATTTTACAATATATTCCTTGTGCAATGGAAGACCGGTATACAGTATAACTTCGATCAACCTGTATTCTGTATCGGGATCAGGGACGAGACGGTTAAGGAATAGACTGATAACAGAAATGCTATAAGAAGAATACCTTAACCTATAAATAGCATTCTAATACGTATTTCATTGTTGTAAAGATATATTAAAAACATTTGGATTATAATCTCCAAATTATGAGTAAGCTTATAGACTACAATGGTTGAATAAGCTTTTAAAATAGCTTTAAGTAGTCTCAATATTTTCTTATATTAACTTTTATTCTGTCAAATTTATTTAATTTAAGTGTTGTTAACATTTCGCTTTTTTTATTTATGCGTTATAAAAACCACATAAAAAAAAGAAACAATAGGGTGGCCAACATTCACACAATTTAAGCCTTTCACTTTTTTAAATGACGACATCAGTTAATGGTTTATATATATTTAATTTATAAAAAAATAAGTTTTATTTTGATTTGATGAAGGCATTGTTTAAAAAAGCTGGATCAATTACATCATTGTTCAGATTGAGACTTGAAAATGGCGACATAGCCGAAACTTTGTAAATATGCAATAAATGTTAAAGGTGAGATTGTCCTGGTGATTGCTCCAATACTGCTAACAGCTACTATAATCATAAAAGAAACAATATATTTATTTATTAAAAACGCTTTACGTATTATTCATAGTCCGGGAGCTGAGGGCCAAAAAGGTGCCTGATTTGAAGAAAATATTTGATCATATAGGCTGAAAGTGCTCATTTCATAGACAACAAATGTGAGCGTCTGCCACCTCAGATCGGTTGCCATCAAACTTTATAGGCGAACAAAATCGACATTTTCGAACTTTTTTCAATTTTTCGCTAATAACTCGAAAACGATTTATCGCAGACGAAATTAAAGTTGCAGAGCATCAAATTTAGCAGGAAATAAGCTCCGTACACACAACATTAGCTAAACCCTGCGTGGAAATACAAATAAAAACGTGTAAGAATTCGTATTGGTTACTTCCTGCTAAGCTTCGGTTTTGAAGTATTAACTAATTAAACAACCATTGTCCATCTATTAAAATAAAAGATAAATTTTTCCAAGTAGCTACATGTCAAAGTAGATATTTTTATTAATATTTTATCAAATCCCCTGTTACTTCTAAAACCGAAGTCTTAGCAGGAAGTAACCACTACGAATTCTTATTTGCATTTACACGCGGGGTTTAGATAATTTTGTGTGTTCACAGATCACAATTTTTCATTTTTCATTTAAAATAGATATTTTTGAGTTAGAGGCGTTGGAACACGGTTTCCACAAAAATCGTAAAAATTACAGATTTTTGATGTACCGAACCCGGCTAAACCTCTAAACCGATTTAAACTTCAGATATATCATTCTACTTGCAATAGTTTAGCCTCTCATAGTAAGAAGAAAGTAATACTTTTTGATCCGTTTTTGCCGAATTATATGGGAGAAACTGGAAAAAAAATCCCTAAAAAGTTTACGGATTTTGACCTCAAGGTGTTATAATAATACGTTCACGTTTTAATTACTTTGTCTTCACAGGAGTGGGCTAATTTTAAAATTAATAATGAATCGTTTTACACAGAATTCGATATTTTACAACTATTATAAGTAACATTTTTTATTTGTAGTAACCCTCTATAAATTGCAGGGTTTGGAGCATGAGCGTTATTCATTTTTCCGCTAAAGTGGCTAAATTGACAATCGGTTTTGGCGGAAAGACTTACCCGATTTTAACTATGAGGACCTCAGTCGACGCGAAATTTAATGCCATTTTATTTTGGAAAGAACACAATTTCTTCTGCGGTAAATCGTTTTCGAGTTATTAGCGAAAAATTGAAAAAAGTTCGAAAATGTCGATTTTGTTCGCCTATAAAATTTGATGGCAACCGATCTCAGGTGGCAGACGTTCACGTTTGATATCTATGAAACGAGTACTTTCAGCCTATATGGTCAAAAATTTTCCTCAAATCAGGCACCTTTTTGGCCCTCAGCTCCCGGACTATAAGGTTAAAGTAACTACCTAATTGCATTATTCGTTTAAACATACAAAAAAATTGAGATAGCCAATATATTTGAGGGGGGGGGGGGCGCATACCCCTTTTGCCCAGCTCTGTTGCTATAACATAATAGAGAACGCTTAACTCCTTATATCTCCTCCTCCTTTGTCCACAGATTGGCTCGTCTCTATACTCCTCTTGTTCCTATTCTCTCTCCTCGCTAAGACGTTAAACGGCCAACACCTGCGTCGTAGAAGAGAGACATAGAGGAGAGCGTATTTACAAAAGCTAGGCCCTTTGGACTATCCTCATAGAGCTTACCGTCCCTTAGGGAGGACAGCTGCTCTAGGAACCATTGCTCTAGGCAGGTGGGTCCACCATCTGCTCCCTAGATCGCAATTATAGCCTTCCTAGGGCCGTTTCCTTTCATCTCCTGGGCAGGAAGGAGTCGGATCTAGGAGTTCTTCCTTCTAACTAGATTTGTCTTAGAAATCGTCTTAACCATATCAAATCAACGAGGGATGTTATCCAGATAAAATCAGTGAGGGGTATGAACATCTTGGATTAGTTTATTTTTTGGATTATCTGTTTGGATACATGCATCAATTGAAAAGAAAATACCAAATTAATATTAAATAAAAGCAAAAATTGTGTTTTTATTTTTTTAAATGATTTTAGTCAGGGGTCGAAAGAGTCATTAACTTTTTGAAATAAGTTTCATTTTAAAAGTATTTGAAAAACTTATTACTAAAAAGTTTTCCAAAAACTTTTTGATAAAAGGTTTTCCTTCAAAAAGTTCAACATATGGAGCAATTAAAAGTAAAGTATGAATTAAACAATAACTTTTTCGCCCTGGGTTTTGATCTTAAAAGTTTTTATAATAGAAAAAGAGTTTGTTTACTAATATTCATTAAACATGATGAATTTGATCAAAATCGTTACAGCGAATTTTGAGAAAAAAAACTCAAACTTAAAACTAAAGAACTTAAAAATGGGAAAAAAAGTTATGAAATAAAGTGCCCCCACCGGTTGACAATTTCGATGAAATTTTTGTAGCCATATCTCGGGCATAAGATTAAGTACTAAGTTTTATCAAAATCGTCTGAGCCGTTTTTGAGAAAATCGAAAAAAACGTAAAAAGTTATTAAATCAAGTACCCCCTCCGTATGTCCAAATTTGACTAAATTTTTGCTGTCACATCGCGGGCATATACATATACCAAATACCCTATTTCAGGTTCATATGGTTTATAGTTTTTGAGCTAGTCTGTTCACACAGACACAGATCTTTTCGTTGGACTTGGTTATAAATAAATTATTTTCTTTAAATAAAATCATTTTATGAGTGAGTTTCAGAATAGCTTTTTGAAATGAACTTCTATGGAAAAAGTTATTTGGATAAACGTTTTAGGATAACTTTATCAAAAAGTATTCGTAATGATAAAGTTAATGTTCAATAAAAACTTCAAGTGGGGAAAGAAAAAAATATAAGTTTAACTCAAACTTTTTTAAAATAAAAAAAGTTGAAGTATAAATAAAAAATATTTGAACAAGAAAACTGGAAAAGGTGCCGTCTTTTTCAGCATTCAGTGTTTTATTTTGTACATTAAATGTTTATCATGAAATTATTTATTGCAGATAGTAAAAATATAAAGTAACAAAATGTAATTTTATTTTACACTCTGTCGTCATGTAAGTCTCTCACTTCAAAAGCTTTGGGTTTCCCAAAATAAACCCAAAATTTAATTCGGCAAACTAACACCTACCACATCTCACCTTATACAGTACCAGTCAAAAGTTTAGACTCACCCTTAGATTTTGTAACATAAATAAGTTACAACATTTTATTTATTGGACAACGTAACCACTATGATTTTTATTTTTACTTTCATTTACCTATATATGAAATATATAGTAAGTGGAAGTATTGCGATCGTGAAAAATTTTGACTTCCGGTTTTCAACGGAAATACACGTTTTGGGACCCCCTGAGTCGAAATAACCAAGTCCCGCGAAATGGTCTGTGTTCCACTTATAAAACTCGTTGAGCGCATGCGGAGTACGCCTATGATGACAGGCCATTGTTCATAATTAATGCCGTTCTGTTCATTTGAGAAGTGTCAATTAACAAAACGCATTAATTTCTAATTTAAGTAAGTTTGTAAGTGAAAGTTGTGTGTTGCGCGCACGCACCAGATTTTTATTTATTTATAACTAGCTTTAATATCCCGGTTTCACCCAGAGAAATTTGAAAACAATGAGAAAAGCCGTGGGTCCAGAAAAGTTCGTTAGGACAGAAATGAGATTTTTTTTTAATCCAACGGTTGATTTCGTAAAAATCTAGTGTATAGCGAGATCATAACGATTTTTATAACAATAAAGAATATACCCAGAGATTGGCTGTTATGCAATTTTAATATGGACAGGTGTTCGCACCTGGTATGCAAGAACCACTAAGCAAAATTTGGAGAATTTAGGACAAACGGTATGTATGTCTATAAAGATCAAACAAAAAAAACAAACTAACAGAATTTCATCTTTATTTATATAGATTGTATTTCGAAACAATCATATAATTTTTGTAATGGTATATCTTGAGTTACAATTATTTTTTTAAACTTGAAGATTGTGAATTAAATACAAGTGAGTCTAAACTTTTGACCGGTACTGTAATTTTTCCCATAATCTCTGTTTTGTTCTGGTCTCAACAAGCTGAATACCAGATATTATTTTATATAGCAGGATAACTATAAAATTGAAAAAAAAAACAACAAAAAGTAAACCTTAAGTTGAGCGCAAACACTGTCATAATTATCCCCTTGCACGACCGCTGACCTAGAAACTATACTCCTTTACACAGTACTCAACCCAAGACCCTTCATGGTTTGATACAGGGTTCTTTCATGGTAGTGGTACAGGTTTTTTTATAAATATATAATTACTAGCTAGGATGCCCGGCTTTTAATAACAGCAAAACTTTAAAATTAAAGGAAATATAGAACAAAATTAGCACCTTCTTGAAACTTCGTTTTTAAATTGGTATCAACATTAAGATTCGAGAACTGCAGAGTCCGCCCAAATATGGAACCCTATATACTTTATTGGGGGTCGAAGATGGTAAATGAACAATTAATTTTAATGCAACTTTGTCGAGTTATGCATTGTTTTTGGTGGTTTCAGTGATTCTGAATCGTATATGCCCATTCCGAGCAGTCAGCAGATAATAAGTTATTAGATTATAGTTGAAAAATCTGATATCTCAGTTAAAAAATATTATATTTCGAGTACAACTTAAGCGCCGACTACTGTGATGGTTCTATTAGACCCAGAAGGATAGAAACTACCGAAGATTCATAGAAACTTTTTTTTCAGACCTTTCTTGCATTTTAACCTCCCTTAAAATATCCCCCCTTAATTTGAGTGGACTCTGCAGATCTCGAAACTCGCTACTATTACAAAGTGAAAACCAAATTCTTTTTCATAATTACATTTCATACACTTCATACTTTTTATTTTCGATTTACATTCAGTAAATTTATCTCTTTTTGTATATCTTTAATGTCTGTTTTTTTTCGCTCACTGTACTTTTAAGAAATGTTCACTCGTATTGCATAAAATTTACTAAAGTATATATTATATATTGATTAAATGTAATGTGTTGATCAATTAGCCTTCTTATGAGAAAATTGATTTTTTAAGGAATCCAGTCGGTTTTCTAATAGATTGCAGAGATGTAGAATCATTATTTTATTTTGAAAGCAAAGGATAAACTACTTATTATCGCTTAATATTTTAGTAATTTAAAAAGAACAGCTGAAAAAATACATAACCTTTACAAAGGTTACTGGATGAATGAATAATAAACATTGAGTGAAACGCACCCTAGCGCTGCCTGGTAGTTTGAAGCTCGAACTAAATTTTTCATTCATAAACTCCTATGTCATTCTTAGCTAGGCTAATTACATGGTGCGAGAGGCTTAAAATTCCAGTCCTTTTCTCTTCAATTTTACTCCCTTCACAGAAAAACGGAAACCTTCTTCTCCATCAGGACTTATATGGCCACACGATGACATAACTTACTTAATCGTACGTGGAGTCGTTTTTGAGCCTTATCGACACGCACATTGTACACTTTGCTTTATAATATATATTGATTGATTAGTTTTAATAAGCACCAATGTAAACACACCGTCAGCTGTATTTTGTTACTTCTAATTGTTACTATATGTAATTAATCTCATCTTCTAGCAATGGTACCTTTACTCGCTGCTCATATAATTATTTGTCTTCATTCTAGCCCTGATGAAAATCCAATGTTTGGATCGAAACGTAGGCTGTCCAAATAAAAAATTTTGACTAAAAATCCTGATAATTTATCATCCTATCATAAAGAAAACAGTTGACCATTACACACCTATAAATAAATAAATTTCGAAAAAAACAAAATCTTTTTGAAAAAATTATAGAATCAAAGCCTGCATCCAAAACATTATTGTGGAGAACCTTATCATTTCCAATTTTTTTTATAAAGGACAAAAGTTACCTATAAAGGGTCTCTCCTTTGGTATTTTTAGATTTGGGAGGGTTCTAGTGTCCGACCGAAACCAATATTTTTGCCGAAAGCGAAACCGAATTTCGGCCATAGACCTGGTGTCGGGCCGTTATATAACTTACGTTATATAATACGTGTAGGTGTGTAATATGTCTAGTTTAGCAATAATATCAATCAAAGCTTACAAAATAACAGTCATTTAACTCAATTATGCATATAATATGTCGCTTTGGTATAGAGGAGTTACCACTAGGTGTACTAGTTAGGTTATAGGATCGAATCCCGGCCCCTACTTCCTAGTACAGCGGTTCCAAGTGGGTTGTTAGACCATACCGCTCAACCCGTACAGCCCTAAAAGTTGATATAATGTTGAAAGAACAGGCTAATAATAATAAAAATTCATATTATTATATCTAAATAATAAATAATAAAATAAATCTTTGACATAATAAAGCCGATGTAATACAAAATGGCGGCCTATTGAATACGTAAAGCTGTATCTCTCAGAAGCTATTTTGCCTGCTTACTCAGTTTTGGTCCGTAAAGTTGGCGGATATTTATCTAGTTTAAAAATTTAAAGTTTTTTTTTCGAAAATATGCTTCTTCATTGTTAACATGGAAAAAAGTTTTTTTGAAGTTTTTGTGATCCGGGAGGGGCAGCCCCCCGCCAATTTCGAAAAATTGTTTTTTGCATCTGAGTCTCATTCTATCATCCAGAACAAAGAACAAAACCTACTACCATCATTTGATGCAACTTGAGCCCCCTTTTTATAACAAGGTTACTGACTAAAATATTTTTTTCTGTTTTGATTTGAATGAGAAACATGTACCTATCTCTGATAAATGAGAAAGATTTGTGTATAACAATAATGTTTTATCGAAGAAAGTGCAATTAACTAAAATAACAGATATTTCCCTCTTTTAAATTCAAGGGTGTTAAATGCCATGAAAGAGATCGAGCTTACAAGCTGAAATCGTGTAGTCCTACTTCCTTCTTGGAAATATCAGGCACAAAAGTTAGTTTCGGCTTGGCCGAAGATTCGGCTGATTTTTGGCCGAAACCGAAACTGAAACTTCGCTCGGTCACTAGAGGGTTCTAATATTTGTTCAAGTACACTTTTATGTGTCGCAATTAGCTACTTACCATTTCTTTCAAACTCTTCTTCAAACAAGCTTCTGTTTAAGAGTTGTCGAAGATTTGTCATAAATTTAAGGATGTATTTTAGTGGATGTTTATAATAAAAACTCCTTGGGATTAATTGTGACTTGATATTATAATGTTTTTTTTTGTTTTTTTTTCAGAAGCGCAAGAATGACTGTAGATCATCAGACAGGCATGCCCATGACCAACGGTTATAACAAGTAAGTAAAATAATTCTCAAAGCCCAGTGCAATATCAAAAATTAGAACTTGAAAACCGAAAGAAAAAAAAATTATTGAAAAAATGAAGAAAATACATAACAAGTAACTACTCTCGCTCTTGAGATAAAATTAACCCCCCCAAAAGGGATCCTTTCCAGTTGGGATACGGGGTGCACTAAACAGAGCCAAATTGGCCACCCCAAGAGGTAACATAGCAGCAGTAGTGCCTAGACCGCAACATAATCTTACCCGACATGCAATTTTATTAGGTACTTTCAATATCATCATTTTTAAAAAGAGGGAATCAAATTTCTTGAGGGGAATGGGAATGTCCTCAGAAGGGAATCTAGCCAAAGTTAGATTTGAACTAGGTACCACTTGAGCACAGCAGTTCATTAGCTTACCACTGAGCTTCACCAGTTTTAAAAAAGAACGCTAGCAGCACGCTGTTTTCCCAGTCGGTCATCCATCCAAGTACCAACCACGTTGTTTAACTTCGTGGCTGTTGGCACTGTTTTTTATAACATCCTTTGAAAGACAATTATCTATCCTAGTACAGGGTGTCCCAAAAGAGTATTCGGGGTTTGAAAGTTGAATAAAAACTCAAATATAGAATATCAAGTAGGATGTTTACGTTTTATTTAAACACAATGAACTGGAAATTTATTTAGAAAAAACAATATTGTCTAGGTGTCCACCATAACGCTGCTGGCACTCCTCGAATCTCAAACGCGTTGACACATTGTTCCTGAGATTGCCGTATTTCTGTTCTGATATTTTGCTTCAATTGCGTTAGATTCGTCGGTTTCTTTTCGTATACCCTACTTTTCAGGTATCCCCACAGAAAGGAGTCAAGAGGACTGAGATCGGGACTCCTGGTAGGCCAGCTAATGGTGCCTCTACGAGAAATTACTTTGTTTTGGAATAATTTGTTTACTGTAGCAATTGATAAGTCTGAAGTATGGCAAGTGGCCCCGTCTTGCTGAACCATGTTCTAGAGTTATATTAAACTCTTGAAGTTCTTGGGCCAAAAAACCTCTTTATCATTTCACAGTAACAAAAACCCGAACACTCTTTCTGGACACCCTGTATAATTAAGTCTTTTGAATTAAAAATGCTACCTAATTCTTAAAAAAAATATTATCTTGTATATAGTTTTGATTAAATTGAACTTTTTCCTAACAATTTATGTAAACGGTGCAGGGTTGTTATAAAATGCAATGCCAGCAGGAATATTTGTATTCTTTAAATTAAATTATCTACCAATAATGTTTTCCCATTGAATAATAAACACTTGCTTACTACAGTTTTATAGGTATTTATTGAGTTTTAATATTTTAGTTAAATTACGTTTCCAGGATAGCTTTTTAATCCGAAATTTTCTGTTGTATGATACGAATATCCCTATTTAGAAATCAGTTCTAATTATTGATATCGCACTGTATATATTTTTTATTTTTTATTAATTATTTAATTTCTCATTTCATCGTTTAAAGTTGTTTCGTTTTAAACCTGTTAGTATTGCAAAATGCGTATTATTTTTTTTTTACTTTTTATTATTCTTATTTTTTTTTTGTTTATTGTTATGAATAAGAAATTGAGAACTTTTTCAAAAATAATTAATTTTTGCATGTAAAAATCAGTATGCTTCAATCTTCTTATCAGTAAGTACAGTTATAAATATTGTGTTAATTTCTAATAAAAATAGAAGTTGTAAGTTACTAAAATTCTTCAGAAATGTAGCGGAATAAATTACATTTCGTCTCCGAGAGATTTCTGTGATAGTCGTTAAAAAAAGCACTTTCTCAACTCGGAGAACAATTTTACAACAAAGGCAGTGAGAAGTCTCATTTTTCAAAGTCGTTTAACTACAGTTGTCCGGCACCAAGGATTTTTTTCTCTTTATATATTTTTTTTTTTACTTAGAAAAATAATGACAACATTTGAATACAGATTTTGGTTTATCATTTTTTGATATGTATTGCTATCTAACAATTCTGAAGAAAGTTAAAATAAAGTTAGAATTATGTATTTTGATTTAATAAGAATTTAAGTTTATTCTTAAAGGGAAAAATATTTATTAAATAAACTACGTTAATATGATTTCATAACGCGTTCAAAACTCCACGCACAAACACTATCGAGCTAGGTTGCTCTGATTATTTTCTTATTGGTAAGCTCGTATTTTGTATAGCCATTTTACGAAATAAATGCGAAATGTATCCTACTTTTCCATATTGTTTTTTATTTTTCAATGTTCTAGAAAAATTCTTATTTCATGAGGTAAGGCGCGGTAAGATTACGAAGTTAAGCTTTTCCGACTTTTTCTGGGTATCGACAATGAATTACTGAAGTATTGAAATTTTTATGAGAACCAATGATTTTGCTGTTATCAACATTAAATTCTCTATGTTTTTGGCTTCTATTTTATCACCAATTTAATACTATTTCAACGGTATCAGAAACACTTGTCGTTCATAGGTCAAAAGGAGTATAAGCAGATTAATTCCTTTAATAGTATTTTATTACGAATTGCTAAATAGTGGGTGTATATATATATATATACATATATATATATATATATATATATATATATATACTCGTATATATATATATATATATATATATATATATATATATATATATATATATATATGTATATGTATGTACAGGGGGTTTATATGTGTATACATCCTACAATCAGCTATCCACAAATAGTACTATCGATGAATTAATCTGCTTATTATACTCCTGTTCACCTGTGAACGATAAGTTTATAAGTCCGTTCGTAGTTCTGTTCGCGTAAGGGGCTATTTACCGCATTCTTTTATGGAGGAGATGATCATGTTACCGCAAATGGTGGACTATTTGTAATCAAATTTTCTTTCATTCTTAATTAATAAAAGCACCACCAAGGGTTCCTCAATAAAAGTGAATATTCACTCATATACAGTTAGCAAAAAAAGTCTATGTACACCATGCCAAAAATCAAATTTTAGCCAACGTTTTAAACAACGTTTTAAGACATTTATAAAAATTATTTATACAAAATAAAAAAAAAAATCTGTGTACAGTAATTATTTCAAAAAATAATATATATATATATATTTTTTTTGTAATCACATTGTTATTGTGGTGTTACTATTAGCTGGTAATCTTGTTTCAGCGCAGTGGTGCACTCATTGTAGGAGATTATCATTCACAGATAGCAAAAAGCTGGCCTGTGATTTCTCAAAATTTATTTGGGCCTCCCAGATCTAGGTTTACTACTATAGAGTGATGTTTCTTAATTATTTCTGCGATTCTCTCAAAGATTTTCCCTCATTTCTTAAATTAATAATCAATTGTCGAACTGCTATACAAATTTCCATTTTTAGCAAAGTAACAGAAAAACTCGTAAATCACGGCCACTATAAAGACTTATCTGACTAAAATAAAGCTTTTTGTTTATATTGAAAACGTTCGTTCATATTTGTACAGTATTTGAAGGAGTATATAATAAATGTACACAGACTTATTTTGCAATGGTTCAGGAGTTCTATTAGCAATTATCTTTACCTTATCTTTAATTTTTTATTTATTTTTCTTTTGGTAGTGAATTTTTATTCTTTCAAAGTTACAGTTTAAAAGAAAATAATATAAAAAATGTTTTCTTCATTTCCTTTGATGTCCTGGACAAACTTAGAAAATTTTAACGTTGTGTACACAGACTTTTTTACTTTCACTTACCTATATATGAAACATATAGTAAGTGGAAGTATTGCGATCGTGAAAATTTTCGACTTCCGGTTTTCAACTTTTGGGACCCCCTGAGTCGAAATAACCAAGTCCCGCGAAATGGTCTGTGTGTGTGTCTGTGTCTCTGTGTGTGTGTGTGTGTGTGTGTGTGTGTGTGTGTGTGTGTGTGTGTGTGTGTGTGTGTGTGTGTGTGTGTGTGTGTGTGTGTATGTGAACATACTAGCTCAAAAACTATAAACCGTGGGAACCTGAAATTGGGTATTTAGTGTAGGTATATGCCCGCGATGTGACAGCAAAAATTTCATCAAAATTGCTCAAAGGGAGGGGGTACTTTATTTAATAATTTTTTGCGTTTTTTTCGATTTTCTCAAAAACGGCTCTAACGATTTTGATTAAACTGAGTATTTGATCTATTTATATGCCTGAAATATGACTGTAAAAATTTCATCAAAATTGATTAACCGGAGGGGGGACTTTACTTAAAAAAATTTGTATCATTTTCACGTGTTTTTTTTATTTACTCAAAAACGGTTTTAACGATTTTGATCAAACTTGGTATTTGATTATATATTGATTATATGCCCGAGATATGACTGTAAAAATTTCATCAAAATTGATCTACGGGAGGGGGGACTTTACTTAATAAATTTTGTATCATTTTCACATGTTTTTTTTATTTACTCAAAAACGGTTTTAACGATTTTGATCAAACTTGGTATTTGATGTATTTATATGCCAAAGATGTGATAACCAACATTTCATCACAATTGATCTACGGGAGGGGGGACTTTACTTAATAAATTTTGTATCATTTTCACGGTTTTTTTATATTTACTCAAAAACGGCTTTAACGATTAACAAAAATAAGATATGAACGTAGAAAAATGTGTGACTTTGGGAAATGATATTTAGCAAAACACGTCAATTTCTAATCTAAGTAAGTTGGTAAGTGAAAGTTGTGTGTTGCGCGCACGCACCAGATTTTTAGTAATGCGATGAAAGTATATGTACCTACTCTATTTTTCTAATATATACTATCTATGTATGGAAGAGATACTAGACAGAAACCGTGCCCCAAATCTCCCAGCTGTCCCCCCCCCCACTTACTCTACCCATAGAGCCGTTACTAACCTAGGCTAGAGCAGATGGTCTACGAGTCCTTTGTCTAGTAGAGAGGGATGGATTAGAGCGCCATAATGCCTCTATGGGAACCATCCTCATCCACCATGTCTGTCTGTCTGTCGCTAATCCCCAACGGTGTCTGTGGGATATGGCGTTGCTATTTGGTTTGGGGATGCTGGTGTGAAAAGGGGAACCGATCTAGGGTTTTTTTTTTGGTTTTTTTTATCGCTTTTCCTTTCCTAGTTAATGGATTTGCGTAATACCTGTATAGAGGTAGAGGCTATTGCGTATAGGAAAATAAAAAAAAAAAAAAAAAAATACCTACCAGCTTAGAGATTAAGAGGATACACAGTTTTCATTTATCTATTGAACTACAATTTTTTTCTATTCTATATTCCATGCAGATTGCATATCTCTCAAACAAGAATGACCTTTTGTATCTATGAAGAGGAAGTGGTTGGGGGTTAGTGATGTAAAAAGATTGATAGTACTATCGAAAAATTTGTTTTTAAACAGGCAAAGTGATACCCTCTGCCTATAGGCGGGCGCAATCGAATATAGGGTGCGCTAGTAGGTTTGCAAAATGTCAGAAAGAACGGTGTTAGACCTAGTTGATGTGATAGAGATAATTGGTAATTTTAAAAGACCATTAATTGAAGGGCAGGCTATTCTTGATGCAAACTACATATTTACATGTGGAATAATATCTAAAAATAAAAAAACAGTTATTTTACAAGCCTCGTACCTTTAAACTAGCAATCTTAAAGGACTGCCCCATCAAATAAAAGTGGAAATCAAATTTATTAATAATAATAAGCAATTTTTTTGTCATTGTACGTGTATAGCTGGTAGTTCTGGTAAATGCAAACACATCATTGTAACTTTATTCGACGTTTTTCGATTAGTAATAACATTAATTACCTATTCACACAATCATTGTTATGACAGCTTAGATTCTTTGTCATATTATTTATTTATTTCTCAAAACTTTCAGGCTTCGCATTGATAACATGGAACAATTAAGCACAACGGATGTAATAGAAAAATGGGGAAAATTAAAAAAGAAAAACAAATCTATGACACTATGGTCTCAATGTTATTTGCATAAAACTAGCATTTTGGAATAATAAAATGTCAAATACTAATATTTACCTGATAAATATAGCGTCTTTCTTTAAAATAAAGACTACATATCGTCATATGTTTCGAAACAGGCTTATCTATTCTTAATTTTACAATCCACTCTTTAAGAAGCTTTTTATTTTTGGGAAATAAAAGGGAATGACACGTCTTTTGATTTTCTAATTGAACACTGAGGGACCAAGCAATACCTATTAGATATTTTTCAAATGATTTTTTGCTCAATCGGGTTTTAATTATGGAAAAATAAATTAAAAACGCCAAAAAACCCTATGAATCCCAGGTAATGGCCCTGCTTTTATCCCCGTTTCTCTAGTTCCTGCAGCGCCGTCGCAGAAGCAGCACCGTCGCTTGCGCCCGCCTATAAGCACTCTTCTGCTATATAATTTATTTAAATGGAAAATAAACACAATGTAACAGTGTAATTTGTCTTACAAAAAATATTTTTTCTTTAAAGTACACTAAATTTTGTTATTATTAAATACAAGTTTTTACATGTGATAATCCGGCAATGCAAGCATAATACTCCAAGTCGTCTGATTTTATAATTCACTATGTAGTTGTTGAAAACTTCTTATAGTTACTATGAAACAAATAATTTCCATTAGATTAACAGAATATCTTTAATTATAGAGCACAGGTCTGTCATTTAATTTGTTTTAGGAGTTGACAGATTTTTTTTCTATTTTTCTCCTCTATATGTTTACTTGTTTTTTCACATTGCATATTTAACCATTTCTTATTTATAAGCGAAATGAGAGACAGATAATTTCTCCATATAAACAAAAAAAAGTTACTTTATAGAAAAAAAAAAAAAAAAAGCCGCTTCCTAATTTATGCCCCTCAGAATATTTTAATAATGATAAAGCTTACCTGATATTAAAGAATACTTGATTATCATTAAACATGACTAGTTTAATCAAAATCGTTAAAAATATTTTTTAGAAAATCGAGAAAAAAGTAAAAATGGGAAAAAAGTTAAGAAATATATGCAATATATATAAATCGATGCAATTTTTGTTGTTATTTACTGACTGAACCTCAAGGAACCTAATATTTAATATCAACAGACAAGTATATATATACATGTACCACGCTCCCACTTTAAAAAAAATGTGTACCCAATTAGGGACGGACTGGTTATGTGCTTTGGTAGTAGCATCCCCCCTGGATCTGATCAAAGAACAAAGATTTGGACAAGCTACAGTCCGATCGACTGATCAGGGTCCAGTCGAGCTGAAGGCTTTGACTGCATCCTTGTATAAATTTGATACATCAAAGGTGTCTCTTATCTTTGTCTGCTTCGGGCAAACATGGATCTTCCTTTTTTTTTTTCCTTTTTTTTTTCTTTTTTTTTTTGTTTCTTTTTTTCATCATTGTTAAAGTTTTTATTTACTTCTCTAATCCAAAAATGTCGCATTATTTAAAAATCTGAAGCGATGGGCGCAACACACAACTTTCACTTTCACATTTTGAAAATTATGTAAATGTCATTCCTCAAATTTACAAATTTTTCCACATTCATTTACTTATTTGTGTTTTTATTTGCCCTCTAAAGTACAATACATTTTTTTTATATGGCATTTTATATGGGACAATAAAAGTTTTTACTTGTGATAATTCGGCAATGCAAGCTATATGCAATGCAAGTTATTGATACCCTTCTGTAAGAGAAAGTTACATTTCTGTGGTGAAATTAAAAAAAATACTTTTTATGAAGGGATCATATTGAAACTTCCTATAGCTCCTCTTTATCTATCCTTATAAAGGCTCAAGAGGTTTTCTTGGGTCAAAAGTTCAATACTTTTAACATATGTCAATATTTATTGTTAAAAGTGTCAAATCTAGTTATTGGCACCCTGTGGATTTAATTGTGAAATCTTCCCTATGGTTAGTTTGTTAAAGTCTTACTTCATAGATGACTTAGAGCAGCAGAAGGTACGTTTCAAAGTCTTGCCGAGCTTCCGCGGTCCATTCAGGGGAAATAACCGGGGTACTCCCCCGGAAAATTTTTGAAAAACTAACAGTTTAACTGGGTCATTCTCACGTAAGTGGGCACTTTTGTGTCCCAGACCGTTTATAGAGATTTAGAAAAACTTAGGACGCTAAGACATCAATTTTGTAAATTCAGGTGAATTGTAAAGGTAGACCCCATACGACTTAATTTTAATTGTATAACACACGTACCTTAAAAACACCAGAAAAAGGTCGAAATTCATTCTCCTGTCATGTCCCGAGGTCTGATTCTGCTCAAAGTAAGAATTCTGTGTCCGTATACTAGGTCAATTTTTACTTTTTTTTCTGTTCTATTTGTTCAAAATACTGTAAAATTTCATAAAAGCAGTCGAATCCTTGATGATAAAGGATTAGAATTGAAAAAACTAATTTTTATGATGTCCCATAGGTTTTCTTTCATTCCCCTGTCAATTTCTAAAATTAAATTCTCACCACACTATTCAGGCGGGAAATTAGTAAAACATATATAGTCAGCAGGAAGGGGTCTTTCCCTAAGCAACCACAACTGTTAACTTAACCTCAGTACAAATCCAAGCTCTCCAGAAGCAAATAAGTTCTCAAACTTAGTCATAGTTTAATAGTCTTCATTCCCCCGTCCTCTATAGTTTTGGTCAGGCAAGTTTTTTCTTTTCTAATTTTTGAGAGATAAAAGATTTTGTAGCACAGATTTCGTTTTTCAAATAGCATTATTATATATTTTTTTTCCTTTCAACGGTTATCAAATAAACCTTAAAAATTCATTCCCCTGTCGTTCATTCCCCTGTCTTACTGTAAATAAAATGCTGCAGGGAAATGAAGATAGCGACGTGGATTGAAGCTTTCTTTTGGTGCTCAACTTTTTCAAAGCATCATCAGTCCTAAAAAAAAAAAAAAAAAAAAAAAAAAAAAAAACGTTCAACGTGAATTGGTGTTCTTCCACGTCGACTCCTTGCTTCTTATAGGCTAAGGAATAGTATTACACCGAAAAAAAGGTTTATTTGTAACCATAAAATTTAAAATAAAAACCCCGTAAAAAGTGCCCACTTTGGTGAGAATGACCCAACTACATTATTTTTAATCATTATTCAAATATTTGGGATAGTTACCACTCTGTATTTATTTTATATATTGTGTATTATTGTTTTAGGATTTATTCTAAATTTTTTTCGTTGATCGATATATCATCGACTATCAACAAAACTAGTCGGCGGATCCGGACCGCTTTCCGCCATTTGGTGACCACTGATTTAGAGGAACCTTCAAACAGTTACATTACAGTTTAATTAATTACAGTTTTATAGACCTTTCGAATCTCTTCACAGCCATAACCACCTTTATGTAATTTGTGTACTAGTTTTGCCAAAATTGATGATAAATGGCCTATTTGTCCCTCCCTGACCTGCACTGATTTCGTTTTTTGCTAGGGAGTGACAATATTGGTCAGCAAGAGACTTGTGATTTCAATCATTGTCAGTTCAGAAAGTTTGTTTTCGATTAAGTATACATATCTTACATCTCCCCCCCCCCTTAAACCTCCAAATAAATTTTAAAAAATAAATTCTATAGTTAACTGTTAGTGCTTTAACTATTTTAATGGTAGGGGTCGAACTTATTATACCTATATAAGAAGGAGACTGACTTTAGACGAAACGAGACTTTTATAATTTAGAGAATTATTCTTTTAAAGATTTAAATTAATATAATAATGTCAAATGTTACATTTTATTACTTCCTAGAACTTTCTTTGAAAATCATTATCTCGAAAACTATGAATATAAGTGTGTGCAAATTTCACATCATTGGTAAGGAGCAAGTGACCACGCCATCTGCAAACAGAAATATAAGAAAAGATGACTTTGAAATTCCAAAAAATTTAAGAGCCAAATACCACCAAAATTTTTTAATCACCTATGTAGGTAATTTTTTTTCTGTTTACTTTTAAGTATGGATGAAAACATTTAATGTATTTACCTGTGTGTATATATATATACACGCACGCATAACGGGGCATACCTTGCGTCATTTATAAGACCGCCCACAGGGGCTGCGCTGGTGAGTATTACGGCACGTGTAGGGGCTATATAAGACTATAATTCTATGTAATAACACGATCCCATGATCCTACTGTATAATATTATCTGTCCTTGGGTTCGATTACCGCCTAATCAGTAGTTTCCGATTGCTGGGATGGAACTAGCGGAAATCTAGCTTTAATATTACTGACCGGTTTGCCTTTTAGAATCTATCATATCTATCTCCTATTCTTTGTTGCATTAATAATATATTTTTCAAATTCGATTTTTTTTTTTTTTTATTATGGTTTCGAATCACTATTATATTAATAACTCTTGGTTTGAAGGTGTCACAACTTAAGGAAAATATTGAGTAACTAACATTAACAATAATCTGATTCATAAAACGGTCTTTCCCCGATTTACAAAATTAATGTCACATGAACTCCTGGCCACTAAAACCTTCGCTACCTTAATATGACTAATTTTGTAAGGCTTTGCTGTTTCCTTAGTTTGCTATTGGTCATTAGAAACAGTTAAATATCACACAACTTTCTACACTCCTTTTTTAAAATTTAAAATAGACAATATAAGACTTCTTCCCTGGATAAAACTTGTCTTTGTTTATTCTATTGTAAAGTTGGTACTGTCCCACAAGATACTAACCTCATACAGTAGTGGGCCAAAAATGAAGTCCTACTTAATCGTAGGACTCCGTACTTAAAGGGGGTTTCTTTAAATTTGTTTATATAAATATTCTCCTATTGGATTATAGCAATAAAAATCGAGTTTTTCGACGATATATCGTAAATAGGAACCGATAAATGGGGCTTATAATATATAAGACTCAATTAACTTTTCAATAAATAATAATAAGCTAAGGATTAACTTGAAGTATGGATAAAAATACAAAGCATAAAAACTGGTTCGGTTAGTAGATATATATTTACTTTGGCTATTACCATTTTAATTCTTCTTTTCACCTGTTAAAATGCCAGCCTTAAGTGAATTGTCCACTTACTAATTTTGAACAAAATTGCAAAAATGGTTAAGATCTATTGTTTAATATTATATAAGAAATTTGCATCATTTTTTAAGCTTTGTAAATGATTTTCTAAAAAAACGGGTTTTCCATACTTTTTTTTCCGATATTGTGGTTTTAAAAATTAGTGATCATTATTCTTGTCGACCACTACGGTACCGTTCCGTACCGTCTTTCACATTATTTTTTCGGCTACTAAATTTGCAAAGGAATCGTCATAAAAAATTGAATCTCAGCACGAAAATATGGACTAAGCAATTGCGAATCTGATCCCAAGTGAAATGCGAGTCGACCATGGTACTTGGGGAATAGTAAACCAAATGATTTTCACTAAGATCGATGGTAGTGTGTATAACATTTCATGTTACACGAATCCTACACAAAAATGCTGCAATTCTGATGCAACTCCTTATCTCATGAAAAAAGACTTAGTATATTGTTTACCGAACTAAAACCGAACATTAAAAATATTTAATTTCGGCGAAATAGGTTTTGATAACAAATCATGGTGCAGAAAAAGAAAAAAAGAAAGAAAAAAAAAGGTGATGTGAGTGATAAGTGAAATTGATTTTCAGGTTTGTTTTGAGCACATTTAAATAATATTTAGAGATTACAAAGACTTAGCGTCCCTTTATAACTAAGATTAACTGGACGATGCTACAGTGGGAGTCCTAAATTTTGCCTGTCCGGGTATAATTAGGATAGGGATCTTTAACGAGTACTTGACATCGCACAGGCTCGGTTCCTCTATTTTACGTCCTATCCGAGGGGCACTTTTCGCTTACAACTGGCAAACGAAGGGGTTAATAAAAAAAAATTATACGTCCGAAAATGTTTTCCTTGAAAACCTGAAAAGATTAACACCATTTAGAAACCTCTGCGACTATTTTTCGCGCTAAAACCGCGGTTTGGCGCTTATAACTAGCAATCGAAGGCGAAATGAGTGATTTGTATATTTTTCCGGTATAGCGGTTAAGGAAAGCTTTAAAATGATGCCTTATTCATGAAATTTGATAAGTTATTAAGGAACTTATGGCGTACCGACCAAAAAAAAAGGCCTTGAGAAATAATATATATATGTATCTATGAAGGCATTTTTTGTAAACCCCATAAGCAGCCTATCTTTTAACAATTTGTAGAAAAAAACCTTAGGGAAGTGTAATTTATTCGCATTTAATTAGAACAATGAAATGGGAGAATGACCCATATACTTAATGTAAAGAGAGAATGGAAGTCGTTTTTACAATCTAGTGATTATGAGGAGGAATAAGTAATGTTTATTAGTAATATTCAGTGTTGTTTTTTTTAAGTTCGTAAATTTTATATGTAAGTCTCTATTTACATTTTATACCTCAATAAATTATTTTTTCTGTCATGTTTGTGTTGTTTAGTTACCTAAAAGTATAATGAACCTTGTTAAAAAAGAAATGCCATTTTTGATATCTTGATTCTATACACTGTGCCCCCTTGCGGACGCTCATGTACCAAACATCGTTCCAAAAACATAACCACGTAAGCAGTCCTTTACAAATTTGTGTAAATATAACTACACTTAATATGTAATACGATTTTATGGTGGCCGGATAAACGAGGTTTGGGTCTTTTCGGTTAAAGCACGCCAACCTAATTTACAGGTACAAATATGAACGTATGGTAACTACTACGTTACTATTTGCGATATCGTTACTTGGTTACGTAATACTCGGTTCTTTACAACTACAACATATGACTAAAATATTTAGTTACTTTAAACATTACACGGGTAATCATTCAAAAAATTTCATTGATCCAGAAACAGGAGCTCATACACAAACGATAGAATCTCTATGGGCTGCGGCTAAAAGGCGAAATAAAGTAGAAGCTGGTACTAGGAGAACTTTAATAGATTCGTATCTTGCTGAATTTCTGTGGAGATATAGGAATCAAAACAAAGATTTATTCGAGGTTATGTTGGAAGACATCTGTAATTTTTGGAAGTTAGAATAAAGTGACAAATAAAATAATAGTTATTAAATATCGTTACTTTAAAAAACATGTGTTGTGTTATTTGTAACTGTAGATTCGGCTGGCGTGCTTTAAACGAAAAAGACCCCGAGGTTTTATTATACATTTAGCTTATTATTTTACAAGAAGATTCGATAGTAGTATTGAAGTGCTGTTTATGATTTTTTTCTGTTATCCTGTGCAGTCCTCCCAGCAGGACCCTCCTGGATGTCCTGACAGATCCTCCCCCTCGGCTATCAGCTATCGATCGCCCACTTCTTGCAGGCCCTCCTCAGGAATCCTGTTACAGTTTCCTCACTTCCTCTCCCATTCCTGACCCGCGGAACCTCCCTCCCGACAATATCCTTTCCCAACGCGGTTCGGTTAGCTCTCTCTATTCGGAGGGGCAACAAGATGGCGGGAAGTGTGAGAACCCTACGGCAGGAACTATCCCCCCACCTAGCCTAGTCCTAGGGCACAAAGGGCGGCCATAATAGTAATGTGTGTTTGTGTGCGTGTGTGCGTGGTGCAACTGGTGTCCGTGAGAGCGGCGCTAGTAGAACCTGATCTAGCTGTATCTAGTTTGTTAGCGGGGAGGAGCTCCTATTATTATTATAGCCGGTTGTATAGGACGCCTAGCTCTATGGGATACTTTATTGCAATCTATATGTCGTCGCATATAATAAATAATATTAATAACAAAGAGGAACCTAGGAAACAGAACAATTTATTAAAGAAAAACATTTATTATCATTTATTAAAGAGTCGGTAAAAAAATAAATAAATTATGATGGTGGAAGATAGTTGATGGTAGATCTAGGTCAAAACAAATGGCGCTAATATGTGAGAATTACATATCTTTTTTTGCCAACGTTCCAACCCAATTTTTAGCTTATCTTTAGGGCTAAATGAGAAAAACCTGAAAACAACCAATCAGAGAAATTATATAAGGGCAATTCCACGTCAAATCAACACAAAAATATATCATTTTGAACCTCAGCATTTCAGATTTTCTTGAAATTTGGTATATATGTACTACTTGTATTTATCAGAACAACTCTTAGGAATAAATCTAAATTGTTCCAGTATTATCCAATCTAAACATATTATATACAGCAATTTATAGGTTGGTGATAAAAAAACTTTCTTAAAACCAAGTTCAAAATTTTAATTTCAATTTTCTCAAAAAGGGCATTTTTAACTTTATGTATTTTTTTTTAAAAGATAGATCATACTGCCTATATCTATACATTGTTCTATATCATATGAAACGGCATGGTATGCGCTGTTAAACGACACCAATCTCATAGTCCTAGTCAAATTTGAAAAACATCTACATCTATTTTTAATCATAAAAAGCTAGATTTATCGAATTTTATCAGAAGAAATTTTCATCCCACTTTTATATTTTGTTGTACGAATAGATATACTACTACCTATTTTTTACAAAAAATATAAAAAAATTTAAAAATGCCCTTTTTGAGAAAAATGAAATTAAAATTTTACATTTAGTTTTAAGAAAATTTCTTTAGTACCAACCTTTACATTGTTGTATATAATATGAAACGGCATGGAATGCGCTGTTAAACGACACCAATCTCATAGTCCTAGTCAAATTTGGAAAACATCTGCAGCTATTTTTAATCATGATTTTTTCTTTTTCTGGACCTATTTTTGAGGTCTTTAGAGACCAATAATTCAAAAACAGGTAGACATATCTCAGTAATATTTCACAATTGTTCTAGTAAATGCAAGTAGTACACATATACCAAAGTTCAAGAAAATCTGAAATGGTGAGGCTCAAGTCTGTGTTGAATTGACGTGGAATGACCCATGAACATACATAATTTGTATTTGAAACATTAAACAAAATCAATATAAATAAAGATGAAATTCTGTTTGTTTGTTCTTTACAGAAATCCATACTGTTTGTCCTAAATTCTCCAAATTTCGCACAGTGGTTCTTTGATACCAGGTGCGAACACCTGTCCATATTACTATTGCACAACTTCAGCCAATCTCTGGGTATATTCTTAATTGTTATAAAAATCGTTTGGATCTCGCTTTACATTGGTTTTTACAAAATCTACCGTTTGAGTCGATAAACGTCTCACTTTATAGATTTAAAAAAGGAAATTCTCCGGGTCAAACCGGTATATACAGCTAGTTAAATGTATTACATAAAAAAAATATGTACATTGCTGTACTCTATGTGATTACTAGCTGTATATGCCGGTTTCACCGGGAGAATTTCATTTTTTAAATCTACAAAATCTATAAAGTGAGAATTTTATCGACTCAAACGGTCGATTTCGTAAAAACCGATGTAAAGCGAGATCAAAACGATTTTTATAACAATACAGAATATACCCAGAGATTGGCTGAAGTTATGAAATTTTAATATGGACAGGTGTTCACACCTGGTATGAAAGAACCACTGAGCGAAATTTGGAGAATTTAGGACAAACGGTATGGATTTCTATAAAGAACAAACAAACTAACAGAATTTCATCTTTATTTATATAGATAGTAGGTAAACACTATAATATTTATTATATTATAATAGTTATTTTATTTATTTTTTTAATATAAGTTTATAACTTATGTTATAAACTTAAAACTGAGTTCATTAGAAATTTTGGCTTATAAAAAAAAACTGTTGCATAATATATAAATGCATAATAATATATACGCAATAATACTTTCATAATTATATAATATACTATAATGGATGCAATCACAGCCTTCTTATTGTAGATAGTAAGTGAATCGTCAATAGTAAGAGTTGTGTGAAAGTGTAAAACGATATCCTCATACAGCTAGAAACCATACGAAGCCCTTTTCAATGGCTTGCATTAGAAGCAGCTCTTTAAAATATGTACCTATCCCTCCTGTGTGTACACATATAGGGTAAACCATACAATTATTGGCACTCAGTACAGTTATTGACACCCCAACTTTAACTTAAAGAAATAAGTAAATAAGTCCTAATTTTATTTCAAGATATACATGAATCCAACGTTTGAAGGGTCCTCTAAGTCATCTATGAAGTAAGTGTTTAGCAAACTAACCATAGGGAAGATTTCACAATTAAATCCACAGGGTGCCAATAACTAGATTTGACACTTTTAACAATACATATTGCCACATTGTAAAACTATTGAACTTTGGATCCAAAAAAAACCTCTTGAGTCTTTATAAGGATAGATGAAGAGGAGCTATAAGAAGTTTCAATTGGATCCCTTATTAAAAAGTATTTTTTTTTTATTTCACCACAGAAATGTAGTCTTAAGGGTGCCAATAACTGTACGGTTTACCCTATATATTTTAAATTAATCGATAATCAGAATGTATATACAATCTATATAAATAAAGATGAAATTCTGTTTGTTTGTTCTTTATAGAAATCCATACCGTTTGTCCTAAATTCTCCAAATTTCGCTCTGCCTTTCCTTCATACCATCTGCGAACACCTGTCCATATTAAAATTTCCTAACGTTAACCAATCTCTGGGTATATTCTGTATTGTTATAAAAATCGTTTTGATCTCGCTTTACATCGGTTTTTACGAAATAGAATAATAATCTACTAGTGTTATTTTTATTGTATTTTTTGTTATTAGTAGAATTATTAACGTTGGAGGCGTCTTAGAGCCAAGAAAAAAAAAAAAAAAAAAAAAAGTTCACGTTTATTAGAAAAATGAAATTCTCCGGGTGAAACCGGGATACAGCTATTACTAAATTTATTTTCTTAATCAGCTTTATTATCAATTTCATAAAAAATCAAGCTCTTTTGAAAATATATACGGCAAAATTTGTAAATGAACGTTTATAGTTGTTTTCCAAATGAGATACAGTACCAGTCAAAAGTTTAGACTCACTTGTACACGGTGGGCCAGACCCCCCTACCGTGCACCCCCCCCCCCTCCACATCCCTATAAATTGCATATCGTTGTGTTCCTTGTGATAAAAGATTAAGAAAAAGCCAATGTTCCCAGAAAAAAAAGTGGCCGCACTAACGGAAAATGGCGTTCAAACATGGCGGAATGACGAATTTGATTTTAGTTGGTTTTTTGATTACTGGCATTCACCATTATGCTTAATGTCGCCATAACTGGTATTTTATTAAAGCTAGATAGTTCTAGATTCAGAATAAATAAACAAACGTTCTAAAATAATTAGTCTTGACAACATAAAATACATTTAAAGTCAATTTTTTCAAGTCACTCGCCTAAAAGTTAAAATTCCAAGTTAATTTGTGTTTAAACGGACATCGTTAACGAAAAACACCCTGAAATAAAACATCTGGAGCAATTATTCTTCTTTAAAAATCAGTGGTCAAATTTCAAAATATATCAACTAGTTTTATAGAAAACGGACCTAAAGGCGAAAAGGAGCCAGTGACTCGGGCGCATCCAGTCCTCTGCCACATCGTTCAGTTCTCATACACGATATAATGACAGCGGGTTTAGGATATTATTTTGAATGTATAATCGAGCTTATGTAACTGCAATTTTTTAATTTACAGAAATAATTAATATAACTTTTTTTTTTTTTTTTTTTTAATATATAAATCTGCTAAATAAAGGATATAAATCTGATGATCTGTCTGGCCCACGTACTATTGTATTCAATTCACAATCTACAAGTTTAATATTCTAACTCTAGAGGTAGATAATATAATGGATATCTTCCACCATCATTAACTCAAGAGGTAACATTTCAAACATTATATGATTAAGTTTAGAATAAAATTATAAATAGGGGTCACCTGTGGTGTAGTGGTTAGCGTGGCAACCTACAATACTAAAGGTCGCGTGTTCGCGTCCCGAGGTGGCCCTAAAAAATTTTAATGGGATCAAAAATTCCTTGGCTATACCGTCCCTCGGATAGGACGTAAAATGGAGGTCCCAAGCTTGTGCGATGTCCGGTACTCGTTAAAGATCCCTATCCTAATTATACCTGGATAGGCAACATTTAGGACTCCTACTGTAGCATCGTCCGATTAGCCTTAGTAGCAGAAAGGGACGTTAAACAAAAAAAACAAACAATTTATAAATAAATTGAAAATAAAAGTTTAGGTTTTATGTTGTTAAATAAATAAAATGTTGTTATTTAATTATTTTACAAAACTAAGGGTGAGGCTAAACTTTTGGCTGGTACTGTCTGAGTATTTTGTGTTATTTTGATGATTATTTATTCCAAGGTCACGATGTCGGTGACACACGCATCGCACGGAATACAGGCAGACGTTGTTTTGATTTCAGTTTGACATTAAGTTTTTTTTTTTTTTTTTCCTGGTCTGTATTATTATTACTTAGATTAGACTCAAGGACAGGGACCACTGAGACAGCCAGTTCACATTTATTCATGAGACATTTTTATTGCGTTCTGACTTCTTATATCATCTACGTAATGCCTTCAAGTTACGTTGAACCGGCTCGAGTTCATTGAAACATCTTCTCTAGCAGAACTAACCTAAAACGTGAAATGAATAACGTTATATTCTTTCGTTAGTTACTTAAGCGATTACTCATTTTGGATACTATAACGTTAGAAACCATAAAAGATGTTTATTTCTGTTACTTTGTAAATAAAGTTCTAAAATAGTCTGGAACGCTTACAATTATTACCATGTTGTCATATAAAGTGTCAGGAGGAAAAAACACGGTAGTCCAAATTTCGCTCAGTGGTTTTTGCCAGGTGCGAACACCTGTCCATATTAAAATTGCATAACTTTAGCCGATCTTCAGTTGATATTCTTTATTGTTATAAAAATCGTAATGATCTCGCTTTACAATGTTTTTTTACGAAATAAACCGTTTGATTAGAAAGATGAGATTCCCCGAGTGAAACCGGGATATACAGCTATAATCTATGTTAATAAAGATGAAATTCGGTTATCTCTTACATTTCGTGGCTTAAAAATTTGAATTCCATTAACATTTTCCATCTCTTTGTAAAACCTTTCTCTCAATACTTCATCTTCATTATTTTTCATATTGCATATTTCGCACTCTTGCTGCGGATGAATAACTACAATTTTATTGTTTACAGAAATTTTTATACTGTATTTACCTGAAAGTCGAATCTGCTTTGGCAACCTAGTATATTGAAAGTTAACTGGGAGTTGTAAATAATCAGCAATTTGAAATCTGTACAAGAAAAGAATTATATGTTGGCTGTAGTGTTGCAATCTTTATCTAATAAGTAGCATTTATATTTATTCAATATTTTATTACTACTTGCATTTATCTTAGCTGCATTAGTTTCAAATATTAATCTACCCTCTTCTATGGCATCAAACACAATTTTTAGTTGGGAACACCGGTTTTATTCAGAACTAGATGAATCCAATCTATTCTTAATGCTAGGAAACATGTTTTAGGATATCTCCTTTCATCCATTTCTATTCACGGTTGACATAAAATGGATACTTTTTCGAGTAAGGCATAACTCAGTTTAAACTCCTCCCTGGCAACATTCCAATTTTCGTTTCTGTTTCATCCTGAATTCAATGATTAAGAACATTTTCAAAGAAAAATTACAAAAAATCAATAAAGTCGTTCTCACAGTAATTTAAACAATTCCAATGAAAGTTTTCAAAGCCCAACTATTCGCTTTAATCTAGTTCTGTTGAGCCAACATCCAGTAAAGAGTTGGGGGGGGGGGGCCCAAACAAACCGTTCTAAGATGGTTTTTCATCGAAAGGTATTTGCATTTAATATCCGTTCGATCGGGTAGAGGAGTTGTATCTACGTCAGAGGGGAAAAATGGCGCCTATGATCACACAGCTTTCCCTGAGCACCCTAACCAGAGTATATTTCTTCCATTAGTATATATAATAATAATATAATAAGGCTAGTTATAGTGAGAAACACTTTATTATCAAAATACATGACAGAAGTAGGGCTGCTCCATTACATTGAGTTGCTTAAAAACACAGCTTTCTTATCAGTAAAAGAATACTTATTTTAGTAACGCAAGCGTAAAACAGAACTAAGTCAAAACTAATTATTTGCTGAATACAAATGCAATTATAATAGACTAAAATATAATAAATATAATAAAAAATATAATATAATAAAATATAAAAATAATAAATATCACTTATTTACATAAATAATGCATCCTGCTAAGCAGTTGTCAATTATAAATATGATTATTTATAATACCTAATGAATCAATCAGAATTGATTCAGCTAGGATGGTCAGTTTTTCTTGGTCAATTCCCACCACGTCGAAGAATTTTCTCGCTACTCTGCCAATTGTTCCTCGCATACCAAACCACAACCCTCTGACTTTAAACTCCTTATCACCTAATTCTTCATATAATTTATATTTGTAGATGGGTATGCATTTTTCGTAGATCTTCTTCTTATCCCTATCTACTTTTTCGGCCTGTTCGCTGTCGTTTGTTTCGTAGCGAACGGTTGGGTCTAATATATACACATCCTTACCGTTTGGCTTGTATCCTATTATATCGGCCTATCGGGTGGAGCCGTCAGTGTCTATGCCATGTACTTCCTCCAGACACTTGTACCCCTTTTCAGCCAGCATCTCCATTATGGCGTGTTTAACCCTGTGATGGCGACGATTAATCAGAAGATGGTTACGTGGACAGCTACCTAGCACATGTGATGGGGTCTCGTTCTCTCTGCCATATTTACGTCAGATGAGTCCAACCTCTCCTTCGGTTTGTCCGCCAGCTCCAGGAACTGCACGTAGAGGGGCATAATTCGTGTTAGTTTAATGGCATTGGTCAATTCGGAGGCCGAGAGAATCTTTTTATCGTAAATAAATTTATTAGCTTTGTGATTCTCATTTCTTAGTTAGTTCGTGGTAATGTGACCAACTTTTTTTTTTCTCATCAACCCCAAGATTCCAATTAAATACTGTAATAAAGAGAAATGGTCCACAGTAAATTTATCTAAATACCTACATAAAATAATGTCGTTTTAGATAGTTTGTTTATTATATGCTACTAAGGCTAATCCGACGATAATCCTAAATTTTGCCTATCCAAATATAATTAGGAAAGGGGTCTTCTAGAGTACCTGTCATCGCACAGGCTCGGTACCTTTCATGGCCAAGGATTTTTCACTCCCTTTAAAAAATTCTAGGGCCACACGGCGGGCTTCTAACCCGCGACTTTCTGTAAATCGTTTTAGTCAAACCTGCCCAATAATGTGGCTGGTTCTTTTAGTTCTTTTCAAACAAATAAAAATACACCATTTATAACTCCAGAACAGCTGTATAATTTTTATTATAATTTATAACGGCTGTAACATGTGACCTAGCATTAAGTAATACTCTCTCTCATAGTAGGGCGATTCCACGTCAAATCAACACAAAAATATATCGATAAGCTCTTTGAATGATATTTCTTTTAGAGAAATTCTCAACTTTTTATTTTTTATGTTTATTTTAGTAAACTGTCATGTTTCAATATTTCTGTTTTACTATTACAAAATAAAAAGGTAAGAATTTTCCAACGACAGATATAATTGAAAATATTGTTGAATAAAAGGAATAAAAAAAAAATCGATTCTTTTCAGTTTTACAGTGTGATTGAACGTTTTACTATACGTAAAAACATTTCCATACAATTAATAGCGATGGCTGCCTCCGCCACATCGAACAGCGCACAAAATCGACTCCTCTATTCGAGATATATTACGGATCGATAATCGAGATACCGCCTACGTGGGGAGGGATGAGTAATAGCAACAGACGCCATTTATGGCGGGAAACAGTTGGCGGGAAGAGATCTCCCGCCTTTTTAATTGACGCTACCGATGCTAAGCGGAACAGATTAGATTTGAGTAGTTATTTTAAATATTATAGCAATTCCTGATGTTACTAAGAAAGCAAAATAATATTTTACAATAAAAATGGGAAATAAGTTTATAAATACTTCATACATAATGAAACTTTAAACCAAAATTTCTAAAATCTTTGCTTAATTAACAGCTGAACGCAAAAACGATAATGTTCATCTAATCGAGAAATTCATTGAGCAATAAAACTTCACTTTTTCCAAATAAGATGGATGTTTGTTCACCTGTTGTAAATTTATAGCCAAAAGAAAAATGGGTCATCATAAAAATATGGGGTATTTCGTGTAACACAGCCTCTATGCCGAAACAGTCTGTCATAGAAATTTCATAATTTTTGCATAGATAATGCAATCTGGCCGTTGTATGTACTCACTAATATGGCATAAAAAAAAGTGATAATATTCATAATGAAAAATTTTTAAACACGTCAACTCTCACTCACTATACTACCACACGGGCTACGTTCGAACATCTCGAATTTTTATTTTACACCAAATAAATGGATTTATTATTGAAAAACATAGTTTTGCCTTCAGGGTACTACTCTGATAGGTTCTATTTCCATTACACAGTTTTTTTTTCTCATAGCCTACAAAGTTTCTTAAATATCGTTCCAAAAACAGGAAATGCTTATTTCATTTTTTATTTTCACTTACCTATGAAATATAATAAGGGAAAGTATTGCGATCGTGAAAAATTTCGACTTCCGGTTTTCAACGGAAATACACGTTTTGGGGTCCCCTGAGCTCATATAATCGGCGAAATGTTCTGTGTGTGTGTGTGAACAGACTAGCTCAAAAACTATAAACCATATGAATCTAAAATTGGGTATTTGGTGTATGCATAAACCCGCAATGTGACAGCAATATTTCACCAAAATCGGTCAAAGAGAGTGGGTACTTTAATTCATAACTTTTTACGTTTTTGTTAACGTAACCAAGTTATATCTCGAAATATAAATGTTCGAGGGTGGTGTTCGAAGGTAAAGTTCGTAAGGTGTAAAGGCACCTTAACAACCTTCGTGAAGCCTTAACGTCGACTGTTCGGGTGTTCTAGGTACTTCATCTGTTCGCCTGGGTTCGGAGGTAGCGCTAGTGTCACTTTTGATTTCGGTTTTTCTTAAGTGACAGGAGTTGTTTTTGATACTATTGTAATTTGTGAAACGTTGTAAATCGTCTCCTATTTTTTTATTTTTCAGATAATATAAAATATATTGACAATGGAGATTTTTTATTTATCATAAGCTAGCTTTGGGTGTGTCAGCCATGTTGGTTCGCTTAACCTCACGTGAAGTATAAATGGCTGTTCGCTTCACGTCGGTACGGCAAGGTTCGAAGGAGAACTTGTTCGAAGGTGAGGTTCGTAAGGTGTAAAGGCACCTTTAGAGGATGGTGTTCGATGGTAAAGTTCGTAAGGTGTAAAGGCACCTTCAGATGAATAAATTAGGTATACGCGTCCCTATTCCACGCTCGTGGTGACGCCCGTTTTGAATTCCTTTTCTTCTATGCGGAAAATCCAACGTCCCCCAATAAATATTCTGAACTTGGAACTTTGACCTTAGTCTAAATCCACCCTAATTTTCTAACCTCCATATTTTCCTAGAATGACAAACCCTCGACTACTTTAACGCGGCGTTGCAAAGAGAATGGTCGGGATGCCTTACCTGGCTCCGGATTCCTTGGACCATAAAATAACAGCTGGCGCCCCCCCACCATTGTCCTACAATACTAGAGCCCTCCTTGGCCTAGGTCGAGAAAAAGGGCGTTTGTGTGGCCCCATTGTTGTCCCAGGGGTTCGGGGTCTCTAGGAAACCTTATCTTCCACGAAATGGCTCTTAAAACATTTCTTTTGAAAACGTACTGAATTCCGAAACCGTAGCTCATTCTTTGGAAATCATCAGTCGCCATTTTGTTTGAAGTTGTATGTTTACTCGTACGAATAATGGTATCTCTCTTAAGACCCCCCCCCCACCTTTGTTATCAATCCCTAGTGTAAATATTGCAAGAGTTGAACAGTTAAATTTGCCAAAAAAAAAAATTCTGTTATATTAAGGCGTTTAATATTAACCTTACAAATTATCTTTAAACTATAAAAAAAACAAAACAATTAATCAACCCAGTCACTTTTAAATGTACATTATTTGTGTTTCGGCAGATGTTGACATGTCAAAAGATTGTAAGTTTACAGAAGGCAGAATTGAAGTTTGAAATCTCATCATTTACTGGGTCGTCATTCCATGCCAATTTAACACAGTTTTGAGCCTCACCGTCTCAGATTTCTTTTTTTAAATTTGGTTTATGTGTACTACTTGTATCTACTAGAACAATGGTGAAATATTACTGACTTATGTCAACCCGTTTTTGAATTATTGGTCTCTAAAGCCCCCCAAAATAGATCCAGAAACTGAAAAAATCATGATTAAAAATATACTAAAAATATCTAAAACTAGTGATAAAATTCCATAAATCTAGCAATTTATGATTACAATAGCTTCAGATGTTTTCCAAATTTGACTAGGAATATGAGATTGGACTATGGGATAGTTATATACAACAATGTATAGTTGTAGGTAGTATGAGCTATTTTTAAAAAAAATATAGATAAAAATAATTTTCATCCCACTTTTATATTTTGTTGTGTAAATATATATATTACTAACTATTTTTTTAAGAAAATTGAAATCAAAATTTTCAACTACATTTTAAGAAAATTTCTTTAGTATCAACCTATACATTACTGTATATCATACGAAATGGCATGGAATGCGCTGTTATACGACACCAATCTCATAGTTCTAGTCTAATTTGGAAAACATCTGCAGCTATTGTAATCATACAATGCTAGATTTATGGAATTTTATCACTAGTTTTCGATATTTTTAGTAATGAAGAAATTTTCATCCCACTTTATATTTTGTCGTATGAATAGATATAATACTGCCTATTTTTCAAAAAAATATAATTTTTTTAAAAAAAAATCCCTTTTTGAGAAAATTGAAAACAAATTTTTAAATTTGGTTTTAACAAAATTTCTTTAATACCAACCTATACATTGTTGTATATCATATGAAATGGCGTGGATTGGGCTGTTAAACGACACCAATCACATAGTCCTGGTCAAATTTGGAAAACATCTACAGCTATTTTTAATCATGATTTATCTGTTTCTGGACCTATTTTTGAGGGCTTTAGAAACCAATAATTCCAAAACGGGTTGACATATCTCAGTAATATTTTACAGTAGTGCTAGTACATACAAGTAATACACATATACCAAATTTCAAGAAAATTTGAGATTATGAGGGGCAAAATAATATATTTTTGTGTTAATTTGAGGTGGAATGGCCGGCCCTACTGTGAGAGAGAGTATTACTTAATGCTAGGTCACATGTTATAGCCGTTATAAATTATAATAATAATTATACAGCTGTTCTGGAGTTATAAATGATGTATTTTTACTTTCACTTACCTATATATGAAATATATAGTAAGTGGAAGTATTGCGATCGTGAAAATTTTCGACTTCCGGTTTTCAACGGAAATACACGTTTTGGGGTCCCCTGAGTCAAAATAACCAAGTCCCGCGAAATGGTCTGTGTGTGTGTGTGTGTGTCTGTGTGTCTGTGTGTGTGTGTGTGTGTGAACAGACTAGCTCAAAAACTATAAACCGTGCGAACCTGAAATTGGGTATTTAGTGTATGTATATGCCCGCGACGTGACAGCAAAAATTTCATCAAATTTGCTCAAAGGGAGGGGGTACTTTATTTAATAACTTTTTAAGTTTTTTTCGATTTTCTCAAAAACGGCTCTAACGATTTTGATTAAACTGAGTATTTAATTTATTAGTATGCACGAGATATGACTGTAAAAATTTCATCAAAATTGATCAACCGGAGGGGGGACTTTACTTAATAAATTTTGTATCATTTTCACATGTTTTTTTTTATTTACTCAAAAACGGTTTTAACGATTTTGATCAAACTTGGTATTTGATGTATTTATATGCCAAAGATGTGATAACCAACATTTCATCACAATTGATCAACCGGAGGGGGGACTTTACTTAATAAATTTTGTATCATTTTCACGTGTTTTTTTTATTTACTCAAAAACGGTTTTAACGATTTTGATCAAACTTGGTATTTGATGTATTTATATGCCAAAGATGTGATAACCAACATTTCATCACAATTGATCAACCGGAGGGGGGACTTTACTTAATAAATTTTGTAACATTTTCACGTGTTTTTTTTATTTACTCAAAAACGGTTTTAACGATTTTGATCAAACTTGGTATTTAATGTATTTATATGCCCGAGATACGACTGTAAAAATGTCATCAAAATTGATCTACGGGAGGGGGGACTTTACTTAATAAATTTTGTATCATTTTCACATGTTGTTTTTATTTACTCAAAAACGGTTTTAACAATTTTGATCAAACTTGGTATTTGATGTATTTATATGCCAAAGATGTGATAACCAGCATTTCATCACAATTGATCAACCGGAGGGGGGACTTTACTTAATAAATTTTGTATCATTTTCACGTGTTTTTCTTATTTACTAAAAAACGGCTTTAACGATTTTGATCAAACTGGGTACTTGATGTATGTATATGCCAAAGATGTGATAGCCAACATTTCATCAAAATTGATTCACCGGAGTGGGGACTTTATTTCATAACTTTGTTTCCAATTTTTACCTTTTTTTCGATTATCTCAAAAACGGCTTTAACGATTAACAAAAATAAGATATGAATGTAGAAAAATGTGTGACTTTGGGAAATGATATTTTGCAAAACACGTCAATTTCTAATCTAAGTAAGTTGGTAAGTGAAAGTTGTGTGTTGCGCGCACGCACCAGATTTTTATTTTTTAGGAAAAGAAAAAATAGAACCTGCCACATTATTGGGCAGGTTTGACTAAAACGATTTACAGAAGGTCGCGGGTTCCAAGCACGCCGCGTGGTCCTAGGATTTTTTAAAGGGAGTGAAAAAATCCTTGGACAAGCCGTTGTTTATTTAGATGCGTCCATGAAAGGTACCGAGCCTGTGTGATTCTCTTCATTCAATTATTCAATTTAATCAGTATTCAATTTAAATCTTGGGGATGATGAGAAAAAAAAATGATGGCGGAAGATAGTTGACCGTTGAAGGAATTGGTTGGGGTGCGGTCAAAATAATTCGCAAAAATACGAGAGATCTACATATTTTATTTCATCATCGGGGCTAAATGAGAAAAATCAAAAACAAACAACCAATCAGAGAATTTATATATGCAGATGTAAATGAATGTGAAACATAGAACAAAATTAAATAAGTTAGATAAAATAAACATAAATATGTATATTTGAGATAAGGTAGAGAAATATTAAACTATAGGTGAACATTTAATAAGGTTGCAATAGTATTTAGCAGTGAAGCCTAAGTAAATAAGATGAAAAGTATACAGAATACAAAGTGGTGTGTAAATCGAAAATGTAAAAGCGATAAAAAAGATGGATAATATAAAATTATAATGATATAGAATAAGTCACTGAATGAAGGGTAAGCGGTCTTTGGATGCATTATGATTAAAGAATAATTATAAGATTTATGTATTGAAAGGGTTATACACTAGAAGGATGGCTTATTATTAAACTGAATATGACAGCTATGTAGTAAGGTGTGGGACTGAAGGTATTTAAAGTGATATAAATTAAAAATTATATATTATATGATATTATTACGATGATTTAAGCTGTTTGACATTATGACAATGGGTGATGAAAACATATGATAAGTATGGGAAAAAAGATATAGAAAATAGAAAAATATTAATAGAAAAAAAAAGTAATGTGACCAATACCACGAAACTGTGTCTAGGGCAACTGTGTCAAAACTGTGTCTATAATCTAGGGCAAAATATAAAATTGAACTTTAAATAAAAAAAGCGGGGGTTTAAATATAATATAAAGAGTTAAAAGAAACATTGTCATCTATGAATTACGTGCACCTTACGCACACATTGGTGGATCCAGGGGGGGGGGGCTGTGGGGGCTGCAGCCCCTCCCTTTGGAAAAATTTTCGTCATTTAAAGATATTATTTGACTTTCCTTAATGTAAGGAAGCAAGTTAAAGAACAAATAATGTGCAGAAAAAGTAGAAATTTAGTTGTGGGAAAGGAATATAAAGGTAAAAAAAAGCTGATTAGCAGATCCAAATGAATGGCTATGGGGCTGCAGCCCCCCCCCTTTACGATCAGCTGGATCCGCCCATGTACACACAAGCAATTGAATCTCTCTGGGCGGAAGCTAAAATGAGAAATAGAAAAGAGGGTAGCACAAGGAGAGATCTCTTAGATTCTTTTATGGAGACAGAGCCACAGTAACAAAAATTTATTTCTTCAAATATTTAAAGACATGGCTGCTTTTTTTCCAGTTTAGCTTGATATTTTTGTTTTTTCATTGTTTTTGTATTGATTTAAAATAAATATTTCATTAACCTCTATTCTTGTTTACCTTTTCATACGTTAATTAAATCGATTGGGTCACCTGTGGTAAAGTGGTTATGCTAAGTGCCATGCTGGCAACCTACAATACTGAAGTTCGCAGGTTCGCGCCCAGCGGTGGCCCTAGGATTTTTTAATTGGAGTAAAAAATCCTTAGCCATGACGTCCCTCGGATAGGACGTAAGATGGAGGTCCCTAGCCTGTACGATGTACGGGTATTTGTTAATGATCCCTATCCTAATTATACCTGGATAGGCAAAATTTAGGGCTCCCATTGCAGCATCGTCCGATTAGCCTTAGTGGCATAAAGTAACGTTAAACAAACAAACAATTTAAGCGATTACTTTTAAAGTAATCATTTGTTAATAAAAAGCAACTGCTTAAGAGGTAGGTAACTGACTGCCTTAATGTAGAAAAGACCCTTAAACTTTATTGACATTGTTATTATCTTTTTGAAAAGATCTTAATATCCAATTCAGCGAATCCTAATAAAGGATTAAATTTCAATGAATCTTCAAGCGACCATATTGCCTTCCATTTTCCTTGAATTTTTTTACTCGCATTTTTCCAATCTGTGACCTTGACCTTGGTTGCCCCTTATCGCCACTTATCAGCTTTCGTTTTTTTTCTTTAAGGCTATATAATTTTGGAAATTTGCGCTCTCATATCTGAAAGAGAACTTGGAATCTTTTTTTTTTTTTTTAATATAATATTTAATAGTAAAATTACCAATAAAAATTTTAAAATTTTAAGTTTTGGCCAGGTCATGTTTATCACTTATCGCTAAGGCTCTCAAACCTTTTATTTATAAAAATAATTTATCTTTTTTTTTTTTTAAATTAGCTTACATTTGGTCGGTGTAGCCCCGAACTAAGCGCTGAACTCCATATTTGAGAAAGCTGGAGTTAAATTTTTGTAAATATGAATTTTTTAAAAATAGATTATGTTTACTTCTATCATTTATATTTAAAACACAATATATTTTTCTTTACTTCTTTTATGGAATGGATCCGCCGAAAAACGTTCTAAGCGACAAAATTGTCGAAGTGGCACTTTTGGGTGAATGTATTAAAATGTATAATAGTACGTCATAGTATGATCTAGTACTCCATTATGTCATTTTACATGTATACATAACAAATCACATGAGAAAAAAAATTCACCTACAGAACTAACAGTAACTTTAGATTATGATTTTATTTCACTGATTACTCAACATTGCATATTTGTCACTTAGAACGTTTTTCGGCGGATCCATTCAATTATGCTAATAACAAGGAGCATGTTTAAATAATATAAAATAGAAAGTGTTTTATTTTATTTTTTTAATTTATTAAAATTAAAACCAATTTATAATAAAAAAAAGTTATACAAAACCGCAGTTTATATATAAAGGTATAACCGCCATGATCCATTTGGGCATAAAATATTGCACCTACTACCTGGGTCATAAACATTTATGTACGCCACTGTCACGTAGTTATTCTGTAAATTATTCTTTATTATACCTATAAAATAAAGTATATGACTACATACTTATATAATTGTAATAATATAATTGTAATAATATAATTATTAAATTATAATATGAAAACCTTCGTTTCTCAATATCACCAACTTCCGGCACCAAATTAACTCTTCAGTACCAACTTTTAATTGAGGGCTAGAATTCCAAAACCAGCCAGGTCCAATTTCCAGGTTTTTATTTAATTTTTTTTTTTAATAGTTTTTCTATAGATTATCTGGCTGGATTTGGAACTTACCTTATTTTTGTAAGGTAATCCTCCCTCCCCCCCCCCCAAAATATTTTGGCTTTTCAATTTTTTTTTTATTTTTGAACGAATAATACTCACGAATTAGGTAGTTACTATCACCTAGCCTTCACGTCAACTGTTCGGGTGTTCTAGGTACTTCCTCTGTTCGCCTGTGTTCGTGGGGAGCGCTAGTGTCACATTTGATTTGGGTTTTTCCCAAGTGACAGGAGTTGTTTGTGGTATTAGTGCGCCCTTCTAATTCGTCTTCTATTTTTTTATTTTTCAAATAATATGTATATATTTGATAATAGAGATTTTTTCTTCATTCAGCTGGCGTTGGGTGCGTCAGCCATATTGGTAAGATTAACGTCACGTTAAGTATAAATGCCTTTTCGTTTAACGTTGGTACGGCAAGGTTCGAAGAATATAAAGGCTTAATGATGAAGAACCTTAATGATGAAGAACCTTAATGATGAAGAAAAAATATCCATTACCAATATATATTTTATATTATCTGAAAAATAAAAAAATAGGAGACGAATTAGAACGGCGCACTAGTATCACAAACAACTCCTGTCACTTGGGAAAAACCCAAATGAAAAGTGATACTAGCGCAACCCCCGAACACAGGCGAACAGATGAAGTACCTAGAACACCCGAACAGCTGTTCGAGGGTGGTGTTCGGAGTTAAAGTTCGTAGAGTGTAAAGACACCTTCTGGTAGGCGCAACTAGTTTGTATTGCGGGGATTAGTGCTGCCATCTATGGCAGCGGTTGGAATATTGTTAGGTAGTTGGGCTCTAAGCACCTTTTTGTTCCATTATCCTCTTTTGTACTTGCGTAATATAATTCCACTCTTTTTTTTTCTTTTTTTTATAATTATCTAATTTATTTAGTAGTTTTGTTCTTTACATACTACAGACATGTATTTGAAGTAATTAGATAATTTTTTGTAATTGTAATAACATTTTATTTTTATTGAGGTGAGGGATAGTCGACTGTTAATCTTTACGTAAGGTTAAATGATGATTTTCAGTATGAAAAAAATTTTAATTTCGAAAGCCAACGTTTCGATCCAACTTGTGGATCTTCATCAGGGCTAAAAGAAAACATAGTATCTATGCTAGAGAATGACAATAAATGAATATTTTACAGAACTGATGGTAAGCATTATACATGAATATTTAAATAAGTAGCTGGTTAGCAAGACAAAATAGAATCTGATATTTACCTTCTGAGTCAAGGTGGATACAAAGACTGAAGGTAAAATAAGGTAAGAGGTAGTGGTCGGGGGATAGTTTACCGACTTCGAAGGTTTATGTCGGGGAAACACAATGCTTTTGAAGTGAAAGGCTACATGACAACTGAGTGAAAATAAAATATTAAAAACTAACAAAATATATGGTACTGTATACAAATTGTTATGTCTGGACTCAATAATAAAACTAAATTCAGATAATACATAAGGTAACAATGCATACAAATTTTATTTGATTTTTATTTTATAAATAATTGGAGTAGCTAATACCGAGACTATTAAACAAGTCGGCTAGCATCTGTAGTCCGATTGTTCGTTTGTTTAATTAACTTCACTTTATGCCACAATCGAAAGATGCTACAGTGAAAGTCATAACCCAGGTATAATTAGGAGAATCTTTAACGAGTACCTGACATCGCACAGGCTCCAAATCTTCATTTTACGATTTACCGAGGGGCGGCATAGCTGTGGTCCGAATCTAGCCGTAGGTAGGGGTTGATGATTTCCTTCTCAACCTGTTCAGAATACATAGCTTGTACCTGTTGAGTGACCCTTCGTATGCTAAAAACGGTGAAGAAAGGACGTTATATAAATAAAAATTATTATTTTTTATTGCGTGATATTGGTATTGGTTATTAATATTGATGATTAAGTAATATAATTATTAATTTTATAAGATTTTTTTTTGTAAATAAATGTTTATATAAAGAGGAAATGGTTGGGGGTGCGGTCAAAATAAATATCACTAATATATAACAATCACATATTTAAATTTTTCCAACGTTTTGACCAAAATTTCAGGTCCTCGTCAGGGCTAAATAAGAAAAAAAAACAGACAAAAACCAATAAGAAAAAAATATATAAAGAAACATCGATTTAATGTGTTACATTAAACAAAATTAAATATATTAAATAAAAATTATAGAATTTAAAAAAAAAGAATATAGTTATTGAAGCAAGACCATACTAAAAGTAACAAATAAAAAAGGAATTAAAAATCTCCACAGCTTATCTGATGAAAATAATCTGAAGTAATATTATAAGATTATAATGGTCAGTAAAAATGAAGCCCCAGATAAAATATAGTAGTGTAGGTACCAATCGAAAAATGTAAAATGAACCTTACATGAACTGCGTCAAGAAATTCTACACTTCTTTTATGTTAAAGGAGATACGTATTGACGTCATTGGTGGATCCAGGGGAGGGGCGCGGGGGGTGCCCCCCCCCCTCCTGGGAGGTAAGGACACCAATTAATTCTTACTATTTCTGTATAAAAAGGGCTATCTTTAATAATTTTTTTAACTCCTTAAATAAAAAAGGGATTGTATTTAAACATTTAATAGAAATTTACTACTTGAATGTGGACTAATATCTTAAATTAGTTCCTTTATGACGCAAAAATTTAAAAAATAAAAAAGTGTGCCCCCCCTCAGAAAATTTCTGGATCCACTACTGATTGGCGTACTTATATTTCTGTAATCACGAGGCAAAATATTTAATATGCCTTGTTTTTTTTTTTTTTTTTTGTTTTTGTAATTGAAGGGGAATACATTTTGTACATATTGTTGTAGAAATCATAGGCGCCGGTGAGAAAGGGGGCAACTACTTCCACTCTAACTATGAAATATATTGACAAGTTTTTTAAATACCTTTAAAGTACACTTTTTTTTTAGGCTATGTTATTTCAACTTTAAGCCTTTCAAATTTTTTCCTATGTATGAGTATATCGAGTCACCCCCCCCCCCTAAAAAATTGGTGCTGGTGACGCACTTATTTCCATCGGCGTCCTTTTCAGTTTTAATGGTGTTTCACCAGCTTTATTAGAACCCAGGATTCGACTTCTACGATTGTTCCTAAGATACAAAGAAAAAAAAAAAGAAAAAACAACGACAAAGCTCATTTTTAGTTGACATATCCCCACTAAATGGTTCAATATTGGTCACACCTAGAAGTGGCATAGCGACCCTACTATCAAAATTAATATTTAACGAATTAGCATTCAATGACGAGTTTATCAGTTTAAAAGAATAACAGTAATAATGAAATAATATGGAGAATCGTCAATTATTAATTCAGGTTGGTCCATTACTAAAACTCATCGTTAGTTTATTTTTTGAATTTTTCTTTTTTTTTTTTTGAAAAACCAATAATTTTAATATTTTATTTTTATTTTAATAATGATTTTGTAGTTTATAATGTTTTAAACTATTTGAATATATATTTTTTTTCGCTCTAAAATAGTAGAAGAAAGCCAGCTATAGAAAAGCCCGCGATATTATTCGCCATGGCTAGTATAGCATGTTGCGAAAAGCCACCCCACATCGAGGGGATGAACTTGCGAACCGGTGTCCGCCATTTTGTCGATTAAATTCGCCTAGCGGTAGGAGAGCGAGAGGGACCGGCGTGAGAGAGGTGCCGGTGGTGGGGAGGAAAATGGCGGGCGGGAGGGGGTGGTGTCCGTCGCCACGGCAACGCCCCTCCCCTCCCCTAGTGGTGGGGGACCGGTGGAGGGGAGCGGTGGGGGGGCGACCACGTGGTGCCGGCGCCGGCCCTGCCACGTGGAGCTCTCCTGGCCACGCTTTGCCTCTAGTGAACTTAAACCCAAAGCTTCTTAATATTATAGTAATATACAATTGTTATTATTAAATAATAATTTTTGATAAGAAACTTTTTTTATTTCTTTTTTAACTGTTTTAAATATCATGTAAAAAGTATATTATTTATGGAACATTATCGTATGTGCATTTCTAACATGAGGATTACTAAAAATTTTTCAGTTTAATACATTAAATATACATTGGTTGCTCATTGTTAGTAATACACATGCCATATTAATCAATTGCCTCATACTTAGTTATAAGATTAAATATACATATTAGAGTATTAAAGTAATCGTTTTCGCTATTGAAACTATAACATTAGAGGTTTCAAAAGTCTGTTAATTCCTAACTTATAGTTCTATTTTCATAATGTTTTGTCGATTCGAAACTTATTGCACTTAAATAATCGAATACGAACAATTAACCATCTTTGCAGACTCTAGAATTTTGTTATTAAATTTTTAGTTTAGGTTATAATAACTACGCTACAGTATCTTTAAAACATATGTTTTGTTTTATTTACCAGTATAACTTATACAATTTATGTGATTGCCCATTCTTAATAATTCGCATGCCATATTAATCAGTTACCTCATACTTAGATATGAGATTAAATATACATATCACAGTATTAAAGTAATCGTTTTCGCTATGGAAACTATAATATTAGAGGATTCAAAAGGATGTTAATTCGTAACTTATAGTCCTATCTTTAAAATTGTTTGTGGATTCGAAACTTATTGCACTTAAATAATCGAACAAATCTTCTGGAAATCAAGGTTCCAGAGTTAAAATACGAACAAATAAACAATTTATAATTTTTGATATATTGACAATAAAGTATTCTTTTAATCGTAGATTTCTCGTGGATCTATTTTCCCACCTGAAAATGGAGGAGGTGGTCATTGAAATGTACCTTAATAATTGAAGATGATCGAATATATAAAAATTTATTTCCCCAAATTTCGTGCTGGATCAGCTCTGACAGTTAATAGTTTAAAATTTATTACGGATTATGACTGAATGATATCATTATTTAAGTGCATATATTAAATCAGTAATAAGGAGAGATCGGATTGCAATGTTAAATAAGTGGCAAATATGAACGTTTCCATTTAAATAAATATATTTACGAAAATCAGTAGCTAAACATGAGAAATATTTTTGTACTGATTACGTTTTTTCTTCTGAATTAATGGTTAGGATTAATAGTTTGAAAAATGCTAAAGAATTGTTTACTAGGTCACATATAACAGAAAAATAAAAAAGTATTTATAGTAAACCACCATTTCCAGCTGATATTTTAAATCCGCTTTTTTTTAAAGTTGTGATCGGTAGAAGTTCCGCGCATGCGCCCAGCGTGGTCCATTGAAGACTTGATACATTCCACTCCATCTCACTTCGAAAACCATTGGACGATAAACTAACCACTGCTTCCGATATTGATATTTTTCCCTACAATGTTTTGTAGCTTTGTAAATATACATTAAAACATGTAATGAAAGCCTTAAAAAGATCTAACGACAGGCCAAAATTATTTATTTAAAAAAGAATTAGGAAGAAAGATAATTTTATTAGCGCATGAATCAAAAACTATCTAATTTTTGTCGATTATGTAAATGCGAAAATGAAAAATCTCCGTAAATAAATAAAAAGTCAATAATAAATAAATAGGAAAGAACATAATAAAAAAATTAAATTAAGAAGAAAAAAACCTGGTCCACTAATACCCATGAAGGGTCTTGGGTGCATTACTGTGTAAGGAAGTACTTAATCTTGGTCGGCGTGCAAGGAAGTCATTTGACCGTGATCATGCTCAACCGCCGGGTTTTCCCCTATAATCGTTGAATTAAGGGGAGGGGCGAGCGGGGTTGGTTGGCAACAGTTTTCACTTTTTTGATTGTTGAGTCGTTCCTGTTAATATAATCTTATTCATTAATATAGTTAATATAGCCTAAGAGGCGAGGAACGGGAGGAACAAAAAAAAAATATATATATTTATATAAATAAATAAATACATGTTAATTATGTTACAAAAAAAATAACATTATTTTATTATAATTTTCAAATAATCAAAATTTGATAAGACCTTTATTAAGATTTTTTCACAAATTACAAAGAAAATATGTGGATTATGAGTTCAAGGCAGCTCTCATGGCAGGGTACTTCGCAGTAGGAACATTGAACTTTAGTTTCTTCATTTTCTAAATTGTTATCACAAAAAATACACGTTTCTAAAAACTCAGTGCTTAAAGTAATATTTCCTTAAAATCATTTTAATCTATTAATAACTATTTTAATTTCATTGATAAAAAGGTGTCTCAATATGGGGTATCCCATATTAGGCGATGTGGCTTTTTTTTTTTAGAGGTTATTGTGCTTCAGTATTTAATGAAAAAAAGGAAGCAGTTAGCAAATATTGTAATGAATTATCCAACGTTTAAGATAAAACAATGATTAAGGGAATTCGACTTACCTTGAGGCCTAAAATATCAGGTCAAAATAATCACGAAAAAAAAAGTTTTTGAACCCTAAAACAACACTTCAATGAAAATAATCCAACAGGATGAGAATGTATAACAATGTGACAAGGTTATGGGCCAATGGGAAATTAATCTTAAATTTTATAGAATAAAAGCGGGGTTGCAGTACAAACTATATCCAGAAACCACATATCCCATAATAGGCAACCATCCCATAAGGGGGCACTTCCCTCTAAGCTCATAGTCCATCTTTTAGAATATTTCTGACCTTCCTTTAATCCATAATAAGTTTGATCAAAAGCCCCCGGTAGATCGAAGTCAGCCGGCTTTGTTATGAAAATTAATGTATCAAGATGCATAGGTGCAGTCAGACATGGTTCCCATTGGTCAGACATGTTCGCTCCACTTCTTGTTTCAGTGTAAATGGCTGTTCGTGGTAAGCCGGTTCGGCAAGGTTCGGGGGAATATGCCTGTTCGAAGGTGATGTTCGCACAGTGTACAATCATCTTCAAACGAAACATGAACGTAAGTAAAAAAATTGTTTGGTTTCTGCGAGCTAAATGTCCCATAATGTTCAGATAAATATGCTTGTGCATCAAATATATTATAAATTTATTTCAGTTATTAACAGAAATAATCACTTTTGTTTTAAAACTTCTTAAAAATATGATAAATTTTACTAAAACCAGAATTTAAATTTTAAACCATGATTTATCAATGGACATTAGGAATAGAAATGTTGATAGCTTATCTTTCATTCATTATTATTTTCTGATTACGATAACAAAATCGAATTTTTTTTTTAACAGAAGTGTTATAATTTTTTTTCTCACTTGTCTATAATTTATAAATACTTTTTGTAATTTTCATTAATAAGTTTATCACATATTAATAAGTCTACTAACTTTTAATTCACATATTTGCTGAGAAATTGAAAAATTTTATTTTTAGAAGTGAGAGATAATCAACTGTTCTTCTTTACGATAGGTTAAATGATAGTCAGGATTTTCAGTTTACAATGATTTTATTTGTGGTAAGCCAACGTTTCGATCCAACTTGTGGATCTTCATCAGGGCTACTGAGTCCAGGTGGATACTAAGACTCCTCCTTCCTTTAAGAGTCTTCCTCCACAAGTTGGAACGAAACGTTGGCTTACCACAATAAAATCATTGTAAACTGAAAATCCTGTCTATCATTTAACCAATTTTATTTTTACATAATTTTTTTATTATTAATATACAATACAATACCAAAATAACTGCAGTCGAGAGATAATGCAGATTTATAAAATAAAAAGAAAATTATTTGAAAATGATAATCGTCCAATAATGCTTAATATCATCCGTTGCATTATAATCGGTCCTATTCGCTTTTGTAATTCCATATTATTTTATTAATTTATTTATTTTTATTCATATATGAAGACTATTTTGTTAAATAACATTAGTATTTATATTTACATTCCTCGTACCTACTATTTTGAAATTTGGTTTTTTGATAAAGCTAAATGATTATTTTGTACGTATGGGAACGTGTATACGTGCTAACACGCACGTTGTCAGGGTCAATTTAAAAAAGTTTAAATACGCAATATAAACGTTTTCTGGAAAACCATGAATCTCTATAAGTACTACCGTAATCTCAATTCTTCTCAGAATTCATGAATACGTTTTCTACGTTCCGAATTGTATAATAACGGTTATTTTACTGTTACTGTTACATGATACCAATTAGTGATGTTGTTACTGGTATTTTTGTTATCATTATAAAAAAAAAAAATTAAATAATAATGATTATTACACACTTCGGTGTAAATGTATTCTTGGTACATGATATTTCATTAATCTCTTCCAAGAATATTTTTGAAAATGTCGAAAACATATTAATCAATTCTTAAAAATTCACAGTAAAATATTTTTTTCTTGTATATGTATTTAATAAATTCTTTTATCTATTTTATTTTTTTTATGAGCTGTTACTTGTGAATTTTTTTTTTATTCTTCAACTTTTTTTCATTACTAAATACAGTACAATAAACAAGATCTCTGCTGTCATGATATTAGGAAGATTTATGAAAAAAAAAAAAAATTGTACGTCGTCCTTGATTTCATTCGTTGTATAATACTCAGTCCTATATAATTTTTTGTCTTTACATTGTTATACAAATACCTTTTATGTGTACAATGTATAAACTTCATCAATACCTGAAACTTTGATTTAAGAGAGACGTTTAGAAGTTACCATATTTTAAACCTCTGCTATTTTTTTTTTTTTTTTTTTTTTATCGATTTTTAACATCGATGTTTTGGCCGAATGCAACAACGTACTACAGTGGAACTATCGGTATATAAGTGATTTAAACATTGTTATTGCAAATTTAAAATGTTATGAAGGAATTATAAATTAAATGTTTAGACATTTGATCGTAGTGTTTGTTAAAAAAGAAGAAGATTTGAGGATTTCCAGTCAAGAGTTTTTTATTTAAAGAGGCTAAGTTTTGATCCAGTGTACTTGAGTCTCTATTACTTTCTACTATGTTTATTTGTTTCTTTATATTAATTCTTCGTAATGTATAGTTAGTCAGATATTTTTTATCATTATTAATATCTTCCTTTTTTTTTTTTTTTTTTTTTTTTTTTTTTTTTTTTATTATTTCTTAGTGTGGTCACAAAAATAAAATATATTATTGTTGGAAGCTCAAACTATTCCTTGGTTGGAGAATGTCCTGGCTTGGAATTCCGCCTAGGTACCTGAAAACCCTCGGCAGTACCCTTTTCTAGTACCCTACTACCTGGGTTTGGAAAAGAAGTAAAAGGGCCAGGCTACCACACTGCCATTTATAACTCTAAGCTCCTAGGGAAGGCCTATTTTCGAACAATTGGACAAGCTTTTCCACGTTTCCAAGAAGCATTCTATTTTTTTCTTTGTTCGTTTCACTTGCCAACAGATAAAAAAGGTCTCCTAGTGTACAAAATCCAAGTTTCCCCCATCATGTAAATTTTTTTTTGTATGTGTTTTTATTTTTACAAAATATCAAATGATTGTGGCTTTAGAAACTAGTATCAAAAGTTTAATTTAAACCGATTTTGTTTGTATGTTTGTTTAAAGTATTTTTACTGCTAAAGAGAAAAGCAGTAATTCGAAATTTTGAGAAAATGGTATCGTTGGATTCTTTGTGAAAATTCCATGCTTTATAAAGTCTAAAATAAGGAAAGCGTAAACTAAAATAATCTGTTTACTGCTTTTCTGTACGATAGTTTCTGAGTCAAGGTAGATACAAAGACTGTGAGTCTTTGTATCTACATACCTTGACTCAGAAGCCCTGATGAAGATCCACAAGTTAGATCGAAACGTTGGCTTTCGAAAATAACAATTTTTTCTAACTGAAAATCCTGACCATTATTTCACCTATAGTAAAGTTTAACAGTTGACTATCTCTCACCTCTACAACGATATATTATATCACAGTTTTCGAGTTACTGGTAGAGGGATGTTCTTAAATTATTACCTTTTGTTAGTGACCGACCGAAGTTTCGGTTTCGGCTAGTTTCGGCCGAAAAACCTGGTTTCGGCCGCAGTTTCGGTTTCGGCCAAAAATTGGCCGAATCTTCGGCCAGGCCGAAACTAGCTCCTGTGTCTGATATCTTCAAGAAGGAAGTAGGACTACACGATTTCAGCTTGTAAGCTCGATCTCTTTCATATCATTTAACACCCTTGAATTTAATAGTGGGAAATATCTGTTATTTTAGTTAATTACACTTGTATTGTATTTCGGTAGAACATAGATTTTTATCATTCTTTTGTATCTTTACTTGATCGAAAACTTTAAGTTGAGTGTGGAGACAAAATTTGAGAGCGACAAACAGAAATCTCCTCGTAAATCACATCAAGTCTTAACATGTAATGAAAACATGCTCTTCATACAGCATTCTTTACGTTAAGTGTAAAGAATAGTATTTATTCTTTACCTTGAGCGTTAATAACCTTTTTGTGCTTTTAATCATCTTCTCATTAATAATGAAATTTCTTTTCTAAAAAAAAAAGATTAACATAAATAAGAAAATATATTCTAAATACTTAAACTTAAATTAGTCGACATGTCCACAGATTCAATTCAAAATTGAAAAAAATATTTTAGTCAGTAACCTTGTCAATAAAAGTTGCATCAAATGGTGGTGGTAGGTTTTGGTCTTTGTTTTGTATGGAATGGGAATCAGATGCAAAACTAATTTTTCAACCTTGGCAGCCCACTTTCCCCCAGCGGTATACCAATAACATCCCAAAAACTTGTCTCAATTTTTACCATGAAGAAGCACATTTTCGACCAAAAACTATTCTATAAATTTTCAAACTAGATTAAATCCCCTAACATTTGAGACCAAAACTGACTCAGTAGATTAAATAGCTTCTGACATACAGCTTTACGTATTCAACAGGCCGTCATTTTGTATTCTATCGGCTTTATTATTGAAAGACTTACTATATTATTTATTATTTATACCTAATAATATGAATTTTTACTAATATCAGCTTGTTATTTCAAGATTACTTCAACTATTAGGGCTGTACTAGATAAGGGGGTATGGTCTAACATCCCACGGGAACCAGCCGTACTAGGAAGGAGGGGGCCGGGATTCGATCCTATAACTTAACTAATACACTTGTTTTACCATTCTTGTATATCAGCTCACTTATTAAATGAATAATTGAGTTAAATTAATGTTTTTTTATAAGCTTTCATTGATATTATTGCTAAACTAGAAATATTACACACTTATATGTATTATATATTGACACGTAAATAAGTTTCGGTTTCGGTTTTGGTTTCGGCCCGAAACTAAGTCTATGGCCGAAATTCGGTTTCAGTTTCGGTTTCGGCTGAAATTTTGGTTTCGGTCGGACACTACTTTTTGTATACAACTTTGTCACATTTGGACGAAATTTTAAACTCGTTTAATATCCCTATCCTAATTATACCCGAATAGGCAAAATTTAGGACTTCCACTGTAGCATCTTCCGATCAGCCTTAGTGGCATAAAGTGACAATTTAAACAAAAAATCAAACAAACTTGTACAGTTGTAAATTTCAATAAATTAAATATTAAAAAAATCACATTCACGGGAAATGTTTCTTGGAGGGGGGGGGGGGGGGGGGGGATAATTGATTAATAGCTTTTACTAGTTCATTGGTCGTTCATATCAAGTATAATAAGGAGGTTAATTCCTGTAAATTTTATTATAGAAAGGTAATTTACGGGGGACGGGGTATTATTTCTGATGTATACATTTAAAGTCCACCAACAGACAAATTGACCAATTATAAATGGTAAACAATATTAAATCATACTCCAAAATCATAATCTTGTTGTGCTTGTAGGAGATAGATAGATAGATAGATAGATAAATAGCTTTATTAAATATAAATTTATAATTTCTTTCTTAGAAAAAAATAAAAAATAAGCTTTTGTTGACATGGTTAAAAAAAACCGTCTGCCAAGAGTTGTCTATTCATTTTTAAACATTTTTATATATATTTACAATTCATACACTGTTCATAATTTTTAACATGTATTGAAATACATATTTACAATTTCTTCAAAGATTCTAAAAAAATTATAATAATACAGAATAATAATAAAGAAAAACAAGAGAATAAATGGAAAAGAGAGAGAGAGAAAAAAAAAAGGTTATAAAACAAATACCAAATAATAAACAATACCTTTTTTCTATTTACTTTACTAACGTTGTTATGTATTATATTGTTGAATCAGGAATGATCTGTATTTATATGCTGTAATATGATATTGGTATAAGCTGTACCAGTCTTCCCCGTTCAATAATCCTATCAATTCGTTGGGACTTAAGATTTTTTTCTTAAAATATTTGACTCTGTATTCTTGTAAAATAGGGCAAACGGCGACATAATGGTATAAATCCTCAATTTCGTTACGGTTACAAAGGGTACAAAATCTTTGCTCTTCCCGTCTCTTTACGTTATTATTGAGATGAACTAATTGTCCTCGTAATTTAAATATGATTTTGATGAAATTCATTTTATTTGCATCTGATAAGTAATGCCCTGATAAGTAATTGTTGTGCTTGTAGGAGATTCTGCGTTTGTTTTATTTAGATTTTTTTATTAATTTTTTTTGTTTCTTGTATTTGAATTCATAATTTCTTAAAGTTTTATATCTAATTGATAGCAATGCAATGCCACTTTGTAATATATAGAGTAGGCCTGTAAAGGCATCGGACATGTATATAACAATAAATGGTCTCTTTATGGGGTTACCATAAAGGGAAAAGAATAAAAAATATAGATATATATATTTGCTATATTTTTAGATTACATATATTAATATATGTTGCTATATTAATCATCTTTAAATACGAATAATAATATCCATATAAATACAATGTCATAGAGACCATTGTGCAGACGGCGCGTGGTGCAGCCATATCATTTATTCACTGGTTATTGATTTCTGACTGAACGCGCTCAATCCACAGGTTGGGGCCTCACCAACCAATAGTATAGCCACGTAATACCGTGGAAGGATATACTCCAACATATACATATATATATATATATATATATATATATATATATATATATTTATATAAAATAAATAAACAGATGTTTACTATACATAACGGTATTTATCCCTTTAAAATTTAAAACTCTTAGGTGTGCTAACCTCTAGCAATATCTATGTAGTTTGGGTGTCCGTCAGAAAAAAATGCTATTGAAACATACTCTTTCCATTTTCACCACTGTGACACCATTTTCTTCTATGATTTTTTTTCTTTTTCGGGGCCTTGCTCGTCAATTTTTTTTTTTATATATAAGCCATAAGCCTCCTTATGGCGACTTATGACCATTTATTGTTATTAGGGATTATAATGGACTGTTATTTTCAAAATAAACAAAATTAAAGGTACTTTTAGGGAGGATTTTCTTTTGCCGTATAAGTACAATAATATCGTGTTTATGATGATAAAATATATCTGATATTAAAGAATACTTCATTCTGATTATCCCAATCAAAATCGTTATAGAAACCGTTTTTTTAAGAAATCGTATCAAATCAACATCATTATCCAGTTAATAAAGTATGATTAATAGATTTTAGTAATGGCCTGAATTAGTCTTTTTTATTGTTGGATTTGCACAATTTTAGACTCTCTAATGATGAACTTCATTTTTCCTGTGCTCTTTTAGACGATTAAAGATGGCCACAATCATTGGTTGGATGAAATGTGTAGCATTTTGATGGAGTGCGACTAATAGCAAGTATCACATGTTCTTTGCAGAAGTGGAAAGTGGGGAGAGTCAGATGAGACGCTTGTCCATATATAATTTTGCTCTCATCGATCCATGGATAGAGCACACTAGCTATAAATGCATAAAATAACACCTGTCATCCAGTCAGACTCAGACTTCCATAAACCACGCCCAGATGGAAGAACCACGCAAGATTTCTAATAATTCTGGCGGTGAGTTGACATCGATGTCAACTATTGAAATTAAGGATTAATTTCTATTCTAATAGTTGACACCTACATTTAAGCCCTAAAACATTGTATAAATATATTAAAAAGGATATCAAATGCTTCGTATGAACTTAATGTCTACCATAAAAGTAATTAAATCATAATTAAACTCAAATAAACTAACTAAAAAGCTTATTTAACTCGACTTCCACCCTAATGAAACAGGGAAGCAGAAACCAATTTTTCAGGCCACCAGCAAAATCGTCATTACAACCTCTCACAAACAAGCTTGAGTTTTCGTCAAATTAATTTTGATGGCAGCACAGCTAACTAGTATAACTTGGCAAATTGTCGCAAGATTTTGAACCAAAATAATCAACCCTGAATCTTATTGTTCACACTTTTTGTACAAAATATCAACTATTAGTGCACTGTCAACTTATGGTACAGCTAGCATTTATCGATATCTTTCTAAATAAAAAAATTCAAATCTTAATTCTATAATAAGTGATATATTATAATTTGATACCTTAAATAGAATTTATGCCTGAGCAAACCCGAATTAGCACTAAGGCCATCTCGTCCGATTCAATTGCACCGCTGCAAGATTGCACAGATAATCATAACCTTGAACAGGGGCAATGTTAAGAATTCTCTTGGCCAAGTCACGCAAATTCCTCGAAATAGCGTGGAGTCACTCTGCGAAAATCGATGATTTCATGACTCGATTCATTTCGATCGTCTGTAAACCCACCCAAAAAAAAACAAAAAATAATAAATCGGATTCGAAGCACGCCCTTGGAAAGAGTGAATCAGCTGTTTCCTGAAATATATTCTCTTTTTCATCTTCATCAGCTGTAAGAGGAAGTGGCCAAAGGGTCCAGTCAGCTATTTATTTAAAAATATTATAATTTTTTTATAAATAATTTATTTTTGAAGAGAAAAGATTTGGCTCCGCCGGGAATCGAACCCGGGTCTTCCGCGTGACATGCGCGGTATGCTATCCATTACACCACAGAGTCGCTTCCAAACGGTGCCAAATCCTTCCTCTTCACTGACACCTCTCCCAACGATCTCGCAAGTTTTGCGAGTATTTACGGGAGATGGACAATTTTTGTCTAATTTTGGGCATCTCGACGTTTGTCAATTTTTAAATTATTTTATATTAATTTAGCCATTATTGTGGAGTAACCACCTATTTTTTAAATTATTTTAAAATTAATATAAATTAATATAATATTATAATTTTGATGATTCCATAATTTTTTATCATTATTAACCATTTGCACTCGGCACCGTTTCAGACGTTACCTACCGACAACTCGACGAACTTATTCGCGAAAACGTAAACCCTGAAAACGTAATATTATACTGTAAAATTTTAGAACCAAGTAAGGAATTGTAATGAAATTTAGGTTTCAAATATTTGTGATGCTTCAAGAACACATAGTTCCAAAAAAAAATATATTTTTTTAAAATTTTACATTCTTTTTTATAATTTTATTATTATTATTATTATTATTATTATATGTAAAAGTATAAAAAATCTAATTGTAGAAGTAAGAACTGTTAAAAAATTACGAGATGGGACCCTTTTATTCGAAGTTTTCTCAGATATCCAATCAGAAAAGTTTCTAAAATGTAAAAAATCTACTTAATCACTCTCCGGTTAAAGTAGAAGCACGTGGGAAACTAAATCAAAGTAAAGGGATTGTTTGGTGCCCCGAACTAAATTATTGTACAATTGAGGAAAAAAAAGACGAATTAAAACCATAAAATATTGCCGTGTTAAAAGATTAACCTACTATAAAAATAACGAAAAACATCGCGAGCCGCGACCGTCATTTATCACCAAAAGCGAAATATCCTGTAAATAGTCATTACGATTTGTTTTATGTCCTTATATGTTAAAAACTGAAAATTATTTCATAAAATTTCGCTTCTTCATAATAATAAAAAAAAAAAAAAAAAGACCAAGGATTACATATCAAATATTCAACCAAAAAGCCCATATTCAGTTATTGTCTATTTTCCTTTTTTCTTTATCGATCAATATCTAAGATTATTAAGTTATTATTAGTTATTAGGTTACTTTAAGAGTTTTAAGGAATCAAATGTGACTAAAGGTTACGGACAATAAACTAGGAGAAATCAAAAACCCCATGACTGTCGTTTCGAGGGGGTTCTGACATTCCTCCGTACACGACTGACACATGACTGTCAAAGACATTTCTGATTAATTTGGGGAAAAAAAAGAGGAGTCAATTTCTTGGGCATTTGAAGTATCTTCAAAAAAAAATTCTGTGATTGTGGAGGTATTTTTAAAAGTATTATCAAAACCAGCTTGCGTTTCTACATGCTCACTTATAGCATTCGCAAGTGTAAAAAATAAAAATAAAATAATATATCTTATATATATATATATATATATATATATATATATATATATATATATATATATATATATATATATATATATCTTGTTGTTGGCGTAAAATTCGGCTTACGAGTAACTAACCCCCGTGGAGCGAAGACAATAGACCAGTCGGTTGGACGTCCCTCAACAAGTTGTGTTCTCAGGGGAGGGATTTACGCTCGGCTAATAAGCTGCAAGAAGATTTGGGGTCAACCTCTCTAAGGCTAATGTCATCTTGTTTAAATATATAAATTTTAAAACTCGTTTGCTCCTGAAAGCACTTTCAATTCAGATACCAATCCATTCTCTTCCATAAATATATTTTTATTAAGGCGAAGGTGTCATTATGGACACCTCAGGGTAATAATGTGGGTAATCTTCATATTTTAAAATAAGCACAAACAATATAGTAGAAACACTCAGAACTGAAGTGTGGGAGCACTTGTATCTACCTCAGTTGATCTAGTTCTACAACAACTGTATGATTAGTATCTTGCTTTGACGATCACAAATGGTTGTAAAATCAGTATCAATACTTACAATTCAATGTTTTTGTATAACATAAAACATATGACAACTCCCTAACGATGCCATGCCTTCCAATATATGTCGTCTATAGGTAAATGAAATAAAAAAATCTGGTGCGTGCGCGCAACACGCAACTTTCACTTACCAACTTACTTAGATTAGAAATTAATGCGTTGTTGTGGTCCCCTTCGTTAGACCAATTTTGATGAAATGTTGGCTATCACATCCTTGGCATAAAAATACATCAAATACTCAGTTTGATCAAAATAGTTAAAGCCGTTTTTGAATAAAAAAAAAACACGTGAAAATGATACAAAATTTATTAAGTAAAGTCCCCCCTCCGGTTGGTCAATTTTGGTGAAATGTTGGCTATCACATCTTTGGCTTATACATACATCAAATACCCAGTTTGATCAAAATCTTTAAAGCCGTTTTTGAGTAAATAAAAAAACACGTGAAAATGATAAAAAATTTATTAAGTAAAGTCCCCCCTCCGGTTGGTCAATTTTGGTGAAATGCTGGCTATCACATCTTTGGCTTATGCATACATCAAATGCCCAGTTTGATCAAAATCGTTAAAGCATTTTTTGAGTAAATAAAAAAAACACGTGAAAATGTTACAAAATTTATTTAGTAAAGTCCCCCCTCCGGTTAATCAATTTTGATGAAATTTTTACAGTCATATCTCGGGCATATAAATAGATCAAATACTCAGTTTAATCAAAATCGTTAGAGCCGTTTTTGAGAAAATCGAAAAAAACCTAAAAAGTTATTAAGTAAAGTACCCCCTCCCTTTAAGTAATTTTGATGAAATTTATGCTGTCACATCGCGGGCATATACTTACACTAAATACCCAATTTCAGGATCGCACGGTTTATAGTTTTTGAGCTAGTCTGTTCACACACAGACACACAGACACACAGACACACAGCCACACACACAGACCATTTCGCGGGACTTGGTCATTTCGACTCAGGGGACCCCAAAACGTGTATTTCCGTTGAAAACCGGAAGTCGAAATTTTTCACGATCGCAATACTTCCACTTACTATATATTTCATATATAGGTAAGTGAAAGTAAAAAGTTGAATCTTTTCCTATGAAGTTTAACTGGAGAATCGAGTTATTCTTGAAAAAAATTATATATAATCAACCTCGGGGATGTGTAGGAATTTTCTCTTCTATTTTTGTTTTTTATTATTTAATTTAAGATATCAATTTTTCGGGGTTCCAATTAGGATAACTACTGAATTAGAATATCGTAATAATAATTTTTAAAAATAAAAAAACATTAGATTTAACTAAAACACTATCATAATCACTCGATTTTTACTTTCACTTACATATATATGAAATACATAGCAAGTAGAAGTATTGCGATCGTGAAAAATTTCGACTTCCGGTTTTAAACGGAAATACATGTTTTGGGGTCCCCTGAGTCCAAATAACCAAGTCCCGCGAAATAGTCTGTGTGTATGTGAACAGACTAGCTCAAAAACGATATGCGAATGAAACCGTGCGAACATGAAATTGGGTATTTAGTGTATGTGTATGCCCGCGACGTGACAGCAAAAATTTCATCAAAATTGCTCAAAGGGAGGGGGTACTTTATTTAATAACTTTTTACGTTTTTTCGATTTTCTCAAAAACGGCTCTAACGATTTTGATTAAACTGAGTATTTGATGTATTAATATGCCTGAGATATGACTGTAAAAATTTCATCAAAATTGATCAACCGGAGGGGAGACTTTACTTAATAAATTTTGTATCATTTTCACATGTTTTTTTTTATTTACTCAAAAACGGCTTTAACGATTTTGATCAAACTGGGTATTTGATGTATGTATGTGCCAAAGATGTGATAGCCATCATTTCATCAAAATTGATCAAACGGAGGGGGGACTTTAATTAATAAATTTTGTATCATTTTCACGTGTGTTTTTTATTTACTCGAAAACGGTTTTAACGATTTTGATCAAACTGGGTATTTGATGTATGTATATGCCAGAGATGTGATAGCCAACATTTCATCAAAATTGGTCAAACGGAGGGGGCACTTTATTTCATAATTTGTTTCCAATCTTAACCTTTTTTTCGATGATCTCAAAAACGGCTTTAACGATTTTTAACAAATTCGTCAGGTTTAATGAAAATTAGCAGTTCTTTAATATCAGGTAAGCTTTATCATTATTAGAATGTTCCGAGGGGGCTTAAATGGGGTAGGGGTCTTTTTTGTTTCCTATAAAGTACCTTTGTTTTTGTTTATATGGAGAAATTAACTGTCTCTCGTTACGCCTAAAAATAAGAAATGGCTAAATATGGGATATGATAAAAATAAAGTAAACATATAGAGGAGAAAAAAAGAAAAATATTCAGTCAACTCATAAAACTCGTTGAGCCCACGCACGCGGAGTACGCCTTTAATGACAGAACATTGTTCATAATTAAAGCCGTTCTGTTCATTTGATTTACAACGGATTTGATTGCAATTAATTTCTAATCTAAGTAAGTTGGTAAGTGAAAGTTGTGTGTTGCGCGCACGCACCAGATTTTTTTTATTGAGGCGAAGGTGTCATTATGGACACCTCAGGGTAATAATGTTCATATCTATATAGGGTTTTATATATATATATATATATATATATATATATATATATATATATATATACATACATGGTAATAATCTTCGTATTTTTAAAAACGCATAAACAATATAGTAACACTATAACACTCAGAACTGAAGTGTGGGAGCACTTGTATCTACCTCAGTTGATCTAGTTCTACAACTTTATGACTAGTATCATGCTTTAACGATCACAAATGGTTGTGAAATCAGTATCAATACTTACGATTCAATGTTTTTGTATAATATAAAACATATGACAACTCACTAACGATGCCATGCCTTCCAATATATTTCCTCTGTAGGTAAATGAAATAAAAAAAGTTAAATATTTTCCTATGAAGTTTAACTGGAGAATCGAGATATTCAATGGAAAAAAATTATATATATTCAACCTCGGGGATGTGTAGGAATTTTCTCTTTAATTTTTGTTTTTTATTATTTAATTTAAGATATCAATTTTTAGGGGTTCCAACTCAGTAGGATAACTACTGAATTATAATATCATAATAATAATTTTAAAAAATCAAAAAACATAACATTTAACTAAAACACTAACATAATAACTCGATTTTAAAAAATTAAGAACACATATTTTGAAAAAAATTATCTATATTATATTTTACATCGTCTTTACATTTAAATACCTCAGTTTAGCGTTACTATTATTTTTTTATTATGATAGGTATGCTCATTTCGGATTCTTAAGCATTTTGAGCATATGCAATTCGTCTTCCCGCGTAAGGGTCTGGCCACACATGTCCGCACCGGATCCGCACCGTAGCAATAATATAGGTTATGTTCAGAATATTTTTAATTTAACTTAAAAACTACATATTTCCTTTAGTTATGCCTAAAGTTCAGGCCACAGATGTCAGACACAGGCCACTTTAGGCATAACTAAAGGAATATGTAAGTTAAATTAAAAATGTTCTGAACATAACCTATAACATACACACATAACGCTACGGTGCGGATCCGGTACGGACATGTGTGGCCAGACCTTAATGCTTATGTATTCTCACTAAACAGTATCTTTATTTTCCCCGTTAAAACAAAATTAAAAATGTTCCATGATTTTCAATTCTTTAAGTTGGATTTAGTTTTAAGTCGATTGCTGATAATTGCTATGGAAACCAATAGTGTTCGTTCTTAAAATGATTTTTTTTTTTTTTTTTTAGCTACCTCCATATTTTATTTATTTTAGGTGCTTTATGAAGTGCATTTGACGTCAGACAGATCAGAAACGTTTACGGGAGGATAACAATGGTAGATTTGAAAAATATAAACCCAGCAGCTTAGCGTGTTCGCTGTCCTTTCCCAAATCGCCATTGAACTGGGAGCACGCAACGACAATTATATTTCCCATCTGCCAACATGCTCTCGCACATACTACATGGGATGTTATCAACTACCTCGGCTCCATATTTAGTTTTTTATTTATTTTCTTATTCGAATTAACGAGTAAGAAATGGTAGCAGACAGGCATCTGCGATGAACAGGATTTGGTTGAATTTTTAAGAACAAAATTATAAATGCATACTAAAAAGTGCATAAAAATAAAAAAAGTTCCTATGTTCTCTTAGTTTCATCGGAATATAGGAGAGAACTGAACAAGATCAAAATGTTCCATTAATGCAAATATGATCGAACTGAATAATATCTCGAGAAGCAGCCAAACTTTAAATCATTTCATAATTGTTCGAAGTATTGTATGTACATCATAATGTAACTAAAAAGTAGTGTCCGACCGAAACCAAAATTTTAGCCGAAACCGAAACCGAAACCGAAACCGAATTTCGGCCATAGACCTAGTCTCGGGCCGAAACCGAAACTTATTTACGTGTCTATATATAATACGTATAAGTTTGTAATATGTCTAGTTTAGCAATAATATCAATGAACGCTTATAAAATAACAGCAATTTAACTCAATTATTCATTTAATAAGTGAGCTGGTATACAAGAGTGGTAAAACAGCTGTATTAGTTAAGTTATAGGATCGAATCCCGAGTACGGCCGGTCCCCATGGAATGTTAGACCATTCCCCCTTAACTAGTGCAGCCCTAAAAGTTGAAATAACAGGCTGATATTAATAAAAATTCATATTATTATGTATAAATAATTAATAATATAGTAAATCTTTCCATAATAAAGCCGATAGAATACAAAATGACGGCCTATTGAATGCGTAAAGCTGTATGTCAGAAGCGATTTAATCTACTGAGTCAGTTTTGGTCTCAAATGTTAGTGGATTTAATCTAGTTTTAAAATTTATAGAATAGTTTTTGGTCGACAACGTGCTTCTTCATGGTAAAAATTGAGACAAGTTTTTGGGATGTTATTGGTGAACCGCCGGGGGAAAGGGGGCTGCCAAGGTTGAAAAATTGGTTTGCATCTGATTCCCATTCCATACAAGAACAAAGACCAAAATCTACTACCACCATTTGACGCAACTTTTAATGACAAGGTTACTGACTAAAATGTTTTTTTAGTAAAGATATCAAAAGAATGAGAAAAATCTATGTTCTACCGAAATAAAATACAAGTGTAATTAACTAAAATAACAGATACTTCCCACTATTAAATTGAAGGGTGTTAAATGCCATGAAAGATATCAAGCTCACAAGCTGAAATCGTGTAGTCCTACTTCCTTCTTGGAGATATCAGACACAGGAGCTAGTTTCGGCCTGGCCGAAGATTCGGCCAATTTTTGGCCGAAACCGAAACTGCGGCCGAAACCAGGCTTTTCGGCCGAAACTAGCCGAAACCGAAACTACGGTCGGTCACTACTAAAAAGTAATCATTAAACTTTCTGAAAAATCAAATTTCAAAATAGTAGGTACTTGGAAAGTAAACATAAATACCATTGTCATTTAACAAAATAGTCATCATATGAATAAAGTTGATCTATTTCTAGTCACTCAGTTCTTCATATTAAAGAAAAAATAGCGTTGATTTTTAAGATATGACAGTACCATATTGTAACTTGTAATAAAAAAAAAAAAAAAACTGTGATTGAAAAGAGTTCTAGACTTGTTGATGAAAAAATTGGAACAAACTGTTCTATTACATGTTCACGACTGTTCGAGAATAATCTAAGCGTGCCTGGAACCTCTAGACTGTTCTAATTCAGACTAAATATAAGGAGAGGTAGACTGGAATTAGTGTTGCTCCGAAGATAGAATCATATGGTTACCGTGTCGCTACAAGTTGATACCTTTTGTATCCTTATTGATCATTTGAGATTTAATTGTTTTTGTGGCATTATTATTATTATTATTAGATTTAATTTACTTAATAAAGTTTATAAAATTACTTGTTAAATTTAAAATTTATATTATTAGTATAATTTTTTTTTTTTTTTGTTTGACTTTAAGTATTAATTCGCACCTGTCTGCAAAGTGCGGACAATCAGCGAATGTGATGGCGGTAAGACGAAATAATGACATGTCAGGCATGAGGAAAGAAAGCACCCAACAGCACCCCCTTCTTGGCTTGAGTCAATTACCTTGGCTGTCTAAGAGAGCAGATCCCTCATCCAGCGCCTTTTTAGTCTTCTCGTATCTATGGGAATGTCAACCATATTGCTTATTAAACTGTTGGGATGTCCGTACAAATTACTAAAAAATCGGTTGTAAAGTGTCGTTATGTGTTGGTCGACTGTCGGCAGATGGAGGTCAGTATGTAAAGTGTAGTTAGTCACGTACCAAGGTGCTTTTGTGATGAGACGTAACAACCGAAATCTTCGCCAATCACCTTTCTTCTGTATTTACACAATTCACTGACTTCATAAATGCAGAACATGATACCATGGTACTTAACACTTTAGACATTCCACTACAGTTGACACTTCCACCACCTCCGTTCACTCCTTCTCAAGTCGCATTACAAATCAAACAGTTACCAAAAAGGAAAGCCCCTGGTTATGACTTAATTACAGCTGAGGTACTCCAACAAATGCCTAGAAAAGCTCTTGTATTTCTCACGTCAATTTACAACTGTATACTAAGAACGTCCAAATTCCCAATACAATGGAAATACTCACATATCAGAATGATCCACAAACCAGGTAAAGAAGTATACAATCCTTCATCATACAGACCAATTAGCCTCCTCCCAATTTGTTCCAAATTATTTGAAAAATTAATACACAAAAGATTGGTTGACATACTAACGGAACAAAAAGTATTACCTGACCACCAATTCGGCTTTCGGACTTACCACTCAACTATACATCAATTACACAGAGTTACTGACTACATTGCAGGAGCTTTGGAACAAAAACTATATGCGACTGGAGTATTTTTGGACGTTGCTCAAGCATTTGACAAAGTCTGGCACCAGGGTCTTCTCTTTAAACTAAAGACCATATTACCGCACACTTATTACCTATATTCTATGTAAATAAAGATGAAATTCTGTTTGTTCTTTATAGAAATCCATACCGTTCGTCCTAAATTCTCCAAATTTCGCTCAGTGGTTCTTTCATACCAGGTGCGAACACCTGTCCATATTAAAATTGCATAACTTCAGCCGATCTCTGGGTATATTCTTTATACCCAGTATGTATATGTAGGTTTTAATAATGAAAAAAATTAACTGGGTCTGCTTGAACAGTTATCCCTGACGTTTTCTGAAAATGCTTAAGAAACAAAAATTCGAAAAATATGTGTCTTATCATGGTTCCTAAATAGGGTAAACCAGACAGTTGTTGACACTCAGTACAGTTATTGACACCACAAACTTTAACTTAAAGAAATAAGTAAACAAGTCCTAATATTAATTTAAGATATACATGAATATAATGTTTGAAGGGTCCTGTAAGTCATCTATGAAGTGAGACTTTAACAAACTAACCATAGGGAATATTTCACAATTAAATCCACAGGGTGTCAATAACTAGTTTTTGCACTTTTTACAATAAATATTTTGCCATATGGTAAGACTATTGAACTTTTGACCCAAAAAAACTTCATGAGGATAGATAATGAGGAGGTATAGGAAGTTTTTATTTGATCCCTTCATAAACAGATTTGTTTTCAATTTAACCACAGAAATGTAGTCTTAAGGGTGTCAATAACTGTCCGGTTTACCCTCTTTTACCGATTTATTTTTACCATCTATGTTCTATCGATGGCTATCCTAGAATAACATTCAGGTGCTTCAATTTTAATTTATTTTTTTTTTTTTTTTTTTTTTTTTTTTTTCATCTAGCCTATTATTGTTTAATGATTTATATTAAACTAATTGTGTAAAATTTTTATAGCTAGCCCACGTAACCCCAGGACTTGAATAGCGATGGCTGTGGTTAGGCAAACATAGTTATGATACCCGAAACTGATAACGGTTATCTCCTTTCTTATCACTCAATGAACACAATGACCCAACTCCAAGCAATCTTATAAACGTGTACATCTCATTCTTGCCATCGCTAAGGAATTTTCAAAAAATTGTGCAAAAACATTTTTCCTTCTTCACAATAGTGTTTAGGACCCGGAGTTTTATGCATTTGCATATTTTTACTTTCACTTACCTATATATGAAATATATAGTAAGGGAAAGTATTGCGATCGTGAAAAATTTCGACTTCTGGTTTTCAACGGAAATATACGTTTTGGGAGTCCAAATAACAAAGTCCCGCGAAATGGTCTGTGTGTGTGTGAACAGACTAGCTAAAAAACCATAAACCCTGCGAACCTGAAATTGGGTATTTCGTGTATGTATGTGCCCGCGATGTGACAGCAAAAATTTCGTCAATATTAGTCAAACAGAGGGGGTACTTTATTTAAAGAATGTTTTCTATTTTTTACGTATTTATCAATTTTCTTAAAAACGGCTTAACGATTTTGATTAAACTCGATATTTGGTTTATTTATATGCCCGCGATGTGACAGTCAACATTTCATCAAAATTGAACAATTTGAGGGGGCACTTTACTTAATAGATTTTGTCCCATTTTTACGTGTTTATATTTTATTGAAGCTAAAGATGTTAGTGCGAGGGTGTTCAGGGATATCTGATGTATAGACAGAGAAGAAAATTTATTTCTAAAAGCGATTAGAAATAAATTTGTTATTTAAAGTATGTATTAATGTTTTATTTGCTTAACCAAAAAAGTAATAATAATTTCCAGGTCAGAAACAAATAAGCAATGGACTACAGTTGTTTTTCCCGTCAACAATGAGCAGTTTGGTGATGTTTTGTTATTTCAGGGGCATTAATAGCTACTATTTGGTTTTGGAAATTTTGTACAGTGGTAAACAGTTATCTGGGTTAGATGAATATGTTTTTTGAAACTAATTTTAACTTTTGGAAAAAGGATAAAGGGGACCATAAACTTTAAATTTCGTTTTTCTTAGATTAGACTAGATTGGACTACCGTGGTTTTTCCCCATGACCCTTCATATGGTTTTGTTTCACGTTACGCCGTGTATACACACACGCACACACAGACAATCCGCTCCCTCACTGTATGAATGCAGTTACACCCTTTGCATGGATTACAATGAGGAAGAAGAGACCACGTGTCATGAAAAGTACACCCTCCCACGTGGCCGACTCCTCCTACCTGTTAGAGGTAGAGTGCCATCAATGGGGGCGTGTGTCTTGTCTCTTTGATCTGGGAGGACGTCTTCCAGCCACCTGTCCCCCGATCTAAGTGGGCAGCGGGGTATGTTGCTGCGGGGATTAGCTGTCTCAAGTGGAAAATAATCTTCTGCTCTGTTCTTATATATATTTATTTCTATGCACGGGCTTCACCGTCGGGGGGGGGCAGGGGGGGACGCATCCCCCCCCCAATATTTTGGCAGGAGAGGACCCAATGTAAAAAATTAAATAAAAATGCGATTTATCCGAGTTTAACCAAACTCTCTATATATAAGAGGCTTTGTCCTGACTAACAGAATCAACACAAAGCCAAAACTACTAATGATAGAAACTTGAAGTTCGGAATTTAGATTTTAAACGCGATGTAGGTAACCACCAAGAAAGGAATTTCAAAAATGTAACCCCTACGGTGGCGAAATTGTCGTTTAACTCTAACGGACACCTATTTTTGCACTTCGTGAAAAAATGTCTAATTTGGACTCATTTTAAAGATCTTGATACGACGAGTTTAACTCGAAAGGCCTACGGGGCGTCGAAAACCACGTTTTAAAGCCGAAACATGAAGCATTCACGACGAGTAAGCAATTTTTTTTGGTGTATTGTATATTTGATGAATTATATATTTTTTATTTCAGCTCGAACTGTTTTATTTTATTGCTCTAAATTTCTTTTTTAAACCAAGCAACTTGATCCTACTTTCCATCAATGCGATGAAGCCTATAGAAGTTAATGGAAAGCAATGAAATTAGTGAGATCAGAATCAGAAGAACAACTAGGATAAAATTCAATCAAGAAATTTCGGCCCACGTCCTTCAACATTAAGCCTTAACAATTCCCTATTTTAATGTATAACTGAGGCATAAATTGACAATTTTTAAGATAATATAAATACCTTTAAAATAAAGCTTTAGAGGATGAATTTAAAATCTCCTAACAGTTATTATTTCAACTTTTAGCCCCTCGAATTTCTACCTACCCTATCTAGGAAAATATTGAGCCTTCCCGCCCCCAATAATTTGCTGCTGGTGACGCCCATGCATCTATGTATCCTTGTTTACCATTTTTACATAGAATACATTAAAAACATAACAGTATTATGAACCGCCATGGCCCAAAGACGTAGTCAGACGGTTGAAAAGGGGGGCCTACAGTCCCAAAGAGGGGTTTATGACCCTCCCCCCCCCCAAATAATTTGGCTTTTGAATTTGTTTGTATTTTTAAAGATGCCTTTACACCTTACGAACTTTACCTTCGAACACCACCCTCGAACAACCTTCGTGAAGCCTTCACGTCGACTGTACTTCATCTGTTCGCCTGGGTTCGGAAGTAGCGCTAGTGTCACTTTTGATTTGGGGTTTTCCTAAGTGACAGGAGTTCTTTGTGATACTAGTGTAATTTGTGAAACGTTGTAAATCGTCTCCTATTTTTTTATTTTTCAGATAATATAAAATATATTGATAATGGAGATTTTTTCTTTATCATAAGCTAGCTTTGGGTTCGCTTAACCTCACGTGAAGTATAAATGGCTGTTCGCTTCACGTCGGTAAGGCAAGGTTCGAAGGAGAACTTGTTCGAAGGTAAGGTTCGTAAGGTGTAAAGGCACCTTAAACGAATAATGCATTTAGGTAGTTACTATGCCTTAAATATAACACAATGTATATACATTATATGTTTAACTTTACGTTTACAGTCATTTATATTTTATCTAGCCAGTTCATATTCTTTGTCCTATGTATTCATAATTTTTGTCTCTGTCTTGTTTATTTAGCCCTGACGAAGACCTGCATAGTTTGGTCGAAACGTCGGCTACAATAAAATAGTTTTATACTATGTTGTAGTTTATTGACCGCCTCCATGGACCACTTTCATCCAGTGGCGGATCCGGAAATTTTCCGAGGGAGGGGGGCGCACTTTTTTTTTTTTTACTTTTCATGAGTAATGAAGGCTCTAATTTAAAATAAATACTAGTACATAATGACGTTATAAATTACTGTAAATGTTTAAATACAATTAATTTTCAATTAGTGGACTTAAAAAATGACTAAATATAGCTCATTTCATGTAGAAATAGTAATACTTTATCAGTGTCCTAACCTCTCAGGGGGGGGGCGCCCCTCCCCTGGATCCGCAACTGCTTTCATCCTTATTCAATTATCTATGTATCCAATACCTACCAGAAGTATAACTTTTGATCATTCAATACAGAAACTCGAAAATCCGTTCTGAAAAAAAACTGGCGAAATTGATACTATTATTAAATAATATATGATTAAAACTATATAGATAACAAGTATACGCTTCCTATAGGCTTATACATTAAACGATAAAGTAACAGTCTGCCCATTTCTCTTTGGATCCTAATTTTGATTGGTTGAACATATAATTCAAAGCTAATGATCGATACCGTTTCAATTCTCGATTAATGGGAAAACTCGAATGGGAAAACCAGCAAATACAATTTTTGAATCAAAAGAGTGGAAAAATGACATGCCAAAAAACTCTTACTTGTCTCATTGCAATGCATGTCACTGTTAACACCTCTAATGAAGCCATGTTTGTTTGTTCGTCTGTGTTTGAATATTCTTTTGTTCGACATGAATGTAAAACTATCTATCGATGTTATGGAGGGGTATTTAATAAGATTTATCGATTATAGTTTTCTGTAAAATAGCTTCTTAATGGCTTTTGAAGACGCCGCTGAAAGAGTTTACCATAACAGGAAATGGCGCCCTTGAATCTTTTTTTTTTTTTTTTTTTTTGTTTAATCATTATAGCACTGAATGAGCTGTTTCTGATTGTACATCCGCTCAATCCATCTCACTGATATCGATTACTATTTAATCCCATGCCTATATGAATATTTTAAAACAAGCTTACGTTTGAATTGCATTTCTCTTTAGCAATGCTTATGTATACATCAACATAGATATAGATATTACAGATCCATGATATTGTAACGATAAATCGATAAATAAAAAAAAACGACATGTGATTTCAAATCCCAGACCGTTTGTTGGAACAAAATAAGCGGTTGAAACGAACTGTTTGAGTCCAGATCTTTCGAGGCTAGTCCACGCAGACGTGGAACTGTCCACCTAGTTCTCAAACATTCCAGACCTGACCATTTACGATTATATGTAAGGAGCGAGTGACTGAACAAGTTAATCTAAGTCTGTATCTTAACTGAGAAACCATATGATTGATTTATAACACAAATATGTTATAACGTTATCATTTTTGTAACCTGCTGAAATATCTAAGTTGTATTAATTCGTTGGCAGTGATAATTGTATCTTTTCGTTATATAAATATTCTTTACCCCACAGAAGCGTTACAATATATAATAAAATAACTATATTTTTAACTACTCCATTATTTAATTCAAGTACATTTTATTATTTTAATGATGATGTAGATTACTTTATTTTTTTCATTTATGATTAGTTTGACCCGGCTGCACTTTACTGTATTATTTACGTTTATGGAAATAAATGAGTGTATTACTATGTAATTCATTTACCATTAAAAAACATATTAAACATAGTAGCATACTTTATTTAATTATTGTGCAATAGGAAAGTATTATAGGTAAATCTTTTCCGACATTTTTTTAAAATTTTATATCGTTATATCTATAAAAAATCTCGTAACACGATGTTTGTCAACCGATCTTGATCAAATTTGACTCATGTTATTTGTTGATTAATGACCTCAATATTTCTTTTATTGCGCATTAATTGTTTGTATACTACAATTAGGTGAGTTTATTTATTGTCACAACTCTTCAGTTTCTTTCGATACTCAGGATGGGTAAGCACCCCAGTGTCCAAGCCAAGTACAATTTTTTCGACTCGGACTAGGAAAATCCGCGTTTTCCCCATAGACAATTATGTGTCGTCTGTTCATGTGTGAGTGACAGATGGAACCTATTCATGTTAGCGATAGCAAAAGACAAGTTAACCAAAATCCTTGTGCATCTATCAGCACTTCAATAAATATAAATCATGAATTATAATGTAATATGAATGAATTCTAATGAAAAAGAAATGTAAATTATTACTTTAAAAGGTTATAAATTAACGTTACGCAATACAATTTTCATATCGCCTTTTATACTACAAAAGGTCATATGTCACAGATTTTCCATTTTATGATTTTATTGGATTTTTAAGAAAAACGAGTAGCTCTAGGGTCCTAAAAGACGAAGTATGTCACCGGTAAATAGAAAAGAAGAATCACGCGCAGTAAAAAAATATTTGAATTTCAGGATTCGCTTGTTCATTAATCGTGAGCGAATAAGAAAAATTTAAACTCTAACAAGAAAGAGTTTTAAAAATGAATACAATAAAAACTATAATGTTTCTTTTGATAATCAAGCGCTAAAAATGAACTAAAAAAATGAATAGCTAATAAAATGATTTTTTCGCTCTCCTGAAAATCAGCTGTTGATTGTGATACGACCTTTTGCAGTATCAAAGACGATATGTTTAAACGTTCTATCCTCAATCCCCGGAGTTTTAGACTAGCTCAAACTTTTTTTATTATTATCAATGAATAATGAATTGACTCTTTTAAAAAGAATAGGATGTAATTAATTCATCGCATTATCGATACTGAGCCACAGGAACACGTGCCAGGGTCTGTTAGTATAATCTATACTATAATACCCTAATCTATATAAATAAAGTTGAAATTCTGTTTGTTTGTTCTTTATAGAAATCCATACCGTTTGTCCTAAATTCTCCAAATTTCGCTCAGTGGTTCTTTGTTACCAGGTGCGAACACCCGGCCATATTAAAATTGCATAACTTCAGCCAATCTCTGGGTATATTCATTATTGTTATAAAATTCGTCATGATCTCGCTTTACAATGGTTTTTTTTACGAAATCGACCGTTTGAGTCGAAAAAACGGCCTAAAAAATCATTTTATAGATTTTGAAGAGGCCAACAAGGCCCGTTAAGACCGTCCTTTGGCAGGCGTCGAGTTCTGGGATTTTTAAACCATATGTTTTTTTTTTTTAACATTACAATACGTTTATTTACATGTATGGTGAATTTATTTTTTAAAAATGCCTCCTAAGAAGCGAGCTTCAATAGGAGTAGTGCTCTCAAAAGCTAAAAAACAACGTCAAATACGAGCAGATGAAACTCTCGACGAACATCAAAATAGGATTGAACAACAGAGGCTTAGACAGGCAGAATCGCGGGAAACTGAGTCTGCCCAGGAATACGAGGCCCGCCTTGCGCCACAGAGGCTTAGGCAAGCCGATTTGCGAGAAGCTGAAACTGCAGGGCAATATTTCTGTTTGTTTGTTTGTTATTTATAGAATTCCATACCGTTATATCCTAAATTCTCCAAATTTCGCTCAGTGGTTCTTTGATACCAGGTGCGTTAACACCTGTCCATATTAAAATTACATAACTTCAGCCGATCTTCAGCTAATATCCTTTATTCTAATAAAAATCTTAATGATCTCGCTTTACAATGTTTTTTTTACGAAATCGACAGTTTCATTAGAAAAATGAAATTCCCCGGGTGAAACCGGGACATACAGCTAGTACTAAAATAAAGTAGTATACTCCTCAACTGAACAACAATAACTTTATAATAGTGTCCGAGGGAAGTTTCGGTTTCGGCCAATTTCGCCCGAAAAACCTGCCGCAGTTTCGGTTTCGGCCAAAAATTACAGAATTAAAACAAACACAGGCCGAAACTAGCTCCTGTGTCTGATATCTCCAAGAAGGAAGTAGGACTACACGATTTCAGCTTGTAAGCTCGATCTCTTTCATGGCATTTAACACCCTTGACTTTAATAGTGAGAAGTACCTATCTGTTATTTTAGTTAATTAAGCTTGCATTGTATTTCGGTAGAACGTAGATTTTTCTCATTCTTTTGGTATCTTTACTTGATCGAAAACTTTAAGTTGGGTGTGAAGACAAAAATTTGAGAGTGACAAACAGAAATGTCCTCGTAAATCAAATCAAGTCTTAACATGTAATGAAAGCATGCTTTTCATACAGAATTCTTTACGTTATGCGTAAAGAATAGTATTTATTCTTTACCTTGAGCTTTAAGAACCTTTTTGCGCTATTGATGATCTCCTCATTAATAATGAAATTTGTTTTCTACAAAAAAAAAAGATTAAGATAAATAAGAATATATATTCTAAACACTTAAACTTAAATTAGTCGACATGTCCTCAGATTCAATACAAAATTGAAAAAAATATTTTAGTCAGTAAACTTGTCATTAAAAGTTGCATCAAATGGTGGTAGTAGGTTTTGGTCTTTGTTCTTGTATGGGATGGGAATCAGTTTCAAAACTAATTTTTCAACCTTGGCAGCCCCCAGGGGCTCACCAATAACAAAAAACCTGTCTGAATTTTTACCATGAAGAAGCACGTTTTCGACCAAAAACTATTCTATAAATTTTCAAACTAAATTAAATCCACTAACATTTGAGACCAAAACTGACTTGGTAGATTAAATAACGTCTGACATACAGCTTTACGTATTCAATAGGCCGTCATTTTGTATTCTATCGGCTTTATTATGGAAAGATTTACTATATTATTTATTATTTATACATAATAGTATGAGTTTTAGCAACTTTTTGGGCTGTACTAGTTAACCAGCCGTACTAGGAAGGAGGGGGCCGGGACTCGGTCCTATAACTGTTTTACCACTCTTGTATACCAGCTCACTTGTAAAACGAATAATTGAGTTAAATCACTGTTACTTTATAAGCTTTCATTGATATTATTGCTAAACTAGACATATTAGGTACTACTTATATTTATTGTATATAGGCACGTAAATAAGTTTCGGTTTCGGTTTCGGCTCGGACACCCTTTTATACCAACCTATTACCCTAGAACCACTAAGGTCCGGAGTGGTCCCGAGTACCACTAAGGAGGGGGCTCATCGAGCCCACGCATATTTTTTTTTTATTTTAATGAAATACTCAACTATTTTTAGTTTTTACTACATTAGTAAGTATTACCTACTTGAGTAGGTGTGTTATAAAAATATTAGTGCAATTCACTATCTGAGAATGGTTCAATATTTCTGCTTCTGGCAAAGTTATTTGTATGAGTTAAAATTAAATTCCTTATTTCTATAGGGAAAAAATGTAAAAAAGGTGTAACTAGTTTCGAATCATTTAACATTACAGTATTGCTAAGTTCAGCTTGCTCAGGGCCTCTATAAATATTCTGTATGGCTCTTCTTACCTGTCGTCTAGGGGGAACTGTTGTATAGGATTTGCCGGATTTGCTTATTACAATATTATTTTCAGATTCTTCTGCCTCACTGAAACTATTCTCTTCGTCTTCTTCATCATAACAGTCACTGTCATTTATTATTTCAACCACATTTTCTTCAGAAAAAGTGCTGTCATTATCACTATCCGCTTCCACTTCAGAATCACAATCAATAAGTCCCTGAATAAACTCTGCCGTAACAGTTTTACGAGTGCCATCGCTTTCTATAAGAATAATTTCATCCATTGTTTCACAAAGTGCACGAGAAATAAATAAACCAAGCCGTAGGTACAAAACAAACCAAGCTGAAACCTCAACAGGTCAGGAAAAATCCGGCATGGAGCTTGCCTTTTACAGGTAGCGTGGACCACTAAGGAGGGGGTCCCGCGAGCCCACGGGCTGTTTTTTCTCATATTACTTTTGTTTTTCGGTTAAATAGTTGCATAATGGCTGAATTATTTGCATAAATGTGAATTAGGATATTTTTCAGACAGCTACTGAATTTATGGAATGTTCATAACTTAAATTAATTGACATAGAGAGGAAAATACAAAAAATGGGCTCGGCAAGCCCCCTCCTTAGTGGTTCTAGGGTTAATTCATAGTATGGCATGATTGTGAGAATAAAGGTGTTTATCATTGACTAAACCTCGAGGAACTTAATATAGCATTTAATAACAACGTATAAGAAAACACACACACACACACACACACATATATATATATATATATATATATATATATATATATATATATGGATGAAGGTGCATGGAGACGAGAGAGGCCCTCCATACGGGATGGAATGTGGACGAGGATTGTTGTGGACAGGTTTACCCCCGACCCTGGAATTTGAGATGTGGCCCAGTAGCTGCTTCCTCCGCTTCTTCTTGGTGCCTCTGGAACCGTTATTGATTCGAATAATACCCTTATAAAGTAAACGTCGTTTTTTTAACATATTAACTTTAAATTACAACCAGTTACTTTATCTATTTTAAAAGTAACTGTTACTAATCAATCAATATATATTAAAAAGCAAAATGCACAATTTGCGTGCCGATAAGGCTCAAAAACGACTCAACTTACGATCAAGAAAGTTATGTTAGCGTGTAGTCTTATAAACCCTAATGGAGAAGAAGGTTTCCGTTTTTCTCTTAAGGGTGCAAAATTGAAGAGAAAAGGACTGGAATTTCAAGCCTCTCGCACCTTGTAATTAGCCTATCTGAGAATAGCATAGAAGTTTATGAATGAAAAATTTAGTTCGAGCTCCAGACTACCAGAAAGCGCTAGGGTGCGTTTCATTCAATATTTATTGTTCATTCATTAAGTTCAGTTTGTAAAGGTTATATATCTTTTCAGCTGTTCTTTTTAAATTACTAAAAAATCAAGCGAAAATAATTAGTTTCTCCTTTGCATTCAAAATAAAATAATGATTTTATATCTCTGCAATCAATTAGAAAACCGACTGGATTCCTTAAAATATTAGTTGTCTCATAAGAAGGCTAATTGATCAACACATTACATTTAATTAATATACTATATATAAGTAAATTTAATGCAATATGAGTGAACATTTCTTAGTAGTACATTGAGCGAATAATAACAAACATTAAAAAAAAAAAAATTGACAGGCAACACGTGATTATGAGACCGACAGGTTCGTGACTCCCTCAAATTTTATTCTGGACCCATCAGTGCCTAGGAAGTATTTAAAAATCTTCTTGTACAACAACTACGATGCTACTGGCTACCGACACTTGTTATAATAAATGCAGCAGTTGCTACTGTAGTATCTTCTTATGTTGTTTCAATTAAATAGAAATGTTCAAAGTATTTCCACCAAGACGATCTCTAATATAATTTTTATTTTTATTATGTATAATAAAAGGAGCTTTCGGCGTCCTGCGCCATATTCATCTAAAATATAATGAACAAACATTCAAAAACAGCATTAAAAGATTTATAAAAATAACATGTTAACATAATATGGTTTTGTCATTCTCCATAATGTAAGATAAAACAATAGCATGCTTACCTTTTAATTCCTCTGAAATAGGGTCGTCAGTGCATTTGGAATTCAACAATTTTGAACACTGTGTCGTCTGGCCCATCGTCTATGAAGGGTACTGCGGGCCTACTGGCTTAAGGTAGACGCGAGCGCGTTCTATTGTAATTGCTATTGTAATTGTAAGCAGTTGCTACTGTAGTATCTTCTTATGTTGTTTCAATTAAATAGAAATTATTTCAATACATTATGATTTCGGTTGACTATGTACTGAGGTATTGTGAACTTCTCGAAAGTGGAGAAATTGGCACGGTCGATCTACAAAGTGTTGAAATAGACATGTGTAAGAGAGATCTTAGGCATTCTTTACACATATTCTTCTATATATACTTATATACATATACACGCTGTTGGATACGTATATAAAGAAAGGAGGAAGCTCCAATTGGTGGAGAGATGTGGGCCATAGGGGTCCACTCTGTAGTCATCAACTCGATCTTTATCGATACTTAATACTAATATTAGGAAACGGATTTTAAATTTTTTTCTTGGCTTGGAATGTTGGAATTTTCATAAGACTGTTCAACTTAATCCTTTCATGTCAATCCGAATCGTTTAAAGTTTTTTTGATTTTACATATTTTCACTATAAATACATATTGCTAGTATAAATACATATATACATTTTTACATATTCCTTCCATTTTGTCTAAAATCTCATTATTTTTATTGCTTAATATTTTTTGACAATGAAAATACACACCTATCTATAGCTTTCGTGGTAGAGTAAACCTAAAATAAATACGTGTGACTTACGAGTAGATATTATTTAGCCACTAAAAAAATTAGACTTTTCTGATGTTTGTCCGAGATGTGCAGATTCATTTATATTTGGGTCATTGTGAACTAATTTTTATATATCCTTATTTTGATGTCTTTTCCAACTTCTCTCTTACCTACGATGGTATTGCATATTTGGAACTATATACAATTAGGTTTGTTGTTGACTTGTTGACTTGGTGAGTTTCCCAATTCTGGGATGAGGAATTTCCCATTCATGTCCTGCTTATAAGAACTTTTAACGCTTCATAATCTAAACCTGATTTTATATCGATACTGTTGGGACTTGATATCGTTCCCTGAAAAGAAAGGAAATTCTACCTAACCATTATTCACTGGGTGATGTCTGCATAGTACTAACTTTTTTCTACATGTATTAGCTTTTATCGAAGAATATCGATAGTATCTTCGATCTATCAAATCAGCCCCTCCCCCCCAACTTCCACCCCAGCACGCAGAGGACAATAAATATAAATTCACACAGAGGTCGATGTATCGATATATCGAATTACATAGAGACATGAAGAAATTATTGAGGGAAGCGGTGAACATGTTAGCGGAAGGACAGTGCCACTATTTCCGGCCTTTGTTCTCGAGTTGCATGCTATGTCCGTTCGCCCGAGCACTAACAGTACTACCAACTGTTCATATCATTAAGAACTACTCAAAAATTTATAAATTTTTAATGTACTTTTTTTTTTTTAAGGAAACCATATTTTAACATTTTGCTGTATAAAATATATCGGATGAATAAGTAATGGTTGACGGTGTATTTTATAATAAATAAAAAATTAGTCCGCGGTCAAAAATATACAAATAGTATTAAACTATTTTTCATCATACTGCATCAAAAACATGTGTTTTCAATACTCGGTTGGAGTCCGTAAAGTAGTACTTTTCGGGCCTAGGCCTGAAAAATCTTTTCGGTGCGCTAACCTTACCTGCTACTAATATATATTAATAAACATGTGTTTGAAGGAGGTTACTTGTAGCTTTTTAGAGATGAGCCAGAACTTGAAAATAATTCCTATAATTAAAAGTTATCGGTATTTCAAAAGGCAATGCCAAACAAAGGTTTTAATATAATGAATAATCAGAATTGTACTATGAATATTAACGTAGATATATAAGTAAATTATTAATAAAGGTTAATAAACAGATGTTAAACAAAAAAAAAAAACAAAAAAATAGGTGTCTGTAAGTTATTAATGAAATATAAAAGTGTTTTAAAGTACTCAAGTATGAGCAGTATGATGAAAAGTATTGTTCATAACTCGTACCAAAAGTGTGTTTTCGGTGATTGGTCTAATTTGAACTCGGAACGCCGAAAACTTTTTGGTACTTGTGATGAAAATAACTATTTTGAGCATGAATGAATGAACAACAAAGAATGAAAGCATGAATGAACTATTTTGAGCATGAATTAACTTACTATTCACTTAGTTTTAATTTTTTTTTCTTAGACTTTTTTTCATTTTAGACGTTTAAGGAGACGTTTGTGCATGCTCCTTAGCAATAACTTGATATGATCTTTTGTATGATGCATGATATAATGATCATTTGTAAAACCTCTTCATAATAGGGTAAAACATAGAGTTATTTGCACTCAGTACAGTTATTGGCACCCCAACTTTAACTTAAAGAAATAGGTAAACAAGTCCCAATTTTATTACAAGATATACACGAGTCTAATGTTTGAAGGGACCTCTAAGTCATCTATGAAGTAAGACTTTAACAAACTAACCATAGTGAAGATTTCACAATTAAATAATTAAGTAATTGCCAATAACTAGATTTGGCATTTTTAGCAATAAATATTGCCATATTGTAAAACTATTGAACTTTTGGCCCAAAAAAAACTCTTGAGTCTTTATGAGGATCGATAATGAGGAACTATAGGAAGTTTCTATTTGATCCCTTTTTAAAAAGTATTTTTTTTAATTTAACCACAGAAATGTAGTCTTAAGGGTGCCAATACCCTAGTTTTTGGTTTTTTAAATATTATAGGGTAAACCATACAGTTATTGGCACCCTTAAGACTAAATTTCAGTGGTGACATTAAAAAAAAATACTTCTTATGAAGGGATCTAATTTAAAATTCCTATAGCTCCTCATTATCTACCCTTATAAAGACTCAAGAGGTTTTTTTGAGTCAAAAGTTCAATAGTTTTACCTTATGGCAATATTTATTGTTAAAAGGGCCAAATCTAGTTATTGGCACCCTGTGGATTTAATTGTGAAATCTTCCCTAGGGTTAGTTAGTTGAAGTCTTACTTCATAGATGACTTAGAGGAGGACCCTTCAAACATTAGACTCATGTATATCTTGTAATAAAATTAGGACTTGTTTATCTATTTCTTTAAGTTAAAGTTAGGTGCCAATAACTGTATGGTTTACCCTACTTAATTTTCTGTTTGAATTTTTTAATTATTTTCTCAGCATTCATAAATTTTATGAATTAACACTCTGGTAATTTATTTGTATTTTTTTTTTCTTAAAAACAAAATCTTCACTTCTTCTTCTTAGACATTTCTGTGTAAACAGTACAAAATGGCTTATCGTAGTACACCTGTACGACGAGGTTCGGGGTATAATCTGTTCATCACGTGGTTCGATGCGGTGTGTAGCCGGCTTAAGGTGGTTGTTGTTGATACGTTGATTGTTGCTGCGTAGTTGAATATTGTATAATCCCCTCAATTAGAGAGAGAGAGAGAGCGATAGAAGGAAAGAGGGTGGGAAAGATTGAAGGTTGTGGATATTTGTACGTCCTTGGAACTCAACGTGGGGAAGAAGGCCATTGGAGGAGCCAGAGGTCAGTCACTCTGGAGGGGAAAAAGGCGGGAATATTTCCCCACTCCTCCCCCCGCCCCCCTCCCATCCCCTCCACGCCCCAACCTCCGCCCCCTCTCCCATCCCCTCCACGCCGCCCCGGAGAGGAGGGGGGTGGGGGGCCCAGCTCGGCTCAGTGTAATGTGAGCTCTATAACTGAACAAGGCGAGACCCTCTCTGTAACCCATCTCTCAGCATCTCTCCGACAGTTTTCGGATCATCTATCACTTCTCAGCCCTTTAGTTTTTTTTTATTTGTTTTTTTTTAGTTTGATTTATTTTTTTATTTTATTTTAAATTTGTTTTTGTTTTTTTTATCATTTAAATTAAACCATATCCGCTAACGAAAGACGGCCACCCCTGACCAGTATAGCTCCGACAGCCCATATACAAACAGCCACAAGGAGTGCTAGTTTATTTTGAGACTTCAAAGTTTTTTGTTTTATTTTATATTTTTTTATTTGTCGGTTTTAAAAAAATTTTATTTTTTAAAAACCGATTTTTGAATCCGTCGGCGGGCAATAGACTGGATTCACCCAGGACATCTGAAAGAAACGGTAAGTCATGCCCTCTGGATAAAAAATTTAATACTTATTTTTTTTCTTATTTTATATACATTTATAAAATCCTTTTTAAAGTGCCTCACTCAAAGTCTGGATTATTTTATTTTTATAATTTATTTTTCGGAATATGCTTCAAGCAAAATTGCCTCTTAGGACATATTTCTTTCAATTTTTTTTTATTTTATTTTGCTAGCCAATAATTATTTTTTTGTTGCTCGTCCCTGCTTCATGGCTACTAACCCACTAACATAATTTTTATCACATTTTCCTAATTAAAAAATTAATAAATTTGCATGATTAATATTATTATTTTATAAAAATTCCATGACAAACCCCTGACTAACAATAAGTCAGAATTCTTAAGTGTATGATCTTGACGCTCTATATTATATTCTCTTAAATTTATTATATATAGATTTTCTAAAATGTTTAATTCTTAATATCGTTTTTTTGTCTGTATTTTTTACGTCTTAAAACATTATAATATCGTCACTGTAAAATGACCTTAATCTTAGCACGTGTACGACAGCCGGTAAGGAGTGGGGGGTTTCCTATCCTAATTTTTATCATATACTATCTATTTAATATCTTATTATTTGGTTCATTATATTTATAATTATACACATATATACGATTATAATATATATATATATAATAAATTTTCCTTTTTTATTAAATTACAGTAAATTTTATGCACATATATAATTTTAACTTGTATTAATTATTAGTAATTAGTTGTAACTCTTTCGGCATTTTATTTCTATCGTTTTGCTTTTTTTTTTTATATATTGATGTGGTTTTATTTTCAATTTTTGCCCGTTTCGCGTCCGTTGTTTAGTGCCATGCACAATTTATCGATGGCAACAGGTACTTCGGTACACCTGTCGTACTCCATCAACATATTACCCTGTTTACATGTACATGCAAGAACCACCGTACCCTCCTGTAACTTCTAGGGTAGCTTAGAGGGGTGGCAATCCGGAACTGGCCTGATTAGGAGATCTTGGGGTACCACACTTCTTTATTTAAATGATGAAAAAAAAATGGTATAAATAACTATTTTAACAACTTTAAATAAATGCTAAATAACAATAATAATATATATCATGAAAACCATATGTTTAATAAATCTTTCTTATTAAAAAAAAGAAAGAAAGATTCTAGTATTCTAACTCGTTTAACCTCATAGAATAGCATTAATTTTACAAATTCCTACAAATAATATAAAAATCTAAAACGATTCTCTGTAATTCTCTTGAATTATATATTTTATTTACAGTAATAATTTATTTCATAATAACTATAATTCATTTGGTTCTAAAATACGAAATAATTTTAAACTATTTTATTAGAAGATAAAAGATTCGACCACGGCCGGGAATCGAATTTTATCTTCTAATAAAATAGTTTAAAATCTACAAATTAATTATCTAACGATAACTAATTACTACATAACGAAATAATTTTAATTCAAAAATATTAATATACGGAGTGATCAAAATTGTATTTACTACTTACTTTAAAGGGAATTCATCAATTTTTTTTTTGTTTATAATTGTACTTTATATTGCAGTTAATATTGTAGTAAAGAATTTCTATAGTTACAATTATTTTATTCAACTTTTTTGTTGTTTCCAAAAAAATATTAAATACAAATTATTCTTAAATCATCCCAATGTACTCTTCAAAGGTTAAATCAAATTTTAGATGTTATTTATGTACGGGAAAAAATCTAATTTTAATTTGGTTTTGACAGTTAAAATATAGATTTTTTATAATTTTAGTTAGCATTTATTTTTTATAATTCTTTTTATTGAAAAAATGCGAATTATTTTCTCGTCATAAATGGGTTTCTTATGAATTATTTAATGGTAACTACATGCAATGAAATTGAACATGATACGTCTTAATATTTTGTGTAATTTATTTTACTATTTGAGTTAATAACATCGATCGCGGTGTCAAATGAATATCTAATATGCATATAAAATATTAGCACGTTGAATATCGATTCAAGGTTGCAATAGCAGAATCGATACATTAAAAATTCATCTTATCTTTAATGATGAAAATAAATCAAATGTTAACAACGAACCTTTGTCGCTAATAAAGTTTTATAAAAAAAAAAAAAAAAAAAAAAAACTTGATAACCATCAAAGTTTTGTATGTTTTCTCTCTTCATCTGGAATGTTCTTTACAATTGTGTCATCAAACATCTTATCAATTTATAAAATTATAGTGGTTGTATTTGTATTTTTTTAAATATAATATTTTGTCTAAAAAAAATTTTTTTTAGTCGTTTAAAGAAACTTATAAAGCTGATTAATAATTAATAGATTTCGCTTCAGGCTTTCGATGTTTCTTCAATTATATTTTTATTTTACTTCAATATCTAAATTTCGATTTTTTTATATCTTATTAATTATAGGTTATTCAACTTTGATTAGGGCGTAAATATTATAATTTTGAAAAATTAATTCCATAAAAACCATTTTGTATTTGTTTTTTATCATTACCATCGGATGTTATATATTCTATATAACTTATTCTATATAAAAATATAGAATATAATTTGTTACAAAGATTAAATTTTTGGTAGATTATTCTTTATCTTCTTATTTAGTGGGAAGGTTATATGTTTTTTAATTATAAATTATTAGCAATGTATGTGTTTTCTTTATGACTATTCTTTATTTTCTTACAAAATTATTTTGTTTACGTTTCGGGGTTGCGTGCCCATTCTCAAAACCTGCACTGGACATCTTTTTTATTTTTTAAGTTAAAAATCTTTTTTTTTTAATATATATTAACTATTTCATAATATAATTAAATTAAATATATCTCAATTGTAATTAACTAAATCTCAATCATATGATTGAATTTTTTGTATTCAATAATTAGCTTATTAAATAGTTAATTTATATATTTTTAAAAATAATTTTAGTGCATATAAAATAAGTATAAATTATTGTACAGGTTTTAAGAATTGGGATAGAACACCGAAACGTAAAAGAAATTATGGTGTAAGAAAATAAAGAAGATACGAGTACATTGCTAGAAATTTATTATATGGGTGGAAATGTGTTAACATTAATTTTTCTTTTTTTTGGGGGGGGGGAGGGGGGGGGATAGATAATACAAAATATCAAATCCTCTTAGAATCCTCCAGGAAAACATGTGACGGAGAAATCACTACGTCGTAGAAGGTTTTGTTGATGAGCGAAGCCGTAACCAATGAATGGTATCTACTAGCTTCTATGGCCATTGACTTTTCAGGGATTCCTCAAGGATGGATTTATTCCATTGTTGTATTATGTTTGTTGTTTTGTAGTTATATTCTCGTGTTGTATATTTTGTATCGGTGGAAAACTGTATCTAGTATTATGGTACTGATATAATTTGTAGTTAGGTATGGACTAGTATTTTTTTAAAGTATATTTTTTATTGAGGAGGAAATGGTTGGTGGAGCACTGACATGTAATAATCACATGTTTTATATTTGCCAACGTTTCGAACTAAATTTTAGGTCATCATCAGGACTTTAGCTGGTGGTGCCGTCCAGAGTTGAACACCGCCAGTCAAAGAGCTCTGATGATGGCCTAAAATTTGGCCAAAATAAAATATGTGATTATTGCAAAATAGTGCTATTTATTATGATCGCACCCCCAACTATATTTTTTTCAAACATATACGGTCAACTATTAAAAAAAAATTTTAGTCGTTTAAAGAAACTTATAAAGCTGATTAATAATTAATATGTTTCACGTCAGGCTTCAATATCTAAATTTCGATTTTTCTTTTTATATACGTTATTAGTTATTCAAATTTGATTAGGGCGAAAATATTATAATTTAAAAAAATAATTCCATAAAAACATTTTGTATTTGTTCTATCATTACCTAGCCACCATCATTATCATTTTTATTATGAATTCAGATATACAATTATTTTTAATCTGGTATATTTCTGTGTTAAAACAAAGCCTTTAAAAAAAAAAAAAAATGAAAAAATATGAGTGAACATAATGGTAAAATAAGGAAACATTTAAACAGCGCAGTATCCTACTAATAATCAATTTAAAAAAAAAAAGTCATTGACTTTTTGCGTTACATTATATACAAATTACTTCATATTTGTCATTCATTTATTTTATACGCTTCCTTCATGCAGGATTAAATGAAATATATAATATTTATTTGGGAATATTTTTTGTTTTATCAAATAAGGTTAAGCCGGAAGATAAATAAAACCAACTATTTAATGTTTTATGGGACTATTAGATAAAAATGAATTAATGCTGACTATCAAAAAAAAAAAAAAAAATTAAATGACTCAAATTTAGAAATATGTAATGTCAATTTAAAATTTTACGAAATATTAATTTGTTTTACATTGAACTGATAATGCACAATCTTATTAAAATGCATTTATTTGTCCGCAGTTAAAATTAACGGTTCCACAAAATATTATTTATTTTTTACTATTGTAAATATATTAAATACTGAGAAATACATATGAAAATAACTGATATGAAAACATCCTGTACTGATTTTACACAAAATATATTTTTAAAACCATAGAAATTTCTTAGGAAATCATCGAACTTTGCTTTTTTAGTTATAGGTAAACAATAATCGTATTATTATTTTATTTCTATTTTTTCACTTTACTTGATTTGTTCTTAAAATATTCTTGCCAATACATGAGAATAAATTTATTGTTCAGTGCACTGTTCATCGTATAGTATAGCTACTATTCGACACCTTAATACTTTCTTCTCAAAAATCCTAATTTTGAAATGAAACTCTTGTAAGCAAATTTTTTGTTTAAAATGTATGCCAATATTCATCATCTATCTACTACAAACTCGAAATATGTTATAAAAAAAAAAAATTGCTCAAAAATGGGGATATGATCTTAATAAAAATTAATATAAATATTTTGATGAATGAATTAATAAATAAAATTTTAATCGGATTTTATTTTTATTTTGTTTTTAATTATCTATTGAAAAAAAATATATATATATTGATAAATAAAGGGTAAACCGTACAGTTATTGGCACCCTTAAGACTACATTTCTATGGTTAAATTAAAATAAAAATACTTTTTATAAAAGGGTCAAATAGAAACTTCCTATAGCTCCTCATTGTCTATCCTCATAAAGACTCAAGAGGTTTTTTTGGGTCAAAAGTTCAATAGTTTTACAATATGGCAATATTTATTGTTAAAAGTCCCAAATCTAGTTATTGGCACCCTGAGGATATAATTGTGAAATCTTCCCTATGATTAGTTTGTGAAAGTCTTACTTCATAGATGACTTAGAGGACCCTTCAAACATTAGACTTATGTAAATCTTGTAATAAAATTAGGACTTGTTTACCTATTTCTTTAAGTTAAAATTGGGGTGCCAATAACTGTATGGTTTACCCTTAAACTAAATTATCTTGTTTATGATTTTTGAAACTAACTTTTCCTTTTCTATAATTACCTCTTAAATTTCATTTCCTTGTTATTTTCCAGAGAGAAAGGGAAATATTTTAATCATCTCTAATAAATATTTTTAGATCTGACACTAACCATCATTCAGGAATGACTAAGTTCGAATTATTCATGTTCGATTTATTTTATCGATTCGAACTTGGTCTTCTTTGTTAATATTCTTAATAACATCATTAGCATTGGATTGGCTTTGGTTATTATTTGTTTTTCTTTTACTAAAATTGTGCTATTTATGCTTAGAGCTATTTTTTAACTATAGTATATATATATGTGTTATTTTGCAACTGCTTCTTAACCTCTAACCCATGGTGGCCATTTAGAATATTCGTTTTTATAATGTTGTCCGTGATATCTTGTCGCATTCCGTTCCAGACTTGAGAGTGAGGCCCCAAAGGGCTTGACTTAAAAAATCCAAGGGAAAAACAAAAACAAAAATTTTTTCTTTGTTTTGCAGGTGGTTAAAAATTACCAAAGGAACCAAAAAAATAAAAAAACTATATAATTAAGTATATATTAAAAGAGAGAGAGAAAAAAAATCGTAAAATATAAATAAAAAAGACAAAAAAAATCCCCTTTTTTGTCGAAGAGGAAATCGAAGATATAGGCTTGGCTGGTCTTGCATCTTATGACACCGACTGACATGGAGCAGGAAGGTTCACCAACTCCGGAAGAATACAACGGATATTCATCGAGGTAAATATGCCAAAGAGGTTCACAGGGGTTCTCAGCTTTATTTATCTTGTGCTTTAGGTAGAGTTGGACTTGGATAAAGTTTATCTAGAGTGGTATATAGTCAAGATTTTCAATTATTTCTATATGGAATGCGCGAAACGTTTCGACCCAAGCATTTGGTCATTGTCAGGGCTTAAAATCTAAACAGATATGTATGGGAAGTTCGGCAACCATTACTTTGGATGCAGGCATGTCTTCAACATTTTTTATGTAGAATTTTTCAAATTTTAGTAGAAGAGAAGAATAAAATAAATTTATTTTAAAGAAAGTATTTTTTCAATTTAAAGTAAGGAGTTTTTTTTTAATTTTATATTATTTAGAATTCATACATTATTCTTTCTAGTCTTAGAAAAGTAAAACTAACTCTAACTCATGGGAAGTTTGGCATCCATTACTTTGGATGCAGGCTCTAGCGCACTTCCTCATTGCCCCAGCAGTGACATCTCTAGCGTGTTTTTCATCAGAATAACTTCTTTTTGACTCAAAAGGTGAAGTGCAATTGTATCATGGGTTACACCATTAAAAAGCTCACTCATCTTTTAGGAATGCTGATTAATGAAATATCATTGTTTTTGTTTCTACGCTAAATCGAAGTAGAGAAAACTGCCATTTTTTATGAAAAAGTAAGATTTTAAAAATAAGAACAAAAAAAATTCTATCTCCTCAACAGATTGAGATAGGAAACTCGTTTCTGCGCCATTCTACCCCGTTTAGCATGCAGTATTACCCAATTTTTTTTTTACACTAGGTCTAGGACACCCATATATATATATATATATATATATATATACATAGATAGATAGTACTCTGCATTCATAAAATCATGCCTATATTTGCCCATAATTATGAAAGTAGTTTGTCAGTTATTTCTTGTTTTGAGACATTTTATAAATTTTATTTAAATAAATTATAATATAATTTAAATTTATTCGTCATTTCAATTTATAATTTCATTTCGTTTGAATGATGGGAAATTATCATGCATATAAGATGTTTAAATTTCAAGCGATTTATTTTTATTTTATTTTATTTTTATTGAAATAAATCAGACCATTTTATAAATTAACTAAATGTCCTGTAAATGACTACGAGTTTTATTAGAAAAAATATTTAAAACGAAAAGTTTTATGAGTATTTATTAATTAGGTTTTGTACAAAATGTCAGTTCGGAAAAGCCCTAGCGAATTTATGTGCTTTCAAAAAGACGTGAAAGCCTTGTTTACAGCCTAAAAGTAATTTTATCACAAACATATTATTTTACTTGTATTATTGTTTAAAATTTTATCCCTGGCACTGATCAACATAACAGTTGCACATTTTACAAAAGAACAATTGAAAAGCTTTTCTGTCATCATAGATAAATATTTATCTTTTTTCTTTAGAAAATTTTTCCTATTAAGCCTGACAGTATGTCTGTTATTTGAATTTATAATCTTAATCATAAAAACCCAAAGATTGATTTACTTGGAAGTATTACACTGCGTCGAATATTAGTAGGTTTAGTTTGTATTTAATTTTTTATATAGCGGTTCTGAATGGAAAAAAATAGATTAGAAAAAAATCTCTGTCTATTATTTTCGTCCAAAATGATAATTTTCTTCATTAGCTAAGCAATGAATAATTACATGTAAAATGAAAATTATTAAAAAAATTACGGCTTTTTTTACTATGGATCATAAGTTTTATTGTTTTTGTGAGAACGATAATTTCTTCTATATAAGTCACTAAATCATGACAGCAATGAGAACAAAAGTAAAAAAATGATCTAGACCATTCTCTGGTACTGTCCTAAGTCACTTAAAATGTTGGTGATTTCATCGTTTTTTAATTATTTGGGAAAAAGTCTGTTAAATATCTATTATGTTGCGAAAATTTTAAGAATTTACGATTATGGAGATTTATATGTGTCTTACCTGAGAACGTCAGCTAGAGGAAAAACATTCGAATTTCCAAGACGAGATCAGTGTGGAGTCAGTTTGCGAAGACGTCAACCAGTTACTTTCACGACCCGACATCCAGTTACTTTTAGTAAACAGTTACTTTCAACAATCTGTAGCGGTTATAAACAGTGATAACCTTAATTTGTAATTTCAGTGATAATAAAAAATGGGTCTTTTGAAATTAGCTCAAGAAATTTCTGACAAAAACAAGGCATTTCAGTTTTTGCAAGAAAATGAAATATTACATAGAACAAGGGTGTGTTCTATTATAAACAAATATTCATAGCTGAAATATATTGTTGTTATTCTCATATAGGCTATTATTTGCAAATATAGGTTATAAATATTGTTATCAAAATAAGGGTAAAGGTACTGAAGAGCGGCTGATGGGCGTGGCCTGTTTTGAGAGGTTATCTGACCGTGATGTTATCAAACTCTCATCGCCTTTTATTCAGTTAAAAAGTGCCTTCATTAGCTTTAATATATTCCAGCGAGCGGGAGTCGATACCGCTCGCTGCGCTCGCTCTTCAGAGATAAATAAACCCCCAAAAGGGTCCTATTCAGTGGAGATCGAGCCTTAATTTGAAGCCGCACTTCAGTACTAGTGCCAAAATAAGTGTTTAAAAGAAGTAACTGTTTACTAAAAGTAACTGGATGTTGCGTTATGAAAGTAACTGGATGTGGTCTTCACAAACAGACCCTCAGTGTCCAATGCCAGGGCATTGTTACTAAAGAAAGTCTTCCACTTGAAAATAGAGGGTTTCCTTTTTTTACCGGATTTTTTAAATATTTTTGCTAACGATATCTAATAACATTAGCTGTTTAAATGTTTTGTTAATAATGTACTTACCTAAAATTTATTTTTACACTAAGCTAAAGAAATGCTTGCCTGGGTTTTGCTTGTGATTATTTTTTATATATATATTTTTTTTAAATCGGGCGGGCCTCTTGATTTTTTAAATATTTTTTTGATACTTATATCGTTCGGATTTTCAGCCCAGCCATAGGAGATATATGGCGTGGGGATAAATCCCGTATATACTTTACCAAAAGCCATGGGCGTGGTTTCCCTGGGACACTCCCACCCTCCCCCGACCCCTCCTGACAGGCTACCATTTATGCGTCAAATTGATGATGAGTGTATATTGCTCTGCCTAAATTGGAACAGGGTGAGAGTATTAACGAACCTCCATCTTGCTTCTGTTTCCATAGTTTCAAGTCCGCCATCTTGTACAAACAGACTGACCAATAAAAAAAAAATGAAAAAAAAAATCGTCCATCACGTGACGCTCGACAGATATTAAACATTAAAGTTAGTAATATTACAATCTATATAGTTATGTGTTTTTCTTATTATTATAATAGTAATAATAACAGTTCGATCTTTATATGAATTTTTATTTTATTTTTTTGGAATCCAATAATGAGGAAAAATCTTTATATATATAAAAATCAGGTGTCCCGATGTTTGTCGGAGGTAAAATCAGAAACTACTCAACCGATCTTGATGAAATTTGGCTCATTGTGTGTAGTTTTGTCCAACTTAAAAGATAGGGTAGTTATTATCTCGATCGTTGGCCCCAATAGGTCTTTTACTTTTTTTAAATGCTTGTTATACAGCAATTGATCTGATTATTAGTAAGTTCTATAAATTTCCAACAGATGGCGGTGTAAGTTGTGATTTATTTTGCAAAACACTTAATTTTCTTTCCATATTTAGGGTTGGTAAGAATAAATAGCATGGTTTGAGGTTGCTCGCTTTTCATAAACTTTTTCTGGTTATCTTCATATCATCATGTGTTATATTCTGAATTTAATTAATATCTATTATGGCAAAAGATAAAATTGTTACATTTTTGATAATCGTCTATTGTGATTGTATTAAACCTTATTCCAATTATATTCTTTATTAGTTTCTTTTACATGGTGTGTTATTTATATTTAATCTTGCCTCTGCTGAAATAATCCAGTAAGTGCTAAATGAATGGATCATCGAAACTTTGTCTAGTCAAAAATGAGATGTAAAAAATAAAGTCTTTAACCCTTCTTAATTCTTCACCAAACAATTTTAATTTTGGCGTAAAGTTCTATTTTAAATCCCTTTGGTTTTTAGATTAGATGAAACGTTTTTATCTTTATCAGTGAATTTTGATTTGGCTTTAAAAAAAAAAAAAAAAATAGGATATGATTAATTCGACGCATTATAGCTACTGAGCATGGTCTCATTATTATATTATTATTAGCAATGTTCATGCATTACAGCAATCCCATCCGTTTATAATAAAGCCGGAATTATTTAATTTCATTAATAACTAAAAAAAAAATTAAATTAGAATAGTTAAAATCTTGTCAAAACAACTCCAAATTTAAAAAAAAATATAAATTAAATTATTTCTCTTCTCATGATAACATGAATGTTTTTATTATAATTTTTAAATATTTTTAATAAGAAGAGAAAAGATTAGCGATAGCCGTGACTCGAACCCGGATTGCAGTATCGCTAGTAAGGCACTGTGCCACTTGAGATACCAGGGACTTATCCCGGTCAAGTGAATCCTTTATCTTCACTGACCTCTTTCCCATCGATCTCTATAATTTGTCGAATTATACGGGGGCAGTGGATAAATTATCCATTTAGTGAGGTCTCTTGGTTATTGTCATTTTTTTTTAAATATAAATTCAATTATTTCTCATATCATGATAATAGGAATGTTGTTATTATAACTTTTAAATATTTTTTATAAGAATAGAGAAGAAAGGAGGAAATACGGGTTCAAATCTCGGCCAATGCCAATTTTATTTTTTGTATAAAAAAACTATTTTTTTTTTTGTTATTTTTTAATTCATTGAACATTTTTGCTGTTATGAAAATTTTAATAATAATCAATGAATATGTATTCAAACCACTCTTCGATATATTGACAAAATCGCAACTACTAGGTAATTTAGAAAAAAAAATCGTGGACACTCAATATGTATTCTATGAGCCTTTTAGTTAACAGTATGACTAACTCCAATTTCAGCATTATTAAGAAAAGAACTTTAATTAATGTTTACGTTTGGAAAACTCTTTACAATTCCATTTTATATAACTGTTACAGTATAATATTTCTGCTATGCTTAATCAAAATAAAAGAGGATCAATTTTTCAAGGAGTAATATTATTAAGAGTGCTTTCCTTATAAATTATGAATATTCACTTAAATCATTCTGTCAACTGAAAGACTTTTATATTATAATAGGGTCGGTCCTTCTTAATTGTTTTTCTTACTTAATGTCTTAGGTTTTTATTTTATATGTTTATTTCAGTAAACTTTTATTTCCGCCATACTTTATATATATCATTTTAAATACTTTCCTGGAAAATGCTGAAATCGGAGTTATCCGTTCGGTCAATTAAAAGACTCTAAACTTTTTGGTTCATTTTTCTTTATTTTTTTGTACTTATCTGTAACACATTGTGTATTAAGGCATATGTGTAAATATATGTGTTTATATATTTTTTAATATTATACAATTTTTTTTCGGACTTAAGTATTGCAGAAGCCCTGCCGGTTTAAGGGCAGTAGGGCCCGGCACGTTATTGTTGGCACCCTTTTGTGGGTTTGGCACAACGCCGCGACCCTCTCCGACGAAAAAAGTGTGCGTACAAAAGGATACATAAAAAGGGACGTAGGTCGTATTACGGCCACTGTGTCGCAAGGCCTTTTAGCTTGTTGTAATTCACCTCTTCTTTATCCCCCCATCAACTTCACGGGACTCGTGTATCATCCTCGAACGTTATGTGAGTCACGTGGGCACAAGATCTCCAACCTATATATTCAGTCCGATATAAAAGATATATTAAGTAGAAATATGACCAAAAACATATATTAAGATCTCTCAGAAGTAATCATTTTGTGTTCTATGTACACCTCGAAAGGGATGAGGATTTTAGAATCTAAGGTATGCAAGCAATAGCGATGGTTGGATATAAAAAATTAAAATTATCTTGACGATCAAGGTTAAAAATTTCAAACCCACATTCAAAATACAGGGTGTCCAGGGAGAGTATTCGGGTTTTTGTTACTGTGAAACGATAAGAGTTTTTTTGGCCCAAGAACTTCAAGAGTTTAAAGGATGTAACTCTAAAACATGGTTTCAGCAAGACGGGGCCACTTGCCATACTTCAGACTTATCGATTGCTACGGTAAACGAATTATTCCAAAACAAAGCGATTTCTCGTAGAGGCACCATTAGCTGGCCTCCCAGGAGTCCCGATCTCAGTCCTCTTGACTCCTTTCTGTGGGGATACCTGAAGAGTAGGGTATACGAAAAGAATCCGACGAATCTAACGCAATTGAAGCAAAATATCAGGACAGAAATGACGGCAATCTGAGGAACAATGTGTCAACGCGTTTTTAGAAATCTGCGTTTGATATTCGAGGAGTGCCAGCAGCGTTATGGTGGACACCTAGACAATATTTAAAAAAAAAAAAAAAAAAATTTCCAGTTCATTGTGTTTAAATAAAACGTAAACATCCTACTTGATATTCTATATTTGAGATTTTATTCAACACTCAAACCCCGAATACTCTTTTTGGACAAGAATAAATAAAAACATTTATCTTTTAAGTTATTTTGTTTTGCTTTATGTTTCTTTTGTGAGAATATCTGTCCCTCTCTTCATCATATAATAATACACATCTATGTATAACTAACAATACTACAAATTTCCTATTACATACACCAATATTAGACTACGAAAATGATTAAAGTCTTGCTTACATTAAGTTTCAAGTAAGGAGGATTGAAACAAAACGTTAGTTCGCGATTTGACCGCAAGGTGGCTAAAACAATGGACCTAATAGATCTGTTTTCACACTAATTGATGTGATTAAAATAAAGTTCACTTATCCGGTTAATAAGTTAATAATTATTGTCTTGTTAATAAATCGATTTAATTCTTAATGTTTAATAAAAGAGTTGAAAACTTTAATCGATAATATTCAAAGTATCGAACGGCAATCAGCTGCTTAAACCAATTATTAAGTTCTCTTTCTTGACGTCATCAGTCCATGCTGGGTTTCCCCCAGTGTACACAACAAATAGTACATTTCATTTATCGAACGTTTAAATTATTTTCTATATGTATCTATACATAATTTTACTCCTTATTATTTTCACATTTACATTTATTCTCATTTATTAATCTTAGATATACTCTTAAATTTTTTTAGCCTTATTTTGAGAGTATTTATCTCAAATGTGACTTTTCCCCCTTCCTAAATTATCTAATCGACTACTAGATATGTATGTACGTACCTACTGGGGTTTCGTTGACATGTTTAATGTTTGCCGTCATTAATAATTTCTACGTTAAAAGATTTATTTTTTTCTGAATAAAGAAGTACAGAGATAAGTAAAAATTGAAATATTTTTTTTTTTCTGAGTAATTTTAAATGTCAATACTGATTTTAACTTCTCAAACTGATCTCTTTACTTTACTAGTCGTCTCAGCAACACTTAAAACACGTTGTTTACTGTTTTGTTTGCATTGCCATATTATCACAAATAAAATAAAAATATGCAACCTTTTATTTAGCAATAAAAAAAAGTTTAGTCTTTTAGAAAGTAAATGCGTAGAAAAATACGTAATATTCAAATAATTTAAACCAGTTTACCAGTGCTAAAGCATATGATATAAGATTAATGTGAGGTCACCTGTGGTAGAGTGGTTAGCATGGCAACCCACAATACTAAAGGTCGCAGTTTCGCGCCCAGCGGTGGCCCTAGGATTTTTTTAATGGGAGTAAAAAATCCTTAGCCATGCCGTCCCTCGGATAGGACGTAAAATGGAGGTCCCGAGCCTGTACTATGTCAGGTACTAGTTAAAGATCCCTATCCTAATTTAGGACTTCCACTGTAGCATCGTCCGATTAGCCTTAGTGGCATAAAGTGACGTTAAACAAAAAATGCTTAAGAGTATTTTTTATTTTCGTAACCCTTGAAACGTTTATGCATAACACATTTTTGGGTACTGTTTAGTACCGTGTTTTCTTCACAGCCATTAAAATATCTCAAGATACTAGCTAGCATTTAGAAACAGATGGCCAAGAAATCGTAAGAAAGGAATCCAGTGGAGATGCCGCAGTACCTTTAAGCGTTGTGTACCGTTACAACTTGCTCCTTCCTTATTCAGCCTCTTGCTTCTGCTTCACCGGTACTTTAAGTCCTATTCCTTTAAGTCTCAGTATCTCAGTATAATTGTAAAGGAATAAGATGGAAGACATTATTTTAAAAGTCGTAGTTAAGATTTGAAAAAATAAAATAAAAAAATAGTAAAATGAACAATTAAATGACCCCATATTTAAAGGTCGCGGGTTCGCGTTCTTTATCTAAGGAAGTCAAAAACCCTAGTCTATGCCGTCCCGAGCCTGTACGATGTCATTTACTCATTAAAGATCTCTATCCAAATTATACCTGGAGAGGCAAAATTTAGGACTCCCACTGTAGCACCGTCCGATTAACTTTAGTGGCATAAAGTGACGTTAAACAAACAATTAACGGTATTCTATATGACTTAGAACTAAATAATTTCTCTGCTTCTTCAAAGTCAAAATTAAATAATCCACCAGTTCAGTTCGGGTTTCACCGAGAGCTCCCGAGATCCGATGTCGGCTTTATCCACATTTTGGAAGAGAATTCATTCGTTGTTTACTTTATTAGGTTAGATCCGATCTAAACAAATTATTTAATCTAATAAATCATGTACGATTTGTTCTTTTTCCTATGGAGTCATGTCATTTAAAATTATTTTCAAAAATATTCCTTTTAGTTATTTAAATACATTTTTCTTGAAATAACAATATAAAATATGAAGATTAATCTAATCTTAGTTCGTGGCTGACCACCATTTTTAAATATTTTTAAATAATTTATTTTTTTGAAGAGAAAAGATTTGGCTCCGCCGGGAGTCGAACCCGGGTCTCCTGCGTTACATGCGAGGATGCTAAGCGAGGATGATTGGTGTAGTGGTTAGCATCCTCGCATGTAACGCAGGAGACCCGGGTTCGACTCCCGGCGGAGCCAAATCTTTTCTCTTCAAAAAAAAATAAATTATTTTAAAATATGAAGATTTAATAACATTCTCTCTCTATATATAAGAGGCTTTGTCCTGACTGACAGAATCAACGCAGAGCAAAAACTACTAATGATAGAAACTTGAAGTTCGGAATTTAGATTTTAAACGCGATTTAGTTAACCACTAAGAAAGGAATTTCAAAAATGTAACCCCTAAGGGGTTTAAATGGCGAAATTGTCGTTTAACTCTAACGTACACCTATTTTTGCACTTAGAGAAAAAATATCTAATTTGAACTCATTTTAAAGATCTTGGTACGACGAATTTAACTCGAAAGCCCCCAAGGGGCGTCGAAAACCATGTTTTAAAGCCGAAAAATGAAGCGTTCACGACGAGTAAGCAATTTTTTGTTTCGTGTGTTTTAGTGAACTCTCTCCGTTGCGCCGTCTCCCTCACTTCTACCGAGCCGGCAGCTTCCCCCTCCAACGTTCCACCTACCGGAAGCTCCGATCCCTGTTATGTTATAATATAAACATTTAATTAAATTAACCTTGCATAGAGGCAATATCGTAACCGATGAAGGTCTACTGAAATGGGATTATTGCTAGTTGAAACTTATTTAATTAAATTGATTCTATTCGTAAATCAAAAATAAACTTTTTTTTTTTAATATTTGTTTACATTGATTAAAAGGAATATTTTCATGATATGATTCGATTGATAATATGAGCTAGCGGCTAGATTCGCCCCGGTTTCCCTATATATCGGGGGGGGGGCGACCTGTGATAGCTTGAAACATTGCCAAGAGCTTTGGCAACATCTTCCAGTGGTTATTATTTCCTCTGGCGTATTTCCGTCCTCCCGGGTGGGTGGCGGTAGTTATCTTCTTGTTATGGAGTTGGTAGTTGTGTCCGAAGAGCCGAGGATAAGGAAAAGAAAGAATAAAATTCCGGAGTAGGATCGTGATGGCAGAGGAAACAAGAGAGTTGCCGCTTAGAGCTGGTGAAGACCTTGACGCACTCGTTACTCCCCCCCCCCCCCCCCCCCCACCTTCGTATCCCAAAACTTTCCTCTCTTATCGAATACTACTAAAAAGTATTATATTCCCTTATATGTAACTGGTATAACCTTCAAAGAACAGTTACATTATAATAAAAATGAAGTTTATTTCTGGATTTTAAATCTAAAAATCATATGATAATCAACTATTACATTGTAACGTAAACAAAAACAGATGATTATTTTTGTTAGATTCAAATAGTTCTAGAATTTTTTGGAACCGCTACAAGCGTGTATTAGTACGTAATCACATGTTATGGAATGATTTAGGCCTTTTTGGGTTGGCCTATTTCGAAGCGATAGACATCGGAGCATGCAGTTACTTTTGAGTAACTGTGCTGTCACTGTTTGTAACGTTGTTACTATTTTGAGTTCTAATTATTTGTTTGATATTTTTGTGTTGTAATATTACGTAAATGTTGTTTGTTTTTTAACCAGTATAGTTATGACAGTTATTAACAGTTACATTATAATAAAAATGAAATTTATTTCTGGATTACAAATCTAAAAATCGTATGATAATTAACTATTACTTTGTAACGTAAACAAAAACAGATGATTATTTCTTTCAGATTGAAGTAGATCAAGAATTTTTTGGAACCGTTACATTCATATATTAGTACCCTAGTAGTAACCACGTGTTATGGAATGATCTAGGCCTTTTGGGGTTGGCCTATTTCAAAGCGATGGACATCGGAGCATGTCGTTATTTTTGAGTAACTCTGCTGTCACTGCTACTTACTCTTCGTAACGTTGTTACTAATTTGTGTTCTAATTATTTGTCTGACATTTTTGTTTAGTAATTTTACGTAAATCATTTTTTTACTTTCACTTACCTATATATGAAATATATAGTAAGTGGAAGTATTGCGATCGTGAAAATTTTCGACTTCCGGTTTTCAACGGAAATACACGTTTTGGGGTCCCCTGAGTCAAAATAACCAAGTCCCGCGAAATGGTCTGTGTGTGTGTCTGTGTGTCTGTGTGTGTGTGTGTGTGTGTGTGTGTGTGTGTGTGTGTGTGTGTGTGTGTGTGAACAGACTAGCTCAAAAACTATAAACCGTGCGAACCTGAAATTGGGTATTTAAAGTATGTATAAGCCCGCGACGTGACAGCAAAAATTTCATCAAATTTGCTCAAAGGGAGGGGGTGCTTTATTTAATAACTTTTTAAGTTTTTTTCGATTTTCTCAAAAACGGTTCTAACGATTTTGATTAAACTGAGTATTTGATCTATTTATATGCCTGAAACATGACTGTAAAAATTTCATCCAAATTGATCAACCGGAGGGGGGACTTTACTTAATAAATTTTGTATCATTTTCACATGTTTTTTAATTTAATCAAAAACGGTTTTAACGATTTTGATCAAACTTGGTATTTGATGTATTTATATGCCAAAGATGTGATAACCAACATTTTATCACAATTGATCAACCGGAGGGGGGACTTTACTTAATAAATTTTGTATCATTTTCACGTGTTTTTTTTATTTACTCAAAAACGGTTCTAACGATTTTGATTAAACTGAGTATTTGATCTATTTATATGCCTGAAACATGACTAAAAATTTCATCCAAATTGATCAACCGGAGGGGGGACTTTACTTAATAAATTTTGTATCATTTTCACATGTTTTTTAATTTAATCAAAAACGGTTTTAACGATTTTGATCAAACTTGGTATTTGATGTATTTATATGCCAAAGATGTGATAACCAACATTTTATCACAATTGATCAACCGGAGGGGGGACTTTACTTAATAAATTTTGTATCATTTTCACGTGTTTTTTTTATTTACTCAAAAACGGTTTTAACGATTTTGATCAAACTTGGTATTTGATGTATTTATATGCCCGAGATATGACTGTAAAAATTTCATCACAATTGATCTACGGGAGGGGGGACTTTACTTTATAAATTTTGTATCATTTTCACGGGGTTTTTTTATTTACTCAAAAAAGGCTTTAACTATTAACAAAAATAAGATATGAATGTAGAAAAATGTGTGACTTTGGGAAATGATATTTAGCAAAACACGTCAATTTCTAATCTAAGTAAGTTGGTAAGTGAAAGTTGTGTGTTGCGCGCACGCACCAGATTTTTACGTTGTTAAAATAGTTTATTTTTAATTAAAAATTATGTGTGATTTATGCATGGAAATTTAAGATCGATTTTTGATGCAAAATTTTTTGTATTTCATACTTTTTTTTTTATTTGACATATTCGGGCATAGTGTATTAAGGATTTTATAAACTCACAGCTACTTATCAACACTTGATCACTTGGGAAAAATTCTTATTTTCAAATTATACTCTTTTAGCTCCACCAAGGCGGTTTTTATTTTTATATATATATTTTAAGCGAAAATATGTAATATATGATCTGTTACTTGGTATGATTGGCATAGCAACATTTCAAGTAAATGTTATTAATTATTTTTGTTTTTTTTCCTTTTACTGTTATATTAATTAACCTAAACGTTGACGGAAGAATATTTTCATTTTAGGATTTAAACAATTATCAATTTTTATTAAACTTATCGCTAGAGAAATTTTTAAATATCGATAAAAACAATTGCATATCGATAGTTATACCATAGAGGAAATAGAACGGTAAGAGTTGAGCGATCCACGGAGGAAGGTCGTTGTACCCTCAGAGAATTCCTTCACTCTCTCTACTTGTGAGTCTTCATTAATAAATAGCTCCTCGGTAGGATAGTGTTTCCATTTTTGTGGCTCACTCATGCTTTTTACAAAGTGCACTTCTCGTAAACTCGTTTTATGTGCATTTCTTTTAAAATTGTCTCTCTTTTTTTTTCTTAGTTTTTGTTTCTTTTGAGTTAAATTCTGCTTAGAATATTTTAGACAGACGCGGTAGGTCGTTAGGGAGCAAGCCGTCCGTGGAAAGGCTTTTCGAGTTAAACGAGCGGATTTTTAAAAAAGGTACCGGTGGCGGGGGGGGGGGGGGGCTTTTGTGTTTATCCTTGTTCGGCCCGGGGTCAACGCCTAGTAGCTGTCTTCTCGTAATTATAACACGTTATTTCATCTCTTAACGAATTTCTTAAAAAATTAATTATTATGATTTACATTCTAAGTATAGAAGCTATTCATTTATCAGGGAAATATTTGTATGTAAATAAACCGTATAATATAAACAAATTATACATTATATACGATTGTATTTTTAAGCAATGTTCATCCTTAAGTCATCCAGAATCAATAATATCGATTTATATTTTTCTTCCAATCTATATAAATAAAGATGAAATTCTGCGAACACCTGTTCATATTAAAATTGCATAACTTCAGCCGATCGTCTGCTGATATTCTTTATTGTTATAAAAGTCGTAATGATCTCGCTTTACAATGTTTTTTTTACGAAAGCGGCCGTTTCATAAGAAAAATGAAAATCCCCGGGTGAAACCGGGATATACAGCTATAATCTATGTAAATAAAGATGATATTCTGTTTGTTCTTAATAGTAATCCATACCGTTTTTCCTAAATTCGCTCAGCTATTTGGTACCGGACTGTTTATATGGTTAATTAAAGTATAATTCCCAGCCCAGTTCGGGTCGCATTTGCGATGACTATAAATAAAGCTCCTCACTGAGGGTAGCTGGTATCAATTTGGAATCCCCTTGTTTTAGATTGCATGCTCTAGAGTAGGTTCATCTGGAGACCTAATTATGTATGCCCCAGAGGGTAAAACTAAAAATACAGTATAACCTAAATAATAATAATAATCTTTTAGTGCTATTTTTGTCGTATTTTTTGTTTATAGAATTGTTCACGTTTATTAGAAAAATTAGATTCCCCGGGTGAAACCGGGATATACAACTAGTATACGATATTTTATCATCGTAGACATCTTCTTCACTATAATTATGGGATATAAGATAAAAATAAAAAATATGTTTCTCCTAAAGCTCTAGGAAATTTATATGAATTTTCAAGCGAACAATGATGTCTGACCGCATCTATGTATGTACCTTAATAGAATAATTTTCATTACAAAGACTTACTTAGATCTAGTCGCTGTTCTGACTTTTGCTCTAACTTATTGTGGATAAAAGCAACGTCAGAAAAATGCTAAAAGAAGGTTTAGAAGCTTATTATTCGTGAACTATTTTACAAATTTATAAAAAACAAATAATCTAGCCTTAAATTATGAAATATTCTGAATACCTGACGATATCAAAGATCGATATAACCACCTGAGTGAATTATATATATCAGCGGTGATATCGACTTGTTGCTATCTAAGACAAATTATTTAAAACATGCACGATAGCGAAGCGATTCGATATATCGAACGATTATAATTGACATCGATTCATGTGGACAGAGCGTCGTTACGAATTCTTTACCTCAACCTGGATGCATTAAACTTGCGTTGAACTTGGTCTTGGCCAATGCTCTTGACCAGATGGTTGCCAGAAGAAGGAACACGTGATTGTCCGATTCCTTTCCTCATCGGAAAGACTGTAATAGGAAGTACAGGATCTGAATAAGGAGTCTTATACCAAGACAGCTTCTAGCCATCCGGGGAAGGAGGATAACTTCCTCAACGTTAACTGAACTTCGGAGTTCTTTAAGAGTCTTCCCTTATTTTGCAAGATGGCTAATATAAGTGGATTGGAGTTGTGGATCCAGGGGAGGGCTGTGCGGCTGTAGCCCCCTTTACAACCGGCTGGATCTGCCCATGTACAAAGAATAAATAGGAAGCAAACACCGTTTCTCTCTTTATTGTGAATAAATCTACCTTTTAAAACTGATGTTGAAGGGAGGAATTAATATAAATAAAATTCCGAGTTTATGCGTTTTTTCATTCGAATTTTTAGTTTTAAATTGTTCTTAAATTATGGCTACATTTGATGAGTACTCAGCAAAATAGCGGACGGAACTGCTTATACTATTGTGACTGCTATTGTAATTCTGTGTAAGTATCAATAGAATAAGTACGTACACTATTTTATGTTAAACAAACGCTAACTAAGTTTATAAATATGTTGATATTATGTTAAGTTAATTGTTACTTGCAACATGATCGCCGAGAAGTATTTTCAGTCACCGATCGCACGCGATTAATACTTTTTAGTCTATATTATCTGGTTAAAGTATATTGTAAACTTCCTGTGATACACTCGGCCTTTTTTTTATGACCGCAATGGAAAATCAGACAGGTTTAAACTTGATATGGGTCAAAATAAGTTTTATAGAATGGGTTTTTTTTTTTGTTTTTTTTTATTAAACATATTTATTTTTTATTATTCAGACTGCATATTCTGCATAGTTTTTACAGCTTAATATAGTTAAATAAATACCATTTACTCACACCTATGCACATAATATGATATCCTTGCTAGGTGATAAGATTGGGCTGTAGGAAAGCGAAAGGAGATGGTTGGGGTTGCGTAAGGTATTGGATCGATAACTTGGTCCGCGCCTTGAGCTCTTCCAAATCGGGAGGTCAACGTCCTCTACTTTCTCATAGGTATATACATACCTTGTGTATATATACATACATACATTTATATGCATATTATACATACATACTTTTATACGCATATCATAGATATAAACAGCGTGCTCCAAATAAGTACAGACCAGAAAAAAAGAAAAAAAAATACCAGCAACACTACATGAAATTTCCTATCAAACACTACATACATATTTATATTTAAGGTCTATTAATATTTTATAAATATACACATATGTAGATATATTACAGAAGGCTCGATTAATGACGGGATTTGTGATTTTTTAAATATATAAAGTTATGATTGAAGTTAAAAAAAAAAAAAAAGTATGTATTATTTAATTTTGAATTTAAAGAAGCACAGAAATTATTTAGGTCTAAGCCATATAGAATACTGTTAATTGTTTAATGTCACTTTATGCCAAGCTAATCGGACGATGCTACGGTGGGAGACCTAAATTTTGCATATCCAGGTATGATTAGGATAGGGTTCTTTAACGAGTAGCTGCGTCCTATCCGGGGGACGGCATAGCCAAGGATTTTTTACTCCCATTAAAAATTCCCAGGGCCACCTCGGGACGCGAACCCGCGGCCTTTAGATTGTAAGATGCTATGCTATCCACTATACCACAGGTGACTCCGAATACTGTTAATTATTTGATATACCTTTCAATGGCGGGCAAAAACCCTTTCATAAAAACGGAATAAGTTCCTATATTAAAATAAAGCTTGATTTTTTCTTTCTGTTTTGCTCTTTTAAACTGGAAATTTAAGTTTTATATTAGTATAAACAAAATAACTGTAAGAATCATTTTTAGATCAAGGTATCTAATATCTTGTACCCTAATAATATTTTTAATTAATCCAATCTTAAATTGTGGCCGACCACCAATTTTAAATTATTTTTAAATAATTTATTTTTTGAAGAGAAAAGATTTGGCTCCGCCGGGAGTCGAACCCGGGTCTCCTGCGTTACATGCGAGGATGCTAACCACTACACCACAGAGCTCGGCTCAAGGCAGAGCAAATCCTTCCTCTTCACTGATAACTACTCAGATTTAATAATATTTTTATTTAGAATTTATCAAGTATGACAGTTATCTGTTTTTAGATTTTGTTAAAATTATATATATCACCAAATAAAACTAAATTTCTTGCTTAATGGAAAATGTTCAACATGCTTATCAAAACGTCTTAAATACTAATTTAAGTTGTTGTTTTTTTTTTGTTAGATATCTTCTTCGTCTATCGATTTATTCGTATAAATTACTTTAAATAGATTCTGGGCATTTTGCCAGTAGATTGATAGCAACGTATCATTCTACCTTTAAAATGTATATAAATAAATATTACTTACCTTGATAATAATTGATTAAGTCATCAATTTCCTTCTATCGGTGATATCATGTTATTTTATCTTTTTACATGCGTCATTTTTATCCAGATTCTGGGCATTTTGCCAGTAGATCGATAGCAACGTATCATTCTGCCAATTCTACCCTCTCTCCTTTTGTTATATATATATATATATATATATATATATATATATATATATATATGTATATATATATATATATATATATATAAATCGATTTTCGGCTTTTCTTGCTGTTCATCCCTATTTTTTTTATGTTAAAATTTCCTCCAGGAATTTAGTAGCCGTTGATAACCCCTAGTACGCGTTTCTAAAGATGAATGTTTGTGCCGAGAATTGGTTTTGGAAGGACAAAAACCGAGTGGTTGTATAGCTGTGCCGGTTCTCACGTGTTTTTTTTTTTTTTTTTTTTTTTTGCCGAAAAGAAGCGGGACGAATATAAACAGCCTGGCGACCCCTCCCCCCTCTCGCAGCTGGGGCACCCTACCCTCCTATTCCAGGATTCTAAAATCACTGTATATATATATATATATGTATATATATATATATAGATATAGATATATATATGTATAATCTATTTATAAGTCGATCCTCTCTTCCCTAACCCATTAGGTTAATTCAAGTTGAAAAATCAGTGATAAAAACTATGTTGTATTTTCATATTGATACTGAAACTATCTTCTATATAAAAACATGATGGTGGAAGTTGCATAGTTGATCGTAGATATAATGAACTGGTTGTGTTGTGCGGTGGGGGTTTGGTCAAAATAATAAGTACAAATATATGTTATATTTACATATTTTATTGTAGCCAACGTTTCGACCCAAATTTTAGGTCGTCATCTGGGCTAAATGAGAAAAAATCAATCCAAAAAAACAACCAATCAGCTAATTAATATAAAAAGATACAAATGTGTGTGAAACATTAAACAAAATTAGACAAGTTAGATAAAAGTAATAAATGAAAACGAGACAAAACTTAAAATGGGATATCTGAGGTAATGTAGAGAAATATATAAAAGATAGGTGAACATATAATGAGGTTACAATGGTCTGTCAATGGTCGGATAGGACGTAAAATGGAGGTCCCGAGCCTGTACGATGTCAGGTACTAGTTAAAGATCCATATCCTAATTATACCTGGATAGGCAAAATTTAGGACTCCTTTGGTTTCGGACGAATTGGTTTCTATGGCAACCATAGCTGTATCCTAGTACCTATCTTATTTCTATTCTCCCCCCCTCACCCCCCCCCCCAAAAAAAAAAACAAAAAAAAAACCGAGTTACTTTAAGTTGAATAATCAGTGCTAAAACCGTGGTATATTTTGATAATCTAAACTAGTATTTATTAAATTTTGTTTTCATGCAAACATAAATACCTAACTATATGTGCATATACATTTAGTAAAAAAAAAAAAAGCTATACATAACTATGACAGTATTATCCTATTACAGCTGAAAAATACTTTGATAATCATGCATTTTATTTAAAATTTTACATTGTGTTTCATTCACGATTTTTTTGTATATTTTTACTTTTCTTAGACTTTTTTTTTTAGCATCTTTTACTGTTATCATTTTTAAAATATAAAAATAAAATATATAGATAAAATGATATTGCTACGATTTTGTTTTCGTTTATTTAGTTATAATAGATTAACAAAGACGATTTTTTAAGTTAAAAAATAAGAAAAAGTGAACTGGTTTCTATGGCAACCATAGCTGTACCCTAGTATCTATCTTTTATATCTTATTTCTATTCATTATAATATATAAATCCCACCGCCCAAAAAAAAAAAATAAATAAATAAATAAAAAAAACCTAGTTACCTTAAGTTGAAAAATTAATGCTAAAAACCTTGGTATATTTTAATAATCTAAACTAGTAATTTTATTATTTATTTATTTTTTTGATGCAAACATAAATACCTAATTATATGTGCATATACATTTATTAAAAAAACAGCTATGGTATAAAAATAGCTATACATAACTATTACAGCTGTTACAGCTGAAAATTACATTCATAAACATGCATTTAATTCAAAATTTTACATTGTGTTTGATTCACGAATTTTTTGTGTATGTTTAGTTTCCTTAGACATTTTTTTTTTTTTTTTTTTTTTTTTGAACCTTTTTACTTTAATAAATTAAAAAAAATTAAAATATAAAAATAAAATATATAGATAAAATGATATTGTAAAAAGAGGTTTAGTTAACAATCGAGGTGGCTGTGTTGTAACTTCCTTTTAGGTTAGTAGATCAAGGCTGCAGTGACTAGGGACATCTTGTTCCCATGTTTTGTTTCCTACTTGTCTGACCTTTTCTTTTATTTTTATTATTTGTTACCGATTCATTTATTTACATCCAGAAAATTATCTACCAGGTCATTACCAGGTCAAAATTAAGGAAGGTCATTTTAAACTAATGCAACTCAACAAAATAAATAATTAATTATTCGTCGATTTTAAACAGAAATTGGTCACAGCGTAATAAGAATAAAATTATTTATGAATATAGAATAAAATTCTTAAATGTTAAAAGGCATTATGAATAGTGAACGAAATAATATTCAAAATTATAAAATTACTTGAAATCTCATAGCCTAATCAAATACATCCCCATGAAACCAACAAAGTTATTTGTGAGAGAATGTAAAGGTTGCGCGACCAACTGTAGTGGATTTAATGAACGAAAAAAAAAATATAAAAGAAATAAAAAGAGAAAAAAGATCTGAAGGCCTTTAGGGACAAAAAAGGTTACATTCTGAAACGTTGCCTTGTTGTCACAGGGAAAAAAATCAAGCATTATTTTCCAACTCCGGGTCGGGCCCAAGGTTTATTGAATTGTCTGGCCCCAGATCTCAAAATCGAAGATAAAAAAAACTTTTTATTTTCCTGCCCCTAAATAAATTAATTATGATTAATATTTATAGAGTCATCTAATAATAAAAAAAAAAATAATAAAATGTAAGAACTTGTAATATATTTATTTGAAATTGTTATCTGTTTACTGTAGAATGAGGAAATTAATTTCTGTGTTGGACAATGTAATCAATTTCTTAAATTTCAAATTCTTAGTTTTGAATCCTCAACAAAACCACAAGCTTTGTTCCAACAAGCAGTACAGGACGGGTCTTAGACCCTTACGCATGCGCGTCCCTTGTGCGGTTGATATGTTTTTTTTTTCAGAAATTCACATATACATCCGCTTCAACATTTAAAAAAAAATTATTTATAGTTAAGAAATATAGGCATAAATACCTTGAAATATAGGCAATATTCATCAAACTTTATAGCTCCTGCAAATACATAATTCTTATGGTATACTGAAAGTCTATAAAAGTGCTAAAATAATTAAGAACTGTTAAATATTGTTCAGCTTAACCCTAGGATCACCAAAGGGTATAACTCTAAATAATTATTTTTTAAACATATTTCGTGAGATTACATTATTTACATATTTACATAACTGTGGATGTAAAAAAAAAAATGATAGAGGGAAATGAAAGTAGTTTTTGTTGGTAATTAAAAATGTCATCTCTATCTTTTCTAAAATTCATATATCATTCATGATATATATAAAATATTTAACTGATTTACACTTTCGAAAATTCTGTTTTAAGGTCCATTAAAGAAAAAAAGAAACATTAACTGTTTGAAATTTATTATCAATGCCTTTCTAAAATTATAGTTTAATAATTTTAAATTATATCCGCAAGCCCAGAACCTTTTTTTTTTTCACTCACCAGTTTCTCTTGAATATAAAATTTTACAGAAAAATTTACGTTTACATTAATTTTGAATGTTTTTATGACAACTACTGTTTTGGTATTACTTCGGATAAGCAACTCCATGATGGCGGCTGGCGTGAGTAAACAACAAGGTAGTCCGATCTCGCCCTACCCGATTTCCACGATTCAGTTCGGGTTTACCGAGAGTTCCCGAGCAGATGTAGTCGAGATAACCTTCCCGGCTCAATAATAATTAGAACAACCAACATAATAAACAAATGAATGTTTCTTTAATATAATTAAACTACAATTTCAGTATATGAAAAATTCCTGTGATAGTTGGTTAAAATTTGAAGGCCTTTTTGCAATATTTAACAAATAAATTTAATCTTTTGTTTTGTAAATTTATTTGTTTGTTTTTTATAAAATATGTTATTGTCCTGTTTAAATGATTAAATTGGTTCAAGTTAAATGCACATATAAATGCAAAAGGTAGAAATAAATTAATAATATAAGAATCCGAGTATTCCTAACAACCAGACTATTTTATTTTATTTTATTTTTTTGTTATTTCAAGATTAATTTTATATATAAATAACCAAAAAGGATATTTTTAAAAATGATTTTATGATTATTTTAAATGATAGGACTCTATAGGAAAAAGAACAAATTGTACATGATTTATTAGATTGAAGATTTGGTTTGGATCAGACCTAACCTAATGAACTAAACAACGAATGAATCATTTTCCAAAAACGTGGATAAAGCCGACATCGGATCTCGGGAACTCTCGGTAAACCCGAACTGAACCGTGGATATCGGATAGGGCATGATCAGAATACCTTATTCTTTACTCTTTACTATTTTTTATTTAGCTGCTGAGTTAATTATTCAAGTTTAATATTATACAATTTTGTGAATCTTTCCAATTAACCTTTACAAGCATTTCTTTTTATTTAAGTTTCTTACTACTTACTAAGTGTCCCATCCATCTTGAAAGTTTTTATAGCAGCATGATATACACCACCATCATGTGCAGCATACGCCATAGCTCTGGCTTGGAGCACACAGTTGAGGTTACCGCTATACGACCTGGGTGATTGCCCTTCCAGGATATCTCTCCGCCGTGTCCCCTACATCCTCGAAGATATCCTTAGTAACTTCCTCGACCATCCCATATCCTCCCCGACGTAAGGGAACGTCTGGGGGTGGCGTCGGTGTGTATATTTGGAAGGAGTCTAGACCCGTCCATCGCTAAATATAGTCCAGCCATCTTATATCCTGCCGCCGGGATTCTTGCACCTCTTTTATTATATTTATAGCGTCATTATAATAAAATCCAGCTGTTATTGCTACTAAATCCGATAATTACCGAATTACGTAATTATCTCATCTTGATGCTGTGTAGCAGTGTTGCCCATGTATATCGATGTAGCAGTGTTGCCCATGTATATCAATTTTGTTGTTTTATAGATTGCTTCTTTTTAAAAGTTCTTTATATTTAATAACATTCTATTTATAAAATATTATTAATTATGTTATTAGAAAATAACTAATTAAATATTAATATCAAGTAAAAATTGTGTAAATATTTTTTTCTTTCTTAATTTGTGCAACCATATGGCAACACTGTCAATGATCTTTTAAATTATAAAAATCATCAGTTTTAATTAGTGCGTGTTGAAAAATATCTGGGTGAACATATGAAAATTGTTAAACTTATGTAGAATAAATAAAATAGTAATTTCCAATAAATGTGTTGTTCCTTGGCGTACTAAGAATTTATTTATTGGTGCAATCCTAAAATCAAATAATAAGTAAATTTTTAATTTAATTGACAACGATAACAATAAAATCAAAGTCATATACAACTATTTTTATATCAACAGAAAACTTTTTTAGTCTTTTTCCCCTAAGTTTATGTTAATTTACTTTAAAGCAGTTCATTTATCTGTCAATTAACATAAAACGTAGTCAGTTTTTTTTTTTAATATTCAAATATTAGAGAGTATTATATATTAAAGAAATAAAAAATAAATGGTTACTTGGTTCTTAGCAGAAATGATAAAAATCATATCTAAATAAGAAAAGTTCAATTAATAAATCTAGTCATTTCTTTATATCCTTTGATTGATAAGCTATATTAAATAAAAGTTTAGTTTTTTTGAAGTATGTTTTTTATTTGCATAGAATATTTTTTATTCTACATATTATTTATAAAATGAAATCGTAATGAAATGTAATATTGCGCAATTTAGAATCAGCTGATATTATTAGCATCAGCTGTTTTTTCTTCGAGCGGTGATGAAGCTCCTTGATGGCGCTTACTCTCTCGAGGTCAATCGATTTGTGTCTCCTCTGTTTGTTATTGTTGTTTCTTTTTCCCCTACTCCCCCCCCCCCCCAAACACACACACACACACGGAAGCTGCCTACTCTAGACAATAACACGAACCGAAGTTCCCCCTTCTTGAAAAGCCAAGCCGTTCCCTCGACGAAAGAAACGTGGTGTCGGTGTGAGGTGTCGCTCGACTTTTTTTTTATCGGTTCACACACAGGTCCGGTTTACCGGCCTCAAATAGCCCCAATCCCAAAAGAGCTTAAGTCGTCTTGTTAGGAAAAAAAAAAAAAAATGGTCGAAATTCTAAGCTACAATTTGTGTAAGGAATCTGTCTAAAAGGGGGGGGAGGCGCCTAGCTTTAAGAGTGAATACTCAGATCCTGATAATCGATTCTACTTATCGATAAGCTCAGTAGCTCTGTCACCAATCCATATGTATGTATGAAAAACTAAAATCGACAAATACTAGCACTTAGCTGAGTTGTTAGTTTCGAAAACATCAGTTAAAATGGGTTAAAGTTAAAAGGGATAGGGACACTTATTAAACAGACTAACATATCACATTAATCAAAGATACTGAACTTGAAGAAAGACGTTATTTTTTAATGCTGCTTCCAACAAGAACGTGTTTTGCATGTTCCTGGGAAATTCTCGTGTATAATCGATTATTAATTATGCTCTATAATCGAAATTACATATATTCTACTTTACATTCCTTATTATTTTGAGAAATATCAATCGAGTTTAAGAACCGTAGAAATTATATTTCATTTTCAAACTAAGTGTAATAAACTAAGAATACAATTTTTGATACTTATGCTAAATGTGTTTGAATTCATAACAATAAAATCCTACTAATGAACTGACTAATAAACATATTTTTTAAATTAACGGTTTCGTTTAATGTGTGTTTATAATATAAATTTTTCTATTTTTTTTTTAATATTAATATTCTTTTCGTTAATTATGAGTAAGTTTATAGTTGAAACTTGGAGAGTTAAATGTTTAAACAAAAATTTTATCTTCTATAGTTAAGTAGGGCAAAGAACAAAACGCCTGCTTTGCGATATTCCTTATCGATACAAGTCTATGTAGGTCGTGTAACTCAAGCAGGCTTTTTTTTATTTAACAATTTTTATGTACAAGAAATTTAAAGTTTGTTACCATATTTTGTTTTTTATATACAAAAAATTATATATTTTGCTAAAAAATGATGACGTTGAAGGTTATTGCCCCCGGAGGATGTTAGAGACCGACAACTTTCCGTTATTAATGAGATTTAACGCTTCCAAAGTTTTCGCCAAAAACCTTCCTTCTCTTCCTTTATAATAATAAAATTCTTAACGTATATTATTTATTTTTAAAATATCTATATTATAATTATTAATATATATATTATCAATGTTAAACAGTATTTATATATTAATATTATTATTTAAATTGAGAGGAGTCATATATTTTTTGAAATCATGTATAGTGCAAATAAGCAAGCACATTTCATTTATTAATTAATATATACTATTATGTTAAACTATCAATCATATATCTCATACTTTCGTTTTTGATCTTAATAAAAAATTTATTTGACTGATAAAATATAATTAGAAGAAATAAAAATATGTGGCTTTCATTTTGTTTGGAAAACTTTTTTTTTTGAGTGTGTATTTGGAAACCTTTTTCATAAGTAGCTCTGAAACAACTTCGTGCCATATTATTTTAGTGTGGCATTAAGAAATTGTATTTATTTGTTGTTAATAAATTAAAATAAGGTTATTTACTAGATTTTTTTTACGTAGGTATTTTACCTGATTACTATGTCGCTTGCATCGTAATAAAATTTATTAGTACTTTTTTTTTTTTTTTTTTTGCTTAAAATATATGAGAAATATCAGGCGATAATTAAAAATAATAAAAATAAATCAATGAATAATTTGTAAAGATGTGGTGCCGGTTGTTTGTTGGAGTGATAAAAGGGCGTTGACTTGAGGCGAGTGTTCATTGACTCCCGGGTTCCCTACTGTTCCTCTCTTCTCTTGCAATATCTTCCATTTTACTTCCTACCTACCTCTTTGGAACTACATATCGACTTATCTAAGCTATTAATCGATTTTTATCCTAGCAAGCTGAGCGTCTATATATTCAATTAGATCCGACAAAGGAAGCGGGCACCTTGAACTTCGAACTGCTTCCGGTCTCGAATCGATTCTCCTCATGCCATGAATAGTATATTATGTGTACTATACATTCAAAAAGCTTTACATTTGCTTTTTTTTTTTTTTTGTTTTTTGTTCTTTAAATATATTTTAACAATTTTAAATTGAATATAAAGTTTAAACAAATATTGTAGATTAAATATTCATTTAGGATTATTTTTTATTTAGGATCATTTAAGAATACACACTTTATTTAAGTTTATCGATATTTAAAATATCGATTGTGGACCAGACAGTAGAGAGATATTGTCTCACTATCTAGAAGAACCTCCCCCCCCCCATTTTTCAGATTCTTATCGTCATTTACACTTGACGTCATGGGAGGTCTCTATCCTTTGATTTCAATTTTTCATGAGATTTTTTTTTATATACAGCACTTCATAAACTCTCTAATATTATCTAAAAGAATTGGATGTGTATTAGTTAATTATTATTATACTATTGAATAAACTTTTTCTAAAACCTGTTCCCTTTTTCGAGATTGTTGCAATCGATTTATTATTAGATGCAGAACAGGGATGTCTTGAGCTAAATGAAATAAAAAATGTGTGTATCATTACTGCTTTACAATGAAGTATTTGACTCGTTTCATTGAAGTTGTATCAGGCGCTCAGTGTGTGTGACGTCACAAGAAGGCTAATCCTCTATCGTTAAAATTTTCAAGACATACAGGGTGTCCAAAAAGAGTATTCGGGGTTTGAAAGTTGAATAAAATCTCAAATATAGAATATCAAGTAGGATGTTTACGTTTTATTTAAAAACAATGAACTGGAAATCTATTTAGGAAAAACACTCCTCGAATCTCAAACTCAGATTTCTAAAAACGCGTTGACACATTGTTCCTGAGTTTGCCGTCATTTCTGTGCTGATATTTTGCTTCAATTGCGTTAGATTGTCGGTTTCTTTTCGTATACCCTACTTTTTACCAGGTATCCCCACAGAAAGAAGTCAAGAGGACTGAGATCGGGATACCTGGTAGGCCAGCTAATGATGCCTCTACGAGAAATAACTTTGTTTTGGAATAATTCGTTTACCGTAGCAATCGATAAGTCTGAAGTAGTGGCAAGTGGCCCCGTCTTGCTGAAACCATGTTCTAGAGTTATATCCTTTAAACTCTTGAAGTTCTTGGGCCAAAAAACCTCTCTATCATTTCACTGTATCAAAAACCCGAATACTCTTTCTGGACACCTTGTATTTAATAAAGAGTTTGCAGGTATTATTTTTAAATTATACAAGGACTCATTGAAAAATTAAGGGGCGCTTAAGTACTTCATATTTCATTGTGCACCTCCCTTTATTTTGTAATGTTGTTTTCACTTGCTCCTGTTTATTTGTGACAATGACATAGTTGTCGCATTGCTGCATGACATCAGGTGATTCCATTTGAGGTTTGAGTTGATCTGTTTGTTCACTGGGGCAGGACTACAATGGCCAAGTTCCACTTTATTCGTTACAACCGGTTCTTCCCGGATCCGGAACCCTAATCAAGATTATCACATAATCGAATAACGCCGAACAAAGAAGAAGGTTATGAAAAAAAAAACATATGAAAAGGCCTGACTTCTGTTGTATAAGGTTTGAATATTCGTTAGAGCGTAGGTTGGAGTGGACTGCACACACACACACGAATCCTCCTCTCATTAAATGAATGCAGCTACGAAAACACTTGACCCCCAGAGCGCGTCACTTTCTCTCTGCTGCAACTTGGGTGGGGTACGCCTACAGAAATTGTGCTTTCATCCGGAATTTCTTTGGAGTATCTCGTTTAATATGGTCCGTATCCTTAAAACAGAATAACTCTTTATTGCTTCAACTTTGAAATCCGACAAATGTTTTACACAAAATATCGTCCTGTATCTAAGAAACGTTAACTTATGTTTGCTGGTATTCATGTACATCGTTTAATGCTCAAATCTTCCCACCATAACTATTTCAATGACTCAGAATGTTTCTAGTAAACGAAGAAAGAGAGAGAATCGCAAAAAAATTTATAGGTAGACATCCTATTATTTAAAGTCTTTAAAATAAAAGCATCTATAATAGTTAAAATTTGAAATAAATGTGTATTTGTTTTCATTTAAACCACTTACCTGGCTAAATTATTTACAACTAGCTGTATATTACCGGTTTCACCCGGAGAATTTCATTTTTCAACTCTATAAAGTGAGACTTTTATCGACTCAAACGGTCGATTTCGTAAAAACCAATGATAATCATCACGTAAAGTGAGATCAAAACGATTTTTATAACAATAAAGAATATACCCAGAGATTGGCTGAAGTTATGCAATTTTAATATGGACAGGTGTTCGCACCTGGTATAAAAGAACCACTGAGCGAAATTTGGATAATTTAGGACAAACGGTATGGATTTCTATAAAGAACAACCAGAATTGCATCTTTATTTACTTAGATTACTGATATATATCCCGGTTTTACCCGGGGAATTTCATTTTTCAAATAAAACGGTCGATTTCGTAAAAAAACCATTGTAAAGCGAGGTCATTACGATTTTTATAACGATAAAGAATATCAGCTGAAGATCGGCTGAAGTTATGCAATTTTAATCCATATTAAATGGATAGGTGGATAGGTGTTCGCACGTGGTTTAAAAGAACCACTGAGCAAAATTTGGAGAATTTAGGACAAACGGTATGAATTTCTATAAAGAACAAACTAACAAACAAACAAACAGAATTTTATCATTATTTATATAGATTATACGACCTAATTTTCGTGTAATTTTTTTTTATATAGCTATAAATGTCTTTCTTATTTCCACAAATGAATTCAGTCGAAATCTTATGATAAAATTTGTTTTTGATAAGCTACCTGAATTCCTCCTTTTAAAGTTCGCTACATGTTGCGGCTGGTTTAGTAGTGTATGAGATAATTCAAGGATTGGAGCAGTTCGATAAATCGATACACGTGGATATCGAACTGCGGGGAAAAAGCCGGTAAACAAGTCCCAGCGATCGATTGTCTTCGAGCCAACTCTTAAAGGTCGGGTGTCTTCGAACCGGATTGAAATAGCCTCATCCTCTTCTTATTACGCTCTTACATATATAAGAAAATGTTTTAAGTTATATGTTTGCTTCAATACTTGTATTGATATATTTTAAGAAAATTATAAATTTTCATTAGTTAACTTAAGTTTTACATTGCAGAAGAGATAAGTTTCCTTTATAAGGCAATTAAGATATATCATCACTTGAACTGGATGAGTAAAGAAAGGCAACAACTGGAAGAGGAAGGTAATGAACCCTTGAGGGGGGGGGGGGGGAGCAGAACCTCGAGTGTTTCCTAAACCTCTTCACAGATCCTCCATGCCGAGAATAAGCGCCCTATCGAAAAAGCTTTTGATCGCTTCGTTCAAGAACATATATGCGTCGAAACTTACCGTAACGACGCACAGTGGTTGAAAATCGACTATTTTCGGAAAAAAACCTTGTCAAACCCGATCTGTGAGCCGCAAAAAAATAAAGTTGATATTATCATAACCACGATTGAATTTCCTATAAAATGTATTGGTCCGAGCCCCGCTTAACCGGCTATTCGGATTAACCGGCAGTGTAAGGAAAATAGAAAAAAAATTATACATCAATTTTCTACTCGAAATTGGCTAGTTTAAACACTTTTGCTGTTTATACCACTAGTAATACCATTGATAGTACTTGCAATATAATTTTATTTCATGAAAACTCTCAAGTTAGGTAAAAAAAAAAAAAAAAATATATTGGAACTATCAATTATTTTTGTCGTTATGTTTTAATTCTTAACTATTAAATGTATATCACATTAATATATAAGATTGGGATCATCCGACTTTAATATAATTTTGATAGGAGATAGTGGGATTGACTGTTCAATGTAGGTTTAATAACTGCAACTCTATCTGTGAAAATTTAGTTCCCTTATTCACGCTAAATAATAGCTGAACCTTTTTTTTTTAATACTAATCTTCTAAAAACAAATGGATGCTTAAAAATTAAAAGTGCCGAAGCCTTTAAAATATCGGAGGTCATGTTAATAAACTTATTATTAATAATTTCCAAATTCATTCTAAAATCGCGGTAGGTGAAAAAGTTAGGTCGATTATTATCGACCTAACAGCGATTCAGATTGACTTTATAAATGATGCTAGAGACCTGGTAAGTAAGGCATGATGTTTTACTAAACGATTAGTAATATCCTAAACGGAAGCACAAGCTCCATAGCGAATAAACTGCACGAAATAGCTTTGGTATTTCAATAAAAAAAAAATCCCACATGTACAGACGCAGGTGGACGCAGCTAGAATATGTTTTAATATTTCCTTGAATGTATCTTCTTCTTAAAAAAATAGATTTTAAAACTGCGCTCGGCTGCGCTTGAAAAATATGGATTACCTAAAAAATTTTTGTCTTAATTTTATTGCATTTATTCGGGATTTTATTTCTGGGTTAAAACATAGACCAAATAGCATCATTTTTATGCTAGTGTAATATGTGAGATCGCTTTTCATGATTAAGAAGGAAAATCGCTCTAAGAAACAAAAATGCGAGTTGTAAAAATTATTATAGTGCTATAAATTTTCCGTTGAGAAATAAACCTTTTCAATGATCGATTTTCAAAGGGTCCTAACAAGTTTAAAAATTAGAATATATCCGAATAAATTGATGGAATGTGTCAGGTAACTATTCTATTAATTAATATTGAAAAGAAAAAGAATATTCCAATACCTTCAAAAAATGGGGTTTTTCCGCCTTTCAACCACTGTGCGACGTTATCAATTGCAATTAAAACCAAAAAAAATTCATATAATTAGATTTGTTTTTAAAAATTAAATTCTGCCACATCGTGCAAAACTTGATTAGTTCTGTTTTAAAGCTGTGAACAGTTACAATCTTAAATTTTGATTTACCGATCATAACGTTTTCGGAAAGCGTAATAAATAATTCCCATTAAACTTTACTGATAGATCTATTACATCTTATTGCTGCCACATTGTGTATCAAATCAGTCTTAAATTATAACTATGGATTTTGTTACATCGTTTATTTTCTAAATTAGTAGTCGTATGATTTGATTATGCTGATTTATTTATAGATAGCATCAGTCCAGAGCTTTGACGTCACGGGAAGTCGCCTGCATTTAGTCTTACTTTCTTGAACTTTTTTTTTCCTTAGTTCTTTGTTATAAAGCTCTGCTATAGTGTACTTCTTTATTTATTTATTTATTTATACAATTTGCGGAGTTGTTTTCACAGAGTGAATAAATTATCGAAACTACTTCTCCCGTTTACTATTTGATAATATTAATAATAATAATAATAGTAAACCTAACCTCACAAAATAATTTAATGAACACGTTCGTTTTGATGCTATTTAAGAAAATAATGATTTAGTAATATTTTTAAATCCTTAGTACCTATTTAAAAGTAATATACTTAAATAAACATTAATAAGCATTCCTTTCCAAATTCGATCTCCGAAAGATAAATCGATTAAAACAATTGCAAAGAAGTTATTTTTGAAAACTTAAAACATGGAATAACAATGATTTAATTTCTTTGAAGAAATTAAGACGCTTTATCTGATTAACATGACCAATCTTTTTTTTAAGTTGGTATGAATTTTAAGGAGTTGTCGGAGGGATAATGGCAATGAATTATATCACAATGATCAACATATTCCTAAACTTTGCAATAATAATAGACAGCTAGGACGAATAGGATTCCAGAACAGATTGCTTTTCCTGTAAAAATTTGATACTGAGTATAACTTTTTTTATTATTACGCTATATTCATGTTTATTGTGGTATTTGAATTGAGCTATGATGATAAACATTTTTAAACTTTTGCGGTTTCCACCAGAGGAATATACTTCCTAGGATGGTTTAAAAGCGTCTGAGCTCAATTTTAATTCAATCGTTTGTTCGCTCCCTCCGCACCTGATGAAGGGGACTACAATTAGCACGAAACGTCTTCGTCTACATTATGAAAATAGGTTCCACTACTTAGTTTGTCATTCATTTTCTTCATCAACTTTTTAACGCCTTTTTTAGGAAACTAAACCCAAAGTTTAACCTTCGTTGGCCAAATACTTTCGTACGATTCTGTGAAACATTCCCGATCATATAAGAGTTAACTTTTTTGATCATAATTTGTCTGTTATTGTTTGCTTCATTCCCCTCATTATCACACCCCTGCTAAATTCTTTATTCAGCAAATGTTCAAAGTTCATCCAACTTTTTACTCATATTTTCGTTATCACGACTATTTCAGCATATCATAGCATCCATGAACGCAATTTCTACTTATTATAGTTGTTTTGAGCATTGAGCTATGATGATAAGTATATTTAAACTTTTGCGGTTTCCACCAGAGGAATATATTTCCTAGGATGGTTTAAAAGCGTCTGAGCTCAAATGGCCTCAATTCGTTGGTCCGCTCCACTCTCTCCCTCTATACTGAAGTATGGATTTGCAATTAGTCCGAAACGTCTTTATCTACATGATGCAAATAGTTTCCTCACTGGGGAACTAAAGTTTAAGTGTAATATATAATTAAGTAACTTCTTCAGCTTCCTATGAGTTGACTGAAACCTTTCTTATTATTCTTTTTAACTTTAGTAGGAATTTAAGCACAGACTTCCATGATATGTATTCCAAGAGAGGTTTGAAACTATTCGAGCTAAATAAGTTCATAAATTAGTTTTGAAAAATATTGTTCATCCAGTTCACTGAGCTATGATGATAAATTTATTTAAACTTTTGCGGTTTCCACCAGAGGAATTTATTTCCTGGGATGGTTTAAAAGCGTCTGAGCTCAGTTTTCATTAAATCCTTAATAAGTATTCGACCGTCTCACTTAATTTCTTAACATATATTCTAACCGTCGCCATAGCAGCAAACAAAATTTTCACTTGTAAGTTGTTTTATTATTTGTTGTTTTTTTTTCTCGTACTATCGCACCCTGATCTACTTCTTTCATTTCGTCGCTATTCACTTGCTTAGATGACTTATGGTATTTTATTTACTAACTTCCTCGTTTAACCTAGAGTTAGGGTAAACCGTACAGTTATTGGTACCTTTAAGACTAAATTTCAGTGGTGACATTAAATAAAATACTTCTTATGAAGGGATCTAATTGAAACTTCCTATAGCTCCTCTTAATCTATCCTTATAAAGACTCAAGAGGTTTTTTTTGGGTCAAAAGTTCAATAGTTTTAGAATATGATAATATTTATTGTTAAAAGTGTCAAATCTAGTTATTGGCACCCTGTGGATTTAATTGTGAAATCTTCCCTATGCTTAGTTTGTTAAAGTCTTACTTCATTGATGACTTAGAGCACCCTTCAAACATTAGACTCAAGTATATCTTGTAATAAAATTCGGACTTGTTTACCTATTTCTTTAAGTTAAAGTTGGGGTGCCAATAACTGTGCTGAGTGCCAATAACTGTATGGTTTACCCTAGTTTTTCAAATCATATTATGGTTGTAACGAATATTTCTGCATATCATAAAGTTCATGAACGCGATATCTACATTATTATAGTTGTTTTGAGCATTGAGCTATGATGATAAGTATATTTAAACTTTTGCGGTTTCCACCAGAGGAAATTATTTCCTAGGATGGTTTAAAAGCGTCTGAGTTCTCTGCTCATTAAATCGTGGATTCGCATGGAACTGTCTCATAGTTTATTTCTTGAAACAGGCCTGAAGCGTCGCCTTACAATGAAGATAAGTTTTACTTATTAATTACTTTATTGACCTCACTATTCAATGCCGACTAACTAATTACGTTGTTGGGGAACTATTTTCGTGTACTATTCATTGTATGAAACATCCAATGTAACAACAAATAAAGAGTATAATGATACTTATGTGCGCTATTTCTTCATTGTTTTTGAAATTACTTTACTAAGCACTGAGCTGTGATGATAAATTTTTATAAACTTTTGCGGTTTCCACCAGAGGAATTTATTTCCTAGGATGGCTTAAAAGCGTCTGAGCTCAGTTGCCCAAAAGCTTCTCTAAGATGATCATTTTTTATTTGTCGATAAAGTTAGTGGAGCAATACTCATTACTACCCACGTATTTAGGCAATTTATTAGTGGTAATTGCAACAATTTTCATTTTTTTCATACCTCTTCTTGATCAAGGCCAACCGGAACACGTGGATGCTTGTCATCATTGTTGATTACGCATCCTGTCTTCTTTCTTTTATTGTCGATCAGCATTACAAATGTCATGCGAGATATTTGTATCTTGGGGTAAAACATTTTCATAAAGAAGTAACCTATATTTAAATAATGCATAGATGAAGGTACTTAGCTGACGGAAAAAATATCTATACCTAACGTCCCGTATTTCCCGAGACGTCCTGTATTTTAGGCTTAGTTTAAAATGTACCGTATTCGAACCGTGCTTCGTTTTTTATTATTAAATCGATCGATTTAACGCACGCTAATCTATATAAATAAAGATGAAATTCTGTTTGTCTGTTTGTTTGTTCTTTATAGAAATCCATACCGTTTGCCCTAAATTCTCCAAATTTCGCTCAGTGGTTCTTTGATACCAGGTGCGAACACCTGTCCATATTAAAATTGCATAACTTCAGCCAATCTCTGGGATATTCATTATTATTATTAACAAATCGTTTTGATCTCACTTCACATTGGTTATTACGAAATCTAACGTTTCAGTCGATAAAAGTTTCACTTTATAGATTTAAAATATGAAATTCTCCGGGTAAAACCGGTACATACATCTAGTTGCTAATAATTTTAAATAATGTACGATAACATAGGCACTTTGTTCCAAATAATCAGAAACAGCCTGAATATTGTTAATACAACTTCTGATTGCAAGAGTATAGGAGCGATTGAAACTTGGAAGAAAGTCATCAAAAGGTTTGCCAGTACGGAAATCCCTAACATTTTCCGAGTTTTAAGGCCTATTCACACACATCAGTGACGGCACCGGCAAGTAATCCGTCCGGCTTATTTTAAGATATTCTTCCATGTATTTCAGATGAGTCTGTTTCCACACAACAGGCACAGTACCGTATCAGTGAGGCAGTGCCCCGTCAGTGATCCATCGGTGATATTTCAGGTTAGTCCTCACCGATATTTTTATTTTTTCACTGACGGATTCAAACAGTGATTTTCATTAAAATAAGATGAATGACGAAAAACTCATTGAATTTGTGCGTTTGTATCCTGTGCTGTACGATCTGGCACACCCAAGGTACATGGACACTGAATTCAAAAACACTATTTGGGATAAAATTGGAGAGGAAATGAAAACAACTGGTAAGTAAACACAAATTTGTATTTGTCTAATTTCTTTAAAGTTGTTTATAGTTATATATGATACTAAATTAATTTATTTCTAAAAAAAAAAAAATTCAATTTAACGTAATCACATTCTATAACCAAAATCCTATATCATTTTAATGTTTAGATTTACAAACAAGCCCAATGGGTCTTTGATTCATGCAGATCTTTATGAATTTTTAAAATGAGTCAATACTAGCTTGTAAAATAACAAACATAAATTATTATTTATATTTCATATTTCTTATAAAATATATTACCATTGTTTAGTTTTGATTAAAATCGAAGAATTGCAATTTTTAAAACATGTAAACGCACATAGCTCAAATACTATTTTATTTTATTTTTTTATTTTTATTTTTATAGCATTTTATTTTTTATATTTATAACCAAGGAAGAGCTCCAGCTTCAGAATTGAAATATTCTGTGAATATTTCTCTCACTCGAAATGCGTATAATGTTGCATTCCCACCTTGAGATTCTAAATTTTGAAGTGCGCGGTTCCCACTATTCGATTCTACATGAGGAGGGTAGCTATAACTATTTTGGTCGTATTTTTTCACAAAGTTGTGCAATAAACACGCGGCCAAAATAATGTACGTGATTTTTAGCTGAAAAAAAGTACTGACTGGTGCCGGTGACGTTACGGTTGTGTGTGAATCGAACGAACTGAGAGATTACAGGAAGTTGAATCACTGACAGGTTCCGCCACTGTGCCGTCACTGATGTGTGTAAATAGGCCTTTATCCTTCGTTTTTAGTATACATAGCTCAAAATGTTTCATTAAAAGGGTTTTTGTACAGGCATTTAAGTGGAAAATATATTAAAACTGTTAAAAATATGTTAAAACTGACTTGCTCCTTGGAGAAATATAAAAAAAAAAAAAAATAAGAATGTCATTATATATATTTGTTTTTTATTTGTCCCGAGTAAAAAACTAAATTCCCGTATTTTTTTGCCTATTTAAGCATTTGCACCTTATAGATTGAAAAAAAAATCTGGCAACCCTATTTATAATAGAAGTTGTCCTGAAGTTAATGAATAATCTACTTACATGAAAGTTTTTTACATGAAAGACAAAAGATAGGGGTTTTACCCTTAAGCCCTCGAGTATATCGCGTACTTTAATCGATTTGCTAAATAATCGATTAAAGTAAGAAGAAACAGTTAGAAGAAGGTAATGGCGTTAAGGAAATGGGTGTGTGCCGGGAGCCACGTGGAGAGTCGCGCAGTGCTGCCAACGAAGGGGAAAAAAGCTAAATTCCCTAAGAGCGGCGAGGAGGTCGTTCAACCTGGACCACGCCTGTATCGACCCCCCTCCCCGTACGGCGCCCCCCCTCATTCATGTAGCTTATTTGTCTGAAAAGCTACGGAAATCTCTATATTGATTCTTCTAGCCACTCTTCCTGAAGGCTTGGGGGTCCCCCAGTGCGTGTGCGCCGACGCTATCTACCGGCGACCTTGAATAATGGATCTGGAGTGCGTAGGTTCTTTGCTCCGTGGCGGTACGCTAACCTGTCTTAGCCGCTAAACTTATACTTACTACTACCGTTAACCTTCAAAACGAAACCCTAATCCTTAGAGTATTTTTTAATTTTATATGTTTACTCGCTTTCTTCTACTTAGAGTAAAACTCTTGCTTCTTATAATTTCCCTTTAAGTGTTATGATATTCTTACGGTGAAGAAAATAAATTATCATAAATATTTTGATGCTATTATTAGAACTTAGTATTGTTATTACAACATCCCTGAATCGATTCTTGTATTGGAAGGTGTCGATCCTTTCTTACAAAGTAATCTGCCCAGGTCGATTCATAGATGTTTAACTATTTTATTATTAGAACGTTTCGAGTCATAGAGGGGTCACCTGTGATGTAGTGGTTAGCATAGAAACTTACTAAAGGTCCCGAGGTGGTCCTAGGATTTTTTAATCGGAGTAAAAAATCCGTATCTATGCCGTCCCTCGGATAGGACGTAAAATGAAGGTCCCGAGCCTGTTCGATGGCAGGTACTCGTTAAAGATCCCCATCCTAATTATACCTGGATAGGCAAAATTTAGGGCTCCCACAGTAGCATCGTCCGATTAGCCTTAGTTCCATAAAGGGACGTTAAAACAAAGAAAGAAACAAACAAATCGAGCCTTAGAGAGGTGAATGGTCATCAAAAGCAAAGTTGAATTTTTTGCCCGCTCCATCATAGCAATAATGTTTACAACAAACTGGATACCTCGATGTCAGTAAATATTCATATAACTGTTGCTTGGTATTTTCAATACCGGCCATTATCTTAGGGATTCGTTACTAAAAAGAAAAGAACAAAACAAAATAACTTAAATTTGTACATGAAGGCCATTTTATTTCTAAGTGCTATCTTTGTCAAGATACCATGATGCCTGGGATTAGAACTGGATTAGCCATGTACTCACTCCCATCACGAAACATTTAAATATTTTTTGCAGAATCTAAAAGAAAGCGTCATACTAATATTTCATATTTTTCAAATATACTTTTGCCATTATTCGAAATCGGCTTTTTGAAGTTAGAAATCTCGTTAGAAGATGTAAAGATAATCCCATCCTACTTCACTAAGATTTATGCGATGAAAGAACACACCTCATTTCTAAAAGTAATACAATGAAAATATTTTTTCCTTTTTGTTAGTGATTGCATTAAACATTTAATGGCAAGTAGGATTGCATCAAAAATTTTGTCAACATTGATAGCAACCTAAAGGTGGGTGCGAAGATGCAACTTGCATAGGATTTTAGAAAGGAACTGCATGTTGTTATCGATATAAATCTAAAATCGATTCCTTCTTGGTTTTACCTAGCAATGACTCAAGATCTGGCGTCTGTGAGTCAAAGAAGGAATGACTCAGTCAAATGGCAGCCGATGACTCCTTATCGGGAATAAAACAGATATAGGAGGCCCTTTGGCCAATGTACTTCTTTGGCACGATAACCTAATGCTAGGCAGTGTTGCCTAAATACTGTCCTAGATTATTTTATAGATTATCCTATTATTATTTATAGATTACTACCTCCAAATATAAAAAATAATAATTAATAAAATAAAATATTAAACTTATTAGTACTGCCTTTGTGATACGATTTTTTTGTCGATGTACAAGAAAATTTAGGCTTTCAAATTTTATATGTTTCCGTATTCATTAATTTATATTTGATTTTTTTTCTTTTAATCATTGTGTTTATCAATAATCGATTTTTTTCTAATTATTAGTAATAAATGTTAAAACGAATGATAATGTATTAAATATTATCAACTGTTGCAATTAGAGCTATTATTGATAATCTATGTCTAACAAGCTAAATCTCTCCCCTCCCCCTTTTTAAAAATAAAACATCGAGTCTCGACTTATCGATTTATCAATATAGATATTCCTATATTTCTGTTCTATATATATTTATATGCGCCTATTCTTTCCGAAAATTTAAAAATATCCATGACGTTTTTGTCGATATATCAGATTACTTAATCGATATCTTTGTATTCTACCGATCTTTTATTCTTTATTTATACTTATGCCTGACCAATCTTCGTCATTTTTTTTTTTTTTGTCCAAGAATAAAATTTATTTTATTAATTTGTTGCAAGCTGGCGGAATAAAGGCAATATTCTTTTTTGTCTTTGAAAAAATATTGTTATAGTGTTCGCTCAATAGATTTTTTTTCTCGAAATTATTCAAAAGGCACCGATTATCAATTTACTGATACATATATAAGGAAAAAGCTTCTTTAACTTTTTGAAGGAAAGGTTGCACTGGTTTTACTTAAAGCATAATCTGGATCAAAGGCTTGAACATCAACTCGAGTCCTAAGACCTCTTCAACTCTAATACTTTTGTCTTTACTGCTTTAACCGATTTAAATTATTATTATTTTTATATAGTTTTCATTGTGTTCAAGTTATCTTGAAGTTAATTAATTTAAGAATAAATGTGTTAAATAATTCCCTTGTTAAACGTGCTTGAAGTTTTTTATTCGTACTTCGCCTGTCCCTGCCTAACTTCTTAGTTAGAGAATCCATGCTTTGGAAAGATATATATTATTCATTTTTTTTTTTTTTTTTTTTTTTTTTTTTAGATTTATCTAACAGTTAACCACAAAACCGCCTATTGCCCAATAGTTACTAAAAATAAAATTTTTTATTTTTTTATTTTCTCCTATACATTATCACTATCGTTTAATTATCTTTTATCACGAAGTACGTAGACGTCTCAGATAAGAATTTCTATACTATCGGAGAACTTAAGAATCTTCTTCTCTTATTACTAATAAAGATATCATTTATCAGTCTAGAGATAAACTGTGTACTGTGTAGTTGGTGCGTTCTTTCTTTTCTGGAATGTTGTAAGTAGATTTTTTTTTTAAGCAGGAACTTTTTAGTTTCTTTTCATTTATTCAATATATACATTTTTTATTTCATTTTTCGCTTATACTCAGATAGCTCTAAAACATATTTATCACCGTTGGATACTGAAAGTATTACGTTCAAAGTAAGTAACACTTATTTATGAGTAAAAAAGAAAAAAATGCTAAGCAAAGATTTCCCTAGCCCTGAATTGTCTATATTTAGATTTTGTGTCGTCAATAGTTGAGTCTTGTATGGTATGAGAATTGTGGATTCCACTTTCACCATAAGTGACGATGTGAAATCTATTTTTATAACTTAAGAATGTATATTTGTTAGTTACAAAAATACGCACTTCTTCCCCAAAAATATAAATAATAAAAAACTCATTCGTAAATTGCTAGTATTGCGTTATTCTCACGATTATTATTTAAAGAATTAATATACCTATGTATATATTTTTAAAAAGTAATAGTTTGAATTTAATAGCTCGTTCAAGGGGGAATTCTGAACTTTGAAACGTCTTCAAGGTGTTGATTTTCATCCTAACAGCAGATCGGAAGCAGTTTTGCTTACATTATCAAACCATTGTTAATCTTCGTCAGTTGCATTCAAACTATGTACCTTTAAATATAAATTAGTTTATTTATCTTCTAAAATATTAAACCTAGTTAGTTAGGAATGCCATATGATTACATAAATCTATTAAAAAATATTTTATATATACACGCATTTAAGAGTGGCGGATTTGTTTTTTTGAAGCGCGGTATTTTTAATTTACTTGATGTAATTTTATATATTTTATTAGGCCCCAAGGTTAGCCACTTGGTTTAGAGCGCTAACAAAAAGAGCGCTCTCTTAAAACGAAATTATTTAAAAAAAATTCATATTGATCAGATTTAATTTTAGAGTGTATAAAATGGTATAATCAGTAGAAAAATCCTTTTTCTAGGAAACAAATCAGCTAATCTTTCGTTTTAATGAACTAATGATGTTTCAATAATTCTTGCATGTTATTTTAAAAAAAAAATCCTGGAGGAACAGTTTTTAATCATATTTCTTATAAAATTAAATTTTGGATCTGCAATGTGGATTTGTAAATCAGTTTTGGATTTAAAAAAAAAATCATATAATGAAGGATAAAAAAATTATCGTCAAAATATCATCAATTCTGATTATGGCTCACATTAAATTTATTCAATTTCTAAAGTCGAATTTTTTTTTTAACTGTAATATGTGATTTTTACGTATTTTTTTAATTTGGTATTAAAACAGTTAATTTTTATTTAAAATCAATATTTTTTCTTCCATCTGGTTCACCGGTACTTTTTGTTGGTGTTAAAAGTATAATTAAATGTTTTCTTATTTTATTTATGTTATTTGATTATAAAAATTACATTTTAGTCATATTGTGTTAAGTAATAGCAAATAATATTAATAATAATTTTAAAAAACATGATATTTTGAACTTTGAAATACGAATGATTCATTGCCGATTGTATTATCGATAAAGAAGAAAGAAAAAAAAAAAAAGAATCCTCATTCTAAGAAAGCGAACTGGGCATTGAGACCACGTGGCTCGTTTTAAGTCACATTGTTACCCATTTCTGCGCCTTATATATTGGCCCAAGAGTTTGCAGTTTATTAGTTTTACGACCAAGTTTCGTTTTATAGCTAATAATTGCCGTAATAAAAGGTTAATGTGACAATTATAAGTTGAGCAGTAAAGGGAGGGTATTTCGTTGGCGGTAGTAGGGAATGGCAACACTGCGGGCCGGCTCGGGGGAGGGGAGGCAGTAGTGTCAGACCGAGCGCCTGGGCCTCCGCTTCGCCCCTTTCCTTTCTGTTTTTTCTCATCACATTTTCATAGAGTCACATCTTTCGTCCTCAAATTTTTCTATAATAGACCGATATTTAAAATTGAAGGTCTCGGCAGCCCCAATACCCGCGATAACCGACCAACAGGATGCGAAAAGCGAAGGCCCAGACATAACCTCTACGGGTGACGCCCTTATTTTTCCCATCACGCGAACAAAAACTAGTTTCGGACAAGTAGTATTTTAATTATTTATTTATTTTTATCATTTTTTGATACCCTGACCCCCTCCCCACATACACATATACACACATTTGTATCGAGTTTTTTTCACCGAACAATATATGTCAATGTACACCCATTTCCTCATGTCCCAAAGGAATTTCAACGGTCCTCGGCCAGGAAAGAAGAACTTTTTCAGGTTAGAAATGGGCAAGTTATTATCATTTAAATTGTATCGATTGATACTTGTTGATCTGTTCAGTAGTGTGCACGTTATCGCCTATTCATGCTAACTCCATTCATGAGTAGTTCATTTGTCATCCCATCCCCCTCGGTGATGTGAATTTATACTATTTAAATGCATGTTGTTATCAGTTGTATCTGCCGTCCATTTGAATATTCGTGATAAGTAGTGATAATTATTATAGAGGAGCAACAAGTGAGCATTAGTAATAACGGTTCGATGTGGGGATGTGTATACCCTAGCGGCAGTGCGCTAGACCGCATAGCGAAAAAATGTCTACGTCCTTGAGAGCAAGTGCCTCCTGTATAATAATTAGCCTCTGCTCGGACGGGCGAAGTGCTGTGGGACCAGTTTTGTACGATCCCTCTTGTAATGTCTCTTGTATTCCCCAGACGTCATAAATCATTTCAACCATTGAATAATGAAAGCCCCGTGAGGTTGATAATGGCTATTTGATATGGAGCAAGGTCCTGTACGCGCGCCGGTTGAATTTCGAAAGCTTACATATTATACCGTCTTCATAATAAATAGTGATTTAATGTTATCTATATTTTTAGTACTCAACCTCACCTTTATATGATTTTCTTTTTTAAACGATTAGAAATTAAAAAATACGTTTGAAACAAATTTATAAAAATATATTTACATATTTTACGTTTTATTAATTTTCCTTGTCTTAATGTGTGTTAATTGATACGACCACCTGTTCCGAACCAGGTGCATGTTAAAATATCCCATGGTGCATTAAAATTGTTGATATAACTGTAATTTTTATATTTCATAGTTTAAAAAATATATATTTACAAATTATATGAATGTTTCAGTTTCGAGCGAATTTTTATTACATTTCTGTTTAATTACATTGTATAATTACTGATAAAAATTATGAATACCTTTGAGACCACGTGGTTACTCTCGCTAACTGTCTGTTACTCCATAACGAAAACATTATTTTAATATTGTAAACTTTAATTTATTTATTAAAAAAAATCTGTATGGATGTTAATTATTGGTTGTTGATTTTTTGGTTTTAAACGTGAGAGCTTATACTTTTATGCTTGATTTCACAAGCGAAGCCCTCCACTCCCCTCCCAATTATTTCTCCTCTCATGGAGTAGGGGAGAGCCTTTTCAATGGCCCTTTTATTTAAAGACTGGTTTTGAAATTTCGGGACTGGGCAGGAACAGTTGTTGTGGAGGTTCAACAGGCGGCCTACATGTTCATGTCCCATAGCTCATATGAGAAAGGCAAATCGGTAAGTTTATTAAATGGATTAGAAGTTTTCTCGTTTTCGAAATAACTAACCTCCCCCCCCCCCCCGCCAAAAAAAAAAATCCGTTTTTCATTACAAAAACTTTCGCGAAAAACTCGAACTGTTCTTAAATAAACCCAGTACATTAAATCCACTACAGCTCCTGTGCAACACACACGCTGATTTTTATTTTTTTATTTTTTATATATTAAAAAAAACGCTTTGTTTTCATTGGCGATACATTGGTTGTTTAGTCACTGAATATTTCGTTTTATCTTATGCCCGAAATAATGCTATCATTTATTGTACCGGTATTTGGGATTATTAACTTTATAATTTTTTTTTTTTATCAAAATCATAAATATACTTAATTTGTTAATTATAATGAATGGTGTTTCAAAGAATTTTTTTTTTCATTTATGTTTACCATCAAATTTCAATTTAATTATTAATTTTATAAAATAAAATTATTATAAATTGTATTAAATAATATTAATATATAGTAAATTTATTAAGTTTTAAATAAATACTAATTTCGCATAATAATGATTAATAAGTCAAAATATTTTCTATATTTGGTTTGTTATGTTGTTGGACCTGGTAGCTCAGTTATTTTTTTTTTTTTTTTAAGTTTTGTCTTGTGTTTACTATTGTTAATATTTATTTATTTATTTTTTTGTTTTATACTAATTTTTTGTGTTTAAACTTACAATTATTATTTTAATTTATCTTTTTTTTTCGATTTTTTAGTTTAACTTATTTATTAATAAAGTTGATTTGTTTTTCTGAAGTTCTATTGTTGTCTTTTTATATCAAACTAGGGAGGGAGGGGGTTCCACATTATACTCAGTCATTGTTTACATTATTAGTTCCATTACCACTTTTTCTAAAGTTTTTCTTTTATTGTTAAGTAACATTAGGAGTCTATAGGGCATAGTGAAATATAAAATAAAATATTTATATTTTTATCATGTGGATTTTTATTGGAGTGCAATATTTGGGTTTCAATATGAGGAAGAGCTATTGGAGACTGGATTACCGTTGTTCTTGGTAATTTTGATGTATTGCGAGCAATCATTCCTATTATTTTTTTAGTGACATTAATTGTACTGATCTTTGTTCGTGATTAATTGTTAAAATTAAGTTATTTGTTGTCGATGATTAAATTAAAAAGAAAAAAATCATTAATTTTCATTTTTACTTATCTTTTTATTTCTCTTTTCCAGTGGAGGTGGCACCCGATTGGTCGTTTCAGGGCTTCCACCTCACCTGAGGCCCGAAGACTTCGAAACACTCTTGTCACAATACGGCCAGGTACATTCATGCGAGAAGGTTAACTCTCGAGATCCCCAAACAGCAACGATCATCGTCACTTATGATACTCCAGATCAGGCACAACAGTTAGTATTCATTTCTTTTTTTGTTTGTGTTTATTTTTTTTTTGTAAGTTTATCAATTATTCCTATGTATATTGATTGGTTGCATGGTCGCTCAGTGATTTACTCACTGCTGAATAAACATTAGTGTAAACCCTTAAAGTTTCCAGTAAACTGAAATTTTCAATTCATGGAAGTGATAGTCATTATCTGTGTACAGAATTTATTCTCTCTATTTATAATTTTTCTATCTAAAATATGATTCCATGCATAAACCACTTAAAACGTGGCGAAAACGAAACATATTTTATTACTTTTTCTTCTTTCCTACATATCCTATCCTCATTTCCTACCTTTAACTAAATGCTTCATTATACAAATCAATTGTGCAAATGCAAATCTGAGAAATAGTATCTGTATGCTCTTTAATTGATGGTATAAATGTGAACGTTAATTAAATATCCGTGGGAATGTTCTCTTATGCCGGAGTCACTTATAAGATTACTTAACCTTAACATTCTTATGGTACCGTTGATGTTTTCCTTATCGTTTAACAGGTCACTGATTAGCTTTATTTTATTTTAGCAGCTTTCAATTTGTGCTCAGACAAAAGGAATAACAAAGAGTCCTTTTTATTTTCTGGGCCACACTTAAAAGGGCCTAAATAGGCCACGGAAGCTGCGTTTCTAAAGTGCCAACTTTTATAAATGTAATAAAGTAAGAAATGTACAAAAATGATAATAAACTGCAAAATTAACTGACACAATAAGTGTTCAATAATTAAATTAGTAGTAGGTTACAAGTAGTACTATACTCTTAGTCATTAAACTTTTTTAGCGATTGCGCCTGCATAAGATAATCTGTATTTCCAATGCCATGAGAGTATTATTTTACCTTCAGCCATCCGAAAAAAAAAATTTTGTAATTTATTTGGGAAGGCTTGAAGAAATAATTATGATAAATTGCTCAGCATAATTGATTGACTTAATAAGGTCACTATTAGTGATGTTAAACTATTGAGACTAACAATAGTCTCTAGACTATTGAATAGTCTCTAGACTAACAATAGTCTTTTCAACTATCGATAGTTCTATCAAAAACATTGTTTTTTAAGGATAAAGTGCGAGCCTCTGCCTCTGAGCACCCATGTGCTATATAATTGATGGTAGTGAAAAATAAAAAAAATGTGATCGAATAATTCTATTTATGTTTATAACAAAAAATCCTTATCTACTCTATAAAAAAAAATGATATAAACTTCGTGCAAAAAGTATAAGACTGAAAAATTGGATGGTTTCTTCATACACAACTTTCAACTTGATAGGATAACATACAAACAAAACAACTGATTGCCTGCAAGTCCCTTGACTTGAAAATTGCTTGGTTAATGGCATAAAAACAAAATCACCGTTTTCTAGCAAAATATTTTCGACCTCTATAAATCAACTACTAGAGAAGTATGCCTGTTCCACGGTATATCCTGACACAAATGTCATCCTTTTTTTTTTAAAAGCTCCGACACATTCGAGGATCGTGTTCTGAATGTTGTCATGTCATATCAACTACTTCGACGACTGGGAATCCTGGTTGCATGGTTACTTGAAGAGGATTGGTATAGCTTTCCTCTAAATACAGCTTCTTTGATCTTTTGATAAAGTTTTTATCTTTGCAGTTACAACTAAGCTTGAAACTAAAAAAAATTATTTCAAGGTATAATATAACACATCCTCTATTCACAGATATGTTCATCTTATTCCCTAATTAAAAAAGGGAAGATAAAAGTGCCTATGGAAACGTGCATTGTAAATAAAAAATTCTAGTATTCTACCCCGCTCCCCCCCCTCTATGCTATGCAATCTGTAAGAATATGCAGTACACTTAATTCACATCTGCATTGGAGGTTACTTTTTTCATTATTATTAACGGATTTGATCCTTATCTAATTTTAATATGTCATTAATTTTTTAATTTTTTTTTTATTCCAGTGCCATAAGTGAACTTAACAATACAGAATATGAAGGATCATTCCTAAAAGTGGAGCTCCAAGGTAATCAGGAAAGGAGGGGTCCCGGCGGTGGTCGCGCTGGTGGCCGGGGACCTAGAGGGTTCGCGATGGGAGGCGGCGCCAGGCAAACAGACTTCCCTCTCAGGATCTTGGTGCAGTCAGACATGGTCGGAGCAATTATTGGTAGACAGGGTTCGACCATCCGTCAGATCACCCAACAGTCCAGAGCGAGGTAATGATCTTCCTCATGACTAAATAAAAAATGTTATCATTTGCAGCAATTTTATTAGTTAAATCAATAATTTAATTTTTTTATTTTATCATAATTTTTAGTAAGAAAAATATCTAGTTTATTTTTTATGATGATTTATTTCCATGTTTATATCTTAATTGTTTCGTAACATGATTAATTTTTTTGTTAAATTAGAGTGGATGTCCATCGCAAAGACAATGTCGGTTCCTTAGAGAAGGCTATCACAATTTATGGAAACCCTGAGAACTGTACGAATGCGTGCAAGAGGATACTTGAAGTAATGAAGCAAGAAGCCACAACTAACAATAAGGGGTATGCAGATTTAATTATTGTATGTTAAAATAAACTTCTATATTTAAATATAATTTTAAAATAACCATATTGCTTTAAAAAACATAGTTAAAACAAAATCCATCTTATATTCGTCCGTTTTTTAATTAGTTATCCTCTGTAAAAGCACTTTCTTCGGTTTCTCAATACCATAGAAAGACGTCAATGAGGATAGATCAAATGTTATTTTAGTGGCTTGTGTAATAATATTTACACATGTCAATCCGAGTAACAACAGAAGATTTAAAACTTTATATACAGATTATGTTAAATTTCAGAATTTATTCGGTGGCGTCATGGAGTATTGCTTTAACTCATGTGATAATATTCACTTAATATTAAAAGATCTTTATTCAATTAAGTATTGGTTATCATCTTTCTGTGGTAAATTCTTCTTCACGGAAACGAAAGTTTGATTCATCCTGTTGGTCATAACCTGATGTTAGGAAGGCAAAGAGAGATTGAAATATGGCCTAACATATTAAAAAAATTGTAAGAAAAATTATTTACTTAAAGTAACGACAACAGTCTCAACTTTTTATAGAATAGTATTGATTATGATCTTCAAATTATGAGGAAGTTTTATAGACTATTATAAATGAATAAGGTTTGAAAATAGCTTAAAGTAGTCTCAATATTTCTTTATATTTAACTTTTATTCAGTCAAATTCCTTTCATTTAATTATTGTTGATGTTTCGCTTTTTTACTCAACCATTATTAAAACTAAAAAATAATAAATTATTAAATGACTATGAAAAAGGATCATTTCTATAAAACTGAAATTCTTGAAAATGCAGATGAAATTAAGGATATATTTAGAACTTCAAGATGCTAATTAAAGATTCTGGAACTTCTTAAAAAAGTTAATATTGAGATTACTTTATCTCGTTCACGCAGGCTCATACTACCGGTGGCACACACTAGACTGCTTCTTCGAATACCTTAGTAATTAATCACAAAACTTTCCAACGAGAATTTTGATGAGGTAGGATTGTATTGTTCATTTTATTATTGTTGGACTGCCAATACTGCATACTGTCCTTAAATAGCTCCGGTCTGATAAAGCTAAAATTAAGCTCAGCCACCAATGGGCGTGGATCATGAATTACTGTGTCGGCGTGAACGTGTTATGCTATATTTAAACCTTACTTATGGAATAATATAAGTAAAACTTCTTCAAATAAAGTTTTGTTCCAATAGAGATTTTATTTAGTTTCCACTTAGACAGTCTTCAAAATAAACAAGATAAAAATTAGTTCACAATAAGTAGAGCTCGGGTTGTATTTACTTAAATTTTATTTGGTTTACATTATTTTAACATATTTAAGGTTAGTTTTTCATATTAACCTCCATTCTTAATCAAGAAAATCATATATACATTTATAATACCAATTAGAGTATATGCACACCAGTAGATGACATGCTTAAGAGAATCTCTATGAACTTTTAAGATGTAAAAACTTTAATGGTGATGATTTTGTATTTTAGTCGAGTTCTACTCATAGAACTACTTCTCACCGTGCAAAGAAAATTTTAAAATTCAAGAAACGATCGACAAAAGTAAGAAAAAATATTTAAATACATAGAAAAGTTTCGTTGTAACAATAGCTATTTAAATTGTATCGATCCTACCTATATTTATAAAAAGGTGGTGATTATTTATTCCAAAATAGATGTTACAAAAACTAATTGTCTTTAAATAAATTTTATCTCGTTGAAATAATATTACTTAATATAAGATTACTTGTATAATCTCTTGAGTTGTTAATAAGTTGTGTAATAATTGCTTAAGTTTAAAATAGGTTGGAATTTTAAATTTAAAACAGCAAGCTATTAATCATAATTAGCTACCTCTGACTTAATTAATGAATTCATTTATATCGCTTTATTGAATGACTAAAAAATTAATTAAAAGTGCCTAAGCAATTTTGGCAAAAGATCTGATTTATAGTTCCGATTGTTGATGCTTAATATTTTTTTCAAAATTCTTGAAAAATAATCCTAAAATCCTACAAAATTTTTTTTAAAAAATAAAAATTTGAGGATAATACCAATTTTTCAAAGGAAAAAAAAACCACACATTGGTGTCCTTACCAAGTAGATGCTTGTTCCTGTAACATTCAGTAGACTCTAAAGGACCTTCCGAAATTCCATTAACGTCTACACCGGAACCAATCCCAATTATTCCTGCTTTGTTGACTGTATCTGATTTATCTGTATGTATATTTCTGTGTGTGTTTCAATGAATTTAGGCGTGCAATACTATTTTTTTTCCTCTTCTCTTTCCAACATTCTTTTCGGGATTCTTTCACAGATGAAAGATATGAGGGATTAACCCTTTTGCAGCTTAGGACTATGGACAAAAGTCGCACTGAGAAGCTAAGCGGGTATGCCGACTTTTACTGTCCCCAAGCTAAGGCATGTATACCACTCTCCGCCGCTGACTGCCTTAACTTCTTCAACTCCTCATTACCTTTTCCGACTATTTCTTATTAGTTTTATTTACTTTTTATGATTCTATAATACCTGTATGATTATTTCAATAAATTAGAATGCTAGATTATCGATTGTAATGAGATGATTTGTAAAGGTATTAATGAACGAGATTATAATAATTTTATCAATGCTCAGTAAACATCTTTGACGAAAACAACACTAAAACTAGTTAAATACTTACGAAATAAAACAGTGAATATCGCAAAATAAGAGACGGATAAAAGCAGAGGACTACTGCTCAGAGCGTCTAGAACTCGAAATGAATAATGGTTGAACAAATATTTCCCCAATAGAGACACCCCTGCAACCAAGCGGCCCCTAGATGTACTTATTAAGTTTCTGAGGATCCGTTAGGCTGTGCCTCATTCACTACAAGTGATCTTGTAAGAAGCTGGGGACGTTAAATAAGTGAGAAACCGGTTGTGAGGTCTTCCGCTACTGTGGACCAGCGGCCCACCACGAGTTCTTCAACTTGTGGGGACCTTCTTCTTTTTACCGAGATATATCGTCGAGAGCCATTAAAGGGTTAATGTTGAGTTGTATTGGTTAATGTATTGTATTTATTTGTTTATTACTAGAACTACATTTGGCCAAACAATATTTAATAACATTAGTTCTGATAATTGATGCTCTTCTGTATATGAGCACAATTAGCTTTTTCTTTATTACATGAAAATGCAGGTCAATCCATTAACTAAGACATTATTTTTTATCAATTTTTGAAAAATAATTTAATCGTGATTTATTTATTAATTTTTTTATAGTGAAATCACATTAAAAGTTCTGGCCCACAACAACCTGATTGGACGTATCATAGGCAAAGCCGGTAACACCATCAAGAGGATCATGCAAGAGACTGACACCAAGATCACGGTTTCAAGGTATTGCAATTGACAATTTTTTTATTATTAATATTAATATTCAATAATTTTTTATTTTTTTTTATTTTAAACTAATCAATTGTTTTTTCTTTTTCTTTTTAGCATTAATGACATCAACAGCTTTAATTTGGAAAGGATCATTACTGTTAAAGGATCTATTGAAAACATGTCGAAAGCAGAATCGATGATTTCGGCTAAATTGAGGCAGAGTTATGAAAATGATCTTCAAGCGATGGCAGTAAGTGTTTTAATAACGTTCATATTTTAATCTTTTTTTTTTTTAAGATATTTATGTAGTGGGGGTTGATCTTGGAAGGGGGGTGGGGACGATAGATTGGAGGTATGTAGGGAACGATTGGTAGGTTCACTTTGCCTTCATTTATCATTTCAGTTACCTTAAAGCATTTATTTGTCAGATGCCTTCCTGTGGAGGTTAAAATTTGTTTTTTGTTTGGATCATAAGAAGAATGTCGACCTTCTTAGTCTGGTTAGAAAAATAGTTTCCGGTAATGTGACTGGCTATATAGTAAAGGTCTAGCACTAAATCTGTCATATACTTTACCTCTTGATGCGTGAGCCATGGGGGTCTTGTGCAGAATCCCGGCACCTATGATTTGTACAAGTAACCACATCACCTGTATCACTTAATCATATGACTTTATTTAATTTACATTCGAGGTTAGGAAGCTAGTGAATATTAGCATCAATAGCTCAGTATTGTCATTATGGGGATTTTGAAGTTGATGAAGGATATTTCGGACAAGAAAAGTGCAATTCTCTTTCTGCAAGGACAGTTGGCTATGCAGCATGAGATCCTGCATATATTTTTCCTATATGCAGAAAATATTTTTTGTTAGTGTTATTGTTAAAAATGCTTTATTTATAAAGTAATCTACGATAGAGGAGACAAAAATCATCTGTAGTATCACAACAAATTAGAAATAACCTACTTAACAATAAAGAGTAGGTTATTAAATGACAAACGATGATATTTCCAAAATCACTTTATCCAGGTTAAATCACTGGTGCCGGGATTCCGCATAAGACCCACTATATTAATGATATTTATTATGAGTTATCCTCTAAAAAAGCACTTTCTTCGGTTTTTCAATACCACAGAAAGACGTCAATGAGGAAAGATTAAATGTTATTTTAGTGGCTTGTGTGATAATTAAGATTTACATAAGTCAATCCGAGTAACGACAGCAAATTTAATTAAGTGATTATTTAGTTTTAAATTATTTCAATATTACTTTGTTTTTTTATCAATTATATGACCTAAATCCTAAATTTTTTATCGCATAAGCAGAGAAATTATTTTTTTAAATATCTGCTTTTGTGTATGTACATTGAGTGGAGGAGTGCATTGATCCCAATAAATATTATTCAATAACTTTTTAAATTATAATGTAGTTCCTAATTGAAGCTTATTTAGTTTCGATCTTGTGGTCCTGTTGTCATATTAGCACATTATGAGCGGGGCAGGTATTTGTACCCGTTGCGAGGATTGCCACTTATATGCGGGGGCAGGTACTAGTGCCCGTTCCGCACCTTGCCGCTTAAAAGCGGGACAGGTATTAATAAGTAATTTTAAGTGACACAAAGGGAAGAATAATATTTTATCAAATATATGGATCAGTGTATTTTTACAGGGAACACATTACACATAACATACAAAGTCATCATAAATAACAAAATTTGTTTGCTTCTCTTTCAAATTTCACTTATGCTAGCTTTATATTTCCGAACTTCGTTCATTATGAGTTTGAAAAAGTATTTGTCGTCTCGAGTCTCACTAATTCTTTCCGTTTAATAAATATTTGTCAGAACGGTTATTTTTTATTTACACAGGTCTTATAATATTCTTCTGAAATACCATTTTAAATGATTACTACAATATTTATCAAATATAAAAATATAAATAAGTGTATATAAAATATAGTTGCAGATATGACCCATTACCAAATTTAACAAAAATCTAACAATTACTTTTACATCTATCAATTTTATTTTCACACAGATATATTTTGCTTAGCTAGCAAATTGGCCGACCCGCTACGCAGCACTGTCCTATATCCTAATCTAGTCGCTCATAATGTGTTAGGTGTCAACCCTTTCATTTTACGGAGGCATATATTAAGAATACATATTTATATATTGCATTAGTTTATTGTTATGAAAATATTTGAATAATATGTATTTAGTTTTAGTACCGTAGCTATTATAAGTAATATATATGTTTTTTGTAATATTTAATTAATTTTCGTTTTGTTTTTCTCCACCTATTTCAGCCTCAGAGTATGATGTTCCCTGGACTGCACCCAATGGCCATGATGGCTACTTCTGCGATGGGCTACGGCGGCCGCGGTGGTGGTTACCAAGGTGGTCTCTACTCTGGGGCCTACCCGCCTGTCTACCAGCCAATTCCGCCCGCATCCCACGCCCCCGATGCACAGGTATCTTTCTTAAGGAAAACGTAGTATTAAAATTATCTCGAGTGCATTAAACGGTTGAAACCAGGGTTTGAAATCGATAATTATTTTTTCCAAAATATCATATAATAATTATAATTTATGATTTTTAATTTAAAAATCATTCTTGATTTGTAAATAAAAATTTAAATCGATCTTTCATATTTAATAATTGAATTAAAAATAATGATCACTCACCGAGTGAAACGGTATTAAATAAATAATAATGATTAAATGAAGATAAAAAAAAATATTGATCAGAAAATAAAAATCACCTTTTAGAAGCAAATTAATTTATTAATATGTATGAATACATTATCAGTGTACACATTTTAATATTTTTTAAAAGTAATATAAAGAGAGCATAAGATACATTTTAAAGTAATTGGAGTTGGAACGTAAATAAAAATAAAAATAAAAATAAAAATAAAACAAATAAAAAGTTTAAAACATGGCTGAGACTAAGTCTCAAAATACATTCGATTTTAAAATAATATTTAGCGTAAAAAAAGTATTCTTCGGAACATCACAATAATAAACTAAAAATTTATATTTCTGATTTATAAAAGTATTAGTCGAAAATTATTATTATTGTTAATCGAAAAAAATTGATTAAAAAATAATGATTAGGTTATGATTTTTACTTTCACTTACCATATATATGAAATATATAGTAAGTGGAAGTATTGCGATCGTGAAAAATTTCGACTTCCGGTTTTCAACGGAAATACACGTTTTGGGGTCCCCTGAGTCCAATTAACCAAGTCCCGCGAAATGGTCTGTGTGTGTGTGTGTGTGTCTGTGTGTGTGTGTGTGTGAACAGACTAGCTCAAAAACTATAAACCGTGCGATCCTGAAATTGGGTATTTAGTGTATGTATATACCCGCGATGTGACAGCGAAAATTTCATCCAAATTGCTCAAAGGGAGGGGGTACTTTATTTAATTACTTTTTAAGTTTTTTCCGATTTTCTCAAAAACGGCTCTAACGATTTTGATTAAACTGAGTATTTGATCTATTTATATTCCCAAGATGTGACTGTAAAATTTTCATCAAAATTGATTAACCGGAGGGGGGACTTTACTTAATAAATTTTGTATCATTTTTACGTGTTTTTTTTTATTTACTCAAAAACAGTTTTAACGATTTTGATCAAACTGGGTATTTGATGTATGTATATGCGAATGATGCGATAGCCAACATTTCATCAAAATTGGTCAAACGGAGGGGGCACTTTATTTAATAACTTTTTTTCCAATTTATACCTTTCTTTCGATTATCTCAAAAACGGCTTTAATGATTTTGATCAAATTCGCCATGTTTAATGAAAATAAGGCGTTCTTTAATATCAAGTAAGCTTTATCGTTATTATAAAGTTTTGAGGGGGCTTAAATGGGGAAGGGGCCTTTTTTGTTTTCCTGTAAAGTACCCTTGTTTTTGTTTATATGCAAAAATTAACCGTCTCTCATTAGGCCTAAAAATAAGAAATGGCTAAATATGAAATGTGAAAAAAAAATCAAGTAAACATATAGAGGAGAAAAAAAGAAAAATATTCCATCAACTCATAAAATACGTTGAGCACACGCATGCGGCGGAGTACGCCTTTAATGACAGACCATTGTTCAGAATTAAAGCCGTTCTGTTCATTTGAGAAGTGGCAATTAACAAAACGCATTAATTTCTAATCTAAGTAAGTTGGTAAGTGAAAGTTGTGTGTTGCGCGCACGCACCAGATTTTTTTCACTTTTGATCAAAAATAAAACTCACTCGATAAAAATCATCAAATGATTTTTAAAAATTCCGGATAAAAATTTTGATCGGATTTGATTTTAATTTTTATTCTAATAATTATCGATTTCAAACCCTGGTTGAAACTATGTATATAGAGTAACATTTAGTGACTTTGAAAACCTTCAATATAAATAATCCTGTTGTAAATTTGAATTAGAATTTACAAAATTTGAACTTCAACATACCTAGTTATTTTTCAAATTAGATTTTCCTTTTTATAAATAAAAGTAAAGATTAGTTGTGAGATAATCATCTTCAGATTTTATTTCCTTCAAACCCTTTTTTAATTGATATTTATGAAATTGACAATTCTTTCCCGCTGATAAATCTAGAGCACACTTTTCCTTAAAAAAAAAAATTATAATATTAACTACAATAATAGGCATTGTGGGGTAGATGTGAATTTGACTTAATATCAGTAGTATGATTATTTTTAAAACCTGTTTTTTGTTTCCTTAAAAAAATTGTTTCTGTTATGTTTCTATCTCTATTATTACAATATGTATAAGAGATTAATAAATTAATTTAGTAGAAATATCTAGAATGCACTCACTCCTTTAATGTGGTGAGTATATACAGTGTAAAGAAGGCTGATGATTAACCTTAAAGAGTATTGAGGTGATTTTTTTTTTTTTCTGAAAGTTAATATTATTTATGTAACAATTGAAATAAAAACAATTAAATTATTGAAATAAAGTATAACTGTTATTAAAATATGTTAATCCTCTTATAAAAGTCAAAAAAACTTAATTTTAATTTAATTGATGCATACCTACACTAATCCCACAATTGTTTTTCGATTTACATTGTAATTTCTTTTTTTTTAAAGCTAAAAGAAAAAAATTCTAATTTTTTCGACTCATTGTTCGACACATACCTCTTTATCACTTATTTCAGGCAGTAATAAAATCCTTGAGGTTATATAAAGCATATGCAATTTAATTAGTTTAAGTAGAAAACTGGTACCTTCAGAGTTAAACTAAAAGAAATTAACAATGTAGGTGATTAACTTTTAAACCTTTGATGGCAGATAATTCCTTGACAGTTTATATTGATAAACATTTATTTTGATATTTCATTAGAAATATTTGAATAAACTTTTAATATAAGTTAATAATTAAAAAAAAAAAAGTTTCAAAATTTTTGAGTAAATGTTAGTCAAGTGCTTCAATAATTTTGATTAATTTTCATTTATAATAATTATTGTTGTTTTTGAAATTATCTGATCTGAAAAGAATTTATATATTTATTTATATTTTTTTTTTGTTTTGGAATATTCAAATAAATGTACTTGAAAAATTTAGTAGTTTTTTTCTTTTCAGATTAAAAAACCGTCATATAGTAAGGTCGGCGAAGAAAACAAAGACATTACAATCCAAGTAAGGTTCATTTAGTTAATTTATTTACTTAAATATTTAATAAATTAACCAAACTTTAAAAACACGCTTTATGTATTATACACCTTACTCGGATTATGAAGTCTTTAGTTTTCATTTTTTTTTTTTTTTTCCCTTCATCTTTTACTCTTATGTTAGAAAGTAATCATATATTGATTTAGTTTAGTCTATTGTGGTATCACTTGGAATGGGGATATTTTTATCTTTTATTTATTCTTTATTCATTTTTATGCTTCCTAGATATACTTATCATGCTTACTTAGATAACTTATCCTGCCTCTTAGATACATTACTAACTATTATTATTTTAAATTTTTCTTTAATTTAAATAAATCATGTTTTATAATTAAAACGTCTGTTTACAATTGAATTAGAACAAACGCGAGATCTAAATTATCTTCAGTATTGATATTTGATTTAACTATTTCTATACAATTTTTCACTGCTTTACGTTTCTCGAAATTATATAGTGGTTTTTCTTAAAATTATATTCAAGTTTAAACAAATATTTCCCTTCATTACTGTATTATCTATTATATAATCAATATTAACATTGCCTCATTGGTCGGTAGGATTTATTTGAAAAAAATAGAGGCGAAAACTTAAGTAGCTAATTATGTCGGGACTTTAGTTGCTAATTACGTCCGGGAGATTGTCAATAAACCATTACAATATTTCTTAAAAGATTTTTTTTTTTTTTTAATCTTATTTAATTATTATTCTTAAAATATCTAGTTATTCTGGAATTTCTTCGTAATTATTTTTTTCAAAATTTTATTGTTGAAAGGTTTTAAATTTTTCTATATTTCAAAATAACACATTGAATCAGGTCAAAATTATTATAAAAAAAGATGCGATAGCCAACATTACATCAAAATTGATCAATCGGAGGGGGGACTTTACTTAATAAATTTGTATCATTTCCACGTGTTTTTTATATTTACTCAAAAAAGGCTTTAACGGTTTTGATCAAACTGGGTATTTGATGTATGTATATGCCAAAGATGTGATAGCCAACATTTCATCAAAATCGGTCAAACGGAGCGGGTACTTTATTTCATAATTTTTTTTCCAATTTTTACCTTTTTTTCGATGATCTCAGAAACGGCTTTAACAATTTTTATCAAATTCGTCATGTTAAATGAAAATTAGGTGTTCTTTAATATCAGGTAAGCTTTATCATTATTAAAATGTTCTGAGGGGGCTTTTTTTGTGGGGGGGGGGGTGGGGGCCTTTTTTGTTTGTTTGTTTCCTATAAAGTACCTTTGTTTTTGTTTATATGGAGAAATTAACTATCTCTCGCTACGCCTAAAAATAAGAAATGGCTAAATATGAGATATGATAAAAATAAAGAAAACATAAAGAGGAGAAACAAATAAAAATATTCAGTCAACTCATAAAACTCGTTGAGCCCTCGCATACGGAGTACGCCTTTAATGACAAACCATTGTTCATAATTAAAGCCGTTCTGTTCATTTGAGAAGTGGCAATTAACAAAACGCATTAATTTCTAATCTAAGTAAGTTGGTAAGTGAAAGTTGTGTGTTGCGCGAACGCACCAGATTTTTTTTTAAATTGATGATCTCATTTCTAATGTTAATTTTTTTGTCACTATTAAAAGTTTTTTTTTTTTTAATTGAACATTACATCGCTTTTATTACATATTTTATGTTTTTTTATTTAGTTTTAAAATAGAAATAATTTAGTTATAAAATAGATTGCCTGTGCCTTTTAAATAATTCAATATATATTTAGAAGGCAGTAATTATTTTATCTCTTTTCATCCACTCGTTGCTGTTTATACTGTAATGGGTCAGCATAAAAGAGTAGATCAAGTAACTGAAGGATCTAAATGGCTGTGTCTTAGTTCTAAATATGATGCAGTCAGATCCGTTCTGTGACATATATTTATTTATTACTATTTTTATTCCATTCTATTCCATTAAATTGTGTAAAAATATTCAAGTGTGAAATTTAAATTTGAATTGAATCATTGTGTAACTTTTAAAATGATAGTTTAATTTAAATATATTTTTATAATGTTGAAGAGGTTAAAGTATTATGATATCAAGGAATGATGGAACGGGGAAAAAGAAAAATTATACATCGAAATAATAATATTTTTTTATGGGTTAGTTTTAAATCAGTGAATCATAAATATTTGGAACTTAATTAAATTTTCTGTAGTTATTAATTATTAAAAATAATATTTATTTTGCAATAAGTGATTATACTTTTTAACATTAACCCTTTGTTACACGCGCCTCTCAGACTTTCATTCCTGCCCGCTAGCGGCACTGTGCGCCGCATTGGTAGTTTTCTTTGTTTTTCGACATTTACGTCTTCTGAAAGCTACTATTTAAATATTAATGCCTAACATTTTAGCTAAAGAATAAGAAGAGGTATTTATGAGATAGATAAAATTATATAAACATTTTTATTTTTTTTAAAATAAATAATTTCGAGCGAAAAGTAATCACCAAAATGAGAACAAAAACAGGAAACATAATAGTACAGAAGAAGAATCGCGTACATTGTGAACAACGGACAGTTGTATTATTGTTTCTATGTTTTCCATATTCATGGCATGGACTTTTCCTAGCTCCATAATGAGTCTATTGAGATTTCGGTTCGAGTTTTTTATTGGTTCAATGAGGCGTTTTACTATATCTGTCAGTTTGTTTGATGATCTGAATGGTCCAAGTGGTTGAACTACAATATATATCCAATATATCTTAAAATTGTAGACAGAAAAAGTTTGCACGGGATGCCGCAAAAATGGACTTTTTCACTTTAACCGATTGCTAGATACTGCCTGTAAATCACAGAAACTCGGTTCCACCTTTATCCTATTCTACGTACATCCGATGAGGAATAATGGGATGCTCATCTAGTCGAATTAAGAAATTACTGCGAAAATTCAAAATTACCAAAATTGCGGCATGGAGTGCGGTTTAGCGTCTAACAAAGGGTTAATGATTCATCCATTCATTATTGATTTTCTTATATATTTTTTATTATCTTTTTTTATTATAAGCACTACTTAAATAGCTCATTACAAAAATTATGGGGATAAAAATTTATGTATATAACTGTTTTTCAGATTGCTATTTTCAAACATTATTGAGGCCTGATAAAACAAAGTTTTTATACTTTTTTTTTCCAATTCGTCAAATTGCTATTATAATATTGAATAATATATTTGAAAAGTATTCATAAAACACGTATATTAGAATATTTTTTTAAACTCAACGCATTCCTTTTAGCTTCATCACTAAATCTAATTTGTTTCATTACTGTATCTTGTAATTTAATATATAATTAATTTAATATAATAATTAATTATAATTCATCAGTATAGCATTAGTTATTATTTTTATTATTATATAACTAATAGATTCATTAATTTTTTTTTTTTCCCCCTAAAGGAAACCACCTACCTGTACATCCCGAATAATGCAGTCGGAGCCATCATTGGAACGAAGGGATCGCACATAAGAAACATGATCCGGTTCTCAGGAGCTTCGGTGAAGATTGCCCCACTCGAGGGCGAGAAGGCCGGTGAGGCTGCCCAACCTGCCGAGAGGAAGGTCACCATCGTAGGATCACCCGAGTCTCAATGGAAGGTATTGTATTTTGTTTATCATTAGATAGTCTTTACAAACTTTTATCAAAAATTCTAAATCTCTGTCAAATTTATGTCTATCTGTAATGTGGATCATTGGATGTATAATTTTTGTGGATTTTGAAAATAAAAAAGTATAACTGGGTTGGGTTAGGCAGGCAAAAATTTTAAGATAATTTTTTTTGTTTTTATCATATTTTACAAAAAAAAAAAAAAAAATTAAAGTACCTATTCTTATTTTTTGTTGTCGGTCAAATTTAATTTTTAATCTTGCAGATTAGCTGGACTAGAATTTGATAAAGGGTTTTTGTTTTGCTTGATCTAAGATCAGTATGAGTAAAATTTTCTTCAGGCTGTGTGATCAATATTTTTATTCCATAGTTATCTTAACACCACGTTAGCTGCGACGAGGGGTCGACACACCGCTTAACTGCGGTCCTTCCTATCATAGAATATGTATAATATATATAATAGGTCCTCAAGAGCCTTATACAGTTCCTGTCTATGATGTGATATGACTATAGCCACTTTTGGATATTACCAAATATTTAATTTAATTGATGTAATCATCTTTGAAACTTGATCATTTTCAGTTAAAAGTTTTGATTGTTCAACATTTTAAAGTAATCAATGAGAACTTTCATGCCATGCTACATTTAATGTTATTTAGCCTAATCTATAGCAAACAAAATTTTTTTTTTAATAATTACAAATTTAAACAAAACTCTTTATTTTTAAGACAGACTATTATAAAATATTATCATGAGTGTTATAATTTTTTATTTTTTTTATTTCCACAGGCACAATACCTTATCTTTGAAAAAATGCGTGAGGAAGGATTTGTATCTGGATCTGATGATGTTCGGTTAACGGTCGAAATACTTGTTCCATCGTCACAAGTCGGACGGATCATCGGCAAAGGTGGCCAGAACGTGAGGGAGCTACAAAGAGTGACAGGAAGCGTGATCAAGCTTCCCGAACAGGGTTCCTCGGGAGCGCAGGAGGAGGAGACCACTGTTCACATTATCGGGGCCTTCTTCTCGGTCCAAGTGAGTAACCTACGTGTATATCTTCATATCGCTTCTTACCATGAGTTTCCAGAAAGTTCATTTTATTACTCGGTTTCTTACTAAATTACTTGCATATTACCATAATTTTTTATCCTAAATGAAGTGGCAGAACTATTAAACAATAAACATATTAATTTTGATTAAACCAGTTGGGTGGAAGTAAAATATTTGTAGATTAAATAATGTACAAGCTCTATTACATATTTATTATTTCGTATTAACTTTCATCTTTTATTTATTTATTTATTTAAGTATATAACATTCTGTCATCAAGCATAATGCCCATTCAAGGGTGGTAAACAATAAGAAAATAAAATGACAATCTTCTTAAAACTAATACAGTAGAACCTCCTTTATCCGGGGTAATAATGGGTATTGGGGTCCACGGATAATCCAATTACAACATTTTATTGACTTAATGTAATGAAAAAGAAGGTTAATTAAAAAAAAAAAAACTGCAGAAAATCACTTTTAGTAACCAACGAACGTTTTAACAAACAGCAAACGTACAAAAGAACTCCTTCAGAGCGTTTTTGCATGGACAGCTTCATCTACGTCTTTTAATGTAGAGTTCTTCATTATTTTCCGAAGACACAATCTGTGGGCCGACGACGATACCAAGTCGGAAATGTCTTTTTTTCTTCTTCAAAATATCACGAACAGTTTGCTCGCTGATTCCTAATTCAGCGGACAATGTTTTAACACTTTCACCTGTTTTCATTTGGTTTATAATGGTCATTTTCTATTTAAGCATTTAAACGATAGGTTTTATTTTTCACTTGAAGGATCTTCAGGTTAAACTGGAGGTTGTGGCAATTGTTCCCAAATATGTCAGCGAATGCAAGCACTGTGTACTGAACACTTCGGAGGTTTCTATATCCGAGATGGTATGGCCTCATTTTCTGTTTTGCTCTCTTCAGGGCAGAATCTAGCACCAGGTAGAATAACTTGAACTCATAAAGTCATTGAAAATTCCCATTTCCTAATAATAGCCAAAACATTTTGTAGTAAACCTAAAAAAATGGACTTTCCAGAAACTTATGAACCGATACTATAAACTGATTCATATAAATTTTATTTTATTTTTTTTTTTCATTCTGACTTGTGATTTTATTTTTTCAGTCCGCCCAGAGGAGAATCCGCGCGATGGTTGGTAGCGGTGCGGGAGGCCCACGACCGCCAGCACCCGGTGGCCCCCGCCCCGGGCCCCAGCCTCAGCAGTAAGAAGCGGAGAGCGTCCAAGAGAGGAGCCAAGCCAAAGACATGTAGGGGGCCCCCATCAACCTCGAAAAGAATTATCTACCTCCTTACCTTTAGGGTCTTAAAAAAAAAATTATATATTTAAAAGAAAAAGAAAACGATTTTAATAATAATTATTAATGATAATGATTGCTATATATATTATATTATATACGAATATTTAAGGGATATAAAAAAAATTAATTTAAAAAAAAAGTGTAGTTCTCGAAAGAGATTCGTCGTATAGGGCAACGTGAGCGTGGGGGGAAGTGTTAAGCCACCGCCTGCCCTATCGCTAAATCAAATTTATTTTTGATACATTGTTATCTTCGAGCGTCGATTGTGACTCCTATCGGTTTCTTTTGTTTTTTGTTTGTTGAATTTTTCATAAATTTTTAAAATTTAAAAAAAAAAAAATTGACGTCTTTTTTTTTTAAATTTTATATATATTATTATTATTATTTCTTTATTTCTATGAAATCTTTTTTTGTTTTCTTTTTCCCTTGTTGATGGGAAAAAAAGCATTAGTGATTGTAAATTTTTTAAAATGAAAAAAAATTTTTTATTAAAAAAAAAAGAGAGAGAATTTTTTAAAAAATTTTATTAAATTTATATTGAGAGAGAGAAAGACGTAATTTTTTATGACTTTTTTAAATATATAAATAAAAAAAAAATTTGTGTGGCGCGTAGTGTTTTTAGCTGCGTTGGAAACAAGGAGAGTCATTATTAGCAATTTCTTATACTTGTGCGTACGTGCGTTTACATACGAGATCAGTACAATCAGAATAATTTATAAAAGTTTTTGTATGTATCGGTACGTACGCATTTGTATAATAATCTAAATGCAATAGTTCTACCATCTAATACATTTTGACTCCTCAACCATAAAACCGCTGAAAGCCTCATGGGAAATTTAATTAATCTTAATTTAAATTTAAATACTAAATTAATAAAAACTTAACTAATCAAAAAATTGTCTTGAATTTGCGATAAAAATTAAATTTAAACGCTTTCGCGTAAAACAAAACCCTCCCAATCGTGTAATTTATAAATTAATATAACCACTCTCTCAGTGAATAATAAACATTTTAAAACTTAATGTACATCCTCCTATAATTGTAAATTCACAAAACTTACTACAATTAGGTTATAAACACAATCACATTGTCTACTTTTGTCTTCTTTTTTTCTTTCTTTTTTATTTTTTATCTTTAAATATATTAGTAAGTAGAAAATAAACCGACAGGAAAGATAAAAACCACAACAACTATAAAACTACACTGAAAACAATTACAATTAATAATTGAAGTATCATTAAAATAATTTTTAAAACCCCCATTAATAAACATTAAATTGTATTTACTCTTAATATTCATTGCATTAGATATGAAGTGTATATACCAATTTAAAGTATAAACAAATCAAACAAAAAAAAAAAAACTATTAAAAAATTCTAAAAGAATGGCTGCTCCCACCCTCGTAGTCGAGGGCTTTAGAAATATAATGTAAACACACGACCAACCAGGTAAATCGGGAAAGAAGAAACAAAAATGAGACACTCAGGCCTCCAAATATAGTGCGCACTGACCATAACTGGAGGAGAACTTCTAACTTGCATGCTGGTGACATTTGCATTGTTGATTACTACTACCGTTTAATTTTTTTAATTATTATTTTTATTATGAGATATATATAATATATATATTTATGTATTGATTCGCTCGTCGTGAGCGATATTCTCAACAGACCAGGTCTTCTTTAAGCAAACGACCGTTCCGCCCGAATAATTGTTAATTGTTAATAATTAATTTTGTTACAAGTTGAAACGAATACATAGTTGATCATTTTACAGACGTAAATAGAAGATAATATTTCATATAAGCTATTTTGTATACACTGTTTTTTTACATTGTATAATCTATATATATATAATAATAGTTTTTTATATATTATTAATAAAGAACATAAAACGGGATAATAGCTCTATAATAGATAAAATAATAATAATAAACATAAACAGACAATTCAGCTCAGGTTTCTGTAATTACTTACCTCAGGTTATAGTTCGCAGGCCACAAACCAAAACGGAACGTCTTTTGCTATTTATTTCTATCAGCTAACTTTCATTTGAATTCTTACTTTCATTGATGAACGGGGCAGATAATAATTACTTATTTAGAAAAGAAAAAAATTTCCTGATGAAAATTTTGTTTTGTAACAAAAAAAAAAAAAAAAAAATGAAGTGATAAATATGGCTGAGAAATAACAGATGGGACATTTTTTGTAGATGCTGTTTTCCAAAATGAGAAATTTTGTCTTTTCAATTGATTACCTGGGTGATTAAATTTAAGGATTAATCGGACATCCAGTTTCGCACGACACTTAAAATTCAAACTCCCTCGAAATGCCTTAAATGAAAAGACGTTTTATGGAGGAAGCGAACCGCCACAAGCATCCCTCACGAACCTTCACATCCCATAACTATAGATGTATTTATTAATTATAATTACACTTTATTATAGATATACATATATGTATATATATACATACCTGATATGTATGTATGTTTATATATAACAGCTTGCAAAACACTCAGGGCTATTGACTGACAAAGAAAACATTCTTCGTTTTTTTTTTTCCCAGTTAATTTTATTTACAGATGCTAAGGATGTCATTTTCATTTTCCCCAATATATATCAGATATACATATATATATTATGCAAAGATTAATATTTTTAGCAGATTGTTTTTCTGTTTGGTTTTTTTTATTTTTCTTTTTTTTTTTTTATATAATATGGATTGTTCCGTTATATGTTGCATTTTGTAACGCAAAGGAACCATTTATTTTGTTATTGTAACGAAGGGCATTCTACAGAAATATATTACATTTGAATTATTAATGTTGAGAGCAAAAAGAATGTTATATAGTTGCATGGATTCATTCTTTTCATTTTATTATACAAAGTTTGTTGCTTATTTTTAAAATAAGGTAGATCCTTTTGAACAAGGAAAATCAAGTTGATTATTATTTTTCTTTTTATTAATAGTAAATATAAGTTTTTTTTTTTAAATATAAATATTATTCCCATATTACTTTTTTCAGTATAGTTATATATATATATATTATGAGAAAAAGGAAAACACTGAAAAAATGTGTGTTAATTTTGATGCAAACAATTATACATAACCATATTTACTGTATTGTTATGCTTAGGAAAAATTATAAAAAAAAAAATTGTCTATGCATTATTTTCATTGTATTTTCAAAAGGAAAAACTGTGGTGTATTTTCTTTTGTTTTGTATTAATAAATAGTGGTACTGTTTAAGGCTTTTTGATATTTAGAAGTTTTTGTTTTACTATTGGTTCTGGAGGAGCTTTTATTGTCAAATAGAATTCTGCTCTGAAATGTTTAGGGCATTCTCTATTTTCAATTGGATTACTATAATTTTGTTATTATATAGTTTACTTTTTGTCTGGTGAATAACAGTGTTTGATATATATATATATTATATGCGTAATTTAATTTTTTTTTTGTTTCATGATTATTATAATAGTTCACTTTCTCTTGTAATTTTTTGATTAGGTCTCCGAATGACAGTAGGTTAAAAAAAAAAAATGATAATACATTTGAAGAGAGTTTAGAGGGACAGGTCACTTAAAATATTAGTACAAAGGATGTATATAATAAAACTACAAAAAAACAAACAAAAACCTAAAAAAAAAAAAGCTTTTGCCCATATGTTTATACATATATATATATACATGTTACTATTTTATTTATTTTATTTTTTCTAAGTACAACCGTGCATTTTTCTGTTTTTTAACATTGTTTGAGGGGAGGTCTTTGATAGGAGATAAGCCCGGTTATCAGTACACGCAGCGGGGGTATAGTCGGCAAGCATCATACCCACAAAATTATATTATTATTAGTGAAGGTGCCTTATATTGTAATTTATCGGATCGGTGTTTTCGGCATTCTCGATGGTCGCTGGGCCGACTATTCGCCGAGCCTGCGTACATACATAGCCTTTATTATAATTGTTAAAGTAAGTTGAATTTTTGAGGTTTATATACAGTTATTAGTTTATATAATAGTAGCTATTTTAAGAATTGTACAAGACTGATAATCGTTTGTTCTTTGTAATATGATTAACACATATTGATTGTTTTTCATTGATTTTTTTTAAACAGAAAACCGGGCATTCGATATAATGTTACTGCTCACCGAGACCTCCTCTCCGTTTTCTGTTGAATAACAATTCCTTTATATAATTATATATATATGGTGTATGCTTATTAGTTTTCTGTTCTTTTAAAAGGTTATCTTATCGAGTATCATGCAAAACGTTAATAATACAATAAACATTTAATTTTCTTTAAAAATAAAAAAAGTTTAATATAAGGTTATGTAATAATAATAATAATAATAATAATGATAAAATAATAATATAATGGTTATTTGAAAAATATAAAAAAAAACAGAATAATTGTGTGATGCAAATTTATTTTCTTTTGTGTGTGTCCGCTCTGGAGAAAATAGAATTAATTATTTAAATTTTATGTATCGGAAAAAAGGAAAGATTTTTTAAAAATGGGGGAAAATTTGCAAACAAGACAATTTTTGAAATGAATCAAAGTATATAGTAATCAATCATAAAGGTGTGATATATACTCCGCTTTGCAGTTTTTCTTCATTTTTTTTTTGTTTTGTCCTTTTTTCAAACTAAAAACTGTAATAATAATAATTGATATTAATCGTAAAAAGCTTTTTTTTTGTTTTTCCATAATAAAAGGGAAACAGTGTGTGTGAAGCAATTTTCCGTTTGGGAAGTGTTATAGCGTAGTTCGGGAATAAAAAAAAAACTGAGTTATCCAAAAATAAGTAAGATAAAGACCTTTTCTTTATTTCTTCCGTTGAGAAAAAGGCACGTGTAAAAAAAAAAAAAAAGAATAACCGTTGTTCGGTCCCTCCGTATAAAACAGGCGTTTAAAACTACACTAATTAATATAATGGAGGCGCACGCGGTATTAATAGTTTACATAAGTACCGATTAAAACACGGTCTATTGAAGTATTGAGATAATCAGTTTTTTAATGTGATCACCGCCTGGTGTTTTATGTTTATAATTCGCCCGGCGGTGGTCTGTGCAAGCATTGCAGTCTCCTTTTTCTACCATGGAAATAAATTATTCTAGTTAAAATTGTGATGTTTTTATTTATTCATACCCAAAATGAACTCCCAATCCTCTGATCCTAGGGTAAACCATACAGTTATTGGCACCCTTAAAACTACATTTCTGTGATTAAATAAAAAAAAAATACTTTTTGTAAAGGGATCAAATAGAAACTTCCTATAGCTCCTCATTATCTATCCTCAAAAAGACTCAACAGGTTTTTTTGTGTCAAAAGTTCAATAGTTTTACAATATGGCAATATTTATTGTTAAAAGTGCCAAATCTAGTTTTTGGCACCCTTTGGATTTAATTGTGAAATTTTCCCTATGGTTAGTTTGTTTAAAGTCTTACTTAATAGATGACTTAGAGGAACCTTCAAACATTATACTCTTGTATATCTTGCAATAAAATTAGGATTTGTTTACCTATTTATTTACGTTAAAGTTGGAGTGCCAATAACTGTATGGTTTACCCTATATTTTCTATTATAGATTTTACATTGTCCAAGCAGGGCTTGGCAATTGCTTTAGTTTGTTCAATCTTGGTAGAAGTACCAAGGAGATGGTACTGGCTGTGTTATCTATTCTTATGATATACTTAACAGATATTGCCTGCAACTGATGCTGATAATATCGCTACTAGCTACACTTTTATCAATTAGATGAATAGTTTAAATTATGGAAAATTATACTAAGTAACGACAAACAAAAAAAAAAAAATTTACAATTCAAAGGAATAACTCCTTCGAATTTTATTGCCTATAACAATTTTCTCAAACTATAACAGTACATTGTTCTGAAACATCCACAGAAGGTTGGCCTGGGGACTATTTATTAAAATGAAACCAACTTTTAAGCTTATACTACTTAAGCCTCTTTTTTCAAAATTTTCTGAACTGACTATTAAAACATGTATCTACATTTTTGAACTTGACAAGGACATTACATAACTATATATCCCAAAACTATTAGGTCTCACATTCCATGCACTGTGGTAACTGATCTCCAAAAACATACAGTTTACCAACACATATAATGACTGGACTTATCTGGCTGCAACTGACACCCTTATAAAGGAGTAAAAGATCAAAAAGGTGTTGGATGAGAGATTCCCTACTTAAACACTGATGGTAATTGGATCAAGGCAAGAGAAGAGGTTTTGTTAGGGTACTTTCCTTCTCCAATTCCTTGCATAATTTTTATTCTTAGAAATTATGAGCACATTTGCAGGTAATTGAAAAGTAGATGAATAAAAAAAATAAACATTTGAAGTAAAAGAATAAATAAATGAAGTTGGTTTATTCTGTAAAAGTTTATATCCCTAACAAACAAAATCTTTGAAAAAAGTTTTATTGATTAACTCAGCTTTATGACAATTTTTCAGGCTTTGGATTAACCAGTGTGTGGGTGATTTCGCTTTCTGAAATGCCTTTTTTTTTTTTTTTTTTTTGTTAAAAAGAAACTAGTTAATTAATTGAATATTTTAGAAAATATCCTGGTATTACTTCGGATGAGCAGCTCCAAGATGGCGGCCGGCGTGAGTAACCAACAAGGTATTCCGATCACGCCCTACACGATATCCACGTTTCATTTCGGGTTAACCGAGAGTTCCCGAGCAGATGTAGTCCAGACAACCAACCTCCCCGCCTCAATAATGGGAACAACCAACATAATGTACAAATGAATGTTTCTTTAATATAATTAAAGTACAACAGATATCAGTAGAAGTACTATTTCAATATATGAAAATTTCCTTTGATGGTTGCATAAAATTTTAAATTTTAAACTAAAGAGGCCATAGCAATATTTAACAAATAAATTTATTTGTTTGTTTTTTAAAAATTGTCCTGTTTAAATGATTAAATGGGTTCAAGTTATATGCACGTATAAATGGAAAAGGTACGAATAAATTAATATAAGAATCCGAGTATTCCTAACCACCAGATTATTATTTTTTTGAAAGAAAAAGGAATAATTTAATCTTTTGTTTTGTAAATTTATTTGTTTGTTTTTTTAAAATACGTTGTTGTCCTCTTTAAAATATTAAATGGGGTCGAGTTAAATGCACAAGGTACATATAATTAATAATATAAAAATCCGAGAATTCTTAATCACCAGATTATTATATTTTTGTTATTGCAAGGAAAATGTATTTAATAACCAAAAAGGATATTTTTAAAACTGATTTGATGATGATTTTAAATGATATGTCTCCATAGGAAAAAAGAACAAACTACATGATTTATTAGATTCAAGAAAGGGAGTAAACGGTTTAAGAAATTGTATCTATTAAAATCAATTTAACTATAATTATCGGCTAACTTTATTATAATCTAATGGTGATTAATTAAAGAGAATTAATTTAATTAAATACGCTTCAACTGGAAATAATCGCACTTCAATAGACCTTCATTGGTTACGATATTGCCTCTGCGCAATGTTAATTTAATTAAATGTTTATATTTGTTAATTTGTTCTGCCCTAACCCAATTAAAAGTTACACATACATATCAATAATTTTTCGATCAATACTTCCAAGTTTCGACGAGCTGTTGGAAATTCATTCTATAAACGTGCCATTTGGATATAAGTACAGACTTTGTAGCTGCATCAGATCTAACCTAATAAAAGTAAGCAACGAATGAATTAGTTCTGATAAATGCAAACACATCATTGCAAATTTACTCTATGTTTTTCGGTTAGTAATAACATTAATTACCGATTCATACAATCATTGTTATGGCTGCTGTCATTTTCATGATAGCTTAGTTTCTTTGTCATATTATTTATTTATTCGTCAAAACTTTCAGGCATCACATTGAAAACTTGGAACAATTAAGCACAAAGGATGTAATACAAAAATGGGGAAAATTAAAAAAGAAAAACAAGTCTATGACACTATGGTCCCAATGTTATTTGCATAAAACTAGCATTTTGGAATAATAAAATGTCAAATACCAATATTTACCTGGATAAATATAGTCACTTTCTTTAAAATGAAGACTACATATCGTCATATGTTTCGAAACAGGCTTATGTATTCTTAATATTTTACAATCCACTCTTTAAGCTTTTTATTTTTTTTGGAAATAAAAAAATGACACGTCTTTTGGTTTTCTAATTGAACACTGAGGGGCCGAGCAATATTTATTAGAAATTTTTCAAATAATTTTTTGCTCAAACGGGTTTTGATTATGGACAAATAAATTAAAAACGCCAAAAAAACCCTATGAATCCCAGGTAATGGCCCGGCTTCTATCCCCATTCCTCTAGTTCCTGTAAAGAAGCAGCACCGTCGCTTGCGCCCGCCTATAAGTCAACATGTTATTCATTTTTTAAAACTTTCATTTATTGTATACATAAATAAATATATATTTTCAAGCCTTCTCCTGTTGTTTTAAACTAATATCTTATACCCTAAGGTTATTTCAATTTTTTTTTTTGTTCTGGGTCATATTGACCGGAGGTGAGTACATAAGTAACATTGATTCCAATGAATAGTTAAGGGTTAAGGAATGAACACATTTCCAACTACATAATTTAAATTATGGAAAATAACAATATGATTTTATAAAAAAAAAAAAAAAATGTACAACTATATGGTTTTTAAAATTTATTTATACCAGTAAAAATGAGATCTTATAAATGTAAAAACATAAACAGTCTAAAAATAATTTATATAAAATGTAAAAATATATTACATATTCTTATAGAGTCAGTCATTTTTGTCTTAATGAGTATTACTAACAATGTTTTTGTTTTTCTAAGAAAATAACTAAATTTGGGTGATTTCCTTAATATGAAATAATAAAATAGTTTGTATATGGTTCTTTCATCAGCTTACACCTCTAAGCAGACTTTTAGTACAATATTTACATGCAAATATTAAACATTACCTTTATAACAAATGGGTAAAGGTTTTTTTTTTTATTTTTGTAATTTTATTTTGAATAATAAATATATTATAAATCTATCATAAATATATATCATGGACACATTTAGATTATACACTTAAGTTTTAAATGATCAAAACAGTGCAGTTTTGAAACGCATATGTCTGTTGAGATAAACGTTTTGATTTTTTTACCAAAGACTAATCTAGAATAAATTGTTGATCTTAAATTGAACATGTTTTGTGCCCAATTATTTTTTCTTTGTATTGGTAATTTATAAATGTCATTTTTTTTTTTGTTTTTTAAATAATATAAATTAAAAATAATAACAAGACCTGAGAAAGTAACTAAGTATTAATAAAAGCATTCAACATTTTTTATAACATTGTAAATGCTGAAAGTAAGGATCAGTTTTATAATGAATAATAGACTTACTAACTAACCTACTAGACTTAATTATTATGAATAATCCTAAAAATGGTAAATCAGAATTTTGATGGGAAATATATTATAATTTCATAAGTTTGAGTCTTGAACACCAATAAAATTTAAATGAAACTTGCTCAAGTGTGATTAAAATATACTCCTATATGGTACAAAAAAGATATTTATTGTTTAGTTAGAAGTTTTCCATAGGAAGCCCCCTTGCTTTAACAATTGATTCCATGATAAAAAATTTAACTTTTTATCAAGGATCTTTAAATCATAATATTGAAAGTCTGATCCATTATAACAGCTGACAATTAATAGAACATCCTTCAATTTCTTTTTTGCTGGATTGAATCCCTTTTGCCTTTAATGTATTTTTAAATAAAAAAAGAATTAATTACATGGTTGTAACTTAATATTCAGATCTTTAATTTTTTTTCTTCTATTTATCAGATATATTAAATATTAAAGAATAAAGTATGGTAGTAATTTTCTTTAATCCTTAAAAACTTGATGTAAGCAATTGAATCAAAGTTAATGTAAATTACATTACATTAATAGAATTCATAAAATATTTTACAATCCTCTCAAAAACTTTTTTACTTTCACTTACCTATACATGAAATATATAGGAAGGGAAAGTATTGGGATTGAGAAAGATTTTTTGAATAACATTTTTTTAAGGTTGGTAGAACTTGAGATTCAGTTCAACCATCTTATTTCAAAACCTTTTCAATGAAAAGGCTTCTTGGTTATGTTATTGTTGGTAATTAGCTGTTCTGAACATTACTGTGATTTCTTCTATTGTTTTATTTTTAGTTTCTGGAACCTTTTTGTATATGAAAATGATGAATAGAAACTGTAGAGCTGCGAATATCAAGAAGACATAGCTTCCGATGAGTTGCTAAAACAGAAATAGAAAAGAAAGTTTGATTATTTATTCCAATAATGAATGATTAATGATAATGAGGTACTTGTCGAGTTCCTGCATAGCAGCGACTGTAATACCTAACCCCACACTTGCTGGTAACTCGAAAAATCATTCAGTTAAGTTAAAAAATTTAGATCACGTAATTAATTCCCTAAAATATAAAACTCATTAGATAACAATGACAAGGCATAATAACATGGTAGGTCATGTGTGTGGCAAGAACTAGACAAGCACCTATAATGATAATTTTAGAAAATCCTGTAAAAATATATTGAAATTGAATTTTTCACCATTTTACAAAATAACATAATTTTTTTCAGTAAAAAGTTGCTTAGTGAATCACAGTATAATTAATCAATCTCAGACATTAGAAAATTTTAAATAACAAAGTAATATTGGAATTAATTAGTATCAAAGCCCAATGGGATTGGATAATAAAATTAGAATTGAAGAACTTAGTGGATGAACATGTTATATAACAAAAAGTTAAAATCGAAGTCGAAAAAATTAGCTTTTAAGACGTTTGTTTGCTACTTATTTCTGCTTCGCTCATTCAGAAGATTTTGTTGTATGATGTAGTTTTATTATTAAGTCACTACATGGTTTTTGGTAACTTTTAAAATTAACTTTTTATTTATTTATTTTTTTTTACACATTTTTGTGCTGTAGTAATAAGCAAATATGTTGACAGCAAACATAGGAAAAAAATTACTCAAAAATAATCAAATTTAAAAAAAAAAAATCAAAAATAATAATCTTAAAATTAACTTCATAGATTAAATAGTATTAATAATAATAATAAGTGTTTTATTTACATTTTACAAAATAACAAAAGTAATTCTTCATAATAATTTACAAAATGCATGGACATTGTATATATATATATATATATATATATATATATATATATATATATATATATATATATATATATATATGTATATATATTGTATACATATATATATATGTATCTCTCATCTCCCTAAATCACCCAGCTTACATAAATACATCCCACAAATTACACTTACTAACTTTAAACAACTACATAGTACAGAACACACATTGACACAATTTCTCACAGAACACGGAAACACAAAACACTATCTAAAACGTTTTAATATAATAGATACAGACACCTGTGACGAAGACGGACAAGTTCACAACTTCATGATTGCAAACTATATGACAAAGATTTGAACTGATAAGAAACATAATACTGAAACGCGGTAACTGGCCAGAAATTGAACACGTACTATTTACTAAATTTAAGACAGACTTAATGAAATTCATGAAACAAATTGACTTTGACCGACTTACAGACAATAGAACGGCAACCTGATGGCAATATATAGGGCAATCTTGTTGTGCTTGTAGGAGATTTTTAGTTTTTGTTTTATTTTATTTAGTTTATAATTTTTTATATTTTGTTTTTGTTTTTTTTTTATAATTTTTTTTTGTGTTTGAATTCATAATTTCTTAAATTTTTGTATTTAATTGCTAGTAAAAAACAAGAAACTCTGTAATATATGTAGTATGCCTCTAAAGGCATGGGACATGTATACAACAATAAATGGTCTCTTTATGGGATTACCATAAAGGGAAAACAATAAAAAAAAAAAAAAAAAAAAAATATATATATATATATATATAAATATATATATATATAAATCTCGTGTCCCGATATTAGTTGGAGGTAAAATCAGAAACTACTCAACCGATTATGATGAAATTTGGCTCATTGTGTGTAGTTTTGTTCAACGTGAATGATAGGATAGTTTATATCTTGATTATTGGCCTCAATATTTCTTTTATTGCAAATTAAGTGCTCATAATACTACAATTGAGTGTGATTAATTGTAAGTTCTATAAATTTCCAACAGATGGCGGTGTAAGTTGATTTATTTACACAACACTTTATTTTCTTTCGATATTTAAGGAAGGTAAGCATAAATCTATTTTTTACGGCTTGTACTAGGAAAATCCGACTTTTTCCCATGGCAAATTATATGTCGTCTTTTCACATGTATGGAAAACATTGAATCTAATTGTTTTAGCAAAAGACAGGTTAATCAAAATCATTGTGACACTGTTAGTATAACCTCCTGATATGATATCTCACAACATCATGTGTTATATTCTGATTTTAATTAATATGTATAATGGCAAAAGATTAATTTGGTACATTTTTGCTAAATGTCTATTTTGATTCTACTTAACCCTGTTCCAATTATATTCTTTATTAGTTCCTTTTACATGTGCCATTCATTAACACATTATGGTCAAATATAAGATGTAAACAATAAAAACTTTAACCCTTCTAAATTCTTCACCAAACAATTCTAAATTTGGCGTAAAGTTCTATTTTGAATCCCATTGGTTTTTAGGTTAGCTGAAACGTTTTTATCTTTATAAATGAATTTTGATTTGACTATAAAAAAGAATAGGGTATAACTAATTCAACGTATTATAGCTACTGAGCCACAGCAACGCGTGGCCGGGACTGCTCGTATATATATATAGAGAGATAGTCAAATTTAACCTACCATATATATATATATATATATATATATATATATATATATATGTAATAAGTAGTAAATTTCTGAGAACTTAAAATGAAGTATTTGTATAATTAACTGTTTTTTTCTATATTTTCTATTACACTCACCTCAAGTGGTAAAAATCCAATGCCGACAATAAAATTAGCAGACCAGTTGATCGTTACTGCTACAGATGTTGCCACTGGGCGAGCTGCTTGTGAAAACAGTTCTGTCACGATGAACCAAGGAATAGAACCAGGTCCAATGGAGAAGAAAAATACAAAAAGTAGGACAGCTATGACTGAGAGGTAGGAAGCAAATGCGATTTGCTGTAAAAATAAAAATAATCAATTGTTCATATTTCATTAGATACGTTAGCTTATGTTTTATGAGATGAAACTTTTTAAAAGTCAACATTTATTTATCACCAACAGTTATTAGAGATAAATTAGTATTTCAACAAGGCTTCATTTAAAATATTCAATGCATAATTTATTAAACTTAATCATATTAATTTAATCATTATTGTGGGTAACCACCTTGTTTTAAATTATTTAAACAATCATAGTATTTAGTTTTGAATAAACTGAAACAGAAAAATCATCTAAGTATCAATTATCTGCAAGACCAGATAGAAAAATTCACAGTATTATTTTTGTTTGCCACTAACAGGGACAAATTTAGCACATAATTTGGGGGGAGGGGTCCTGACTCCCCGGTATTTTTTTTACACTCACATGTTTCCTTTTGCTTCACAGCACTTTTGCTTTCAAATTTATTTAATGGATTATTTTCTTGCAGCAGGAAGGAATGCAACCTAACATTTATAACATTTATGGATTTGCAGCTATGTATTTGCATTATTTCTGTCAAAATAAAAAATATAAATTTTTCAAGCTCAAATTTTTGGGGAGGTGCCATTACCCCTATGACGGCCCCTTTGGATCTGCTCTTGATAACTACTTTTATAAACTTTATACGTATAGGAAGTTGTTCTGTAGCATTAAACAACCAACTATGCTGAATAATTTGGGACAAGAAAGAAAACAAAATTTCTTATAGAATTGAAGATCTTCAAGTCTTCTTAATATTGAAAAAAATTTACATTACATTATTATTGAATATTCTATTTGTCTATAAATAATCGTCGGAAATTATATATTATATATTATATATAATATTATAAATTATATATATTAGAAGAAAAAAGTGATGTATTAGAGTAAACCTTACAGTTATTGGCTGCTCCCTTAAGACTAAATTTCAGTGGTGACATTTAAAAAAATACTTCTTATGAAGGGATCTAATTGAAACTTCCTATAACTCCTCTTTATCTATCCTTATAAAGACTCAAGAGGTTTTTTTGGGTCAAAAGTTCAATAGTTTTACAATATGGCAATACTTATTGTTAAAAGTGCCGAATCTAGTTATTGGCACCCGGTGGATTTAATTATGAAATCTTCCCTATGGTTAGATTGTTAATAAAGTCTTACTTCATAGATGACTTAGAGGACCATTCAAACATTAGACTCATGTATATCTTGTAATAAAATTAGGACTTGTTTACCTATTTCTTTAAGTTAAAGTTGGGGTACCAATAACTGTACTGAGTGCCAATAACTGTATGGTTTACCCTATAAAATCTTGAAGTTATATGGAAACTAAATGCATAGGAGTTAAAAGCAATCAAACTTGTTTTGTCTGATGAAGAGTCTTAAAAACATATTGAAAAGAGTCTAGTAATTTTCTTGAGTATTAGAAATTCCATTTATATTCCACCAAGCTGGTCCTTGTGTGATTTTTAGTTTGCTATAGTAATTGGGATAACCATTACACCTTCGATCAATTATTTGAACTGTATGATGATTATGGTCTTGTATTGTGAAAATTTATTTGTCTTGCTGTTTGATCAGATATTTTAAGTTTTAACGCTATTACCATTTCATTGAATTGCTCTAACTTTCAGGCAATAAGAGCGCCAACTGCTGAGGGATCTATGTATGTCTTATTACAGAGAAAGTTTTCCCTCAGCTGGTGACAGGAGAGAACCATCTGGACTTAGTAAAAATCCTGCTCATTTCAACTTAGAAAGCAGCTGGACAAAGAAGATAAAGAAGATGGATGCCACCCATGAATTTAAATCATGCCCAATAAGATGTAAGATTATATTTTCTTAAAAAAAAAATCCAGTTACAGATGGAGTTAAATAGTCAATGCTTTTATTCCGATTGAGTCTGATATTTTAAAGTTTTATTTCCTTATTAGGTACTTGTGATGGAACAATGTAAAACAATAAAATGTTAAAAGAAAAAAATCAAGATGTTTGGTATTTGGCAGTACAGCCTCCTCACCTAGATCCCACCCAAAAGGGTCTCCAATAACTTGATAATCTATCTATGTATCCATCTATCTATCTATATATATATATATACATTAACAATAACAATAAAAAAATGTTTACCAACCGTGTTCAAAAGGCAAAATACAAGAAGAAGTGTTGACAGTAACATTCCAATGAAACCAACCAACAACAAGGTCTTCCTTCCTGCCTTCTCTACTAGTACAAGAGATACCACAGTCATCGCTACATTCATCGCTCCCATGCTGAGAGTTGCGTACTGGGCAGCAGTCTCAGACAGCTGAGCTGACTTGAATATATTTGTCGAATAGTACATGGCCTGAAAATAAAGTAAAATAAATATGAAAATATTTAATTTTTTATTCTTGTAATGAATATCAAAAGCAGTGCGATTCATTCAAAGATTAATTGATAATAGAAATGATAGGGATAATGATAACAGAGATATACAGCTGGTAAACAAAAGTTTGTCTCTCTCTCTCTCTCTCTCTCTCTATATATATATATATATATATATATATATATATATATATACACACACTGATTTACTTAAACTCGTAATATATTGGCGCCTGAACATTACGATTTTTTTCAATGAAATTAGTAAACAACAGTTTACATAAATTTCACTTATTTATTTTTATTTTTACGATAACTTAATAATTTTTCCTCAAACGAAGAAATCAAAATACAAATTAATTGTGATGTATAATAAAAAATCTTACACACACATATATATACTATATTATACTATAACTTCATAAAAATAAATAAATAAAAACAATTAGGACATACTTCATGGGTATGTTCCTTACATATAGATTGAGATATTTATAAAAAAACAAAAACAAATATTGCACTTAATAAGTTTATTACTCTGTTAGGCGCATGAACTACAGGTGTAGTGATTTCGGATTTTCCCAGAACAGGATACCTTTTTCCTGGTTAATCATGTAATGGATAGATGCCTAAAGGCAACTACTCGGCACAAAACATGTACTGACCTATCGATAGCGGAAAGGCAGGCTTGAGAGTGTAGCTAGACAACACTTGTAGTCTGTACGCCCAATGTAGGGTTAATACCCAACTCCATTAAAGATATAACAATTACTAATGAACTCTTTGAAATAACTGCATTCTCAATTAACTGACTGCACTCTGAAGTCCTTCATCATTTATATATATAAACTAACCTCTAGAAGGTTCCAGAACATTCAACTGCTTAACATTCAATTGGTTAATTTTCAAATAAATCACAAACAATGACGAACATTTTTCAATTTTGAATCCATTTATACTAAAATCATTTTAATATATATAAATTATGCGGTACATTGGTGCAGTTCACTATTAACTAAACCTCAACTAGTATAATTTAATCAAAAATTAGATTCATTCACTAATATTAATACTATCTAATTCAAGTATCAAGTTGAATATTATGTCTTATAATAAATGTATTTATTAATTTAATGATATCAAAATGTGAATATAACGTTATATTAAAAATTATCACTTACAGCATTAATTCCAGAAAACTGCTGAGCGAGCATAAGAGCTACAGAGATGAAAAGAGGTGCTCTCAAACTGGGGTCGATAAGAATTTGATGCAGGGAAATCTTTTCTCCTCCTTCACTTTTCATTGCTTCTATCTCATCGTGTACATCCAAGTCTCCTCTCAGCCAAGTAAGAACTATGAACATGTTTTTATTTTATTGGAAACAGTAATACAATGGATCATCTCTATGATGTATAATACTTTCTTTGACAGAGTAGTATAATGTGAAGTCTATATTTGATAAGGGCATGAGATAAATAGTTCAATAGTTCATATGACATTGAGAGATAGAACAGGTAATTAAAGATTGAGCCTTAACTTACTGCAGGCAAACTAAGCATTTATATATAAATGTATTGAATAAAAAGACTAAAAATTGTTAGGGACAGAAAACATAAGTTTTTTTAGTGTAAGTTAATAATTTGGTCATATATAAGCCAGTTTTTGTTCAGTTCAGTTTTCGTTAGGATTTAGCTCAATTAGTTTAATGTAAATCATCGAAGAAGAATTGGCTCTTTTTGAAGAAAGTTATTGTGGAGAGTTATTGACAACTTTATCTGAATGAGAATGCATTATTTAGTCAGCAAGTGATCAAGTTTAATTTCACTAGTAAAAACTATAAGGTCTCGCGGAAGGATTGCAGTTTTAAACAATATTAAATAGAATTATAAATTATTAACTACATGCTATTAAATTGTGGTTGTACTTTTTAATCATAATAATCTTGCAATATAATATGTGGCGCCCAAACGGAAGCCAAATGAATAACTAGGTTCTTTTTCTTCACTTAGTGAGGAAGAGTACTGTAATTTATAGGATTTTTTAATGAAGGAGCTCTTCCGTGTTTGAAGTTTATTATTTTTTTCCCAACGTTTCGAGCTATTGGCTCATCCTCGGAGTTATCTTATCCTAAGTTACTTCTTTTTTCACATTGGCCATTTGTCATCTTCTATATATATATTTTTTTTAAAACAGTATATGAATACTTTTGTCTCCTTATTATTTATTACATTTTATGGCCTGTTTCACCTTTTTTTTTTTTTTTATCAAGTTTAAGTTTTTTAGCAAGTGATCAAGTTTAATTTCACTAGTAAAAACTATAAGGCCTCGCGGAAGGATTGCAGTTTTAAACAATATTAAATAGAATTATAAATTATTAACAACATGCTATTAAATTGTGGTTGTACTTTTTAATCATAATAATCTGGTAATATAATATGTGGCGCCCAAACGGGAACCAAATGAATAACGTAATAACAAAGTATACTGTAAATCCTATGTTAATAGTTATGACAGCTGTATCAAACTTAAAAAAAAATATGTATTAAATAAGAAAGAAAAGGTTGCTCTTTGTAATATAGGATTCAGAAAATTATGATAAATCATACCTTGTTTATCATTATAAGATCTTTTTTTATTTATTTAGCACCAAGTTACCACCAATATACTGTATATTGGGTAATGCAACAGTGGGAATCCTAAATTTTACCTATCCTGTTATAATTAGAATAAGGATCTTTAAATAGTACCTGACATTGTATTTTTACTCCCTTTAAAAAATCCTACGGCTACCTGTCGGGCCAAGAACTTATTTACCTTGGGTGTAGTAGCCAGCTATGCTAACCACTATCCCCAGGGGTGACCCCTATCAAATTCAGATTTGAGAAAACGGTGGTGCTTTTCTTAATAACTCGAATGAATTAGGTGTCAAAATGAACATTTAAAACATATTTAACCATGTGAGTTGGACCTTGACTAGTTGGTTACCTACCTTGCTTAGCTTTCAGCTCATTTCCCGTACTTTGGAGAACATGTTTGGGCGATTCGGGGCACATTGGGAGGGAGGCAAGCTGGAGCACTGCTGGCACTGCAGTGAGTGCCAACAGAACTGGCCATAGCGACTCGCTTCCGAGGACAGCCGCCAAGCCGAGGATCTGTGATAGAGCGATGCTGATAGTAATCACCAGCTGGTATACTGTCCCTAGCTGTAAAAGAGTTCATTTTATCATTCTAAAGACTAATATGAAAAACATATACCCTTACATTAAACTAAAACTTAATCAATGTTTCTAAATAAAAAATGTTTACACGTTTGTCAAGTGGTAAACATTATAAAAGGCACATATCCATAAAATATGTATGTACCTACATGCATATACAAAATATACAATTATTCAAGAATAATGAATTTGGTTTCAATCCTAGTTCATTTTCAGACATTTTTTGAGCTTTATTATCTTTTCTTAGAAAGTTTCAAATGTTACATATACAATGCTGTTTCTTCTGAATATATTCAATGAAAATATTATATATACTACTAAGTATGAATTGAATTATATATATACTGTATTAGATATCAACTTACTGCTCCACGGAGGCTCACTGGTGATATTTCCGTCAGATAAACTGGTGCAAGACCAGCATTTAACCCTGCATTGATTCCAATGATAAATCTTCCGAGTATAAGAAGCTCATAGGAAGAAATCAACTTTGAAAAACCTTTAAAGAAAAAAAAAATCATCTCAATTTTATCTTTTACTATTTATTCTAGATAATGTTAAAGATTTAATAAAAATGTCATGATGGTGGAAGAATAGATTAAGTAGAAATCAATTGCAGTTTCAACTATAGATAGTTTTAAACTATAGTCTTAATAGATAGTTTTAAATTATAGTTTTTAATTTAAAAATAAAAAGTTATTAAATTTCAACTTATACAGTCTTAATAGTTTGAGCGATAGTTAATTAGTTTCGATTCACTCCAAGGAGTGATAACTAGGGAGGGGAGGAGGAGTTAATTTCCCTTATTAAGAACAAATTTTGAGGTTTTTGATACTCAAAATACTATGTTTGTTGTAACGTCACTTAATGCCACTAAGGCTAATCGGACGATGCTACTGTGGGAGTCCTAAATTTTGCCTAGCCAAGTATAATTAGGATAGAGATCTTTAATGAGTACCTGACATCGTACAGGCTCGGGACCACCATTTCACGTCCTATGTGAGGGACGGCATAGGCAAGGATCTTTTACCCCCATTAAAAAATCCTAGGGCCACCTCGGGGCGCGAACTCGCGACCTTTAGTATTGTAGGTTTCTATCCTCACCACTACACCACAGGTGATCCCTCTATATACTATGGACAGTAAACATAAAAATATAAAAAATATCAATAGTGGAAACTATCAATTTTTTTTACATCACTAATATTTTTTTGGGTAATGAGATGGCTGAGTAGCTAATACATTAGGAAAAACGCGTTGAGAACCAAAAGACAACCAGTTGAAAACCGAGAGCCAGGGGATATTTAATAACACATGGCATTAACCCCCCTCCCTGACCCCTGGCCTGGGAAACCCTGTATAACCTGAAAGGCGAGGAAAAGGAGAAACAAAAAAAATCCCAAATATTTTTCAATGTTAGTAAAGTTACAATGATTCATTGTATTCTTTATTCTTGTTGTGACAATGATTTATTGTATTCTTCTGCATGTTATACACCAAGTAGTTACAAATGCCATTTGATACTTTTAAAATCCCTGCTGATGCTGACCAAAATGGAAAAAAAAAATAGTTTTTTAAAATTAATTTTGCGTTGAACCTATTCCAAGTTCATGTGAAATATGCCTTTTTTACATAAGTTATTCATGGGAAGTTGGAAGATTTGGTATCAGTCCGGAATAGTATTTTCAAGAGACCTTTTTACAAGATGTGTCACTATTCAAGCAAAGCAATTCTTATTAACATTAACGTAATGTTAAAAATGTTGATTTGCAATGTTTTTTATTTCATATATTCTCCATAATAAAAATAAAATAAAATCACTATGCCCAGTACTCACCCATACATACCGCAGCAATCGCAACTAAAATGTTGTTGTACAGCAGGGCTCCCTTTCGTCCTAATTTGTCAGCGACTAATCCGACAATACATCCACCTATCATTCCTCCTACACAGAATATGGAAACTGCTATCGACCATATCATTGTTACCTAATAACACCATAATTCTTTGGTAAGTAAAAAAAAATGTGAGTATTACAAGTTTTTATTATCAATATAATAATTTATATTACAATAACTTTTAACCTATTTAGCCATGTGTGGCATTAGAGGTGCTACTCTAGTGGTTTTACGTAGCTATTCAAACCAGGCTGGTAGGTCGAGATTTATTCAGTGGATCCACCAAAAAATAAATTTGAATCTTCCCAGAGCGGATTAGAACCACAACCACTAGACTCGAGGCCATGCTTTTGCATACTCGGCCAATATGGTCAAATTTTCTTATTGTTGTTAAATTTCAACATTAGCAATATTTAATTTTTCTTTGATCGATTATGGCACTCAGGATATCTGTACAGACTATGTAAACTCCTACATACTTTCTCGTCGTCTGTTCATACCTCTCAGACAGGTTATTCGAAGAAATCATAATATTCATCCATCTTTTCTCAGTCTACTGATGTTCCTCAAGGTGTCATCCTCGGCCCCATCCTCTACTCAGTTTATACAGCTGACATCCTAACACTGTTATCACCATGTATGCCGATGACACATTTGTGTGTGCTAGCAGTTAGCAATGACCCAGTCCTCACATCTCAAACATCATAAGAAGAATGGTGTCAAAACTGAAGAATTAAAATCCTATCCTGACAAATCCCATAAAATAACTTTTACACTTTGTCATAAACATATGACCTCCTGTCGAACAGTATCCTTTAATAAAACTCCACTTTTCCCGGAATTGATGATCCGGCTAATTTATATGACAGTAATGGGACCCATTTAGACTGATGGAATCGAACTTCCGTTCCGTTGGCTCCATCAAACCATCAAATTCCTTTTGAATCCAAAGCAAAGCAATTCAAAATCCTTTGTAAAAACCTTAATGCTTCTTAAGTAGTCTTTACTTATCATTAGATAATTAATTTATAATTTTTAAACTATTTAAAACGTATATGCAGAGGACCTGGGTTCGATTCCCGGCCGTGGTCGAATCTTTTATCTTCTAATTAAATAGCTTAATGCTTCTTATTTTGTCCACTGAAATCATCCACAAAGACCTTAACGATCCAGGTACCAGTCTTTTAACAATAAACTCCATAGCCATCCGAATCCACTTGTCGCCAATCTATATTCCAGACGACCCTCCTAGACGTCTGAAAAGATGATGGCCTAGGGACCTTGTGTGTTAGTTGTATAAGTGTGTGATGTCACCCACACATATTTATTTCTAATTATAGTAAGAGGGCTATTATATAAATATTATGTATATTAATTGTTATTATATTATATGGTATAGTGCTAATTATTATATTATATTGTATGAGGGCTATAAATATTATGTATGTAAATATTAATGAGTAAAGTGATTATATTTTAATTGTAATAATTATTCTAATTAGATGGCCTGAATATTTGAGTTTATATACATATGCGAAGTAATAACATAGGGCCAAACTTTGTACCCTAAACCCTCCTTATTGCCCTAGTTCTGAGAAGGCCCCACTCCAAAAAGGTACCAGTCTCTAAGAGAATCTTTTGCCAGATAGACATATTGTTGCCCCTAGATTCGGCCAAGCCCTCTCCTTGTTCTATAGCAGGCCTTTATAATAATATTAGTTATATTCATTGAATTTTAAACAACAAAAAACGTTATGATTATTAAAATGTTATAATTATTAAAAATTAAATATTAGCTTACAGTCCCCGTAGTGGGAGGCTCGCCATCTCTCTCTGCCTTCACTGAAGAAATCCATTGTGATATTAGCTGCAAAATATTTATTGTTTATAATTACTTTATGTAAAATAATATAACTGGTTTACTAAGTAACTATGATTTAAAAAATAAAAAATACAACTTACATCTTGAGGAGCGTTGATTACTCCAGTATTGTAGCCATGTTGAAAAGCTGATCCAAAAGCCGCTGCGGCTACAGCTAACACCAACCTGCTTGTCAGTTCCTGAAATAAACAAGATTTTATTTGTTCAATTATCTTTCTTGCCTTGATGACTTGAAAAAAATTATATTTAAAATTTTTAAATATTTTTTATAACAAGGGAAAAGATTGGCCTTGGAAATGATTTGAATCCGGAATCCAGTTTCACTAGTTCTTTCACTATTTGATTATTTCACCTACCAAGCACATAATCCAATCAAGTCCAATATTTTCTCTGTTAAAAAATAAAAATATTTTAAAATAATAAAGATTTTATTTAATTACAAAGGAATAAAGAAATGTATTTTAGTTAAGTCAGGGAGCAGGGTAGCTCATTGGTTAGGTATTGAGATTCTGTTCTCTAAGGGGGAAAAATCTGATGGTTGTGTGTGATCACGGTCAAATCACCTCCTTGCATGTAGGCTGACCAACAAACAGTGCTTCCTTACACTGCACTGCACCCAAAACCCTTCACGGGTTGGAGTGGTATATTTTTATTATTTAAATCACCATTATCAATATATTTTCATGAAGAAGCAATTTATTTATAACAAGATAGTAACGAGAAATAATTGAAGATTAGAGAATTTTATTTTATTTTCTATGGCCTAAACATAACATTTTTGGTCATTTATAGCGCAGTCCTTCTTAATATAAAGTAATTATCTCATACAAAAATTTTGAGTTATGAGATAATTACTTACTACTAAATTGATCTCTATATATTATAATATAATCTATATGTATTAATTATCTCTATTTATAGCATATATAAAGTTAAGTAGCTAGGGTGCCCGGCTTCGCTCCGGTAGTTGTGTGGTAGTTTTAATACCAAAAAAACTTTAAAATTAAAGGAAATATAGAACAAAATCAGCACTTTTTTGAAAATTCGGTTTTAACTTGGTATCAATATTCTGCAGACTTGAGAGTCCGCCCTAATATGGAACCCTGTATAATTTTCAGGGGGTTGAAAATGGTAAATGAACAATTAATTTTCCTGCAATTTAGTCGAGTTATGCTTGCTTTGATGATTTCTGTGATTCTGAATCTTATAAGCCCATTCCAAGTAGTCAGAAGATGATAAGTTATTAGATTATTGTTGAAAAATCTGGTATCTCAGTTAAAAAAATTATATCTCAAGTAAAACTTAAGCACTGACTACTATGATGGTCCTATTTGATCCAGAAGTATAGAAACTACCGAAGATTCATAGAAACTTTTTTTTAAGACCTTTTTTCCATTTTAACCTCCCTTAAGATATCCCCCCATAATTTGAATGGTTTCTGCATATCTCGAATCTTACTACTATTACAAAGTGAAAACCAAAATTTCTTGAAGGCACAATTTTTTCAACATATTTCTTTTTATCTTGAACTACGAGGGATGATAAAATCTTGAATGCTGTTATTGGAGTCAGTCGTTTTGTCAACTGGAATGCTCGGCATGTAGTAATCAAACCAACTTCTTTTTCATAAATACAATAAGAACATTTCAAACTTTTTATTTTCGATTTATATCTACTCAATTCATCTCTTTTTTTATGTCTAATTTTATTCGCTCATTGTACTACTAGGAAATGTTCACTTATATTGCATTAAATTTACTTTAGTATATATTATATATAGATTAAATGTAACGTGCTGATCATATATTAGCCATCTCATGAGAAAACTAATTTTTTTTAAGGAAACCAGTTGGTTTTCTAATTGATTGCTGAGATATAAAGAACTTATTTTATTTTTAAACTCTAACTAATTATTTTCTCTTAGTTTTTTAGTAATTTAAAAAGAACAGCTGAAAAAATATAGAACGATTACCTACATACTGAATGAATGGACAATAAACATTGAGTGAAACGCACCCTAGCGCTTTCTGGTAGCCTAGAGCTCGAACTAAATATTTCATTCATAAACTCGTGTCTCAATCTCAGAGAGGCTAATTAAATGGTGCGAGAGGCTTAAAATTCCAGCCCTTTTCTCTTCAATTTTACACTCTTAAGAGAAAAACGGAAACCTTCTTCTCTGTAAGGGGTCATATGGCTAAACGAAGGCATAACTTCCTTAATCCTACGTGGAGTCGTTTTTGAGCCTATTCGGCACGCACATTGTACACTTTGCTTTATAATATATATTTATTACTGCGTGATTATGATACACAGGGGTGTCATGACCCCCCTAATTTCGAGCTCGATCCGCCCCTGGAGTGACTAGAGGTTGAACCGAAAAACAAAGAACAAAAAAATCTGGTGCGTGCTCGCAACACACAACTTTCACTTACCAACTTACTTAAATTAGAAATTAATGAGTTTTGTTAATTGCCACTTCTCAAATGAACAGAACGGCTTTAATTATGAACAATGGTCTGTCATTAAAGGCGTACTCCGCATGCGTGGGCTCAACGAGTTTTATGAGTTGACTGAATATTTTTCTTTTTTTCTCCTCTTTATGTTTTCTTTATTTTTATCATATCTCATATTTAGCCATTCCTTATTTTTAGGCGTAACGAGAGACAGTTAATTTCTCCATGTAAACAAAAACAAAGGTACTTTATAAGAAAGAAACAAACAAACAAAAAAGGCCCCCCGCCCAAAAAAAAAACCCTCAGAACATTTTAATAATGATAAAGCTTACATGATATTAAAGAAAACCTAATTTTCATTAAACATGACGAATTTGATAAAAATCGTTAAAGCTGTTTTTGGGATAATCGAAAAAAAAGGTAAAAATTGGAAAAAAAGTCATGAAATAAAGTGCCCCCTCAGTTGGACCAATTTTGATGAAATGTTGGCTTTTACATATTTGGTATATACATTCATCAAATACCCAGTTTCTTCAAAATCGTTAAAGCCGTTTTTGAGTAAATAAAAAATATATACACGTGAAATTGGTACAAAATTTATTAAGTAAAGTCCCCCCTCCGGTTGATCAATTTTGATGAAATTATTACAGTCGTATCTCGGGCATATACATACATCATATACCCACTTTGATCAAAATCGTTAAAGCCGTTTTTGAGTAAATAAAAAAAACAAGTGAAAATGATACAAAATTTATTAAGTAAAGTCCCCCCTCCGGTTGATCAATTTTGATGAAATTTTTACAGTCGTATCTCGGGCATATGCATACATCATATACCCAGTTTGATCAAAATCGTTAAAGCCGTTTTTGAGTAAATAAAAAAAACACGTGAAAATAATACAAAATTTATTAAGTAAAGTCCCCCCTCCGGTTGATCAATTTTGATGAAATTTTTACAGTCGTATCTCGGGCATATACATACATCATATACCCAGTTTGATCAAAATCGTTAAAGCCGTTTTTGAGTAAATAAAAAAAACACGTGAAAATGATACAAAATTTATTAAGTAAAGTCCCCCCTCCGGTTAATCAATTTTGATGAAATTTTTACAGTCATATCTCGGGCATATAAATAGATCAAATACTCAGTTTAATCAAAATCGTTAGAGCCGTTTTTGAGAAAATCGAAAAAAACGTAAAAAGTTATTAAATAAAGTACCCCCTCCCTTTGAGCAATTTTGATGAAATTTTCGCTGTCACATCGCGGGCATATACCTACACTAAATACCCAATTTCAGGTTCCCACGGTTTATAGTTTTTGAGCTAGTCTGTTCACACACACACACACACACACAGACACACACACACACACACACACAGACCATTTTGCGGGATTTGGTTATTACGACTCAGGGGGTCCCAAAACGTGTATTTCCGTTGAAAACCGGAAGTCGAAATTTTTCACGATCGCAATACTTCCACTTACTATATATTTCATATATAGGTAAGTGAAAGTAAAAAAAAAATCTTTTTTTACGTATTAATCTCTGAATTACTTTCCTTTCTTTCTTTCTTTTTTTTTTTTTATTCAGTCCTTAAAGATTAATCCCATACTGTATCCTTGAGATAGCATATTTTATTTTATTTTTTATAAGATGTAAAAGTATTAGTAATTGCATCATGTATTAAATAAATTTTACCGGTGTTGACGTTTGTCTAAGCTTGGCATATTACAGAACTAAGATTCGATAAAAATATCGTTTGGTTCAATTTGGAGAAGACTTCTTCAAACATTTTTCTTTTGTTTTTGATAACTTAATTTTCGAATGTAATCACCAGAGTGAATGAAAATATTCTAAACCTAAGGTTTTATAAATGTATGTGGATCGTTAAAAAAAAAATCTGGTGCGTGCTCGCAACACTTTCACTTACCAACTTACTTAGATTAGAAAATAATGCGTTTTGTTAATTGCCACTTCTCAAATGAACAGAACGGCTTTAATTATGAACAATGGTCTGTCATTAAAGGCGTACTCCGCATGCGTGGGCTCAACGAGTTTTATGAGTTGACTGAATATTTTTTTGAATGTTTTCTTTATTTTTATCATATCTCATATTTAGCCATTTCTTATTTTTAGGCGTAACGAGAGACAGTTAATTTCTCCATGTAAACAAAAACAAAGGTACTTTATAAGAAAGAAACAAACAAACGAAAAAGGCCCCCCCCCACAAAAAAAAAGCCCCCTCAGAACATTTTAATAATGATAAAGCTTACCAGATATTAAAGAAAACCTAATTTTCATTAAACATGACGAATTTGATAAAAATCGTTAAAGCCGTTTTTGAGATAATCGAAAAAAAGGTAAAAATTGGAAAAAAGTCATGAAATAAAGTGCCCCCTCAGTTGGACCAATTTTGATGAAATGTTGGATTTTACATATTTGGTATATACATACATCAAATACCCAGTTTTTTCAAAATCGTTAAAGCCGTTTTTGAATAAATAAAAGATATGTACACGTGAAATTGGTACAAAATTTATTAAGTAAAGTTCCCCCTCCGGTTGATCAATTTTGATGAATTTTTTACAGTCGTATCTCGGGCATATACATACATCATATACCCAGTTTTATCAAAATCGTTAAAGCCGTTTTTGAGTAAATAAAAAAAACACGTGAAAATGATACAAAATTTATTAGGTAAAGTCCCCCCTCCGGTTAATCAATTTTGATGAAATTTTTACAGTCATATCTCGGGCATATAAATAGGTCAAATACTCAGCTTAATCAAAATCGTTAGAGCCGTTTTTGAGAAAATCGAAAAAACGTAAAAAGTTATTACATAAAGTACCCCCTCCCTTTGAGCAATTTTGATGAAATTTTTGTTGTCACATTGCGGGCATATACCTACACTAAATACCCAATTTCAGGTTCCCACGGTTTATAGTTTTTGAGCTAGTCTGTTCACACACACACACACACAGACCATTTCGCGGGACTTGGTTATTTCGACTCAGGGGGTCCCAAAACGTGTATTTCCGTTGAAAACCGGAAGTCGAAATTTTTCACGATCGCAATACTTCCACTTACTATATATTTCATATGTAGGTAAGTGAAAGTAAAAAAGTCTTACAGATTAAAAAAATCTGGTGCGTGCTCGCAACACACAACTTTCACTTACCAACTTACTTAGATTAGAAACTAGTGCGTTTTGTTAATTGCCACTTCTCTAATGAACAGAACGGCTTTAATTATGAACAGTGGTCTGTCATTAAAGGGGCACTCCGCATGCGTGGGTTCAACGAGTTTTAAGAGTTGACTGAATATTTTCTTTTTTTCTCCTCTATATGTTTTCTTTATTTTTATCATATCTCATATTTGGCCATTTCTAATTTTTAGGCGTAACGAGAGACAGTTAATTTCTCCATATAAACAAAAACAAAGGTACTTTATAGGAAACAAAAAAGACCCCTACCCCATTTAAGCCCCACCACAACATTTTAATAATGATAAAGCTAACCTGATATTAAAGAACACCTAATTTTGATTAAACATGACGAATTTGATGAAAATCGTTAAAGCCGTTTCTGAGAAAATCGAAAAAAAAGTAAAAATTGCAAAAATAGTCAAGATATAAAGTGCCCCCTCCGTTTTAGCAATTTTGATGAAATGCGGGCTATCACATCTTTAACATATACATACGTCAAATACGCAGTTTGATCAAAATCGTTAAAGCCGTTTTTGAGTAATTAAAAAAACACGTGCGAATGATACAAAATTTATTAAGTAAAGTCCCCCCTCCTGTTAATCAATTTTGATGAAATTTTTACAGTCATATCTCGAGCATATAAATACATCAAATACCCAGTTTGATCAAAATCGTTAAAGCAATTTTTGAGTAAATAAAAAAAACACGTGCGAATGATACGAAATTTATTAAGTAAAGTCCCCCCTCCGGTTAATCAATTTTGATGAAATTTTTACAGTCATATCTTGGGCATATAAATACATCAAATACCCAGTTTGATCAAAATTGTTAAAGCAATTTTCGAGTAAATAAAAAAAACACGTGACAATGATACGAAATTTATTAAGTAAAGTCCCCCCTCCGGTTAATCAATTTTGATGAAATTTTTATAGTCATATCTTAGGCATATTAATACATCAAATACTCAGTTTAATCAAAATCGTTAGAGCCGTTTTTGAGAAAATCGAAAAAAACGTAAAAAGTTATGAAATAAAGTACCCCCTCCCTTTGAGCAATTTTGATGAAATTTTTGCTGTCACATCGCGGGCATATACCTAAACTAAATACCGAATTTCAGGTTCGCACGGTTTATAGTTTTTGAGCTAGTCTGTTCACACACACACACACACACACGCACACACACACACACAGACCATTTCGCGGGACTTGGTCATTTGGACTCAGGGGACCCCAAAACGTGTATTTCCGTTGAAAACCGGAAGTCGAAATTTTTCACGATCGCAATACTTCCACTTACTATATATTTCATATATAGGTAAGTGAAAGTAAAAATACATAGCTGTCTACTAGACAAACTAATCCGAACTCAAGAAAATTCTTCGCAAGAATTTTGTTTTTATTAACTACATACATTTATAAAACCTTGAATTTACAATCTAATTGGATTTACAATAACTTTTTACGTTTTTTTCGATTTTATCAAAAACGGCTCTACAGATTTTAATAAAATTGGGCATTTGATGTAAGTATATGCCCGAGATATGACTGCAAAAATTTCATCAAATTTGAACAATCAGAGGCGGCACATTATATTCGGCAAATATTCCGTCAACTCATAAAACACGCTGAGCTCACGCATGCGCAGTACACCTTTAATGACAGACCGATGCTTTATAATTGAAGATGTTCTGTTCATTTAATGGAAATTATTTGTTTCATGGGAACTATATTAAGCTTTTAAGAACTACATAGAGAATTATAAAATCAGACGACTTAAAGTATTATGCTTGCATTGCCGAAGTATCGCAAGTAAAACTTTTATTTAATAATAAAAAGATTAGTGTTTTTTATGGAGCAAATCAAAACAAAAATAAGAAATGAATATGGAAAAATGTGTGACTTTGAGAAGTGGCACTTAGCGAAACACATCAATTTCTAATCTAAATAAGTTGGCAAGTGAAAGTTGTGTGTTGCGCGCACCCATCAGATTTTTTTAGTAATGAAGCAATTTTCATCCTACTTTTATATTTTGCTGTCTGATTAGATATACCTAATATTGACTATTTAATATATATATATATATATATATATATATGTTTTAAAAAATACCCTTTTTGATAAGATTGAAACTTTAAATTAGGTTTAAGAAAATTTCTTTAGTACCAACCTAAACAATTTTTCATATCATATGAAATGCCATGTAATGCGCTTTTTAAACGATACCAATTTTATAGACCTAGTCAAATTTGGAAAACATCTATCATGATTTTTTCTATTTCTGGACCTAATTTGAGGGCTTTGCAGGTCCATAATTCAAACACGGGTGGACGCTTCTCAGTAATATTTCACAATTTTTCTAGTCAATACAAATAGTACGAATGTACCAAATTTAAAAAAAAAATTGAGAGGTTGAAGTTCAAAATGATATTTTTGTATTGATTTGACGTGGAATGGCCCAAACATACATGGGTCATTATCTGAAAATGTGTAAATCGTACGTCCGGTCCATTTTCAACCACTAAAATGAGAGCTAGCTAGTTACTAGAAAATAATAGGAACTATTTCACTCCTTTTGTTGTTCTATGGAGGCCAAGCAATTTTTTTCCTCAACTATTGTTTTTCGATGGAAAATGGTTATAGTTTTGGATTCTGCAGTCTTTTTCAATTTTAACCTACTTACAGTGATTAAAAAATAATAAAGACTTTGAAAATTTCACTCCCTCATTTTTTCCAAAAATTTCTTAAATGAGGGAACGAATAACTATGTACATTTTTTGTATTCTGAAAAGGATTTGAGAATGCTTTTGAATGTAAAGGTGACGATTCCTAAACTATGACCAAAAGTATGTATCTGTAACCTAACCTAACTCTAAAATCAAGCTTACTTTTGGCTGTACGCGTTTGCAATTTCCTATTTTTGAATTTGAAATTGTTTTTATTGTATTTCTATTGTTATTTTAAGATTGTATTTCTTTGAAATATACGCGTTTTTGCTTTCACTTCTGAAAGTTTACTACTACCTCAACACATTTTTCGCGACCTAACTCACATTTCACTCCCTCACTTTGAAATTGTTTTCATAATTTTTAAAAAGAACAATTAAAGGTTCTCCTGTCTGGCTACTATTTAAAAGGTGAAGGTAATATGCCACTGAGTACGTATGAATTTTTCGGGTCGAAATTATGACATTTCAATAATGAAATTTTAGGAAGTGAAATCTACGCATCTTCAGATAATGACCCATATATGAAACTAACATTTGCTTTTAAATACATTGGTAAGGTATTTAATACATCTGTAAGTAACAACTGATTTATCATTTAATAATATGAATACAAAAAACATTAAAACTTACTGTAAACTGGCATTCTTCAATGCAATCGTAGATCTCACTTTTAATGTTAAAGGTTTCTTGACTTTCTGGCTTGAAGCCATTTTCCTTAGTCAGCATTGACTTCAACTTGAGCGAACCGGATTTTTCCCCAACGTTACTTTCCCAAAAAGAGATGAGCCGAATTTGTTCACTGCTCGGTTCCATTTTTAAATGGCTACTGAAGATTTCAGCAGTGGTTATTCCCCCGTCAAAATATAAGAAAAAGATTATATACTCATAATACCAATAAACCGTTTAATTCCGATTTAACATTGATTAGATTGTTATATAACTCGGAATCTGTAGCCAGTTGAATAAATTGATCTTAAAAATACTTTTAGACCATGGACGAGATTTATATCATTTGAAAGGCGGCCATTCTGCCGTTTTATCGTAATTATTCTGTGTTTATTTATTTTTGTTATTTTTTGTATTGCTTTAAATATTAATTGTTTTTGTGTATTTTTTCTTGCAAAAACGTAGTATCATATTATGCAGTGCATTGAACGTCATCATTTTTACCCCTATTCATTTACATTGATAAATAAAGTAAATGAATAGGGGAGAGCGGGGTTGGTTGGCAACAGTTTTCACTTTTTTGATTGTTGAGTCGTTCCTGTAATCCCAATAGGGCTGATACCACTGTAAACTCTATAAGTATTAAAGTACTTCAAGTATTTTTTTCAACACATAATATTTAATACTAAGATCATCAAAAACTGAAGAATTCGTCTATCAAGAGTATGCCAATTAACCCCCAAGGTGGGGCAGGTTGGCCTAGAAGGTGGGGTTGTTTAGCCATCTCATTCAAGTACTGCCTGACACATATTTTTATTAAAAGGTGCACTATAATGGTATAATAATTTTGTGTCGGTTTTAACCAGCTATTAAGGGAAAATAGAATGACATAGGAAAATAGAAGGAGATAGAAGTTTAGACTGTCGTCACTTTCTGCATAAGAAAAATTGCTCTCATCCTCCTTGCTGGAACTAAAGACAATTGGTAGTTTCACCTTTGTTTATGTTTACCTTGCTTTTGTGAATTGCTACTACTCCAACAAACCCCAGTTGAAGAGAGCCAACTAACCCCACAGGAGAGATAATATGAAAGAGGCTGCCAGGACAGGGGGGAACAATCAAACAAGAAACTGGTTAGTCGAAAGGTTATGTTTTTCAAAGGAGTTCTGGGCTATGTGAACAGAATCGGAGTAAAATGTTTTGCCATTCCTTTAAACTAAATTTACTGAACACATAAAAATTTACTTACATGTTGTAAAATCAATCAATGAAGCATACTCTTCTCTACACTGTTAGCATCGGATTGAAAACTCAGGACAAGACTCCAGAGGTCGAGCGGGTCACATGGTACAATGGTGGGGGCGTCACAACAGGTGACGGAAACTATAAGCCAATGGCCAACTTGTCCCCTATGCCAACCAACCCTGCTCTCTCCTAGGAATTATTTAATTTGTAGTTTTGGTTTCACGTATTTTCTAGGGGGGCTGCCTATTATTGTTTATATAATACTTAATAAATGAATCGGCCGTTTGAGAAACCCTCCATGTCCACAAATTCAAATTATTGGAAAAGTGAAAAAACGTTTTATCTTTTGAATTAAGAGATTTTCTTAACTTAAATTAATTTCTCCGACACGTATTCCTACTTAGAATACACTTTTAATGATTTGATAAATCTATGTTCGTTAGATAGATTTGAAAAATAAATGTTTTTTTGGACATGTAGGGTTTCTCCTGATTATGGAAGACAAACGATTATTACAAACTATATATTTAAAAATTAATATACTGGCGGTGCAGGTTCGAATCCCGCCCAAGCCCGCTCGATTCTGTTCGGTTACGGCCTCACTGAACAGACTCAGCGGCTTGCCATGGATTAGAAGAGGTTGGTTACCTGTAGATAATCCGTCCCGATTTGCCCTCGTTGCATAAAGCGGACTTTAAAAAAACAAAAACAAAAAAAAAAAAAAATTAATATACACATTACACATATTGTATTGCCTAATAAATGAAAAATAACTTAAAGTATAAATATATAAGGTTGAAATAGGTAAGATTCAATTTCACGGTTCTTCATTCAAGTCTTCTATAGTTCCAAGGGCGTACTCAGGATCAAAACTAGGGGGGGGGGGGGAAGCTATGGTCGTTCAGGTTGTAACATCTTACCGCGGAAAAGTGAATGAAACCAAAATTATGTATAATTATAGCAGTGCTTTATCAACTAAGTCCCTCATTGTTCAATTAAAAAATCAAAAGACGTGTCATTCCATTTATTTCCAAAAAATAAAAAGCTTCTTAAAGAGTGTATTGTAAAATTAAGAATAGATAAGCCTCTTTCGAAACATATAACGATATGTAGTCTTCATTTTAAAGAAAGTGACTATATTTATCCAGGTAAATATTAGTATTTGACATTTTATTATTCCAAAATGTTAATTTTATGCAAATAACATTGGGACCATAGTGTCTTATTTGTTTTTCTTTTTTAATTTTCCCGATTTTTGTCTTACATCCGTTGTTCTTTATTGATCCAAGTTTTCAATGCGAAGCCTGAAAGTTTTGACAAATAAATAAATAATATGACAAAGAATCTAAGCTGTCATAACAATGATTGTATGAGTAGGTAATTAATGTTATTACTAACCGAAAAACGTAGAGTAAAGTTACAATGATGTGTTTGCATTTACCAGAACTACCAGCTTTACACGTACAATGACAAGAAAATTGCTTATTATTATTAATAAATTTGATTTCCACTTTTATTTGATGGGGCAGTCCTTTTAAGATGGCTAGTTTGAAGGCACAAGGCTTGCAAAATAACTGTTTTTTTACTTTTAGATATTATTCCACATGTTATGTGGTTTGCATCAAGGATAGCCTGCCCTTCAATTAATGGTCTTTAAAAAATTACCAAATATCTCTATCACATCAACTGTCTATCCCCGTTCTTTCCGACATTTTGCAAAACTACTAGCGCACCCTATAGTCGATTGCGCCCGCCTATGGATGGATATCTAAATAAACTAATAAACATTAAGTCAATTTTAAACTAGAAAATTATTTGAATAAAGTTTAAATTGTTATAGCCTTCTTAATTCTGTTCCTTGATTCGATGAGATATGGGCTAACCAGTTTTTGTCAGTAGTTCCGTGTTTGTCCTTTGATTCATTAGTATCAGATTCCAGATTGCTCCGGTTATCGTTTAGAGCATTTTTCTCTCCTATCTTTCAATAATTTATTCCTAGTTAGGGTTCAAGTCTAAAAGCTAATATACATTAAATAAACCACTATAGACATATATATTTCTTGAATAAAATAAGTTGAATCTGGGTTATATTATACTAACTGACCCCTGCGAAGTATTCGCACCCTTAAAGAACACGCCGTATATTTTGTATCTATGAGTGTGAGTATTTAGGTGCGTCATGGGCATTTACATAGTATTTACAGGACCTCTTTGGACACTATGTTTGAAGTTACGGTAGGTCATCTTTCGGTGGGTTTGTTTTACATAGGCATAGTTCTCACTGATTCTATTGACTGAAATCGCATGGTTTTGCTTTTAACTCGCAAACGAAGGGGTTAATCGAAAGAAAGGGTTAAAGAATAGATGTGTTTAAATAGTAGATTATTTATTTTTTGAAACACAAGTTGTAAATAAATTAACATATTTACATAGTATTTACAGGACCTCTTTGGACACTATGTTTGAAGTTACGATAGGTCATCTTTCGGTGGGTTTGTTTTACATAGGCATAGTTCTCACTGATTCTATTGACTGAAATCGCATGGTTTTGCTTTTAACTCGCAAACGAAGGGGTTAATCGAAAGAAAGGGTTAAAGAATCGATGTGTTTAAATAGTAGATTATTTATTTTTTGAAACACAAGTTGTAAATAAATTAACATATTTACATAGTATTTACAGGACCTCTTTGAACACTATGTTTGAAGTTACGATAGGTCATCTTTCGGTGGGTTTGTTTTACATAGGCATAGTTCTCACTGATTCCATTGACTGAAATCGCATGGTTTTGCTTTTAACTCGCAAACGAAGGGGTTAATTGAAAGAAAGGGTTAAAGAATAGATGTGTTTAAATTGTAGATTATTTATTTTTTGAAACACAAGTTGTAAATAAATTAACATATTTACATAGTATTTACAGGACCTCTTTGAACACTATGTTTGAAGTTACGATAGGTCATCTTTCGGTGGGTTTGTTTTACATAGGCATAGTTCTCACTGATTCCATTGACTGAAATCGCATGGTTTTGCTTTTAACTCGCAAACGAAGGGGTTAATCGAAAGAAAGGGTTAAAGAATAGATGTGTTTAAATAGTAGATTATTTATTTTTTGAAACACAAGTTGTAAATAAATTAACATATTTACATAGTATTTACAGGACCTCTTTGGACACTATGTTTGAAGTTACGATAGGTCATCTTTCGGTGGGTTTGTTTTACATAGGCATAGTTCTCACTGATTCTATTGACTGAAATCGCATGGTTTTGCTTTTAACTCGCAAACGAAGGGGTTAATCGAAAGAAAGGGTTAAAGAATTGATGAGTTTAAATTGTAGATTATTTATTTTTTGAAACACAAGTTGTAAATAAATTAAAATATTTACATAGTATTTACAAGACATCTTTGAACACTATGTTTGAAGTTACGGTAGGTCATCTTTCGGTGGGTTTGTTTTACATAGGCATAGTTCTCACTGATTCCGTTGACTGAAATCGCATGGTTTTGCTTTTAACTCGCAAACGAAGGGGTTAATCGAAAAAATATGTATGATCGAAAATGTTATCCATGAAAACTTGAGAAGATTGAACTTGAGAAACATCTATGACTATTTTGATTGTCTCACAAAAACGCTTAGCTCACAATCGAAGGCGAAATGAGTTATTTGCATATTTTTCCGGTGTAGCGGTTAGGGAACGCTTTAAAATGATGCCTCGTTCATGAAATTTGATGAAGTATTAAGGAAGTTATGGCTTACCGACAAAAAAAGGCCTTGAGAAATAATATATATGATGTTTCGTTACAACTGCCGGTAACTAATCTATCAATCATCAAACATATGGATAACCAAGGGCGTACCCAGGATCAAAATTAGGGGGGGCAAGCTATGGTCTTTCTGGTAGTAACATCTTACCGAGGAAAAGGTGAATGAAACCAAAATTAATTATAATTATAGCAGTGCTTTATCAACTAAGTTATTACAATTATTTGCTTGAAAAAGTTATTCTATTACTGCTTCCCCCCTTAAAAGCTTAAAAAATTATTCCACCCAAGCTTCCAGGGGGGGGGGAGTCAAGGGGTCATGGACCCCCAAAATAATTTGGTTTTTCAATTTTTTGTATTTTTAAGCGAATAATGCAATTGGGTAGTCACTATGCCCTAAACATAACACTTCGTGCTAATTCGCCCCTGATTTTCGCCCTATATTACAATATATAGTAATAATAGGTATAAGTTATAACAAGTATATTATTACAATATATCTCCGTATATTACAACATTTAGTAATAATAAGTGTATACTAATAATATAATCAAAATCGAAATTTACATCAATAATGTTAACACAAACAAATTAATATTGACTGATTGCAATACTAATATAATCCTAATTACTTATTGCTAATTAAAAATTACTATTGAATGCTTACAATTAGTAAGGTTGTGTTATACATTTGAACTACATTATCAATAGGGAATTATTAATTAAACTAATATATAAAATAAATCAATATATAAAATAATATACATTTATAGATGTGTATAAAATTACGATAAACTAGGTCAGAGGAAAATATGAAAAAAATATATTCCAAATTTCGTAGGGATAATTGAAGGGTACAGGGAAAAAACAAGGATAGTCCACAATTTTCTGATATTTTGTTATTCAGCGCATTCTGTTTGTCTTGTCGAGTACTATCCGGTAGTAACACCGTCTTGGGTTTAAATACAGGATAGTCTAATGAAAATCGAAGTTGAAAAATCTGCCTACAGGGAAGAAACAAGAATAGTCATAATGAAAGAATATTTGTAGTAAGTTTTTTATTCTTCCTATCTTGTTGTAATGTTTCTCGGGGTGTATGGTGATTCTTAAAAAATTGCAGCAGTTGAAAAATATGTTAATTTAGAATTTTTGCATCATTTTAAACTTAAAAATCAGATTTTCTCACAATGAAGAATTTGTGACTATCCTTCTTTTTTCCCTGTAACCTTCAATTGTTTTCGCGTCTTGTTGATAAATTTTATTTAATTAATTGTAATTTTAGTAAAGTAATTTTTAGTAAGTTTAGTAATTATTAGTTGTGTACGTTAATAACAAAACACTACATACTGACTTACAACTACCAATTTTTATTTTTTTTTAGAGTTCTCTTCCTCGCCGTTTAGGCTATACGGGGTTTCACGGGCTAGAGGAGAGGGTGGGGGATTAATGCTGAGTATTATTAAATTTCCGATGGCTTCGGGTTCTGAACTTGCTATATTCTGGTTCTCAATCATATGTGTCCGGTTGTCCGTGGCTTACAACTAACAACTGTCGAAGTACAAATAAGAACCCTCTATGCTTGTTTTTCATATCAAATTGCATATTTTTATATTTATATTCTAATATTTCTAATATAAATATATAATAATATTTTCACTTACCTATATATGAAATATATAGTAAGTGGAAGTATTGCGATCGTGAAAAATTTCGACTTCCGGTTTCTAAAGTTCTGGCCACACATGTCCGCACCGGATCCGCACCGCAGCAATAATATAGGTAATGTTCAGAATATTTCTAATTCATGGTTTGTACCAAAAAGAGCTTTAATAAAACACGTTAAGAACTCTATTGTAGGTGCGTTACGCTTTTACTTGTAAACAAAAGATCGTTTAAGAGCTTGTTGGAACGAACCTTTAATAATTGTCTAATTATCATCACAAAGGTAGTTATTGGAATGTTATTCTTAGCAGCCTAAAGATCAGGCCACACATGTCAGACACAGGCCACTTTAGGTATAACTAAAGGTAATATGTAAGTTAAATTAAAAATATTCTGAACATAACCTATATTATTGCTACGGTGCGGATCCGGTTCGGACATGTGTGGCCAGACCCTTATATAGAGCAGTTTTACTCTTTCTCCTTCATTCGAGGCTTGGTGTATGGATGCTTCAGTTGATATTGAAGAAGAAATTTTATTTTAAACATTGTTCTGAAATCCTCATCATATCGTGTTTGCGCTTGGCCTACACACGCAAGCACACGCTGCTATTAGTCCGGGAGCTGAGGGCCAAAAAGGTGCCTGATTTGAAGAAAATTTTTGATCATATAGGCTCAAAGTACTCGTTTCATAGACTACAAATATGAAAGTCTGCCACCTCAGATCGGTTGCCATCAGATTGTATAGGCGAACAAAATCGACATTTTCGAACTTTTTTCAAATTTTCGCTAAAAACTCGAAAACGATTTATCGCAGAAGAAATTGTACTCTTTCTAAAATAAAAGATCATTAAATTTCGCGTCGACTGAAGTCTTTTCGCCAAAACTGTCAATTTAGGCACTTTAGCGGAAAAATAAATTACGCTGATGTTCCAAAGCCTACATGTTTTAGAGGTTTACTCCAAATAAAAAATGTTGCGTATAATAGTTGTAGAATATCGAATTTTATTTAATTAATTGTAATTTTAGTAAAGTAATTTTTAGTAAGTTTAGTAATTATTAGTTGTGTACGTTAATAACAAAACACTACATACTGACTTACAACTACCAATTTTTATTTTTTTTTAGAGTTCTCTTCCTCGCCGTTTAGGCTATACGGGGTTTCACGGGCTAGAGGAGAGGGTGGGGGATTAATGCTGAGTATTATTAAATTTCCGATGGCTTCGGGTTCTGAACTTGCTATATTCTGGTTCTCAATCATATGTGTCCGGTTGTCCGTGGCTTACAACTAACAACTGTCGAAGTACAAATAAGAACCCTCTATGCTTGTTTTTCATATCAAATTGCATATTTTTATATTTATATTCTAATATTTCTAATATAAATATATAATAATATTTTCACTTACCTATATATGAAATATATAGTAAGTGGAAGTATTGCGATCGTGAAAAATTTCGACTTCCGGTTTTCAACGGAAATACATGTTTTGGGGTCCCCTGAGTCGAAATGACCAAGTCCCGCGAAATGGTCTGTGTGTCTCTGTGTGTGTGTGTGTGTGTGAACAGACTAGCTCAAAAACTATAAACCGTGCGATCCTGAAATTGGGTATTTAGTGTAGGTACCTATATGCCCGTGATGTGACAGCATAAATTTCATCAAAATTACTTAAAGGGAGGGGGTACTTAATTTAATAACTTTTTAGGTTTTTTTCGATTTTCTCAAAAACGGCTCTAACGATTTTGATTAAACTGAGTATTTGATGTATTAATATGCCGAGATATGACTGTAAAAAATTCATCAAAATTGATTAACCGGAGGGGGGACTTCACTTAATAAATTTTGTATCATTTTCACGTGTTTTTTTTTATTTACTCAAAAACGGCTTTTAAGATTTTGATCAAACTGGGTATTTGATGTATGTATATGCCAAATATGTAATAGCCAACATTTGATCAAAATTGATCAACCGAAGGGGGGGACTTTATTTAATAAATTTTGTATCATTTTCACGGGTTTTTTTATTTACTCAAAAACGGCTTTAACGATTAACAAAAATAAGACATGAATGTAGAAAAATGTGTGCTTTGGGAAATGATATTTAGCAAAACACGTCAATTTCTAATCGAAGTAAGTTGGTAAGTGAAAGTTGTGTGTTGCGCGCACGCACCAGATTTTTAACTTTAACAGTAGCATTAGCAAAATCACGAATAAAATTAAAGTGTGTTAGCTAATTAAATCGAAAGAGTAAAAAGGCTCTAAGGGAAGAAGCTAACTATTGGCCATGGAAATTGGAAACATCTAAAATATTAAATAAAAATAAACAGTGATAATGATACCAAGGCATTAATTTGCTTCTACTGCTCTAGACCTTATACAAGTATTTCTGATTCCGTTGAAATAGAAATAAATCGGTCATAAAATAGAAGCCAAAGAAATAGTTAGAGATTATAAATAGAAGTTGATATACATTTCAGTAAACACATTTCTAACCTCAAACAAACAACACATGTTCGGAAAAGGAAAAACCGCACTGCTCATGCGCCTGACTGTTTGATAAACGTAATGAATCGTGTTGAGACAGTTTTAAGAAAAGCAAAAGCGGGCCAATATTTGTTTCACATCCAAAATAATTTAAAATAGATGGTTCAAAGGGTTAATCTGTTAAATATATAACAATCAATATAAATCGATATCTCTTGGTGTTATGGAACTCCAGACCAGCCTCCGTCCTATCTCTTTGGGTTGCGTAATACTATTTTCGTGTTTACTAGGAGGGGGCGTAGTCCAAGGTCGAATCCCTTCTCTAGTTCTCTCTTTCTTTTTTTTTTTATTATCTCGGGTTCGATTTATGCTCAACGATCACTTTCTACTAATACCAACGAGATTATGATTATTAATAAATGTTATGAGTTAATATTATTAACACCTAAGAACGTTAAATATTGGCAAAATAGGATACGCCAAAAAAAAAGAAAAGAAAATCCATTAATGTTGATTGTCGATAATTGTAAACAACTCACTAATGTCAGTCATCAAATTTAACCACCGCTTACTTAATCATATGGTGAGCTGGTTGCTAATTTATGGTTTGTACCAACAATCGCTTTAATAAAACACGTTAAGAACTCTATTGTAGGTGCGTTACACTTTTACTTGTAAACAAAAGATCGTTTAAGAGCTTGTTGGAACGAACCTTTAATAATTGTCTAATTATCGATCACAAAGGCAGTTATTGGAATGTTATTCTTAGCAGTCTAAAGTTCTGGCCACAAATGTCCGCACCGGATCCGCACCGCAGCAATAATATAGGTAATGTTCAGAATATTTCTAATTCATGGTTTGTACCAAAAATCGCTTTAATAAAACACGTTAAGAACTCTATTGTAGGTGCGTTACGCTTTTACTTGTAAACAAAAGATCGTTTAAGAGCTTGTTGGAACGAACCTTTATTAATTGTATAATTATCGATCACAAAGGCAGTTATTGGAATGTTATTCTTAGCAGTCTAAAGTTCTGGCCACACATGTCCGCACCGGATCCGCACCGCAGCAATAATATAGGTAATGTTCAGAATATTTCTAATTCATGGTTTGTACCAAAAAGAGCTTTAATAAAACACGTTAAGAACTCTATTGTAGGTGCGTTACGCTTTTACTTGTAAACAAAAGATCGTTTAAGAGCTTGTTGGAACGAACCTTTAATAATTGTCTAATTATCATCACAAAGGTAGTTATTGGAATGTTATTCTTAGCAGCCTAAAGATCAGGCCACACATGTCAGACACAGGCCACTTTAGGTATAACTAAAGGTAATATGTAAGTTAAATTAAAAATATTCTGAACATAACCTATATTATTGCTACGGTGCGGATCCGGTTCGGACATGTGTGGCCAGACCCTTATATAGAGCAGTTTTACTCTTTCTCCTTCATTCGAGGCTTGGTGTATGGATGCTTCAGTTGATATTGAAGAAGAAATTTTATTTTAAACATTGTTCTGAAATCCTCATCATATCGTGTTTGCGCTTGGCCTACACACGCAAGCACACGCTGCTATTAGTCCGGGAGCTGAGGGCCAAAAAGGTGCCTGATTTGAAGAAAATTTTTGATCATATAGGCTCAAAGTACTCGTTTCATAGACTACAAATATGAAAGTCTGCCACCTCAGATCGGTTGCCATCAGATTGTATAGGCGAACAAAATCGACATTTTCGAACTTTTTTCAAATTTTCGCTAAAAACTCGAAAACGATTTATCGCAGAAGAAATTGTACTCTTTCTAAAATAAAAGATCATTAAATTTCGCGTCGACTGAAGTCTTTTCGCCAAAACTGTCAATTTAGGCACTTTAGCGGAAAAATAAATTACGCTGATGTTCCAAAGCCTACATGTTTTAGAGGTTTACTCCAAATAAAAAATGTTGCGTATAATAGTTGTAGAATATCGAATTCTGTGTAAAACAATCTCATTAATTTTAAAATTAGCCCACTCCTGAGAAGACAAAGTAGTTAAAACGTGAACGTATTTAGCGCCTTGTGGTCTAAAATCCGTGAAATTTTTTTTTAGTTTCTCGCGTATAATTCGGAAAAATATAGATCACAAAGTATTGCTTTCTTTTTACTATAAGAGGCTAAACTATTACAAATAGAATAATATATTTGAAGTTTAAATCGATTTAGTGGTTTAGCCGCGTTCGGTACATCAAAAATCTGTAACTTTTACGATTTTGGTGGAAACCGTGTTCCAACGCTTCTAACTCAAAAACACCTAGTTTAAATGAAAAATTGAACACAGCCAATAACTATAATGTGACAATGAAATATAAGACAGTGTAACAGGCCATAAAATGTATGACAAAATAAAACAGACAAAAGTATTTTTATACTGTTAAAAAGAGAAGTTTGACAAATGGCTTGAATGAAATGTAGCAACTAAAGATAAGATAACCCCAGAAGATGAGCCACATGCTCGAAACGTCGGGAAAAAAATAATAAATAAATAAATATTAAACACGGAAGAGCTCCTTCATTAAAGAAAATCCTAAATGAAAAATGTATTAAACAGATAAAAGTTGCGGAGCATCAAATTTAGCAAGAAACAAGCTCCTTACACACAACATTAGCTAAACCCTGTGTGGAAATAGAAATAAAAACGTGAAATTATTCGTAGTGCTTACTTCCTGCTAAGACTCCGGTTTTTGAAGTATCAGGGGATTAGATAAAATATTCATAAAATTAACTACTTAGACAGGTAGGTACTTGGCAAAATTTATCTTTTATTTTAACACATGGAAGATGGTTGCTTAATTAGTTCAAAATGGTTAATATTTCAAAAACCCAAGTCTTAGCAGGAAGTAAGCACTTAGAATAATTTCACGTTTTGATTTGTATTTCCCCCAGGATTTAGCTAATGTTGTGTGTAAGGAGCTTGTATCATGCTAAATTTGATGCTCCGCAACTTTACGTGTATTTTCGTTTAAACATTCATTCTGAATTGACCATAGTATTATTCACAATACATATAATTGATTAAAAATAACAACACAGGACAGACTACTGTTAAAACTATCCTGCACGTATATTAATTCTTCTTATTTATAGTTTTTTTCGCGACTATATTTCAGAGTAACTTTTTTTTTATATGCGCTTCAAAATGTAGGAGTTTTGATAAATATAAATAATTCAATTTTTTTTCAACTAAAAAAATCAAGAAGTCAATGACCGAAATATGTTGTCTGCTAGGGTATGATATGTTATCACTTGCTTCCCTACGTAAACATGCCGTTAACGTATTTTGTAAAAACCTTATTATTTACTACAATTAATCTGCTGTTCATACTTTTCACGAGGGTCAAAGTGCAACCTTTAACATTAAAGAGAAATTCTTAACTAAAAACTTCTTTAACATTAAAAAGAAATTCTTACCTAAAAACTTCTTTAACATTAAAGAGAAATTCTTAACTAAAAACGAATTAATTATTTAAGCAGGTATTAAACAGTCTACTGTCTAATAATAATCGTCATATCTACAAAGTACCCTTTCTTATAAATTGCATTTTTTAACTGTGGTTTGCTTGGTTCTTTTCAGTTTGCTTATTAAAAACTGTTCTTTTGTTTGTTAACATTAGTTATGGAGATTAACAGTTATTTTGAAAGTAATTTTTTTTTTTTTTACATTTCATTTTCACACGCGACAATAAGTGCTGTTTTGCTAGTCTCATTTGTATCTATTTATTATATATAACTAGCTCTATATTACGGTTTCACCCGGGCTCAAACATTCGATTTCGTAATTCTTAAAGCGAGATCATAACTATTTCTTTAACAATAAAGAATATACCCAGAAATTGGCTGAAGTTTTGAAATTGTAATATGGTCAGGTGTTCGCACCTGGTATAAAAGAACCACTGAGCGAAATTTGGAGAATTTAGGAAAAACAGTGTGGATTTCTATAAAGAATAAACAAACAGAATTTCATCTTTATTTATACAGATCATTTTGATATAATCGTAAATACGTACTAGAATTTATCACTGTTTGGTTATACATGTCACCTAAGGTTTGTTCCAAAAGCTGTTGTCAACTAACTACTACATTGATTTTAAATTAGATTGGTTGGTTCATGAACAAGAGCTGATCTAGATATCAATGATAGGGAAAAGCCACCTAACTTAGAATCCAAAGAGTGCGGGGGGGGGGCGGGGGGGAGGACATGCGCAGTAGTTAGCTGACAACTTTTTTACAACAGCTAGTTGGAACAAATCTAACAGCGTTGACACAGATCTAATGTTGTTCGGCTAATTGTTTATTATTTGTATTTCCGTCATTAATTAAGTGAGGATGCTGGTTCTGAGATCTAGAAAATGAGATGATATCGAGGAACCATTTAATATAAATACGTGAAGATCAAGACACTCGGTGAGATCATGAAGGCAATTGCTTTCAATTAAATATAGCCCGCGACCTTTGTCTCGTTAACGTAGTTACCGAATATTGCCCGCAATGAGTCAGTAGTTACCTTAGAATCTTAACGCTACATCTATTTTATAATTTTCGGGTCTTTTTTACTTTACCCACACCAGTTATTTTTACTTTCACTTACCTATATATGAAATTTATAGTAAGTGGAAGTATCGCGATCGTGAAAAATTTCGACTTCCGGTCTTCAACGGAAATACACGTTTTGGGGTCCCCTGAGTCGAAATAACCAAGTAACGCGAAATAGTCTTTGTGTCCATGTGTGTGTGGGTGTGTGTGTGTGTGTGCGTGTGTGTGTGTGTGTGTGTGTGTGTGTGTGTGTGTGTGTGTGTGTGTGCGTGTCCGTGTGTGTGTGTGTGTCCGTGTCCGTGTCCGTATCCGTCTGTGTGTGTGCGCGCGCGCGTGTGTGTGTGTGTGTGAACAGACTAGCTCAAAAACTATAGACCGTACAAAACTGAAATTGGGTATTTGGTGTATGTATATGCCCGCGATGTGACAGCAAAAATTTCATCATAATTGCTCAAAGGGAGGTGGTACTTTATTTAATAATTTTTTAAGTTTTTTTCGATTTTCTCAAAAACGGCTTTAACGATTTTGATTAAACTGAGTATTTGATCTGTTTATATACTCGAGATATGACTGTAAAAATTTCATCAAAATTTATCAACCGGAGGGGGGACTTTACTTAATAAATTTTGTATCATTTTCACGTGTTTGTTTTTATTTACTCAAAAACGGTTTTAACGATTTTGATCAAACTTCGTATTTGATGTATGTATATGCCAAAGATGCGATAGCCAACATTACATCAAAATTGATCAATCGAAGGGGGGACTTTACTTACTAAATTTTGTATCATTTTCACGTGTTCTTTATATTTACTCAAAAAAGGCTTTAACGGTTTTGATCAAACGGGGAATTTGATGTATGTGTATGCCAAAGATGTGATAGCCAACATTTCATCAAAATCGGTCAAACGGAGCGGGCACTTTATTTCATAATTTGTTTTCCAATTTTTACCTTTTTTTCGATGACCTCAAAAACGGCTTTAATGATTTTGATCAAATTCGTCATGTTTAATGAAAATTAGGTGTTCTTTAATATCAGGTAAGGTTTATTATTATTAAAATGTTCTGAGGGGGCTTAAATGGGGAAGGTGCCTTTTTTGTTTTCCTACAAATTACCTTTGTTTTTGTTTATATGGAGACATCTCTTTACGCCTAAAAATAGAAATGGCTAAATATGAGATATGATAAAAATCAAGTAAAAAGAGGAGAAAAAAAGAAAAATATTCCGTCAACTGATAAAACACATTGAGCTCACGCATGCGGAGCACGCCTTAATGACAGACCATTGTTCATAATTAATGCCGTTCTGTTCATTTAATGGAAATTATTTGTTTTCAACAAGTACATAGAGAAATTATTATTGATTATAAAATCAGACGACTTGGAGTATTATGCTTGCATTGCCGAATTATCATAAGTAAAACTTTTATTTAATAAACAATTAATTAATTATAATATAAACTATTTAATAACTATATAAACAATTAATAGTGTTTTTATAGAGCAACAAAGGATGGAGTAGGCGCGGCCACTGTCTCAAAGGAAATATTCACTTATTCGTTACCACCAATTTGCTCATCATACCACGCGGAACTGTTAGCAATCAATCGTGCAATGAACAAATTAAATACGGTAAACAAAAAAGTATACATATGTTCCGATTCAGAATCTGCTCTTAAAACAATTAAAAATCCTTTTTCGAAGAACACACTCGTAACCGATACCCTAATACACTTAAAATCATTGGAAATGGTTGGGTATAAGGTAAAATTTTTGTGGTTACCAGGTCACTGTGGTATCAGAGGAAATGAGCTTGCTGATACTATGGCAAAAAAAGGGATTAAAGAAGGAGAGCCAGTAACACATGCACTCGCCACAGAAGTAATTGCCTTAGTAAAGCAAAAGGCGCGAGAGAAATGGCAAGGCGATTGGTTCAGACTGAGGGACAACAAATTAAGAGTGGTAGAACCCAGCGTAGTCCCAGATCGAAGAGAACTGCAGCTAAACCGAAGAGAGGAAGTACTTCTCAGCCGCCTACGGATAGGGCACACAAGGATCACCCACGAGTACCTCATGGCAAGGAAGTCCCCGCCTCAATGCATCACCTGCGGTGTGCCTCTGACGGTGTCGCATATCCTCACAGAGTGTTATGCCTACGAAGTAGAACGGAGAGAAGTGGGACTTGGAACGGACTTAGGCGAGATACTCAATAACACATCGAAGATGGTCGAAAAGTTGTTCGTCTTTCTACGGAAAATTAATCTTTTTGACAAACTTTAATCTATTTACTTATTATTTTTCATTCTTCTTTCTTTTTTTCACTTTAATTCATTTATAATAGTATCCTTTACAGTAGTCTCCATTTCTAAGCAACATCAATATTCTTAATAGCGACACTACCTTCTTCATTGTTTTCTGTAACCCATAATTTTTACGTTACTATTGTTTATTTTATTTTCTACTCCGATATTTCTCTTCCTACCTTTACAACTGTTTTATGGGGGCTAAAATGACCCAAGTGGTTGAAGAGCCCAGTTTGTTGTTGTAAATAAATAAATAAATAAATAAAATAGAGCAATTAAAACAAAAATAAGAAATGAATGTGGAAAAATGAATAACTTTGAGTAGTGGCAATCAACAAAACACATTAATTTCTAATCTAAGTAAATTGGTAAGTGAAAGTCGTGTGTTGCGCGCACGCACCAGATTTTTAACAATGGAACGTACATACTCTTATCATTGGCGCAACCAAGATTACAGTCAGGTGGGGGGTAAATAATTTTATTGAATTTTAGAAAAAATATCCCACAACAAAAATGTACTATTATTTATTTGACAATGAATTGAATGGAAAAATGCTACTTAGAATTGTAATTCTGAATGTGTCTTTAGTGAGATTTTTTTTCCTTTCTGAGGTCTGGGGGAGCTTAAGTTCCCTTGGCTGTGCCAGTGAACCTTACAATACCAAAATCGAAAAATTATCCATAAAGATTTGAATCTCATTTGTTGATGATTTTTCATTTTTTTTTTTTTTTTTTTCTTATGTCCTATGGTTTATAACCTTTCATTCACACTATTTCCTTAGGACTCTCCGAAGCGTTTGAAATATAGCCTAGGGATCTCCTAACATAAGTTAGAAATAAAGTGATTATGAGACCATTCGGGAGAATCTTTACTTGTCGCCCATTATGCATTAGTAAAAATTACGAGTGTAAAACTTATTTATAAATTATAAAGTTTATACGAAGTGCGTCTGATGCGCGTGACCTAGAACCCATTCCGAGCTCCTCAAGCCCCCCTACTCCACACACGCGCACACACACGATACTACTTTCTATTCAGGGGCCTAGGAGATCTCAGATTAAGAGAGACGCTAAGACCATACATAAGCCCCTGCTTTGGTTCAAGGCCTTCCCAATAACAAAAAATCTGGTACGATGCGCGCAACACACAACTTTCACTTACCAACTTACTTTGATTAGAAATTGACCTGTTATGTTAAATGCCATTTCTCTAAGTCCCATATTTTTCCACATTCATCTACTTATTTTTGTTTGTATTTGCTCTTTAAAGACACTAATTTTTTATTTTTTTATTATTAAGTTTTTACTTGTGATAATTCGGCAATGCAAGCATAACATTCCAAGTCGACTCATTTTATAATTCTCTATGTAGTTGTTGACAACTTCAAATAGTCACCATGAGACAAATAATTTAATTAAATGAAAAGAACATATTTAGTTATAAGCATCGTGTGTCATTAAGGTGTACTGCGCATACGAGGGCTCAACGACTTTTATGAGTAGACGGAATTTTTTTTTCTCCTCTATATGTTTACTTGATTTTTATCATATTTCATATTTAGTCCTTTCTTATTTTTAGGCGAAACCAGAGACAGATAATTTCTCTATATAAACAAAAACAAAGTTACTTTATATAAAAAAAAAAGAAAAGGCCCCTTCCCCTTTTAAGCCCCTTCAGATCATTTTAATAATGATAAAGCATACCTGATATTAAAGAATACTTGATTTTCATCAAACATGGCGAGTTTGATCAAAATCGCTAAAGCTATTTTTGAGAAAATCGAAAAAATGGGAAAAAAGTTATGAAATAAAGTACCCCCTCCGTTCGAACAATTTTGATGAATTTTTTACTGTCACTTCGCGGGCGTATACATATTCCGAATACCCCCGAATACACTCAGACCATTTTACGGGACTTGGTTATTTGGACTCAGGGGACCCTAAAACATGTATTTCCGTTGAAAACCGGAAGCCGAAATTTTTCACGATCACGATATATTCCCTAACTACATATATATTTCATATATATGTAAGTAAAAATTGTAAAAAAAAAAAAAAAAAAAATAGCTTGTGACGTTAATCATGACATCAAGTAATAAAAAAATAAAATGAAACGGTAAACATTTTTTCCTCAGACTTTAGCCATAAATACGGCTGCATTTCGAGATTAAAACAAGGAAAACTCTGATTTACAATCGAGGATTTATACAAAAGAATTATATAAAAAAACTCTTCAAAATATCTTTTAAGATAAACACATGTTATTTATCGATAAAGGTAATCTCGCTGAATCCTTGGTAACAGTAGGTCCGAATTGCATGGGCCCCTTAACTAAATCTGTCAGCTGAGGAAAAATAAATAATTAGTACGTCAAAAATGAGGATGTTTATGATGGCGCCCAGCCTTGGCAAAACAGATAAATATTTACCAACATCAGATGACGATATTGCGATTCCCAACTATTACCACCCGTAACCTGGCCCCGTAGCATAGGTAATACAAAATAAATTACAATTTAAAAAATAAAAATAGGAAGAAGGTGAATTTATGTAACGATATTGAATTGGATAAGTAAAGAATTAGTTTTATCTGTAAGATATTCGGTTATCTTATTAGTCCAAGTAAGTTAGTCAAAAAACAGCTAATGGGTGATATTATTGATAAAGTTTAGAAGCTTTGGGAAAATACTCATAAGAGGTTTTGTAGTTAAAAACAGAAAAGTCCATCCAGAGATGGACCTGACAGAGGTCAGGTAGGGGGGGTACCGAACAAAAAAAAAAAAAATTTAAAACCAAATATCATCAAATTTATTACAATGTATTTATATTTATATGCATTTCTATATTATGTACATTGTTGAGTATATACTGGGTGTCCCAGATATAGTGTAAAAAAAAAAAAAAAAAAAAAAAGGGTAATACTGCATGTTAAACGAGGTAGAATGGCGCAGAAACGAGTTTCCTATCTCAATCTGTTGAGGAGATAGAATTTTTTTCTTTTTCTTTTTAAAATCTTACTTTTTTTTCTGAAAAATGACAGTTTTCTCTACTTAGGTTTAGCGTAGAAACAAAAACGTTGATATTTTCTTAATAAACATTAAATTTTCTAAAAAATAAGATGGGTCTAGTTATTTTAAATCCACTTTCAGTGTAATAAACACAAAACGTTTATTAAAACTTAAATTTTTAATAGTTTTTGAAAATTCCTCACTCCCCACTGGAGCACCCTAGAAGCTGTCAAATTTCCTAAAAACTGCGGAATTTAGTTAGCTTTTTAGTGGTGTAACCCATGATACAATTGCACTTCACCTTTTGAGTCTAAAAGAAGTTTTTCTGATGAAAAACACGCTAGAGAATGTCACTGCTGGGGCAATGAGGAAGCGCGCTAGAGCCTGCATCCAAAATAATGGATGCCGAACTTCCCATGAGTTAGAGTTAGTTTTGCTTTTTTAAGACTAGAAAGAACAATGTATGAATTCCAAATAATATAAAAAGGGTAATATTAATCTAAAATTAAAAAAAAAAAAACTCCTTAGTTTAAATTTAAAAATACTTTCTTTAAAATAAATTAAACATTTTTCTTCTCTTCTACTAAAATTTGAAAAATCCTACATTAAAAATGTTGAAGATAAGCCTGCATCCAAAGTAATGAAGGATATTTTGAACACGCGCTGCAATAATCCATTTTAATATAGTTCTACAATAATAATATTATTTTTTATTACTAATTTATTTAAAATAGGGGTTAGAGACTTTGAAATTATAAAGGAAAGTTATTTGGATCTTCGTCTCTACTACTGTTTATTATATTTTGTACATTACAAACGTTTCGACCTCCAGGGCCGTCTTCAGTGTATTATTTTGTGTATGTATTATTTTTTATCTTCAACATTTTTTATGTAGGATTTTTCAAATTTTAGTAGAAGAGAAGAAAAAAGTTTAATAAAGGAAACTCGTTTCTGCGGCATTCTACCCCGTTTAACACGCAGTAGTACCCATTTTTTTTTTTTTTTTTTTTACAATAGGTCTGGGACACCCAGTATATATGTATAATTTAAATAGTTGAATCCATATAAAATTGTCCTTTGATCTTTCTTTTAACTTCAAAGCATAAAAAAAAACAGGGTATCCTTTACAGCTCATTATCAACAACGACAGGAACATCAACAAAGCAATTAGCCAATGAGGATGAGGGGTGTGGTTCCGCCACTGCATAGTATATTATGCAATCGATTACCTGGAGCGGCGGAGACAGTATCGATGTATGTATTATTCATCGAGAGATCACGGAAGCGGTGGGCGTGGACCTTTCCGGCTTGAAATGCACTGACATTCCACACACTAACCCAAAGACACCTCCTACGAGTTTGTCGGATAACGTTGGTTCCATTTTTATTATAAACAACTATTGAGCAATATTTTAGTATCATGTCGTTCTGAGGGAACCTCAAAATAATATATTAGTACCGTATACGCGGGTTACTTGACCCCAGACTCAATTCATTTTGAAAATACTATTTGAAGGCAGTTTGGTTCAAAGTAAGAGGGTGGTTATTAAAAAAAAAATAGTTTCTGAACATCCAGTAAACATCAAAACGTTCATTATAAAGATAAATATTATTTTAAAAAATAATTTTAGTAATGCTAGTTTTGAAAAATACAATTTAAAAATTATTTTGAGCAACACTTTAGAGATATTGTCCATACATCATTAGTTGAGCGTATAACAATGTTTAGAGTCCTGTCAAATAAAACAAACCTCGTTTTATTAGTTTTGGGGGACTTATTATAGCGAGGATGACACCTGGATACTCCGCCTTGTTCCATTTTACCAGAACGAAGTTGCCTATTTCTAGGACATCTTTTTCTTGATTTAGCAAACGGTTTAAAATCTGATTTTAATTTAAAGGCAATAATTCAGCTATATTGAATTCATTCCTTCTGAAAGTTGCTTCGCTAATTTTATTAAACCCCACCGCTCGCTGCGTTATCCTCATACTCCTTACAACTTCCAGGCATTTTTTCCAACTTTTTGACAGTAACGTCAGCGTACGTCCGGCATACTGGTACCGGCCAACATAATATGAGGATTTAAAAATTTTAAATGTGGTCACGGTCACTTCAACCTTTGGGCTCAAGTAACCCGTATTGATGTGTCCAAGCTTTACTTAATAACATACTTTCCATACATGAGCTATTTAGGACTTAAAAAAGGCCTCAATTTGCTTTGACAATAAACTTAGGACGAAATAGCTTATTTTGCTATTAGCTTAGCTTCAGTTTTAGGCTATTCCTGAAGTCTATACTGCTAATGTTTGCAGAGTGAAATAAACGAACAACAGGTGCGTAGTTCGCAAAACTAGTTCTGTTTCTATTGGTGACTTCTCAAACCTCCTAAACTCGCACATAGGTCTACCTAATGCTTCTGCCTACCAGCAGAGCATTGAAATATGTCGTTAAACTTATGTCGAAAATACTCAGAGAACCAAACATCATTGTTCAGGCTCAAGTTACCCCCCAGGGCTCAAGTAACCCGAGTTTACGGTATCGAAATAGCTAATAACATAAGGAGGTATACAATGCCAAAGGTGTCTCAATATTTCTAACTTTATTTGGAAGGCACTGCATATAGAGTTTCCATTTTGGAACGCTAATAAAATTATTCTGTTAATCAACACAAACCGGTAACATTCTTTGGAAATGAATTTCCGCGTCGAAATCTTACGTAAGATTATCCAAGTTTCGACTTTTTAATCCTCCAACTTTTTTCAATAAAATAAGTTAACGAATAAATTATTTTATCTCATCTCCGTGGTGAAATATCTTTTTTTTTTAAATTATTTTATATTTTATTTTGTTTTTCATAATTCATTGCTTCCTAAGGCTAGAAAAGGGATTGATATTACGTCACTGGGATTCATACATACATTTAAAATATCTTCTTCTAACACGTAAGACATTTAATTAACTGCGAGTTGGCTGAGATCCAAAATGGCATCGGAACGGACGTAGTAAACAAACTTTTGCAGGATCAGTTTTATGTTTATCAAACATTTCAAAATTTGTCAAATCAAACTGGTTTTACAATATAAAGCATAACCAGAAGATGAGATCAAAGTCAAGACATCATGAATTTCATTAATGGTGTATACATACGACATTCCTGTATATATGATACCGGTTAAAAACATGTTTGCGCCAATTTATTCATCTCTTTATCTAATACTTTTATCACTTCCGCTAGGCCTTCCGGTTTTCGACGAAGCGAAAATAGTTCGTTGGCGCTAGACCCCGTTTTAAGCGAATATCGTCAAGGTCGTATCTTTATTAATATTGTAACTCCCATATCCGTTTAAATAACTTTTATTGATGTAATATTACAAGAATGCCCAGCAAACGACGAGTAAACAAAATGATGTAGCCTAGCGGAACATTTAAATTCAACAGTGACTGGCAATGAGTCAAAAGTGACTGCACTCTTCCACTTTCAGATTAGACTGGCCCCTCGTAACTTTGACGTCACACTTTGATGTCATAGACCGTAGAACATTCTTGAACTGCCTCCAAACATTGAAATGCTCCAGAACACGTGAAAACATTATAATAATTGTAATCAGGGGTCTGTTTGCGAAGACCGCATCCAGTTACTTTCATGACGCGACATCCAGTTACTTTTAGTAAACAGTTACTTCTTTTTAACACTTATTTTGGTACTAGTACTAAAGTGCGGCTTCAAATTAAGGCCCGATCTCCACTGAAAAGGAGCCTTTTGGGGGGTTTATTTATCTCTGAAGAGCGAGCGGGAGTCGAAAGCTAGAATCTATTAAAGCCAATCAAGGAACTTTTTAACTGAAATAAAGGCAATGGGAGTTTGATAACATCACGGTCACATAACCTCTCAAAACAGGCCACGCCCATCAGCCGCTCTTCAGTACCTTTACCCTTATTTTGATAAAAATATTTATAGCCTGTATTTACAAATAATGGCTTAGATGAGGATAACAAGAATATATTTCAGCTATGAATATTTATTTATAATAGACCACATCCTTGTTCTATGTAATATTTCATTTTCTTGCAAAATGAAATGCTTTGTTTTTGTAAGAAATATCTTGAGCTAATTTCAAAAGACCCATTTTTATTATCTTATAAATAAAGTTGAAATTCTGTTTGTTTGTTCTTTATAGAAATCCATACCGTTTGTCCTAAATTCTCCAAATTTCGCTTAGTTGTTCTTTGATACCAGGTGCGAACACCTGTCCATATTAAAATTGCATAACTTCAGCCAATCTCATGGTATATTCTTTATTGTTAAAAAAATCGTCATGATCTCGCTTTACAATGGGTTTTTTTTACGAAATCGACCGTTTGAGTCGAAAAACAGCCTAAAATATCATTTTATACATTTTGAAGAGGCCAACAAGGCCCGGTAAGACCGTCCCTTGGTAGGCGTCGAGTTCTGGGATTTTTAAACCATATGTTTTTTGTTTTTTTTAAATTACAATACGTTTATTTACATGTATGGTGAATTTATTTTTTATAAATGCCTCCTAAGAAGCGAGCTTCAATAGAAGTAGTGAGCTCAAAAGCTAAAAACAACGTCAAATACGAGCAGCTGAAACTCTCGACGAACATCAAATTAGGATTGAACAACTGAGGCTTAGACAGGCAGAATCGCGGGAAACTGAGTCTGCCCAGGAATACGAGGCCCACTTTGCGCTACAAAGGCTTAGGCAAGCCGATTTGCGAGAAGCTAAAACTGCAGGCCAATATTTCTGTTTGTTTTTTATAGAAATCCATACCGTTTATCCTAAATTCTCCAAATTTCGCCAGTAGTTCTTTCATACCAGGTGCGAACACCTGTCCATATTAAAATTGCATAACTTCAGCTGATAGTCTTTATTGTTATAGAAATCGTAATGAACTCACTTTACAATGTTTTTTTTACGAATCTTTCTTACTAGGTGCGAACACCTGTCATATTAAAATTTCATAACTTCAGCCAGTCTCTGGGTATATTCTTTATTGTTATAAAAATCGTTATGATTTCACTTTAAATTTGTTCACGTTTATTAGAAAAATGAAATTCCCCGGGTGAAACCGGGATATGCAGCTAGTCACTGATATTACAAATTAAGGTGATCACTGTTTATTACCACTACTGATTGTTGAAAGTAACTGTTTACTAAAAGTAACTGGATGTGGTCTTCGCAAACAGACCCGTAATCTCTCTATATATAAGAGGCTTTGTCCTGACTGACAGAATCAACGCAGAGCAAAAACTACTAATGATAGAAACATGAATTTCGGAATTTAGATTTTAAACGCGATGTAGGTAACCACTAAGAAAGGAATTTCAAAAATGTAAACCCTAAGGGGCTTAAATGGCGAAATTGTCGTTTAACTCTAACGGACATCTATTTTCGAACTTCGAGAAAATATATCTAATTTGGACTCATTTTAAAGAATTTGATACGACGAGTTTAACTCGAAAGCCCCCATTGGGCGACGAAAACCATGTTTTACAGCTGAAAAACGAAGCGTTCACGACGAGTAAGTCATTTTTTGTTTCGGCGGTTTTAGTGAACTCTCTCCATTGCGTGTCTCCCTCTCTTCTACCGAGCCGGCAGCTTCCCCCTCCAACATTCCTCCTACCGTAAGCTCCGATCCCTGTTATGTTGTTAATATATAACATATGCTGTCAATATATAAAATATTATATTAAATCAATACCAAGATAATGATCTCCGAGATGAATTGATTTTAAAGGCTCGCGGGCAAAGCCGCGAAGGGGAATGCTAGTTATTCTATAAATTACTAGACCATATTATGTATATGACAAAAATAAACATCTGTTCAGTTTCATGTTTCGTATTGATGCCGCCCAATCTACTTTTTCTTGACAACACACACATCCGAAAGATAAAAAAAAAAACAATTCTTTCGTAAAGAACCACGGGGGAGCTGTTCCCTAGAACTTTCGAACCTCAACCTCGAACAGCTTGTTAATTAAAATTTTATTTTATTTAATTAAATTTTTTAAATAAAATTTTGCACGTTCGGCTAATCTAAAGAACTCGATCAGGTATTAATTTGTTCCCCTGTGTGTTCGGGGATAGTGCTAGTGTCGCTTTTGAGTTGGTTAAGATAAGCTTCCAGACCTTCTTTTAGTATTTTTCTGACGTTGCTTTTATCCATTATAAGTTAGAGCATAATTCAGAATAGCCGCTAATTCCAATTCAGCCTTCGTTGTAGTAGAAATTTTTGTACTGAGGTGCATAGGTGCGGTGAGACTTCATTGTTCCCTTGACTTCCTTCGTTTTAGTGTAAATCGCGGTACCCGGTACGGCAAGGTTCGGAGCATTACCTGTTCTCAGGTGAGGTACTCAAAGAATAAAGACACCTTAAGAATATTACCATTCTATTCCATTGAACACTTTTGTACCCTGTTTTGGTTAACGTTAATATATTTTTATTATTGACATTTCGTAGGCTCAACAAAGCCATTTCTCAAAAGTCGGATATTTTTAATTATGGCAGTTTTCCTTGGAACATATTCAAATTCAAAAGGATTGTTTATGATTTAAAAATTTGATAATGAACAATTCTTCTGCATGCAGAGGGGAAAAATCTAGTATTATACAGGGTGTCCAGAAAGAGTATTCGGGTTTTTGTTACTGTGAAATGATAAGAGGTTTTTTGGCCCAAGAACTTCAAGAGTTTAAAGGATATAAATCTAGAACATGACTTCAGCAAGACGGGGCCACTTGCCCTACTTCAGACTTATCAATTGCTACGGTAAACGAATTATTCCAAAACAAAGTGATTTCTCATAGAGGCACCATTAGCTGGCCTCCCAGGAGTCCCGATCTTTGTCCTCTTGTCTTCTTTCTGTGGGGATACCTGAAAAGTAGGGTATACGAAAAGAAACCGACGAATCTAAAGCAATTGAACCAAAATATCAGAACAGAAATGACGGCAATCTCAGGAACAATGTGTCAACGCGTTTTTAGAAATCGGCGTTTGGGATTCGAGGAGTGCCAGCAGCGTTGGACTATTATTGTCTAGGTGGACACCTAGACAATATTGTTTTTTCTTAATAAATTTCCAGTTCATTGTGTTTAAATAAAACGTAAACATCCTACTTGATATTCTATATTTGAGACTTTATTCAACTTTCAAACCCCGAAAACTCTTTTTTGACACCCTGTATAAAGCGTTATGCGAGATAATACAAAAGTATATTCGGAGGCTTAATATCTATCTATACTGAATAAAGTTTATTCTAATTTTAAACTTAAGATTTCCTCTTGTGAAAAATCATTATTTTTTATTTTTGAACTTGATATTAACTTGTCAAATTAAAAGAGTGTACAATAAATGTTACGAATTAACCAGCACCGTCACCAGTAAAAGAACAAAATAAGAAATATTTTGCATGGGATCATTAGACCTTTACACCTTAACGACCTTGGGATGACGTATAATAGTGTGCGTACCTCGATAACGTAAATGTAAAACTCCTTAAGCGATTATTGCCAAGGAAATTTACGCCGTGCACTCCAAGGATGTTTGACCATAACTTTTTATAGAGTCTAGATATGCAAGTAGGTACATGTTTGGAGGTTGAGGTTAAGGCTGTCTTGCAAACATCACCAGAATCCTATTTCGGCATCCTTGTTTACATAAATATATAATGTTACAAACATTTCATTTGACCTTGATAGATGTGCAGAAGATTTTACGATATTTCTCTAGATGTGATTTCGATAGTAATTTCTCATCATTCAGGTTTCGATATTCATGTACTACCTTTGCTGTTTTCAGTTCTATTAAATCTAAGGCCCTATGCATACGGGGATACTGTAAATGAACTAAACCAGTTGGCAACTTGGGTTTATCACCAGTTAAAGACTGAATGGTGACTTGGACTCCACACACGAGGCTACTCAAGAGCAGTGATGACAAAATTGTAGTGCTGTATTATTACCCCAGGAGAAAAGGAATAGCGAGAAAGGTTTGGATACAACCATACCTTGAAAAAAGTTTCCAGACTAGGTTGTTTGTTGCCTTAAAACAGCTCGACATTTCTGATTTTAAATAAATGCATTTTTTTTTCTATAATATTTTGTACAAATAATTATCAGTTATAAGATTGGACAGTGCCATCTATCAGCAATAACTACAGGTGATAGAACTAACAGATTTTCAGTTATCATGGTATTAGGGATTGGCCACTGTTGCTCTCATAGCATCAATTAGGTAACTACTATGTAGAAATAGTTGTTAATGTAGAAAATATACGATGGGCTATTAGGATGGGTCTGTTTGCGAAGACCACATCCAGTTACATTCACGACGCGACATCCAGTTACTTTTACTAAACAGTTACTTTAACGATCTGTAGTGCTTATAAACAGTGATAACCTTAATTTGTAATTTCAGTGATAATAAAAATGGGTCTTTTGAAATTAGCTCAAGAAATTTCTAACAAAAATAAGGCCTTTCAGTTTTTGTTATTCTCATCTAGGCCATTATTTGCAAATACAGGTTATAAATATTGTTATCAAAATAAGGGTAAAGGTACTGACGAGCAGATGATGGGTGTGGCCTGTTTTGAGAGGTTATGTGAACGTGATGTTATCGAACTCCCATCGCCTTTATTTCAGTTAAAAAGTCCCTTGATTGGCTTAAATGGATTCTATCTTTCGACTCCCGCTTGCTCGTCAGAAATATATAAACCCCCAAAAGGGTCCTTTTCAGTGGAGATCGGGCTTTAATTCGAAGCCGCACTTCAGTACTAGTGCCAAAATAAGTGTTTAAAAGAAGTAACTGTTTACTAAAAGTAACTGGATGTCGCGTTATGAAAGTAACTGGATATGGTCTTCGCAAACAGAACCGAAAGTCAAATCATGAGGGAACCCGACATGCGAATCGCCCAAGCGACTAGTTACAAACGAGTTCTGTGAATCACAAATCCGTCCCCAACCAGTAGCGCCGTTTGCGGCGTCCCATTGTAATGTATAGTTAATGACTCACAAACCAGTTGGAAATTCGCATCATTAATCAGTTTCTTTTTGGTATACCCGTGTGCATAGGACCTAATATGCAGTACTAGTTATTTAAAGTGTTAAGGTTGACGAAAAGAAAGCGAGTAAGTAATAAATTATAAAAAAAATAATTTATTTAATGGCACTAGATGACAAAATGATATCGTTAAACAAAAGTTTAAGTCCGTAAACATTGTCCAAATGTATAACAATAACAAAATAACGGAATACTAAAAACGCTTTCCCCAAACAACTTATAACACCAATTAATCACTACGTTCTCGGGGCCGGGATGGCCGAGTGGACAAGGGCGCTTGCAATAGGTAATCAAAGTTAAGCAACGTCCATCGTTGTTAGTACTTGGATGGGTGACCGATCCATTCGGGGGACCGCCCACCAATGAACGCCACGCTGTCCAAGTGTACCCCCACCCCCGGGTTTGTGAGGCCCGTCAGTCTACTGGAGGCGACTCACACCGACCGGGTGTAGGAGTGATGAACCTTCCCCGTGTATCTCATCGAGAATCGTGGTGTGGTTTTCCAGGATGTCAGTAACCGCCCGGAGGTTTGGTTCTAGGACGGTATGCTTCGGGGAAAGAAATATAGGTCCTCGGGGCCTGCTGACTCTGAGCTACCACAATCCTTGGACCTAGCCAGTTTGTCACAGAGAGAGCTGACGCCATCGGTGGGAAGGACACTGCCAAATTGGCCCCAATGGGATTGGTTATGGAGCTACGGGCAGTCTGCTGCTGCACCATGGTGACCATGGCTTGCAGCAACGTGATGTTTGGGCTACCCCCTCCAGGCTATCTGTGCTCCCGCAAGCAACACAAATGTCTGTAAAGAAGACCACACTGCGCGGCCAAAGGTCTTATTAGGCCTAATGCGCCAACCGAAAAAAAAAAAAAACAAAAAAAAAAACACTCCGTTCTCTTCTCATATGTTAATTAAGCTAGAAGTACCAGTGAGATAAATAAAACTCTTTTTGCTCAAAACAATTATAACATAAATATTTATGGTAAAATAAAACAATTAGATGAATTAATAAAATGATAAAAGAAATAAATATAATCCGAGATCTGTGGCGATCAAAATAACGCGGCCTTTACTTAATTATAAAACTGTCGTTCACTCATGACTCATTATCATGGGCGTTACCAGCACCAAATTATTTGCTCTATATTCTCTTAGATGGGGTTAGTAGAAATTTGAGAGGATAGAAGTTGAAATAATAACGCCTAAAAATAAATGTTGAGGCATTTAATTTATCCTCCAACGATGTATTTTAAAATTATTTATATTCTCTTAAAACTTGTCGATTTGAGTCCTTGAATAGTTGAAAGATGTGAGCTGAAATTTCTTGATTGAATTTTATTCAAGTTCACTTCTGATCCTGATCCCAATAATTTCATTACTTTCCATCAATTTCTATAAGGTTCATCGAGTTGATGGAAAGTAGCATGAATCTGCTTGGTTTAAAAAAGAATTTGAGAACAATTCCGGAGATCCAACTCTTTTATATCTTATAACTGAGGCGTTTGCTATCAAAACCAGCTCATTCCATTTTTGGAAATTTTAAAGTAGAGACAAAAACAAACGTCCACAGTAATAATAAAGCTAATTTTTTTTTTTTAATTTTCTAATTGTAGGTATAACCACCAAGAATTCGATTAGTTTTTCAATTTCATTCCAGGTGCATTACCTTAGGCGTAATTTTACTAATTACGTTAGAATGAGCTGATTTTGATGCAAAAACACGATTTTTCACGTTGTTTTTTTTTTCATTTTTTTGTTCGATTACCAATGTCACACTGGTTTTTTCCAGTTTGCCAGTTAATATTTGTGTCTTTAGGAGAATTAAATAAATGACATCCACTTAACGATCTGAAATTTAACAGTTGAGACGTAAACTGTGGTACAATGTGAAAAAAGTCATAAATTACAACGCCAAAAGGAACAGAATGTTTTTTTTTTTTTTTTCAAAGAAAAATAATATTGTAAATAAAATGCAGAAAGCAAGGAGAGAAAGGAAAAATAAGGCTCGTTATTTAAATGAAATTGTTGACGTCGTAATACATCGGCTCACATTCTTGGTTTTCTTTTGCTGGCCTTCCTTCCTGGAATGAGCTGGATTTGACCTATATTCCTTCGTCAGGTTATGAAGGACCCTCTAAACATTCAAAATATGAAAAAAGGTGGATTTCAGAAAAATATGGAATGAGCTGGTTTTGATATCAAACGCCTCAACTCTGTTATATTCACAAAACAATGCAGTTTAAGCTGGAAAAAAAAATATAACTCGTTAAATATACAATACGCCTGACGATGCTTATAAAAAGCGGCAAGGCGTCAATTTGTGAAGATAAACAATCAGATGGGTATAATCAATTAATAGAGTATGCTGTAATTAACTAATATTTTATATTTATATTGTATGTGATGGAAATGGTTGGGGGTGCGATCAAATGAAACACTATATGTGCATTAACATATATATTGTGCCGACGTTCAGGTCTTCATCAGGGGTAAATAAAAACCAAGATAGCACCAATAAAATATATAAAGGAAAAAAGAAAAAATAATTAAATAATTAATATATATATATATATATATATATATATATATATATATATATATATATATAAACATGAAAAAGAGTTAATAATTACAGAATAAAATAATATGAATTCAAATAAAATGAAAGAAAATTTTGGAATTAGATATTAAACAAAAGATTAAGAATAAAACTTTGGATAGTGATAATAAAGTTATATAAATCAAAAACTATGCAGCCCTGTTAATGAAGAAGGTTTATTCTTTATTAACAGGGCTAAATAAGAAACTTTATATAACCATTTCATATTGTTAATGTTTAGTATATTATATGCATAGTTTTAGTATGCATATAATACTCGTATAAATAGTAAAAAAGAAGGTTAGGGGCCGGGATGGCCGAGTGGACAAGGGCGCTTGCAATAGGTAATCAAAGTTAAGCAACGTCCATCGTGGTTAGTACTTGGATGGGTGACCGACCTATTCGGGTGACCGCCCACCAATGAACGCCACGCAGTCGAAGTCTACCCCCACCCCCGGGTATGTGAGACCCGTCAGCCTACTGGAGGCGACTCACACCGACCGGGCGTAGGAGTGATGAACCTTCCCCGTGTATCTCATCGAGAATCGTGGTGTGGTTTTCCAGGATGTCAGTAACCGCCCGGAGGTTTGGTTCTAGGACGGTATGCTTCGGGCAAAGAAATATAGGTCCTCGGGGCCTGCTGACTCTGAGCTACCACAATCCTTGGACCTAGCCAGTTTGTCACTGTCCTTGAACCCGAGAGAGCTGACGCCATTGGTGGGAAGGACACTGCCAAATTGGCCCCAATGGGATTGGTTATGGAGCTATAGGCAGTCTGCCGCTGCACCATGGTGACCATGGCTTGCAGCAACGTGAGGTTTGGGCTACCCTCTCCAGGCTGTCTGTTCTCCCGCAAGCAAAACAAATGTCTGTAAGAAGATCACAATTCGCGGCCAAAGGTCTCATTAGGCCTAATGCGCCAACCAAAAAAAAAAAAAATAATAATAAAAAAATAAAAAATAAAATAAAGAAGGTTAATAGAGTTTCTAAATTTAGCCCTGATGAATACCTGAATGTCGGGTCGAAACGTCGGCACATTATATATGTTATTGCAAATATAATGTTACATTTGAACGCACCCCCAACCGTTTCCATCATATATAATACTACGGTCAACTAATTATCTTCATTATATTTATATTGCATTAAATTTGGTTGGTTAAGATTAATTTATAAAATTGTATTTTTATTTAATATTTTACATTGGGGTCGGGACAGTCCCTTCCAAAGTATTTGGGGGACGCGTCCCCACTGTCGCACCGGCGCAGACGCCCGTGAATATTGCTGTTATATTATTAAAATATATTGTAGATTTTTTAAAAAAATTAGAATTCCAATGAAATATGAATACGCAAGTTTCTATTTGCGAGTCCAGAACATATTCCGCAATTTTCAATATTATAATTCACACTACACTCCCACAGCCACGCCCACCTCGATCATGACCTTGTTCTCTAGAAATCCAGATAGTGTCGAATAATAAAAATAAATACCTTTTTTTTTACTACGATATTTATTTCTAGAGTCCCAAAACATTTACTGTAATAATAATAGTAATATGTCGACAGACTACTCGTTCTCAAATGATTATGTTGATCAACTTATTTCAGAGAAGTGCCAAGCCTTTTTAGGTCGCGTGCCAAAACCATGCCTTGCGCATATTAAGGTGGCGCTAAACGTTTTTAACTAACACCCCTTCCCCCCCCCCCCCCCCCCGATATTTATTTAAAAATAATCCTTCAATGCAGGACAGCTTAGTTTTAAAGATACACATATCTACATAATCAAAAATGTTAATTATAATCTTATTGTTCAGGCAAGTTAGGTTTTAACATTAAAAACCTTTCGAGTCCCTGATGATGTAAGTATGGCCGGTGCTCAATGCTCCTAGTTTTGTTGATTAATGTAAATTTTAATTTAAATAGAATATTATATAAATGTAAATGTTAAAAAACAAATTATAGATCTGGCATTACTAAAAAATAATATTGAATAATATAACAATATTGTCTATAAAATAATAGAAGATGTATTTCTAGAGTACGATCTTGTGTTAATTTTTCCATTGTTTTCAATTCGCAGTTCAATTTTTCAGAAACAAAAATATAGTTCAGCGTTGCGCGAATTAATTACGCGTTGGAATTGCGTAATTATAGTCCAGCGTTACGCGAATGGAATTGGGGAGCGGGGTAGCCCACTGGTAAGGCAGTGGACTGCTGTGCTTAAGGTCCCGAGTTCGAATCTGACATGGCTTATGATATCTTTATTATTCGCCACAGTTCGTCTCGTGGGCCGAGAGACCCTCCTGGGGCCAACCCAGCCTCTATAAAGTGGGTACCCTTAATTGAAAAATTAAGGGGAAAGAACCTGGCGGTTGAGCGTGATCACGGTCAAATCACCTCCTTGCACGACCGCTGACCAAGAAACAGTACTCTTCCTTACATAGTACTGCACCCAAGACCCTTTATGGGTTGTAGTGGTACAGGTTACGCGAATTACTTTACATATTTTTTTGGGACGAAATTATTTCAGATTAATAAAAAGTTATCTGAATATGACATTAAATCACCTTGTAAGGATTTTGTTGGGCAGTTTGATTTCAAATTTAGGTTGGGTTGGAAAAACAACTTACTCTAAGTATTTGTTTCAACATTCTATATTAGCGTTTCTAGAAGTCCTCTTCCCAACTGCTTTTTGTATCTCATTGTTATACCTTTGTTAATTGAAATTATTTTAAACATTTTAATTTCATTCATTCAAGTCAGGAGCATTTCATTGATTAATTGCCCATAATGACAACATGGGTATGAGAACAAAGGTTTAACAATACCATCTTGTATACAAATGTCATATAATAATGTTATCGACATATATACAGCAACAATTAAGTTCGCTTGTTTCTCACTAAAGAACCTCCGAAAAAAATCCGAACCTAAAAATCTCAGATAATACTCCCGTAGTGACACACCTCCACAGAGACGCCATTCATTCATGAAGGAATCTCTAAGTAGAGAGCACGATCCGTTATATAATCGATTCCTGTTAGGCAATCGATACCGAATCTGTTGCAACACAGAACCTGAATCGCTTGCTACGTACTCGCCCATTGTCGTGATCGCGGCCATTCATCCATCTCAAGTGGAATTCCACTCCACTCCACTACTCCACTCCACTCCACTCCACTCCACTACTCCACTCCACTACTCCACTACACCGACCGCAAAGCCCCGTTTCCGCTCTGTAGGACGTCGTTCGGCTGCAGTTCCTACGACTATTCGTTCATCCACGATTTACACATGATAGGAAGAAATAAATTGAAATTATAAGTATTTAAATATTCTCATATTTTATTTAAATCGCAAAGTTTACTATCAAAGGTGAAATAAAAAAATCTGGTGCGTGCGCGCAACACACAACTTTCACTTACCAACTTATTTAGATTAGAAATTGACGTGTTATGTTAATTGCCACTTCACAAAGTCACAAATCTTTCCACATTCATTTCTTTTTTTTCCTTTTATGAGTAATTTAAAACACACTTGAAAATGATACAAATTTTATTAAGTAAAGTACCCCCTCCATTTGATCAATATTGATGAAATTTTTACAGTCATATCTCGGGCATATTAATACATCAAATACTCAGTTTGATCAAAATCTTGAAAACCGTTTTTGAGTAAATAAAAAAAACACGTGAAAATGAGACAACATTTATTCAATAAAGTGCCCCCTCCAATTGATCAATTTTGATGAAATTTTTACTGTCACATCACGGGCACATACATATACTAAATACAAAGTTTGATCGAAATCATTAAAGCCTTTTTTGAGTAAATAAAAAAAAAACACGTGAAAATGATACAAAATTTATAAAGTAAAGTCCCCCCTCCGGTTGATCAATTTTGATTAAATTTTTACAGTCGTATCTCGGGCATATAAATAGATCAAATACTAGTTTAATCAAAATCGTTAGAGCCGTTTTTGAGAAAATCGAAAAATACTTAAAAAGTTATTAAATAAAGTACCCCCTCCCTTTGAGCAATTTTGATGAAATGTTTGCTGTTACATCGCGGGCATATACATACACTAAATACCCAATTTCAGGGTCGCACGGTTTATAGTTTTTGAGCTAGTCTGTTCACACACACACACACAGACCATTTCGCGGGACTTGGTTAATTGGACTCAGGGGACCCCAAAACGTGTATTTCCGTTGAAAACCGGAAGTCGAAATTTTTCACGATCGCAATACTTCCACTTACTATATATTTCATATATAGGTAAGTGAAAGTAAAAAATTAAAAAAAGAGAAAAGCTCTAATATCCATATTCCGTCATCCATTGTCAGTGGTAGAAAATATCATAAGTAAATAATAATCTATTATTATGATCATTATAAATAAATATTGTAAAATGAAACACAAAACATTTGATTTAAATGTGTTCTAGACTTTTTATTAGAACAGTTGGAACAAAGTGTTCTAATACATGTTTGTGAATGTTCGAGAATAAATCGCTAGTCTGGAACCTTCTAGATTGTTCTAAATCAGACTAAATATAAGGAGCGATGGACTGGAGGGTTAGTCTTGCTCTAAAGCACAAATCGTATAGTTATTTTTGTGTTACTGTATCGTAAAAAGTTGATGCCCTTTATAACCTTTTTATTTGTGTTATTATTTTTGTCATACATTGTGAATTATTATTTCCCTTTAATAAATAAACAATATTAAGTAATTTAATCTGTAAATAACATATTTTTTCATATAAAAACAAGCTTACTGCTAAGTTTATGGGACGAAGTTCATAACAAAACTTAATTCGCTTTTTGACTTCCAGGGCCTATTACGATGGACTAAAAAGATTTTTTAACAAGGGTAAGTTTTTTAATCAATTTTAGGATGAAAAAACTTGACTTAACGTGAGGAAAATTCTTGATGAGGACCGTCGAGTGACATATAAACATATATAGGAGACATTATGCCTTCATGCACGAGCAATTCATTCAGTTCTAAGAGACCATTTAAAGGTAAAAATCTTTGTTGTCTTTGGGACATAGTCCCCATCGTCTAATGGAAGAGCTAATGACTCATCGTGTGACTTGGTGCCGAAGGATGCTGAAACTATTTGATAAGGCACATTCTACATATGTGAACAGCATCGTGACTTGGTGACTCAATACAAAGTTTGGGTATTTGACGATGAGGATACACCTCTTACTATCAGAAGATCTCGATCTAGCGGAATTGTAGAGCGTTTTGGTTTGGAGACACAGAAGACAGAGGTACAGTGAGTGCCTGCCTAAAGTCTATGAAAAACCTTAGACCAAAGTCAAGAATGGACATCTGATACCTCCACCATGACAACGCACCAGCTCACCGTGCCAGAGCCTGCACCGAGTATTTAGCCACTACTGTGTTGTAACTTCTTGAACACCCTCCTTACAGTCCAGACCTTGCTCCCTGTGACTCTGCGCTGTTCTCATGTGTGAAAATGAAGCTGAAAGGAAAAAGTTTTTAAAGCGACGAGGACCTTCTGAGGGCTTGGGACAACGAATGTGCCTCAATCCCAGATGAAACTTGGCAGAGCTGGTTTAATGACTGGTTTCGACGTATGGAGAAGTATATTAAATGTGGTGGAAATTACTTTGAGAAAATTAACTAAATAAAGTTGTATTGCAAAACTTTTGTATTACCCATTGTACAGGCTTATCGATAGCGAAGGTTCAATGCCGAAACCACGATTCGACCTCATTTCGGCTAACCTTTAATGTACTGAGCATGCGCAACAGCTTTTTGAAACAGCCCTTATATTTCTCTTTACTAATATCCATCATAAATTAATAAATAATTCCTCCATTAATGATATGGAGGGAGAAAGGCGTGGTATAGGGGCCACAAAAAAAAAGGTTCTTTTTACCTCACATTCCCCTTTGGAGCGTCTTATAAACCCATAGCCGAACCTACTTCTCAATCATATAATAAAATAAGTTTTTCTATTTTTTTAACAATATTGTGTGTACCTTACATATATATATTGATGGCTTTACAAAACTCAGGAACCACTCAGCTCATCTATAATCCAAAATGGAGATAGAATAATTTGTAAACCGCCACCGTAGAATATGTAACCCAGACAGATTTGCTGAAATCAGAAAGGTACAACTTAGTTAAGAAAATGATTTAAGGGCAGAGTGACCGGTTTTTTATAAAAACAAAACTTCCTGTTTAATACAAGGACTTTTCCTGGATTTGTTATGCTAACCCCCATCGAATTCTTAGCTCTACAAGTGGCTCGAATATTTTTTTCAAAGTCAATAACTTAAAAAAACCACGCTATAGCATTAAAAAGAAGATAGACCAGCGGGTATTCTTTTAATTTGCTATACCAACGTAAATCAGTCTGGTGTCAGATACTTCTATGATTATCGATTAACGATAGGAATCTATTCTAGTTTTTTCGATTCCGAACAGTTCAAGAAACAGAGTAGAAATTACGAACTTTTCAGAAAACCGTTTCCAACGAAAAGTAGCATTTTTCCAGCCTGAGATACAATTTTCTCTGGTTCAGGCTTAAAATTCCCGTTCAGTACTTCGTATATCCACTAATATAGTACCATATTAAAATATATGTTTTAAGCTAACGATTTTGGAGTGAAATCATCTAAATGCGTAGATTTGTTTATGATTGAAGAGAAAACTTAAAAATAAAAAAACATCCACCAGTGGTTTATCTTGAGTTTCAAAGCTTAATTTATGTTTTTTATATCTATATATAAAACCAATGTGATATAATCTTAGAACTGTTTCCATTGATTAAAACAAGGCAAAAATCATCAAATTTGATTGAGAACTTATTGAACAAAATGAAATTAACACAATGACGATCCATACCTGACCACAGTCCCCTTCACAATTGATAATCTAAGGAAGGTGATTCATTAAATTAAAATTGGAGTGCAGACCTTTTATTGTAATTTTTTATTTTATTTTTTTTTTGATCAATTACGAAATCGTTTTTACAAATGCTCTATTCAATAGAGCGTCAATAGTTCGTGGTTACGTTCAGGGTCGAAACGTTCGGTAATAAAGCTTCCAATTATAATTAACGCTTTGTTACATAATTTATTTATTTACGAATTCTATGTTCAATTAGGCACTGCTTACTATATCGGAGTGGCCCATATCCGATAGAGAGCCGGATATCCGGGGCATGCGAGACATCGGACACGGTCCTAGCGAGCGCAGTGAACACTAATTGACGACCGAAATAGAAAGGCTGTGTTATATTGTGCTCGGTGCAACATCATTTTCCTAATAAAAAAGCTTTTTCAATGAACGTACCGTTCCGGAACGAGGTGTACCTCTGTGGTAAGGAAGTTGTTACGTTTTGTATAGAACGGTTATATTAAGTTAATATTAGAGGTAAATATTAATAACTTAGCGGTCAATAATATTATTAACAGCCAAGAGTACTTTCACTACAAGCCCAATAATATCGGTGCACATGCAGTACAGACCAAGATATACACAGATTAAGTATGATCGCCGTTCATGAACGCTCGTTGACCTACATATATCGAAACTCTACAGGTGTTTAATGTTTAAATATTTTAAAAGAATCTCGTTCTATTTTATTTATTATTGTTTGTTTTTTTACTCTATTTATGAATCTTCGCCTGCCATCATCAGCAGATTTGATGGCTGTGACTAGCCATATATTTGTACTGACATGTCAGGCATGGGAAAGGATGGCACCCAACCTCTTGTCTGGATTGTTTCAGTTATTCTGGTCTGTTCAAGGAGATTTCTCATCCAACGCCTTTTTAATCTCCACCTAATATTTATGGGCATACCATTTGTAGCTATATCTCTTATAAGGGGGTAAATATGTCCGTGTTAGTATGAAAACGATTTCAGAAAGTCTGTATGTGTAGGTCGACTTGTCATTTGGAAGTCAGTATATAAGTTTTGATTAGTCACGTACAAGGTGCTTTTGAAATGAGTCGTAATATTTTTTATTAAAAGGTCTGAAGTTTTTGCAAATGCGTTTTTTTGGCAATCTCGTAGATTTGTCAGCAGTATGCCCATATAGGTTTAAGTATGAAACCTATGGATGTATGAAGGTTTTTTAAACCTCGTTCTATTTAAATCTAGTTTTTATATATTACTAGTATACTCTTGATAGGACTCTAACATTAGATTCCATGGACCAGTCCACCTCCCGCTACTACTCACAAAACTTGTGAGATAGGGGGAGTAGGTATCAGTGAAGAGGAAGGATTTGCTCTGCCTTGAGCCGAGCTCTGTGGTGTAGTGGTTAGCATCCTCGCATGTAACGCAGGAGACCCGGATTCGACTCCCGGCGGAGCCAAATCTTTTTTCTTCAAAAAATAAATTATTTAAAAATAATTTAAAATGGTGGTCAGCCACAAACTAAGATTGGATTAATTAAATTAGATACTTAGGATCATTGCTTGCAAATACATACCTACTCTTAAAAAAAATTACAAAAAATATTTGGGTAATTTAACAATAAAGATTTTAAAATGGAGTATAGAGATATTATTTTATAATTCATCGAAGAAATTAAAATAATTATTTAAAAAATGAAAAACAAATAGAAGATAATAAATAGGAATTTATTCAAGCCTGAAAAGAGTTACAATAGACTTGGAAAATGTAACAATTGATTTGGAAACGGCTACATTTGACTTGGAAATGGTTACAATTGACGTGGAAAAGGTTACCATTGACGTGGAAAAGGTTGCAATAGACGCAGGAATGCTAAATTTTTTTCTAACTACTAATAACCTACTTATAACATAACTGAACATGCTAATATAACATAACGAAACCAGTGCATAACCTCATTTTTTTATCACTTACAGAAAACGTCATACGTAAGTAACCATAGCAACACCAACACTTTGCCATCACCCACTTTTTTTAAACTAGTATACTACCAGGTTTATTCTTAAGACCATTTCATTAATTGATAATATAAACGAGTGAGGGAACATTTCATCACGGATGAATCGATTAAACAAACAGGGCCTGTTTGCGAAGACCACATCCAGTTACTTTCACGACGCGACATCCAGTTACTTTTAGTAAACAGCTACTTTCAACAATCTGTTGTGGTTATAAACAGTGATAACCTTAAGTTGTAATTTCAGTGATAATAAAAATGGGTCTTTTTTTAAAAAATACAGGTTATAAATATTGTTGTATCAAAATAAGGGTAAAGGTACTGAAGAGCGGCAGATGGGCGTGGCCTGTTTTGAGAGGTTATGTGACCGTCATGTTATCGAATACCCATCGCCTTTATTTCAGTTAAAAAGTGCCTTGATTGGCTTTAATAGATTCTAGCTTTCGACTCCCGCTCGCTCTTCAGAGATAAATAAACCCCCCAAAAGGCTCCTTTTAAGTGGAGATCGGGCCTTAATTTGAATCCGCACTTCAGTAGTAGTGCCAAAATAAGTGTTTAAAAGAAGTAACTGTTTACTAAAAGTAACTGGATGTGGCGTCCTGAAAGTAACTGGATGTGGTCTTCGCAAACAGACCCACAAAATGAACCTCGTTAAAAAAAAAAAATAAAAAAAATGCGATTTTTGATTTCTTACCCCATATACCCGTGACACTGTGCTGGAGGTCAAAAAGTGAGGTAACGTTTGGTTCTAAAAATTTAAGCGTGTAAACAGGCCTTAACGTTTTTTAATATTTTATAATAAAATATGATACCATAATTGGTGGTTAAAAATCGATCTTAAATTTACAATTAACGAACCTAACCTCCAAACCCAACACTGCTGTAGACCTTTCTCTTGTGACCTCCACCTCCGAGCTCAAATTACTGAGGGCGCCCACGTTAAGGGCCTACCGAATTCTTCAGCGCTGAGTCTTCCACTTGGTAAAAATGTTGGAAGGAGGCTTAATTTTCTTTTTCTCCTCCAATTAAAAGACAACAAGTTCTAATAGGCCTCTGGAGTCGTTAGGTAATCGACCCCTGTCACGAAACGAATCGTCATTGATGGGTCTTTATATTGTTGTTTTTCAAGATTAATTCTAAAGAATGGGTCCGCCACGACTCAAGGGATCTCGCGTCATTCGTTGTGAATGACGAAATGCATTGCTGAGTAATGAAGGGGAGAGAGAACGTTGAAGAGGCTCGTGACGTAATTGCCAGGTGGCGCCCAACGCCTTAAGGCAGCTACTCCTGTCAGAAATAAGTCATTAATATTTTAGGTGCTTTTTTATTGGTACTTAATTTTATTTTTAGAAGGTGTTCAAAGATCAGAGAGACTGGATAATGTTTTCCATTGGCGTACCCAGTGTCAGCTAAAGGAGGGGGGGGATTCCCCGGTGCCCTACCTTGGGTCATTTTTTCGGTTATTAAACCTAAAACTAAAAAAACTGTATTTCTACAAATAGAAATTTTAAACAAACGGGTAAAACTCAATTTAGCTAAACTTTACCCAAATGTATATATTGCTTTGCGGATATTCTCTTTCCGTAGCCCAGGCTGAAAGGTTTTTCAGTGTGTTAAGCATAGGGGAGAGCGGGGTTGGTTGACAACAGTTTTCACTTTTTGATTGTTGAGTCGTTCCTGTTAATATAATCCCAATAGGGCTGATACCACTGTAAACTCCAAGTATTAGAGTACTTCAAGTATTTTTTTCTTCCCATAATATTTAATACTAAGATCATAGAAAATTGAAGAATTCGTCAATCCAGAGTATGCCAATTAACCCCCACGGTGGGGGAAGTTGGCCTAGAAGGTGGGGTTGTTTAGCCATCTCATCCAAGTACTGCCTGACACATGTTATTGTTATTAAAAGCTGCACTATAATGGTATAATAATTTTGAATCGGTTTTTAACAGCAAAATAGAATGACAATAGACGAAGATAGAAGTTTAGACTGTCGTCAATTTCTGCATAAGAAAAATTGCTCTCATTCTCCTTGCTGGAACTAAAGACAATTGGTAGTTTCATCTTTGTTTATGTTTACCTTGCTTTTGTGAATTGCTACTGCGCCAACAAACCCCAGTTGAATAGAGCCAACTAACCCCACAGGAGAGATCATATGAAAGATGGCAGCCAGGACAGGGGAGAACAATCAAACAAGAAACTGGTTAATCGGAAGGTTAGGTTTTTCAAAGGAGTTTAGGGCTATGTCAACAGAATCGGAATCAAATGTTTTACCATGCCTTTAAACCAAGTTTACGGAATATTTAAAAATTTACTTACATGCTGTAAAAATCAATCAATGAAGCATACTCTACACTGTTAGCATCGGATTGAAAACTCAGGACAAGACTCCCGAGGTCGAGCGAGTGACATAGTACAATGGTGGGGCCGTTACAACAGGTGTGACGGAAACTATAAGCCGATGGTCAACCTACCCCCTATGCCAACCAACCCCGCTCTCCCCTATTAAAAAATGTTCGAGATTGACTAGGAATGTGTGAGCAGAGGTTGTCAGATTTGAGGCTACTGCCTATTGGGTAAAAAAAAAAAATGTAAGGACTCGATTTTGATAATGTAGTGCAATCTTCTGCAGAATTGAAAGTAAGGAAAGCTTATTGTTTATAATTTTGTGAATTGTAAATAAATAAAACTGTGTATTTGTCCTAATATGTTTCTTAAAATATTTTCTTGCTAAAAAGTTTTTTGATTTACTTCTCTTCTTGAAAAAAGAGAGTAAAAAAGTACCTCAACTACTCCCGTTAACGGGTCGCGAGAGAACGATCAAGTTAAAAGGCCACCTTAATTCAGATTGCTACCGATAACAGTTTTATATATATTTGTATCATTATTTTATCTTTCTATTTTATTTAAGCATAATTATTTTTTGTTATTACTTGTTTTTCAATACGTTAAACTGTATTTGGAAACAGTAATTTACATTAATTTAAAAAAAAAAGTTTGGATAATGATGAATCGCTGAGGCTAAGCCGCTTTAGTGGTGTAGCTTTTATCGATCACATCGGAAGCTTGGCAGTAGCAAAATGTCTCCGAGATAACATTCATCTTGAAGGTTCTGTATTTAAAAGCTTAAATAACTTATTTATTATGAAGCCTTTGAAAATTCATATAAAAAAAAAATCTGGTGCGTGCGCGCAACACCCAACTTTCACTTACCAACTTACTTAGATAAGAAATTGACGTGTTTTGTTAAATATCATTTCCCAAAGTCACACATTTTTCTACATTCATATCTTATTTTTATTAATCGTTAAAGCCGTTTTTGAGTAAATAAAAATCCCGTGAAAATGATACAAAATTTATTAAGTAAAGTCCCCCCTTCGGTTGATCAATTTTGATGAAATGTTGGCTATCACATATTTGGCATATACATACATCAAATACCCAGTTTGGTCAGAATCGTGAAAGCCGTTTTTGAGTAAATAAAAAAAGCACGTAAAAATGATACAAAATTTATTAAGTAAAGTGCCCCCTTGGGGTTGATCAATTTTGATGAAATTTTTACAGACATATCTCGGGCATATAAATAGATCAAATACTAAGTTTAATCAAAATCGTTTGAGCCGTTTTTGAGAAAATCAAAAAAACACGTGAAAATGTTACAAAATTTATTAAATAAAGTCCCCCCTCCGGTTAATCAATTTTGATGAAATTTTTACAGTCATATCTCGGGCATATAAATACATCAAATACCCAGTTTGATCAAAATCGTTAAAGCCGATTTAGAGTAAATACAAAAAACACGTGAAAATGTTACAAAATTTATTAAGTAAAGTCCCCCCTCCGGTTAATCAATTTTGATGAAATTTTTACAGTCATATCTCGGGCATATAAATAGATGAAATACTCAGTTTAATCAAAATCGTTAGAGCCGTTTTTGAGAAAATCGAAAAAAACCTAAAAAGGTATTAAGTAAAGTACCCCCTCCCTTTAAGTAATTTTGATGAAATTTATGCTGTCACATCGCGGGCATATACCTACAATAAATACCCAATTTCAGGATCGCACGGTTTATAGTTTTTGAGCTAGTCTGTTCACATACACACACACACACACACACACACACACACACACACACAGACACACACACACACAGACCATTTCGCGGGACTTGGTCATTTCGACTCAGGGAACCCCAAAACGTGTATTTCCGTTGAAAACCGGAAGTCGAATTTTTTCACGATCGCAATACTTCCACTTACTATTTATTTCATATATAGGTAAGTGAAAGTAAAAAAGTGTGTCTATAAGTTGTAGAAAAGTTATAAAATAATCGTTGGTATAGCTTAAGTGTAATTTTAAAGGATAAAAACTCATGAATACTACAATCCATTATTAATTATTGCATTTAAAATTGAGGCGTCTAAATGGAAAAGGCAATAAATGCCTACTGAAAAAAAAACCTGGTATTTTAACTCTAACATGTATCTGCAAAATAATTCAAAAATCATATAACTATTGTGGGTTGAGATTATTCGATTTAAGAATAATAAATTTAAGATAAATTTATAGAATAATAAAAATAATAGAAGAATAAAGAATTTAAGATTATTCGAAGAAAATCATAATTTACAATCCCAAAAAAACAACAATATAGACTCAAGTAATCAAAAATGTTACAAAAAGTATCAACTTGTAACGACACTTTAACTGTATGATTGATCTTCAGAGCAAAATTAACTCTCCATTCCATCGCTCCTTATATTCAGTCTGAATCAGAACAGTCCAGAACGTTCTCTACAAGCGTGAAGGTTCTCGAACAGTTATGATCGGTACTAGAACAGTCACAAAAATGTACTATATAGAACAGTTTGTTCCAACAACAATTTAAGAACTATTAAATCATATGTTTTGTGGGGGTCACCTGTGGTATAGTGATTAGCATAGAAACTACAGTACTTAAGGTCGCTGGTTCGCGTCCCTAGGATTTTTTAATGGGAATAAACAATCCTTGTCTTTGCCGTCCCTCGGATAGGACGTAAAATGGAGATCCCGAGCCTTTACGATGTCAGGTAGTAGTTAAATATCCCTTTCCTAATTATAACTGGATAGGAAAAATTTAGGACTCCCACTGTAGCATCATCCGTTTAGCATTGGTGGCATAAAGTGACGTAAAAAAAAAGAAACAAACAAACATCATATGTTTTGTGTTTTTTTTCACGTTATACGATTAATTAGTTCCACCTCCAATTCCATTTGTTTCATCTCTAAATTTTTCAAGTTTCAAGTCAGGGATAGTTCATGTAGCTCCTTGTACTGTTTTTTATAAATCTTTATAGTTAAAATTTCATAACATCTATAACTCATTAATATCAGGTGGTGGTAATTTATTCTGAAAAGGACTCCATATATCATTCATGTTTGGGCAAAAGCGCTTAAGTCATAAACAAATTTTTTTGTCTCGTGTTAAAATTCAGACTTGACTATATTCGTTATTCATAATTTATTACAGTCTCTGTTAAAAGAATATAGTTTCATTTCTTATTCTGGAATAAAGAAATACAATCAGAAAGAATTTATAATGATTTTCAACAGCTTGGTAAATCGTTGTTTAAGCTTCACATTTGATGACTCAACCCCTTTTCGACCTAACATCAGTGATATATAAAGTAAAATAAAAACCTTTCTAAGCCGGTTTAAAAGAAAATCTAATCGAAGTATTTAAAGACATTACAGGAAACAATCGAAGAAATGTTTAGTGAAAGGATTCATTCATGTCTTATATTAGATTCGAAAGTAATCCTCAATAAATGTTAAATAAAAGATTTATCTATGACGTAGCAGATAGGATTTGTAATTGTAGGAAAGTAGCAAGAGGCTTTCAAGGTAAACATTGTTTAGAAGAGGATCAATAAATAATCGATCATAAATCCTGTTAATCAATCAAACGTAATGGTCGATATCAAAGAGGATTGGCCTATAAAAGAGACAGATTTCGCATTCTTAGCATATCGTCATTTCATATTTACCGTTTTTAGTAATCGATTTATCATTTAGTGTCGAACATCGAAAATTTTAAATATCGAAACAACTCGATATACAATGGGAATTTAATGGGATTAAATTGTTCGTATTGTCTTTTTTAAATTAGGATTTACAAAACTTCCAACGGTCCTTTACGCGATCCGTGGACATTGAGAGATAAACAACGACTTAGGGTTTTAGAAAATAAAGTACCTACTGCACAGAATATTTGGGCCGAAGAAAGATAAACTAACCGGAGAATTTAGACGCTCACAGAACGCCGAACTTAATGAATTGTACCTGGTAAATATAATTGATGTTTTATAGCAGCGAGACGGAAAAAAGGGGCATGTTAACTTGCGAAACTTAGTAGTGAATGGATTCCGAAAAGATTAATAAGCGCGGTGCCAAATGGGAGAAGTCTGAGGGGTAGGCCAAAACGGAGGTGGGAAGATTGCGTTAAGGCAGATCTTTCGAAGTTGGGTCTGGATGGGAGTCGGTGGATAGAGGTGTGTAGGTATCGAGTTGTGTCGGCATCGAACCTTTGGGTTCGTTAAGCCTTCATTATTATCATTATTACTATAGTTCTTTTGTATGTATCGTTATACACATACATGTATGTCTTGTCATACTCATATATTGTCACCTCTCTTCCAGAATCTACCATTCTAACCTAACATCTTGTGACACAGGGATTTGGTCAAGGGTTTTACGGTAAACGATTAAACTAAACACTATTTACATCATTCATTTTGGTACAATATACAACCTGATACGAGGGGCGATCAAAAAGTTTTGCAACTAAGGTATAAACAAACCTTATTCCGTTAATCCTTCTTTTGTCCCTGATAGCTCATCTATCAAGAGTAAACCTGCCCACAATATTGAGTCCGTCAGTCAAGTCACAGTATTTAGCAGTGCCTTTGTAATCATGTCGATATCCAGCGACTTCAAGTTTGAGTATCGAAGCGTCATTAAATTTTTGTGTAAAGGAGGGCATTCTGTAAAAAAATATTTACGACAGAATGGTGAATGTATATGGTCATGATTGTCCCTCTTTTTCTAACGTCACTAGGTGGTTCAATGAGTTCAAACGAGGTCGTGTGAATGTGCAAGACGAAGCAAGATCCGGGAAACCAACAATTTCAATTGATTCTTGTAATGCGACTCAAGCAGAGGCCTTGATCTTGGCTAATCGTCGAAGAAAGGTGTCTGAAGTTTTTTTTTTTTTTTTAATGTTCCTCCCCTTCATCGCCTCTTAGGCTATACGGGGTTTCCCGGGCCCGGGATAGGGGAGAGTATGGGGGATAGATGCCAAGTATTATTAAATTTTCCCCTGGCTCCGGGTTTTGAACTTGCTACTTTCAGGTTCCCGATCATACGTGGCCATGGGCAACGCGTATTTTCTAACGCGTTTGCCCACTCGGCCATCCCGCCACCGATGTGTCTAAAGTTGCTATGGGATTAGGCATTTCCTATGGAAGCGCTAGCACAATCATTCATGACACACATTTTAGGAATGTGTAAGGTGTCTGCAAGATGGGTTACCAGAAATCATTCAGTTCAAGATCGGCTTGTCAACAGTTGTTAGACCTCTTTAACCAGGACCCCAGTGATAACTTCCTGTTTCCAAACCTAAAGAGAATCTTAAAAGGGGCAAGATTTGATGACCTGGCTTCCCTGAAATCAGCTACAGAAGAATGGTTTCAAGACCAAGAAGAAAGTTTTTTTCCCCGTGGTATCTGTATATCCCGGATCGTTGAAAGACAGGTAGAATAAGTGCATTGATGTTAGGGGGGGGGGGGTTATGTTGAAAAATAAAAATATTTTTAGCATTGAGTCTATTTTCTTTGTAGCTTAGTTGCAAAACGTTTTGATCTCCCCTCGTAGGTCCTACTGTCAACTTCTACCAAAGGGGGTATCTCATAACTTAAAACCTTGGAAATTCTTATATATCCAGAATAAATCGGCTCTACTCTGTTCTAACGGACTATCTCCAGCCTCATACTTCCTCCAGGCCTTCCAGGCTGTCCCCGGATTCATTTCCCTGACTGTGACTGTGCCTGAGTGTGACTCCCCCGTACCTGACTCAGACTGCCCCTCTATCCGCCTAGGAGTACCCCCTCTCTCTCAGGGTCTCCAAGGTTTAATGACCTGCTTAGCTTTCCAGGGATAATTGCCCAAGTGACAATATTACTGGAGATAGTTTAAATACTAGAATTTTTCCTGATTTGTTCGCCCCTGACCCTCTGTGAGACGCAGTGATAGCGCCACATCCCACACACTTCTAATCTATGCGTGACTGAGTTGTGTGAGAAAGGAGGATTTCGGTTTTAAAAAGAAGAGTGCATCTAGTGTGGGCGGGTGAGTCTAGAAGTAGGCGTGTGGGCCTAGGCGATGTCTTCACGCAGTAAATTATAGTCTCCCTTTTAATGTTTGTCTACCTCGCTGTCTAGGGAAGGAGAAAGTCTTCAGAACTAACGAGAAATCGATTCTAAAACATACCCGAACCTCGGAACAACATCTAATCCATTATTTATAACTAGCTCGGTTAATTACCTTTAAATTAAACCTTTAAATATAAACTATCGAACGAACCCTTTTTTAATTAACAAACACACACACTCAAACCTACACACGTGTAGGATCAGTTTGCACAGTTACACACTTATTCCGACTTAATTCAACATAATTCAAGGTAATGAAATCTTAAACAAAGTGTAAATATAGTTGTCAAGAGCGATTTGTTTTGAAAACGACATGTTCAAAGAAAGAAAGTTTTTGGACGAGTGAGGAATCTGATACTGTGCTGTTTTCAGTTCGGCTTTATCCACAATATAGGAAGGGACTTCTAGTATTTACCTTATTTGGTTTGCCTGAACTTGGTTTGAACGTAAATGGTATGTTTTATTTATATATGCTCATAAACAATTTTAGAAGACTTGATGAGTTCGCCATAAGTGTTTAAACTGTTTAACGAAATCGGGTAAAGCTATCATCACTATCTATATTAGTTATATCAGTAAAGTATTCGCTATGTTAATCAAACACTTGAACAGTCACGAACATGTACAAGAACAATTTGATTTGTTCCAACAGTTGTAACAACAGGTCTAGAACTGTTTTATATTATACGTTTTGTAAAGATCCATATCCTAATTATACCCGGATAGGCAAACGTTAGGACTTGTAGCTAAAATTTAGCCTTTGTAGCAACAAAGTCAAACAAACAAACTTTTCAACGAGATCCATTATTTTTTAAATTTCTTTTTACATCAACTTTTATCGTGGATATTAAAAAAACTTGTTTAAATTACGATTCGCTATCTCTCCTTGAAATTCCATTTCAATTCATTTCCTACCTTATTCAAAAATGCATCGCTCAAAATGATCGTGTATAAATTTTTGAAATATTTAACACTTATGTGGGTTTGAAATTTTTTTATTAAAATAAAATAATAATTCTCAATGTCAGACAAAAAATAAAAAAATAAAATAATTAAGTTTTACTAAAAGTATCAATTTGTAACACACAGTTACTCAAAAATATGTAACCATATGAGACTTGATTTTGAAAGCAAGACTAACTCCCCAGTACATCGCTCCTTATATTTAGTCTGGATTAGAACATTCTAGTTGGTTCCCGAACATCGTAGATTCTCGAACATGTGCAGTTGGTAATCCAAAAAAAAGTCTAGAACTCTTTTAAATGATATCTTTTATGCTACCGTGCGTTACAATATTATTAATTTTACAAGATTTGAGGCGTTTGCTATCAAAACCAGCTCATTCCATATTTTTCTGAAATCCACTTTTTATTTTATATTTGCATATTTTAAAAGTTTAGAGGGTCCTTCATAACCTGACGAAGGAATATAGCTCAAATCCAGCTCATTCCAGGAAGGAAGGCCAGCAGAAGAAAACCAAGAATGTGAGCCGATGTATTATGACGACAACAATTTCATTTAAATAACGAGCCTTCTTTTTCCTTTCTCTCCTTGCTTTCTGCATTTTATTTACAATACTAGGTGGACCCGTGCGAAGCACTTCGCACGAAGATTTGTATCACATTTTACTTCTAGGTTTAACATAACTATGAAATGAACTTTTTTTTTTTTGCCTGTTCGTAACCCCCCCCCCCCCTTCCCCCAACCATTCGGGCCTTAAAGTGAAATTTTTTTTCTACAGCAAGGAAGAATAAATTATTTTTCTATTTAATAGTTAAGGAAGAACTTCATTTTCTGACGTTTTTCTTTACAAAAATTTCCTGTAATCTTCCTGGAATATATGAAATCACCAAGAATGTTGCATAGTCTTGGAAATTAATCTTTCTACATTCTGATTTTCACTTCCCTACTGATTTTGTTTTTTCAAAAACAGTTCATAAGATGCTTTTTACGCTTATTTTTCTGACAATGGAGAGGAAGATAGTCTTCTAAGTGGTAAGAACGACATCAAATAGGTTTCTATCCATGGAGAGGCAACAAAACAATAAGTAGCCTCGTGAAGCTGAGGGGCCTAACCCACCAAAACCAAAGTTTTAGAGGTGTTAGACGCCTGGCCCAAAAACGTGGAACGTGTATGTGTCATAAAGCCCGCGTAGAAACCATTGAAATTCATTTTTCTTATTTCGATACTTTAGTTTTCTGAAATTCCCGTTATAAAAAAGATAAGTTGATAAAACCAAAGTTCTAATGAATCACTATGTTACTATGAATCACCATTACAGTCATAGGCGGATCCAGCCGATTGTAAAGGGGGGGCTGCATCCTAATGGGGGGAGGCTGCAGCCCCACAGCCCTTCATTTGGATCTGCCGATCAGCTTTTTCACCTTCCCACAACTGAAATTCTACCTGTTCTGCGCATTTTTGTTCTTTAACTTGCTTCCTTTAAGGAAAATCAAATTCTATCTTTAAATGACGAAAATTTTTCCAAATGGAGGGGCTCTAGCCCCCATAGCACCCCCCTCCCCTCAGTTCCGCCAATGACTAAAGTAGACTCCTGCTTATCCCTCCTCGTCGGAACGGATACATTGCCGTTTAAGTGAATGAGCCGGTCAATCCGGAAAAGTGTATAAAAAACCAGCAAAATATATTATTATAACTTCTATATTTCGATAAAACCCAAATGCAACACACAACCTATTGTACAAAGGCTATATAGTTATTAATTAAAGAAACCTTTTTTGGGCCAATTTTATTTAACAATTTAAGAAAATTTACACTATCAATCTATTCAGTTTTCACAAATCTTTTATTTTTTTTCGTTTATACGCACCTTAATGTGGACTGACGAAATTTCTTGTCAAAATATAGGAAGCTATTTCTTTTTTAATGAAATGAATGGAGGATATGGATTTTGTTTCAAGATCAATTTTACTTCGAACAGATTTGTTTTACTGGAGTTCGGTAAAAAATAAAAAAAATTGGTGCGTGCGCGCAACACACAACTTTCACTTACCAACTTACTTAGAATAGGAATTAATGCGTTTTTTTAATTCCACTTCTCAAAGTTGCACATTTTTCCACATTCATTTCTTATATTTGTTTTCATTTGCTCTATAAAAAACACTAATTTATTTTATTAATAAATAAAAGTTTATACTTGTGATAATTCGGCAATGCAAGCATGATACCCCAAGTCGTCTGATTTATAATTCTCTATGTACTTGATGAAAATTTCATTTAGTTACCATGAAACAAATAATTTCCATGAAATGAACAGAACGGCTTTGATTATGAACAATGATCTGTCATTAAAGGCGTACTACACATGCATGGGCTCAACGTATTTTATGAGTTGACTGAATATTTTTCTTTTTCTCTCCTCTAAAATGTTGGCTATCACATCTTTGGCATTTATATACATCAAATACCCAGTTTGATTAAAATCGTTGAAGCCGTTTTTGAGTAAATAAAAAAAACACGTGAAAATGATACAAAATTTATTAAGTAAAGTACCCCCTCCGTTTGACCAATTTTGATGAAATGTAGGCTATCACATCTCTGGCATATATATACATCAAATACCCAATTTGATCAAAATCGTTGAAGCCGTTTTTGAGTAAATAAAAATAACAGGTGAAAATGATACAAAATTTATTAAGTAAAGTCCCCCCTCCGGTTGATCAATTTTGATGAAATTTTTAGTCATATCTCGGGCATATCAATACATTAAATACTCAGTTTAATCAAAATTGTTGGAGCCGTTTTTGAGAAAACCAAAAAAATGTAAAAAGTTATTAAATAAAGTACCCCTCTGGGCAATTTTGATGAAATTTTTGCTGTCACATCGCGGGCATATACATATAATAAATACCTAATTTCAGGTTCGCACGGTTTATAGTTTTTGAGCTAGTCTGTTCACAAACACACAGACCATTTCGCGGGACTTGGTCATTTGCACTCAGGGGACCCCAAAACGTGTATTTCCGTTAAAATCCGGAAGTGGATATTTTTCACGATTGCAATACTTCCCCTTACTATATATTTCATATCTAGGTAAGTGAAAGTATAAAACAAAAGACTTTTTGCCTACATTTTAATTTATTTAAGATTAATTTATTAATCTATTGAACCGCAACATAATACAAATTTTAACAAAATTTTTTATTGAGAATATGACAAAATTATAAATGTTTTTAAGGATTTTAAAAAGAATTTTTACTTTCACTTACCTATATATGAAATATATAGTAAGTGGAAGTATTGCGATCGTGAAAAATTTCGACTTCCGGTTTTCAACCGAAATACACGTTTTGGGACCCCCTGAGTCGAAATAACCAAGTCCCGCGAAATGGTCTGTGTGTGTGTGTGTGTGTGTGTGTGTGTGTGTGTGTGTCTGTGTGTGTGTGTGTGAACTGACTAGCTCAAAAACTATAAACCGTGGGAACCTGAAATTGGATATTTAGTGTATGTATATGCCCGCGATGTGACAGCAAAAATTTCATCAAAATTGCTCAAAGGGAGGGGGTAGTTTATTTTATAACTTTTTAGGTTTTTTTCGATTTTCTCAAAAACGGCTCCAACGATTTTGATTAAACTGAATATTTGATCTATTTATATGCCCGAGATATGACTGTAAAAATTTCATCAAAATTGATTAACCGGAGGGGGGACTTTACTTAATAAATTTTGTATCATTTTCACGTGTTTTTTTTATTTACTCAAAAACGGCTTTAATGATTTTGATCAAACTGGGTATATGATGTATGTATATGCCCGAGATACGACTGTATAAATTTCATCAAAATTGATCAACCGGAGGGGGGACTTTACTTAAAGAATTTTATCTAATGTTTACGTTTTTTTTTTTTTTTTTTTCTCAAAAACGGCTATGATGATTTTGATGAAACTGGGTATTTGATGTATGTATATGCCCGCGATGCGACAGCCGAAATTTCACCAATATTGGTGAAACGGAGGGGGTACTTCATTTAATAAACTTTTTCTTATGTTCACGTGTTTTTTTTTACTTTCACTTACCTATATATGAAATATATAGTAAGTGGAAGTATTGCGATCGTGAAAATTTTCGACTTCCGGTTTTCAACGGAAATACACGTTTTGGGACCCCCTGAGTCGAAATAACCAAGTCCCGCGAAATGGTCTGTGTGTGTGTGTGTGTCTGTGTGTGTGTGTGTGTGTGTGTGTGTGTGTGTGTGTATGTGAACAGACTAGCTCAAAAACTATAAACCGTGGGAACCTGAAATTGGGTATTTAGTGTAGGTATATGCCCGCGATGTGACAGCAAAAATTTCATCAAAATTGCTCAAAGGGAGGGGGGTACTTTATTTAATAACTTTTTAGGTTTTTTTCGATTTTCTCAAAAACGGCTCTAACGATTTTGATTAAACTGAGTATTTGATCGATTTATATGCCCGAAATATGACTGTAAAAATTTCATAGAAATTGATTAACCGGAGGGGGGACTTTACTTAATAAATTTTGTATCATTTTCACGTGTTTTTTTTATTTACTCAAAAACGGTTTTAACGATTTTGATCAAACTTGGTATTTGATGTATTTATATGCCCGAGATGTGACTGTAAAAATTTCATCAAAATTGATCTACGGGAGGGGGGACTTTACTTAATAAATTTTGTATCATTTTCACATGTTTTTTTTTATTTACTCAAAAACGGTTTTAACGATTTTTATCAAACTTGGTATTTGATGTAATTATATGCCCGAGATATGACTGTAAAAATTTCATCAAAATTGATCTACGGGAGGGGGGACTTTACTTAATAAATTTTGTATCATTTTTACGGGTTTTTTTATTTACTCAAAAACGGCTTTAACGATTAACAAAAATAAGATATGAATGTAGAAAAATGTGTGACTTTAGGAAATGATAATTAGCAAAACACGTCAATTTCTAATCTAAGTAAGTTGGTAAGTGAAAGTTGTGTGTTGCGCGCACGCACCAGATTTTTTATTTACTCAACAGCGGCTGTAATGATTTTTATCAGACTGGATATTTGGTGTATGTATATGCTCACAATGTGAGACAACATTTCATCAAAATTGGTCAAATGCAGGGGGCTCTTTATTTCATAACTTTTTTTTCCAATTTTTACATTTTTTACTTTCACTTACCTATATATGAAATATATAGTAAGTGGAAGTATTGCGATCGTGAAAAAAATCGACTTCCGGTTTTCAACGGAAATACACGTTTTGGGGTCCCCTGAGTCGAAATGACCAAGTCCCGCGAAATGGTCTGTGTGTGTGTGTGTCTGTGTGTGTGTGTGTGTGTGTGTGTGTATGTGAACAGACTAGCTCAAAAACTATAAACCGTGCGATCCTGAAATTGGGTATTTAGTGTAGGTATATGCCCGCGATGTGACAGCATAAATTTCATCAAAATTACTTAAAGGGAGGGGGTACTTTACTTAATAACTTTTTAGGTTTTTTTCGATTTTCTCAAAAACGGCTCTAACGATTTTGATTAAACTGAGTATTTCATCTATTTATATGCCCGAGATATGACTGTAAAAATTTCATCAAAATTGATTAACCGGAGGGGGGACTTTACTTAATAAATTTTGTAACATTTTCACGTGTTTTTTTTATTTACTCTAAATCGGCTCTAACGATTTTGATCAAACTGGGTATTTGATGTATTTATATGCCCGAGATATGACTGTAAAAATTTCATCAAAATTGATTAACCGGAGGGGGGACTTTACTTAATAAATTTTGTAACATTTTCACGTGTTTTTTTTATTTACTCTAAATCGGCTCTAACGATTTTGATCAAACTGGGTATTTGATGTATTTATATGCCCGAGATATGACTGTAAAAATTTCATAGAAATTGATTAACCGGAGGGGGGACTTTACTTAATAAATTTTGTATCATTTTCACGTGTTTTTTTTTATTTACTCAAAAACGGTTTTAACGATTTTGATCAAACTTGGTATTTGATGTATTTATATGCCCGAGATGTGACTGTAAAAATTTCATCAAAATTGATCTACGGGAGGGGGGACTTTACTTAATAAATTTTGTATCATTTTCACATGTTTTTTTTTATTTACTCAAAAACGGTTTTAACGATTTTTTATCAAACTTGGTATTTGATGTAATTATATGCCCGAGATATGACTGTAAAAATTTTCATCAAAATTGATCTACGGGAGGGGGGACTTTACTTAATAAATTTTGTATCATTTTTACGGGTTTTTTTATTTACTCAAAAACGGCTTTAACGATTAACAAAAATAAGATATGAATGTAGAAAAATGTGTGACTTTAGGAAATGATAATTAGCAAAACACGTCAATTTCTAATCTAAGTAAGTTGGTAAGTGGAAAGTGTGGTGTGTTGCGCGCACGCACCAGATTTTTTAATTTACTCAACAGCGGCTGTAATGATTTTTATCAGACTGGATATTTGGTGTATGTATATGCTCACAATGTGAGACAACATTTCATCAAAATTGGTCAAATGCAGGGGGCTCTTTATTTCATAACTTTTTTTTCCAATTTTTACATTTTTACTTTCACTTACCTATATATGAAATATATAGTAAGTGGAAGTATTGCGATCGTGAAAAAAATCGACTTCCGGTTTTCAACGGAAATACACGTTTTGGGGTCCCCTGAGTCGAAATGACCAAGTCCCCGCGAAATGGTCTGTGTGTGTGTGTGTCTGTGTGTGTGTGTGTGTGTGTGTGTGTATGTGAACAGACTAGCTCAAAAACTATAAACCGTGCGATCCTGAAATTGGGTATTTAGTGTAGGTATATGCCCGCGATGTGACAGCATAAATTTCATCAAAATTACTTAAAGGGAGGGGGGTACTTTACTTAATAACTTTTTAGGTTTTTTTCGATTTTCTCAAAAACGGCTCTAACGATTTTGATTAAACTGAGTATTTCATCTATTTATATGCCCGAGATATGACTGTAAAAATTTCATCAAAATTGATTAACCGGAGGGGGGGACTTTACTTAATAAATTTTGTAACATTTTCACGTGTTTTTTTTATTTACTCTAAATCGGCTCTAACGATTTTGATCAAACTGGGTATTTGAATGTATTTATATGCCCGAGATATGACTGTAAAAATTTCATCAAAATTGATTAACCGGAGGGGGGACTTTACTTAATAAATTTTGTAACATTTTCACGTGTTTTTTTGATTATCTAAAAACGGCTCTAACGATTTTGATTAAACTTAGTATTTGATCTATTTATATGCCCGAGATATGTCTGTAAAAATTTCATCAAAATTGATCAACCGCAGGGGGCACTTTACTTAATAAATTTTGTATCATTTTTACGTGCTTTTTTTATTTACTCAAAATCGGTTTTTTCGATTGTGACCAAACTGGGTATTTGATTTATGTATTTGCCAAATATGTGATAGCCAACATTTCATCAAAATTGATCAACCGAAGGGGGGACTTTACTTAATAAATTTTGTAACATTTTCACGTGTTTTTTTGATTATCTAAAAACGGCTCTAACGATTTTGATTAAACTTAGTATTTGATCTATTTATATGCCAGAGATATGTCTGTAAAAATTTCATCAAAATTGATCAACCGAAGGGGGGACCTTACTTAATAAATTTTGTATCATTTTCACGGGTTTTTTTATTTACTCAAAAACGGCTTTAACGATTAATAAAAATAAGATATGAATGTAGAAAAATGTGTGACTTTGGGAAATGATATTTAACAAAACACGTCAATTTCTTATCTAAGTAAGTTGGTAAGTGAAAGTTGTGTGTTGCGCGCACGCACCAGATTTTTTGGAATATCTCATAAACGGCTTTAATGATTTTGATTAAATTAATCATTTTTAATCAAAATCAAGTCATCTTTTTTATATTATTTATAAAAATGGCAATTAAAAAAACATGCCGATTTCTAATGTAAGTAAGTTGGTAAGTGAAAGTTGTGTGTTGCGCGCATCGCACCAGATTTTTATCTTTTACAGCGTCCATCGGTTTATCCGAAGAGTCGGTTAAACGGGAACCGGTAAAGTGGGAGTATACTGTAATTGCTAAATGTGAGAGTGAAATTTTCCAACGCTACAATTAAGTCTAAATCAGACGAAACAACATTTTTAGAACCTAAACACGACAGGTCCTAGCATTTGCTGTAACGTAATACAATAAGTAGTTGACCACGTGCGGCGGAGGAGCCTAACCCAGGCGTTATCTCAGAAATGATAGGTTTTAGGGCTTTAAAACGCATACCCCAGTTTAGTTCTAAAGAACTAAATCTACGTCTTAATGCTCGTATCGCAATCCATAAAACCCAATTTTATTCGTTTCGATCCGTTGAGTCAGTACGTTTAGGTCGATATTTTATTTTGGACCAAAAAATGAACACTGAGAATGCAATTCGCAAAAGCTCCGTGAAATTCTGAATCCAACGATACCACATTCGTGGCATTTGAGCACGGTAGGACCTTATAATTGATGAAAAACCGATTTTTACGCTTTGTGAAATAATATATGTGGGATTATTCTTCTTTGATAAATAAAAAAAAAAAACACTGTTCCATTTGGTGTTGCAATTTATCATTTTTTTTTCAAATTGTACCAAAGTTTACGTCTCAACTGTGAAATTTCAGATCATTTGAAAAAGTTAAGTGGATGTCATTTCCTTTAAAACTCGTAAAGGCACAAATATTAACTGGTAAACTCGAAAAAACCAACTCCACACAACTTAACTGAACAAAGAACTGAAAAAAAAAACATGAAAAATCGTGTTTTTGCATCAAAATCAGCTCATTCCAATCTAATTAATGTAATTACGCCTAAGGTAATGCACCTGGAAAGAAAATGAAAACTAATCTAATTCTAGGCGGTTATACCTTTTTTTTTAATTTAGCTTTAATACTGTGGCAGTGAGAAGTTTTTTGCCTCTCCTCTAAAATTTCCAAAAATGGAATGAGCAGACGCCTCATTTGTTTAAAACATCGTACATCTACTAATCCCCAAAATCGTGTTCTATGGGCTCTTTAAATATGTCAAATCTACCAGTACCCCTTTTCTGGTAACTTAATAACCTTTGCCGAAGTAAAACTTAAGAGAATTTTCTGGAAAAAATAGAGAAGTTTGAAAGGATAAGAACACTGATGATATTTTCCTAAAACATCATGTTTAATATGAAAATATTTTTGAAGGAGGAAAACAACATAATTAAAAATGTAATTTTCCTAAAGATCTTGTAAACAGTAAACAATGGCGGATAATTATCACTGGAAAAATTAATCGCGATAACCCGATAAAAGTGTTGCAGAATGTTATTATAGAACGGTTTAGCGGCCTCGCGAAATATTTTATCAGTGTTGCCATTCTCTCATTTACACCGACATAAATATTTATGAAAACATGTAGGCTGCGTCGGAATAAATTAGAATCGATTGTAAAGTCGAGCGGGTTCAACTCACGTCCCGTTTATTTGTTTTCTTTTTAGCAGAATATTGGAATACCATTGCCAAGGAGCTACAATATATCGGAAGTTAAAAGTATGAAATGTTATTATATATTAAACAACTATCTTCTACGTCATTGGAAAACCTACAAGATGGTTACCTATCCCTTTTTTACTTTCACTTACTTCTGTATGTTAATATCGTGAAAAATTTCGACTTCGGTTTTCAACGGAAATACACCAAGTCACGCAAATGGTCTGTGTGTGTACGTGTGAACAGACTAGCTCAAAAACGGTTTGTAGTTGGTACGGTTTATAGTACGAACCTGAAATTGGGTATTTAGTATATGTATAGGCCCGCGATGAGACAGCAAAAAAATCATCAAAATTGGTCTAATGGAGGGAGTACTTTATTTAATGAATTTTGTAAAATTTATACGGTTTTTTCTATTTTCTCAAAAACGGCTCTAACGATTTTGATCAAACTTGGAATCTGATGTGTGTATATGCCCGCGACCTAGGGCACTTTATTTAAAAACCTTTTTTCCCAATGTTTACGTTTTTTTTCGATTTTCTCAAAAACGGCTTTAATGATTTTGATCAAATTCGCCACGTTTAAGGAAAATCAAGTCTTTTTTAACATCAGGTAAGCTTTATCATTATTAAAATGTTCTGCGGGGGCTTAAATGGGGAAGGAGCCTTTTTTGTTTTTCTATAAAGTATCTTTGTTTTGGTTTGTATAGAGAAATTAGCTGTTTCTCGTTACGCCTAAGAATAAGATATGGCTAAATATGAAATATGAATAAAATCAAGTAAACATATAGAGGGGAAAAAAAAAAAAATATTCCGTCAACTCATAAAACAGAGCCTACATATGCACAGTACGCCTTTAATGACAGGCGATGGTGTATGATTAATAAATATTACTCGACTTTGCCATATTGCTCGAGCGATATCCGTGACAACAGTGAACGAACTGGAAATTTCGGTTGCTATTGAGCATTGATTTTACGTCCTATTCGAGGGTCGGCATAGCCAAGGATTCTTTACTTTCTTTAATACAGATCTATTTGGTCCATTTTATTGGCCTCCTTACGGTCAAAAAGCGAATCAACGCACCATACTTCGTTCCAAAAACCTTGTAAAGAGACCTTAAAGCGTTGCCCTGTTCGAAGCCTGAGCTCACATAGGCCATACCATAAAATGCGAAGAATATGTATAATGATAAATGAGACAGTATTATAGCCTTTTAACCTTTTTATTTTCAAAGCTCGATAAATAAATATAAAAAAATGAAAAAAAGACTTATGCTAAACTGCACGATCCTACCTGCTGACATTTACGCAGAGACTTGGTCAAGGACTAAACTATATGTGGCATTTTACCTGCCATTTTTTTCGTAAGTTGAGTGATATGTCGAATTTAGCCGAGGTTAGGGAGCATAAGAAAAAATTTAGTGGCATCACAGATAACAACTCGACCTTGCTTAGATTTTTCCTCGTTTTTTTTTTTTAACCCTTTTTTAGTCTTCGTTTTCTTTTGAAGGGTTTGACTTAAAGTATCTCGTTTATCCACTTTCTAATCCCCCTTGGAAGCCGAATTCACTAGGACCTTGATCCGATTAAGATGTATTTTCATTTCTAATTACCTAAAATTATAATTATAGAATTATTGGGAACGTATTCAACTGAAATGAACGTTTTGGGGGCCCCCTGGTATTAAATAACCATGTCCCGTAAATGGTCTGTTGGAGAAAAGCATAGCCTACGATTTATGAAAGACATATGCCTATGATATGACAGCAAAGGTTTTGTAAAAATATACGACGATAAGGAATTGCAACCAAAATTCAGAAAAACCATCATAATCGCAAAAGAAAACCACCCACAAAACGAAAAAAAAATCCATGAAATCTATACTGTTATATCATTTTATGTTTTGAATTAGTTTTACAATAAACAGAAAATTGATGCGTTATTAGAAGGTCCAGCCCGGAAATTTCCCCTGTCCTTTATACATTTTTGTTACTGTGAAACAATTACTGAGGTTTTTTGGCACAAGAACTTCCAGAGTTTAGAGGATGGTTTCAGCAAGACGGGACCACTTGCCATACTTTAGACTTATCAATTGCTACGGTAAACGAATTATTCCAAAACAAAGCGATTTCTCGTAGAGGCACCATTAGCTGGCCTCCCAGGAGTCCCGATCTCAGTCCTATTGGCTTCTTTCTGTGGGGGTACCTGTAAATTAGGGTATACGAAAAGAAACCGACGAATCTAACGCAATTGAAGCAAAATATCAGAACAGAAATTATGGCAATCTCAGGAACAGTGTGTCAACGCGTTTTTAGAAATCTGCTTTTGAGATTCGAGGAATGCCAGCAGCGTTATGGTGGACACCTAGACAATATTGTTTTTTCGAGTTCATTGTGTTTAAATAAAACGTCAACATCCTACTTGATATTCTATATTTGAGATTTTATTCAACTTTCAAACCCCGTTTTTGGAAACCCTGTGTACATCCGTTATCAAATTTTCGTCGAGTATCGATAGTTTTACTCGATATTCACAACTATCGATAGTTTCCCAACCATAATGTTTGGTATTTGTGAGAAGCAGAAGGCGATTACTGCCCATTATACCGTCGTCCTCTTTGGTCCAACCGGTTTCGGGATTTTTGTCCAAATTTAGTTCCGTATTTGTTTTATTTTTGTAGCTATATTTAGAAACTCCCTTTCCAATTATATCACTTTTATTTCTTAAAATTTTGCCGTAATATTTACTTAAATACTTATCTGGAAGTTATATTAAATATAAGTTCACTGCCATTTTTATCCTAAAATTTGCATGATATTGTATAAGATAGGAGCATATTAAATCATTCCATACTTATTATAATGTTATTTTATTCAAAATTACTTCCTCATGACACCCCATCTATAATTTTTAACCTGTTGTTTGAAGAGAGCTTTAGGTTTTGAATCAATGAATTCGTTAAAGCAATCTGTGAAGATCCAATATTGTCCTCTTTAATTTGCTAAACCCCTTAAAACTTACTAGGATATCCATTATAATTTTACCTTTAAAGTATGGGTTGAGTACAAAAGTAACATTGAGAATTGACGGTAAGATGGCTGTCTAGCGATCAACAACTTATTGATTTATTTTACAATTGTAAATAATAAACTTTAAATTGTTTATTGTGTTGAATTAATACCTTTTTGCTATGAATCATAGAGATATATCCTTAAGTAAAATATCATCTACACAACTTGAATAAATACACCAAATTGTTGGTGTGTTGCTGTGGGTCAGTAGCTGTAATGCGGTGAATTAATTATATCCCATTCTTTTTAATGCAGTCAAAACAAAATTCACTGATAATGATAAATACGTTTCAGCTAATCTAAAAACAAACTGGATTTAAAACAGAACTTTAGGCCAAATTTAAAATTGATTGGCAAAGTATTTAGAAGGATTAAAGTTTTTATTGTAAAATGGAAAAGGAACTAATAAAGAATATAATTGGAATAAGGCTTAGTACAATCACCATAGAAAGCGAAAATGTGCCAAATTAATCTTTTGCCATAATACTTATTAATTAAATTCCGAATATAAAACAGGGTTCTACCTGAAACAGATTATGAAAAGTTCTCAAACTATATGAAAAACCCATATTTTCTTACACTACAACTTATCAAAAGAAAAAAATTTAATTTTAGAATGAGATAATTTATAACTTTTATAATAATAATTTACATTTTTCTTTCTCATTAGAATTCACAATTTTTATTAATAGGTGCACAATTATTTTGGTTAACCTGTCTTTTGCTAATCAAATAGATTCGATTTTTTCCACACACGTGAAATGGCGACATATAATTGCCCCTTGGAAAAACACGGATTTTTTAAGTCCAAACCGAAAAAACAGATTTGTCAACTGGATGCTGATGCTTCCCACCCTAAATATCGAAAAAAATAAAGTGCTGTTTCAATAAATTACAGTGTCTTGATAGAGACAGTGTGGTCAATGAAGGAGTGTTTTCCTATTGGCTATGGCTTTCGCGGCCATATTGTTTTCAAATCTACTGTTTACCTAATGCTAGTCAGTCTACTTTTGGACGATTGCAACTTTTCTTTTTTTATTGTTTTTAACATTATCTTGTGTTTTTCATAGTTTATAGTTTTAACTAAAAGTTTATAAAATAGTTTAGTCGTTAGTTGTAGTACCAACGTATTTAGTTTAGTGTAAATTGAAAACAAAATTGTTCCTGAGGCTTAACTCTCCCTTAAATTTTTTTCCTGAATACCTATTTTATTTTCGATTTGTTCATTGTATTCCATAATTTATACTTATGATCTTTATAATTTATTTGATTAAACCTTGTAGTAAATAAATGAAATTTTTTTTCTGAATACCTATTTTATTTATTTTATGTGGTTTATACACGGTATTTGATACCTTTTTTTTAATATTTGTTACATGCTTTACAACCATTGATCTTCAATGATATCAAAACAATGCTAAATAATTATATTTATGTATTGGAAAAACATAAAATAATTAAGAATTATTTATGTGTTAACAATAACAGAAAGAAATCATTAAGGCTTTATGCACAAAATATGATTTTTAAATTTCTTTTCCTTTTGTGTTGTAAAATTTAAAATAAAAATTTTCATGTGTTTCTCTTTTATTTGATTTCTCAAATTTTTATTTATTATTTTTGCAAAGAAAAAAAATACATACTTATATCATTTTTTTTTTTTTTTTTTTGATTAATGAAACATAAGGTCTGGCAATTTAATAAAATTACTAATTGGCGAGCTTCTGAATGAAAATTGGTGTTAAAATAAACTATCGTTTATTGGGCCTTATCATCATGGAAAATATGTGAATATTATTAGTAAACTAAAGTATTCATCACATGGAAGAATATATAAATATTATCAATAAAACAAGGTCTTAAATGTTACCTGTTTACTCAACAATACACAAAAATTTGTTGACCAATTTAACTATTTACTCCCCATTAATGGATTGATTTAGACAAAAAAAGTCTTTTTGCATCTTTAGGAATCAATTGAATAGATCCAGATAAAGAAGGACGATTTTGAGTCAAAAATGCTAGTTAAAATGTGGAAATTCTTTGTTGAGCTGGTAGAAGCCTTTATTCATTTTAAAACAAAATGTCGGCCACGGGAGGTTGACCACACTGTCTCTATCAAGGCACTGTACGATAAATCATCTTACACAGCCATCTGTTGGAAATTTATAGAACTTATTAATAATCATACTCAATAGTAGTATAGTAAGCAGTTAATTTGCAATTGAGGCCAATAATCGTGATAAAAACTATCCTATCTTTTAAGTTGGACAAAACTACACTCAATGAGCCAAATTTTATAAAGATCGGTTGAGTAGTTTCTGATTTTACCCCCGAGAAATATCGGGACACGTGATTTATATAAATATACAGGGTGTTTCGGAATTGCACGGCACTATTTTAGGTACGTGTTCTCTAACACAAACAATAATAAACAAAAAAGTTCATATTAACATGTATCTCAAACTCATTTATTAAACAGATATCAAAGGTTAAAGATTTATTATTACTATTTATTTATTATTATTACAACATTTAGAGTAAATGTTCAAAGGCGCCTCCGTTTTGTTGAATGCAACATTCAGCACGACGAATCCATGCTTCTCTGGCTCTTCGTATAGCATCAGGATGGTGGTTGATAGTTACTGCGGCTTCCACGATCCGATTTCTTAGCTCTTCTTGCGTGTCAACTGCCGCAGAATAAACCATAGACTTCATCCAGCCCCACACAAAATAATCTAATGGCGTTAAATCCGGAGATCGTGGTGGCCATTTAACAGGTCCGTTTCGACCAACCCATCGGTCTCCATAAGTTGCATTTAAATAATCAGTGACACTATGAGAAAAGTGAGCTGGAGCACCGTCATGCATAAACCACAGCCTTTGCCTAATGCCTAGCGGAATATCTTCTAGAATATCATGCAGATTATTTTGCAAAAAATGCAAGTAAGATATACCTGACAGCCTAGGTGGCAAAAAGAAGGGGCCGATGATTTTGTCGCTTAGAAGACCACACCAGACATTTAAAGAGAATGTATGTTGGTAATGTCCAACAGCAGTCGTATGAGGGTTTTCTTCGGCCCAAGTATGGGTATTTCGAAAATTAAGAATCCCGTTTCTTGTAAAGCAAGATTCATCAGTAACCAAAATGCAGTTCAGGAAGTTAGGATCTCGTGTGCATTGTCGAATTAATCACTGGGAGAAATTTCTGCGCTTGTTATAATCTTGTGGTAACAAATCTTGCCTACTTGATACGTGAAATGGATATAATTGTTTTTCGCGTAAAGTTCGCCATACGCTGGTAGAGGAAACATCGAAACGACGTGACAATCTTCTGGTACTAGTAGTAGGAGATAACTGAACAGCATCGAGTATTTCTTCTTCTACGTTTGCAGTTCGTCGAAATCGTTGTCGACCGGCGTTCACTCGTATAGGTTTTAGCGTACCATTATCCCTAAGACCTCTTTCAATGGCCTCAAACGTTTTACGATTTGGTATTCTTCGGTTAGGAAATTTTTCACGATATCTTCGAACAGCAGCAGCACCGTTTGTATGTACCTCGCCATAAATTAAAAGCATGTCTGTTTGTTCATCAAAAGTGAATAAATTTGTGGTATCTCCCATGATAATCATAAATTGAACTGTGTCACAAGATTCACTCACACTAAAACACACAGAACTAGACAAACAGATGAGCAACTACTGTCATTGCTTATCGTTCATTTGTTTATCAGGTGATTAAAACCTTTTATTTAGTATTAAACACGTTAAACGTTGTACAGTCAGTCTTAATGCAGTAAATAAATAATAAATCTTTAACCTTTGATATCTGTTTAATAAATGAGTTTGAGATATATGTTAATATGAACTTTTTTGTTTATTTTGTGTTAGAGAACACGTACCTAAAATAGTGCCGTGCAATTCCGAAACACCCTGTATAAAGAAAGAAAGATTTATATTGTAATGTGAAAAACAAAACATATGATCGAAAAGTGAATTTTTGTTGGAACAGTTTCAAACAGTTTTAGTACCTTTTTGTGACTTCGAGAGTCTTCAACGCTTGTCTTGCTCTGTACAACGAATCATATTATTTTGTTATCAGGTTAATTTTGTGTTACTGTTTCGTTACATTGTAAATTATTATTTTCGTCTAATAAAAATTATTTAAACCCACGATAGTGTTAAAATATTTTTCATAACACTACACGGAAAGTAACCACTTTCGATGCATGCTAACAGTACAGAAAACAGCTGTATCCCGTTTACTTCTACAAGTGCACCGAAAATTTGCACGCGCACGGAAAATTTAGAAGTGCACCGAAAATTTTCGGTGTACTTGTTATTTCGTTTCCCGGCCACCAGTAGCGCTTGCTGATTGTATTATGAACCGCTGTTCGATGAAAAATTGAAATCAAGAAAACTGAAAATCCACCGATTACAATTAGTTTTTGTGTCATAAATATTTTCAAAAGTTGTCAGTTTACTTTGTGCTATGAAGAAATTTATTTAATTTGTATTCAGCTTTTGTTTGTTGATCAATACACTAATCAAACAGTATACTAGTGTTTGAAATTATAATTTAAGTTAATTAATTATGTTTGTTTGAGATTCCTGTTATACTGCCAGTTTGCAGTGTAATGAAAAATATCGTTCATAACACGTACCAAAAGTGCTTTTCCCGAGCTTACTCAAACTATTCCCGTACTCGGCTTCGCCTCGTACGTGAAACTCGAATTCCCGTGTTCGGCTACGCCTCACACGTGAAATTCCGTAGCGCACGGGAAAAGGCCACTTTCGGTATTAGTAATGAAATATACTATTAAATAATTATTTAAACTAACGTTATATTACTAAAATAATGTGACGTGTTCATGATCATGAGCGCACATGTCCGCACCGGATCCTCACCGCAGCACTAATATAGGTTATGTTCAGAATATTTTTAATTTAACTTACATATTACCTTTAGTTATGCCTAAAGGTCAGGCCACACATGTCAGACACAGGCCACTTTAGGCATAACTAAAGGTAATATGTAAGTTAAATTAAAAATATTCTGAACATAACCTATATTAGTGCTGCGGTGCGGATCTGGTGCGTACATGTGTGGCCAGACCCTTATTCCCAGCATATTTTTATTAAACTGTTATAAGAAACCAGCTGATAATTCGAACGTACCTATCACAGATACCACTGTTCTGGAAATTTCTGTTTGGACATTGATAACAACTGGAAACATAAGATATGAAGAATAACTCAAATAAACTCAAAAATATCAGGGAGACATACCTGTTTAACAAGCAATAAAATTTTATGTATGTATTTTTCGGAAAACCAACATCACGATATTTAATTAATTAAGTGGTGACAAAGATAAGAGCCTTTATTATGTGTTTTTCCCATAAAAGTAGTGATAGTGTAAGTTTAGTTATAATTAAAAATGGCCTATCATATTTAATAATGGAAAATAAGAAAACTGACTCCAAAAAAGAAAGGAATGAGAGATAGGTGGCAATAGAAAAAATTAAAAGAAAACCCTGAACAATGTTTGAAAAATATTTAAGATTTGACTTGGTTTTTATTTAATTAACATAAAAAAAAGGGATCAACTGTGGTGTAGTGGTTAGCATGGCAACCTACAAAGCTAAAGGTCGCGGTTTTGCGTCTCGTGGTGGCCCTAGGATTTTTTAATGGGAGTAAAGAATCCTTAGCTATGCCGTCCCTCGGATAGGACGTAAAAAATGGAGGTCCCGAGGCTGTATGATGTCAGGTACTCGTTAAAGATCCCTATCGTAATTATACCTGGATAGACCAAATTTAGGACTCCCACTGTAGCATCTTCCGATTAGCCTTAGTAGCATAAAGGGACGTAAAACAAACAGAAATATAAAAAAAATAAGTTGGATTCTCGCCATTTAATTATTTGAATAATATTTTGTTTTAGGCACTTTTAGGACATACTAAATTTGTTTTAGGACTATTTACTAATATGTAGGGTAAACCGTACAGTTATTGACACCATCAAGAATACATTTCGGGTCTTTTTCGTTTAATGCACAATTCGGTTATTAAAAAAATTAACTGTTATTAAAAAAAGTAACACGTGATTAATATAAAGTAACTATAATTGTTAACACAAATGATATGGTTTATTCTAATTTCCAAAATGAAGCAATATCTTCCAATATCACCTCAAAAAGGTCTTTCCCCATATTCCTTTGTCACCACATAAATTCACAGAGATATGAATCCAACATTGTTCTTCTAGTTCCAGCTTCTATTTTATTTCTTCTTTTGGCCGCAGCCCATAACGATTCTATCGACTGTGTGTGCGCCCCAGTTGAAGGATCAACGAAATTTTCAGAATGGTTGACTGTATAATGCTTAAAATCATACCCTTCTATTCTTTCTATAGTGGAATAAGCTTTCCATAAATCTGATATTATAATACTTCCTGGAAGAATACATTCTTTAATGCACGCTATTAAAGTATCTTTGTTCCTGTTGGACACTGAATATATGAAAGATTGGTTCGTCTCCCTGCAAATACCACCAAAAACCCATTGGTTGGGATATATTCGTCCGACATTATGTTTCCACCGGTCATCTCTCTTGCGCAACTTCATAGAATGTCCATTCCGGCATAGTTTTTCTTTATGGATGAGGCCTTTTTCTTGTAAGAATGCAATGGTCCAAATCTTTAAAATCTTCGTATAACCTGAACATAGCCATTATGAGGTTTTAAACGAAATGTAGTCATATGTTCTACTGATATGGAGGTTGTAATTATATCACGTGTTACTTTTTTTAGCAACAGTTACTTTTTTTAATAACCGAATTGTGCATTAAACGAAAAAGACCCTACGTTTCTGTGGTGAAATTAAAAAAAACTACTTTTTATGAAGGGATCAAATTAAAACTTGCTATATCTTCTCTCTATCTATCCTTATAAAGACTCAAGAGGTTTTTTTGGGTCATAAGTTCAATAATTTCACCATATGGCAATATTTATTGTTAAAAGTGCAAAAACTAGAAATTGACACCCAGTGGATTTAACTGTGAAATATTTCCTATTGTTAGTTTGTTAAATACTTACTTCACAGATGACTTAATGGACCCTTCAAACATGAGATTCATGTATATCTTGAAATAAAATTAGGACTTAGTTACTTACTTCTTCAAGTTAAATTTGGGGTGTCAATAACTGGACTGAATGTCAATAACCGTATGGTTTACCCTATAATATTTTTAAACTGACAGACATCATTTTTTTAATTATAATACTTGATAACACCGTTTGTACAAACAGTAATAAAAATAAGGACACCACAGGTAACTTGTACTGACTTGATAACCTGACTTCAGGTAACCTACAAGTAGTTTCTTATACGGTTTTTACTGTTTATTTTAGTACCGTAATCTAATGAAAAAGCTAAGAAATATCAGGCTATGTAATACACAGAAGGTACTAAAATATCCTTGGGTATTCCGTCCTACGATGGGACATAAAATGGAGATTCCGTGCCTGTGCGACGTCAGGTCTCTGGTTAATGGTCCCTACCTTAATTATAACTGGATAGGCAAAATTTATGACTCCTGACGTAGCAACGTCCGATTAGCCACAGCAGCGTAAAATGAGTGGCGTTAAAAAATGAACGAACATAAACTGATTGTCAACAGTTAAAATTAAATGGAACTTCAACATCTCTTATTTAACCTGTTTCGAACAAATAGATTTAATTCCGTTCGTAGACTGAATTAATAATTTTCATTATAATGGACTAGTCGTTCATGTTCGTAACACAATGTAGGAATATATGTAAAACTATTTTTGGTATTACTTCGGATAAGCATCTCCAAGATGGCGGGCGGCTCGAGTAAACTACAAGGTATTGCGATCACGCCATACTCGATATCCACGATTCAGTTCGGGTTTACCGAGAGCTCCCGAGATCCGATGTCGGCTTTATCCCCATTTTTGGAATATAATTCATTCGATGTTTACTTTATTAGGTTAGGTCTGACCCAAGCAAAATCTTCAATCTAATAAATCATTTATGATTTTTTCTTTTTCCTATGGACTTATATAATTTAAAATCATCATAAAATCATTTTAAAAATTTCCTTTTTGGTTCTTTAAATACATAATAATCTAGTGGTCAGGAATACTCGGATTTTTATATTATTAATTTATTTGTACGTTTTGCATTTATATGTGCATTTAACTTGAATCCATTTAATCATTTAAACAGGACAATAACATATTTTTAACAAACAAACAAATAAACTTACAAACCAAAATATTAAATTTATTTGTTAAATATTGCAAAAGAGGGCATCAAATTTTAAATTTTAAGCAACATTCATTTGTACATTATGTTGGTTGTTTCCAATATTATTGAGGCGCGAAGTTTATCTCGACTACATCTGTTCGTGAACACTCGGGTAAACCCGAATATATATATATATATATATATATATATATATATATATATATATATATATATATATATATATATATATATATTTGTTTTACTAATCGAGTAAAACATTTGATAGGAATAACAGTAAACAAGATTGCGGTACTGCACGAAGGACAAGGACACAAGTGTGAAGTATTTTTAGACTTAGCGGTACTCGAAACCAGCTTTCGGTACCGAATGCTACGTTCTTGACCGTTCAACGATTACGTAAATATAGCGATGTTTCTGATCGATTTTAATCGAGCGTTATTAACTAGAGTTGATACGGTGGGCGTGGCCGTGACGTCAGAGGTCACGGGGTTACGATCACTTGACCCCAACTCTCATGACACATGCCTCCTCAATCATATCTCTAACCTTATTATATATAAACTAGGCATCGTTTGATAATTGAAATTCTTGTATCTGATACAAATGATACTGATACTTTTTTGGATCTGATACTTTTTACTTTCACTTACCTATATATGAAATATATAGTAAGTGGAAGTATTGCGATCGTGAAAAAAATCGACTTCCGGTTTTCAACGGAAATACACGTTTTGGGGTCCCCTGAGTCGAAATGACCAAGTCCCGCGAAATGGTCTGTGTGTGTGTGTGTGTGTGTGTGTGTGTGTCTGTGTGTGTGTGTGTGAACAGACTAGCTCAAAAACTATAAACCGTGCGATCCTGAAATTGGGTATTTAGTGTAGATATATGCCCGCGATGTGACAGCATAAATTTCATCAAAATTACTTAAAGGGAGGAGGTACTTTACTTAATAACTTTTTAGGTTTTTTACGATTTTCTCAAAAACGGCTCTAACGATTTTGATTAAACTGAGTATTTCATCTATTTATATGCCCGAAATATGACTGTAAAAATTTCATCAAAATTGATTAACCGGAGGGGGGACTTTACTTAGTAAATTTTGTAACATTTTCACGTGTTTTTTTTATTTACTCTAAATCGGCTTTAACGATTTTGATCAAACTTGGTATTTGATGTATGTATATGCCCGAGATATGACTGTTAAAATTTCATTAAAATTGGTTAACCGGAGGGGGGACTTTACTTAATAAATTTTGTATCATTTTCACGGGTTATTTTATTTACTCAAAACGGCTTTAACGATTAACAAAAATAATATATGGATGTAGAAAAATGTGTGACTTTGGGAAATTATATTTAACAGAACACGTCAATTTCTTATCTAAGTAAGTTGGTAAGTGAAAGTTGTGTGTTGCGCGCACGCACCAGATTTTTTTATCTGATACACTAAATTGAATGACCGTTGCACATTATAATTGAATGAATTACCGTTGCATTATAATCGAATAAATCAACTACGGATAAACGGAACTTTATACGGCAACGAATTTTTTACTAAGCAAACATATTTTTATTTTTCAAATTAAACACATTCCACTATATGTATTGTAAAATCACCGGTGTTTGGGCAAAAGACATCGAATGTGAAGCTTAAACAACGATTCCAAGCTATTTAAAACCATTATAAATTCTTTTTGATTGTATGTTTTTATTCCAGAATAATAAATGATACTATATTCTTTCAACAGAGACTATAATAAATTCTGAATTACGAATAAATTATAGTCAATTATGAAATTTTAAGAAGACGATACAAAAACAATTTTTATGACAATCCCTTTTGCCCAAACATGAGTGAAATGTAAACCATAGTTTATATTAATTTAGCCATTATTGTGGAGTAACCACCTATTTTTAAAATTATTTTAAATAATTTATTTTTGAAGAGAAAAGATTTCGCTCCGCCGGGAATCGATTTTAAATTATTTTATATTAATTTAGCCATTATTGTGGAGTAACCACCTATTTTTTAAATTATTTTAAATAATTTATCTTAAATTATTTTATATTAATTTAGCCATTATTGTGGAGTAACCACCTATTTTTTAAATTATTTTAAATAATTTATTTTTGAAGAGAAAAGATTTGGCTCCGCCGGGAATCGATTTTAAATTATTTTATATTAATTTAGCCATTATTGTGGAGTAACCACCTATTTTTTAAATTATTTTAAATAATAAATAATAAATTATTTAAATAAATTATTTAAAATAATTTAAAAATAGGTGGTTACTCCACAATAACGGCTAAATTAATATAAAATAATTTAAATCGAAAAACTTGCGAGATTGTTGGGAGAGGTGTCAGTGAAGAGGAAGGATTTGGCACCGTTTGGAAGCGACTCCGTGGTGTAATGGATAGCATACCGCGCATGTCACGCGGAAGACCCGGGTTCGATTCCCGGCGGAGCCAAATCTTTTATTTAAACCATATTTTGTCCTAATAAAAATGAAACATCAAAAAATATAAACTTGTTCTTATTATAACTATTGAATTATATTTATTACATATATATTTATGAATAGTTATAACTATTCAATTATTAAAATCTTTAGGTTAGAAAATCGTATATGAGTATCAATCAATAATTTATTTCGATAAAAAATAATTCAAGTTTATTATTTTATTTAGGTTATTACTTTCTGTTATCACATTATTGTTACCGTCTAAAATAAATGAATAAAATTACCCTTAATCAAGGGATCAGGTATTAAGTAGTTTGCAAGGAATACTTCAATTACTAAATGTTTCAACTGAATCAGTAGTAGCCAGTATCTGGATCATAGTCCGGGGTCAGCTATTCCAAGTATTCATTGTATTAGTACCTCACACTCAACTGATACGGATCATCGAGTATCAGTACCTGGTTCTTTTTTGCTGGAACTACTCCTTGTATCAGATACTTTTCAGTAACTGATACAAAGCATTAGATTCATACAACCTGACCCATCCCTAGAAGGGTTTATATTATAAACCCTTCTTCTCACAAGTCCGGAAATGTGAAAACTTGTATTTAATAATAATAAAATTTAGTGTTCTTTAGAGAGCATATACAAACGAAGATAAGTAAATGGAGGTGGAAAAATGTGTGACTTTGAGGCCATTTAACAAATCTCGTCAATTTCTAATCTAACCAAGTTGGTAAGTAAAAGTTGTGGGTTGCGCGCATCGCACCAGATTTTTATTAAATTAGATTGGTTAAACTCGGATAAATACGTAAAATCGTATTTTTGTTTAATATTTAACATTGGGGGAGGGGAAAGTCCCCTCCTGCCAAAATATTGGGGGGGGGGGGCGACAATCAATGTATTAACAAAAAATCTTGTTAATACATTGAGCTGGTGTAATCATAAATAGTATTAAAACTATAAACAGACTGATCTAAGATTGGCATATGTAAATACATATAGTTGAAAGGAAAATTAAAAACAATTAAAATTATACTCAATTAATAAAACTAACAGAAAAACAACGATATCACAGTCTTAAATTAATAGAGGTTTAAATTAACATAACAATATACATTATCAATTATTACAATTTACATTTTTATTGATTTATAGATATACATATAATTATAAGTACAAGAATATTGGTGTTGTAAATTTGAAGGTAAAATAAAATTAAGATGTAAGACCGCGTTATTAAATTTAAAACTTGTATTGAGATCGCGAAATTTCGACTAAGTTTAATTTCGACTTCCGATTTTCAACGGAAATACACGTCTGAGTCCAAATAACCAAGTCCCGAAAATGGTCTGTGTGTCTGTGAGTGTGCGTGTGAACAGACTAGCTCGAAAATTGTAAATCATACAAAGCTGAAATTGGGTATTTGGTGTATGTATATGCCCGCGATGTGACAATTTCATCAAAATTAGTCAAACGGAAGGGATACTTCAATTACAGAATTTTGTTTAAGTTTCAGGTTTTTTTCCGATTTTCTCAAAAGCCGCTCTAACGGCTTTGATTTATCTAACGATTTTGATTAAACTCGGTATTTGATGTATGTGTATGCCAAAGATGTGACAGCCAAAATTTCATATACCTTATTTAATTTTTATTTAGCGATAAAAAAAAATGATTTTACTCTAGAGAGTGAATTAAATTATTTAAAGCATTGAAGGTGTGAAAAAATATGGTACAGGGTAATCTTTAATTAATTATATTTTAGTTTAGAAACTTTAATTACATAATAAATTTCTGAAGACAATATAAAGTGGTTTTAGAGGATCACTATTCGTTCTCTATTTACAGAAACGCATAAGAGACAAACTTTACTACGAGTTGTAAATACACATCCTATCGATTCATTTCACGATATATTTACAGAAAGCAAATCTCTGTAAAAAAAACAACCATTCAGTAAAAAAAAAAACTCGACTGTTGATGAAATTTGGTCCCTTAAAAAAAACATTATAACTTATGGAGATATATAGACGTGAAAAAGTGTGGCGTTTGCATATGATCGAAACCTGTCGATTTATAATCTCCGGAAGTTCTTAAGTGAAAGTTGTGTGTTGCGCGCATCGCACCAGATTTTTACCAATATATTTCTTTCACACGACTAAAATTCTACTTTTTATGCGTATTATTTTTTATTTCCCTTACTTCTCTGACTTTAGTTAAGTTAAATTCTATCTTCTTATAACAAAACTGAGTGGATAGTGTGAGCACTCTCTTTCTATTTCTCTTTAGAATATTTATCCAGACCGGAATCGAACCGGGAGAGGAACTACCGAGTGAATCGAGCCTAAGTGAAGGTAGTGGGTCAGAGACCTATTTCATAATGGAGCGGCTATGGAATGTACATCTGTTGTTCCATAGTGATGATGGTATCTAGCTTCGTTTCATTTAACTATTTAAGGGTGAGGTCACCTGTGGTTTAGTGGTTAGCATAGAAACCTACAATACTTAAGGTCGCGGGTTCGCGTCCCGAGGTGGCCCCAGGATTTTTTAACGGGAGTAAAAAATCCTTGTCTATGCCGTCCCTCGGATAGGACGTAAGATGGAGGTCTCGAGTCTGTACGATGTCAGGTACTCGTTAAAGATCCCTTATCGTAATTATACCTGGATAGGCAAATATTTAGGACTCCCACTGTAGCATAGGCCGATTAGCCTTAGCGGCATAAAGTGACGTTAAAACAGACAAACTATTTAAGGGTCAAATTAAACAACGACGGGCAAAAAGAACACCAAATACCTTGATTTTTTTAAATATATTTTTGTTTAATTTATTTAAACTTCCTATTATTTTTTCCAGTAAAAGTATACTTCATGCTTGGATGACACACGAGGAAAATAAAGAAAAAACATCACAGGAATAACACACCTAAATTAAAAAAACTTGTGCGGTTCGCCTACCACACAACTTTCACTTACCTTCCTTTGATTAAAAATCGATAGTTCGAGTTTTTCGTCGATGTATCGTAAATAGATAGGAGGGGCTCATAAAAACTCATAACAATTGGAACAATATTTTCTACTTGTGAGAGTTTGAGAATTTTTCAGAAATGGACGGATATATTCTTCTCAGGTTAGGAACAGTTAATATTCCTTTATTTAAAGGAAAAATTTGTTTAATGTCCCTTTATGCTACAAAGGCTAATCGGACGATGCTTCAGTGGGGGTCATACATTTTGCCTATCCAGGTATAATTAGGAAAGGGATGTTTAAGGAGTACCTGGCATCGCACAGGCTCGGGACCTCCATTATACGTCCGATCCGAGTAATTTTTACTCCCTTTAAAAAAATACTATGGCCACCGCGGAAAATCTATAATTATGAAAATTTGATAGCAGTAAATTTTATTTACATTACACTGCAAGAAAGAAAGTATTTCTTTCTAGACTGTTAGCTAGCCTAGAAGTTGATCCATTACACTACTAGTAGTGTAAAGGAAACACATGTTAATACAACTCTTAAAAAGCTTACTAACCTTTTTATCACTTTAATTTAAATATATCAGAAGTTAGTACTGTCAATATTACCAAAACTATATATGATCAATGAAATGAAGGTACCGAAGAAATTGCTTCAAAATCACGACACAGATACGAGTTTGAATATAATAAACTATAGGAATAAGGAAAAGTTGATGATCTATTTAGAGATATATAATATGAATAATAAAGAGTATACTAAACGTGACATTCAATTACCATTTGAAGGATTCAATATTAGCAATAATACTAATTGTACATTTAATATAAATATAAATATGTAGATTTTTTAGATTTGTAGATTTAGGATTCATCAATAGCTCCTACCATATGATTTTCATTCATTATTTGTTAACCTTACACGTTTTATTAAATGTTACCCAAAATATAATTCTTATGATATATTTTATTTTATTTTTCAGTATAATGTAAAATAATTTACATAAGTTGTACAGAAAGTGTCCCCGCAGTACTCGGTCTAATTACCGAGCTCGGCTGCGCCTCGCTCGTCAAACCATACCTCGTACTGTAAAAAGCCTCTTCCTGTACTAGTGTTTACATAACTATTATTAAAATTAACGAATGCCGTACCTTTTTGTTCCCGTTGATTAAAATTCTGAATAGCACCAACTTCACATTCTCCCACAACAATCCTCCTAACTCATCTCTAAATAGTTTCTATAGTAAAAATAAATTTAAAAGATAGTTTGAAGATAGAAGATAGTTTAACATAGTTTTAATACAGTTGACTAACTGATCGCCATGAAAACCATTAGTTTCCGTTAAATAATCTGAAGGTAGAAACTATTATTTTCTTGCTGCGTCAACATTTCGTTTCAGTGAGCTTTTCCCACTTTAAAAACTAAATATTATTTCTTCTTTAACGATATATTTATTATACCTAAATATGAGTAGAAATATAGGTGGAGATGGGTCACATTGAAACACAATAGTTTTTTTTACCCATAGCACCCCACCTGAGACTATATTTTCAATTTTTTTATTTTTTCCATGTTACCTTAGGATCACCCTATCCTAGTCACGTCCACCCCCACGTAAACACGTCAGTAATTATTAATCACAATCACGAAAAAAAAAACGTATTAATTACGGTTTGAAAATCTAAGTTCGCGAAACCTAATTAGAGCTCGCATTACAAAGTTGGTCGCGGTAATCAGGGGAGGGGGGAAAGCCACACCCGCCTCTCCCCCACCACTACACCCATAATAAAGACTTTTTGAATATCTACCTTTCCGAGAGGTAATTAGCCAGGAAAGAAAAAAACCATAGTAATTCGTAAATGAAAATTTACGTGTGCGAGTGCTAACTTGAGCGCGAGGGCAAATTAAATTAAATTTGAAAATTTAAGTTCGCGAGAACTAACTAGAGCTCGCATTCCAAGTCAACCACTACCCTCTCTCCCCTGGCCCGGGAAACCCCGTATAGCCTACAAGGCGAGGAAGGAGGGAACCAAAAAAAAAAAGGAAAAAAATGTTACCTTAGGATCTGATCTATGTAAGAAATGCGTTAAACATTACTTTATGCATGATATATGACCGCGAGTGGCTATTTTCCAAAAAAATAATTTTGTTTCATTGTGTCCCAAGCCCGGGGTAGAATGAAACAGCTGAAAATACAAAACCACAATTAACAAAAAACTTTATTCGGCTTCCAGTCGGTTTTTCGTTCGAAATTTTTCAGGAAAGAGGAAAGTTTGACTTTGGAAGAAAGGTGTCATAAATTAATACAGTTTTTTTTTTTTTTTTTTTCTCAATTTCGCACCAATCTGTAAGAAAATAAAAAAAACTGACTGCTTATTGCACAATGAAAAATACATGAATGAAACACTCGTGGGACACTATGAAATGTTTCATTGTGCCCCGAACGCATTTCTTTCAAGGAATCCCATACCTTTTGATGTCTTTAACTTCCTACGATGAACGTGAAGAGGTAGGAAAGCCAAAGTCAGGCGAAATTTTAAGAGATATATGCATAATGAAATGTTGTAAGAGCAGACTGAATGAAATAATTACTGATACCTAGAGATGGAAATGCGTTCGACGATAACTTTTAGTTTTGCCACACAAAATCGCACTTTAGCACGTGGAGTCTGTCACACGAAACAAGTCGAAAGGGGGCAATAAGCTGACTTTGGAGCCACCCTTACCGCTTGCTGCCTGAATTTGGTTGCTCTAGAACTTTTGGTTCGCCCAGTGCACCGACAGTTTCATTGTGCCCCACACTCTCCTATGTATAATATTACTGGAAATTGAAATTTTTGTTTTGGGAAATCATATATATCTTTTTACTTTTACTTACCTATATATGAAATATATAGTAAGTGGAAGTATTGCGATCGTGAAAAATTTCGACTTCCGGTTTTCAACGGAAATACACGTTTTAGGGTCCCCTGAGTCTAAATAACCAAGTCCCGCGAAATGGTCTGTGTGTGTGTGTGTGTGTGTGAACAGACTAGCTCATAAACTATGGGCCGTACAAAACTGAAATTCGGTATTTAGTGTATGAATATGCCCGCGATGTGACAGCGAAAATTTCATCAAAATTGCTCAAAGGGCGGGGGGGACTTTATTTAATAACTTTTTAGGTTTTTTTCGATTTTCTCAAAAACGGCTCTAACGATTTTGATTTAACTGAGTATTTGATGTATTAATATGCCATAAAACTCCATCGCGTTTGATTTTATAATTTTCTATGTAGTTGTTGAAAACTTTATTCAGTTACCACGAAAATAAATGATTTCCATTAAATGAAAAGAATGTTTTTAATTGTAAACAATGGGGTCATTAAAGGTGTAGTGCGCATGCGTGGGTTCAACGTGTTAAATGAGTTGTCGGAATATTTTTCTTTTTTTCTCTTGTACATGCTTTCTCGATTTTTTTCATATTTCATATTTAACCGTTTATTATTTTTAGGAATAATGAGATAATTTAAAATTAACTGTCGCTGGGGGGCCTACGCTCTTGAATCTCTATAGTATACAAAATTGAATCCAGGGACTGTCTGTTGAATACATGAAGTCTTTATCCGGGGGACGCCCCCCCCCCTTGAAAGATATAAAGGTATTCTGTATAAAAAGGGCTATTTTTTAACTAATGAAAAATGGATTGAATAGTTTGTTTGTTTAACGTCCATTTTTATGCTACTAAGGTTAATCGGACGATGCTATAGTGGGAGGCCTAAATTTTGCCTAACCAGGTATAATTAGGATAGGGATCTTTAGTGAGTACCTGACATCGTACAGGCTCGGGACCTTCATTTTACGTCCTATCCGAGGGACGGCATAGCTAGGGGCTACCGCTGGAATTGAACCCGCGATCTTTAGTATTGTAGGTTGCCATGCTAACCACAACACCACAGGTGACCCCAACTCTCTCTCACAAAAATGGATTGTATTTAAACATTTAATAAAACTTTACAATGTAACTATGCAATAATATTTCAAATTAGGACCTTCATGAAACATCAAAAATTTAAAAATAAAAAAGTGCGCCTCCCCTCAAGAATTTTCTGGATCCGCTACTGATGCCTCCCCATACCATAACAGTCTCACCTTCGAAACTTTACGGATGCGATAACTCACTTGACCTCTTTCCTATTCTTCTCCACACTCTTTCCCGTTCATCCTGAGTACACAACTTAAACCTGGACTCATCGTTGGAAATAACATCTGTCTAAGTCCTGATAGCGCTTTCTCGATAAAATTGAAGGTGAGCAGTTCGGTGAAACATCGTGAGGTGAGGACCTAATGCAGAGGCCCTGGAATGCGAGTTCACTTCAGCGAACCTTGTCCTTATTGTGCGTTCACGCAGCGAGCAATTCTCAGTAGGCAAGCGATATTTAAAGCTCCTTCTGGACTGCCCTCATCCAGTCCTCTTCCTGAAGAGGAACCATCTCCCAGTACCTCAGAACTGCACTTCGGACCCTTTTTTCCTTTGGTAGCCCTAACGTCCTGGCCAGCTAACGTTGCTTCTTCTATCTTACACCAGAGCCATTGTTCTGGTAACTGTATTAGCCTCTAAAACCTTGGTTGGTGATTTTCACATTAAATATTATGTTATTTTTCGTTCAGCCTTGGCAAGTCTCAAAGCCATCCGAAGAGCTTAACACGTTAGGTGCGGCATCGGTCCACGGGGTCCATTCCCTTCTCAACATCTGATTTTCACATGAAAATGTCCGAAAGTCACTTCAAACACTCAAATTATTCGATTTTTAATGAGATTGTTGCATTTTAGTGCAGAAAATGTCGCTAACAGCTGAAATTCTGCTGATTTTTAGATTCGGACTCTGAGGTCCGATTTTCGATAAAGAATGGTGTAAATCCTATATCGGCCTGTCCTGCGCCTATTATGTCTAGTTCCAATCCTTACCAAGAGATAATGCCCTTGAATAATGCCGCTCATTTAATTCACTTTTAATCAACAGATAACGCTTTCGTCAGAACATTCCCATCGGACCGTCAGTGGCTCATCCCAGCAGTTGACCCCGGGGACCGAAACCGTTCAATTCAGGATGGTAATTTAATTAAGCCGCCGCACCTAACGTGTTAAGAAAATAAATAGCTGCTTGAGAAGTTTTCTCATCTAAAGATGGGCTAGTTTCAAAAGTAGAGGAACTTCGACGTGACATAAGAGGTTGAAGGCACACTAATAAAACAGCTAAAGATGGACAGATTTGTCAAGGCACAGCTCTTGGAAAAACATTACCAAACTCCTTGGGGAAAATTGCACAACACCACGAAGAGGAGGAGTTCGAGGATCGTTAGGCCAAACTCTGGGTATATTCTTTAACGGTATAAAAATCGTTATGATCTCGTTTTACATTGGAGACGAGTCGAAATTCCCCGGGTGAAGCCGGGTTATACAAATAGTAAAATATAAAATTAAAATATTAAATTGCCCCATTACATGACACAATCAATGTTATCAGTTTCAATAGCCTCAGAACTGCACTTCGGACCCTTTTTTCCTCTTGTAGCCCTAACGTCCTGGCCAGCTAACGTTGCTTCTTCTATCTTACACCAGAGCCATTGTTCTGATAACTGTACTAGCCTCTTAAACCTTGGTTGGTGCTTTTCACATTAAATATTATGTTATTTTTCGTTCAGGCTTGGCAAGTCTCAAAGCCATCCGAAGAGCTTACCACGTTAGGTGCGGCATCGGTCCACGGGGTCCGTTATCACAATAATAATCACAATCAATGTTATCAGTTTCAATAGCAATATAACGTCTTGTTAGTGTATTTTATATATTAACATGCGTCTATATGTCATCTATTTAGTTCATATTCTTTGTTCTATTTATTTATAATTTTGTTTGTCTTGTTTATTTAGCCCTGAAGAAGACCTGCATCGTTTGATCGAAACGTTGGTTACAATAAAACAGTTTAATACTTTTCGTAGATTTTTAAATGAATAAAACATGCGAGGCTCTATGCAAATTAATACTATGTATTGTGAATACTCGTTATTTTAGTCGCTGTTTCAGGAAATAATTACCCTTCTAGAACAATTACTTTTGAGCTGTAAAGACCGTTTTGAGAAAACGTCACGATAATGCGGTAGGACCTGCAGGAATGAAGTATTAACAGTTAAGTTCAGTCAATATGGAAAATAGTAAACTTCCGCTCGTACAAATTCCTGAAATTATCGTTTGAATTCACTAATATAAAATGTAGGGAGTTGTTTTATAAATGGATGTTGGAATCAACATGTTGGAATCAACAGAGATCTTTCCCGATGAAAAATGTAGGTTGCCATATATTGCAAAAAAAAAAAAAAAAAAAAAAACTTTTTGCTGTAAAACTATCAAAATAAAGACGCTTTAATTATAAATTTAAATTAATAAATTAAGTCAATGTTTTGCTAGTTTGAATCGATTCTGAATTAGAAACGGAAAGGCAAAATTTAGCTTTGACAGCAATGTTTGTTCATTATATACATGAAAAAAATAATTTAAAACATTTTGAAAACATACCGGAAAATAAATTTTGTAATGAAAAACTATATTTTATGACTATAAAATGGTTTTTGACATTGAAAATATTTCGCCGGTCATCCACTTCAGTTTACTTAGACAAAATCGATGCAAAATATATATATATATACTCTTGGTAAATTGAATGCAAACTGCATCACATTTGACATGAATGAATTTTTTGTGAATTTTTCTTAAGATGACATATATTTTTTATAAAACAAGTTGTAACTTCACTTAAATCCGTGTCAGTTTTCAACACATGAGTTATTTAACAAACAAGATAAATATCTTTTTAAATGACAATTTTTATTTACATAAGAAAATAATAGAAAGTATAGTAATAAATAAATAAAACATTTCGAAAACATACCGGAATATAAATTAGGCAATGTAAAACTATGTTTTATATCTATAAAATGGTTGAAAATATTTCGCCGGTTCAATTAACTCGGACAAAATCCATGAAAAAAAATATATGTATATTTTCGGTAAATTGAATGCATAATGCATCAGTTTGATGTGGTTATGAATGAAATTTTTGGCGAAAATGAGTTTTTTTTTAATTTTTATTTACATGACTTTTATTTTTCATAATCTGTGTCATTTTTCAAGACATTTTCTATGAGGTAAAGATGAATATCTCAATTTTTATATAAATTTTAAACTAATAGAAGCTATATGGATTAGGACATATATGGAAATGTAAAAAAAAAAATGTTTCCTGAAAATTAAGCTCTAAATACAGAAGTCACAACATTATCAACCCAAGCTACTGATTTGAGAAGAACGATTGAACAAAAATAAATGATATTTCTTGTTTTAGTTATTTCTAAATAAACAGATTTATAAAAAAGAAATATATTCTGATTTTTCTCTTTTGTCATAAAATTAAAACGTATATATGGGGATTGAATAATTTGATTTAAATATTTTTTTAATTCAAGAATAAATGTAAAGTTACTATTTTATTCAAAAATTTTTAGGTGGTTCATCTTAGAAAATAAATTTATATATGTTTATAGGGCTTTAGATTTATTTTTATTGAAATATGTTCAGTCTTGGGTATTTTTTATTTTTTTTTTTACGTAAATTATTTATTAAAAAAAATTAAAAATAATAATTAAATAAAAACATGGTTTATTTATGTGTATGTGTGTATATGGGAAGCGAGATTATATCTTCGGCTTGGAGGAAGTTGAAGGGTTGTTGATAGATAACAGTATGAAGATTGACAGGTTGTATAATTGATATAAACAAAGGAGGCACGGCGACTTGTCATGTTTTTTTTGTTTATATTATTATTATCATTATTATTTATGTTTATAAACGAATAAAAATAACAATAAACAATAGCAGACTCACCGGCTTTGTAATCTTTTCATTGGCGGTGTCGGACATGATGTTAGCTGGAAGGGACCCGGGACACAACTGGCAGGTTGCAAGGTTCGGGGTTACGTCAATCGATAGTGGAGAGCCACGTGGTGGTAGCAAACCCCTCCACTAGTGGCAGATGGGGTGGTCGTAATGCTCTTCTCAATGTATATACATATATACACATCTATACTACGGTATAATTCTACACTCTGTATAATGGGGGTCATCGGGTAATAGGGGCCACCTCCTAATTGAGCCATTTTTAATAAAACGGTAACAAATATAGGTAAAACATTACCGCTTTATTGAGACAAATCATCGGCTGGTTGGGTCGAAATATTCTGGTATAAATATAACTTTAAATTTTCCAAGAAAAAGAATTCGCGGGCGCAATCGACTATAAGGTGCGCTAGTAGTTTTGCAAAATGTTGGAAGGAACGGGGATAGATATAGTTGATGTGATAGAGATAATTGGTAATTTTAAAAGACCATTAATTGAAGGGCAGGCTATCCTTGATGCAAACCACATAATTACATGTGGAATAATATATAGAAGTAAAAAAACAGTTATTTTACAAACCTTGTGCCTTCAAACAAGCGATCTTAAAGGACTGCCCCATCAAATAAAAGTGGAAATCGAATTTATTAATAATAATAAGCAATTTTCTTGTAATTGTACGTATAAAGCTGGTAGTTCTGGTAAATGCAAACACATCACTCCAACTTTCCTCTACGTTTTTCGGTTTGTAATAACATTAATTACCTATTCATACAATCATTGTTATGACAGCTGTTATATGCATCTAGGAATTTTTACTTTCACTTACCTATATATGAAATATATAGTAAGTGGAAGTATTGCGATCGTGAAAAATTTCGACTTCCGGTTTTCAACGGAAATACACGTTTTGGGGTCCCCTGAGTCCAATTAACCAAGTCACGCGAAATGGTCTCTGTGTGTGTTTGTGTGTGTGTGTGTGTGTGTGTGTGTGTGAACAGATTAGCTCAAAAACTATAAACCGTGCGAACCTGAAATTGGGTATTTAGAGTATGTATATGCCCGCGATGTGACAGCAAAAATCTCATCAAAATTGCTCAAAAGGAGGGGGTACTTTATTTAATAACTTTTTAAGTTTTTTTCGATTTTCTTAAAAACGGCTCGAACGATTTTGATTAAACTGAGTATTTGATCTATTTATATGCATTACAGATATGACTGTAAAAATTTCATCAAAATTGATCAACCGGAGGGGGGACTTTACTTAATAAATTTTGTATCATTTTCACGTGTTTTTTTTTATTTACTCAAAAGGCCTTAACGATTTTAATCAAACTGGGTATTTGATGTATGTATATGCCAAAGATGTGATAGCCAACATTTCATCAAAATTGGTCCAACTGAGGGGGCAATTTATTTCATAATTTTTTTTCCAATTTTTACCTTTTTTTCGATGATCTCAAAAACGGCTCTAACGATTTTTATCAAATTCGTCATGTTTAATGAAAATTAGGTGTTCTTTAATATCAGGTAAGCTTTATCATTATTTAAATGTTCTGAGAAGGCTTTTTTTTTTTGGGTGGGGGGCTTTTTTGTTTGTTTGTTTCCTATGAAGTACCTTTGTTTTTGTTTATATGGAGAAATTAACTGTCTATCGTTACACCTAAAAATAAGATATGGCTAAATATGAGATATGATAAAAATAAAGAAAACATAAAGAGGAGAAAAACAGAAAAATATTCAGTCAACTCATAAAACTCGTTGAGCCCACCCATGCGGAGTACGCCTTTAATGACAGACCATTGTTCATAATTAAAGCCGTTCTGTTCATTTGAGAAGTGGCAATTAACAAAACGCATTAATTTCTAATCTAAGTAAGTTATTAAGTGAAAGTTGTGTGTTGCGCGCACGCACTAGATATTTTCTTTACATTTACGAGTAGATTCATGATCTCCGCTTTATTTGGTCCTCCGCATAAAGGTCTGGCCACACATGTCCGCACCGGATCCGCGCCGCAGCTTTAATATAGATTATGTTCAGAATATTTTTAATTTAACTTACATATTACCTTTAGTTATGCCTAAAGTGGCCTGTGTTTGACATGTGTGGCCTGACCTTTAGGCATAACTAAAGGTAATATGTAAGTTAAATTAAAAATATTCTGAACATAATCTATATTAAAGCTGCGGCGCGGATCCGGTGCGGACATGTGTGGCCAGACCTTTATGCGGAGGACCAAATAAAGCGGAGATCATGAATCTACTCGAATCCGGTGCGGACATGTGTGGCCAGATCCTAATTCGGACAAAATTTTTTTTTCCTTTATGGCCCAATAAAACGGAGTCGACTGAATATCCATGTTCATAAATGGTAGAAACAGCAAATGCGTCTCTGAATGGTTATACTGATTCGTAAATGCCTTAAAATAAAGACTTAGCTGTTTTATCAAAGTACCTCAGTTTACCCCCAAAAAAAGTATATTTAGTAAACTGATGGTCGACATAGTTGCCTAAAGAATCTAATTAATTTATTATTTTCAATTAAATGTAGTAGTCATTTTTTAAATAATAATAATATCTGAAGAAATGAGATAAGTGATGACCGGGCTTTGCATCATCGTTGCATTGCTTTAATCAACTGCGCTATCAAGGATACGTATCCCTGCCAGGGGCGGATTTAGCAAAAAATTTAGGGGGGTCACATCTCCCCCCCCCGTCTCATAATCAAGTGGCTCAAGGAACCATTTTCGTATGATATTATTATCTTGAATTAATAAAGACTGCGACAACCAAAATGTTATGTTTAGGGCATAGTAAATATCTGAATGCATAATTCGTTCAAAAATAAAAAATAAAAAATTGAAATAGCCAAAATATTTGAGGGGGGTTCATGACCCCTATGACCCCCCTGAATGTATATATATATATATATACATATATACATATATATATATACATACACCTTTACACTCTACGAACTTTACCCTCGAACATCACCCTCGAACAGCCTTCACGAAGACTGTTCGGGTATTCTAGGTACTTCATCTGTTCGCCTGTGTTCGGGGAGTTTACTTTTGATTTGGGTTTCCCCAAGTGAAAGGAGTTGTTTGTGATACAAGTGCGCCGTTTGTAATTCGTCTTCTATTTTTTTATGTTTCAGATAAAATAAAATATATTTATAATGGAGGTTTCTTCTTTATCAGAAGCTAGCGTTGGGTGCGTCAGCCATATTTGTTCGCTTAAGTCACGTTATTTATAAATGGCTGTTCGTGGAACGCCGGTTCGAGGGTAAGGTTCGTAGAGTGTAAATTGGGCAAATCGACTACATTCGGTACGCTATAGCCTCTAGAATACTTTATAAGGGGCAATAAAGACATTTTGCGAAGGATTTTGGAAAGAATTTTTTTGGTTTTAAGTCCAAACAGGTCTTACTATTATGATGTAAATGAGCATTTTGTAATAGGCGGGCGCAAGCGACGGTGCTGCTTCTTTTCAGGAACTAGAGAAACGGGGATAAAAGCCGGGCAATTACCTGGGATTCATAGGGTTTTTTGGCGTTTTGAATTTATTTTTCCATAATTGAAACCCGATTGAGCAAAAAATCATTTGAAAAATGTCTATTAGGTATTGCTTGGTCCCTCAGTGTTCAATTAAATAATCAAAAGACGTTCATTTATTTCCAAAAAATAAAAAGCTTCTTAAAGAGTGGATTGTAAAATTAAGAATGGATAAGCCTGTTTCGAAACATATGACGATATTTAGTCTTCTTTTTAAAGAAAGTCACTATACTTATCTAGGTAAATATTAGTATTTGACATTTTATTATTCCAAAATGTTAGTTTTAAGCAAATAACATTGGAACCATAGTGTCATATTTGTTTTTCTTTTTTAATTTTCCCCATTTTTGTCTTACATCCGTTGTGCTTAATTGTTCCAAGTTTTCAATGCGAAGCCTGAAAGTTTTGACAAATAAATAAATAATATGACAAAGAATCTAAGCTGTCATAACAATGATCGTATGAATAGGTAATTAATGTTATTACTGACCGAAAAACGTAGAGTAAAGTTACAATGATGTGTTTGCATTTACCAGAACTATCAGCTTTACAAGTACAATGACAAGAAAATTGTTAATTATAATTAATAAATTTGATTTCCACTTTTATTTGATGGGGCAGTCCTTTAAGATTGCTAGTTTGAAGGCACAGGGCTTGTAAAATAACTGTTTTTTTACTTCTAGATATTATTCCACATGTAATTATGTGGTTTGCCAGGATAGCCTGCCCTTCAATTAATGGTCTTTTAAAATTACCAATTATCTCTATCACATCAACTATGTCTATCCCCGTTCTTTCCGACATTTTGCAAAACTACTAGCGCACCCTATAGTCGATTGCGTCCGCCTATTGGTTACTAATTTTGAGATTTTGCCTAATAAATGTTGAAGTAGAAAGTAAAACAAAGCGCTTTCGTGTCTTTTCAATCTAGAATTAGGGTTCTAAGTTAGTGGGTTTGTCCAGGTGGATTCTTTAGTAGCGAAGGGGAATATTGTAGCGTTAAATCGATAAGCAAATAAAACAAAAATATGGCATAAACTCCCAGACCGTTTGTTGGAACAAAATAAGCGGTTGGAACGAACTGTTTGTGTCTAGATCTTTGCGTGATGGCGTAGAACTGCCCACATTGTTCTGGAATATTCCATGCCTGACTATTTACGATTAAATATAAGGATCTGTGACTGAACGAGTTAGTTGAAGTCTTTGTCTTGACTGTGTTGCTCAAGTCATATGATTGTGTGTGTTATAAAGTTATCGTTTTTGTAACCTGCTCAGTTGTTTAAGATGTAATAATACGTTGGCATTGTGATAACTGTATATTTCTGTTAAATAAATATTTGTTACCCACATAAGTGTTACAATATTTATTTATTACATATAAGGTTTTCATTGGTATATCTCTTTTTGTGAGGTTTTTTCTCTAGCAGTCCGTATGTGTGCCTATTCCTAATGTCAGTAGTAAGGAAGGAAGAAAAAAGGAGTAAGATTATGGAAAATAAGAAAGAAGAATAATAAAATAGAATAGAATAAATGGGAAAAAAAACTAAAAAAAAAACATAATTGTAAAAGGTATAGAAGGGAAAAAAAATATTATGATATTATAATTACAAAAATGAAATGTAACAATGTATTTTAGTTGTAAGTATACATTTATTTAAGTATTGATTGGTACGATGTGTAATGCGGCAACCCAATGTATTTGGGCAACATTGATTATTATTATTGAAATAAAGCATTTCTCTCTCCCTAGGAGATCGTAGATTTCGGGCCTCAAAAATAAAGGTGATTTGATAGATGTGTTTGTTTAATTTTTTTCAACATTAAATATATATAATGAATAGCTTTTTATGTTATATATTCATAACATTTTTTGTAACTGCAAATTTTTATTTAGTTTTCCCCTTGTTTGAAAACTTAACCCTCATTGAAACTCCGCTATAATGTATTTCCCTCCGAAGTTCATAACCTTGTCGAAATATACCTCCTGGAAATCTGTGATGGCGCTGCTTGTATCGTGCCACCACACCATTTTGGACAGTCCTAATAAAAAAATTGAAAGTAGTTGCTAAAATATCAAAAATAAAATAGATAAAAAAATCTTTGGGAATAAAATGATCTGGTGCAACTTTTACTTACCAACTTACTTAGATTAGAAATTGACGTGTTTTGATAAAGACGTAAACACCATTCCTCAATTTTACATTCATTTACTTGATTTTGTATGTATTTGCTCTCTAAAGTATACAATAAAAAAAAATGAAAGTTTTTACTTGTGATAATTCAGCAATGCAACATAATCGCGTCTGATTTTATAATTCTCTATGGAGTTGTTGAAAACTTCATTTAGTTACCATGGAAACATATATAGTCCATTGAATATCCATGTTCCAAAACACCTCGACAAGTCTTTTCCATGAACAGAATGTCTTTCCTTAAACAAAGGTGTCACAAAAGGCGATCTGCGCATGCGGGTGTTCAACGTGTTGAACTAATGTCTAAATTTGTTTCTTTTTTATCCTGTATATGTTTACTTGATTTTTACTTTCACTTACCTATATATGAAATATATAGTAAGTGGAAGTATTGCGATCGTGAAAAATTTCGACTTCAGGTTTTCAACGGAAATACACGTTTTGGGACCCCCTGAGTCGAAATAACCAAGTCCCGCAAAATGGTCTGTGTGTGTGTGTGTGTGTGTGTGTGTATGTGTGTGTGTGTGTGTGTGTGTGTGTGTGTGAACGACTAGCTCAAAAACTATAAACCGTGGGAACTTGAAATTGGGTATTTAGTGTAGGTATATGCCCGCGATGTGACAGCAAAAATTTCATCAAAATTGCTCAAAGGGAGGGGGTACTTTATTTAATAACTTTTTACGTTTTTTTCGATTTTCTCAAAAACGGCTCCAACGATTTTGATTAAACTGAGTATTTGATCTATTTATATGTCCGACATATGACTGTAAAAATTTCATCAAAATTGATCAACCGGAGGGGGGACTTTACTTAATAAATTTTGTATCATTTTCACGTGTTTTTTACTTTCACTTACCTATATATGAAATATATAGTAAGTGGAAGTATTGCGATCGTGAAAAATTTCGACTTCCGGTTTTCAACGGAAATACACGTTTTGGGGTCCCCTGAGTCCAATTAACCAAGTCCCGCGAAATGGTCTGTGTGTGTGTGTGTGTGTGTCTGTGTGTGTGTGAACAGACTAGCTCAAAAACTATATACGGTGCGAACCTGAAATTGGGTATTTAGTGTATGTATAAGCCCGCGATGTGACAGCAAAAATTTCATCAAAATTACTTAAAGGGAGGGGGTACTTTACTTAATAACTTTTTAGGTTTTTTTCGATTTTCTCAAAAACGGCTCTAACGATTTTGATTAAACTCAGTATTTGATCTATTTATATGCCCGAGATACGACTGTAAAAATTTCATCAAAATTGATCAACCAGAGGGAGTACTTTACTTAATAAATTGTGTTCCACTTTTATGTGTTTTTTTTCATTTACCCAAAAACGGCTTTAATGATTTCGATCAAACTTGGTATTTAGTATATGTATGTGCTCGCGATGTGACAGTAAAAATTTCATCAAAATTGATCAATTGAAGGGGGCACTTTACTGAATAAATGTAGTCTCATTTTCACGTGTTTTTTTTATTTACTCAAAAACGGTTTTCACGATTTTGATCAAACTGAGTATTTGATGTATTATTATGCCCGAGATATGACTGTAAAAATTTCATCAACATTGTTCAAATGGAGGGGGTACTTTACTCAATAAATTTTGTATCATTTTCACGTGTGTTTTAAATTACTCAAAAAAGGAAAAAATAAGAAATGAATGTGGAAAGATTTGTGACTTTGTGAAGTGGCAATTAACAAAACAGGTCAATTTCTAATCTAAATAAGTTGGTAAGTGAAAGTTGTGTGTTGCGAGCACGCACCAGATTTTTTTACTTTCACTTACCTATATATGAAATATATAGTAAGTGGAAGTATTGCGATCGTGAAAATTTTCGACTTCCGGTTTTCAACGGAAATACACGTTTTGGGACCCCCTGAGTCGAAATAACCAAGTCCCGCGAAATGGTCTGTGTGTGTGTCTGTGTGTGTGTGTGTGTGTGTGTGTGTATGTGAACAGACTAGCTCAAAAACTATAAACCGTGGGAACCTGAAATTGGGTATTTAGTGTAGGTATATGCCCGCGATGTGACAGCAAAAATTTCATCAAAATTGCTCAAAGGGAGGGGGTACTTTATTTAATAACTTTTTACGTTTTTTTCGATTTTCTCAAAAACGGCTCTAACGATTTTGATTAAACTGAGTATTTGATCGATTTATATGCCCGAAATATGACTGTAAAAATTTCATCAAAATTGATTAACCGGAGGGGGGACTTTACTTAATAAATTTTGTATCATTTTCACGTGTTTTTTTTTATTTGCTCAAAAACGGTTTTAACGATTTTGATCAAACTTGGTATTTGATGTATTTATATGCCCGAGATGTGACTGTAAAAATTTCATCAAAATTGATCTACGGGAGGGGGGACTTTACTTAATAAATTTTGTACCATTTTCACATGTTTTTTTTATTTACTCAAAAACGGTTTTAACGATTTTGATCAAACTTGGTATTTGATGTATTTATATGCCCGAGATATGACTGTAAAAATTTCATCAAAATTGATCTACGGGAGGGGGGACTTTACTTAATAAATTTTGTATCATTTTCACAGGTTTTTTATTTACTCAAAAACGGCTTTAACGATTAACAAAAATAAGATATGAATGTAGAAAAATGTGTGACTTTGGGAAATGATTATTAGCAAAACACGTCAATTTCTAATCTAAGTAAGTTGGTAAGTGAAAGTTGTGTGTTGCGCGCACGCACCAGATTTTTATTTACTCAAAAACTGCTTTAACGATTTGAAGAAACTAGGTATTTGATGTATGTATATACCAAATATGTAAAAGCCAACATTTCATCAAAATTGGTCCAACTGAGGGGGCACTTTATTTCATGACTTTTTTTCCAATTTTTACCTTTTTATAGATTATCTCAAAAACGGCTTTAACGATTTTTATCAAATTCGTCATGTTTAATGAAAATTAGGCTTTCTTTAATATCAGGTGAGCTTTATCATTATTAAAATGTTCTGAGGGTTTTTTTTTTTGGGGGGGGGGGGCCTTTTTTGTTTTGCTGTAAAGTACCGTTGTTTTTGTTTACATGGAGAAATTAACTGTCTCTCGTTACGCCTAAAAATAAGAAATGGCTAAATATGAGATATGAAAAATATAGAAATAAAAATAAAGAAAACATAAAGAGGAGAAAAAAAGAAAAATATTCAGTCAACTCATAAAACTCGTTGAGCCCACCCATGCGGAGTACGCCTTTAATGATAGACCATTGTTCATAATTAAAGCCGTTTTGTTCATTTGAGAAGTGGCAATTAACAAAACGCATTAATTTCTAATCTAAGTAAGTTGGTAAGTGAAAGTTGTGTGTTGCGAGCACGCACCAGATTTTTTTTTATATTTAGCCATTTATTATTTTCAGGCATAATGAGTGACAGTTAATTTCTCTGGAAAATGAAAAACTCCCCTTCCTCATTTAAGCCCCCTCAGAACATTGATGGTAAAATTTACCTGATTTTTAAAATTAAGTTTCATCCTTTAGGTGCTATTAACATCTATTGAACAATTATTAATGATAACAGTGTGTATTGTGTGCAAGGATTCTGGTTATACGGCATCTTATTCAACGAATAGAATTCTTATATTAACGTATTGTGATTGACAATGTATTGTAAAGGGATGACCCAGGAAGTTCCTAATTTAGAATTTAAGTAGTGTAATTGGACCCATTTTTCATTTAATAACATAAACTATAGGTTGACCGTGGAACTGAGGAACCCTTTTTAATACGCATGCGTCAATTTCCCAATCCGCACGTGATTGTTTTTTTACAGCTAGTTAAATTTGTAATATACCGTTTACAATGTGCATAATAAACAAAAAAGAAGCATATTTACCTATATAAAATGCTATTACGTTTCGAGCAGGGGTCGTAAAGGTGATTAACCTTTTTAAATAAGTTTCATTTTAAAAGTATTTGATAAACTTATTACTGAAAAGTTAGCTCAATAAAAGTTTTCAAATAACTTTTTGATGATACAAGTTTTTTTTCAAAAAGTTCACGGTTCACCTAAACTTTTTGAGCAATCAAAATTAAAGTGAGAGTTTAACAATTTAACAACAACTTTTTCCCTTTGGGTAGTGATCTAGTTGTGATCTTAGCTGCTACTTTGAAATTTATACTTGATGATTTTTGTTGTAAATTACAATGTTTTGGAAGTTGTTTTACTTGTTAAATTAAATGATGATGGTTAAATAATAATCTAAATATTTTTATATTGAGTAAGGATATTATACATGACTAGCATTCCCCGTCGCAGCTTCGCCCGCGAGCTTTTAAAATCAATGCTGTGACCATTATCTTGGTATTGATCTAATATAATATGTTAACTGATGTTAAGGAGATTTAGTAGAATTTGAGCTTCCGGTAGGTAGAATGTTGGAGGGGGAAGCTGCCGGCTCGGTAGAAGAGAGGGAGACGCGCAATGGAGAGAGTTCACTAAAAACGCCGAAACAAAAAATGACTTACTCGTCGAGAACGCTTCATTTTTCGGCTCTAAAACATGGTTTTCGACGCCCAATAGGGCCTTTCGAGTTAAACTTGTATCAAATTCTTTAAAGTGAGTCCTAATTAGATATATTTTCTCGAAGTTCGAAAATATATGTCCGTTAGAGTTAAACGACAATGTCGCCATTTACATTTTAGATATTCATAGGGGTTACATTTTTGATATTCCTTTCTTAGTGGTTACCTACATTGCTTTTAAAATCTAAATTCCGAAGTTTCTAATCATAAGTAGTTTTTGCTCTGTGTTGATTCTGTCAGTCAGGACAAAGCCTCTTATATATATGGAGAGGTATATATATATGGGGTAGTATATATATATATGGAGAAATATATGGAAAAGAGATCGAAATAAACACGCACCATCCCCAATAATGGGAATCACAGTGTGCATAATTTGATTACCACTAATATTTAAATAATCAGTAGCCATATTTTATGTGAATGTCTATTTTAATACTATAGTATCGTTAAATCGATATTCAAATAAAAAACATATGGTTTAAAATCTCAACAATAGATTTCCGTTAGAGTTAAACGACAATTTCGCCATATAAGCCCCTTAGGGGTTACATTTTTGAAATTCCTTTCTTAGTGATTACCTACATCGCGTTTAAAGTCTAAATTCCGAACTTCAAGTTTCTATCATTAGTAGTTTTTGCTCTGCGTTGATTCTGTCAGTCAGGACAAAGCCTCTTATACCATCTATGGTATATATAGAGATATATCTATGATAATTAACTATACTGATTCCATGGTATTGTTAAGGATAATTTTGTAGTTTAAAATAATACACATATTTACAAAATATTAAAAATTGTAATCTATTAAAATAAATATTTGCATTTAAAAAATCTTTTTATGAATAAGTTTCAGGATAACTTTTTGAAATGAACTTCTATGGAAAAAGTTATTTGGATAAACGTTTTAGGATAACTTTATCAAAAAGTATTCGTAATGTTAAAGTTAATGTTCAATAAAATCTTCAAGTAGGTTAAAAAAAAAGTTATGAGTTTAACTAAAAATGAGTTAAAATAAAAGCTAACTTACATTTACGACCCCTGGTTTCGAGTAGAAGGTAAACTACTTATATTATTATTCAAAATGACATGAGTAGATAATATGGAAAAATGAGATGAACATTTTTATTGAATGAAATTATTAAATTAAATAAAACGTTGAGAGGAACATTAAACTAAATATAATAGTAAGTTATTAAATAATTATACCTGAAGAAAAAATAATTTGCCATGATCGAGATTCGAACCCTGATATTCCGGCCATGATCAATAATTTTCTCTTCAGTTATAACTATTTAAAAAATGGAAGCGTGGAAATGCATAAGGGTAAATTTAAATGCATAAAAAAAAAATCTGGTGCATGCGCGCAACACACTACTTTCACTTACGAACTTACTTAAATTAAAAATTGATGTGTTTTGTTAATTGCTACTTCCCAAAGACACATTTTTCCACATTCATTTCTTAATTTTGTTTTTAATTGCTCTATAAAAAACACTATTTTTTTGTTTTTTATTATTAAATAAAATATTTTACTTACGATAATTCGGCCATGTAAGCATAATACTCCAAGTCGTCTGATTTTATAATTCTCTATGTAGTTGTTGAAAACTTCGTTTAGTTACCATGGAAACAAATAATTTCCATTAAATGAACATAACGGCTTTAACCCTCTACACGGAAAACCGGCCTCTGGGACCGGTATAGTTTCGAATTTGGGTTGCAGAGCACGCAAGGTGTAGCGCTTCGCCCTCCTCCTCTCTATGGGAGTCTCGGTACACCATCAGACAGCAAGCAGACACTATCAGCGTCCGAATTTTTCGTCCACGTGGTCATCCAGCCCCGCCTTTCCGTCACCTACTGGGTCTCCTAGACCGGTGTTCCCTCAAGAAGGTAATTTCTTACCGGTCTGACAGACCGTTATTCCTGTAAATGTGTATAAGTCACCTGGTCTAAGACCCCTCTTCCCTTTAACCTAACTATGAGACCGGTGTTCCTAATTACGTAAGTTTTGGAATGATTATTGGTTTTAGTATTTGTTTTATTCAAGAACAATAATTCTACCGTGTACAAAGGTTTTGTGTAATTTTTTTAGATTTTTCAACATGAGTGGAGCACTCAGCAACTTTTCTTCACGTACAAGAAGCATTGTACAACTAGCATTAGCGGCAGATTCAGATCAGGAGTCAGATGTCGTCCTTGACTCAGAGGACTCTTACTTTCCTCCGGAAGATGAAGTCTCCGAGCACACTTCTGAGAGTGAGCTCTCTCAAGACGAAGAGGAACCCGCAACTGCAGAGAGAGCAGGAAATAGTGAATCACATTCCTACCAAGAGGGACATAATCATATCGCCCGTGGGAGTCCAATCAAACGGTTATTTTAGAGAGAAAAATAATTTTATTTGGCATAAAGAACCCTTACAACCCATTAATAGCCGGTCCGGCAAAAATATTATAAAAATAAAAACATCTACCCTCCAGGGCCCCGCGAAAAATTCAATTAATCCGAGTCCTGTAGAGGTCTGGGGACTACTTTTTACCTCTGATATACTAGAGGACGTTTTTACATGCACAAATATGAAACTTAATGCTATGAGAGAAAAGACAAAATTCAATGACAACTCATATCGCCCGACAGACCTAGACGAAATCAAAGGATTATTTGGTTTATTGGTATTAAGCTGTATATACAAATCGCCTAGAGAGTCATTATCATCGCTTTTTTCTACAGGGCCCACAGAGTGACCTATATATCGCGCTGTGATGTCCGAAAAACGCTGCAATATTCTTATCAGAGCATTAAGATTCGACGACTCCAGTACCCGCCTTATTAGAGAAAAAAATGATCCGGCAGCTGCAATATCAGATATATTTTATAGATTTATAAAAAACTGCCAGGAAGCTTATGAGATCGGAGCCTTTGCCTGCGTCGACGAGACCCTTGTACCCTTCCGGGGAAGGTGCAAATTTAGAATGTATTTGCTCAATAAGCCGGCGAAATACGGCATAAAATTAGTTTGTCTCACTGACGCTAGAAATTTTCACCTTTCCAACACTTACATTTACTTACTGGTCTGAGGGACCGGTGTTCCGCTTAACTTTTATAAACATTATGTTCCGTGCAGAGGGTTAATTATGAACAATGGTCTGTCATTAAAGGCGTACTCCGCCGCCTGCGTGTGCTCTACGTATTTTATGAGTTGACGGAATATTTTTCTTTTTTTCTCCTGTATATGTTTACTTGATTTTTTTCATATTTCATATTTAGCCATTTCTTATTTTTAGGCGTAATGAGAGACAGTTAATTTTTCCATATAAACAAAAAGAAAGGGTACTTTTAAATGGCGAAATTATCGTTTAACTCTAACGAACACCTATTTTTGCACTTCGAGAAAAACTATCTAATTTGGACTCATTTTAAAGATCTTGATACGAAAGATCTTCTACGGGTCGTCGAAAACTATGTTTTAAATCCGTAAAATGAAGCGTACACGACGAGTTTTTTGTTTCGGCGGTTTTAGTGAACTCTCTCCATTGCGTGTCTACCTTTCTTCTACCGAGCTGGCATCTTCCCCCTCCAACATTCCACCTACCGGAAGCTCCGATTGTACTAAATCTCCTTAACATCAGTTGATATATTATATTAAATCAATACCAAGATAATGATCACAGAATTGATTTTAAAGGCTCGCGGGGAATGCTAGTAAGGGTATAAGCGCCCTGGAAAATTTTGACAGAAATGATGTGACTTATACACCCATGCCATCTTTCATACGTTCAATGAACTCATTTTTAACAAGAAAACATTACTTATACCCATTTCTGAAGAATGGCTTTGGTACATATAACTTCGTTTTTTTCTTTTTTTGGCACTTAGACCCTTATGCATTTCCACGCTTCGATGACTATTGAATTTTTATGAATTAATGTTTGTTGTGAGAGTCTTTTAGACGATGTTCAGCCCCTAATTAACACGTTAGGTGCGGCATCGGTCCCCGGGGTCCGCTGTCTTACATTCCCATCTTAACAGCCGATTATCACATGAAAATGTCCGAAAGGCCGAACACCTCAAAGAATTCGATTTTTAATGAGATTATCGCATTTTAGTGCAGCAAAAGTTGCTTACAGATGGAATTCCGTTGTTTTTTAGAATCGGACTCCGATACAGGCCATTAGTAATAAAACAAGACTATTGGACGGCTTCAGACTGCCGCGTCCGTTAATATTGCAACGACTACTTTTATGGTTATCTTTAATTTTATGTGTTTGATTTTATACAATGTAGTTCTATTTAATTTCTTTGACATTCTTTGATTATTGCATAAATATGAGAAAGAAAACAATATATTTTTTTTTAATACTTCTTACTAAGTCTGTAATTGTAAATAAAACTTGCTGATATTTGCTTTATTTATATTATATAAATTCATTTCTTTAAAAAGAATTTTTTTTAAACATAGAGTAAGTGGTGGTAAAGCAGTAAAAGACTCCTAAAAATTGTTTTAACATTGCAAAAATTATCAATGTGGATGGTAATTTAAAATTCCAGCAATTTAATGCTATTTTCGATAAATTATTTTATTAGAAGATAAAAGTATATCTTCTAATAAAATAATTTAAAAATTATTAAACCAAAGACCATAAATAAATAACATTATTTTCGATAAAGTATGGCGTAAATCCTTTATCGGACCCCGGGGGCATGTCCTGCGCCTGCTATGTCTAGGTATAATCCTTACCAAGAGATAATGCCCTTGAGAAGCTCATTTAATTCACTTTTCAGAAAAGAATAACACTTTCGTCAGAGCATTCCCATCGGACCCCGACGCCCGATACCGTCTGTGGCTAATCCCAGCTGTCGGACCCCGGGGACCGATACCGTCCAATTCAGGATACCCATAAAATATGCCGCCGCACCTAACGTGTTAACTTAGCACGGTGGTGATATCAGCTGGTTCTCGGGGTCATCGAAGAGAGGAGGTTGACTTGGCTTGGATCATGGGAGAATCCAGGGGTTTCACAGGGGTCACCAAATTTCGTTCTAAATCCGTCCCTGGCTAAGATACGGATCCTTGATTAGATCACTGCAACTATGATGCAGAGGCCCGGGTTCGAAACCCGTTCATGACCAATCTTTTCTCTTCAGATATAATTATTAAAATAATGACTATTAGAATTTAATGATAATAATAAATTAACTATAAATTGAAAGCTTATTTCTTTGACAAACTGTCAGCCTTATCTTTTCTTCCTTACTTTTTTTTACTTTCGCTTACCTATATATGAAATATATAGTAAGTGGAAGTATTGCGATCGTGAAAAATTTCGACTTCCGGTTTTCAACGGAAAAACACGTTTTGGGGTCCCCTGAGTCGAAATGACCAAGTCCCGCGAAATGGCCTGTGTGTGTGTGTGTCTGTGTGAATAGACTAGCTCAAAAACTATAAACCGTGCGAACCTGAAATTGGGTATTTAGTATAGGTATATGCCCGCGATGTGACAGCATAAATTTCATCAAAATTACTTAAAGGGAGGGGGTACTTTACTTAATAACTTTTTAGGTTTTTTTCGATTTTCTCAAAAACGGCTCTAACGATTTTGATTAAACTGAGTATTTGATATACTAATATGCCCGAGATATGACTGTAAAAATTTCATCAAAATTGATTATCCGGAGGGGGGACTTTACTTAATAATTTTGTAACATTTTTACGTGTTTTTTTTTATTTACTCTAAATCGGCTTTAACGATTTTGATCAAACTGGGTATTTGATGTATTTACATGCCCGAGATATGACTGTTAAAATTTCATCAAAATTGATTAACCGGAGGGGGGACTTTACTTATTAAATTTTATATCATTTTCACGTGTTTTTTTTATTTACTCAAAAACGGCTTTAAAGATTTTGATCAAACTGGGTATTTGATGTATGTATATGCCAAATATGTGATAGCCAACATTTCATCAAAATTGATCAACGGGAGGGGGGACTTTACTTAATAAATTTTGAATCATTTTCACGGGTTTTTTTATTTACTGAAAAACAGCTTTAACGATTAACAAAAATAAGATATGAATGTAGAAAAATGTTTGACTTTGGGAAATGATATTTAGCAAAACACGTCAATTTCTAATCTAAGTAAGTTGGTAAGTGAAAGTTGTGTGTTGCGCGCACGCACCAGATTTTTTTTCTTTTGTTGATTTTTTATTAGAAAACTTTATGAATGAAGATACGTTTCTATATATTTCATTAATATCTCTAAAAGGTCAGGGTCAATTAAACCTTTTCAACGAAGATCGCTGAGGTTAGATAACAAAGCTCATTGTGTCGACACTATCTTTTCGTTCTGTGAGGTGACATTTTATCCACACAAATTTACCCTGATTTTGATCTAAAAATCCATGGAACAAATTTAAAATAATTTATGGATCATCTTATACGGTAATTTTGATTATTTTATTATGAATTAAACGTGCGGGTTGTAACCTCCTTTCCATCACTGATGAACACCGAAAGCCCAAAACAAATATAAATATCGTCATTGATAAAAGTACCTGTCTATAACTATTGATGCTATCCATCAAAATATAGTCTTAAAGTTCTATTTCAAAAATAGTATCATGATTTTTCCCCTCAGAACAGATGTAGAATCAGTTAGTTCTTGAGTTATAACCAGTTGTCGTTCGCTGTGAGATCCAGTTTACTCATATTGATCTTTATTGGAAATGATCAAGGGAGCAGTGATACATTCAATGGAGCCTGCTGATTAAAAATTACTCACTGCCTCTGGTATCCGAGTCGAAGACCAATACATCATGGCCCCTATGACAGTGTCCGAGATGAAGAACGCATGAGGGAGAACACGTAGACCTTCGCGGGGTCAACGAACAAAAGGGAATATAAGATGTCGTCATCAAGACGGATCCGGGGGGTCTTACGGGCCATGACCCCCGCCATTATTTTGGCTTTTCAATTTTTTTGTAGGGGAGAGCGGGGTTGGTTGGCATAGGGGGTACGTTGGCCATTAATTAATCTCGGCATCAATCCCCCACCCTCTCCCCTGGCCCGGGAAACCCCTATATAGTTTCCGTCACACCTATTGTGAAGTTCCCACCATTGTACCATGTGACCCGCTCGACCTCGGGAGTCTTGTCCTGAGTTTTCAATCTGATGCTAACAGTGTATAGAAGAGCGTATTTCCCCGACCCCACCAGGAACCACAACCGTCGCCGGCCCGTCGCCCTCGCGCTCGAGTTGGTTCTCGCACACGTAAATTTTCATTAACTAATTACTATGGAGTTTTTTTGTTACTAGCTAATTACCTCTCGCAAAGGTAAATATTAAGAAAGTCCTTATTATGTGGTGTAGCGGTGGGGGAGGGGGGTTGGGTTTTCCGCCCCACTCCCCCGACCATCTTTGTCAATGCGATCTCTTGTTAGTTCTCGCGAACTAAAATTTTAAAAACCGTAATTAATACGGTTTTTTTTTCGTGACTAGTTACCTCTCGCATAGGTAATTAGTCCAAAAATCTTTATCTTCATTGATTGATTTTATAACGTGTAAGTAAATTTTTATATTTTCAGTAAATTTGGTTTAAAGGGATGGCAAAACATTTGACTCCGATTCTGTTCACATAGCTCCAAACTCCTTTGAAAAACCTAACCTTTCGACTTACCAGTTTCTTGTTTGATTGTTCTCTCCTGTCCTGGCAGCCATCTTTCATATGATTTCTCCTGTGGGGTTCGTTGGCTCTCTTCAACTGGGGTTTGTTGGCGCAGTAGCAATTCTCAAAAGCAAGGTAATCATAAACAAAGGTGAAACTACCAAATTTCTTTAGTTCCAGTGAGGAGGATGAGAGTAATATTTCCTACGCAGAATGTGACGACAGTCTAAACTTTTATCTTCTTCTCTTGTCATTCTATTTTCCCTTAAAAGCTGTTAAAAACCGATTCAAAATAATTATACCATTATAGTGCAGCTTTTAATAACAATAATATGCGTCAGGCAGTACTTGAATAAGATTGCTAAACAACTCCACCTTCTAGGCCAACCTGCCCCACATAGGGGGTTAATTGGCATACTCTGGATTGACGAATTCTTCAATTTTCTATGATCTTAGTATTAAATATTATGTGTTGAAAAAATACTTAAAGGACTCTAATACTTGGAGTTTACAGTGGTATCAGCCATATTGGGATTATATTAACAGGAACGACTCAACAATCAAAAATCTGGTCCGTGCGCGCAACACACAACTTTCACTCACCAACTTACTTTGATTAGTAATTGACGTGTTTTGCTAAATATCATTTCCCAAAGTCACACATTTTTCTACATTCATATCTTATTTTTGTTAATCGTTAAAGCCGTTTTTGAGTAAATAAAAAAACCCCGTGAAAATGATACAAAATTTATTAAGTAAAGTCCCCCCTCCCGTAGATCAATTTTGATGAAATTTTTACAGTCATATCTCGGGCATATAAATACATCAAATACCAAGTTTGATCAAAATCGTTAAAACCGTTTTTGAGTAAATAAAAAAAACACGTGAAAATGATACAAAATTTATTAAGTAAAGTCCCCCCTCCCGTAGATCAATTTTGATGAAATTTTTACAGTCATATCTCGGGCATATAAGTACATCAAATACCAAGTTTGATCAAAATCGTTAAAACCGTTTTTGAGTAAATAAAAAAAACACGTGAAAATGATACAAAATTTATCAAGTAAAGTCCCCCCTCCGGTTGATCAATTGTGATGAAATGTTGGTTATCACATCTCTGGCATATAAATACATTAAATACCAAGTTTGATCAAAATCGTTAAAACCGTTTTTGAGTAAATAAAAAAAACATGTGAAAATGATACAAAATTTATTAAGTAAAGTCCCCCCTCCGGTTGATCAATTTTGATGAAATTTTTACAGTCATATTTCAGGCATATAAATAGATCAAATACTCAGTTTAATCAAAATCGTTAGAGCCGTTTTTGAGAAAATAAAAAAACACGTGAAAATGATACAAAATTTATTAAGTAAAGTCCCCCTTCCGGTTGATCAATTGTGATGAAATGTTGGTTATCACATATTTGGCATATAAATACATCAAATACCAAGTTTGATCAAAATCGTTATAACCGTTTTTGAGTAAATAAAAAAAACATGTGAAAATGATACAAAATCTATTAAGTAAAGTCCCCCATCCGGTTGATCAATTTTGATGAAATTTTTACAGTCATATTTCAGGCATATAAATAGATCAAATACTCAGTTTGATCAAAATCGTTAAAACCGTTTTTGAGTAAATAAAAAAAACATGTGAAAATGATACAAAATTTACTAAGTAAAGTCCCCCATCCGGTTGATCAATTTTGATGAAATTTTTACAGTCATATTTCAGGCATATAAATAGATCAAATACTCAGTTTGATCAAAATCGTTAAAACCGTTTTTGAGTAAATAAAAAAAACATGTGAAAATGATACAAAATTTATTAAGTAAAGTCCCCCCTCCGGTTGATCAATTTTGATGAAATTTTTACAGTCATATTTCAGGCATATAAATAGTTCAAATACTCAGTTTAATCAAAATCGTTAGAGCCGTTTTTGAGAAAATCGAAAAAAACTTAAAAAGTTATTAAATAAAGTACCCCCTCCCTTTGAGCAAATTTGATGAAATTTTCGCTGTCACATCGCGGGCTTATACATACTCTAAATACCCAATTTCAGGTTCGCACGGCTTATAGTTTTTGAGCTAGTCTGTTCACACACACACAGACACACAGACAGACACACACACACACAGACCATTTCGCGGGACTTGGTTATTTTGACTCAGGGGATCCCAAAACGTGTATTTCCGTTGAAAAGTCGAAAATTTTCACGATCGCAATACTTCCACTTACTATATATTTCATATATAGGTAAGTGAAAGTAAAAAAGTGAAAACTGTTGCCAACCAACCCCGCTCTCCCCTATTTTTCAGCGAATAATGCAATTAGGTAGTTACTATGAACTAAACATAACATAAACACAACATAAAAACAACTTTTGGTTGTTTAGATCGAAGTCCGTCCTCTCTTAGATCTTAATACAAGGTAATAATCTCTTTAAAACTAACTCCATCAATTGTGTCTTCACCAACATAATCTCTTGTGTCAGCCACGTGATTATGAGGGACATGACCCCCCAAATTTCCTGCTGAATCTGTCCCTGGTCGTCGTTGTATATCTAGTAGAAAATTGAGTAGCCTGGTGATCGGAAAAGAGGAAAAAACAATCGAGCTTGCGTAGAAAGTTACAGGCTATGGGTGGAGGGGGGGGGGATGCTTCCGAATGTAATTTTACTCATTACAAACAGGATTATGAAGCATTTATTTATTTATTTATTTATTGCCATCCCTACCGTGCCTAAAAGGCAATACGGGTTTTGGCAGCAGTTGGATGCTAACCATTTCTGGGTAGCAACCAACTGCTGCCTGTAAAACAATAACATCATTTTCATGAGCTGTGCACACAGCCTGCTCTTCTTATTTAAGTTCCGTTCTCTTCTGCCGCTGCCCTATCTGGTGGTCTTCCTGCAGCAGGACCTCTTCTCCTCCTGAAGGAGAAATGTGTTGGACCTGCAATGGTTTTCCATCCACTCACGAAGGCCTTAAAGTGCTGGTAGTTTTCTTGGGCCATTAACTGAGGGAAACTGCTCTCAGTCAAAACGTAGAGACCTGTTTCTCTCAGCATTTTTGCCCTTAGTGTCTCATAGGTGGCACAGACCAAGACAATGTGTTCGGCGGTCTCAGGTACTCCACAGGTAGGGCATAATGGATCAATATCCTTCCCGTATTCAACAAGTTTGCTACGAAAACCACCATGACCAGTGAGTAGTTGGGAGACCCAATAATCGGGTACTACCCATTTTGCTGCTAACCTCGAGCCCACGGTTGGGAAATATTTCCTCAGTGTAGCTCCCTTTGGCGTCGTTATCCACCTCTGGTTCCATTGATCAAGGGTGTACTCATGGATGATGCTCTTCCATCTTCGTGGTTTTTCACTGATCCTCGCACGCAAGGTCTCCGGTAAGACCGCCGACCCTTCCCTCATCATTTGGTGCCTAAACATGTCTTCCTGCAGGAGGAGGTCGATAGGTACTCCTCCCGCAAGGACATGTGCCGCCTCATGAGACAGAGACTTATAGGCCCTAGCGACTCGCAGCAGAGCCATTCGTTGAATCGTAGGGATTATGAAGCATAAACATTGGGTCGGTATTTCGATCAACATGACAAAATCGATGTTTGATATTCTCGAATGAGAAGAGACCTTGAAAGTAGACCCCATTGAACGAAACCTAATAGATCGAAGCAGAAGTCAATACATTGCTCGAGTCATGCTGGTTACTCCATTGTTTACGAGCTGAGATCTTGGAGAAAAGATTCCGATGATATCGGAGACAGCCCCGCACTGTAACATGTAAAGCATTTCCATTCCTTCAGATCCTGTATTTTGTGACCTTATCTCATGGTCTTTAAGAAATTTATCGTAGTTTCAACACACAATTATTCCTATTTTAATATTCATATTATTTATTACTTTCGAAGTTTGGAAGTATTGCGATCGTGAAAAATTTCGACTTCCGGTTTTCAACGGAAATACACGTTTTGGGACCCCCTGAGTCGAAATAACAAGTCCCGCGAAATGGTCTGTGTGTGTGTGTGTGTGTGTGTGTGTGTGTGTGTGTGTGAACAGACTAGCTCTAAAACTATAAACCGTGGGAACCTGAAATTGGGTATTTAGTGTAGGTATATGCCCGCGATGTGACAGCAAAAATTTCATCAAAATTGCTCAAAGGGAGGGGGTACTTTATTTAATAACTTTTTACGTTCTTTTCGATTTTCTCAAAAACAGCTCTAACGATTTTGATTAAAATGAGTATTTGACCTATTTATATGCCCGAGATACGACTGTAAAAATTTCATCAAAATTGATCAACCGGAGGGGGGACTTAACCTAATAAATTTTGTACCAATTTCACGTGTACATATTTTTTATTTACTCAAAAACGGCTATAACGATTTTGAAAAAACAGTGTATTTGATGTATGTATATACCAAATATGTAAAAGCCAACATTTCATGAAAATTTGTCCAACTGAGGGGGCACTTTATTTCATGACTTTTTTCCAATTTTTAACTTTTTTTTCGATTATCTCCAAAACGGCTTCAACGATTTTTATCAAATTCGTCATGTTTAATGAAAATTAGGTTTTCTTTAATATCAGGTAAGCTTTATCATTATTAAAATGTTCTGAAGGGGCTTTTTTTTTGGGGGGGGGGGGGGCTTTTTTGTTTGTTTGTTTCATTCTTGTAAAGTACCTTTGTTTTTGTTTACATGGAGAAATTAACTGTCTCTCGTTACGCCTAAAAATAAGAAATGGCTAAATATGAGATATGATAAAAATAAAGAAAACATAAAGAGGAGAAAAAAAGAAAAATATTCAGTCAACTCATAAAACTCGTTGAGACCACGCATGCGGAGTACGCCTTTAACGACAGACCATTGTTCATAATTAAAGCCGATCTGTTCATTTGAGAAGTGGCAATTAACAAAACGCATTAATTTCTAATCTAAGTAAGTTGGTAAGTGAAAGTTGTGTGTTGCGAGCACGCACCAGATTTTTTTTTATACTGTCCATTGCTACTACGCTATACGCTTCACCAGCACCAAATTATTGGGGAGGGGGGGGGGAGTTCAATATGCTCCTTAAGAGGGTAGTAAGACATTGGAGAGGCTAAAAGTTGATATAATAAAGCCTAAAAACAACTGTTGGGACAATTAATTCCTTCACCGGGGATGCATTTTAAAGGTATTTATAGTCTTAAAACTTGTCTATTTATGTCTCCGTTAGATTATAGGTAGTTGCCAAGGCTTCATGTTGAACTTGGTTTAGTAACGGCAAGGTTTTTCAGTATTTTTTTTGTTTGTTTAACGTCTTTTATGCCGCTAAGGCTTATCGGATGATGCTACAGTGGGAGTCCTCAATTTTTCCTATCCAGGTATAGGTAATTAGGATAGGGGTCATTCCATATCAAGTGGTCCAAAGTGGTTGCTCAATCATTTTAGAAAAAAAATATAATTTTACCACCAATTACGTATGGAATCAGTAGGTAAAATCAATTTTTTAAAAATTTTTAGGATCAACCGTTTCAAAAGGGCAGCCATTTTTGTTTCACATTTCAAGCCGATTTTTGAGTTTTTAATCTCTCACAGAAAACTCATTTTCTCAAGACTGGTAAGTCATAGACTAATAATTCAAACACAATTGTTTTCCTTAAAGTCTGTTCTATATTTCGTGTTCAAAACAACTGCTTTAAATTTTCAAAACACCGTTTTTGAGGGTAAGTTTTGGTTAAAGGGCATGTTCGCCAAAGTTGATTTTTGGCATGACAATAAACCTAACTAAGTAGCTTTCATTAAAAGTACTTTTAACCCATATATTCTTTACATTATTTTTTAATGAATTTTTAAAGTTCAGATTTTTTCATTATTTTGTTAACTTTAGGCTCTAATATCTCTGGTGGGCCAATTAATAAAAATCTATTTTTTTTTTACATGTTATGCTTACATGCAACATAAACCTACTGCAAGAAATTTCAACCTGTATATTTGAGTACATTGGATAGAGTAGATATTAATTATAACTAAACCCAATATTTATTTTTTTGCATTAGACATAGATAAAATTTAAAAAAAAACAAAGCAATAAGGGGTATTAAAAGTAAAAAATTCAATCAGTAAAGTTTTAATGAAGTATGATCAAGTTTACGCATAGTTAAATGAGCACGAAAATGACTATTTTTAAACATTCGTAGCTACCAATGTACTCAAATATACAGGTTGAAATTTCTTGCAGTAGGTTTATGTTGCATGTAAGCATAAAATGTAAAAAAAATAGATTTTATTAATTGGCCCACCAGAGATATTAGAGCCTAAAGTTAACAAAAAAATGAAAAAATCTGAACTTTAAAAATTCATTAAAAAAAATGTAAAGAATTTATGGGTTAAAAGTACTTTTAATGAAAGCTAGTTAGTTAGGTTTATTTTCGTTCCAAAAATCAGCATTGATGTTCATGCCTTTATACACAAAAGTTACCCTCAAAAACGGTATTTTGAGAATTTAAAGCAGTTTTTTTAATAGCACTTTTTAAGTATTATACTTCAAAATATTCAAATATTGAAGAGAACAAGAAACATAGAACATACTTTATGAAAAACAGTTGTGTTTGAATTATTAGTCTATGACTTACCATCCTTGAGAAAATGAGTTTTCTGTGAGAGATTAAAAACTCAATAATCGGCCTGAAATGTGAAACAAAAATGGCTGCCCTTTTGAAACGGTTGATCCAAAAAAATTTTAAAAAATTGATTTGACCTAGTGATTCCATACGTAATTGGTGGTAAAATTATAAATTTTTTCTAAAATGATTGAGCAACCACTTTGGACCATTTGATATGGAATGACCCATAGGGATCTTTACCGAGTACCTGACATCGTACAGGCTCGGGGCCTCCATTTTACGTCTTATCTGAGGGATGGACTAGCCAAGGATTTTTTACTCCCAGGGCCACCACTTAACCTAATATATACTGGAAGTCCTCTGCAGATATCCTAGTAAAATAAAATTTATTAGTGCCTTCCTCTGCATCTGATTACAACTTTGTATGTCATACTAGGGCATCCGCAGTTTTCTCATAAATAAACACATGTTATTTCATATTTAGCTATTTATTTTTTTTTATTTAGGCTTAACGAGAGAGAGTCCATTAATTCCAATATTAATGAAATTAATATAATTGGAAAGAGTCCAATTTCTCCATATAAGCAAAAACAAACGTACTTTATAGGAAAAAAAAAAAGAAGGGTCCCTTCCGCATTTAAGCTCCCTCAGAACATTTTAATAATGATAAAGCTTACCTGATATTGAAGAACACCTAATTTTCATTAAACATGAGGAATTTTATCGAAATCAAAAAAGCTGTTTTTGAGATAATAAAAAAAAAATCTGGTGCGTTCGCGCAACACACAACTTTCACTTACCGACTTACTTAGATTTGAAATTAATGCGTTTTGTTAATTGCTACTTCTCAAATGAACAGAACGGCTTTAATTATGAACAATGGTCTGTCATTAAAGGAGTACTCTGCATGCGTGGGCTCAACGAGTTTTATGAGTTGATTGAATATTTTTCTTTTTTCTCCTCTTTACGTTTTCTTTATTTTTATCATATCTCATATTTAGCCATTTCTTATTTTTAGGCGTAACTAGAGACAGTTAATTTCTCCATATAAACAAAAACAAAGGTACTTTATAGGAAACAAACAAACAAGAAAGGCCCCAAACCCATTTAAGCCCCCTCGGAACATTTTAAGAATGATAAAGCATACCTGATATTAAAGAACATCAAATTTTCATTAAACATGACGAATTTGATAGAAATCATTAAAGCCGTTTGCATAAACATTGCAAAAAAAGTTATGAAATAAAGTGCCCCCTCCGTTTGACCAATTTTGATGAAATGTTGGCTATTACATATTTGGCATATACATACATCAAATACCCAGTTTGATCAAAATCGTTAAAACTGTTTTTGAGTAAATAAAAAAAACACGTGAAAATGATACAAAATTTATTAAGTAAAGTCCCCCCTCCGGTTGATCAATTTTGATGTAATGTTGGCTATCGCATCTTTGGCATATACATACATCAAATACCCAGTTTGATCAAAATCGTTAAAACTGTTTTTGAGTAAATAAAAAAAAAACACGTGAAAATGATACAAAATTTATTAAGTAAAGTCCCCTCTCCGGTTGATCAATTTTGATGAAATTTTTACAGTCATATGTCGGGCATATAAATAGATCAAATATTCAGTTAATTCGAAATCGTTGGAGCTGTTTTTGAGAAAATCGAAAAAAACGTAAAAAGTTATTAAATAAAGTACCCCCTCCCTTAGAGCAATTTTGATGAAATTTTCGCTGTCACATCGCGGGCATATACATACACTAAATACCTAATGTCAGGTTCGCACGGTTTATAGTTTTTGAGCTAGTCTGTTCACACACACACACACACACACACACACACACACACACACACACACACACACACACACACACAGACCATTTCGCGGGACTTGGTTAATTGGACTCAAGGGACCCCAAAACGTGTATTTCCGTTGAAAACCGGAAGTTGAAATTTTTCACGATCGCAATGCCTCTACTTACTATATATTTCATATATAGGTAAATGAAAGTAATAAAAAGAAGGTAAAAATTGGAAAACAAGTTAAGAAATAAAGTGCCCGCTATTCTATATTTGACAAATTTGATAAAATGTTGGCTGTCACATTTTTGGCATATACATACATCAAATACCCAGTTTAGTCAAAATCGTTAAAGCCGTTTTCTAGAACACACGTGAAAATGAGACAATATTTATTAGGTAAAGCGCCCCCTTTTATTGATCAATTTTGATATAATTTTGAATGTCACACCGCGAGCATATAAATACATCAAATACCGAGTTTAATTAAAATCGTTTAATCCGTTCTAGAGACAATTGAAAAAAAAAAAAAAAAAAAGTAAACATTAGAAAAAATTCCTTCGTCACATCGCGGACGTATACATACACTAAATACCAAATTTCAGGTTCGCACTCAAAAACTATAGCTAGTCTGTTCACACACACACATTGCGCGGAACTTGGTTATTTGGACTCAGGGGACCCCAAAACGTGTATTTCCATTGCAAACCGGAAGTCGAAATTTTTCACGATCGCAATACTTTCCTTTACTATATATTTCATATATAAGTATGTGAAAGTAAAAAGTTGTAATAAACTCTCAGCAATATTCTAAAATAACGGTTTCCAAGTTTTCAAAATCATCAAACATTTTGAAAATATCTCACGTACCTATCGGCTTTATGCCATATTAGGACGGACGCCTTAATTGGGCACCCTATCCTATTTAAATATCGTATTTAAATAAAATGATAACCCTGGTAACTTTTAGAGAAGTGGAATCTGAAAGAATTGTAACCAAGACTGTTATAGGAATGTAACACATTGGTATAGGACTGACTGAAAGATTAAATCAACGGTTATACATTATGTTTAGCGACTTTTTCAATAAACTTATTGGTTATCAAGTGATTTAAAGTAATAATATAACAAACGAGTTCCAATTTTAAGAACGAATGACGCATTAGCGATTAGATAATGTACACACATCAACAGACATTTACAATCAAAGGCTGGGCAAAAAAGGTCGTGTGGGGTCAGTTTGTGACGACGTTATCGAAGAAACTCTGACCCGCAAGATGGGGGTGTGGTTTCCGTTTTTAGATAAAACAATATCCTTTATAATCAACTTTAGTTTAGTGAACTGAGTAAGGAAATTGGGTAAACAAGGCGGATTCCAACCTTACCAATTATCTTAGGTTTAGTGTGGCGCCGATCTCAGCTCAAAAGTTATAAAGTTAAAGTAGTATAACGTAAATAAAGCTAATCAAGACACTTTTTTAAATTAAAGGACGCGATGGGAGTTCGCTTTCATAACGGACACATAATCTGTAGAAGATCACGCCCGAAACCTGCTCTTCGATAGTTATTACAATTTAAATGCTTATTTTCGATTGCTTGATTTATAAACATACATACGAGACTTTTCAAAATATGTATTCATTTTTTAAAATTCGCAGTACATGTACATTTTATAATGTTATTAACTGATAAAAGTAGCAAAAAAATCTTCCTTCCTTTACCATAAATATTTATTTATAGCATATGTTGTTAACGTTTCGGGGCTGTCTCCCCATTCTCAAAACCTGTACAATTTTTATATATCTTAACATTTAATAATCATAATTATTATAAAAATATTTATGGTAAAGGAAGGAAGATTTTTTTGCTACTTTTATCAATTAATATATATATATATATATATATATATATCTTCCAACTAAATTCAGAAGTAAATAACAATATAATGTTATATTTCTGCCCCAATTAGGCCTATTAAAAATAAACACTCACAAAGACGTTCTTAAATACTCTTTTTAGTACTATTATATTTAGCTGCTATATCTGTAGATACATGGGCGTCTGCATGGTGGAGGCGGGGGAGAGCAGGCGCCCTCCTAGAAAATATGAGAAAAAACTACAAGTTAAATAAATTCATATTCATTTACTGTAAGTATTTAGGAACTAGATGAGAACCCAAGGAAATGGAGGAGCATAATAAGGGAGGATACAACTGAGGAGTGGAACCGACGATGGGTGACAAGCCTGAAAGGATCTACCTCAAGAAAGTAACTGCCCACCGTCCAGTCTCACTTGGAAGCCAAGTGGGTCCTCCCAGATTAATGGCTCTCGCATTTTTTCACAGGGCATGGGGCATTTCGAACCTAGCTCCACAGCCGTTATCCGGGGTTTGACATTGACCCCCTGTGTCCTACCTGCGGTGTCCCGGAAACTGCAGAGCACGCCCTTGTTGACTGCACCGCCTTCGAGGCTCTGAGGGCTAAGTTGCTTCGTGAAATCGGACTCTACGTTCTCACAGAATCAGATTTCTCCCAGCTAGTTGCGGAAAATAACTATAAGCATTTTAAAGACTTGGTGTATGGATGGAAGGCAGAACTCGGCCCTGCCCACTTCAATCTTGGACGAGGGGAGACCAGCCGTGCCTAGAAGCCAACCGGACTGAGGAAATGAAGCCATCTGCTACGGCCTAAAGTTCAAAACATTTGTTTGTCTCCATAGCAGCAGTGGGATGCTATGCAGACAAGCCTAACATCCAACTGCTGCAACAAAATGCCTCAAGAGGCAGGGTAGGGTGAAAATAAATAAACGTATTAAGTATTATATAAAAGCTTACTTCAATTTTCAAATATCAATAAGTTTTATTTGTTGCCATCCCTACCGTTCCTGAAAGGCAATACGGGTTTTATAATTAACAACAATTACGAAATTTTTCATGAGCTGTGTACACAGCCTGCTCTTCTAATTTGTTATCCACTTTCTTCAGCCACTGCCCTCTCTGGTGGTATTCCGGGTACAGGACCTTCTCTCCTCCACAAAGAGAAATGCGTTGGACCCGCAATCGTTTTCCACCCAGTCACGAAGGCCTTAAAGTGCGGATAGTTTTCTTGTGTCATTAGCTGAGGGAAATGGCTTTCAGTCAGCAAGTAGAGACCTGTTTCCCTCAGCATTTTTGCCCTCAGTGTCTTGTAGGTGGCACAGTCCAAGGCTGTATGTTCGGCTGTTTCGGGTACTCCACAGGTAGGACACAGAGGATCAATATTCTTCCCATACTGGACGAGTTTTATGCGGAAGCACCACCATGTCCAGTGAGTAGTTGGGAGACCCAATAATCAGGTTCTACCCATCTTGCTGCTAACCTGGAGCTGACGGTTGGAAAATATTTTCTCAGCGTAGCTCCCTTTGGTGTCGCTACCCATCTCTGATTCCATTGATCGAGGTTGTATTCGTGAATGATGTTCTTCCATCAGCATGGTTCCTCATTGATCCTCGCACGTAGACACTCCGGTAAAACTGCCGACCTTTCCCTCATCATTGTGTATCTAAACATGTCTTCCTGAAGGAGAAGGTCGATAGGCACTGCTCCCGCAAGGACATGTGCCGCCTCATGAGACAAAGACTTATAGGCTCGAGTGACACGCAGCGGAGCCATTCGTTGAATCGTAGCCAACCTGCTCTTTTACCGGTGCGAGAGATTCCTATTCCAGCCAGGGGAAGCATACCTCAGTATACCCAGGACTACACCTTTATAGATGGTCATAGCCGCTGGGTATTTCAGGCCCCAAAAGGCTCCTCCGATCCTGCTGAGTCCGTTTAGGGTTAGGGTTTTATTTGGACAATTAATTGAGCCTTAAATAGTCAGGATACCTCGATCCACCCACCTCAGTGATAAGAATTTTACCCGTCTGCCCCTAAAGTCCTGTGGACGCCGATGAGTAGATAATGTTTTCTTACCTTTTTTGGGCCAGCAAGATGTTCTTCGAATATTAGCGCCGTCGAATCTGGGGGATTATGTTCCTCTTCTTCTTCTTCGCCCGGGAGGTCCTCAGTCATCTCCGACATGACGAACTGAAAATAAAAAATATAAAAATTATTGACGAGTTTTTTAGTTCTCAACTATTTTTATTTATTTTTTTCACCCTACCTAACCTTTTATGTAATAAGGGTTTTCGCGAAAGTGGTTTGATATGCATGCCCGCATGATAACATGCAACTGCTGCAAGTAGGAATATCACATTAGGGTAACTGTACCAATAGTTGACAGTTTAAGAAAAAAAATTATATTGTTGAAACTGTTCACCAATATCCAAATGTTAGGATAATCTTTGTTATGAATTTAGTTAGGCCAATCCCTCTAGAAAACTGGGAACAAACAATATCCTATCCTTAGCCATGCCGAGCCTGTACGATATCAAGTACTCGTTAAAGATCCCTATCCTACTTATACCTGGATAGGCAAAATTTAGGACTCCCACTGTAGCATCGTCGGATTAGCCTTAGTGGCATAAAGTGACGTTAAACAAACAAACAAATAATATCCTATAGTCTACATTTAGGGTAACGTTACCATAAGTTGACAGTGCTCCAATAGTTGACATTTTGTACAAAAAGTGTGAATAATAAGATTCAGGGTTGATTATTTTGGTTCAAAATTTGGCGGTAATTTGCTAAGTTATACTAGTTAGCTTTACTGCCATTGGCATTAGTTTGATGAAAACTCAAGCGTATTTGTGAGAGGTGATAATGGCGAATTTTCTAGTGGCCTGAAAACATGGTTTCTGCTTCCCTGTTTCATTAAGGCTTAAATGTAGGTGTCAAATAATGGAACAGAAATTAATCCGTAATTTCAATAGTTGACATCGATGTCAACCACCGCCAGAATTAGCAAATAGTGTTCCATCTAGGGGTGGTTTATGGTCAGAGTCTGGCTGGATGACAGGTGTCTTATTTATGAATTTATGGCTAGTGTGCTCAATCCATTGATCACTGAGAGCAGTCTCATCTGACTCTCCCTACTTCCTAATTCTGCAAAGAACACACGGTACTTCCTATTAGTCGCACTCTATCAAAATGTTACACATTCCATCTAACCAATGAATTTGGCTATCTTTAATTGTCTATAAGAGCACTGGAAGAGTAAATTTCATCATTGGAGAGTCTAAAATTGTGCGAACCCATTATTAAAAAACTTAACTTCTGGCTATTACTAAAATCTATTTATCATCCTAAACTGTATGATCTCATTTTTCGTTTAGTTTCAATGCACTCACTGGTGAATTCCAACCGACGAATGTGGACAGTCGGTCGCCCTCATACATCATGTTCTTACTAGTTAGTCGTCCCATATTAAACTGGTTTATCAGTACTAGGACTATGACGTATGCTTATGTATATGGTAAGGAGTAGTGGGGGGAGAAACCCCCCGCTTTTACTAAGCTTGTATACGATAGTTGACATCAATGTCAAGTCACAGCCAGAATTAGCAAATAGTGTTCCATCGGGGCGTGGTTTATGAAAGTCTGAGTCTGGCTGGATGACAGGTGTCTTATTTTATGAATTTCGCCATTATCACCTCTCACAAATAAGCTTGAGTTTTCATCAAACTAATGCCAATGGCAACACAGCTAAATAGTATAACTTAGCAAATTACCGCCAAATTTTGAACCAAAGTAATCAACCCAGAATCTTATTATTCACACTTTTTGTACAAAATGTCAACTATTGGAGCACTGTCGACTTATGGTACAGTTACCCTACATATTTCACATTCTGTTCTAAATTCCGTACTTCGGAGGTGAAGTAAAATAAAGGTCCCGAAGTCAGCTACTCGTTAAAGAGTACACCTCGATAGGCAAAATTTAGGACTCGTTGAAGCAAGGTCATTTTCGCGCTATATTACAATTTTGTAAGGATATAATAATTGTTGTCATAATTTGCCGATAGTGCTAACATAAAATATAACTTATTGAGCAATTTAATTATTGAGTATTTTTTTTTTTTTTTTTTGCAGCCCTACCTTGCCTAACGGGCAAAACGGGTTTGAGCATCAGTTGGATGTTACCCATTCCTGGGTAGCAAACAACTGCTGCTATGAACTATGCGTTATCTCTTCAATTTGTTCCGTCTTCCCTACGAGCTGTATGGACCTTGCCTAATTTCCCATTTCCATTTTCCATGTTCCGTCCACTTCAAGTTGTTAATCTGGCGGTCTTCCCACTTCTTCCGAGATTGAAGGGCTGTGGTCCCACAATATTTTTCCACCCGTACACGAATTCCTTGTAGTACGGGTAGTATCTTTCTTCCATTAGTTGAGGGAAGTTGTTTTCCGACAGAATATAGAGCTCAGCTTCCCTCATTAACTTAGCCCTCAGTTCCTCGAAGGCGGTGCAGTTTAAAACAATATGCTCAGGCGTCTCCGGTATCTTGCATGTAGGGCACAGGGGATCAATATCCTTTCCAAAGCCATGAAGCTTGCCGTAAGGAATCGCGAGACCCAATAATCTTGGAGGACCCACTTTGCTTTTAACCGATCGTGAACGGTGGGGAAATATTTTCTTAAGGTAGAACCTTTTGTAGTTGTCACCCACCGCCGGTTCCACTCTTCTATTGTTTCCTCATGTAAAATCTTTTTCCATTGTCTTGGATCCTCTGCAATCCTTACCTGGATATTTACCGGTAGACCTGCTGAGCCTTCTGTTTTGAATTTCCGTTTCAAGAAATCTTCTCGCAGGATGAGGTCGAGAGGAACCCCTCCTGCTTAGACCTGCACCGCCTCGTGAGAAACTGTCCGGTACGATTTAGTGACTCGTAGCAGAGCCGTGCGCTGGAACGTCGCCAATCTTCGTTTGAGTATTATTTTATTGATGTTTAAGAAACAAAATTTGTTGTTTGACACGCTAGGTGCGGCATCGGTCTCCGGGGTCCGATGTCTTACATTCCCCTCTTATCAGCCGATTTTCACATGAAAATGTCCGAAAGGCCGAACACTTCAAACACTCAATTTAGTTGATTTTTAATGAGAATATTGAATTTTAGAGCAGAAAATGTTGCTAATAGCTGAAATTCTGTTGTTTTTTAGAATCTCCGAGGTCCGATTTTCGATAAAGAATGGCGTAAATCCTGTAACGGCCTGTCCTGCGACTATTATGTCTAGTTCCAATCCTCACCAAGAGATAACGCCCTTGATTCTCTCACTTAATCCACTTTTAATCAAAAGATAACGCTTTCGTCAAAGCATTCCCATCGGAGCTCTACGCCTGATATCGTCTGTGGCTCATCCAAGCAGTCGGACCCCGGGGACCGACCGATACCATTCAATTCAGGATACCCCTAAAATAGGCCGCACCTATCGTGTTAAGAAACAGCATCAAGTTGATTAGAGCATTATCTTCCATTTGGAGTGTGTCTTCGAGGTTTCCTTTTAAAAGATGCCCTCGGGAAAACTCTTAGGCGTAGCATTCTGTTAATACATATATCACTGTGAGAGGTACCCCGCAGGAAGTACATTGTGGGGGAGGTTTCTTACACATCAGATACTCGTGGGTAAGCCTAGTGTGCCCAATCCTCAGCCTGCTGAGTACGACTTCTTCCCTTCTGATCAGGAGGATACTATGAGTCTTATGATGGACGTACGACTCTACAATCCTCAACTTGTTATCTCTTGTAGAAGACGAGATTCTTTACCACACCAACAACAATTTTTCTTTAATTGATGAGACAACTTGGCTGTGTTGTGCGGTGATAATTGTTTGAACTTCTTTAACAGCTTCCTTAGCCAATATGTTAGTATCTGTCAAAATGAATTAAGATGTTAGTAATTGCAGGGGTCGGGGCGAAACAGTGCCAAGCAACATTTTTAACAAAAATAAACTGTAACTGCAGTCTGCTATATATTACGTAGTACTATACGTCTATGATGGAAATGCCACCTATATATGACTATAGGCGGGCGCAATCGAATATAGGGTGCGCTAGTAGTTTTGCAAAATGTCGGAAATAACGGTGTTAGACTTAGTTGATGTGATAGAGATAATTGATAATTTTAAAAGACCATTAATTGAAGGGCAGGCTATTCTTGATGCAAATCACATATTTACATGTGGAATAACATCTAAAAATAAAAAAACAGTTATTTTACAAGCCTCGTGCCTTTAAACTAGCAATCATAAAGGACTGCCCCATCAAATAAAAGTGGAAATCAAATTTATTAATAATAATAAGCAATTTTCTTGTCATTGTTCGTGTAAAGCTGGTAGTTCTGGTAAATGCAAACACATCATTGTAACTTTACTTATTAATTAATAACATTAATTACCTATTCACACAATCATTGTTATGACAGCTTAGATTCTTTGTCATATTATTTATTTATTTGTCAAAACTTTCAGGCTTCGCATTGAAAACATGGAACAATTAAGCACAACGGATGTAATAGAAAAATGGGGAAAATTAAAAAAGAAAAACAAATCTATGACACTATGGTCTCAATGTTATTTGCATAAAACTAGCATTTTGGAATAATAAAATGTCAAATACTAATATTTACCTGGATAAATATAGTCTCTTTCTTTAAAATAAAGACTACATATCGTCATATGTTTCGAAACAGGCTTATCTATTCTTAATTTTACAATCCACTCTTTAAGAAGCTTTTTATTTTTTGGAAATAAAAGGGAATGACACGTCTTTTGATTTTCTAATTGAACACTGAGGGACCGAGCAATACCTATTAGATATTTTTCAAATGATTTTTTGCTCAATCGGGCTTTAATTATGGAAAAATAAATTAAAAACGCCAAAAAAACCTATGAATCCCAGGTAATGGCCCCGCTTTTATCCCCATTTCTCTAGTTCCTGCAGCGCCGTCGCAGAAGCAGCACCGTCGCTTGCGCCCGCCTATAGAGGCTCTATATAGTCATATTTAGGTGGCATTTCCATCATAGACATATAGTTCTACGTAATATACAGCAGACTGCAGTAAGAGTTTATTTTTGTTAAAAATGTTGCTTGGCACTACTTTGCCCCGACTCCTTCAATTGTCGAACTTTGCAATTCTTACTTTCCTATTTTTATTTTGCTTCGGCATACAATTTATCATAATTAAACGAGTTTCTACTACCCCAGCTGAAATAGAAAGGGTTGTTAAAGCTCGTGTGATCTTAAAAAAGGAGAATATGGTTGGCGTTGGTCCAAAAATTTGAGTTGACATTTGAAACCTCCGCCGATAGGCACTTCAAGGCAACTATTTTACTTAGGAAATATCACTTCTCAGATCACTATGGGAGCCTTAATAATATTGGGTAGTCTTTGAAATGCTAAACCGTTTAGGGATATTTTGATGAGATTTATATTTCCTTGAAAGACTATATATATTTATATATCAAGCTGCTTAGACATTAATTAAGACAGTGGGAGGTTTCGAAATTTAAATGCTCCCTGATTCGAGGTTCGATTTTTTTTTTTTTTTTTTTTTTTTTTTTTTTTTTTTTTTTTTTTTTTTTTTTTTTTTTTTTTGGTACCAGAAATATTTATTTGAATTAAAATAAAGTTCCCTCTCCGTTTGAACAATTTTCATGACATTTTTGCTGTGTTATCGGGGTCATATACATACATCATATATCCAGTTTGATCAAAATCGTTTTAACCGTTTTTGAGAAAATCGAAAAAAACGTAAAAATGTGAAAAAAAGTTATGAAATAAAGTGCCCCCTCCGTTTGGTATATTTTCATGAAATTTCTGCTGTGATATCGGGGACGAATAATAACATCAAATGCCCAGTTTTATCAAAATCGTTAAAGCCGTTTTTGAGAAAATCGAAAAAAACGTAAAAACGTAAAAATTAGACAAAGTTCTTTAAATAAAGTACCCCCTCCGTTTGACCAATTTTGATTAAATTTTTGCTGTCACGTCGCGGGCATATACATGCACCAAATGCCTAATTTCAAGTTCTTACGGCTTATGGTTTTTGAGCTAGTCTGTTGCCGCCACTGGTCACAGAACCTATCGAAATAGGAGCCACTGTTCCAAAGTACCTATAATATTGTCTATTTGTATTGTTTGTTTATACTACGTCTCTTTATGCCACTAAGGCTAATAGGACGATGCTATAGTGGGAGTCCTAAATTTTGCCTATCCAGGTATAATTAGGATAGGGATCTTTTACGAGTACCTGACATCGTACAGGCTCGGGACCTCCATTTTACCTCCTATCCGAGGCACGACATAGACAAGGATTTTTTACTCCCATTAAAAAATCCTAGGGTCACCTCGGGACGCGAACCCGCAACCTTTAGCATCGTAAGTTTCTATGCTAACCACTACACCATAGGTCACCCCCCTATTTGTATGGTTTCAATACTACGTGACATTTTAAAATCAGTAGAAGTAGGCTTGCCTTAATTAAACCTCAGATAAAATTAAATAGTTATGTTTTTAAGTACCTATGTATAACTTTTCTATGACTAGTTGAACATTTTTATTAAAATAAATACTAAGAGACGCGAAAAAAAGAAGAAAAAATACTACAAAGTTTATTCCTTTTTTCCATTTCTTTCTTTTTCAAAATAGCAAAATGACGATATCAGTTATTATCATTGACTTCGATTCCCAATGCTTTAGCTGCACACAATACCTGGTTAAACAATTTAGGATTTTTGATGAATCCCGGACGCTCTTGGTATGTTCCGTTTTTGAATTTCCAGTACAAATACTTGCAGCAGACGCTCATGACGTAAGGATCCAAATCTCTGAAGTATAAAGTCCTGGGAATGGATTCATTGTAGAATTGAAAGTGGAAGAAGTCGTTCAAGAACTGACTCACGTCGACCAAGCGGCGGTAGATGTCCTTCTTGACGATGAACTTGAAGCCGCCTGCCGCCTCCAGGACGACCCAAGCGGGAGAAGCGACGATCAACAATTTCTCCTTGTCGTCGTACAACGAAGATAACAGATCCTGTTCGCACGGGGCGACTAGACCTAATTTTAAAGCACGGTGTCGATATATATCGATATCCCAATCTTGGAACGGTAACTCATAGTTCATTGTATTTTAAACTAACTAAAATGTTTAATTTATCCATGTGTACGATTCGTAACCATAGAGACGAGTTTCACGTATTTATCTAAATCAGGGTTTAAAATCGATAATTATTTTTTCCAAAATCTCTATATATATAAGGAGCTTTGTCCTGACTGACAGAATCAACGCAGAGCAAAAACTACTAATGGTAGAAACTTGAAGTTCGGAATTTAGATTTTAATCGCGATGTAGGTAACCACTAAGAAAGGAATTTCAAAAATGTAACTCCTAAGGGGCTTAAATGGCGAAATTGTCGTTTAACTCTAACGGAAATCTATTGTTGAGATTATAAACCATATGTTTTTTATTTGAATATCGATTTAACGTTACAATATTATTAAAATAGACATTCACATAAAATATGGCTACTGATTATTTAAATATAAGTGGTAATCAAATAATGCCCACTGTGATTCTCATGATTGGGGATGGTGCGTGTTTATTTCGACTTCTTCTCCATATATATAAGAGGCTTTGTCCTGAATGATAGAATCAATGTAGAGCAAAAACTACTAATGATAGAAACTTGAAGTTCGCAATTTAGGTTTTAAACGCGATGTAGGTAATTTCAAAAATGTAACCCCTAAGGGGTTTAAATGGCGATATTGTCGTTTAACTCTAACGGACATCAATTTTTGCACTTCGAGAAAAAATATCTACTTTGGACTCATTTTAAAGATCTTGATCTACGAGGCGTCGAAAACGATGTTTTAAAGCCGAAAAATGAAGCGTTCACGACGAGTAAGTTGTTTCGGCGGTTTTAGTGAATTCTCTCCATTGCGCGCCTCCCTCTCTTCTACCGAACCGGCAGCTTCCTCCTCCAACCTTCCACCTACCGGAAGCTCCGATTCTACTAAATCTACTTAACATATTATATTAAATCAATACCAAGATAATGATCATTGAATTGATTTTAAAGGCTCGCGGGCAAAGCCGCGACGGGGAATGCTAGTATCATATAATAATTATTATTTCTGATTTTTCACTTACCTATATATGGAATATATAGTTTCACCTTTTCCTTTCCTTTGTAAACTTCAGCTTTTCCTTCGGAATATATTAGTTTTACCTTTCACTTACCTATATATGGAATATATAGTAAGGGAAAGTATTGCGATCGTGAAAAATTTAGACTTCCGGTTTTCAACGGAAATACACGTTTTGGGGTCCCCTGAGTCCAAATAACCAAATCCCGAGAAATGGTCTGTGTGTGTGTGTGTGTGTGTGTGTGTGTGTGTGTGTGAACAGACTAGCTCTAAAACTATAAGCCCTACTGAAATTGGGTATTCGTTGTATATATATATGCCAGCGATGTGACATCAAAAATGTCATTAAAATTGGTCAAACGGCGGGGGTACTTTATTTAAAGAATATTGTCTATTTTTTACGTTTTTCTCGATATTCTCAAAAACGGCTCTAACGATTTTGATTAAACTCGGTATTTGGTGTACGTATATGCCCGCGAAGTAACAGTAAAAATTTCATCAAAGTTGATCAATTAGAGGGGGCATTTTACTCAATAAATGTAGTCCTATTTTCACGTTTTTTTTTTTATTTAGTCAAAAACGGCTGTAACGATTTTGATTAAACTTATTGTTAGTATAGTATGTATATGCCAGCGATAAGACAGCAAAAATTTCATCTAAATTGGTCCAACGGAGGGGGCACTTTAATTAATAAATGTTCCAAGTTTTGCTATACAGATACTCTATAGGTTATGAAGATATACAAACATAAGTATATAAATGTGGAAAAATGTGTGAAGTTGAGGAATGGCGTTTACATATTATCAAAACAAGTCGATTTCTAATTTAGATTAGTTCGTAAGTGAAAGTTGTGTGTTGCGCGCATCGCACCAGATTTTTAATTTGAAAATCATTCTTGATTTATAAATAAAAATTGAAATCGATTTGATATTTATTAATCGGATTAAAAATAATGATCCCTCACCGAGTGGTACGGTATTAAATAAAAAATAATGATTAAATGGCGATCAAAAAAATATTGATCAGAAAATAAAAATCACCTTTCAAAAGCAAGTTAATTTATTAATATTTATGAATACATTCGTCAATCATACATCAATGTACACATTTTAATATTTTTTAAAATAAATAATATAAAGAGAGCATAAGATACATTTTAAAGTAATTGGAGTTGGAACATAATAAAAATTAAACAAATAAAAAGTTTAAAACTTGTTTGAGACTACTGGATCAAAATGGCGGATCACGATAAAGAGGTACTAGGATTGTCCCCGGACGAGCTTGGACCTTTGTGCAAAATTGTATTAAAATTGGCGAAGTAGTTTTAAATCTGCGTACAGCGATGGACGATTTTTTTTATTCAATTTACGGATTCTAGGCATTTTGAAATGTAATGTCAAATTTTTAAGTTTGTGGGGGTGTAAAAAAACGTATTCTTCCAAACATCACAATAATAAACTAAAAATTTATATTTCTGATTTCTAAAAGTATTAGTTGAAAATTATTATTATTGTTAATCGAAAAAAAAAATAATGATCAGGTTATGATTTTTTTCACTTTTGATCAAAAATAAAAATCATTCTCAATAAAAATCATCAAATGTTTTTAAAAATTCCAGATAAAAATTTTGATCGGATTTGATTTTGATTTTTTTTTTAATAATTATCGATTTCAAACTCTGATCTAAATTGATAATCTTGTTGACCATTCATATAAATAAAAAATCTGGTGCGTGCGCGCAACACACAACTTTCACTTACCAACTTACTTAGATTAGAAATTATTGCGTTTTGTTAATTGCCACTTCTCTAATGAACAGAACGGCTTTAATTATGAACAATGGTATGTCACTAAAGGCGTACTCCGCATGCGTGGGCTCAACGAGTTTTATGAGTTGACTGAATATTTTTCTTTTTTTCTCCTCTTTATGTTTTCTTTATTTTTATCATATCTCATATTAAGCCATTTCTTATTTTTAGGCGTAACGAGAGATAGTCAATTTCTCCATATAAACAAAAACAAAGGGACTTTATAGGAAACAAAAAAACAAACAAATAGACCCTACCCCCCAAAAAATGCTCACTCAGAATATTTTAATAATGATAAGGCTTACCTGATATTAAAGAACACCTAGTTTTCATTAAACATGCCGAATTTGAAAAAAATCGTTAAAGCCGTTTTTGAGATAATCGAAAAAAAGGTAAAAATTGGAAAAAAATTATGAAATAAAGTGCCCCCTCCGTTTGATCAATTTTGATGAAATCTTGGCTATCACATCTTTGGCATATACATACATCAAATACCCAGTTTGATCAAAATCGTTAAAACCGTTTTTGAGTAAATAAAACAAACACGTGAAAATGATACAAAATTTATTAAGTAAAGTCCCCCCTCCGGTTGATCAATTTTGATGAAATTTTTACAGTCATATCTCGGGCATATAAATAGATCAAATACTCAGTTTAATCAAAATCGTTAGAGCCGTTTTTGAGAAAATCGAAAAAACTTAAAAAGTTATTAAATAAAGTACCCCCTCCCTTTGACCAATTTTGATGAAATTATTGCTGTCACATCGCGTACGTACACACACACACACACACACACACACACACACACACACATACACACACACACACACACACACACACACACACACACACACCATTTCGCGAGACTTGGTTAATTGGACTCAGGGGACCCCAAAGCGTGTATTTCCGTTGAAAACCGGTCGAAATTTTTCACGATCGCAATACTTCTACTTACTAAATATTTCATATATAGGTAAGTGAAAGTAAAAATTTGTTTTTTTATCAATTTCTGTTTTATAAGTTCATAATATTGTTATAAATTTCCTAATCTAAATTTAACACTATTTTATGTATTATTTAAATAGGAAATAATTAATTATCTTAATTAATTAATGTTGATGATAATCGTTTCGGAATCAAATATAAACACTATATCTCACCAAACTTCAACATTTAAAATAGAAACGACATGACACAGACATAACATACATTGTAGTATTAATTCAAAGTAATCAAGTTATTTAAATTTCAAAAATAATTTCTAAAGCTTACTAAACCATTGCTAAATCTATATAATACTCCCTTTTCTTTAAAAAAGCAATTACAAACATATTTTATTAATTTAACAGTATAGATTAAAAAATCATTATTATTTTATTTTAAAATATTTTACCTTAATATCAGTTATCTCAAAAAACTATCAAAGAAGTATGTCAAAATTGTTTTAAAAGTCATAACAGATATTAAAATAATTATTATTAAATAAAACCATAATATTTAAGAATTTATTCGAGGCTGAAAAGGGTTACAATTTACTTGGACAAGGTTAAATTTGAAGTGGAAAAGGTTACAATAGACGTGGAAATGCTATATTGAGAATTTTTTAAATAAACAAGTTACAATTTAAATAGTAAAAAAAATCATCGAAACTTTTTCTAAGTCATTGTCTCTATTTCTCTGCCGCCACAAAAATTCACATAAGTAGGGATCGATCATTTCTCGCCTTGTGCCACATTCCTTTTTGTTTCTTCTTTTGGCTTTGGCCCAGAGAGACTCAATTGACTGAGTATTTGCGCCTTAATTAGATCAACAACACTTTTAGAATGATTTGCAGTCGAATGGACATACCTCATTGCTGACAACTTTACTTCTAATCCTCGGATAAGCCTTACAACAATCAGATACAGTCGCTCTTGGTCGTATACAATTTATGTATGCGCCCCAGAAGTGCTATCAGAACTTCATGCGAAAAAGCATTCTTATGTTTGTTTGTTTGTTTTAACGTTACTTTATGCCACTATTGCTAATCGGACGATGCTTCAGTGGGAGTCCTAAATTTTGCCTATCCAGGTATAATTAGATCCAGGTATAATAGGGATCTTATCCTCTTAACGAGTACCTGACATCGTGTAGGCTTGGGACCTCTATTTTACGTCCTATCCGAGGGACGGAATAGACAAGGATTTTTTACTCCCATTAAAAAATTCGCTCCCTTAGTATTGTAGGTTTCTATGCTAACCACTACTACTACACAGTTGACCCCACATCCTTATGTTTCTCTGCAAATGCCGCCGAAAACCCACTGCTGAGTGTAAATTTTTTCAACATTTTCCTTTTCTTTTGCTGGAGCAAAATTCATCAATTTTGCTTTATATTTACACAATCATATTCTCTCCTAAAATTAAATTGGTGTCTTCAGTAAACTGTAGATTCCTGTAAGAGACACAGATTTCTCGTACAATGTTTTTCCAATCCGTGATTATTCTTGAACTAATTGTCAATTCATTCTTACAAAATCAATATATATTATAAAGCAAAGTGTACAATGTGCGTGCCGAAAAGGCTCAAAAACGACTCCACGTAGGATTAAGGAAGTTATGTCTTCGTTTAGCCATATGACCCCTTACGGAGAAGAAGGTTTCCGTTTTTCTCTTAAGAATGTAAAATTGAAGAGAAAAGGACTCGAATTTTAAGCCTCTCGCACCATTTAATTAGCCTCTCTGAGATTGAGATACGAGTTTATGAATGAAAAATTTAGTTCGAGCTCCAGGCCACCAGGAAGCGCTAGGGTGCGTTTCACTCAATGTTTATTGTCCATTCATTATGTAATCGTTCTATATTTTTTCAGCAGTTCTTTTTAAATTACTAAAAAATTAAGAGAAAATGATTAGTTTGTATTTCAAAATAAAATAAGTACTTTACATCTCAGCAATAAATTAGAAAACCAACTGGATTCCTTAAAAAATTAGTTTTCTCATAAGAAGGCTAATATATGAGCAGCACATTACAGTTAATCTATATATAAATATACTTAAGTAAAATTAATGCAATATGAGTGAACATTTCTTAGTAGTACAGTGAGCGAATAAAATTAGACATAAAAAAAAGAGATGAATTGACTAAATATAAATCGAAAATAAAAAGTTTGAAGTGTTCTTATTGTATTTATGAAAAAGAAGTTGGTTAGGTTACTACGTATGTTGAGCATTCAAGTTGACAAAACGACTAACTCCAATAACAGCATTTAAGATTTTATCATTCCTCATAGTTTAAGATAAAAAGAAATATGATGAAAAAATTGTGCCTTCAAGAAATTTTGGTTTTCACTTTGTAATAGTAGTAAGATTCGAGATATGCAGAAACCGTTCAAATTAAGGGGGGGGGGGATATCTTAAGGGAGGTTGAAATGGAAGAAAGGTCTTAGAAAAAAGTTTTTATGAATCTTCGGTACTTTCTATACTTCTGGATCAAATAGGACCATCATAGTAGTCAGTGCTTAAGTTTTACTCGAAATATAATTTTTTTAACTGAAATACCAGATTTTTCAACAATAATCTAATAACTTATTATCTTCTGACAACTTGGAATGTGCTTATAGGATTCAGAATCACAGAAACCATCAAAACGATGCATAACTCGACAAAGTTGCAGCAAAATTAATTGTTCATTTACCATGTTCAACCCTCTGTAAATTGTACAGGGTTCCTTATTTGGGCGGACTCTGCAGATCTCAAGTCTGCAGAATATTGTTACCAAGTTAAAACCGAATTTTCAAGAAGGTGCTAATTTTTTTCAATATTTCCATTAATTTTAAAGTTTTTCTGTTATTAAAACTACCACACAATTACCGGAGCGAAGCTGGGCACCCTAGCTAATATTTTTGAAAAAACAAAATATGTACTTTTATATCTTTATCTTTTATACTTATAAAAACTGTTTTATCCATCTTTGAAAATAAAATGCCCAACAAAATAGCAAGTTTTAGCTGCTGCGGTCATAAAGCAAAGCCTTTTACCTCCAGCCAATGAAAATTTTCCTACTGTCTTTCATAAAAAGGCTGCCAGCTAGTTGCTTATAAAATCCAGAGATCAAGAAAATATAAATAAAAGGGGCCTTATTCAGAGGCCATCTTGTTCCATCGAAAGATGTATTTGAACATAATCCCGTTGAAGATCGTTTGAAACATTTCCACTTATGTTTACTATCAACGGACTTCATTCCATGACCTTGAGGATGATGTCTGTTTCCTGGAATAAAGTAATAGCATTGTCTTCTTCTCTATACAATCCGATAAGTTCAATGAAATTCATATTCTCAATTTCTTTTATCAAACACTTCCTCGCCTAATAAGCTGTGGGGGTTGCCCGTGCCCTAGGAGTGGGTGAAGAATTAATACCGAGCATTATTTAATTTCAGCTGCCTCTGGGTTTTGAACTTGCTGTCTTCGGTTTCCCAATCATGTTGTCAGGGCAACGCGTATTTTCTAAAGCGTTTGCCCACTCGGCCATCCCCAACTTATCAGTAACTATATTCTTGATAATTGTCAAATGATTTAACCAGTTATTGAAAAATAATCTAAGAGATAACAGTTACTAAAAAGTAACCGACAGTCCTAAAGGTATATAGGGGAAGATTTAGCCCGAAATTTGGGGTGGTCATGACCCCCCCCCCCCATCACATGGCTAACGGCACCATTTTTTGAGAGTTTATTACCTTTTATTAAGAAGGTATTACGATCTAAACAACTAAAAGTGTTAAGTTTAGGACATAGTAACTACCTAATTGCATTATTACTATAAATAACCAAAAAAATCTGGTGCGTGTTCGCAACACACAACTTTCACTTACCAACTTACTTAGATTAGAAATTAATGCGTTTTGTTAATTGCCACTTCTCAAATGAACAGAACGGCTTTAATTATGAACAATGGTCAGTCATTAAAGGCGTACTCCGCATGCGTGGTATCAATGAGTTGACTGAATATTTTTCTTTTTTTCTCCTCTTTATGTTTTCTTTATTTTTATCATATTTCATATTTAGCCATTTCTTATTTTTAGGCGTAACGAGAGACAGTTAATTTCTCCATGTAAACAAAAAACAAAGGTACTTTATAAGAAAGAAACAAACAAACAAAAAAGGCCCCCCCCAAAAAAAAAAGCCCCCTCAGAACATTTTAATAATGATAAAGCTTACCTGATATTAAAGAAAACCTAATTTTCATTAAACCTGACGAATTTGATAAAAATCGTTAGAGCCGTTTTTGAGATAATCGAAAGAAAGGTAATACGGCGCATGCGTGAGTTTAAGGTCTTTTATGAGTTGACGGAATATATTTTTTTTTTCTCCTGTATATGTTTACTTGATTTTTTTCATACTTCATATTTAGCCATTTCTTATTTTTAGGTGTGATGAGAGACGGTTAATTTCTCAATATAAACTAAAACAAAGGTACTTTATAGGAAAACAAAAAAGGCCCCTTCTCCATTTAAGCCCCCTCAGAAAATTTTAATACTGATAAAACTTACCTGATATTATTGAACATCTAATTTTCATTAAACATGATGAATTTGATCAAAATCATTAAAGCCGTTTTTGAGATAATCGAAAAAAAGGTAAAAATTGGAAAAAAGTTAAGAAATAAAGTGCCCCCTCCGTTTGACCAATTTTGATGAAATGTTGACTGTCACATCTTTGGTATATAGATACGTCAAATACCCAGTTTGATCAAAATCTTTAAAGCCGCTTTTGAGTAAATAAAAAAAAAACACATGAAAATGATACAAAATTTATTAAGTAAAGTCCCCCCTCCGGTTAATCAATTTTGATGAAATTTTTACAGTCATATTTTGGGCATATAAATAGATCAAATACCCAGTTTAATCAAAATCGTTAGAGCCGTTTTTGAGAAAATCGAAAAAAACGTAAAAAGTTATTAAATAAAATACCCCCTCCCTTTGAGCAATTTTGATGAAATTTTTGCTGTCACATCGCGGGCATATACCTACACTAAATACCCAATTTCAGGTTCCTACGGTTTATAGTTTTTGAGCTAGTCTGTTCACACACACACACAAACACAGAAACACACACAGACCATTTCGCGGGACTTGGTTATTTGGACTCAGGGGACCCCAAAACGTGTATTTCCGTTGAAAACCGGAAGTCGAAATTTTTCACGATCGCAATACTTCCACTTACTATATATTTCATATATAGGTAAGTGAAAGTAAAAAATGTTGTACATAGCAACAATATTTGAGGAGGCTTCCTGACCCCTGTGACCACCCGTGGATCCGTCCATGCGTCCATCCGTATCCCTTCCTTGTTAACACGGGCGGATCCAGCCGTTCGTAAAGGGGGGGGGCTGTAGTCCTAAACGGAGGGGGGCTGCAGCCCCACAGCCCTTCATTTGGATCTGCTTATCAGCTTTTTTACCTTTATCTTCCTTTCCCACAACTAAAATTCTACTTGTTCTGTACATTATTTGTTCCTTATCTTGCTTCCTAAGGAAAGTCCAATTCTATCTTTAAATGGCGAAAAATTTTTCAATGGGAGGGGGTGCAGCCCCCATTGCCCCCCGCCCCCTCGATCCGCCAATGCTTGTTAACCAAACATCTGTTAGATTTTTTCCTTCATACTTCCCCCTTGTGACACTTCTTCTGGATGTTTCCTTTGCCACACGGGTTGAATCTCTCCCAACGGAAGGCTTCTGCGTGAGTTAGTTGCAACTGTTCCTCTACCGTGTTCCCCGATTATAGTAGACAGCAATAGATTTTTCCTTTGGGAGACTTGAATAGCCGTATCATATTGTTGGTCCGTTTCTTCACGACATAGGTCCTCCCCTAATTACTCTGTAGGCAGAATCCTCGCTTTATCCGTGGTTTGTAGAGCCAAACGAGGTCTCCTACACTGTACCCGCCCTGATCGGCTCTACTATCGCAGTGTCTCTTCATCCGGTAACTGGCTTAGGTTAAAAGAAATTTTAGGAATTGCAAAAAAAAAGACATTGTCATAAAAAGCATGATGGGAAAAGTAAGTAACTGTGAATGCGGGACGACACAACTTACACGTTTGAGGAATCATAAACGTATAAAACCTGGGGCATGGATGAGGCAGTAGTACTTTTGTTTTTCAGTTTTTCTGTTCTACTACCTGCAATTCAATCAAAAGACACCTGGAGTTATGGAATGCTTTTGGGATTGAAATAATCATGGAAGATATTACCACGAATGCTACATATAAAAATGGCTAATGCAATCAATCAATGGGAAATAGACTGCTTTGTTCAAGATGTAAAAAATGAGCTGGATTATGAGATAATCTTAGCCTCATCTATTTGTTGGTTTGGCTGAGGGGGCCCTCAGCATAAAATGGCAGATCTGACATGTGCTTTGTACTCTGGCCTAGGCTCGTAACTAAAATGACAAAGTACGTTTTGTAATTTTTGGGAAAGATTATTCGCGGGCGCAAGCGACGGTGCTGCTTCTTGACTGGAACTAGAGGAACGGGGATAGAAGCCGGGCCAGTACCTGGGATTCATAGGGTTTTTTTAGCGTTTTTTATTTATTTTTCCATAATTAAAGCCCGATAGAGCAAAAAATTATTTGAAAAATGTCTAATAGGTATTGCTCGGTCCCTCAGTGTTCAATCAGAAAATCAAAAGATGTGTAATTCCATTGGTTTCCAAAAAATAAAAAGCTACTTAAAGAGTGGATTGTAAAATTAATAATAGATAAACCTGTTTCGAAACAAATGACGATATGTAGTCTTCATTTCTAAAGAAAGTGACTATATTTATCCAAGTAGATATTAGTATTTGACATTTTATCGATATGATGATTGGGACCATAGTGTCATAGATTTGTTTTTCTTATTTTAATTTTCCCATTTTTGTCTTACATCTATTGCGCATAATTTTTCCAAGTTTTCAATGCGATGCCTGAAAGTTTTGACAAATAAACAAATAATATGACAAAGAAACTAGCTGTCATGAAAATGACAGCTGTCATAGCAATGATTGTATGAATAGGTAATTAATGTTATTACTGACCGAAAAACGTAGAGTAAAATTACAATGATGTGTTTGCATTTAGCAGAAATACCAGCTTTACTCGTACAATTACAAGAATTGCTTATTGTTATTAATAAATTTAATTTCCACTCTTATTTGATGGGGCAGGCTTTTAAGATCGCTTGTTTGAAGACACAAGGCTTGTAAAATAACTACTTTTTCGCTTCTAGATACTATTCCACATGTAATTATGTTGTGTTTATCAAGGATAGCTTGCCCTTCAATTAATGGTCTTTTAAAATTACCAATTATCTTTATCACATCAACTATGTCTTTCCCCGTTCCTTCCGACATTTTGCAAAACTACTATCGCACCCTATAGTCGATTGCGCCTGAGAATAGCTAGTAGGCATTTTATTGATTTTTTTTTTTTTTTTTTTTTTGTAAAGATGAGTTAATATTTTATTTTGAAAGTAAAAAGTAAAATTCAAAATTATGGGATAAAGGCGTGAACACCATTTTTAAATCAAATAAACAATTGTATAATTTGTAAGAGTTGATTTGCTTAAGCAGACTTGGTTTTTTTTCTCCACTTCTATATAAAATAATAAAATATTGTATTTATCGCTCTATTGGTAGAATATTTTATATATTTTACAATTTTCTATTTTCTATTTTCTCATCCTTCTTCTGTTTTAACAAGGTTGCTTTTAGGCTCTCAATTTTCTTTTAGTCCTCCTCCATTGTTATTTATGATGTTTTGCAACTTTCTCTTTAATAACCTGAAATTCTCAATTGTCGGTTTTCTGTGTAAATAATAAAAGTTTTCTTAGATACTTTTTCCATGGTACTTCAAGTTGAGAATTTGCTTCCCAACAATAAATGGGGTTTGACCAACCCTAACCAGTTTTTTTTTTCTGGTTTTAATTATAGAGCGATGATTCGTTGAATTAAATGAGCAGGCATACAAATTTCGTCGATTCCCTAACTAAGCTTGAAACTATAAATCTTGTTGTCTCTTACTACGGTCGTCGGTGATTAGATGTTGGAAAATTATTTTAATTTTTAATCCTTCTTTTTTACGAATAGTAAATAAAATGTAATATCTTGGGGCCACACGAAGGGGAAGTAGGGGTATGGGTATATGACCAGGTGAAGTATTTTTTTCCCATAAGATTTCTTGATATGAAGGCTGCTTCCGGCTAAAAGCATATAAGACTTTATGCTATGGGGATTAAAATCATACCGGGGAATATCATCCAACGCAAATCTACAAAAAATGTGCAATTTTTTTTGGGAAAACTGCAAAAAATGCTTGCGTGGAACAACGTATTAAAAGGACGAAGGACGTCTATAAGAAGGAAAGACCTCTAAATATTGCCAAAAGCAAAGTTCTTTTTAGAGCTGGCATGAATATGAAAACAGAGGTTTTGCGTGGCTGTTCAATTTGAGAGGACCCACATTCTTTTTGGGAACTATTATTAAAAAGATCGCAAAAGTAGATGAAGGGAATGGAAATAGAACTGAAATGGCAAACAAGATACTCTAATGGCAGTATTGAAAAAAGGAAAATTTATAGTTTTTAAACAATTTGATTAGAAGATAAAAGAGTCGGCTACGGCCGGGAATCGAACCCAGGTCCTCTGCACCTCCGTTGCAGCGCTCTAACCGTGGAGCCATTTCCAACTTCGCATCTTTCTCTTCTGTGATCTCACCCACCATGCTCACCACATTGTTGCGTAGTACGGCTGAACAAATTATAAATTATTATCTAAAAAAATCACTATATTATTCATCAAATAATAAATGATTAAATTTCAACATGTAATATATAACTTACAAGGGAACCACGTCACATTTCCCTCTCCGATTTTGATGAAATTTTTTTTGGTGATTCTACATCGAAAATAAGTCGACCGTCCGGCCGTTCCATTGAATGGGCCATCTGGACTGAGGAATTAAATATTTTAGGTCCAAAAAACGTTAAAATTGGCTTTCACAATTTGAACCTGAACCAATTTTAGTGAAACTTTCAGTGATTCTTCTACATAAAAATATATTAGACACGCGTATCGGGATTTGTCACAAATCACCCTAGTAAGGCCATAGCGTCACATCAACACAATTTACTAACGCAAGCCTCAACTTTGATGTGACGCTCTAGCCAGAGCGTCACATCAAAGTTGAGGCTTGTTGAGGCTTGCGTTAGTAAATTGTGTTGATGTGACGCTATGGCCTTACTAGGGTGATTTGTGACAAATCCCGATACACGTGTCTAATATATTTTTATGTAGAAGAATCACTGAAAGTTTCACTAAAATTGGTTCAGGGAGAATGGAGCAATGACTGTTTTGTGAAAGCCAATTTTAACGATTTTTGAACCTAAAATATATAATTTCTCGGTCCAGATGGCCCATTCAATGGAACGGCCGGACACGTGTCGACTTATTTTCGATGCAGAATCACCAAAAAAAAAGTTCATCAAAATCGGAGAGGGAAATGTGACGTGGTCCCCTTGTTAGACGTATATCAATTAGATCCGGTTTCCTGGACAATTGTTCAGCCCCCCGTACTTCGCTACATTCTGGCGAAACCTGGTGGGTGGAGTCACAGAAGAGAAAGATTAAAACACAGTTGGAATGACTTCACGGTTAGCTAAGTGGTAACAGCGCTGCAACAGAGATGCAGAGGACTTGGGTTACAGGGGTCACCTGTGGTGTAGTGGTTAGCATGGCAACCTACAACACTAAAGGTCGCGAGTTCGCATCCCACGGTGGCCCTAGCATTTTTAAATGGGAGTAAAAAATCCTTGGTCATGCCGTCCTTCGGATAGGACGTAAAATGGAGGTCCCGAGCCTGTACAATGTCAGGTACTCGTTAAAGATCCCCACCCTAATTATGCCTGGATAGGCAAAATTTAGGACTCCCTATGTAGCATCGTCCGATTAGCCTTAGTAGCATAAAGAGACGTTAAACAAACAAACAAACCTGGGTTACGTCTAAGTTATATATTACATGTTGAAATTTAACCAGTTATTATTTTTAGATAATTAATTTATAATTTTTCCAGCCGTACTACGCCACAATGTGGTGAGATCACAGAAGAGAAAGATTTGAAGTTGAAAATGGCCCCACGGTTAGTTAAGTGTTCAGAGCGCTGAAACAGTGGTGCAGAGGACCTGGGTTCGATTCCCGGCCGTAGTCGAATCTTTTATCTTGGTTATTTTGGACCTGGGTTCGATTCTCAGTCGTGATCGAAATTTTTATCTTCTAATGAAATTGATTAAAAATTGTAAAATAATTATCTATAAATAATAAATTATTAAATTTAACATGTGAAAAATTGTAATGAGAAGCTGTTTTCAGTAATCCAACACTTACTCAAAGGTGTCAAGATTCGGCCATGTTGTTTGTGATGCATGATGAACGCTAACCTAGAAAAGTTATGGAGACGCGCCTAGAAGTAACCGATTATGGCCGAGAAATATATATGAAGATTTGCGAAAAACAATCGTCAAATTAACTGAATGTGTTTTCATTGGGCTGAGTAACTAATTCTTTAGATTGAGTCCTTGCCTGTCGATGTTAAAAATGTTTCGAACTGAAAGGTGAAGAAGATGGATTTTTGACAGCCAATTTTCTAAAAATAGAAAAAAAATAAAGAACGTTCTATTTTAACTATCCCCCTCCGCAATGTTTGATGTGAAAACATATTTTTTTTTAAATAATATTTTAGGAGAAATTAGCACACGTTACACTTTAATAAATATATTAAGATCCCTACTTGATTATTATCAAAAACTATTTTAGCCGGATTGTGTATTGCCATAAATTCTAAAAAGAATTTTTTTTTATATTAACAGATACGGTTAATATGTTCTATGTGAAGTATTGATGTAGAAGAGTGACTTTAAATTTGGTAATGGTTTAAGACAATCTTAGTACGCGCAGGCTTGTCCGCGTCTGTAGGGCAAGATCTGTTGAGCGTGGACATCTCAAAATATAATTTTTGTTTTTCAAATACATATCTATCAATTATTATTTATTTTTTTTTTTTTTTTGTCCCCGCCTTTTACGCTCTACGAGGTTTTATCAGGCTTGGGTTGGGGGTGGGGGATTAATGCCGACTATTATTAAATGTCCCCTGGCTCCGGGTTTTGAACTTGCTATTTTCGGATTCCCAATCATATGTACTTTGGTTGTCAAGGGCAACGCGTATTTGATTACGCGTTTGCCTACTGTCCCATCTATATCTCAACAAAAAATAGTGTATAAATATATCGCACATCCAGAATGGAAAAGGCACAACTCAAAAAGTGTTGTTTTGAACGTTTTTTTACGAATTTGTTATTTTTGTTTTTGTATATTAATAACTCTAGTTTAATATTATCTGGCCTTCTTTTTTTTCAACGACAAGAAACAGAATTTTAATTTTAATTTGAAAATTTTAGAGTAGGGCCTTTTTACATTTTTGATGAATCCATATTTTTTTAGTTATGCCTATTGCTTGTTTCTACAACGTTCAGTTGTGTCAAAAACTAAGAACTGATAGGAATTAACTTTTCAAATAAAGTAACATGAAATTTATTATACTAAAAATTACAAAGTACAAAAAAAAAAAAATGTATTAATTATTTACATCAGTCTTACTTTCAAACCACCTTGGCTGATTGCTAATAGGGTAAACCGTACAGTTATTGGCACCCTTAAGACTAAATTTCTGTGGTTAAATTTAAAAAAATACTTTTTATAAAGGGATCAAATATAAACTTTCTATACCTCATTATCTATCCTCATAAAGACTCAAGAGGCTTTTTTGGGTCAAAAGTTCAATAGTTTTACAATATGGCAATATTGATTGTTAAAAGTGCCAAATCTAGTTATTGGCACCCTGTGGATTTAATTTTGAAATCTTCCCTATGGTTAGTTTGTTAAAGTCTTCATAGTCTTTATAGACGACTTAGAGGACCCTTCAAAATTTAGACTCATGTATATCTTGTAATAAAATTAGGACTTGTTTACTTATTTCTATAAAATATTTACGTTAATCCTAACTAGTCGAATCACTGAATACGCCGAGGAAATTATCGGAGAATATCAATGTGGTTTCAGGCAAAACCGATCAACCGTAGCCCAAATATTCTCTCTCCGCCAAATATTAGAGAAAAAATTAGAATATAACGGAATCGTACATCAGCTTTTTATCGATTTCAAAAAGGCATATGACTCTATTAACCGCCAAAAGTTGTATAACATTCTGGTCGAGCAGGGAATACCAAAAAAATTAGTAAACTTAGTAAAAATGTGTATGACTGAAACGTTCAATAAAGTTAGAATCGGTAATTATTTTTCTGAGAAGTTCGAGGTCCGCTCTGGTTTGAAACAAGGAGATTCTCTCTCACCTGTTTTATTTAATTTAGCGCTGGAATATGCCATTAGGGAGGTGACACGTACCGGAAAGGGTTTGAATTTGGGAGGGAATATACCCGTGCTCAGATATGCCGATTATTTGGTATTGCTTGGGGAGGACGTGGAAACCATAGAAATGAACACCAAAACGTTGATGAAAGCCGGAAAAGAACTTGGACTAGAAACAAATACGGATAAGACAAAATATATGGTTAGACGTAGAAGTGATGAGGATTTCGCTGATATCAATGTAGGGGGGAATACGTTTAAACACGTAGAGAAATTTAGATATTTAGGTGCGATGGTAACTAGAAAAAACGAACTCGATGAGAAAATTAAGGCTAGATTAAAAGCCGGTAATGCTTGCTACTTTTCGGTCGCGAAGTTGCTTGGCTCACGCCTTCTGTCCCGAAACGTAAAATTTAGGATTTACAAAACTATTATTCTTCCAACGGTCCTTTACGGTTGCGAAACTTGGCCGCTGACATTGAGGGATGAGCAACGGCTTAGAGTTTTTGAAAATAAAGTATTGCGCAGAATATTCGGACCGAAGAGGGATGAACTAACCGGAGAATTTAGACGCTTACATAACGCCGAACTGAGCGAGCTTTACCCAGTAAATATAATTGACGTGATTGCAGCAAGACGAATAAAATGGGCGTGTAAAATTGCGAAACTTGGCTGTGAAAAGATGCGACGAATTCCGAAAAGATTAATAAGCGCGGTGCCGATGGGAAACGTCCGAGTGGAAGGCCGAGACGGAGGTGGGAGGATTGCGTTAGGGCGGATCTATCGAAGTTGGGTCTGGAAGACGGTCGATGGATCGAGGTGTGCAGGGAGTGAGTGGTGGTGTCGGCATCGAACCTTCCGGTTTGTTAAGCCTTTATTATTATTATATTATTTATTATTACTTATTTCTTAAGTTAAAGTTGGGGTGCCAATAACTGTTTGGTTTACCCTGTCAAATCTTCAAAGTTTTTTTTTGCGGCCAAAGCTTCTTTTATTCTCGGTGCTCGATATACTCTCACAAAACGCCGCCATTTTGTTTTTCATTTTTTTTCCTTCATTCCTCGTTATTATTAGCGTTATCCGTCATTACGATTTTTCCATATATGGATAATACCTGGCCAGTGCGAATAATTCGCAACCATATTAATCAATGAAACTAGTAGCCTTAATTTGAGACTCACTTAACCACACCATTGTATAAAAAAGATATATATTTTTTTTACCATGTAAACCATTAAATCAAGAGGATATAATAACAATATAATATTGTAACGATAAATCGATAGGCAAATAAAAAAACAAAAAAAACATATGGCGTAAACTCCCGGACCGTTTGTTGGAACAAAATATGCGGTTGGAACGAACTGTTGGGATCTAGATCTTTCGCGCCTAGTCCACAAAGGCGTAGAACTGCCCACATTGTTCTGGAACATTCCAGGCCTGACTATTTACGATAATATATAAGGAGCAGTGACCGAACGAGAAGTAGAAGTCTGTGTCTTGACTGTGTAGTGCAAGTCATTATGTGTTTTAACGTTATCATTTTTGTAACCTGCTCAAGTGTTTAAGTTTTATTAATTCGTTGGCACTGATAACTGTATATTTTTGTTTAATATATATTTGTTACCCACATAAGTGTTACAACTGGTGTCAGGTGTGGGGTTTAAAGAAGAAAAAAAAATGCCAGGTAAACGAATTGGAGAATTTAATGTCATGGAGCTGCGGAGAGAATTAGAAGAATGGATGATGGAGCAGAAGGAAGCCGAGACTATTCTAGAGTTTGAAGCCGACGATGCCAGGATGGTAAGACTGGCTTATCCAACAGCCCCAGACAGTTTGTTGGAGTGCTTAGCAGTCCAAGCATTCGTCGACGACTTAAGAGACTTGGAGCTTCTGAGAGCGGTGCGGCTTGCTCGCCCTAAATTGCTGGTGGATGCACTAACCATATCATTGGAGTTTGAGGCGGCTACCAAGGCTTCTCATAGCTATGGATGTGTCTAGACCAAAAACTGCAGATTTGGAGAATCTCGTTTTAAAAGTCCTACAATCCCGTAAAAGGAGACCCATACGGTGCTGGAGCTGTGGGGAGCTCGGACACATTAGGAGATCCTGCAGAGGAAAGGTCACTCCTGACACAGGAAAAATAGGAGACGCCAATACCCGGAGGATAAAAGCTTCTCGGGGCAGTCACCAAGGTGGTTCCCCAATAATGGTAACCTCCTTGGGACAGCGTATATGTGGATGGCAGCGTCAATGGCAAGAGGCACACGATGCTGATTGACACTGGAGCAATGAAGACTATAGTCTCTTGAAGTGTGGCTGGCAAGAAAAGACTGACGCCTTCCAGATGGCAGCTGAGGACTGCGACCGGAGAAGAAGCCAAGGTATTCGTTGAAACCGAGGTAAAGTTACAGTTAGGCTCAAGACGTGTCTCACACTCGGTCCTAGGGGCCGACATTGAAGAAGATGTAATCCTCGGGATGGACCTCATGAACGCCTATGGCTTTCAGCTCGACCTGGAACGGAGGAGCGTCAAGATCAGTAGAGAGGTGCTGCCCTTACGGAGTCGAGGACCAGCCGGTGTGGTAGCCACCGTGGAACAGGGTGTAAAACTTCCTTCGAGGGATAAGCGCTCAAGTATTCTTCGAAAAGGCTCTAAGGTTGGGACTTCGGCGTCGATTACCTCATTGTTTCGGCAGGCGACAATGAAGGGCGAGCTGAAACACAAGCAGAAGGACAGGGTGATTGAAGGCGTCGATCCGTCATTGCCTCGAGAGAAGAGAATCAAAATCACCCTATCGCTGTCAATAAGAGACACGTCGACAGAGATCGGATGGGGAGACAAAGCGGAAGCAGGGCCAACCAGGGTGAATACGAAGAAGGAGAACTTGTTTTGCTCTACACCCAAAAGGAAGGCGAGGACCATACGTGATTAAGAACACATCAACGATGTGATCTACAGGGTCTCCAAGTATCCCAAAGGAAGGCCTATGATCGTCCATTACAATCGCTTGCCGCCATATGCAAGGAACCACGAAGAAGAACAGGTGCAGCGGATTACGGAAGAGACCTTTCGTTCGACCTAGGGAGCAGGCACACATGGGAAGGAAGACATCCAGAAGGTATGCCTCTAAGGAGGGGGCAGTGTAACGATAAATCGATAAGCAAATAAAAAAAATAAAAAATCTGGTGCGTGCTGGCAACACACAACTTTCACTTACCAAGTTACTTAGATTAGAAATTAATGCGTTTTGTTAATTGCCACTTCTCAAATGAACAGAACGGCTTTAATTATGAACAATGGTCTGTCATTAAAGGCGTACTCCGCATGCGTGGGCTCAACGAGTTTTATGAGTTGACTGAATATTTTTCTTTTTTTCTCCTCTATATGTTTTCTTTATTTTTATCATGTCTCTTATTTAGCCATTTATTATTTTTAGGCGTATCGAGAGACAGTTAATTTCTCCATATAAACAAAAACAAAAGTACTTTATAGGAAACAAAGATAAAAGGCCCCTACCCCATTTAAGCCCCCTCAGAACATTTTAAAAATGATAAAGTTTACCTGATATTAAAGAACACCTAATTTTCATTAAACATGACGAATTGGATAAAAATCGTTAAAGCCGTTTTTGAGATCATCGAAAAAATGGTAAAAATTGTAAAACAATTATCAAATAAAGTGCCCCATAGGTTTGACCAATTTTGATGAAATGTTGGCTGTCACATCTCTGCCATATACATACATCAAATACCCGGTTTGATCAAAATCGTTAAAGCCGTTTTTGAGTAAAAAAAAAAAAAAAACACGTGAAAATGATACAAAATTTATTAGGTAAAGTCCCCCCTCCGGTTGATCAATTTTGATGAAATTTTTACAGTCATATCTCGGGCATATTAATAAATCAAATACTCAGTTTAATCAAAATCGTTAGAGCCGTTTTTGAGAAATCTAAAAAAACGTAAAAAGTTATTAAATAAAGTACCCCTCCGTTTGACCAATTTCGATGAGATTTTTGCTGTCACATCGCGGGCTTATACATACACTAAATACCCAATTTCAGGTTCGCACGGTTTATAGTTTTTTTTTTTATATAACAACCCAATACAAATGAAAATGTGAAAGAAATCCTAGTGTTTACTTCCTGCTTCGGTTTTTGAAGTATTAACCATTTTAATTAATTAAGCAACCATCTTCCATCTGTTCAAACAAAAGAAACATTTTGCCATGTACCTACCTGTCTAAGTACTTATTTTTATGAATATTTTATCAAATCCCATGAGACTTCAAAAACTATCTGAGCAGGAAGTAAACACTACGAATTCTTTCATTTTTTTTCGGGTTTAACCAATGTTATTAGCGAAAAATTGAAAAAAGTTCGAAAATGTAGATTTTGTTCGGCTATAAAATTTGATGGGAACCGATCTGAGGTGGCAGACGTTCACATTTGTTGTCTATGAAATGAGTACTTTTGAAATGAGCCTATATGATCAAAGATTTTCTTCAAATGAGGCACCTTTTTGGCCCTCAGCTGTCGGACTGTTCGGCTAATCCAAATAAGACACGAACCCGAACAGGTACTTTATCTGTTCTCCTGTGTATTCGGGGTTAGAACTAGTGTCGCTTTTGAGTTAGTAAAGATAAGCTTCTAGACCTTCTTTTAGTATTTTTCTGACGTTGCTTTTATATCCCGGTTTCACCCGGGTAATTTCATTTTTCTAATAAACGTGAACAAATTTAAAGTGAGATCATTACGATTTTTATAACAATAAAGAATATACCCAGAGACTGGCTGAAGTTATGAAATTTTAATATGGACAGGTGTTTGCACCTAGTAAGAAAGATTCACTGAGCGAAATTTGGGGAATTTAGGACAAACGGTATGGATTTTTATTAAGAAAAAACAAACTAACAGATATTCATCTTTAAGCTGTATAACCCGGTTTGATCGGGGAATTTCATTTTTCTAATGAAACGGTTGATTTCGTAAAAAACCATTATAAAGTGAGTTCATTACGATTTCTATAACAATAAAGATTATCAGCTGAAGATCGGCTGAAGTTATGCAATTTTAATATGGACAGGTGTTCGCACCTGGTATGAAAGAACTACTGGCGAAATTTGGAGAATTTAGGACAAACGGTATGGATTTCTATAAATAACAAACAGAATTTCACCTTTATATGCATAAATTATAGCTGTTTATCCCGGTTTATCACGGGGAATTTTATTTTTCTAAAGAAACGGTCGATTTCGTAAAAAAAACATTGTAAAGTGAGATCATTATAATTTTTATAACAATAAAGAATATCAGCTAAAGATCGGCTGAAGTTATGCAATTTTAATATGAACAGGTGTTCGCACCTGGTATGAAAGAACCACTGAGCGAAATTTGGAGAATTATGGACAAACGGAATGGATTTCTATAAATAACAAACAGAATTTGATCTTTATATACATAGATTATAGCCGTATATCCCGGTTTATCACGTGGAATTTTATTTTTCTAAAGAAACGGTCGATTTCGTAAAAAAAACATTGTAAAGTGAGATCATTATAATTTTTATAACAATAAAGAATATCAGCTAAAGATCGGCTGAAATTATGCAATTTTAATATGAACAGGTGTTCGCACCTGGTATGAAAGAACCACTGAGCGAAATTTGGAGAATTTAGGACAAACGGAATGGATTTCTATAAATAACAAACAGAATTTGATCTTTATATACATAGATTATAGCTGTATATCCCGGTTTATCACGTGGAATTTCATTTTTCTAAAGAAACGGTCGATTTCGTAAAAAAACATTGTAAAGTGAGATCATTATAATTTTTATAACAATAAAGAATATCAGCTAAAGATCGGCTGAAGTTATGCAATTTTAATATGGACAGGTGTTCGCACCTGGTATGAAAGAACCACTGAGCGAAATTTGGAGAATTTAGGATAAACGGTATGGATTTCTATAAAGAACAAACAAACAAACAGAAATATTGGCCTGCAGTTTCAGCTTCTCGCAAGTCGGCTTGCCTAAGCCTCTGTGGCGCAAGGTGGGCCTCGTATTCCTGGGCAGACTCAGTTTCCCGCGATTCTGCCTGTCTAAGCCTCTGTTGTTCAATCCTATTTTGATGTTCGTCGGGAGTTTCAGCTGCTCGTATCTGACGTTGTTTTTTAGCTTTTGAGCTCACTACTCCTATTGAAGCTCGCTTCTTATGAGGCATTTACAAAAAATAAATTCACCATACATGTGATATTTCATATATAGGTAAGTGAAAGTAAAAAAACAAAAAACATATGGTTTAAAAATCCCAGAACTCGGCGCCTGCCAAGGGACGGTCTTACCGGGCCTTGTTGGCCTCTTCAAAATCTATAAAATGAATTTTAAGGCCGTTTTTTCGACTCAAACGGTCGATTTCGTAAAAAATACAATTTTAAAGCGAGATCATCTCGAATTTTATAACAATAAAGAATATACCCATAGATTGGCTGAAGCTAGGGTGTTCGCACCTGGTATCAAAGAACCACTGAGCGAAATTTGGAGAATTTAGGACAAACGGTATGGATTTCTATAAAGAACAAACAAACAAACAAACAGAATTTCATCTTTATTTATATAGATTATAAAATAAAAAAATAAAAATTCTAACCATGGTGGGAGGGTTGAGATTTATTCCGTGGGGCCTCCACGAAATAAATAGTTCATTTATTAACCAATTAATAAGATTGATAATCAGCACCGGTCAACACCCAACAACTGTGCCAAAATTGGCGCATATACGAGTTCCACCCCCCCCCCCCCCCCGCCCCTTTTTTCTCTTCGTTGCCTGAATTATAACACAATTCTTAAAAACCACGAGTTCGCTCCAGTTTGTAAAAGGGTACTATTCATCTTAAGTAGCAAAACATTGACTTATTTACTGAATAATGAATAAATAAGTCCATAATTTTCTAAATAAATATCCCATGTTTTTCAGCGTTTTTGTGTTTTAGCTATTTTTACTTTAGTATATCTGATTCAATGATTGTTTTTACTTTCACTTACCTATATATAAAATATATAGTAAGGGAAAGTATTGCGATCGTGAAAAATTTCGACTTCCGGTTTTCAACAGAAATACACGTTTTGGGATCCCTTGAATCCAAATAACCAAGTCCCACGAAATGGTCTGTGTTAGTGTGTGTATGAGAACGACTACCAATTAACTATTAATATTTCTGTATGAAAAGGACTATTTTTTAACTCCTTAACCCGAGCGTGTGAGTATTTCTCTCACAATTGCCGAAAATCTTGTGTATTCCGCTTATTTCTTTTTATTTAATTCTGATATGTTTTCTATTTGTCATTGGAACATTAACACAATTTGGGAAATTCTTTTTGAGGAAAAAAATTGCCGCGCTAAGCCCCTATAAAAATTATTGCTCGAAAAAAAATCTGGTGCGTGCGCGCAACACACAACTTTCACTTACCAACTTACTTAGATTAGAAATTGACGTGTTTTGCTAATTATCATTTCCCAAAGTCACACATTTTTCTACATTCATATCTTATTTTTGTTAATCGTTAAAGCCGTTTTTGAGTAAATAAAAAAACCCGTGAAAATGATACAAAATTTATTAAGTAAAGTCCCCCCTCCCGTAGATCAATTATGATGAAATTTGTACAGTCATATCTCGGGCATATAAATACATCAAATACCAAGTTTGATCAAAATCGTTAAAACCGTTTTTGAGTATATAAAAAAAACATGTGAAAATGGTACAAAATTTATTAAGTAAAGTCCCCCCTCCCGTAGATCAATTTTGATGAAATTTTTACAGTCACATCTCGGGCATATAAATACATCAAATACCAAGTTTGATCAAAATCTTAAAAACCGTTTTTGAGTAAATAAAAAAAACACGTGAAAATGATACAAATTTATTAAGTAAAGTCCCCCCTCCGGTTACTCAATTTTGATGAAATTTTTACAGTCATATTTCGGACATATAAATCGATCAAATACTCAGTTTAATCAAAATCGTTAGAGCCGTTTTTGAGAAAATCGAAAAAAGCGTAAAAAGTTATTAAATAAAGTACCCCCTCCCATTGAACAATTTTGATGAAATTTTTGCTGTCACATCGCGGGCATATACCTACACTAAATACCCAATTTCAGGTTCCCACGGTTTATAGTTTTTGAGCTAGTCTGTTCACATACACACACACACACACACACACACACACACACACACACACACACACACACACACACACGCACACACACACACACACACACACAGACCATTTCGCGGGACTTGGTTATTTCGACTCAGGGGGTCCCAAAACGTGTATTTCCGAAAATTTTCACGATCGCAATACTTCCACTTACAATATATTTCATATATAGGTAAGTGAAAGTAAAAAACAGGAGCGTGAGGGAATTGCTACCCATGACACATAACTGATCAACCGCATAGGCTGCTCCTCAAAACAAAAAAAAAATGAGTCGGGGCTTAAACCCTTTAAGAGAAGAAGTGAATACTGAAGTTAGAGATTACTGTTCCCAACAGTATTGGTTTACATTTTTCCCCTATTCCAGGGACCTCTTTTTTCAAATATGGTGTTATGTTTCTTTAAATGTGACCTAACTACCTACTTGACTTACCTAAATATGACTATAAAGGCTTTATATAGTCATATTTAGGTGGCATTTCCATCATAGACATATAGTCCAACGTAATATGCAGCAGACCGCAGCTACAGTTTATTTTTGTTAAAAATGTTGTTTGGCACTATTTTACCCCCTATGGCACCCCTTCAATTATAATAAATGCATTAAACTTATGAAAACATGTTAAAAAGATCAATAATTGAATGATAAACATATTATAAATTAAAAAAGAAACAAAAATATGGCGAAGAATGCTGCTAAAAAATAATAGAATATCCAAGAACTGAGGTGTGAGGGAATTGCTCACGCGCGACCAACGGTGTCTCACGGAGGGTCGCGACCAGTGCCGGGTTAAATGAGAAATAGATTGTATTTAAACATTTAATAAAACTTTACATCCACTTAACTATCCACTAATATTTTAAATTAGGACCTTCGTAAAACATCAAAAATTTAAAAATAAAAAAGTGCGCCCCCCCCCCTCAAGAATTTACTGGATCCGCTACTGTATGTGACTGTGATATTAACTAAATCCCATCGTGTCTTTTTCACTTTAAAAGGGTTTTGATTAGTTTTACTTATCACTCGCTTCGCTCGCTCTTCAAGGATAAATAATCCCTCAAACGATCCTTTTCAGTTGGGATCAGTGCACATTAAATGGCGCCCAAAATATTCCATGCTCAGGAGCCGCACTTGTAAAGTTGTACTCGACATTTTTATTAATCAAACTTTCAGTTGACAAAATGACTAACCCCATTTTCAACATTTTTTTGGAAAAAAACATTTAAAAATATTTTTAATAATTTATTTTTGAAGAGAAAAGATTTGGCTCCGCCGGGAATCGAACCCGGGTCTTCCGCGTGACATGCGCGGTATGCTAACCATTACACCACGGAGTCGCTTCCAAACGGTGCCAAATCCTTCGTCTTCACTGACACCTCTCCCACGATCTCGCAAGTTTTGCGAGTACTTACGGGAGATGGACAATTTTTTTTCCAATTTTGGGCATCTCTTGACGTTCGTCAATTTTTAAATTATTTTATATTAATTTAACCATTATTGTGGAATAGCATACCGTGCATGTCACGCGGAAGACCCGGGTTCGATTCCCGGCGGAGCCAAATCTTTTCTCTTCAAAAATAAATTATTTAAAATAATTTAAAAAATAGGTGGTTACTCCACAATAATGGTTAAATTAATATAAAATAATTTCCGAATCTCAAACGCAGATTTCTAAAAACGCGTTGACACATTGTTCCCGAGATTGCCGTCATTTCTGTTCTGATATTTTGCTTCAATTGCGTTTGATTCGTCTGTTTCTTTTCGTATACCCTACTTTTCAGGTATCCCCACAGAAAGAAGTCAAGAGGACTGAGATCGGGACTCCTGGGATGCCAGCTAATGGTGCCTCAATGAGAAATCACTTTGTTTTGGAATAATTCGTTTCAAGTGGCCAGTCTTGCTGAAACCATGTTCTAGAGTTATATCCTTTAAACTCTTGAAGTTCTTGGGCTAAAAAACCTCTTAAATTTCACAGTAACCCTCACTATTTACTGCATTTGAGATTCTAGGAGTGCCAGCAGCGTTATGGTGGACACCTAGACAATATTGTTTTTCCTAAATAAATTTCCAGTTCATTGTGTTTAAATAAAACGTAAACATCCTACTTGATATTCTATATTTGAGATTTTATTCAACTTTCAAACCCCGAATATTCTTTTTGGACACCCTGTACAATAAGCATAATAAGAGGAAATTCAATTTAAGCAGTTTTAAATGTTTTGTACGAAAAAAAAAAAAATGCTATATAGATAAATATACTTCCAAGACTAATTTAGAATTTGCCATTTCAAGATAAGAATTTTTTCAAATCAATGTAAGAATTTTTAAAGGTTATTTTATTTTTATTATTAAATTTCTTAGAATTAATACCTATTATGTAGTAAATTTTTTTGAATTGAATTAAAAAAATCTTATTTTAAAATGTGAAATTTTAAATGTTTGTTCGAAAAAATTAGATTTGGAATTTAACCATATTTGTTTGGAAAATTCTAAATTAGATTTTGAAATACTGTATTAACCATTAAATTCATCTTATCCACATGGAGGAATTTTTTTTTTTTTTTTCATTATTCTTTTTTTCTCTCTATTCTGCAGAGATAAAAACAATCTGCAGGATAGAGAACTGAATGGTTAAAAAAAAAATCTTAAGTTGATTAATGGTTCACAGTTAAAAATATCTTTTTTATATAGTTTAAAAAAAATTATTCAATTATTAGTTTCTATACACAGGAGTAGACTAATTTTAAAATTAAGGAGCTCGCTTTACCCAAGATTTGATATTCTACAACTAACCAAATTTAGGCTAAACCAATTTTAGCTTACTCATTCAAAGTGAAATTTTATGCTCTTTCAAGAAATTTGAATTGTGTAGTAAAAATTAGGTGTAATATTTTTGAAATGAAATAAACACTATGTAAACTCGTCAAACAATAAAACTCCAACTAACCAACTACATATTAACAAGATATGACATAGAATGTGGTGAACATTTTCTTCAAAAATATCGCACTACGCTATCACTAAAACTGTTCTGAACATTAATATTATTCCCCAAAAAACATATACATTTTAAAGTGTCTGTATTTTTAACTGATATAGTAAATTCATAGTTAGTTAACAAAAATAAATAAAAATTAACACGTTGAATTTGGGGTTAAATCCAAATGGTAAGCCCCTGTCTAGGTCAGGTCTTGTTGGGTTATAACCTATTTCGTCCCAGTGATAAAAATATGAATTGTTAGTGTTTCTTCCTATTTCTATATTTTTTAAGTCAAAAATATATTTTAAAAATAATGCCCTTCGAGAACCCTATTTTTTAGAAACGTAACCCTGGGAAATTAAGAGGTCACAAATTAAAAAATAACACATACCCAATTTTCTTTTTATTATTATTATTATTATTATATTCCTTTAACCAAGATTGGATATTTATAAAAATTTTGAAGTTAAAAATTTTTTTTTTTTAAATCTGAAGTAGTTATGCATATTTAAGTTTATCAAGTTCACAAAAAACAAACTTTAAAAAATTTGAACTATCTTTAACATTAAAAAATAAGTTATGCGTAAAGAACATGCATTAATGAATCATAAACGCATAATTTATTTATACATATAAATTGGGATTTATATTTGGAGTCAGTAATAATTATACAAGAGTACAAACATGTATGTTAAGTTGGTTTCTGAATCATTCGTGATCTGTGGATCACTCACTAGGTCAGTGTGTCACAATAAAAGCATTGGAATACAATTCTTTTTATCGACAAATGTTTTAAAAGAAAAAGTTTGCATTTTTGGAAAGCTTTTGAAAAATTTGGCGCTTCAACCACTGTGGAAATAATCATGTTTTCAGACACGCACTAATCTCTTAAGATATAAAGAAAAATATTTACAGATTTCTTTTAGAAAAGTTTATGAGATTATAAGTGATTGGTTTTTGTAGACATTTTTTGTATTTGAAATTGATTGAAAAATACATACAAAATTAAAAAAAAAAATGAATAATAATTAATATAACTACTAAAACTGAGCGTACCTCAACGATGCCTGACGACGTCCTGGAAGTGTTTATCACTGCAACTATAACCACAAACTAAGTGCAAAGGAAGGATTCAGTTTAAAATAAATAGTTGGCATTTGGCCTGTAGCTAAAAATATCAATGAATGGACTAAGTGTAAACCATTTTGCCAGAAAGTGAAACAAATGAAGGGAATCCATGAACAGTAATACTATTTCCAAACAATGAAAAATATATTTATTGTAAATTTCCATGATGTATAATGAAAATGTTGTTAGGGAAAAATAATAAAAAAAGAATTAAAATCAAAATTCATTTTATTAAAAATCACAGAAACTACTATAAGCCTAAATTCATAAGTAATTTTCAGTTCAAATACTGATTTTAACAACTTAAGCATGTTTCTTCAAAACAACAAAAACATAACAAAATCCTCAACAAACAAACTCAAAAAAATAACTAATAATATTTTAAATAATCCTATTTATATACAGAGGTGTAAAATAGTCGACTGCTTTTCTTACAGATTTTCTGGTATGATTATAATAAGGAATTTCAGTCAAATTTCCTTATTCTACAACCTAAATTTTTTTCTAAACAAGTAGGTCTAGTTTCAGGACTAAAACTAAAACAGGCAAATATGAGAGTAAAATTAAGATATTTACGAGTAATAGAGAATATGTCAAGTAAATAAATAAAAGATGGTATACATGTGCTTGATACGATAAAACTACAGCCAGAATGCAACAAATAATATTTTATCATGACGTCAACAGTATGAAAACTGATAAATGTAATAAAAATATGTTAAAAAATATCAAACAAATGAATAAGTAACTGCTTGGCATAATAAAATATGATATTTACCTAGTTAAGTCGTGGGGCATTATGCAGAGACTGAGGAACTAATAGGTGAGTTGTGGAAGATCTAAGCGAATCATATTATTATCAAGCATTATATTATACTTATAAGTATAAGCATAAGATTTTACTCATATACTTGTTATGTTTAAGACCTGATTGAAGTAGCCTGTAAAATACAGGAAAAAATTGTGACTGAAATTCCTCATAATTAATCATCCCAAAAAATAAAATTTATAAGCAATAATAAACATAAATACTTGTCATGGTAATGGTAATGGTATTTTTTTTTTTTTTTTTTACAATATTTATAGATTATTTTTCATGAATACGGCAAAACATGAGACCAGGTTTCGCTGGTAACTTGCACCGTTGACCGTTAGGGCGCAACGCTGAGCATGAGATCTTAGTAGTCGAGCTATAAAAACAAAAATAATTAATATTATTCAGTTAAATATTTAAACAAAACTAAATGAAGAGTCCACGGAAGAAAGGGGGAGAATCAATTTTTTCCGAATTTTAGTTATATACATATAATTGTTCGTCTAGATGAGTAGAATATGTTGGTGAAAAGAAATAGTCAGAAAAAATGACAGTAGGTTGGTTATAAGGGATGGAAAGAACCACGTACTCGGAAGAAAGGGGGAATGTCCACGCGGAAGAACCTAGAATGGGGGAGAGTCATGTTAGAAGTTATATGGATTGTGTATTAATATCACCATTTCATCAATAAAACAGGGAAGAAAGGGGGAGCGTCCATGACTATCCCCCTTTCTGTTATGTTTAAATTGTTTTTTTTTTTACTAAAACATTTTTTTTTAGAGCGTGATATGTCTGTTTTGAGCAAATTTATTATTTTGACACGCAAAACAAAAAGGAAAAGGACATATAAAAAAATTGAAGAAAAATGATAAAAGATACGTAAGTAATTAAAGATCCAAACCTAAAAACTCGATTTTCTCGGAAAGCACTCCCAATGACATCCCCCCTTTCTTCCGTGGACTCTTCAAATAAAAATGAATTGAGTATTAATCTTCAATTAGAAGAAGACTGAAAAGACCACTATAATAATGAAAGAAGGTTCCAAAAATTATAAGCAGGTAGGGTCTCAAAATTTTTTTTATATATTGACCTTTAAAGAGTCAAACTCATATTGTATTATTGCCGACGTTTTGCTCGTCTGCGAGCATTTTCAAAGCAATTTTTCAACAAAATTCATAAAAAGTTCACAATTTTAAAAAACTGTATGTCATTAGGTAACAATAATTAGAACTACCGTATTCTTTTTTTATATACTAATTCTAATTATTGTTACCAAATGACATACAGTTTTTTGAAATTGTGAACTTTTTATTAATTTTGTTGAAAAATTACTTTGAAAATGCTCGCAGACGAGCGAAACGTCAGCAATAATACAATATGACTATGACTCAATAAAGGTCAATATATAAAAAAAATTTTGAGTCCCTACCTGCTTATAATTTTTGGAACCTTCTTTCATAAAAATGAATATTAAGTTCAATAAATTCTCAATTAGCAATCCCTAAGTTAACTCCATTTTTAGTTCTTTAAAGTGATCATTAAAATAAAGTAAAAGTAAGTTTTTTTATTTTTTATTGTTATATAAGTTGCGAAGCAATTATTCTAAACAGGATTTTAATATAATAATAATTGTTTGATCATAAAGATTCAATTTTAATAAAGTTATAAGTTTAATTTAATAAACATAAACATGATAATTGGTAACTTCACCCTTTCTGCAAAAATTGTAACAACGAAAGTGTTAAAAAAATTATTGGAATATCAAAAAAATAAAATATATTGTTAAACAATTGCAATTATTCAACTAAACAAAATAACTACGTATTAATTGGTAATAAGAACATTTACTATATATTACTATATTTTTCAGTTCATGTTAAATTATAATGAAATCATTGTTCACTTCCAGCTTTAATAATAGTTTTTAACAGATTTGTACCACTAATTTAACATCACTAAAAAAAAAAAAATATTTATGGAACTTATATTATTTTTTTATTGGCCAATATCAAGGGGATCATCCACTATGGGAGGTTTCGCTAAGAGTTTTATGGTTTGTTTATACTTCCTGGAATCATGGTGACCATTTTCTGAGGTACTGTAGCACTTAAAGCAACTTATGGTTATTATGGTCTTATGGTCACTTATGGCAACTTATAGTCCCGCCCTGGGTGGTGCTTTTCTTTCGTAGGAGAAGCATCACCCAGTGCCATGGGTGTTAGTATGGGCAGTATAGGGCTTCAGTGGAAGCCTTGAAGTCCCCAAAAAAAAAAAAAAAAACTTATGGTTTAATGCAAGTTAGCATTACCCCTTTTCATTGAAAGTTCAATACATTATCAATAGTTCCAATAATTATAAGAAAATAATTACACTAATCCAAGATAAAATAATAACCTTATTTCCTTTAATCTGTCTATTTTAGTATCCAGAGAATTGCTCTTAGATTTAGATAGAAAATGATTACACATGAAAAAATAAACAAAAAACATATTTAATATACAATAAAACCATATTTACCTCCCTCCAACAGAACTAAGAGGAGTTGCATTTCTTGTTCGAGCCCTCGTACTCATACCAGATGCGATAGATATCTGGTCATCTTGGAGTAGGGCAGTCCCCTAAATAACATAAAAAACGCACTGTACAGCAGAATCTAGCTAATCTGAGTTTCGCTAGACCAAGCCTTCCATCACCATTACTTATTACTAAATATTCTTAGAAAACTGGAATTGTTTTCAATATTTAATACCAATAGCAATCATTCAGCTTTTTTTTTAATGAAGTCTGGTGAAATGACATATTTTTTATTTAAATACAGGTGTTCTTTTGTCTACATATTGCTCTCGAAATGGAAAGACAGGGTGCAGTATGAGAAATCACAAGACAATAACATTGAAGAAAAGGTATACTGTCCTTGAGTCGCTCGACAGAGATGAGTTTTTTATTTTAAGCTTGTATGAACGACCCGTCCACATACAGCATAGATCAATGCTTAGAAGAAATGAAGATTGCATTGAATAATGATTGTCTGAGAATTCGAAAGGGGATATTTCACTCTGGAGGACACTGAGAAGGTAGGCCGTGAATGTCTGTAACAGAGGAAAATATTTCTGATGTGAGGAAAATGCTTGATGAGGATCGTCGAGTGGCATATAAACAGAAAGAGAAGACATTATGGCTTCATGCACCAGCAATTCATTTAATTCTGAGAGGCCATTTAAATGTAAACAATTTTGTTGTGGCCCATCTCTTGTTTGGGTGCCCCATAGTCTAACGGAAGAGCAAATGACTCATCGTGTGACTTGGTGCCGAAAGATGCTGAATATATTCGTGTAAAGGGACATCCTACACATGTGAACAAACAGCATCGTGACTGGTGACGTAACTTGCTATATTACTATGATGGGCCGACCAATGCTCAAAACAAAGTTTGGGTATTTGATGATGAGGATACACCTATAACAGTCAGAAAATCTCGATCTGTAAAAAAAAAAAAAAAAAAAAAAAAAAAAAAAAAAAAAAAAAAAAAAAGAATGATGTATTTTTCAGATCAAGCGGAATTGTAGAGCGTGTTGTTTTGGAGACACAGAAAACTGTCACTGCTCAGTGCTACACTGAGCAGTGCCTGCCTAAAGTCATAGAGCCTATGAAAAACCTGAGACCAAAGTCAAGAATGGACACCTGGTACCTCCACCATGACAACGCACCAGCTCACCGTGCCAGAGTATTTGGCCACTGCTGGGCTGAAACTTCTTGAGCACCCTCCTTACAGTCCAGACCTTGCTCCCTGTGACTTTGCGCTGTTCCCACATGTGAAAATGAAGCCGAAAGGAAAACTTTTTTCAAGCGACGAGGACCTTCTGAGGGCTTGGGACAACGAATGTGCCTCAATCCCAGATGAAACTTGGCAGAGCTGGTTTACTGCCTGGTTTCGACATATGGAGAAGTTTATTAAATGTTGTGGAAATTACTTTGAGAAAATTAAATAGAGCTGTATTGCAAAACTTTTGTAGTACCCTTTGTAGATAAGAAACACTGTTTATTTTATTGCATATGTGATATAGATTATAAAAATATGAAAATTACCTTAGAAATAGGAGTCATAGGAATTAAAGAACCATTTCTTATTGGATAAATGTCACGGTCAGCAAACTTTTCTGAAAATCAAATAAAATTTCGCTTTCAGAAATTAGCGAACAGATTTTCGAAAGCAATGTAAATAAAATGATATTTTTACCAGTGAGCCATTCGTCGACCTTAGATTGTGGTTTTTTGAAACCATTGAGTTCTCTTTCCTGCATCGTGTAGTTGTTCCTTTCAGGTACCTTAGGAAACTTTTCATCCTTGGAATTCTTATTATTAATCAGCCTAAAGATTTGTACGATTGAAGTATCAACTAAAAGCATTTAAAAAAAAGAATGAAATTATTCTTAAATCTCACATGACTACATATCATAATCATTATTTTGATTAATATGTTATTATAAACTAAAAAATAAAATCTTACATATAAAAATCTGGTGCGATAATCACAACACACAACTTTCGCTAACCAATCTACTTAGATTGGGAATTGACTTGTTTTGATAAATATGTAAACATCATTCAGGAACTTTACAATTTTTTTCATATTTAATTACTTATTTTCGTTTGTCGCCATAAGTTATAGAGTTTTATAATTTATATTGATAAACTTGTAAGTTCTCAGTACTTTTCGATTTATTATTGTTCATATCTTTGAGTAAAGGGGTGAGAAAAATCCTAATTTCATCATTAGCCAAATTTTTTTTTTTTTTACTTCTTGCTTGATTTTTACTGTGAGTTGCTTCTTCTAAATATATCGTGAAGGTGAATCGATAATAGGTGTATTTATGTCTTGCAGTAATTAAAACTTAATTTACACAGTTTGTATCTTATGCCTTTCTGGAAACCGACAACAATTACTGTTCCTCTAAAACCACTTTATATTTCATACAGAAATTTATTATGGTACAAAGTTTGTAAACTAAAATATAATTATTAATTAATTCTGAAAACGGTTGGAAAAATTATTGGAAATTGGTTGAAAAAATTATGAAATCAGTTGGAAAAATTGACTTTCATTGGAAAAATTATGAAATCGGTTGAAAAAATTAAGAAATTTCACAGAAAAAAGCTACATTTCATTCTAATCAACAATGGGAATAAAATAATTTTCAAAAAAAAAATGTGTTTATTCAACTAAAATATAGTTATCAATATCAATGAATTAATAAAACTGAAATACTTGAGCAGGTTACAAAAATGATAATGTTATAACAAATAATCATATGACTTGAGCTACACAGTCAAGACACAGACTTATACTCAGACTAACTCGTTCAGTCACTCGTTCCTTATATATAATCGTAAATGGTCAGGTCTGTAATGTTCCAGAACAACGTGGACATTTCTACATCTTCGCGGACTAGGCTCGAAAGATCTGGACCCAAACAGTTCTACCGACCGCCTATTTTGTTCCAACAAACGGTCTGAGAGTTCACGCCATATTCGATTTAAGGTTACAATATAAATAAATAAATAAATATAGTTGTAATCACCTATCACAGCTCCAGCCAAAGTTAAATACAAGTCTAAAAGGCGAAGAGAGTAAGGCATATTGTTAATTGAAAGATATGTATTGAGAAAGCCTGCAGTGACCACGAGCACCCTCAACCTCCAGCGGAACTCGAGGAAGCTGCTGATGACCATTGCAGTGAGGAGGCAGAGCATGTGAAGGGAAATGAAGACGGCTTTATCAAAATTCTCACCTAAAATTAAAAATATAAACATAAAAAAAAATGGCATTCATCCAATACCAAAAGTATCATTTCAGCATAGTAAAATGTGAAAAAATTAAATTAAATTAAAAGTTCTGTTATTAAAAAAAGTGGGTGAACATACAGAGGCAGAGAAAATTAGGAACAAACAGAGGAGGAGAAAAGGGCAATAGCGTTGGCAACACAAAATTTGTCTGGGAGGCCATAGATAAACAACGCTGGCTGGTCTAAAGTCAGCCAATCTACCAACACCCTTTCTTAGGGTCTGGCCACACATGTCCGCACCGTAGCAATAATATAGGTTATGTCCAGAATATTTTTAATTTACCTTACATATTACCTTTAGTTATGCCTAAAGGTCAGACCACACATGTCAGACACAGGCCACTTTAGGCATAGCTAAAGGTAATATGTAAGTTAAATTGAAATTATTCTGAACATAACCTATATTATTGCTACGGTGCGGATCCAGTGCGGACATGTGTGGCCAGACCTTTAGGTGCAGTGACTAGGGATAAGTTCTAAATTTTCTGGGCGCTAGTTTATATACAGAGGACATCAATAAGAATTATAATAAGAACTGTAATTCTTATTAGGTACAAATGTAATTTAGGTAATAGGTAATAGGAATTGTAATTTAGATTAACGGGCCTGGATCTCCGAGCGTGTTTGAACAGTGGCGGTTCGAATTCGCCCTGCGATGGTTGACTTTTATTTTGTGGAGGAATAAATCTCGACCTACCCACCATGGTCAGAATAGGTTGGTTGCACCTCTAGAGTAACCCCCCGTATGTCACACATGGCCAGGTAGGGGTACCGAACAAAAAAAAAACATTTAGATAAATTAGCATTTTTAATCAATTTGTAAGTTATAATTATTATTAGAGATGGGATTTTCATGTATTTTCTTCTGAGGCTTAGATATGCACGTATATGCGTTCTAAATGGTTTTTACCATGATATAAACCATTTTTATATTACATATTTTGTGGTTTTTAAATATTTTTACATATATTTTGGTCGATATTTTACAACTTTTAAAAAATTCAATTTAAAATTATTGTTACTTATTTACTTGTTTTACCTATATTCAATCGATACCTAGAATAAATACAGTGTAAAGCAGAGAATGAACATAGGGATTAAAAAATTTCTTGGAAAACCAAAAGGCACAAAGCGATTTTCCAGAAATTTTTATTCATTTCTCAGAAATTTCAATCCCCTCCTTTTGTTATATAGATGCCTCATCCTTTAAAATGCTTATATTGCCTCAGTTGCTTTATGAATTTAGTGATGAGTGCATAGCTAATTTGTGAAATGCCAAAAAAGGAAAGAAAACAGAAAAAGCTTAGCCCCTAAGTACATTGCAGAGTTAGCAGAAAAAACATTTAAATGAGACAGTGAAGATGTCCTACATCGTTTGTGGATGCCAAAATTTCAATGTATCAACGATTTTTTGTTTTACAGCATTTCGACGTCAGTCAGTCCACATGGAAAGATCGTTCAGCAAAGAAAACGCTTTACTATGACTGAATCGTCGATTTTCCAAAGAAAATCTTAGAATGCACCTTAATTGCAAGGTTTGTGATGGTGAAGGTGAGGAAGTTTAATATACTGAACTTTTTATATATTTTGATTTTCAGTCCATCTTTTCATTTCGTTTTTTTTTGCAACAAACAACTATCACAAAAATCCCTGAATAAAACTCGCTATTTCAGCTAGTATTATCATAAAGGAGGCGTAGAAGAGCAATACTTCCTAAGCCTAACACAAGAAAATTAAGTTCTTGTAGCATTAGTGTAGGGCCTCTTCGACAATCGAAACAGTTTGGTCTCTTCATCAGGATAACAGAAAAAAGGGAACCTATAAGATCGTGCAAAGAACACGAAGATGTCCTAAAGTAAACTGAAATAATACAGAGCTTATGTGCAGGAAGAGTACATATAAAGTTTTATTAAATATAAATGTTGATATACCAGTCTCTCCAATCAATGTAGAAACCAGAGACATTTTCTGTTCAGCAAGCTGCTTCAGAGTATTAGCATTAGATGATATTTCGTTAATGGATTCGCTAATTTCTCTCAGGTCAGAGAACAAACTTTTAGACTTGGAAGAATATTTAGTACTGTGATTTTCCAACAGAGTACTAACTGTATCTATAAAAATAAAATATATACATAATAAAAAGATATATTTTAATTGAACAATACATATAATGATAATTTAAATTAGGTATTATAAAAAACTTACTGATTTTATTTATTACATTCTCGATTGATATTAACGAGTCATTTAGCCCAGTCATTAATTTTTGATGCTCATTAAATTCGTCTTTCTTCTGTTTCGACAATTCTTTACCAGCTTCATCTAAATGAAACAAACAATAAAATATATATATTTTTAAGAGTAACATTTACTAAGGTAATGTTTCAACCTCCATTGTGAGGCCTCATGGCTAAAAGATTAGGTTTGAACGGCTTATGGTTAATCAGATCTGGGCAATAATTCAAATAAAATACATTTTTTTATATTCCAAAAGATAAAATATAACAATGTTATACATTTATAAGTTAATGAAAATAAGGCATAAGTATTTTGAATCCGTATTTTTTTTTGTTCAAACTTCAGTATTTTGTAGGTGGTACTGTAGCAGAAAAGATAGTAAGTTGTTACAGATCAGGGAATGATGATCCAATAATCTTAAATAGGATAAGCAAAGCAAACTCTGTCTAATGTGAACAGGAAGCAAGAAGTGAGCAGAGGACTGAAACTCCATATCCTTAAGTCGGTGTACCTGCCTGTAATCGTATATGGCGCTGACCGACAGACAGGTGAGCAAAGTGACTGCTGCAGAAATGAGGTTTCTCTGCAGGATTGCAGAAAGAGCAAGAAGAGATTACATCTGCAATGAGAGCATAAGAGATGTCCCAAGGACTCACCAGCTGAAATAGTTCGACCAAGTCATCAGGATGAAGGAACACAGAGGCCCTCTGAAAATTATGGACTATGTTGCTGATGGTAGAAGAACCAGTGGTCGGCCAAGATTATCATATCTAGACTAAGTCTGCCATTAACCTTTACCAACTCACCCGAATCAATGTTACTTACCTACTCACCTCGGGTCAATATGACCCAGATCACAAAAAAATATTTAAATAACCTTAGGGTGTAAGATATTACTTTTAAGCAACAGGAGAAGGCTTGAACATATATATTTATTTATGTATACAATAAATGAAAGTTTTAAAATATGAATAAAATGTTGAATTATAGTTCTGAAATGAAGTACTAAAATAAAGGAACACCTTTACATTACTATTATTAACATAATTCTTTTGATTTAAAATTCAAAAATTTGTCTACAAAGAACCTTGAAGTTAAAACAAATAAGAAATGAGTGGTTTTTACAAATGCAATCCCTGCATTGGACACAGAAAAAGGCTTGCACAACTACTCACCTGGGTCAAAATATCGATTTCAATAAAATAAACACCTCCCTTATTTTCCAGACACTGGCAAGAAGTAAATAGAGTCAAAACAAAGGATATGTCAAAGTTTGGTGATACTCTCCTTCCACTATTTTATTTTATTGATATTTTTTTTTTTTAAATTACCTAGAGCTTCCTTAAACTCTTTTAGGATGCTATCGATGCTCTCGGTTTCTTTGGTGATCAAGTTGCCGATTGCTTCAAGACCAGACTTATCTTCTTCCAGTTTCGCCCCGAGCCCAGATTCAAGCCTCCTCAACCGAGTATAGCTCGCCAGAACGTCATGCTGGCTTTGAGAGATACGATCAAGGGCTACTTGCGTCGCCCTCTCTAATTTAGACTGCCTCTCCTAAATAACAAAAAAATCAAAAAATCACAGCATTAAATAATTATTGATAATTAACATCATTTCAATGAAAATATAAAATATTGTAATATAGATGTTTGATATGAATATTATAAGAATATTGTGAAAGTATTGTTGGCTAAGTTACAATAATTTATTTTTGTTTCTAACTGAAAAAAAAAAAACCTTAGAGACAAATGTAGGGAGGTTGAATTTCATTCAAATCTATTGTAATTTTGTCTATTAATTTCATTATTTTCGAATGGGTAACCAAGTTTTATAAGTTTTTATTAATTTGATATATGTTATTTTTGAAGAGAAAAAGATTAAGAGAAAAAAAGGAGTCGAAGCAGAGTCTCACGTACAGTACAATTCCATTGCGCATTCAAGCCAAGCTAATCCCCTCTCTTCACTGATACTCTTTCCACGATCTCGCACATTTTAATTCAATAAACTAAAGGCGAGGCAAAGATAATGATGCACTTTAACACATTAAACTCCAAGTATGTCCCAGGGACATACCACTCAGCGAGCCCAGATGGCGAACTACGTCTCAGGAACGTACTCAGGTATCTTCTATCCTATCCACTTAAACGCGATGGGAAGTTTTGAATTTAGTTAGGCAGCCACCTGCACTGGTACATGACGGTCATTTCGGCGTTTTTGGTTTCCTGCTAGCTGCTTTATAGCCAAAGTTGTGGATTTTAAAAGTTTTCACTCAATTTTTGTCAAATTTTAACATTATTCTCACTACTTATATTATATTTTATTATTATATTACATTATCCAGTTACAGTAGATTAGTAAAAGAACAAAAAACTATATATACAATATTTTAGGGACAACGAGATTTGTTGATGCTGAAACTGTGTTTGGGCAACCGCAAACATAATATTTTTTTTTTCGTTTTGTATAAACTAATTTATTTGAATTTCATGTCACAAACCAATTATAAATAGTGTGAATATAATTAGGTAAAGGATTATAATTGTGTAATTAATTATAATCTTGTAAATAATCTCATAAGTTAATATTATTTGTTGTTTTTTATTATACATAATGCTTTGTAAAAATAAAATTTATAATTAAAAAAAAAATATATTGATGTATAACAGTAACTTGATGATGATTTTTTAACTGAAAATTCCTATATCCATCATTAGTTTTTCAATGGCTTGGGGAATTTCAAAGGAACTACTCTTCACTTTTTTTACTTCAAATTCATTTAGAATTGTTTAATTACAAATGTACTAGATCATTCTAACGAATTCTTAATTTATTTTTATAGCAGTATTATGAAACATAAAAACAAAAATAAAAGGTAACAGCGCTTTTCACTGGTGTATTGCAGGTGAACAAACTCTTTGACAACTCTGATGGGGACGTAGCGGCTCACTGATGACCCAAAACCCTCCGGCTCTCTGGCTCACCTAGAGATTATGGAGCCGGCGTTGAATGTGTTAATGAAAATAATTCTGCACATTAGTATACTGTAGCTGTCCTTCATAATCACACACGAGATAAGAACAAATCTTACATGAAGAATGGCCATTTGCTCTATGTGAGTCTTGGCTGTAGCAACAAGGCGGTTAACAGTCATCTCGGCGAGAGCCCTGAATTGTTCCTGTCGAGCGGCGTAGCACACGGCTCTCGCTCGATTGCTCATGATGTGGTATGCGTTCCAAGTTTCGGCATCCATGTTGCTTGTACACGCTTTCAGGCTCTGAAAAAATAATTTCAGTCTAATATCAAAATGAACAATGAGAAAAGGTAGCTAATTTGTTTACATCATACACATTAAATATTACTTACTTTACTTAGTTTTGAAATATTTTCAGTAATCTAATAACTCTTTTCAGCAAAAGAAGGTTAAAATCTACTAATTTAAATATTGAAACATGTCTGGAATTTAAATCACTCTCTAATATTAAAAATAAATTAATTATGTACCTGCAAATGAAATATTTTTTTTTTTTTTTGTATACAAACATCACTTTTCATGGCAAACTGTTAATGAAAGATTTTTTTTATGTTATCTTGATAAAAATGATTTTGATTTTTACCATAAAGAATTTGTGATGCCTCACTTCATGATTATAAGGAATATGATTTGCACTACACAGCAGTTTCTTTGTTTAGTGTTCCTCTCTCAGATTTTTCATGTTACTAATAATTCCTTAATGCTTCGATTCATGCTTTAATGTCTCGAGTGAGGTACTCATTATATATTATAATATTAAAATTTGGACAAATAATATTAGTCATTGTACAAGAACAAATTTAATATTGTACATTATATATAATATAGAAAAACATTATTACCAGTAAAAGTTATAATGGCTTATTGCACAGGTTTAGAAGGTAAATAAATTCTTTTATTTTTTTGTTAAGAACAATATTCTTTACAGAACATATCTAAATTTGTCTAAAATTTATGAAAAATTTTTCATGATTAATTTTTTTTTTTTTATTATGATTGAGTATTTTTTCCTTTTGATTAATTAAATGTTCCTCCTCTAGCCTGACATATAATTACTTCCTCATTCAGCCAACTCATTCCCTGATCAGCAGCACATTGTTGACAGCTAAGAATTAATAATAAAAGTAAAAAAATAATCCTATATTCAGTCTCAACATATTCAATTATTGATTAGATAGTGGTGGAAGTGTTGATTTTAATGTTTACATTAAATCAGAATTTCTAAAAGTGATGAATTTGCATATAATTTCCACTATTGTTTGATCAATAAATGAATGCATTGAGACTGCATCTGGGAATATTTAAAAGTTAATCATTGATAGGTATTTTGTATGGCTTTCAACAGATTCTAGTTATCTCATTAAAACTCTTCTTCTTCTTCTTCTTTTGCTTATCCCCTTCGTGCCTTTCAGCGTTGGGGACATTAAAACTCTAATTAATCATAAAATAATTTATAAAAATGATTTTATATAAATTAATTTCTAGCGGTTTATATGTATCCTAATTCTTATGAATACAATCACATTACCATTTCTTCAGTACATGGAAATGTTTTTCGCCCTTCAACATCAGCTTGACAATTCAAAAGGTTAACTGAAAGTTTAGCAATTTCTTCGTCTGAAAGAGTGCCACAAGATGCCTTGATTTTCATTACGATCTGCTTAAACAGAGAAACGAATAAACAATGATATAGGGGAAAGGCCTTATCTATGACTGTTAACACTAATGAAAAAAATCTGTGTAATGCTAAATTAAAAATTACAAATAATTATAAAAATGTTATAATCATTGATGAATGGCCCAAGATCTCATAACCACTCCAAGGATTAAATAATTGCCAGTTTTTGAAATCCCACCTAAGCTGTGATCATGAAATCTTAGAAATGGAGTCAATCTAGAAATGGAACTTTGTAACATAAAAAGTTATGTACAAATAAAGGTAGTTCTCTTATTTACTTCTGAGATCGTCCCGCTAATCAGTGTGGCCCCCAACTGAAAAAGATCCATTTGAGAGTTACTTTAGCTCTGAAGAGCGAACGCACTGAGCAGAAATTGAAAGCCGGGACCTACTAAAGTTAATCAAGGCCGTTTAGTATTGAAAAAAAATTTAATGAAAGTTCACTTATTTAACAGTTACATAACTTTCTGAACAAAGGACACACCTAAAAGTAACAAAGGGAAGCTCTACCCATGTAATATCATAATCCACAGCCCAGAATTAAGTTACATGAAAAGAGATAACATAAAACACATATTGATTTAAAGTTAACCGTGTTGTAATTCTTACTAGACATTTTTTGAAATTAGATAGAACAGTTTGGTTCTAGTTTCACTATGTTAATTCTGCGGAAAACCAAAATGGCCCCGATCTCCACTGAAAAGGACCTGTTAAGGAGTTTATTTAAGAGCGAGCGAGAGTCAATTCTGGGATTTAATAAACCTGACCAATGCCCTTATGACTGCAATATGTGATGAGTCCACTTAAATGAAGGCAAGACAATAAGTAATATAGGGTAAGCTATACTGTTCCTTCTTTATTATACCTTTCAATAGCCCAGTTTTGAAGGCTGTTAATAACTCTTGACACCATTGCCAAAAATAAACCAATGTAAAAAATATAATTAAATATTTTTCAAACTTCCATCTCATTTCTGAAACTTTTGATCTTAGGAAATAGTCTAGAGCTAATTTTACCAATCACGAACAATTAGGGCCTTTTATCCATGGATTAAAATATTTTGACCAATATGGATTACTAATAGTACTTACTTTATGCTGACAGACATCTAGTTGGGAGAGCTTCAAGCCCGTTATTTTACTAGCTTCTACCAGAAACTTATCCTCAGGTCCTAATTCTTCAAAGGGGATTTCTAAAAGTGGGGTGGAAGAACCTATGAACTGGGGGGTTGAACCCCATCCAAACCAGTCCAGAATATGTGAGGAACATTCTTGTCTCAATAATAATCCTAAAAATATTAATCTACTCAAAGTCATGGCTTTCGGATAATAAAAAATCTAAGCATTTTGGTAACTGAGGTTCAGCTAATCTCTTCCATTGTTGACATTTTGTCACAGCCAACAGATCCCGCCAAAATTTAATCACGCTTAAAAAATTATAATTTGTCAAGAAAAATAAGACATTTTTATCTTTTGTAAGAGTGTTCATTGAAAAACAGATTATAATATGTCCATTTTATTAAGATTTAATAAATAATATTAACTATAATTATAAGCCCCAAGGCCTATTTAACTCATCCCGATCAATGAACTCTGAGTAAACATAAAAATCCAAAGAGGTCCGAAGACATAACACAACAAAAATTTAACTTTTTATTGATTTCAGTAAGTTAGTAAGAATTTCTGAAATGAGAAAATCTTAAATAAGAACCATTCTTCCTAAAGAAGTAAAAAAATACTTAATTTCTCTAATTCCCTAATATCCAAATTTCATTACTTACTAATACTGGCCACTAGTTAAATAAAGAAAATTCTATTTACAATTCCAAAAGTTTACTTTTCTGCTGTCACTTCTTCATTATTGATAACCATAGATTTCATAATCACACCGCAGACGAATTTCGAATTTGTTTTTGTGTATCAAAAATAAATAAACGTGTACTAGTATCCCTTTGATATTTCTAGACTTAGCCAATATTGGAGCCGTTTAGAGAGACACTGTACTCAACTGCAAAAGGACCCTTCCGGGTGTTTATTTATTTCTGAAGAGTGAGCGTAGCGAGCTGGAGTCGAAAGCTGGGATCTAACAAAGCTAATCGATCTCATTTTTATCTTTAAATGAAGCGATGTGGGTAAGCTTATTTAACGGTCACATAGTCTCCCTAATAGGCCACACCCAGAAACAGCATAGCGATCGACAATAGGGTGCGCTAGTAGTTTTGCAAAATGTTGGAAAGAACGGGAATAGGCATAGTTGGTGTAATAGAGATAATTGGTAATTTTAAAAGACTATTAATTGTAGGGCAGGCTATCCTTGATGCGAACCACATAATTACATGTGGAATAATATCTAGTAGTAAAAAAAAACAAACAGTTATTTTACAAGCCTTGTGCCTTCAAACAAGCGATCTTAAAGGACTGCCCCAATATAAAAGTGGAAATCAAATTTATTATTAATAATAAGCAGTTTTCTTGTAATTGTACGTGTAAAGCTGGTAGTTCTGGTAAATGCAAACACATCACCATTACTTTACGTTTTTCGGTTAGCAATAATATTAATTACCTATTCATACAATCATTGGTATATCAGCTGTCATTTTCATGATAGTCATAGTCATGATAGCTTAGTCAGAATGTGTATAATCAATCGCCGTATAATCTACCCTCTTAAGGTCTGGACACACATGTCCGCACCGGATCCGCACCTAAGCATTAATATAGGTTATGTTCAGAATATTTTTAATTTGACTTACATATTACCTTTAGTTATGCCTAAAGTTCAGGCCACACATGTCAGACAAAGGCCACTTTAGGCATAACTAAAGGTAATATGTAAGTTAAATTAAAAATATTCTGAACATAACCTATATTAATGCTACGGTGCGGACATGTGTGGCCAGACCCTTACACGTTAATAAACGCTCTGTTACTTTCTATGTACTTCGTATTGTTGGTATTATTTTTTTGATCCCTCTTTATAAAAGGCATTTCAGTAATGACTATTCAGTAATCTAATTATAATTATAATTTAATTTTTAACGTTTTAACATAAAAACGAAAAAGATAGGCTTTCTCAGTTTCAGTTTGTGGGAAACAGAACCGTCTAATACGTAAGTAACTTTTTGAGGGATATACTTTGTTGCTGTAAAATTAAATAAATAAAATAAAACAATGGCTATATTGACAGATCTTTTTATTAGTAATAACCCAAACTTTAAGAACATCGAATACCTCCACTAGGCGGGTATTTTTAGAAGTTCCTTATTTCAGTTCATTTCGTTTGCAATTTTGATGTCGGCATTCTTCATGGGATACAATTGTTCTAGTACATCCTGTAATAATAAAAAAGGTCTCATGAAAGTATAATTAAATCAATCTTATTAACTTTAAAAACAATCTTTAATCTTAACAGCTCCATCTAGTTAAATAAGTATCTGTACTTGCAGCTCGACATCATGGATGCAGAAAATAACCCACCCATACACTTAAAAATGCTGATTTCCCCTCAGAAATAACTATCAATTGGCTATTAACCAAAACCAGTAGATAAAAGAATTGCGGTCAACTCAACTACTCGTTTAGGTGGTGGCGGATGCGAGATACTGTAACGCTGTCTACCACCTTTTCTAACTTAAGGGATTCAACTCACACAATCATATGTTCTTTTGTTAATTAGTTTAATTTCATATTAAGCTTTATGTAATTACGTAATAAGATTATTCTACAACTGCCCTGATAGAGATTCCTCTATCAGGGCAGTTGTAGAATAGTATGTATTATAGTATGTATTAGGCATTCGCCTAAGGGTAGTTAGAATACGAGAACGTATAGAATAGAATACATTTCTCGTATAACGTTCTGGGAGATCTCAGGAAACTGAGAATCAGTGTTTAGCATACGCAGTTATAGACTTAGTAACACAGTGAATAGTTCATCTATTCATCATTTTTCAAAGTATGTTGTTATAAAGCAGAAACTTACCAAACATTGAGTGTTTAATTAATTTCAACTTACCAAAAATTTGAAATGTTCGTTGATATCAATTACTACCAGATTTTAATACAATGTTTTTAAATCTTATTAAAAAAAAAAAAAAAGATAGCGTCAGATAATTTTTTTATGTCCATTAAATGGTATTTTTTATTTTTTATTGGTATTTTTTTTGGGGGGGGGGGGGAATTCAAGGCTTCCACTGAAGCCGTATACTGCCCCTTAGGGTGTCCCTTATTTTTCAAAGTTTTAAATTTCTAATACATAGGTGTTAGTTTTGTTCATTTGCCTCTAAAACACTCAGAAATAAATTTTTACCTTATTTGGAGTACGATAACCCGTGCCGACTTGCATCGAATCATGTTCACACAGTAGTGGTGCGTTTTCACGGCATTTGTCATTTTTCCTCAATTATTCTCGCGATTAACACGTATTGTTTTACATTTAAAAGATGGCAGTGGAATTAAGAAGCAATAAAAAATGTGTTTTCTTAGTTGGTGACGTCAATTACCAAATAACAGGCGCAAAGTTACCGTCTAATCGTCAAGTTCTTGCAGTACTTTTTTTTAACATTCGCGAAGTTAAATTGACTGTTAGTGAAAGTGCTAATCTCGTCATTCAGGGGTGTATTATATTTTGGCAAAAAGCTAAAATCCCTACCAGAGCTATACCTAACTGTGTAAAAAACCAACAAGATATATTTACAAGCGCCGTGAGGAGGACTTTAAGAACAATTTAGATAATTTATTTGATATAGTACACGCTGATACTTTGGAACGGATGAAAATTGAAGAAGATATAATATTTTTACATAGGGCGCCCAGGGTGTTTAGCGGGTGTAGATAAAAATTTAGCTGAAAAATAAGAAAGGTCAAGACAAAGGAAATTGAATGAAGAGAAAAAAAATATGTGAGCAAAGTGTATCGGAGGTTAATCGTCATCTGTTACTACTCAAGATTCTATTCAAACACAAGGACATCACGATCAACTTACCAGCTCTGATGAAAGCCTTGAGGGACCCTTAACATCCACCTATCAAATGTTAAGTTCTCAAACTACTAAAAAAAGAGGAAGGAAAGACTTTATCACGCCTAAGTTAGTTGCAGCTTTAGATAGATGCCAATTAAGCATAAGGGATTCTGTCTATATATTTCAGGCGTTAGTAGAAGCACTTGATCATAGCTGTGATGATTTTCCGATGAACAAATCGTCTATTCAACGTATTCGCACACAGAGTCGAAAATATGGAGCAGAATCTATAAAACCAGATTTTCAGAATAATATGCCTGAAATGGTGACCGTTCACTGGGATGGAAAATTATTACCTGGACTTGACGTGAGAAGTTCTAAAGAAGAACGCCTGCCAATTCTGATTTCATTTGCAGAAAAGGAACAACTGGCTGTACCCAAACTGGAGAGCTCTTCCGGCCAGGATCAAGCTTAAGCTGTGTTGAACGCACTTTATGACTGGAACCTCGATGGCGAAGTACAAATAATGTGCTGTGACACAACTGCGTCTAATACAGGGCGATTGAAAGGAGCTTTTGTACTTTTGGAACAAAAACTCGTAGAAGTAGACAGGAAATAGCTACTTCTTGTTAGACCCCATCACATTTACGAACTGGTTTTAAAATGTGTGTTCGAAACCAAAAACTACCAAGTCACAAGTAGCCCTGATATCCCACTATTGAAAAAGTTTAAATACAACTGGAAAACTACGTCTGTTTATTCATTGCGGTTTTATATGTAAAACCCTGGCTTGGATGAAGTCTGGCGGTGAAGGCACCAAATCAAGATTTGTGCTTTTTAAAGGGGCTTAATACAATAAATAGTACTATTTTTGATAAATTGTTAATAATACTGCCTTATTTATTGTTGCAGGAAAATCATTAAGTGATTTTGTGTCTGTCAAGAGCACAAATTTATTTTCTCGATTAAACATTGATAAGAATTTCCTCCAGAGACCCGCTTCTACATGGGATAAACATGCTGCCTATTCAGAGGCGAAAAGAAAAGTGTTTTTTTCCCTTGGCTGAAGAAAGAGCCAAGGAGGCCAAAAGGCTGAAAGAGCTGGAAAAACTTATGCAAGATTTGCATGGTTTTATCACTCCAAAGGAAGACCAAAAGCAATTTTTGCTACGATGTGTTCTGGAGCATAGAAATCTGTATCCAGACAGTAAAAAAGAGGATAAAGAAAATAAAATATCCTGACTGATCAGTAATTTTATTTCCTTTTAATTAAGATTTCATAAAAAATTTAATATTTCTATTGATTTAGCTATATAACGGAAAGGGTTAAAAACTGCAATTTTCAAAATCTTCAGAGTTCTGTCGGCACGGGTTAACATTGACGTAGGAGGATGGAATTTTGTATTTAAGTAAGTCTGGGTAGTTTATAAAGAAATAGGAGGTATGCATTTCGATATCTAAAAAAAATTATTTTCCACTTATATAAGGGACACCCTACTGCCCGTACTACACCCATGGCACTGGGTGATACTTCTCCTATGAAATAAAAGCACCACCCAGGGCGGAACTCGAACTCGCAGCTCCGGCATGGGAGTACGGTGCTTTACCGCACAGCCACACCGGGCCCCCCATTAAATGGTTGTATTATTTTATAGTAGGTACCCCTCGCGGCGAAACCATCTTACTCATCGAAATATCACACTTCTTAGTTCTATTCCTGATTCATGGACTAATATTCGTATTCGAGGATCAACCATTTCAAATAATCAATCTCATTAGTTCTTTAATGTTAAAGAATGTAAAATGTTAAACCTTCAGTTAAAGTTCGAATTGGGCAATTACCGGCAGGCTCAAAGGCCAGATAAAGTAAGTGGTTGAGAGAAATTAAATCAGGATTGGAGCTTGAATTTTAACCAGTGGGAGCAAGCCTCTTTCATTACGCTTTCAATGTTTTGACCGCTGTGATTTGATTTTTTTTTGACACATTTTTAACTTTACATTATAATAAATAGGTAGAAGGAATTCGGAAGTCATAAGATCGTTAAAAGAAGGGCTATACCACTTTCCTCAGCTAAAGGCAACTAAGAAGCAGCTATAATACCAACCAAAGAAGATTCTTTTTAAGCATTGAAGGTTTGTTTAAACAAGCAGTCCACCACCAACTGACACAATGTAGTCCGGACACGTAAAATTACGTTTTTCGCCAACTGTGCATAGAGGGCGGATCACTAAGTAATACGTTTGCGAAGAACGTAATTTCTCGTGTCCCGACTGCAATGTGTTAAAATTCTTGAGTCTATCGGTGTCTGTTGGAATCCACCATGAGCGGATTGACATTGCTTCTTGGCGAAAAATTTCGCATTATAACCGCAAGAATAACCCCTCTATATGCTAAAAAGGTGCTTCAGAAGACGAAAAAAAAAAAAAAAAAAAAAAAAGAGTTGAAATTGTTTTTAGATTTTTACCCTTCTGGAATCTTTCTTAGCACTAAGCGCCAGGTAAGAAATTGTTTAGAAACACTTAGAATAATAATTACTGAATCCAAACATTTATACACTTATAGTATTTATTAATCTAGGTTTTGATATGCTTTGTCGACATCTAAGGAAGAATTTGTAATCGATACTGATACCACATTAGCAACCAAAATATAACCTCTTTAAAATGTTAATAGTTTCTAAAGAAGTTATATCTATGCGTAAGTAACAAATCAGACTCTTATACTTGTCAACCTAAGGAAATAATGATTCAATGATAAACTATTCATATGTATATGTGTCGCGGAAAAAGGGGAATCACATCCGAAATTAAGTATCCAAGTCGTGTATCATTACTATAGTACTTTTGCTTAAATTTCTATAATGGTATGTAATTTAATTATTCATACACATTGAAGTTATTCTTAGGCGTTCCCCTGTAGCGTTGCCTGCTCTGTGGTTGACTATGAGAACCATATTTCTGATTATTGGAAGACTTTTGGATGTTGTAAGCAGCCTCCGTGCTCCTTCCAACGTTTTCAGAAAATCTAACTGAAGCAGGTCGCCTAGATACTCTTTTAAGGATCTCTCCTGTGGAACTGGAGCTTTTGACCCACCTCAAGATCGTAGAGTGGTCGGGAACGGTACCGTCGCGCCTTATGTTAAAATACCGTCTGAAATCTTGCTGTGTGTGTTCCACTGACTCTGCGTTGACGTAATAACGTCGCACAGCGAAGACGCGATGTTCTACATCCCAAGACATGCCTTATACTGGTATTATATATCCTCAGGTGGAGAAATATCGATACTATTATTCTAAATTAAGTCCAAGGCATTTCATTTTGGATCACGGTCGCAAACGACTCTAGAGTGCGCTAGTAGATTAAAAATGGCGGTAATATTAGAGTAGTTGAGGTGGACATAATTGAGCATTTTAAAAGACCTTTAATAGAAGAACAAGCTATTCATGATACTAACTACATAATTACATGGGTAATAGTGTCTGAAAGTGAATACAAGCTTATTACTAGCCATCTAAGCAAAGCCCTAGTTAATTTGAGAATCTTTGCTAAATTTTGAGTCCAAATATTAACCCTATGTTCAATAGTTTAAGTTAACGTTTTTCCTATGGATTGATATCAATGTAATGAGTTGATCTGTAGTGATTGGCAAATTTTATAAAAACGTTGATGATTTATGAAACACTTTTAGTCTCAGACTATTTTTATATATGGTGGTACAAGTTAGATATTCGCGGGCGCAAGCGACGGTGCTGCTTCTTTACTAGAAGTAGAGAAACGGGGATAGAAGCCGGGCCACTACCTGGGATTCATAGGGTTTTTCGGCATTTTTAATTCATTTTTCCATAATTAAAACCTGATTAAGCAAAATATTATTTGAAAATGTCTAATAGGTATTGCTCGGTCCCTCAGTGTCCAATTAGAAAATCAAAAGACGTGTCATTCCATTTATTTCCAAAAAATAAAAAGCTTCTTAAAGAGTGGATTGTAAAATTGAGAATAGATAAGCCTGTTTCGAAACATATGACCATAAATAGTCTTCATTTTAAAGAAAGTGACTATATTTATCCAGGTAAATATTGGTATTTGACATTTTATTATTCCAAAATGCTAGTTTTATGCAAATAACATTGGGACTATAGTGTCTTAGATTTGTTTTTCTTTTTTAATTTTTGTCTTACATTCGTTGTGCTTAGTTGTTCCAAGTTTTCAATGCGATGCCTGATAAAGTTTTGACAAATAAATAAATAAATAATACAAAGAAACTAAGCTATCATGAAAATGACAGCTGTCATAACAATGATTGTATGAATAGGTATTTAATGTTATTACTAACCGAAAAACGTAGAGTAAAGTTACAATGATGTGTTTGCATTTACCAGAACTACCAGCTTTACTGGAAATTTGCTTCTTCTTATTATTAATAAATTTGATTTCCACTTTTATTTGATGGGGCAGTCCTTTAAGATCGCTTGTTTGAAAGCACAAGGCTTGTAAAATAACTACTTTTTCGCTTCTAGATACTATACCACATGTAATTATGTGGTTTGCATCAGGGATTGCCTGCCCTTCAATTAATCGTCTTTCAAAATTACCAATTATGTCTATCACGTCAACTATGTCTATCCCCGTTCCTTCCGACATTTTGCAAAACTACTAGTGCACTCTATAGTCGATTGCGCCCGGGAATCAGATAAATAAAAAAAATTATATTTATCATCGCTAAGTATTGCAGTAGCAAGGGTTCACAAACCTACAATAATCATTGTAGATCAATAGGTTTAAAAATGTGAAATAGGGCATGCGCAGCATTTTGTTTATGTGGAGCAGTTGGTAAAATTTTTGTCTAGCTGCGGGTCTATTTGTGAAGACCACATCCAGTTACTTTTAGTAAACAGTTACTTCTTTTAAACACTTAATTTTAACTTATTAATACACTAGTAGGGGAGAGCGGGGTTGGTTGGCAACAGTTTTCACTTTTTTGATTGTTGAGTCGTTCCTGTTAATATAATCCCAATAGGGCTGATACCACTGTAAACTTCAAGTATTAGAGTACTTCAAGTATTTTTTTTCACCACATAATATTTAATACTAATTGTAAGACCATAGAAAATTGAAGAATTCGTCAATCCGGAGTATGCCAATTAACCCCATATGTGGGGCAGGTTGGCCTAGAAGGTGGGGTTGTTTAGCCATCTCATTCAAGTACTGCCTGACACATATTATTGTTAATAAAAGCTGTACTATAATGGTACAATAATTATGAATAGGTTTTTAACAGCTTTTAAGGGAAAATAGAATGACAAAAAAAGAAGATAGAAGTTTAGTCTGTCGTCACTCTCTGCATAAGAAAAATTGCTCTCATCCTCCTTAAAGACAATTGGTAGTTTCATCTTTGTTTATGTTTACCTTGCTTTTGTGAATTGCTACTGCGCAAACGAACCCCAGTTGAAGAGAGCCAACTAACCCCACAGGAGAGATCATATGAAAGATGGCTGCCAGGACAGGGGAGAACAACCAAACAAGAAACTCGTTAGTCGAAAGGTTAGGTTTTTAAATTGGGGCTTTGTGAACAGAATTGGAGTCAAATGTTTTGCCATGCCTTTAAACCAAATTTACTGAAAATATAAAAATTTACTTACATATTGTAAAATCAATCAATGAAGCACACTCTTATCTACACGGATAGCATCGGATTGAAAACTCAGGACAAGACTCAGTATAATGGTGGGGTATAATCCTTCACAACAGGTGTGACGGAAACTATAAGCCAATGGCCAACCTACCCCCTATGCCAACCAACCCCGCTCTCCCCTACTGAAGTGCGGCTTCAAATTAAGGCCCGATCTCCACTGAAAAGGACCCTTTTGGGGCTTTATTTATCTCTGAAGAGCGAGCGGGAGTCGAAAGCTAGAATCTATTAAAGACAATCAAGACACTTTTTAACTAAAAAAAAGGTGATGGGAGTTCGATAACATTGCGGTCACAAAACAGGCCACGCCCATCAGCCGCTCTTCAGTACCTTTACCTTTATTTTGATAACAATATTTATAACCTGTATTTGCAAATAATGGCCTAGATGAGAATAACAACAATATATTTCAGCTATGAATATTTATTTATGATAGAACACAACCTTGTTCTAAGTAATATTTCATTTTCTAGCAAATAATGTAATCCCTAGTTTTTTTCAGAAATTTCTTGAGCTAGTTTCAAAAGACCCATTTTTATTATCAGCGAAATTACAAATTAAGGTTATCACTGTTTATAACCACTACAGATTGTTGAAAGTAACTGTTTACTAAAAGTAACTGGATGTGGTCTTCGCAGACCCATTGCTGGTAATATTCTTATGCCTGGGGAAGAATCCTGACCTTGTAAGGCTCAATGAATGCTTCAAATAAAACTTATTGATATAACGTTCAGGAAATAGGCATTGCCATGAACAATATATGATTGAGAACCCGATAGCAAGTTTAAAAATCTGGAGCGTGCGCGCAACACACAACTTTCTCTTACCAACTTACTTAGATTAGAAATTGACGTGTTTTGTTAATTGTCATTTCTCAAAGTCCCACATTTTTCCACATTCATTTCTCATTTTTATTTTTATTTGCTCTCTAAATTACACTACATTTTTTTATTATTAGTTAAGGTGTTGACCAAATAGCGAACTTAAAAAATAAACTTTATTGCTCAAAAGTACAAAGATTACATAAAGATAGATTTTACTGCTAGTTGCTACGACTAAGGATAGACTAAGAATGATCCAATATGTCATATGGATAGCCCAAGTGGAAGGGAAAGAGGAGGGGGTTTCTGATTATACAGCTGGAGAAGCACCTGACTAAGGGAAAAAGGTTTAAAAGACTTTTATTGTTTATGGCTCGTTAACTATTTAATAAAAGTGTTTACTTGTGATACTTTAGCAATGCAAGCATAATACTCCGAGTCGTCTGATTTTATAGTTCTCTATGTAGTTGCTTAAAGCTTCATTTAGTTACCATGAAACATATAATTTCCATTAAATGAACAGAACGGCTTTAATTATAAACAATGGTCTGTCATTAAAGGTGAACTCCACATGCGTAGACTCAAAGTGTTTTATGAGTTGACGGAATATTTTTCTTTTTTTCTCCTCTACATGTTTACTTAATTTTTTTCATGTTTCATATTTAGCCATTTCTTATTTTTAGGCGTAACGAGAGACAGTTAATTACTCCATATAAACAAAAAAGATAGGTACTTTATAGGAAAACCAAAAAGGTCACTTCCCCATTTGAGCCCCCTCAGAACATTTTAATAATGATAAAGCTTAACTGACATTAAAGAAGACCTAATTTTCATTAAAAACGATGAATTTGATCAAAATCATTAAAGCTGTTTTTGTGATAATCGAAAAAAAGGTAAAACTTGGGAAAAAAGTTATGAAATGAAGTGCCCCCTCCACTTGACCAATTTTGATGAAATTTAATGTTGGCTGTCACATCTTTGGAATATACATACATCAAATACCCAGTTTGATCAAAATCGTTAAAGCGGTTTTTGAGGAAATAAAAAAAAACACGTGAAAATGATACAAAATTTATTAAGTAAAGTGCTCCCTCCGGTTGATCAATCTTGATGAAACTTTTGCAGTCCTATTTCCGGCATATAAATACATCAAATACTTAGTTTAATAAAAATCGTTAGAGCTGTTTTTGAGAAAATAAAAAAAACACGTTAAAATTATACAACATTTATTAAGTAAAGTACCTCCTCCGTATGACCAATTTTGGTGAAATTTTTGCTGCTACATCGCGGGCATATACATACCAATTTCAAGTTTGCACGGTTTATAGTTCTTGAGCTAGTCTGTTCACACACAGACCATTTCGTGGGACTTAGTTATTTGGACTCAGGGGACCCTAAAAGGTGTATTTCCTTGAAAACCGGAAGTCGAAATTTTTCACGATCTACTTTCCCATACTATTTCTTATATGTGTAAGTGAAAGTAGAACCTGGAGCCAGGGGACATTGATTGAATGACACTGGGCATTAATCCCCCAACCCCCTCCCCTGGTCCAGGAAACCCCATATAGCTTAAAAGGCGAGAATGGGACGACCAGAAAAAAAAAGAAGAGAGCATATTTAAAAGTTAAAATATATGTGTTTATACAGGGTGTTTCGGAATTGCACGGCACTATTTTAGGTACGTGTTCTCTAACACAAAATAAACAAAAAAGTTCATATTAACATGTATCTCAAACTCATTTATTAAACAGATATCAAAGGTTAAAGATTTATTATTACTATTTATTTATTATTATTACAACATTTAGAGTAAACTTTCAAAGGCGCCTCCGTTTTGTTGAATGCAACATTCAGCACGACGAATCCATGCTTCTCTGGCTCTTCGTATAGCATCAGGATGGTGGTTGATAGTTACTGCGGCTTCCACGATCCGATTTCTTAGCTCTTCTTGCGTGTCAACTGCCGCAGAATAAACCATAGACTTCATCCAGCCCCACACAAAATAATCTAATGGCGTTAAATCCGGAGATCGTGGTGGCCATTTAACAGGTCCGTTTCGACCAACCCATCGGTCTCCATTAGTTGCATTTAAATAATCAGTGACACTATGAGAAAAGTGAGCTGGAGCACCGTCATGCATAAACCACAGCCTTTGCCTAATGCCTAGCGGAATATCTTCTAGAATATCATGCAGATTATTTTGCAAAAAATGCAAGTAAGATATACCTGACAGCCTAGGTGGCAAAAAGAAGGGGCCGATGATTTTGTCGCTTAGAAGACCACACCAGACATTTAAAGAGAATGTATGTTGGTAATGTCCAACAGCAATCGTATGAGGGTTTTCTTCGGCCCAAGTATGGGTATTTCGAAAATTAAGAATCCCATTTCTTGTAAAGCAAGATTCATCAGTAACCAAAATGCAGTTCAGGAAGTTAGGATCTCGTGTGCATTGTCGAATTAACCAGGGGAGAAATTTCTGCGCTTGTTATAATCTTGTGGTAACAAATCTTGCCTACTTGATACGTGAAATGGATATAATTGTTGTTCGCATAAAGTTCGCCATACGCTGGTAGAGGAAACATCGAAACGACGTGACAATCTTCTGGTACTAGTAGTAGGAGATAACTGAACAGCATCGAGTATTTCTTCTTCTACGTTTGCAGTTCGTCGAAATCGTTGTCGACCGGCGTTCACTCGTATAGGTTTTAGCGTACCATTATCCCTAAGACGTCGTTCAATGGCCTCAAACGTTTTACGATTTGGTATTCTTCGGTTAGGAAATTTTTCACGATATCTTCGAACAACAGCAGCACCGTTTGTATGTACCTCGCCATAAGTTAAAAGCATGTCTGTTTGTTCATCAAAAGTGAATAAATTTGTGGTATCTCCCATGATAATCATAAATTGAACTGTGTCACAAGATTCACTCACACTAAAACACACAGAACTAGACAAACAGATGAGCAACTACTGTCATTGCTTATCGTTCATTTGTTTATCAGGTGATTAAAACCTTTTATTTAGTATTAAACACTTTAAACGTTGTACAGTCAGTCTTAATGCCGTAAATAAATAATAAATCTTTAACCTTTGATATCTGTTTAATAAATGAGTTTGAGATATATGTTAATATGAACTTTTTTGTTTATTTTGTGTTAGAGAACACGTACCTAAAATAGTGCCGTGCAATTCCGAAACACCCTGTATAATGCTTAATAAATATAGTTAATGAATACAAATTTATTTAATGCGTAGTTTTTGTTTCTCAAAATGTTTAAGGGGGGCAGCTGCCCTCCCTTTGTGATGCCTGTGGAGGGAACTAGGGATGGGCCTCACTGGCCTACCTGCTACTTTGTCATTTTTGTCACTGGTCCTTCAACCATTGGAAGATCAGTGATACACTATAAGACTAGCCTATTTTGACAACCATTATACAATAACAAAAATAAAATAAAATAAAGGAAACAAACTTCCTAGAGACCAGTGATAACAATAGGTTAAACAGATGAGTAGGTTTCAGTACCTGAGCTAACTCACAAGTACCCAAGTTTCATTTAGTCACTAATATGAAAGTAGAAATTATTATTTTTCGTCCGCATCCACGTCTATTGCCTTCAACTATTTTACATACTTCTCGAAATTTTCAGCTTTCCAAACATATGATACACATACATTACCTCTTATTAATAGCGATTGAAATTGTCAAACGAAATTTGTAGGTATTTCTGTTGAAAGCCTGAAGTTGAAATTTTTCAAGATTGCAAAACTTCCATATTCCACTAAGGGAAAGTAAAGAAGGAAGCATATTCTACCTTTTACTTTAGGAAATGAAGTATGTACATAAAAAATAGGGAAGAAGAAACTAAGCCTGAATAAATCCAAGTTAAAACAAAAAACAACAAAAGTAATTTGTATTACTTTTATTTATTTTTTTTTTTTAACGTTCACGTTCTGTAATTCATGCTCCTCATCCATTGGCGACTGAGCTTAATGTTTTTCGCCCTATTGGACGGGAGCTATCCAAGGGCATTATGCAGTATTGACCATCCAACAATAATGAAATAAACAATACAACCCTACCTAATACCCAACAGTCGTGGAATGTTTTGAGATTGACTAAAGTATAATAAGTGTAAATATAAATCAGAAAATAGGTTATTACATCAATTACTTAGTATTAATAACAAAGTTTGAAAAATATCGCTGTATATTTATTTTATAATGAAATATTTACATTATACTTAATTCACTTTTATTTTGTTATCTCCACATTAATGTCAAGATACATAATCATGTGCTGTATCACAGTCACTAAGATCTGGTTCTATCTGTAAAACAAAGAGATACATTAACATTAATTAAAACAGTTCTACATTATTTGATTTTATCATCATAAACTACATTGCTAATTAACTGAAGTGAAATATTTTTTATAAAGAACACATATTTTGGCATTCCAGCTTTTATATTTAACATATATAATTTTGTAGAAAGTGTTGGAAATAAGGTGACAGAAAAAGTAAGGCTCCAATCAAAATCATCCCCCACCCCCCCATAAAGTGGGTTCATCTTTTGTTTCAGTTATCATTGCAATACTATGATCATCTGAGCAAGAATCTTCCTCAAATGCAGTATACTGAAGATTTCATCCAAAGTATAGTGAATGAATCCTATTCTCAAAGACTTTTGAGCATTTTTTCAGTAAGGATTGTTAGTTGAGAGGACAATAATAAATGTGCAGATGGAATTAACAGTACTTTTCTGTTATAAGGCCCAGAGAAAATGTTTTTAATTTAGTTAGTACATTGCTTTAAGGAGAAGCAGGGTTATCACCAGTGTTGCTAGGGAGGTAACTAAGAGTTACCTTCACAACTGTTCGCTTACTGGCAACACTGTCAGGAGAAAACAATTCCGTGCCGAATCATTTCTTTTGACTAGATATTTAATCAAGTTAAATATGGTTGAGTATCAGTATAATTTAAAAAATATTTTTAGGAATATTTTGGATGAGGAAATTGCGGTCAGGTTTTGTCAAAAGCATAATATTATTCCTGAAATGAGAACATGTAAAAATAACCATGAGATGAAGTTAACATTCAAAGGTAAAATTAAATGGGGGAACAAAAGGAGGGCTAGAAGGAATTTTTTTAAATCTTATTTAGCGGAATTTATGTGGTGCCAAAGGTTAGCAGAAAAATCTGGTGCGTGCGCGCAACACACAACTTTCACTTACCAACTTACTTAAATTAGAACTTAATGCGTTTTGTTAATTGCCACTTCTCAAATGAACAGAACATCTTTAATAATAACGCATTGGTTTGTCATTAAAGGCATACGGCGCATGCATGAGCTCAAGGTGCTTTATAAGTTGACGGATAATTTTTCTTCTTTTCTCCTGTATATGTTTACTTGATTTTCTTCATATATCATATTTAGCCATTTCTTATTTTTAGGCGTGATGACAGACAGTTCATTTCTCAATATAAACTAAAACAAAGGTACTTTATAGGAAAACAAAAAAGGCCCCTTCCCCATTTAAGCCCTCTCAGAACATTTTAATAATGATAAAGCTTACCTGATATTAAATAACAACTAATTTTCATTGAACATAACGAATTTGATAAAAATCATTAAAGCCGTTTCTGAGATAATCAAAAAGGTAAAAATTGGAAAAAAGTTATGAAATAAAGTCCCCCCTCCTGTAGATCAATTTTGATGAAATTTTTACAGTCATATCTCGGGCATATAAATACATTAAATACAAAGTTTGATCAAAATCATTAAAGCCTTTTTTGAGTAAATAAAAAAAACACGTGAAAATGATACAAAATTTATTAAGTAAAGTCCCCCCTCCGGTTGATCAATTTTGATGAAATTTTTACAGTCATATCTCGGACATATAAATAGATCAAATACTTAGTTTAATCAAAATCGTTAGAGCCGTTTTTGAGAAAATCGAAAAAAACTTAAAAAGTTATTAAATAAAGTACCCCCTCCCTTTGAGTAAATTTGATGAAATTTTTGCTGTCACATCGCGGGCATATACATACTCTAAATACCAAATTTCAGGTTCGCAGGGTTTGTAGTTTTTAAGCTAGTCTGTTCACATACACACACACACACAGACCATTTCGCGGGACTTGGTTATTTCGACTCAGGGGACCCCAAAACGTGTATTTCCGTTGAAAACCGGAAGTCGAAAATTTTCACGATCGCAATACTTCCACTTACTTATATATGAAATATGTAAGTAAAAAGATCCTTTTAATGAAATATTGAAAGAAATTAAAGATTTTTACAATGGCATTTCTAACATATAATTTTTTTTTCAATGTTTATACTAAAATGAAAATAAATAATTTAATTAAATTTCATGTAAAGTGTTTTAATCAGAAAGCATGTGTTTTATTCATTTACAGCAATGTACTAACTAAATTAAAAACATTTTCTCTGGGTGTGACTATAACAGAAAAGTACCGAATTAACCTTTCTACTTATTTATTTAAATGGGAATGACTCAGAATCAAAGCAAATTAAAAAAAAATTATAGTTGATTCTAGACGTTATATCAGAATTATGAAGGGTAATGCTAGAACAGACTAGTTCTTCTTACTAAGCAACCGTCAGAGTCTTCTGTTACTCCCTAACAGTTCTGAAGTCGGTTGATAAAATCGTTAGCAGTTTTCTTCGGATCTGCTTTTCATTCATTCAGCCCACCTTGAGAGGCTGAAATAATGTACAATCGAGATGATGCTGGGCTCAGCATATTTATTATAAATTCCTTGGTCTGCCCTTATTCTTAGAATAATATTTTGCTTGTAAGGACAGGTCCGAATAATAGCCCCAAGTCCAAGCCTTCTAACCCAAAGGCTATGGGGAATTTCCCTGGTCATCATACATGAGAATAAGTCGTACAGAACAGTTTTGGTTTCTATTGAGATAAATCTCTACGAAAGGTGGCGTCTTAACCTAAAGATATTGTTGTTTGCAGATATTCTTTGTCTGCTCTATTGTAAATTGCAATAAATTATTCTAATTATATAACACTTATATTTACTACGAAATATTATATAACACCACCAAATTAGCCTTTACTTGGTATTTAAGTTTTTTGTTTTTCAACCCTTGCTGACCATTTGTGGAATACATGGAGATCACTTTCGAGGTGTTATCAACCTATTTTAACTATGGTGGGAAGGGACATGGTATTCCATTGTTCTGCCACGAAATAAAAGTCAAACCAAAATCGAAATATAGTGTGAAGCATAGCCTTAATGGTAAAAATTACAGAGGTCACAGAAATATGTTAAACATTAACTCAGATAAAATTTAGTACAATATATTAAACAAAAAATTTATAGATCTAATTATTTATTCCATGTATCTTAAGATGAAAATCAGAAAAAATATACATATTGGATACCTTTATAGGTTTTTCAGAATCCAGATAACTCTAAACTTCTTGCTTGATGAAACTAAAATCAATAATAGAATCTGGATCTACTTCCTGTATTTAAAAAAAAAAAAAAAAAAAAACATAAAATCTACTTTCAGATACAATAAGAAAGTTTCAAGTTTCAACGCAAATAATTTCAAACCTCTTTTAATCTGTTGCATCCAGCCAACAAATCTTTGGTATCATCGATTGATATATCCTCATAATAAATGTCTTGAGTCAAACCAGGTTCAACCTGTAAAATGGCATCCATTAAAAGTCTGAAGGCATACTTAAAATGTCACTATAAGAATATTAACCTGTAGGGTAGTGGTTAGCATTAAAACCACTGTACCTAAAGTTGCGGGCAAATGGCCCTAGGATTTTTAAAGGAATTAAAAAACTATCGATTATACCGTCTTTTCGAGGGGCCGTATCATGATGGTCCCGAACCAGTAAGATATCATTAAGATCCATATCCTAATTATACCTGCATAGGCAAAATTTAGGGCTCCCAGCATAGCATCATTCAATAAGCCTTAGAGGTATGAAGTGAAGTTAAATAAATAAACAATACAGCTTTGGAAATTCCGTTAAAATTCAATTTCCTCATAAATAATATTAGTTTTCTTAAATAAAAGCTGGATACTACTTTTTCTAGTAATTAACAAACTATCAGAAACTGACCTTATTACATGTTATCTTAATTTGAAGAATAGATGAGGATTAAAACATTTCGAAACAAAATGGCAGGACAAAGTCAATTTAAATACATATTGTACTTTATTAATTCAACACTTGAAAGTAAAGAGCTCTGAGAAAGCAAGTGTACTATGTTGAAGAATCTCGCTATACAATGATAAATCTTCTTACAATTTTCATAGTTTGCAAGGCAATCAGTAAAAGAACTAAAACAATTTGTTTAAAAGTTTGATCTGGTTATCAACTCTTCTCAGAACCTTAATTTAGTTATCATGAGGATTATTTAAAAATCCAGAGCAAGTGCATTGAATATGATAGAATAATTATGATATACATAATTCAAACCATTAGGTTTAATAAAAAGTGCAGACCTTTATCGTGATTCCTAAACTTCCAGAAATTACATACATCTCTTCTTCATAACAATATACATAACAATACACCTCTTCTTCATAACATTATAAGAATCTATATCTTTTGATACATTTTAAAATCATTGAAATAATAAAATATTTTTCAAAGATAATTCCTTTATTATAAAAAATACCAAAAATAAAAATCGTTCCAAATACAAAATAAAAATAGATTCAAACTTATTTCTTATGAATATATTGACTAAAATGTAAAAACAACTAGTTGAAACTAAAACAATTAGTTGAAAATAACTGAATAGTTACTAAACACATAGTTCAGTGTCTGTGGTGAATCAACTGCATTATAACAACTTTAAAATTTAAAATTTACAAACTAAATTTTACCAAACAAATGTTTTTTTGTTTTTTTTTACTGCGGTTTCACTTTCAACAGATTGATGTTTGGATATTCATAGAACAGCAAAGTTGTCCGTATTGGTTTATAGTTGATGAAAAAGGTATCCTCTCATTTGAAAAAGTAACAAACAATGTTCATCTTTCTACTAAATTATGTTCGTCTTAAAAGTAATTAACAAATAATTATAATAATATTTCTGCTCCTTAATTGTTCTCAATTGTAATGAGAACGAACTGAAATTAAAACCAACAGTTATTCGATTCTGATTTCCATGTATTTATTTTCAATATGACTTGTACTGTAAAAAAAAGGTTTATACTTCATTTTGACCTTACATACAATAAATTGAGTAGTTCTCTTACCGAATCATATCATATGTTTAGCAAGATTTGAATTATAAAAAAAAGGTTACAAGTTTGGCAAATACTGAACATTGAACTTCATTTCAAATGTTTTCCGTTTAAGGCCCGATGCACACGGACGACACTTTTCTGCGATGCGGACTATAAGCCAGGTCAGGGGTACCTGGAGTATAATGGTAAATCCGGTCGGTCCATTGTACTCCAGGTACCCCTGACCTGGCTTATAGTCCGCATCGCAGATAAGTGTCGTCCGTGTGCACCGGGCCTTACTGGTAGCTCTTATAAAGGCAACCTGTTCTCCTTGCTGAACATTTGACTGAGCCTGAACAATTGACTGCTGGACATTGACCGAGTTTGATCAATTATACCAATTTTGATAGTGGATTTTTCACTAGAAGAGATAATAGATTGATCAAAAGTTTATAAAAAAAATCTATCAATAAACTTACAAAAATTATTGGTGATGATAGATCTTCATTATTGTTTTTCAATGTAGGTCTTATGGTTATATGTTCCCAGGGATCATATGGACTATGGGGAAAGATGGTAGGAATAGCGTTCCATCTCAACCTACGTTTCCCATCAGCTCGATTTTGTTCGAACATCTCGGGGGTAAAATGAACCTAAAATTTTTTATATCCAATAAAATAACGAACAAATGAATCAAAATATACATTTCATACATCATTTTAAAAATATATATTCATTTGGATACTTCACATATTCGAGAAGAATTCGTTGGAGTCCAATTTTCTCTGTTTACATTTGCAGCCCAAACCTTCCTCCTTTCTGGATCGCTTGGAAACCGCTTCAAAATATAACCCTTTTGAGTAGTGTTAGCACAGCCAACAACACAACAGCCCACCATCTAAAGTAAATCATAAAAGTTTAAAAGCTTTTAATTATTAGAAAAACTAAGATTATAAAGCTCAACTGTAACTGCACATAACTCTATTCTTACAAATAAAAATCAAAATGAAGAAAAATATGTCACAAGGATCTCCATTAAGCTAAGCATAAACATATATTATAGTAATAATAACTTGAATGTACTAACTGTTGAAGTACTGTATTCCATCTGCAATTATGTTGGTAGCCCTTTATTAACAGTAAGCATTATAATTTTATAATTATAAATGCCTAATAACGAATATGTATAGGGCTAAACAAAAATAACTCAAGTACCAAAGTCTACATATTAGTACAAGTGATTATGTGACAGTGAATTAAAAAGAATAGAAAAAGTAATATGCCATAAAAATGTAATAAGAAAGTATTTATATAGTGTTTTTAAAAAAATATATAAGAAGACATATGGCTAATGTGAAAAAGAAGTCACATAGGATAAGATAACCCCAGAGGATGAGCCAATAGCTGGAAACATTGGGACACAAATAAATTTTTAAAATACGGAAGAGACTCTTTCATTAAAAAAATCCTAAAAATAACTCGATGTTTATAATGGAATGCCTTTAACCTTAAATGTTGAACTAGTTTTCTTTTGAAGAAATATAATTTATTTTTCATCTATACTGAATTAAAATTCATCTATACTGAATTAAAATAAATATAAGAGTACACTAACAATTTTTAGAAACTATGTAAGATTAAACTAGGGTAAAATTGAATTCCTAAAGCCTCCAAATTGATTCAATTCACATTAAAAAAATAATACTTTAAATTAAAAAATATCATTAGTATAAAAGTTGTATTCAGAAAACGAAAAAAAAAAAATTAAACAAATATATTCTAAAAACACCAAAGAAATAAAAAACTGAAACTGTTTACATAAGCAGACAAAATAACCTTGCACACAATTCTGTGCCAATGAAACAAAATGGCTGCACTCCCATTGGCCAATAGAAAAGATGAACGGTTTCTCTTTAGTAAGCAAAAAAGTGAAAGTAAAAAAAAGTAACGTACCTATCGAGATTTTTATAAATATAAAAATTATTGGTAGTTTAATCATCACTGATAGAATACGAATATGTTAAAATACCGGAATTGATACCTGAAATCGGTGAAAGAAGAGACTGAAGTATAAATACGGAGTTATTTGGAATTTTAAAAAACTTCAACTATTGCTAATATTCAAGAGCAGTTCTAAAGGGTGGGAATGGACCCATTTTGGAAAACATTATTCTTCTTATTAAAACATTTGGGTACAGGTACTGAAGAGTGGCTCTTGGGGGTGGCCTGTTATGAGAGGTTATGTGACCGTCATGTTATCGAACTCCCATCGCGTTTTTTTCTGTTAAACATGGCCTTCATTAGCTTTAATACATTCCAACTTTCGACTCCCGCTCGCTCTTCAGAGATAAATAAACCCCCAAAAGGGTCCTTTTGAATTGAAGGGCGCCTTAGTGAACGGCGCAGAAGCCACTGTTTAGTACCTGTACCAAACATTTTAACAGAAGGGGAAACATTGCTCATGACTGGGAAACTTTTTTTCCCTCATAAACTTCAAAGAAATGCCATTAGTATTATCAATTACTTTGTCTAGTAGACATGATAAAAGATATTTCAGTGATGTAAATGTGTTTAGAGATTTAGAACTCAGTACAAATCATCTATAAATAGGAGACACACAAATGTTTTGCTTTAGAAAAGAACAATCAATGGCATGCAAAGATTGTTTAAATTTCAAAGCTAAAATCCCCAAAGAATAGAATCTAAAATAGTGTATTAATCTAAACAAATATTTTACAGGGATGTAAAATGGTGTATCTATTATCTAATTATAATATATTGAAATTTATGGTACCTACATTAAAAAAATGTGCCTATTATGCATCATATTAACGTTGAATATAATCAGATTTGAGGTTTATTCAGTGTGTTAAAAGTGATAATTTCATTGCTTTTCTCTAAAAATTAAAAAAAAAAATGTTTATGGTATAAATTACAATTTATTTTATTTTTGTTTGCTGTTAGACCGTACAGGGGTACACCTTTTTTTTTTTCCATCAAATCTTAGTTAAGTAACACTTCGGTTTAAAACAAATCTCATATTTGACACATAACTATAGCTATTAGAAGGTTAATGAAACAATTTGTACTGATGGAAGGGGTGAATATTCTTTAGAGAAACATGAATTGATATTTTTTTTTTAAATTACTAAAATTGTGATAATATTACTAAATATAATATATTATCTTATGCACAAAGAGAATTGAAAAATTGATTAGTACAAATTTGAACACACAAAAATAAGTAAAACACAAAAATCAGGTGATGAAGGTAGCAATATACTTAATATACTTTATAAAGAATTAGAAATAATCAGAAAATTTATTAATCTAACCATAACTACAATTAGCAAATTAAAAAAATCGTTTTCATAATTATATTTACATGTTATAATTAAATATTTATATAGAACTTTATACATAGAATTGCCACGTTATATTTTCATGTGATTCATCATCTTCACTAAGACCAAAAACAAAATGTATAAATTACAATAATATTTTCAACATGAGAAAAAAATTTAATTATTTAAATTTGTATTAATATAAATTACTAGCTTTATATACCGGTTTCACCCGGAGAATTTCATTTTTTAAATCGATAAAATCTATAAACTGAGACTTTTATCGACTAAAACGGTCGATTTTGTAAAAACCATTGTAAAGCGAGATCAAAAACGATTATTATAACAATAAAGAATATACCCAAAGATCGGCTGAAGTTATGCAATTTTAATATGGACAGGCGAACACCTGGTCTGGAAGAACCACTGAGCGAAATTTGGAGAATTTAGGACAAACGGTATGGATTTCTATAAAGAACAAACAGAATTTTATCTATATATATATATATATATATATGTACATAGATTATAGCTGTATATCCCGGTTTCACACGGGGAATTTCATTTTTCTAAAGAAACGGTCGATTTCGTAAAAAAAACATTGTGAAGTGAGATCATTATGATTTTTATAACAATAAAAAAGATCGGCTGAAGTTATGCAATTTTAATATGGACAGGTGTTCGCACCTGGTCTGAAAGAACTTCTGAGCGACATTTGGAGAATAAAGAATATCAGCTGAAGATCGGCTGAAGTTATGCAATTTTAATATGGACAGGTGTACGCACCTGGTTTGAAAGAACCACTGAGCAAAATTTGGAGAATTTAGGACAAATGGGATGGATTTCTAAAAAGAACAAACAGAATTTCATCTTTATTTATCTAGATTATCTGAATAATTAAAAAAAAAAAAACAATTATTAGGACCTTGACTTTTATTTCTGTATGTTGAGAATTCAGATAACCATGTTCTTGCTTGATTAAACTTATATCAGTGATTTCTAACATAGAATCTGGATCTGGTTCCTACAAAAAAAAAGTAATAATAAAAAAGTAAATATATTTTTATAATCAATAACATGGTATTGAGTTTCAGGATAATAGTGTAGAACCCCTTTAAATCGACAGAATCCTGTACTGTAGACAGCATTAGTACTGTCTTCATATATATCAGTTTCCAAAAAATCATCTGTTGAACCTAGTTCAACCTGTAAAATGGTTTTCTCACAAATTAAAAAGTTGAAAGAGTCCCCCCCCCCCCTCCCCCAAAAAATGAATAATGTAAGATAAAAAACAAAATAAATTAAACTATGAATATCAAAAGTAGAAATGAAAGATAGTCAACTGTTCTTCGAGGATTAGGTTCGACACAGTGTAAAGCCACCATAACAGACGAGCTTGGATTTCTTGTAGGTGCGTCCTTCTTGTAATAGCGGCACACGCTATATTTATTTTGCTAATAAGATCAACCATATCTTCGATATGTCCTTTATAGACAATGTCCTTTAGGTACCTCCCCCCCCCCAAAAAAAAAAAAATAATCCACTGGTGTTATGTCTGTGGACATCGCCGGTCACTTATCGGTCCATTAGTGCCCATATCCATTCTAGTCCCAAAAACCACTCCCAACAGTTCCGAAATTGTGGTTTGTAGGAATCTTCAATAGCGATCTGCATTTAAAATCACTTCGTAAAAGTTAGGTCAAAAAAGGAATCCGGTTTAATATGCCGCACCAAACATTGATTCGCTGGATACCTCTTTCTGCTATCCAACGAGGATGGTTTTCGGACCGAAAACGACAGTCGTCACTCCATAGAGTTTTCAAGAGTCAAGAGAATCCTTTAAACTTATTTAACATTAATATTGTTCCATAAAAGTTTTTTTGGATGTGCATTTTTTCGAATGTTCAGAAGTACCCAAGCCATCCCAACCTACCCCTTCAAACTTGTTACCTAATAAATAAATTTGCCCTGGTTCTTTGCAAACATTGGTGAATCCAGGGGGAGCGCTGTGGGTGCTGCACCCCCTCCCCCTCCCTTTAGAATTTTTTTTGTCATTGAATTGAATTTAACCTAAGTAAGGAAGTACGCTAAGCCACAAATAATATGCAGAACAAGTAGAATTTCAGTAGTGGGAAAGGAACATAAAGGTAAAAAGTTGATTGGCCTATCTAGGGGAAGGGCTGTGGGGCTGCACCCCTATCCCTTTATAATCGGCTGGATCTGCCCATTGTAACTTTTTCCAAAATATTCTTGTCAATCAAAAGAATAAGGATGCCCACAGGAGCATGTATGATCAATAGTTAGTTATTCATATAACTCATGTTGCAAAAAACACAAGAACAAAGGACTGAAACATGTGGTACTTTAACATTATAATTTTTGATCTAATGTAACCCATATTTATTTTTAATTTCAATTCAAAATGATATTTTATTTTTATTTTAACCATCAAGTTTACTACAAGTATATTGATCTAATTGTAAGTTTTTTAAGTTTTGATTAAATTGTAATAATGCCCACAGTTATTTTACACTTAGTAATTTATGTTGGTTTTATTTTAACACTGTCAAGAATTTGGTTTTTTTCATTTTTTTTTTCCCCCTATTATAATTAGCTATCATATATTAATTTTAATAATGAGAAAAGGTAAATTTGTAAGTTAAAAAAACCAATGCTTGTAAAACTTGTATTTATATTATTTTGTAAATAAAATAAAAAAAATCTGGTGCGTGCGCGCAACACACAACTTTCACTTACCAACTTACTTAGATTAGAAATTGACGTGTTTTGCTAAATATCATTTCCCAAAGTCACACATTTTTCTACATTCATATCTTATTTTTGTTAATCGTTAAAGCCGTTTTTGAGTAAATAAAAAAAAACCGTGATAATGATACAAAATTTATTAAGTAAAGTCCCCCCTCCCGTAGATCAATTTTGATGAAATTTTTACAGTCATATCTCGGGCATATAAATACATCAAATACCAAGTTTGATCAAAATCGTTAAAACCGTTTTTGAGTAAATAAAAAAAACACGTGAAAATGATACAAAATTTATTAAGTAAAGTCCCCCCTCCGGTTGATCAATTGTGATGAAATGTTGGTTATCACATCTTTGGCATATAAATACATCAAATACCAAGTTTGATCAAAATCGTTAAAACAGTTTTTGAGTAAATAAAAAACACACGTGAAAATAGTACAAAATTTAATAAGTAAAGTCCCCCCTCCGGTTGATCAATTTTGATGAAATTTTTACAGTCATATCTGGGGCATATAAATAGATCAAATACTAAGTTTAATCAAAATCGTTAGAGCCGTTTTTGAGAAAATCGAAAAAAACTTAAAAAGTTATTAAATAAAGTACCCCCTCCCTTTGAGCAAATTCGATGAAATTTTTGCTGTCACATCGCGGGCATATACATACTCCAAATACCCAATTTCAGGTTCGCACGGTTTATAGTTTTTGAGCTAGTCTGTTCACACACACACACACACACAGACCATTTCGCGGGACTTGGTCATTTGGACTCAGGGGACCCCAAAACGTGTATTTCCGTTGAAAACCGGAAGTCGAAAATTTTCACGATCGCAATACTTCCACTTACTATATATTTCATATATAGGTAAGTGAAAGTAAAAAAAAGAAAAAGGATGAAATAAAGTAAAATATTTGATATTCATAACGATAGGTTAACTGATAGTCAGGATTTTCAGTTTACAATGATATTATTGTGGTAAGCCAACGTTTCGATCCAACTAGTGGATCTTCATCAGGGCTAAAAGAAAACTAATATATGAGTATCTATGCTAGAGGGTGACAATAAATGGATACATTACAGAACTGATAATAATATAAAAGATGGTGTATACATGAATATTAAAATAAGTGGCTGGTTAACAAGATAAAAATAGAATCTCATATTTACCTACTGAGTCCAGGTGGATACTAAGACTAGAGGTAAAAATAAGGTGAGAGGTAGTGGTAGGGGGATGGCAGATCCAGCAGAATATAAAGGGATAGGGGTGCAGCCCCACAGCCCTTCCCCTGGATAGGCCAATCAGCTTTTTACCTTTATGTTCCTTTCCCACTACTGAAATTCTACTTGTTCTGCATATTATTTGTGGCTTACCTTACTTCCTTACTTAGGTTAAATTCTATATTTAAATGACAAAAAACATTCTAAAGGGAGGGGGGGGGGTTGCAGCACCCACAGCGCTCCCCCTGGATTCACCAATGTTTGCAAAGAACCTGGGCAAATTTATTTATTAGTTAACAAGTTTGAAGGGGTAGGTTGGGATGGCTTGGTACTTCTGAACATTCGAAAAAATGCACATCCAAAAAAACTTTTATGGAACAATAATAATGTTAAATGAGTTTAAATTTGTTTTCATTTACAGAATTATAAAATTCAAACTGTAGTGAAGCTTACTGTAGTACCATGTGCTCCTGTTGTTGAAGTCAAAATCAAAAGGCCAGATACAAAATATCAACTAGGCTTTAGTGTTCAAAATGGAGTTGTAAGTAAAAGGACATTTTTTGAATTTATGTAATTTGTAGCTTTTGTTTCTCATACTTTAAAGGAGGGGGGGGGGAGATCCAATTCACTGCACCCTCCTCCTGTGGATGCTCATGCACTAAATTGCAGGTGTTTAAAACAATGTCATGAATAATAAATTTTCAACAACTTTTAAAATGTTTTGTAATTCTAGTCTTTATAAAAGGAATGTAATAAAAATTAAATCGAATAAGGCTGATTTGTTTTTTCACTTTTGCCCCCTGGTGAGGTGTGTTTCCGAAACGTAGGGTTACCGAAGACAATAATTTTATATTTATCAATCAATTTTTGATATATCACTTGTTTTGAAAAATATTGCCACAATCTAAAGAACTGAAATTTTACATGAGATATGCTTCTCATGTAAAATAATTCTTAATAATGCCGTTATCATTATTAATATCTCTCAAATCTATGGAAGACGGCCTTGAATGCTTTCCAGCATTAAATATTGGTTTTAAAGATCTGGAATTTTTCTCAAAGAAAGATTTAACATGGTTAAGGCCGTCTTAGTTTGAGTTGATTTCCTACCCTGTGGAGAATTGCAAACGCCATATTGTGATTCGAAATCAAGGAAATAACAATCCCTATCAAAAATCTAGTGGCCGCTAGGCTGCAGGGGTGTCTCTATGAGGGAAATATTTATTCCGGCCCGGTAGCTGTGAAATACCTAGTTCCTCCAATGAGGGAAGCCCCGTCCCACCCCTTTCCATCAAAACATTGATAAATTAATAAAATATTACTTTAAATAAAATTAAAAAAAGTATATAAGTAATAAAATTATTATAAGGGTGGTAAGATTGGGAGCCCAAAGATAACAAGTTTAAAACCTGGAGCCAGGGGAGATTTAATATAATTAATAATACTTGGCATCAATCTACCACCCTCTCCCTGGTCTGGGAAACCCTCTATAGCCTAAAGTTGAGGAAGGAGAGGACCGAAAAAAATCTGGTGCGTGCGCAACACACAACTTTCACTTACCAACTTACTTAGATTAGAAATTGATGTGTTCTGTTAATTGCCATTTCTCAAAGTCACACATTTTTCTACATTCATTTCTTATTTTTGTTTTTATGTGCTCTACAAAAACACTAATTTTTTTATTATTAAATAAAAGTTTCTACTTGTGATAATTCATGAATGCAAGCATAAAACCCCAAGTCGTCAGATTTTATAATTCTCTATGTAGTTGTTGAAAACTTCATTTGGTTACCATGAAACAAATAATTTCCATTCCATTAAAGAACGGCTTTAATTATAAACAATGGTCTGTCATTAAAGGCATACTCTGCATGCGTGGGCTCAACACGTTTTTTAAGTTGACGGAATATTTTTCTTTTTTTCTCCTCTATATGATTTTTGTCATATTTCATAGTTTTAGGCATAATGAGAGTTTATTTATTTCTCCAAACAAACAACAAACGTACTTTATAGAAATACAAAAAGGGCCCCTTCCCCATTTAAGCCACCTCAGAACATTTTAATAATGATAAAGCTTACCTGATGTTAAAGAATACCTAATTTTCATTAAACATGACGAATTTCATCAAAATCATTAAAGCCATTTTTGAGATAATAGAAAAAAAGGCTAAAATTGGAAAAAAAAATCATGAATTAAAGTGCCCCCTCCTTTTGACCAATTTTGATGAAATTTTTGCTGTCACATCTTTGGCATATACATAAATCAAGTACCCAATATGATCAAAATCGTTCAAGCCGTTTATGAGTAAACTAAAAACACATGTGAAAATGAGACAAAATTTATTAAGTAAAGTGCGCCCCCTAATTGATCAATTTTAATGAAATTTTGAATGTCACACCACGGGCATATAAATACATCAAATACTGAATTTAATCAAAATCGTTTGATCCGTTCTGGAGAAAATTGAAAAAAATTAGACAAAATTTATTGAGTAAACTGTCCCCTCCGGTAGATCAATTTCGATTAAATTTTTGCTGCAACATCGCGAGCATATACGTACACTAAATACCCTATTTCTGATTCGCTAGGTTCATAATGTTTGAGCTAGTCTGCTCACATACACAGACCTTTTCGCGGACCTTGGTTATTTAGACTCAGGGGACCCCAAAACATGTATTTCCATTGAAAACCGGAAGTCAAAATTTTTCATGATTACAATACTTTCCCTTACTATATATTTCATATATAGGTAAGTAAAAGTAAAAAATTATAATCTTGCTCATTATTACCTTCATAAATCACGTAATCTTTTATTACGATCGATCATCTAGCATTTTAACTTATTGAAATAATGATAAAGGTATGATAGAATAATAAAAAGTAAATAAAACATTGAGAAATAATCGGAAAAGGTAATGAGGAGTTAAAGAAGTTGAGGCTGTCAGCGACAGAGGTTGGCCTACACCCTTTAGCTTGGGGATGGTACAGGCCGGCCGACACGCTTAACTTCTCAGTGCAACTTTCGTCCAGCACCTTTGGCTGCTCAAGGGTTAAGTAAAAAAAGTAAGAAAATATTTCTTATTATATTTAAAAACATCAACAACTTTTACAAAAACGAAAATATTTATACATATATTTTTTTTTTAACTTATACTTAAATATCTGTATTGTACTTTAGTTATCATCAGTTCTGTTCCAACTTCCACTTTTACTTTCACATCGCATAGTCATTTGATTCATCATACTCGCTAAGATCTGGTTCTGTCTGTAAAACAAAATACAAAAAATAAAATCATTCTATTTTGTGGCATTATTGTATAATCATACAGTACAAACCAATTGATCCTATGATATATATTTTAAAAGTTTAAAAACATTACATCATAGGCTATTGCTATATTTGATTTTACCTTCCCTATCAATAAAAATCATCTATAAGATGATGCTACTGAGATATATTTTTTTAAGAAATGAAATATCAAACCTAAGGGAGGATCACGGATAAGCACTTTTATTCATTAACGTCAGTAACCATATAGAGCATGCCATGCCTTTTGATCAATTGTTTTTTTTCTATTGTCTAAATTCAGTATTTTTATATACTCAAAGAATAAATAAAATTAGTATACAATTATATTAAATGATTGCAACTGGTCTTTTTTTCTTTTTTACTTAAATCTGTGATCGGGAAATAAACATGTTTATTCAGGGTGCCTCCTAGTGCTTCATTAGGAGGGGGAGTATTGGTAGGATATGGTATAGGGGGAGTACACTACCTAGGCGAGATAGCCTGATAAAATAATATAATAGCCTCTCAAGTATTTGATTAGATTTCAGGTTAAGCACAGCGATTAATTAACACTTTGTATTGCTTGTTATCAACGTAATTCGTTATTAATACAGAATGATTTAAGTTTATGTAACAATTTATCTACACTGATAAAAAGGGATCCTTAGGCCGTCTTATCCTTATCCTTATAATAATCCGTCGGATATTATATTATTTTATCAGGCTATCTCGCCTAGGCAGTGTACTCCCCCTATACCATATCCTACCAATACTCCCCCTCCTAATGAAAGCCTGTTGGAAGGCGAACTGTTTGATCACATCGAGTTGTTGGTAATACTGGCTAGTCCTCAGCAGAAGGGATGTAATCGAGTTTGGGGTTTACTAAGAAGGCAGGTTTTAGCCTATCAATTGATATGTTGTCCTCTTTTCCATGCCGGACAATGATGAAATATTTGGTGTTTCTTCTAACCACACGAAAAGGACCTTGGTAGGGCTGCTGCAGTGGTTTTCGTACTGTTTCATCTCTTACAAAAACATGAGATATCCTTTTCGCCATCTGAAAATTACTAGGACCAACATCAAAGTGTTTTCCTAATATTACCAGGTAGGCTATAATAGGAATATTCTGCGGGGCAAAATTAGGAAAAACCTATATAGCAAAATACCAGACAACCCTGATACAATAGGTTTACGATATTAGGAAAAGGGGTGATATTTGTGTCACCTACCTTGTTACTTTCAAAACTCACAGATTTGCATTAAGTTAAATGCCATTCAAATTATGTTAATATAAAATAATTATCATACTTTCAATAGGTAAAATTTAAAATATGTTTTCTAAAAGTTAATTTAATTTTATTAAAATTAAAGTGTAGAGAAAATATTATCTGAATAATAGGAAAAAATAACGGACACCTTAATTTTTATATCTGTTAGTGGAGAATTCTGATAATCAGAAGTCTCTTCTTCCTGCTTAATGGACAATGTGTTCTCTATATCAATCATAGAATCTGTATCTGGTTCCTGTAATTGAAAATTTCAATCAATATTTATTTTTGAAAAATAAGAAGCAGTCTTAAAAGTTTTATCAAAATCATTTTAAACCTCTTTTAATCTAATGCATCCAGCTAAAATATCCTTTATATCATCTTTTGATTCATCATCTTGATACATATCATCTTTCGATTCATCATCTTGATACATATCATCAGTTAAACCTGGTTCTACCTGTGAAAATACATTACATATTCATCATATATTATACTACAGAATATTTAGAAATCACTTATAACTTACAAGTATATTTTAAAAAAAAATTAATATTAAACTAAGTGCAGATATTAGATGCTTAGCCTAATGTCAAAATACCAAACCTGTGACCCTAACACAGATAAATAATAAATACAATTTACAAGTCTAGGAAAAATAAACTTGTCATATGTAATACACACAAGTTGAAGGATAAATCACCATTTATTGATATTGATTATAAAAAGTAAATATTTATGAAAACAAATGGTGACTCAAAATATAGAAACGTATGGAAATTAAAACTAACTGTACAAAAGGTTCTGGAAAAAAATCTGGTGCGTGCGCGCAACACACAACGTTCACTTACCAACTTACTTAGATAAGAAATTGACGTGTTTTGGTAGATATCATTTCCCAAAATCACACATTTTTCTACATTCATATCTTATTTTTATTAATCGTTAAAGCCGTTTTTGAGTAAATAAAAAACCCGTGAAAATGATACAAAATTTATTAAGTAAAGTCCCCCCTTCGGTTGATCAATTTTAATGAAATGTTGGCTATCACATATTTGGCATATACATACCTCAAATACCCAGTTTGGTCACAATCGTGAAAGCCGTTTTTGAGTAAATAAAAAAAGCACGTAAAAATGATACAAAATTTATTAAGTAAAGTGCCCCCTGCGGTTGATCAATTTTGATGAAATTTTTACAGACATATCTCGGGCATATAAGTAGATCAAATACTAAGTTTAATCAAAATCGTTAGAGCCGTTTTTGAGAAAATCAAAAAAACACATGAAAATGTTACAAAATTTACTAAGTAAAGTCCCCCCTCCGGTTAATCAATTTTGATGAAATTTTTACAGTCATATCTCGGGCATATAAATACATCAAATACCCAGTTTGATCAAAATCGTTAAAGCCGATTTAGAGTAAATAAAAAAAACACGTGAAAATGTTACAAAATTTATTAAGTAAAGTCCCCCCTCCGGTTAATCAATTTTGATGAAATTTTTACAGTCATATCTCGGGCATATAAATAGATGAAATACTCAGTTTAATCAAAATCGTTAGAGCCGTTTTTGAGAAAATCGAAAAAAACCTAAAAAGTTATTAAATAAAGTACCCCCTCCCTTTGAGCAATTTTGATGAAATTTTTGCTGTCACATCGCGGGCATATACCTACACTAAATACCCAATTTCAGGTTCGCACGGTTTATAGTTCTTGAGCTAGTCTGTTCACATACACACACACACACACAGACACACACACACACAGACCATTTCGCGGGACTTGGTCATTTCGACTCAGGGGACCCCAAAACGTGTATTTCCGTTGAAAACCGGAAGTCGAAATTTTTCACGATCGCAATACTTCCACTTACTATATATTACATATATAGGTAAGTGAAAGTAAAAAGTGATTTAAAGATTAATTAATGTTTATACTTTTTTAAATGATTAAGTTTACTTGGAGGTTTACTAAAAATGTCACAGAAATAAAATGTGCACACACCTTAATTTTGATGTCTGTACTTTTAGAAGTTTCATAATTCTCTTCTTCATCGCAGTTAGTAGCATTGGTAAAATCTTTTACGGATTTTGAATCTCCTTGTATATTCTGTAAAAATAAAGTAAACAATAATAAAACACAAAATGAACAGAATCTTATTTAATGAAATATGCTTCTGTTTAATTGTGAGATTTTTCGGCACCAATTTGGCACAAACCTTTCTTATGTTCAAATCATCTGTCACAATTTGATGCACGGTGGATTTATTTAAATTTAGCAGTTCACTGATCATCCTTATTGTTAAACGACGGTCTGATCTCACAAGAGCCCTCACGCGATCAATGTTTTCGTCAGTTTTTGAAGTTGAAGGTCTCCCTGAGCGAGGTTCATCTTCAACGTGTTTTCGGCCTTTCAAAAATGATTTGTGCCAGCGGAAAACTTGTGCTTTCGATAAGCACTTTTCCCCATAGGCCTGTTTCAACTTTTCAAAAGTCACACTCGCGGATTCACCAAGTTTAACACAAAACTTTATTGCACGACGTTGCTCTAAATTCCGATGCTCCATTTCTGTGACGCGCAATGAAAACACAACTGTACTAATGGCGCTGTCAAAACTAACGTGTTAACTGTACGGAGTCGTAACTCGGACTGAGGAAGTGGATGGGATCAACAATCAGATTTAGCATCGGCCGGTAGACACAACGTTGCCAGATCTCCCGCAGTGTTGCCAATCTCATTAGCTTTGTTCCCACCCAGCCAGGTAACCATAAGATAACTGCTAGAAACATGCGCAGTACGATATTAGCTTCGTTCCCACCCAGCCAGATAAGCATAAGATAACTGCTGGAAACATGCGCAGTACGATTTTAGCGTTCCCACTCTGTCGCTTAAAGTTGGCTTATTACTAGTAAGCTGTTCCCACCCTGTCAGAATTCAGTAAGATAACCACTTGCTTACTACCAGAGCTACAGCCTGTCAGCGATATGCGCAATGAATTTTTTTTTTCTAGCCCAGCTAACCTAGGTGGGGAAGGCTACAACTTGTCTTCTGTCCACGATCCCAATAATATAAACTTGAGGGTAATCATTTTATTTTTCTCTTATATAATATTTAGATTATATTTAAATTAAATATAATGCATTCCAGAAATTTCTTGGTGAAGTTTAAAGGAATAAAGTCCTGTTTTCCATTATTTTATATAATTTTTATCCTGAGGATGAACTTTTACATACTCATTTTCAACCTCATTTAAATAGGTTTCTCAATATTTGCTTTTATTTTGTTTCTTCAAATATTTCCTATCATGATGATCTTTTATTTGTCAATTTTTATAGTGATTTTATATATTGTCAAATATATTTTCCTGATATTGTGATATTCCTTTCTCAGCTTGTTCTTATATTGAAAATATACCAGGTCTGCAAGTTTAAAATGTCGTTTTAATTCCAATAGAATGCGCTCTTAGCCTATTGAAGGATTTGCTTATCTCTAAACGCTATTTTGTTTGTTAGTCATTTGTTTACAAAAGTCAGTTGTTTTTAAGTCGTTTACGTGGACGTATCATACCTTTCTTTGGTGTTAAAAATGTCTAATTTTAAGCCAAATAAAGAGCATTTGTGGCATGTCATGATTTTCTTATTCAATCAAAAGAAAAAGGCATCTGAATGTCATCGAATTCTTGTTGAGACTTATGGCGATCTTGCTCCAACCGTCAAGACATGTGAACGTTGGTTTCAAAGTTTCAAACGTGGTGATTTTGATGTTACTGATAAAAAACGATAAAATCGACCAAAAAAGTTTGAGGACGTCGAATTGCAATCTTTATTAGACGAAGACAATACCCAAACCCAACAAATGATGACAAATGATCAATTTGAGTCACGCATTGATCGAAAAACGCCCAGAATGGGCTCACAGGCACGCCAAAGTCATTCTTCAGCATGATAACGCTCCTGCACATTCAGCCAGATTGACTAAGGAAACGATTTCTTCGCTTGGTTGGGAACTCCTACCCCACCCGCCGTAGCCACCTGACCTGGCGCCTTCTGATTATCATCTCTTCTCATCGATGGGACACTCATTGGCTGAGCAACACTTTAACAATTTGGAGGATGTAAGAAAATGGCTCGATGAATGGATTTCAAATAAAGATGAAGCATTCTTTTGGAATGGTATCCATAAATTGCCCGAGAGATGGACAAAATGTGTAGAAAGCGAGGGCCAGTACTTTGAATAAAATATATTATACTTTTTTTTTAAATTACTGTGTATATATTTTAAGAAATAAACGACATTTTAAACTTGCAGACCTGGTAAGTGACAATATGCAAATATCGAACCAGAAAACTATTTGATCCACCAGGTTGTATTTTATTTTAATTTCATAATTTTCACTAAAAATATTTGTCAAAGGTATATAAGATAGTTTTCATTTTATTTCTTAATAATTTTAACATTAATTTATTTTAGGATCTCTGAAATATTGAAATCAACATGTGGAATCCAGGACGTTTCCTCCTGAGAAAATAACAGGTGAGGCCTTAATGCTGATTGAATGTAATTTTGATCTCTTTCCTAAAATTTAAACAAATATTTTTATTTCCAGAGCTAGAAGACCTTCTTATTTATTCATCCAACTAGCCAGAAAACAATGAAGAATGGTTTTATAATGCAAAAAATACATTCAAAATTCAACATTGAATGGGATCAATTAAAGTTTAAAAAAATTTATATATATGTATATATAAATTTTTTTTTAATATTTTATATATATATATATATATATATATATATATATATCCACTGTGGAAAGCTCAACAGACAGATTCTACCAAGGAAAACACCAGAATTTTGTATTTTATTTCAAGTACTTTGTTTGATAACAGCTTTCGACCCCCACTTGTTTTTCAATGATAAATAAATAAACCACCAAAGGAGTCCTTTTGAGTTGAGATCAGGGTAACTCTTTAATGGTGCCATATAAGCTACGCCCAGAAGTAACATGGCGATACTACTAACTTATTAATAGGAGTCATCTCTAGGAAGTATTTTGACCAATTTCCATTTAATGCAACAAAATGATGTCATATATGTTTTTCTTTCAGGTCCGTTTACAGGTTACATGTATAGTTATGTAAACATTAAATTGTTTGTTTGTTAATAAAAGATAATTTTTTCCTAAAGGCTTGTTTTATTTTGAGATCTTGTTCTTCACTGCACACCTTCACTAATTTATTTTCACAGCAATTTTCTTGCTTTTCACAAATTAAAGACATTTTTTTTTATATATTGAAATGGTATTCTTATCGATGCCAACACTTTATGCGTTATATTTTTCTCAATGAAATTTGGAACAGATAATTGAATTTTTTAAGGTGTGATTCTAAAATTTTGGTAGTATTTGGTTCTTAATTTTTTTGGAATTTCAAAGTCATCTTTTCTTATGTTTCTGGTTGCAGTTTGATTCCTACCATCAAAATAGTTAAAGAACTAAAAGTTAACTATTGAAACAAAAGTTTATTAGGTGGTTTGAGGGGGGTGGGGGAGCTATAAGATTTGCCTACTTAATCAATGATTATTAATCAACATAACAAAGTTACAAATTTAATCACAAGTCTTTCCCTGACCAACATGGTCACTTCCTAGCTAAAACAAAATCACTATCAGGCTAGGGAGTGACAAATTGGCCATTTATCATTGATTTTGGTGAAACTGGTACAAAATTTACTAAAAGGAGGATATGGCTGCAAAGAGATTTGAAAGGTCTATAAAACTGTAACAAATAAAGTATATATATAGTTTGTATATATCAACATGATTATAGCTAAGTATATATATATATAGTTAACTATAATCATGTTGATAAGGTATAGGGAGTGACTAACTATAAAAATATTGTTTAGCTTTACACCTTCCTCCACGTCCTGAAAGCAACTGAAGTAAATTTAGGAAAAATGATGTGATTTGACTTATAGTCAGGTTCATAGCCAAATGTTCCCATCATGAAATTTCCTTTTCTGAGGGATTGGTGGGTTTATAAAAAACTAGCTAGTGAGTGACCTCACAACTATGTGACAAAGAGAAAAGCTGTTGTACTTTGCATGTACCCTTTGGAGTGTTGGCTCAATTTTCTTTTGCATCCTGAAAGTTTGCTGATAAGATTGGTGCCTGCGTTTTTAGAATTATTGTGACGAAAAAGGGTTTAATTATTTTTCAAAGTACATGACCGCTACTTTTTGACAGGCTAGGGAGTGACAAAAAGAGCTTTGTTGTTGATTATAGTGAATGTCATCCTGTCTTTAGGCACTTGAAAATTAGTTAGCAGTGTTCGTAACCGTAGGGACTGAGGAATTATAAACCTTTCAAGACATTGAGTGTCACATCTCAACTTAATTAGATCTCCAGAATGTCCCTTTTAACAATGAGTAAAATTAATATCTGTTTTATGTCTATTTTATGACATTTGACTAAAACTTCAATAATCTTTCAAAAATTTAAGCAGCCCTTAAGTATTCAATAAGAACGTAAACCCTCTTAAGAAAACACAATAATGGATTTTATATATTTTTCAATCACAACAGGATTAGGCGTCAAATTAACTTTTTGTTGGGAATTGTGTCTAAAATCAACTACCAGAGTTTTGTGTTTATTGAATATCACTGCATGATACAATGGCTAACCCTAAATCAAAACATTTTACTTGATTAAAAATTAAGATAGCTGATGCAGTAAATGATGTGTCAATCAATAAAATGAAAAGAAATGTCAAAACTCATGAACCCAATGAAGATAGTAAATGATTCCAATTACTAGTGAATTTAACTTAGAACAAATCTTTCCCCACCCAATCTAAATTTACATCGATGGATCAAATATTCCGCAATAGTACTTAAATACTTGAAAAGACTATAGTAAAGCCACTAGGTTAGCAGGAGAGATAACCTTGCCCATTGGAGGAGAATAGCATTCCAAGTGAGCTTAAAATTTCTGATGGTTATCTTACCAGACATGCGCACTAACCTATCAGCGAATTACCAGAAAACAGCTAGAAAAATGAGCTTGGAACGAACCTATTACTTTTCTCACACACCTCGTACATTTCACTAAACAGCTTGTTGATCTAAGTCGACTGATCTGCAAAATTGGTATAGCCCTACCCTTCTCTCTTCCATTGCTCAAGCCATAACATTTATAAATCTAAATCCCAATAACAACCCTAGGAAGAGTCAAGAATAAATCACACTTCCTTAATAATGCTAGGATTATCAAATAATATTGGTTTTGACATTTAAATTGCATTGATCTATATCATACCCAAAGAAGCCAGCCATATAACTACAACGGTTAGGCAGATGCATAAATTTTAAAATGTAATACCTCATGCAGAATCCTCCTCAAAGATCGATCTGACATTCCCAAAGCTATCGCATGCCTCCGCGCAGATCGTCTTGGTGACCGCTTGACTGCTCTTCGAACAGCCTCCACAGTTTGGGGTGTTCTTACCGTTCTCGGTAAGAACGGTGAAATTGTTGGACTTTTTTGTGATGGTATAGTTGATTTTTTTAATTTACGTCTGGGTGGTATGCCTAATAATTCCGATTTTAAATCTCTTTCGTAATCGCTTTGTAAGAAATGTTCCGAACAAATTCGGGCTGTCTTTGTGTTGAACTCGTCTTTGCGTTTGCAAAAATGTTGCCATTGTCTGTGAAGAGTTTTTTCTTTTGGAAAAATGTGAAATGACAAGTTCAGTTTTTTAGCGTTATCCGAATGGTTTGTACAACCGGCAACGGCACAACACGGCATTTTAAAGCGAAATAAATACTAATAAAAGTTAATAATAACGATCAATAAAATTAAAAAAATCAATAAAAAACGTTCCGAACACTGTAAACACAACCGTCGTGGTGAGAGAGCGAAATACAAATAGCTAACTGGTTGGTGCACGTGACGTCATCTGGCCGGCAATCTACTGCGCATCCACCCCGTGAGTGCTACCGTCTTGTTCTAGTTACCGTGCTATCCCCACCACAGCCCTCCAATCACCCTTCGAAACTCGTCAAGGGTCATTCCATGTCAAATCAACACAATTTCGGGAGATTTTCAGACTTGATCTCTCAGATTTTCATGATTTTTGGTATTCTGCAATATACCATAGACTTATGAAAAAATACCAAATTTCAGTTATGTAGCACAATTATTTTAAATTAAGTTATTAATTTTTAAAGATTAAAATTTTTACGAAAAAATTTCAGTTTTTGCTACCTTTAGATGCCTATAGACTGTCAACCAGTGCTGATATAAACCTAGGAGTGGTCTCATTTTAAAGCTGTCGAATGGGGCTTTAATATGGTATGCCACAAGACAGGGGTTACCATTTCAAAAAATTGACACATTAATCTAAATTTTGAAATTTAAATTTCTAAAAAAGTGGCAATTTTAAAAATTTCAAAAAATTACCAAAAATAGTTTGCAATGACTTAGTCCTAACAGCAAAATTTTATCATGGGATATCAATGGGATCAGGAGGTACAGGGCTTCAGAAATACACATGTTTTGGAAATAATGTACCAAATTAGTAAAAAAAAATTTTTAATTTCCTATTTTGCTATGCAGTGTGTAGGACACTATGAAATTAATAAAATACAATGATTACTATAAAATACCACATTTGGAAATACCCTAACATTAAACTATGGTGACACTTAGTTTTTTGAGTTATGTTGTGGATAAAGATGAAGATTCCAGTAAAGTGCAAGTTACATTCCTCCATCCTTCAGGTCTGTCACCCTCATTTATATATCCCACTCCACCTGATACAGTGTGGGTACCTTCTGCAGATATGATATGTAAAGTAAAACCCACCACAGAAACTAACCGAACATACAGTTTACCAAACAGTGAAGTGAACAACAAATGTGTGGGTATCTTCCAACGATTGAAGTCTCGATGAACAGATTTGTTAACTGTACTCATAATATAAGATTTTCATAAATGTCTATATGAACTTTCCAGTATTAAAAAAATGTGAAATAATAGCCACTGCTTGTTTAATTGTAATGTGTTGCTTGTTTCATTCAATAAACTATTTAAAATTTTCAGAAACGATACTGATTCTGGTATTTTTCACAAAACGTTTATTTCTGAAGCCCTGTATCATCTGATCCCATCGAGATCCCATGATAGAATTTTTCTATCATTAAAAAATTCTATCATGGGATCTGTTGATCGAGACTGCAATCGTTGAAGATACCCACACATTTGTTGTTCACTTCACTGTTTGGTAAACTGTATGTTCGGTTAGTTTTTGTGGTGGGTTTTACTTTATCTGCAAAAGGTATCCACAGTGTATCAGGTGGAGTGTGATATATAAATGAGGGTGACAGACCTGAAGGATGGAGGAATGTAACTTGCACTTTACTGGAATCTTCATCTATATCCACAACATCAACCACTAAGTGTCGCCATAGTTTAATGTTACAATTGGGGTTTCCAAATGTGGTACTTTATAGTAATCATTGTATTTTATTAATTTCATAGTGTCCTACACACTGCATAGCAGAATAGGAAATTAAAAAAATTTTTTTTTACTAATTTGGTACATTATTTCCAAAACATGTGTATTTCTGAAGCCCTGTACCTCCTGATCCCATTGTGATCCCATAATAAAATTTTGCTGTTTGGACTAAGATGAGACCACTCCTAGGTTTATATCACCCCTGGTTGACAGTCTATAGGCATCTAAAGGTAGCAAAACCTGAAATTTTTTCATAAAAATTTTAAACTTTAAAAATTAATAACTTCAAAAATAATTGTGCTACATAACTGAAATTTGGTATTTTTTCATAAGTCTATGATATATTGCTGAATACCAAAAATCATGAAAATCTGAGAGATCAAGTCTGAAAATCTCCCAAAATTGTGTTGATTTGACATGGAATGACCCTCAATCGGCTCTGCCGCACCCTGTATCACAGACTTTTTTATACATCCTGATCAACATTGGACATTAGAGAATTTTATACAGTTTTAAAAAACCTATCACCCCAATCCGCACCCTTCATGTTCTAAACACTGTACACATTTTTACAATTTGAGCACAATTGTTTTTCTTTCAGGCCTTCCTTCTTTCAGGAAAACTTTGCTACAACAAGAGTTTTGGTTATCCCCTAAGGAAAAAATAGCAAGGGACCAGATAAAAAAAGCACACAGATTATTTCAAACCTTTTCTTAGTGAAAAAAGCAAGCCAGGGAATCTGTCTCTTCCATCTAAAATTAGCCATCGTCGAGCTACATCTGTTACGAAATGAGACAGAAAAATTTATGATCGGGTAACTGGCATAATAAAGCCGCTCGATTATTTTCTGCATAACCGATACAAGAACTCAATTTCAACTGGGAATTTGTTCTGTAGGGGGAAAGATGTAGAAACTAAATGAATGAATGCTCAAAAAATGGGTCTGGATATATTAAGCAGATTGGTATAGCTACTAAAATAGTGGGGAAGGATAACCAAGCTTGTTAGAGTAAGACATTGTTAGAGTTAGACCCCTTTAGCACTCTCCAGCCGAACGGCGGTGGTTCGAAACTGTCCTGACTGGGTTGACTTCAAGGCGGACACACATAATAAATCTTGATCTTCTCACCATAGATAGAATAGGTTGACTAACACCACTCTCCTTTGAATTTCACCCATCTTTAATATTTGAGGACCATTAAGAAGGGAGCAATCAAATTTCCAAGATAAAAATCAAGATTTCTTTGGCAACATCATTATCAACTCACAAAGTATACTAAATTACAACATTAGGAGTCCATTACACACCCATTAAAGGAATGGTATTTCGAAGCATATAAGTTGATACCTATTAGACTATCAACCAGCTTCTTCACTCTGATGGTAGAAAAATCGACATTAACTATTTATTATATTCATAGGCTGACCAATGGTAAGAACCACTAAACTGCTCTAGTCTTAATATTTCGTATAATGAAATAATTCTAACAAACCTACCCCTTTCACTCTTATTATTTATAATTGGCACTTGAATCAATAATAAAAAATACTTAAAAACTCAATGTACACTTAAAACTAATGCTTACAGTCCTGGAATGACGACCAAGGTGTTTATTTCTTCGTTGGTTTTTGGCAAGGACTCGATGTTTGTTACCCAGATGCCCTTCTCTCATCCTTTTCAAATTATTAGACAATAGTGGTTTTACTTTCCTTTCATTTCTTCGTTTTTGTTCTAATAATATTTCAAACAAGCAGCATGCAATAATTAAATCTCCGTCTTCTTCGTCCATAATATAACAACAGGCAGATACTGTGAAGGTATTGTTGTTTATTGGTGTTGACCAGATATGGGAGGTTTCGGTACTGCTGTATTTTTGTATCGATACTTTATGGTCGTTTTCTTGTATTGGTATCGATATATTGAAACTATCGAAACTTTATCATGGATATTACTTGATATTTTTTCTTTTTTTAAAAAATAGTTTAAGTGCGTTTTGCTTGTTGAGGGTATAAAAACGATAACAGTTCCATGATTATTCGTTGAAGGCCATTTTGCTTGGGATTCCTATGATTTCTTAATTTTTCAGTACCTAGATTTCTTTCTTCATTCATCCTGTTGTGTGTCATATCACTCAATTTGTGTTTAGAATTTAGTCAGACGTATGACATTATTACTGACATGCCTTGTGCTATGTGAAAATAGGATCAAAACACTCTATATGAGAAATGAAGGAAAGTACCAAATTTCACAGAATGATTCCGTATTTCTTTTGAACAGCACCCTATTACACCTCGTGAAAAACTAGCTATTATGTACATTTAGCGATGTGCAAAAATTCAGATATTATTAACCAAATACTACAACAAAGTCTAAAATACAGATGTTGCCAATGACCCTGCAGGGTAGAGGCAACAAAAAAAACAAATAAATAAATAAATATTTTAAATTAATTTAATTTCTGATCTGGATTTCTGTAACCTTGCATTTTGAAGCTTTACAAATATTCAATCAGGGCCGGGTTGTTCCCATTGGCGGATCCAGGGGAGGGGCTTTTGGGGCTGCAGCCCCTCCCTTTGGAAAAATTTTCGTCATTTAAAGATAGAATTTGACTTTCCTTAATGTAAGGAAGCAAGTTAAAGAACAAAGAACATATAATGTGCAAAACAAGTAGAATTTTAGTTGTGGGAAAGGAACATAAAGGTAAAAAAGCTGATTAGCAGATCCAGATGAAGGTCTTTGGGGCTGCAGCCCCCCCCTTTCTGATCGGCTGGATCCGCCCATGTTGTTCCTAGGTGAGTTGACTTATATCTCATTGCGGACCTCACGTCATAAAACCCCACTAAGATTAGAAAAGCTTGCTTAAACTCAATAAAAAAGGAGGCTACTGAAGAACAATATAAATCAAACAAATCCAATTGGGGGGGGGGGGGGGAGGTTGAGCAGGATGACATGATTATGAGTAGGAAATGAGCTGTGTTAGTGAGAACCCATGGGCATCATAATATGTGAATAATTGAGGTAAAGTATCGCTGTAAACATGAACTTCTAATCAAGATATCCTCTTTTAATATGCATATTGCAGCTGTAGCACTGAGGGATGACCGCAACTGCCTTGTAAATAATTTCACTACCACATCAAAAAATTTAGGAGCCACGTGGCACGAAGTTCTCACTACGAAAATTCGCCGACAGCTGTCGATTATAATCATTCTCCTATCGTACAACACTCAAATGTTAACGATTATCAATAACGACTATAGATACAGTCCTTTTGTTTCAGCAGAACAGCACATATGGAATATAGTACAGCAGTGTTCAAGTTTAATTTTCGAACGACTGTCGTTCAAAGTTAGTCGTTCAGTCGTATCGAGCAAGACGAACTTAAAATGGTCCTGAAAAACTTGTTAATAGGTATTGGTTCTCATTATTTAAAGAGACTTCGAAATACTCTCATGTTGGTTTGGACAAGATGTAAGGCATTATTACATCATTGAGTTGTGTTTGCGATTTCCAGCGATCCAGCGAATGATTTCTTATCATTTTAAATCAAGTAGTTGTTCGATTTCAGAAACGTGAAAATTTTTTAAAAAACAACAATTCAAAATCACCAGGAGCGATTATTACCCAAAGTTGTATCAAGAAATTAAAAGCAACATTTTATCATTTTGTCATAGTTAGTCATAGTCATTGACATTTTATCTAGTTGTCACCAAATTTGCTATTATTGTAAACTTTCGGGTGATAAGAGGCATTCTCTATTACGTACTTTGTTATGTAAGAACACGTAGTTGAAAAAAAAAATTAGTTTTTTTAAATCGTTTTTTTTTTTTTTTTATAACTTCAAATTAATTTCAATTTGTATTTAAAGTCTTCTAATTGAAGAAGTAAAAACAGTTAAAAAATTACGAGAGGGGATCCTGGTTAAGAAGCACATGCGAAACTAAATCAAAGTAAAGGAATTATTTGGTGCCCTGAACTGAGGAAATAAAAGATGAATTAAAACCACAAAATATAGCTGATGTTAAAAGATTAACGTACTATAAAAATAATGAAAAACACCGCGAGTCGCGACCGTCATTTATCACCAAAAGCGAAATATCCTATAAATAGCTTTTACGATTTGTTTATGTCCTTACATGTTAAAAACTGAAAATTATTGGCATTGTCTCCGTAGCGGAGCCCTCGAGTTTGAAGACAAATTTAAAATGGTTCCGCTCCTCGAGTGCAAAGGGTTAAATACTTGAAAAAAATCTGGTGCGTTGCGCGCATCATACAACTTTCACTTACCACCTCGCTTTCAGTGAGAAGGGATTTATTTTGGGAAGAAGGGAATTGGCGTGCTATCCGAGAGGGACACTAAAACTGTCCACAATTAGAATATTTTATTCTATTGGAAAGTATTGTTGTCAGTACTTATAGAAAGTGGTGTTCCAAAACAACGAAGTTAGTTCTACTCCTCATTGGACACTATTGCTGGGAATTTGTTCGAAGTTTATATATAACTAGCTAGGGTGCCCGGCTTCGCTCTGGTAGTTCTGTGATATTTTTAATAACAGTAAACTTTAAAATTAAAGGAAATATAAAACAAAATTAGCATCTTCTTGAAACTTCGGGTTTAACTTGGTATTAATAGTAAGATCGAGATCGGCAGAGTCCCCCCAAATAAGGAACCCTATATACTTTATGGGGGGTTGAAAATGGTAAATGAAAAATTGGCTGCAAATTTGTCTAGATATGCATCGCAAAGCTATCTACATCCTTCTTATGCTAAAATTACTTTTTTAAGGAATCCAGTTGATTTTATAATTCATTGATTTTCTGTCGATTTTTTATTTCATTGATTTTTCAATTCATTGATTGTTTGATTTTCAGAGATATGAAATAATTCTTTTATTTTAAAACGCAAAGGAGAAACTAATTATATTAGCTTAATTTTGAGTAATTTAAAAATAACAGCTGAAGAAATGTATAACCATTACGAACTGATGAATGAACAATAAACATTGAGTGAAACGCACTCTAGTGCTTCCTGGTAGTCTGGAGCTCGAACTAAATTTTTCATTCAGTAACCCTTAAAGGTAGGCTAATTACATTGTGCAAGAGGCCTAAAATTCCGTTCCTTTTCTTTTCAATTTTACAGGCTAAAGATAAAAACTGAAACCTTCTTCATCGTTAGGGGATTTAGAGCAATACGATGACATAACATTCTTTGTCGTACGTTGAGTCGTTTTTGAGCCTTTTCGGCACGCACATTGTACACTTTGCTTTATAATATATATTGATTATTTATAAGGAGGTATAGAAAGAAAATCGGCGTGGGTCCAACTATGTTAAAGCGAGTGTAAATTAAAATGTACATAATTGTCATTGTCACAAATATTAAACACTTACCTCATCACACATCATTAAAACTTTCTTTATACACTTACTAACAAAAGTCTCTGCACACTCTCAAGCTTTTTTTTTATTTTACCTAAAGATACCTTATGAGCCAGATATGGGCAACGAAACACATATTTTTTACATAATTTGATCTATTTTAATGACCAACAATTACATTTAATATAATTTATTTAACTTATAATTTATGAGGAAAATTACATAAAATGTCAAAATATTGATGCGCCAAAAGTCTCTGCACGCAGTGGAATTAGCCAAGATATTGATATGTATATAGTTTGCACATTATCCCATTCATCCTCCGGCTAATCCTAACTTGCCAGTGTTAATTTGGGCCCAAACAGTAAAGAGTGTGATAAAAAATGGAGGTTCCAACACCGATTCCCGACCAAATTGTAAATTTGAGGAAACTCATACGACTCATACAGGTAAATAGGACAAATCGTCAACAGGAGCTATAATACGGTAAGGTATGTCCTAAAACGGTATGAAGAACTGGGTACAATGGAAAGTAGATACCGCTCTGGCCGCCCCCCCCCGTACTCCAAGCTCACCACAAGAGGGCTATCATAAGGACTTTGGCCGAAGAACCACACAAAAGTGCTCTAAATTTAGCAGGTATGGTGTTAGAAAATTACAAGATTGGGGTATCTGCACAAGCGAATAGAACCCTAAAGAAAGCTGGCTATAATGTGCGTAACCCTAGGTGTAAGCCATTCATTAGTAAACGAACCGGATATTGAAACTGCAGGTCGCAAAGGAACATGTTAACAAGCCCTTATAGTTCTGGGAACGTGTTTTATTTATTGACGAGAGTAAATTTAACATTCATGGATCAGATGGAAGAGGGAAAGTTTTGAGAAAACCTAACAAAGAGCCCCTGGAAAAAAAACATAGTTGGTACTGTGAAACATCGTGGGGGGAGTGTTTTGGTTTGGGGGTGTATGTGTGCTGCTGGAGTTGGTAATTTGAAATTTATCGACGAATAATGGAACCATCGAATAATGGAAAAACACGTTTATATAAATATTTTGAGGAGTAATTTACCGGAAAGTTTAATGAAGTTTGATCCCTAGGAAAAATTCATTTTTCAACAAGATAACGACAGCGCGGAAAGTTCAAGAATAGTTGCTCTACAATGCTCCACAGCAACTTAAAACATCTCCCTAATCTCCTAATCTTAATCCAATACATCTGTGGGATCAACTAGGCCGTCAAAAAGTAAAAATTAAAATAGAGAACAAAGACCAGTTAAAAAGAGTACTAAAGGAATTGTGGGGTAAAATTACTCTAGAAACTACAAAAAACAAGTTCACAACATGCCAAATAGATTATGAGAAGTGATAAGAAATAAGGTAGGAACGACTACCTATTAAAGTTGATTTGGCATCAATAATTAAGCTTCAAGTTGAAGAAAAATGATGTGTTCAGGGACTTTTGGCGCATCAATATTCTGACATTTTATGTAATTTTCCTCATAAATTATAAGTTAAATAAATTTTACTAAATTTGATTATTGTTAATTAAAATAGATTAAATTATGTAAAAAATGTGTGAGTTTCATTGCCAATATCTGGCTCATAACCTATCTTTAGGTAAAATAAAAAAAAAGCTGGAGGGTGTGCAGAGACTTTTGTTAGTAAGTGTACATTAAGAAAGTTTTAAATAAACCAAAATACTAAATAAACTTTACATTTAAAAGCAAGTATCATTAGCTAATCCAGATATAATTTAGATATGGGTCTTTAACGAGTTTGACCTTGTTAAAGGTTTGAGCTCTATGTAGACTCGAAGTAGAAGACTCAGGTTTTTTAAGGCCAATGTTAGGATGGCGTCGTCTAAAGCAGGCCACCCAATCTTTTCCTGCCATCTTTTTTTCTAGGTTGAAAGGATGTTTGATGTTGTTTTTTTCTGCAAACTCGAATGCCAACCTGCGTAGTTCATTCAAAGTTATGCCAAACATTTTTTTTTCTAAATCCAAAATATAATTTATAAGTTCGTTCTCTTGATCTTCATTAAATACACTCCTTAAGCTCCCCATTATTTTCTTTCCTTCAACAGCATCCTTATTTTTTCCAAGAACTCTTCTTTTAAGAGTGTTTCTTGGAACGTGGAAAGTTTTGGCAGCTGTGGCAAACGGCATGTTTTCGTTTTTCACCGCATCTATAGCATGTTGCATATCGGACGTCTCCCATTTTTGTTGGTCCGATTTTCTTTTATATCTGCTAGGCATCTTTTCAAATCCTGAAACAAGAACGAGTTCTTGTAGCATGAATTTGATTAGATATCATATAGCAGCACGGGCGTTACCGCCGGGGGAACCCCCCTTCCAAATATTATGGCAGGAGAGGACCCAATGTAAAAAATTAAATAAAAATGCGATTTTACGAATTTATCCGAGTTTAACCAATAAAATATAAAAAAAAAAAACCTGTACCACTACAACCCATAAATGGTCTTGGGTGCAGTACTATGTAAGGAAGAGTACTGTTTCTTGGTCAGCGGTCGTGCAAGGAGGTGATTTGACCGTGATCACGCTCAACCGCCAGGTTCTTTCCCCTTAATTTTTCAATTAAGGGTACCCACTTTATAGAGGCTGGGTTTGCCCCAGGAGGGTCTCTCGGCCCACGAGACGAACTGTGGCGAATAATAAAGATATCATAAGCCATGTCAGATTCGAACTCGGGACCTTAAGCACAGCAGTCCACTGCCTTACCAGTGGGCTACCCCGCTCCCATAAATATAAAATATTAGTTAATTTCAGCACACTCTATTGTTAAAAGCTGGTCAGGCGTATTGTATATTTGATGAAGTATATATTTTTTATTTCAGCTCGAACTGTTTTGTTTTATTGCTCTACATTTCTTTTTTAAACAAAGCAGCTTGACTCTACTTTCCAGTAATTCGATGAAGCTTATAGAATTTAATGGAAAGCAATGAAATTAGTGTGATCAGAATCGGAAGAAAAACATGGATAAAATTCAATCAAGAACTTTTGACCCACATCCTTCAACGTTAAGCTTTAACCATTCCCTTTTTTAATTTATAACTGAGGCACAAATTGACAAGTTTTAAGATACTATAAATACCTTTAAAATACAGCGTTGGAGAATGAATTGAAATGCCCCAACAGTTTTTTTTAGGGGTTATTATTTCAACTTTTAGCCCTTGAATTTCTATCTACCCTATCTAGGAAAATATTTAGCCCCCCCCCCCCCAATAATTTGGTTCTGGTGACGCCCATGTATAGCAGTTATTTATTATCCAAAATTAGATATTATACAAATGTTTGAATAATTATTAATATATTTTCCATTAAGAATCCCTTATAGAAACAAAATTTTCATCATGTGCATTACAACACTAGAGAAAAAAAATTTAACTTGTGTAGTAGGTACGCCGATGTTGCAAATTATATTAATAATTATTAGAACATTTGTATCATTTTTAACTTTTATATAAAACCAATAAATGAGCAAATAAAATGAGCGATTTTTAAAAAACATGTTTATGATATCGACTTTGGCAGAACGTTGTATTCATAGTTAAATAAAAAAAAAAAAAATCTAAAGATAACTAACCATATTTTTCAAAAGTCGCTCATTTTATCTGCAAACTTGTAATTCATGTAAAACATTTCAAACTAGTAATTTGAAATGTTCAAATAAACAACATACATATATAATGATGGTTTATGGACTTTATTCTATTTTTACTGCGTTTACCTACTTTGAAAAAAACTTAATTTGGAACAACTCTCTGGCTACTTTACCCGACTGGACGCCATACTAGAAATTGTAGTTTGGAGTCTCACCAACAAAAGTTAACGACGAACACATAGATTTTTAGGTAAAAAAAAGGTGTTTGAGCTGCGATATTGCAAATAACTACTACTGTACACAAAAGCAAGGTAACAGAGATGATATAACTGACTTACCTTACATCAGAGGGATGAAAAACTCAAAAACTTCTTCTAAATGAAAACAAGCCGAGGTAGCGATACCAAACTCACAGACAATACTGATGGCGTCGTATGAACCACATAGTTTGCCCGCTTCCCGTCAGGTTGTAGCACTATTCAGTGCATGAAATCGACAATGGCCACTTTTCCCGTTTGCCCCTACCTGACATCGTACAGGTTCTCTATTTTACTAAATAATAAATAATCAATAATTTTAATAAAAATACTTGTTCTTATTACACACTAGCTGTATATCCCGGTTTCAACCGAGGAATTTCATTTTCCTAAATTTTCTAAATGTTCTAAAAACCAATCTAAAGTGAGATCAAAACGATTATTATTACAATAAAGAATATACCCAGAGATCGGCTGAAGTTATGCAATTTTAATATAGACAGCTGATCGCACCTGGTATCAAAGAACCACTGAGCAAAATTTGGAGAATTTAGGACAAACGGTATGGATTTCTATAAAGAACAAATAAACAAACAGAATTTAGTTTTTATTTATATAGATTTTTATTATATACTAGCTGTATATACCGGTTTCACCCGGAGAATTTTATTTTTTAAATCTATAAACTTTTATCGACTCAAAAGGTCGATTTTATAAAAACCAATGTAAAGTGAGATCAAAACGATTATTATAACAATAAAAAATATACCCAGAGATCGGCTGAAGTTATGCAACTTTAATATGGACAGGTATTCGCACCTGGTATGAAAGAACCACTGAGCGAAATTTGGAGAATTTAGGACAAACGGTATGGATTTCTATAAAGAACAAATAAACAAACAGAATTTCGTTTTTATTTATATAGATTTTTATTATATACTAGCTGTATATACCGGTTTCACCCGGAGAATTTTATTTTTTAAATCTATAAACTTTTATCGACTCAAAAGGTCGATTTTATAAAAACCAATGTAAAGTGAGATCAAAACGATTATTATAACAATAAAAAATATACCCAGAGATCGGCTGAAGTTATGCAACTTTAATATGGACAGGTATTCGCACCTGGTCTAAAAAAACCACTGAGCGAAATTTGGAGAATTTAGGACAAACGGTATGGATTTCTATAAAGAACAAATAAACAAACAGAATTTCGTTTTTATTTATATAGATTTTTATTATATACTAGCTGTATATACCGGTTTCACCCGGAGAATTTTATTTTTTAAATCTATAAACTTTTATCGACTCAAAAGGTCGATTTTATAAAAACCAATGTAAAGCGAGATCAAAACGATTATTATAACAATAAAGAATATACCCAGAGATCGGCTCAAGTTATGCAATTTTAATATGGACAGGTATTCGCACCTGGTCTAAAAAAACCACTGAGCGAAATGTGGAGAATTTAGGACAAACTGTATGGATTTCTATAAAGACCAAACAGAATTTCATCCTTAAATACATAGATTATAGCTATATATCCCTGTTTCACACGGGGAATTTCATTTTTCTAAAGAAACGGTCGATTTCGTAAAAAAAAAAACATTGTAAAGTGAGATCATTATGATTTTTGTAACAAAAACGAATATCAGCTGAAGATCGGCTGAAGTTATGCAATTTTAATATGGACAGGTGTTCGCACCTGGTATGAAAGAACCACCGAGCGAAATTTGGAGAATTTAGGACAAACGGTATGGATTTCTATAATAAACAAATAAACAAACAAACAAACAGAATTTCATCTTTATTTATATAGATTTTTATTATACCCTAGCTGTATATACCGGTTTCACCCGGAGAATTTCATTTTTTAAATCTATAAAATGAGACTTTTATCGACTCAAACGGTCGACTTCGTAAAAACCAATGTAAAGTGAGATTAAAACGATTTTTATAACAATAAAGAATATCAGCTGAAGATCGGCTGAAGTTATGCAATTTTAATATGGACAGGTGTTCGCTTCTGGTATCAAAGAACCACTGAGCGAAATTTGGAGAATTTAGAACAAACGGTATGGATTTCTATAAAGAATAAATAAATAAACAAACAAACAGAATTTCATCTTTATTTATATAGATTTTTATTATACATATAACATATTTCGACGGCAAATGAAATAAATAATTCAATATATCGCCTAGACATGAAAAATAATTACAGAATTAATAGATGTTTATGTTACATATTTACATTAATCGATCACAGCGTTTCTTCTTCTTTCAATCCTCCAATTCCGAGACTTCAAGAACCCCTCTCAGAATAATCCGCTTCAATTTCTTTCTGTTGATTTCGTTTTTGAGATTTCTTAGTTCCGCCGCGACGAAATCTCCGAATATTTGACTGTCGTCTCTTATCAATTCATCGAGCCTTTTCTTTTTTACATTAGCGCCATTATTCATTTCTTCATTTTTCTCCGCTCTCAAATCACTCTTCATAAATTTTCGAATATCGAACGGAACATCTTTGAGTCGACTGCATCCTGCCAAGGATTCCTTCGTGTTGTCATCTTGCAAGGCATCGTCGGTTATTTCTTTCTGTAAAATATAGTTATTATAAATGTATACTAAAAATTAACTAAAAAATTCTAATACATGAGAGGTATATATCAATAAGGAAAAACATGTTTACCGTGCGGAGGTGTACAGGAATTTTCGTCAGCCGGAAATAAGCGGGAATTTTTAAGTTTAAACTGAAAATTCGGGAATTTCATCCAAAAACTCTATGTATCTTAAATATATTTTTAAGTTAATATATTAAAAATAACTGCTGACTGTCGATCCCGTTTTGTAATCAGTTTTAAGCATTAGCGGATCCATCCCGTTATAAAGGTTATTTTTTTTTTAAATTATGGAATCTCTTCCATGGATTATTAGTTATTTTATTCACCCAAGGTTTCGGGCTTCTAGGGATATCTGTTGAACATTTTTAATATTCCACCGACCATAATAATTGTTTTATGTAAAAAACATACGTCATTTGAGGGGTCGGGGCAAAACAGTGCCAAGCAACATTTTTAACAAAAATGAACCTTAGCTGCCGTCTGCTGTATATTATGTAGTACTATATGCCAAGGGCGTACCCAGGATCAAATCTAGGGGGGGGGGCAAGCTAATAACTAGGGGGGGGCAAGCTATGGTCGTTCAGGTTGTAACACCTTACCGCGGAAAAGGTGAATGAAACTAAAATTATGTATAATTATATCAGTGCTTTGTAACTAAGTTATATTTGAAAAAAAAATGTATTCTATTATTGCTTCCATTCTTAAAAGCCTAAAAAATTGTTGCTTCCAGCCTTACAGGGGGGGGGGGGGCAGCTGCCCAACCTGCCCCCCCGCTGGGTACGCCCATGCTATATGCCTATAATGGAAATGCCACCGAAATATGACTATAGAATGCTCTATAGATCTACTCAAGGAGGGCCTTGAGAGAGAAAAAGATTACTTAAGAATTTATATAAGAAGAGGCAACAATTTATTCTTAATATAAAGTTACCTCATATTAATTTGTTTATAGGCGGGCGCAATCGAATATAGGGTGCGCTAGTAGTTTTGCAAAATGTCGGAAAGAACGGTGTTAGACATAGGTGATGTGATAGAGATAATTGGTAATTTTAAAAGACCATTAACTGAAGGGCAGGCTATCCTTGATGCAAATCACATAATTACATGTGGAATAATATCTAAAAATAAAAAAACAGTTATTTTACAAGCCTCGTGCCTTTAAACTAGCAATCTTAAAGGACTGCCCCATCAAATAAAAGTGGAAATCAAATTTATTAATAATAATAAGCAATTTTCTTGTCATTGTACGTGTAAAGCTGGTAGTTCTGGTAAATGCAAACACATCATTGAAACTTTACTCGACGTTTTTCGGTTAGTAATAACATTAATTACCTATTCACACAATCATTGTTATGACAGCTTACATTCTTTGTCATATTATTTATTTATTTGTCAAAACTTTCAGGCTTCGCATTGAAAACATGGAACAATTAAGCACAGCGGATGTAATAGAAAAATGTGGAAAATTAAAAAAGAAAAACAAATCTATGACACTATGGTCTCAATGTTATTTGCATAAAACTAGCATTTTGGAATAATAAAATGTCAAATACTAATATTTACCAGGATAAATATAGTCTCTCTCTTTAAAATAAAGACTACATATCGTCATATGTTTCGAAACAGGCTTATCTATTCTCAATTTTACAATCCACTCTTTAAGAAGCTTTTTATTTTTTGGAAATAAAAGGGAATGACACGTCTTTTGACTTTCTAATTGAACACTGAGGGACCGAGTAAAACCTATTAGATATTTTTCAAATGATTTTTTGCTCAATCGGGTTTTAATTATGGAAAAATAAATTAAAAACGCCAAAAAACCCTATGAATCCCAGGTAATGGCCCGGATTTAACCCCGTTTCTCTAGTTCCTGTAACACCGTCGCAGAAGCAGCACTGTCGCTTGCACCCGCCTATTATAATTCAGGCACGGATTTTATTTTATTTTTTCATAGACAGGAATCTGGATTCAGGTGTTGTAAGCCATTAATGAAACTGTTATGCATTCGTAATAAGGATATGAATATTGATGGATGAAGTCGTGAATTCAGTTTTATTTAGCCTTAAAATGCAACAGTGTTATATTAAAAGGCTCTAAAATATTTAAACATTTAATATATTGTTATCATTATTACACAGTTCAATCAGTAGCGGATACAGAAATTTTCTGAGTGGGGCGCACTTTTTTTTTTTTTTTAATTTCATGAGTAATGAAAGATCTAATTTAAAATATGAATTAGTACATAGTGACTTTGCAACTTACTATTAAATGGTCAAATACAATCCATTTTCAATTTGAGGACTTAAAAAAGACTAAATATATCGCATTTTATATAGAAATAGTAAAAGTTTATAAGTATCCTCACCTCTCAGTGGGAGGGGGGGGGGGGGGGGTGCGCCCCCGTGCCCCTCCCATGGATATCCGCTACTGAGTTGAATATATAGTGGGAATTTGAAAAAAAAAAATTAGTTGATTTTTTTAAATTTATATCCACTTGTTTTAATTTTCACTTTTGTGAGAAAGAGTTTTATGTATTAGGTTTTTCAAAGATGGGATATCTTCCATGGATTATTAGTTATTTTATTAACCCAACGTTACGGGCTTTTAACCCTTCTCCTAGGGGTATCTGTTAAACATTTTTAATATTCCACCGACCATTTGTCTGTCCACAATAATTGTTTTATGTAAAAAACATAGGTCATTTCCTTAATTCACTATAATTAACATTTATAACAATTTTTCATTGCTTGTGGACCATTTCATTGTCACTCTTAACTATTACAATAAAGTAAATTGTCACTCTTTATTATTGCAATAGTAAAGAATGACAATGAAACGGGCATCTATCTATGCCCTGGGGGGGGGGGGCATGCGGGAATTTTAGCAGGACTACTTGATACCCTGAATAAGCACCTTGATTTCAATGCCTGCATTTTTCGGATCAGATATTTGAGATTCTTCATATTCATCTTGATTGAAGTAAGCAGAGCTTTCAGCTTCTATCATCGTTTCTAAATGTTCTGATATATCCTGTGAAAAAAAAAAGAAAAATCAACATTGGTTGGATTTAAAAAAATAAAAACTGCACTAAAATATTATTATAATACTACATATTAGATAGATTGGTGAAAGTAATCTTCCCAATATCATTTATTTAAACATACACACAAAAAATTATATAAATATAGTAAAACGCCGACATTTCGGATTATTTCCTCCATCTTCAGGGCAATATTCTTTTGTTGTATATTTTCATTTCATCTTTTGGTGGCTTGGTGATATCATATTTTCTGTATTTCTTACATTTTTTTATTACAGTAGATGTGAAATCTGGAAATGTTACACACAAAAATATTTATTTCCATAAAACCACAAGAAGGTTTTTGTCTCAGTGTACACCACTGCAGGGAACACATTGCTCGGAGAACAGTGAGACACTAAATTAAAACCAAATATTTTAATAAAATTATTAATAATCCAATTTTATTATAAAATAGTATCATGATAATTAACATAAAAAATATATGACTTCTTTGAAGTAGTCATTATGGAGAGTCGTTGACAAGATTAGTATCACTAGATATAATTCTTTTTACTTTCACTTACCTATATATGAAGTATATAGTAAGTGGAAGTATTGCGATCGTGAAAATTTTCGACTTCCGGTTTTCAACGGAAATACACGTTTTGGGACCCCCTGAGTCGAAATAACCAAGTCCCGCGAAATGGTCTGTGTGTGTGTGTGTGTATGTGAACAGACTAGCTCAAAAACTATAAACCGTGGGAACCTGAAATTGGGTATTTAGTGTAGGTATGTGCCCGCGATGTGACAGCAAAAATTTCATCAAAATTGCTCAACGGGAGGGGGTACTTTATTCAATAACTTTTTACGTTTTTTTTCGATTTTCTCAAAAACGGCTCTAACGATTTTGATTAAACTGAGTATTTGATCTATTTATATGCTCCAAATATGACTGTAAAAATTTCATCAAAATTGATTAACCGGAGGGGGGACTTTACTTAATAAATTTTGTATTATTTTCACGTGTTTTTTTTATTTACTCAAAAACGGTTTTAAAGATTTTGATCAAACTTGGTATTTGATGTATTTATATGCCCGAGATATGACTGTAAAAAATTCTTCAAAATTGATTAACCGGAGGGGGGACTTTACTTAATAAATTTTGTATCATTTTCACGTGTTTTTTTTATTTACTCAAAAACGGTTTTAACGATTTTGATCAAACTTAGTATTTGATGTATTTATATGCCCGAGATATGACTGTAAAAATTTCATCAAAATTGATCTACGGGAGGGGGGACTTTACTTAATAAATTTTGTATCATTTTCACGGTTTTTTTTATTTACTCAAAAACGGCTTTAACGATTAACAAAAATAAGATATGAATGTAGAAAAATGTGTGACTTTAGGAAATGATAATTAGCAAAACACGTCAATTTCTAATCTAAGTAAGTTGGTAAGTGAAAGTTGTGTGTTGCGCGCAAGCACCAGATTTTTTGTTTTTACTTTCACTTACCTATATATGAAATATATAGTAAGTGGAAGTATTGCGATCGTGAAAATTTTCGACTTCCGGTTTTCAACGGAAATACACGTTTTGGGGTCCCCTGAGTCGAAATGACCAAGTCCCGCGAAATGGTCTGTGTGTGTGTGTGTGTGTGTGTGTGTGTGTGTGTCTGTGTGTCTGTGTGTGAACAGACTAGCTCAAAAACTATAAACCGTGCGATCATGAAATTAGGTATTTAGTGTAGGTATATGCCCGCGATGTGACAGCATAAATTTCATCAAAATTACTTAAAGGGAGGGGGTACTTTACTTAATAACTTTTTAGGTTTTTTTCGATTTTCTCAAAAACGGCTCTAACGATTTTGATTAAACTGAGTATTTTATGTACTTATGTGCCCGAGATATGACTGTAAAAATTTCATCAAAATTGATTAACCGGAGGGGGGACTTTACTTAATAAATTTTGTAACATTTTCACGTGTTTTTTTTAATTTACTCTAAATCGGCTTTAACGATTTTGATCAAACTGGGTATTTGATGTATGTACATGCCCGAGATATGACTGTTAAAATTTCATCAAAATTGATTAACCGGAGGGGGGACTTTACTTAATAAATTTTGTATCATTTTCACGTGTTTTTTTTATTTACTCAAAAACGGCTTTGAAGATTTTGATCAAACTGGGTATTTGATGTATTTATATGCCCGAGATATGATTGTTAAAATTTCATCAAAATTGATTAACCGTAGGGGGGACTTTACTTAATAAATTTTGTATCATTTTCACGTGTTTTTTTTTATTTACTCTAAATCGGCTTTAACGATTTTGATCAAACTGGGTATTTGATGTATGTACATGCCCGAGATATGACTGTTAAAATTTCATCAAAATTGATTAACCGGAGGGGGGACTTTACTTAATAAATTTTGTATCATTTTCACGTGTTTTTTTTTATTTACTCAAAAACGGCTTTGAAGATTTTGATCAAACTGGGTATTTGATGTATTTATATGCCCGAGATATGATTGTTAAAATTTCATCAAAATTGATTAACCGTAGGGGGGACTTTACTTAATAAATTTTGTATCATTTTCACGTGTTTTTTTTATTTACTCAAAAACGGCTTTGAAGATTTTGATCAAACTGGGTATTTGATGTATTTATATGCCCGAGATATGATTGTTAAAATTTCATCAAAATTCATTAACCGGAGGGGGCACTTTACTTAATAAATTTTGTATCATTTTCACGTGTTTTTTTTATTTACTCAAAAAACGGCTTTAACGATTAACAAAAATAAGATATGAATGTAGAAAAATTTGTGAATTTGGGAAATGATATTTAGCAAAACACGTCAATTTCTAATCTAAGTAAGTTGGTAAGTGAAAGTTGTGTGTTGCGCGCACGCACCAGATTTTTTAATTTAGGGACCAATACCTACAACGAGAATTTGCGATTAACATAACTAAATCACGTATTGACAATAAATAAAGGAGAATTTTGATAAAATTAGGTGATTTAATAAAAAAAAAATTATATATTGTATTTTAATGAAAATAACTACTGTTGATGGCCTGTTCCTTTAAAGGTACCTAGTCCTTCCTTCTTAGGCTTAGACAATATAATTTTAATTTCCTATATAACAGTAAAAGTGTCTTCGTAGCCTGTCTCACTGTTAGAGTCGAAGAGTAAGGAAGATTTTTTTAAAAATGTAGTAAAATTTTATTGGGATCATAATTTTTGAAATCGTGATATTGATCTATCTTATATATTAGCTCTGTGTTTTTTTTTTTTTTTTTTGTTTTTGTTGGTACGGCAAAAATGTCTTGATACTTGATTATATTCCATGATTGCCTTCCCCTCCAGTGCCGGAAAATAGTCAGTTGCCCCGGAAAACCCTGGGAGAAAAAAAAAAACCTTCATTTATACATAACTCAAAACCTATCGATATTTTTTGTATATTGTGTTAATGCGAAAATAAAATAAATGATCTATAAAATCTAAAAAATGAAAAAAAAAAAATCGTGCAAAATAATGATCACAAAGTTACAGCCTTTTGGTTATAACAGTTAGGAAAAACATTTGTTTGTTAAAAAAGTTGGGTCTTTTTCGTTTAATGCACAATTCGGTTATTAAAAAAAGTAACTGTTATTAAAAAAAGTAACACGTGATATAATTACAACCTCCATATCAGTAGAACATATGATTACATTTCTTAGTTTCATTTAAAACCTCATAATGGCTATGTTCAGGTTATACGAAGATTTTAAAGATTTGGACCGAACCATTGCATTCTTACAAGAAAAAGGCCTCATCCATAAAGAAAAACTATGCCGGAATGGACATAAGCATTATACAGTCAACCATTCTGAAAATTTCGTTGATCCTTCAACTGGGGCGCACACACAGTCGATAGAATCGTTATGGGCTGCGGCCAAAAGAAGAAATAAAATAGAAGCTGGAACTAGAAGAACAATGTTGGATTCATATCTCTGTGAATTTATGTGGAGACAAAGGAATACGGGGAAAGACCTTTTTGAGGTTATATTGGAAGATATTGCTTCATTTTGGAAATTAGAATAAACCATATCATTTGTGTTAACAATTACCTATAGTTACTTTATATTAATCACGTGTTTCTTTTTTTAATAACAGTTACTTTTTTTTTAATAACCGAATTGTGCATTAAACGAAAAAGACAAATTTACTTCAATCAAAATGTAATTTGCACAAAAAAAAAAAAAATTAAAACCTTTAAATTCTTATTAATTATTAATAGTTTGCTATGCACTATAAATTCCCACATACTACTTGAGTTTTCACTCGCATATTCATGAAATATGTATTCATAAAATAGTAAGGAAAAGAATTGCGATCGTGAAAAATTTCGACTTCCGGTTTTAACGGATATACGTGTTTTGGGCTCCCCTGAGTCTAAAGACCAATCAAAAACCAAATCCAAGGGTCACCTGTGGTATAGTGGTTAGCATAAAAGCCTACCATACTAAAGGTCGCGGGTTAGCGTCCCGAGGTGGCCTTAGGATTTTTAAATGGGAGTAAAAAAAACCTTGGCTATGCCGTCCCTCGGATAGGACGTAAAATGGAGGTCCCGAGCCTTTTTGATGTCAGGTACTCGTTGAAGATCCCTATCCTAATTTTGCCTGGATAGGCAAAATTTAGGTCTCCCACTCTAGCATCGTCAGAACAGCCTTAGTGGGATAAAGTGACGTTAAACAAACAAACAAAAACCAAGTCCCGTGAAATGGTCTGTGTGTTTTTGAACAGACTAGTTCAGAAACGATTTGTACGATTTGTAACGTACGAAACTGAATTCGGTATTTGAGGTATGTATGTGCACGCGATACAGCAAGGAAATCGTGTTAATAGAGTAAATTAATGGGGTGGGGTCTTTTTATAACAACGAATTTTCTCCTCTTTACGATTTCGATTAAACTTATTCGATTAATTATCCGCATTTCTTCTTCCAGGTTTGACCATGTCACAGGTTTTCCAACAGCCAAGCTTTCACCCATCTTGCTGTGGGCTTCTTCAGGGCCAATACAAGAATGAGAGTGGAGAAGGGGATCACTAACTTATAATCTTCTTTCGGGGGCGAAGTTTGTGTTCCCAATGGCTAGCGCCCGAGGGGGCATGGTCAGGTGGAGGGGGTAGGGGAGGGGGGATGTCATCCGCTCTGTGAGATATGTTTTGTTGTCTAATGTTGTTTAGTGCAGGGTACCAGTTTTTGCTAAGTCTGTATCCGTCTTCTTTGTTTATATTATTTGGTTGTTTTATAATTTCTATAGCTTCCCTGATGGATCTATGGTGGTAGTTGTCAATCCTAACTATGGCTTTGGTGTCTTCGAAGGCTATAGTGTGTTGTGTATTTTAAAAGTTTTCTGCTATGGCTGATTTGTCTGTTTGTATTTTCTTAACTTAAAATATATGACTTCTTTGAAGTAGTCATTATGGAGAGTCGTTGACAAGATTAGTATCACTAGATATAATTCTTTTTACTTTCACTTACCTATATATGAAGTATATAGTAAGTGGAAGTATTGCGATCGTGAAAATTTTCGACTTCCGGTTTTCAACGGAAATACACGTTTTGGGACCCCCTGAGTCGAAATAACCAAGTCCCGCGAAATGGTCTGTGTGTGTGTGTGTGTATGTGAACAGACTAGCTCAAAAACTATAAACCGTGGGAACCTGAAATTGGGTATTTAGTGTAGGTATGTGCCCGCGATGTGACAGCAAAAATTTCATCAAAATTGCTCAACGGGAGGGGGTACTTTATTCAATAACTTTTTACGTTTTTTTCGATTTTCTCAAAAACGGCTCTAACGATTTTGATTAAACTGAGTATTTGATCTATTTATATGCTCCAAATATGACTGTAAAAATTTCATCAAAATTGATTAACCGGAGGGGGGACTTTACTTAATAAATTTTGTATTATTTTCACGTGTTTTTTTTATTTACTCAAAAACGGTTTTAAAGATTTTGATCAAACTTGGTATTTGATGTATTTATATGCCCGAGATATGACTGTAAAAAATTCTTCAAAATTGATTAACCGGAGGGGGGACTTTACTTAATAAATTTTGTATCATTTTCACGTGTTTTTTTTATTTACTCAAAAACGGTTTTAACGATTTTGATCAAACTTAGTATTTGATGTATTTATATGCCCGAGATATGACTGTAAAAATTTCATCAAAATTGATCTACGGGAGGGGGGACTTTACTTAATAAATTTTGTATCATTTTCACGGTTTTTTTTATTTACTCAAAAACGGCTTTAACGATTAACAAAAATAAGATATGAATGTAGAAAAATGTGTGACTTTAGGAAATGATAATTAGCAAAACACGTCAATTTCTAATCTAAGTAAGTTGGTAAGTGAAAGTTGTGTGTTGCGCGCAAGCACCAGATTTTTTGTTTTTACTTTCACTTACCTATATATGAAATATATAGTAAGTGGAAGTATTGCGATCGTGAAAATTTTCGACTTCCGGTTTTCAACGGAAATACACGTTTTGGGGTCCCCTGAGTCGAAATGACCAAGTCCCGCGAAATGGTCTGTGTGTGTGTGTGTGTGTGTGTGTGTGTGTGTGTCTGTGTGTCTGTGTGTGAACAGACTAGCTCAAAAACTATAAACCGTGCGATCATGAAATTAGGTATTTAGTGTAGGTATATGCCCGCGATGTGACAGCATAAATTTCATCAAAATTACTTAAAGGGAGGGGGTACTTTACTTAATAACTTTTTAGGTTTTTTTCGATTTTCTCAAAAACGGCTCTAACGATTTTGATTAAACTGAGTATTTTATGTACTTATGTGCCCGAGATATGACTGTAAAAATTTCATCAAAATTGATTAACCGGAGGGGGGACTTTACTTAATAAATTTTGTAACATTTTCACGTGTTTTTTTTAATTTACTCTAAATCGGCTTTAACGATTTTGATCAAACTGGGTATTTGATGTATGTACATGCCCGAGATATGACTGTTAAAATTTCATCAAAATTGATTAACCGGAGGGGGGACTTTACTTAATAAATTTTGTATCATTTTCACGTGTTTTTTTTATTTACTCAAAAACGGCTTTGAAGATTTTGATCAAACTGGGTATTTGATGTATTTATATGCCCGAGATATGATTGTTAAAATTTCATCAAAATTGATTAACCGTAGGGGGGACTTTACTTAATAAATTTTGTATCATTTTCACGTGTTTTTTTTTTATTTACTCTAAATCGGCTTTAACGATTTTGATCAAACTGGGTATTTGATGTATGTACATGCCCGAGATATGACTGTTAAAATTTCATCAAAATTGATTAACCGGAGGGGGGACTTTACTTAATAAATTTTGTATCATTTTCACGTGTTTTTTTTTATTTACTCAAAAACGGCTTTGAAGATTTTGATCAAACTGGGTATTTGATGTATTTATATGCCCGAGATATGATTGTTAAAATTTCATCAAAATTGATTAACCGTAGGGGGGACTTTACTTAATAAATTTTGTATCATTTTCACGTGTTTTTTTTATTTACTCAAAAACGGCTTTGAAGATTTTGATCAAACTGGGTATTTGATGTATTTATATGCCCGAGATATGATTGTTAAAATTTCATCAAAATTCATTAACCGGAGGGGGCACTTTACTTAATAAATTTTGTATCATTTTCACGTGTTTTTTTTATTTACTCAAAAAACGGCTTTAACGATTAACAAAAATAAGATATGAATGTAGAAAAATTTGTGAATTTGGGAAATGATATTTAGCAAAACACGTCAATTTCTAATCTAAGTAAGTTGGTAAGTGAAAGTTGTGTGTTGCGCGCACGCACCAGATTTTTTAATTTAGGGACCAATACCTACAACGAGAATTTGCGATTAACATAACTAAATCACGTATTGACAATAAATAAAGGAGAATTTTGATAAAATTAGGTGATTTAATAAAAAAAAAATTATATATTGTATTTTAATGAAAATAACTACTGTTGATGGCCTGTTCCTTTAAAGGTACCTAGTCCTTCCTTCTTAGGCTTAGACAATATAATTTTAATTTCCTATATAACAGTAAAAGTGTCTTCGTAGCCTGTCTCACTGTTAGAGTCGAAGAGTAAGGAAGATTTTTTTAAAAATGTAGTAAAATTTTATTGGGATCATAATTTTTGAAATCGTGATATTGATCTATCTTATATATTAGCTCTGTGTTTTTTTTTTTTTTTTTTTGTTTTTGTTGGTACGGCAAAAATGTCTTGATACTTGATTATATTCCATGATTGCCTTCCCCTCCAGTGCCGGAAAATAGTCAGTTGCCCCGGAAAACCCTGGGAGAAAAAAAAAAACCTTCATTTATACATAACTCAAAACCTATCGATATTTTTTGTATATTGTGTTAATGCGAAAATAAAATAAATGATCTATAAAATCTAAAAAATGAAAAAAAAAAAATCGTGCAAAATAATGATCACAAAGTTACAGCCTTTTGGTTATAACAGTTAGGAAAAACATTTGTTTGTTAAAAAAGTTGGGTCTTTTTCGTTTAATGCACAATTCGGTTATTAAAAAAAGTAACTGTTATTAAAAAAAGTAACACGTGATATAATTACAACCTCCATATCAGTAGAACATATGATTACATTTCTTAGTTTCATTTAAAACCTCATAATGGCTATGTTCAGGTTATACGAAGATTTTAAAGATTTGGACCGAACCATTGCATTCTTACAAGAAAAAGGCCTCATCCATAAAGAAAAACTATGCCGGAATGGACATAAGCATTATACAGTCAACCATTCTGAAAATTTCGTTGATCCTTCAACTGGGGCGCACACACAGTCGATAGAATCGTTATGGGCTGCGGCCAAAAGAAGAAATAAAATAGAAGCTGGAACTAGAAGAACAATGTTGGATTCATATCTCTGTGAATTTATGTGGAGACAAAGGAATACGGGGAAAGACCTTTTTGAGGTTATATTGGAAGATATTGCTTCATTTTGGAAATTAGAATAAACCATATCATTTGTGTTAACAATTACCTATAGTTACTTTATATTAATCACGTGTTTCTTTTTTTAATAACAGTTACTTTTTTTTTAATAACCGAATTGTGCATTAAACGAAAAAGACAAATTTACTTCAATCAAAATGTAATTTGCACAAAAAAAAAAAAAATTAAAACCTTTAAATTCTTATTAATTATTAATAGTTTGCTATGCACTATAAATTCCCACATACTACTTGAGTTTTCACTCGCATATTCATGAAATATGTATTCATAAAATAGTAAGGAAAAGAATTGCGATCGTGAAAAATTTCGACTTCCGGTTTTAACGGATATACGTGTTTTGGGCTCCCCTGAGTCTAAAGACCAATCAAAAACCAAATCCAAGGGTCACCTGTGGTATAGTGGTTAGCATAAAAGCCTACCATACTAAAGGTCGCGGGTTAGCGTCCCGAGGTGGCCTTAGGATTTTTAAATGGGAGTAAAAAAAACCTTGGCTATGCCGTCCCTCGGATAGGACGTAAAATGGAGGTCCCGAGCCTTTTTGATGTCAGGTACTCGTTGAAGATCCCTATCCTAATTTTGCCTGGATAGGCAAAATTTAGGTCTCCCACTCTAGCATCGTCAGAACAGCCTTAGTGGGATAAAGTGACGTTAAACAAACAAACAAAAACCAAGTCCCGTGAAATGGTCTGTGTGTTTTTGAACAGACTAGTTCAGAAACGATTTGTACGATTTGTAACGTACGAAACTGAATTCGGTATTTGAGGTATGTATGTGCACGCGATACAGCAAGGAAATCGTGTTAATAGAGTAAATTAATGGGGTGGGGTCTTTTTATAACAACGAATTTTCTCCTCTTTACGATTTCGATTAAACTTATTCGATTAATTATCCGCATTTCTTCTTCCAGGTTTGACCATGTCACAGGTTTTCCAACAGCCAAGCTTTCACCCATCTTGCTGTGGGCTTCTTCAGGGCCAATACAAGAATGAGAGTGGAGAAGGGGATCACTAACTTATAATCTTCTTTCGGGGGCGAAGTTTGTGTTCCCAATGGCTAGCGCCCGAGGGGGCATGGTCAGGTGGAGGGGGTAGGGGAGGGGGGATGTCATCCGCTCTGTGAGATATGTTTTGTTGTCTAATGTTGTTTAGTGCAGGGTACCAGTTTTTGCTAAGTCTGTATCCGTCTTCTTTGTTTATATTATTTGGTTGTTTTATAATTTCTATAGCTTCCCTGATGGATCTATGGTGGTAGTTGTCAATCCTAACTATGGCTTTGGTGTCTTCGAAGGCTATAGTGTGTTGTGTATTTTAAAAGTTTTCTGCTATGGCTGATTTGTCTGTTTGTATTTTCTTAACTGCGGCAATATGTTTTTTCAGTCGTGTGGTAATGTTTCTTCCTGTCTATCCTATGTATTGTTTACCGCATGAGCAAGGGATACTGTATGCGGTAAACAATACCAGAAACATTACCACACGTAGGTAGGAAGAAAGTATGGAAGAAACATTACATTTCATAATCGAATTAAAAAAAAGGAAACATATGAGGTGGTGAGGTGCAAAACTCATTCGTTCCATTTTTTTTTAAAAATTGAGGTAGCAGTGGATTCTAAAAGATATTTTAATGGTCTTTCAACATGTCTAATCAGATAGGAGAAAAACTTATTATTTCTTATGGATTTTTGATTTGGAAAATAGCGGTTTTTGCAGAACTGATTCGTTCCACAACCCATTTTGTTTCAAAACTGGTTCGTTACTCATTTTGATGAAAAGCTCTTTGGCTCCATGATCACTACTCACTTTGCACCCATCCCATTTGTTCACTTCAGTTGTTTCTGTTACTCTTTCTGAACGAAATATCGAAAGCTTCATTAACTCGCGTGTTTTATTTCAGTTTATACTCAATTCTTCTTACCTAGCTATAATAATTGATTTTTCAATAGCTCCAACAAGCTGAGAAGCGTTGATAATCTGCTGAAAAAGCGTTTTGGTGACGAGTGGAAGGCCATGATTCATTGAAGTATTACACACGAGTTCTCAATATATCTGCCAAAGACGAGTGAAACAACGAACAACAGGATGATGAAGTCGCTATTGTTGAAGAAGACGATAGCCTTAGGATCTAGTCGTTTTGTGACCTTTTTGTAGTCGGATGTTTTATATCCGTACGCTGATATTTTTGAAAAATTCGTCAAAAAACAAAAATTTTTTAGTAAATGTTTTAAGTCAGTGGGTGATATTATTTTGTAAAATGGTATCGAATTCATTTATAAAATAGTTGTGAACCTAAATAAAAAATCTGGTGCGTGCGCGCAACACACAACTTTCACTTACCAACTTACTTAGATTAGAAATTGACGTGTTTTGCTAAATATCATTTCCCAAAGTCACACATTTTTTATCTTATTTTTGTTAATCGTTAAAGCCGTTTTTGAGTAAATAAAAAAAACCCGCGAAAATGATACAAAATTTATTAAGAAAATTCCCCCCTCCCGTAGATCAATTTTGATGAAATTTTTACAGTCATATCTCGGGCATATAAATACATCAAATACCAAGTTTGATCAAATTCGTTAAAACGTTTTTGAGTAAATAAAAAAAAACACGTGAAAATGATACAAAATTGATTAAGTAAAGTCCCCCCTACGGTTAATCAATTTTGATGAAATTTTTACAGTCATATCTCAGGCATATTAATACACCAAATATTCAGTTTAATCAAAATCGTTAGAGCCGTTTTTGAGAAAATCGAAAAAAACTTAAAAAGTTATTAATTAAAGTACCCCCTCCCTTTGAGCAATTTTGATGAAATTTTTGCTGTCACATCGCGGGCATATACATACTCTAAATACCCAATTTCAGGTTCGCACAGTATATAGTTTTTGAGCTAGTCTGTTCACACACACACACACACACAGACCATTTCGCGGAACTTGGTTATTTTGACTCAGGGGACCCCAAAACGTGTAAAATAAAAATAAAAAAATCTGGTGCGTGCGCGCAACACACAACTTTCACTTACCAACTTACTTAGATAAGAAATTAATGCGTTTTGTTAATGCCACTTCTCAAAGTTACACATTTTTCAAATTCATTTCTTATTTTTGTTTTCATTTGCTCTATAAACCCCTCAGAACATTTTAATAATGATAACGCTTACCTGATATTAAATAACACTCAATTTTCATTAAACATGACGAATATGAAGAAAATCGTTAAAGCCGTTTTTGAGATAATCTAAAAATTAGAAAAAAGGTTATGAAATAAAGTGTCCCCTTCGGTTGATCAAAAATAAATTTTTGTCCAAACCACATCTTTGGCATATACATACATCAAATACCCAGTTTGATCAAAATCGTGAAAGGCGTTTTTGAGTAAATAAAAAAAAACACGTGAAATTGATACAAAATTTATAAAGTAAAGTCCCCCCCTCCGGTTGGTCAATTTTAATGAAATGTTGGCTATCACATCTTTGGCATATACATACATCAAATACCCAGTTTGATCAAAATCCTGAAAACCGTTTTTGAGTAAATAAAAAGAACACGTGAAAATGATACAAAATTTGATAAGTAAAGTCCCCCCTCCGATTGATCAATTTTGATGAAATGTTGGCTATCACATCTTTGGCATATACATACATCAAATACCCAGTTTGATCAAAATCGTGAAAGGCGTTTTTGAGTAAATAAAAAAAAACACGTGAAATTGATACAAAATTTATAAAGTAAAGTCCCCCCTCCGGTTGGTCAATTTTGATGAAATGTTGGCTATCACATCTTTGGCATATACATACATCAAATACCCAGTTTGATCAAAATCGTGAAAACCGTTTTTGAGTAAATAAAAAGAACACGTGAAAATGATACAAAATTTGAAAAGTAAAGTCCCCCCTCCAGTTGATCAATTTTGATGAAATGTTGGCTATCACATCTTTGGCATATAAATACATCAAATACCCAGTTTGATCAAAATCGTGAAAACCGTTTTTGAGTAAATAAAAAAACACGTGAAAATTATACAAAATTTGTTAAGTAAAGTCCCCCCTCCGGTTGGTCAATTTTTATGAAATGTTGGCTATCACATCTTTGGCATATACATACATCAAATACCCAGTTTGATCAAAATCGTGAAAACCGTTTTTGAGTAAATAAAAAAACACGTGAAAATTATACAAAATTTGTTAAGTAAAAAGTAAAGTAAAGTCCCCCCTCCGGTTGGTCAATTTTGATGAAATGTTGGCTATCACATCTTTGGCATATACATACATCAAATACCCAGTTTGATCAAAATCGTGAAAGGCGTTATTGAGTAAATAAAAAAAAACACGTGGAATTGATACAAAATTTATTAAGTAAAGTCCCCCCTCCGGTTGTTCAATTTTGATGAAATTTTTACAGTCATATCTCGGGCATATAAATAGATCAAATACTCAGTTTAATCAAAATCGTTAGAGCCGTTTTTGAGAAAATCGAAAAAAACTTAAAAAGTTACTAAATAAAGTACCCCCTCCCTTTGAACAATTTTGATTAAATTTTTGCTGTCACATCGCGGGCATATACATACACTAAATACCCAATCTCAGGTTCACACGGTTTATAGTTTTTGAGCTAGTCTGTTCACACACACACACACACACACACACAGACACACACACAGACCATTTCGCGGGACTTGGTTAATTGGACTCAGGGGACCCCAAAACGTGTATTTCCGTTGAAAACCGGAAGTCGAAATTTTTCACGATCGCAATACTCCCACTTACTATATATTTCATATATAGGTAAGTGAAAGTAATAAACGTTGAAAACCGGAAGTCGAAAATTTTCACGATCGCAATACTTTCACTTACTATATATTTCATATATAGGTAAGTGAAAGTAATATTACTTATTAAGAAGATCAAGTTACACTGTGTGAATTGAAACTCGAACGTATCAATGCGGTATGCAGCAAAAATCTTTCCTTTAAACATTTTGTTGCAAAACTTTCTCATCTCATATTTTGTTACTTTTTTTTTGTTACCTCTAAATCAGTCATTTTTACTTTCACTTACCTATATATGAAATATATAGTAAGTGGAAGTATTGCGATCGTGAAAAATTTCGACTTCCGGTTTTCAACGGAAATACACGTTTTGGGGTCCCCTGAGTCCAAATAACCAAGTCCCGCAAAATGGTCTGTGTGTGTGTGTGTGAGTCTGTGTGTGTGTGTGTGTGTGTGTGTGTGTGTGTGTGTGTGTGTGTGTGTGTGTGTGTGAACAGACTAGCTCAAAAACTATAAACCGTTCGAACATGAAATTTGGTATTTAGTGTATATATATGCCCGCGATGTGACAGCAAAAATTTCATCAAAATTGCTCAAAGGGAGGGGGTACTTTATTTAATAACTTTTTAAGTCTTTTTCGATTTTCCCAAAAACGGCTCTAACGATTTTGATTAAACTGAGTATTTGATCTATTTATATGCCCCAGATATGACTGTAAAAAATTCATCAAAATTTATCAACCGGAGGGGGGACTTTACTTAATAAATTTTGTATCATTTTCACTTGTTTTTTTTATTTACTCAAAAACGGCTTTAAAGATTTTTGATCAAACTGGGTATTTGATGTATGTATATGCCCGAGATATGACTGTTAAAATTTCATCAAAATTTATTAACCGGAGGGGGGACTTTACTTAATAAATTTTGTATCATTTTCACGTGTTTTTTTACTTTCACTTACCTATATATGAAATATATAGTAAGTGGAAGTATTGCGATCGTGAAAATTTTCGACTTCCGGTTTTCAACGGAAATACACGTTTTGGGACCCCCTGAGTCGAAATAACCAAGTCCCGCGAAATGGTCTGTGTGTGTGTCTGTGTGTGTGTGTGTGTGTGTATGTGAACAGACTAGCTCAAAAACTATAAACCGTGGGAACCTGAAATTGGGTATTTAGTGTAGGTATATGCCCGCGATGTGACAGCAAAAATTTCATCAAAATTGCTCAAAGGGAGGGGGTACTTTATTTAGTAACTTTTTACGTTTTTTTCGATTTTCTCAAAAACGGCTCTAACGATTTTGACTAAACTGAGTATTTGATCGATTTATATGCCCGAAATATGACTGTAAAAATTTCATCAAAATTGATTAACCGGAGGGGGGACTTTACTTAATAAATTTTGTTTCATTTTCACGTGTTTTTTTTTTTTACTCAAAAACGGTTTTAACGATTTTGATCAAACTTGGTATTTGATGTATTTATATGCCCGAGATGTGACTGTAAAAATTTCATCAAAATTGATCTACGGGAGGGGGGACTTTACTTAATAAATTTTGTACCATTTTCACATGTTTTTTTTATTTACTCAAATACGGTTTTAACGATTTTGATCAAACTTGGTATTTGATGTATTTATATGCCCGAGATATGACTGTAAAAATTTCATCAAAATTGATCTACGGGAGGGGGGACTTTACTTAATAAATTTTGTATCATTTTCACGGGTTTTTTTATTTACTCAAAAACGGCTTTAACGATTAACAAAAATAAGATATGAATGTAGAAAAATGTGTGACTTTAGGAAATGATAATTAGCAAAACACGTCAATTTCTAATCTAAGTAAGTTGGTAAGTGAAAGTTGTGTGTTGCGCGCACGCACCAGATTTTTTTATTTACTCAAAAACGGCTTTAAAGATTTTGATCAAACTGGGTATTTGATGTATTTATATGCCCGAGATATGATTGTTAAAATTTCATCAAAATTGATTTTCCGGAGGGGGGACTTTACTTAATAAATTTTGTATCATTTTCACCTGTTTTTTTTTTTATTTACTCAAAAACGGTTTTAACGATTTTGATCAAACTGGGTATTTGATCTATTTACATGCCCGAGATATGATTGTTAAAATTTCATCAAAATTGATTTACCGGAGGGGGGACTTTACTTAATAAATTTTGTATCATTTTCACGTGTTTTGTTTTATTTACTCAAAAACGGTTTTAACGATTTCGATCAAACTGGGTATTTGATCTATTTACATGCCCAAGATATGACTGTAAAAATTTCATCAAAATTGATCAACCGGAGGGGGGACTTTACTTAATAAATTTTGTATCATTTTCACGTGTTTTTTTATTTATTCAAAAACGGTTTTAACGATTTTGATCAAACTGGGTATTTGATGTATTTATATGCCCGAGATATGACTGTAAAAATATCATCAAAATCGATTCACCGGAGGGGGGACTTTACTTAATAAATTTTGTATCATTTGCACGTGTTTTTTTAATTACTCAAAAACGGCTTTAACGATTTTGATCAAACTGGGTATTTGACGTATGTATATGTTAAAGATGTGATAGCCCGCATTTCATCAAAATTGGTGAAACGGAGGGGGCACTTTAGTTCTTAAAAATTTTGCTATGTTTACCTTTTTTTCGATTTTCTCAGGAACGGCCTTTGACGTTTTTCATCAAATTCGTCATGTTTAATAAAAATTAGGTGTTCTCAATATCAGGTAAGCTTTATCATTATTAAAATGTTCTGGGGGGGCTTAAATGGGGTTTGTTTATTTTTGTTTCCTATGAAGTATCTTTGTTTTTGTTTATATGGAGAAATTAACTGTCTCTCATTACGCCTATAAATAAAAAATGGCTAAATATGAGATATGATAAAAACCAAGTAAACATATAGAGGAGAAAAAAGAAAAATATTCTTCAACTCATAAAATACGTTGAGCTAACGCATGCACAGTACCACTTTAATGACAGATCATTGTTCATAATTAAAGCCGTTCTGTTCATTTGAGAAGTGGCAATTAACAAAACGCATTAATTTCTAATCTAAGTAAGTTGGTAAGTGAAAGTTGTGTGTTGCGAGCACGCACCAGATTTTTACTTTCACTTACCTATATATGAAATATATAGTAAGTGGTAGTATTGCGATCGTGAAAAATTTCGACTTCCGGTTTTCAACGGAAATACACGTTTTGGGACCCCCTGAGTCGAAATAACCAAGTCCCGCGAAATGGTCTGTGTGTGTGTGTGTGTGTCTGTGTGTTTTTTTTTTTTTTTTTTTTTTTAAATCACTTTATTGTTCACATGCACCACATAACGTATAACATGTACATTATTAATAATTATAGTTACAATATTTCTATAACATATTGAAGTCTATTTTTGCTAGAAAACTGGAAAAAGATGGAAAGTAATCTTTTGAAATTAAGTCAGTCTCTTTTGCAGGCCAATAACTCCCTGATGTAATGACATCTTGAATAAGTTTTCTTCTGATAGCTTCAAAATTCTCGCAATCATAAATTATGTTTAAATTTTGTATCATTTTCACATGTTTTTTTTATTTACACAATAACGGTTTTAACGATTTTGATCAAACTTGGTATTTGATGTATTTATATGCCAAAGATGTGATAACCAACATTTCATCACAATTGATCAACCGGAGGGGGGACTTTACTTAATAAATTTTGTATTATTTTCACGTGTTCTCTTTATTTACTCAAAAACGGTTGTAACGATTTTGATCAAACTTAATATTTGATTTATTTATATGCCCGAGATGTGACTGTAAAAATTTCATCAAAATTGATCTACGGGAGGGGGGACTTTACTTAATAAATTTTAAATCATTTTCACGGGTTTTTTTTATTTACTCAAAAATGGCTTTAACGATTAACAAAAATAAGATATGAATGTAGAAAAATGTGTGACTTTGGGAAATGATATTTAGCAAAACATGTCAATTTCTAATCTAAGTAAGTTGGTAAGTGAAAGTTGTGTGTTGCGCGCACGCACCAGATTTTTTTTATTCCAAGCTCACTTACATAGAGTAGCTTCACCTTTCGAAGGCAAAAAAAAAAACATCATCTTTATCTGGCCACTCTACAAGACGTGGTAAGTTTTTTGAGTTTCCTGCAAAATATGTTCAGGTGGAACGAACGAATTTTTCATCTCACCTCTTCATATTTCCCAAAACAAAAATTTCATTTTCCAATAATATGAATATTAATAAATAGGTTTCACGTATTGTTGGAAAGCTTATAATTTAAGAAAGAATAATATTTCGTTTATCAAGTGGTATAAGGTCATTGATGCGAAATATGGATGTGGCAAAAATAATAATTACTGATTTCAGATTATTTAACGAAAACTATCGGTGTCAATGGCTATTAGTAGCAACTGTCGTAAAACTGAATCGAAACTTACAGAATTACAATATTTTTAATTTATTGAAAAATAAAAAATGTACTTAAGAAAAAAAAAAGAACTTTTTCTCCTTCATATAATAATTATTTATTATATAAATCTTGTACACGTAGTAAATGCACGATAAAGGCTTGTAAACACACAGGAAGCGCAGTAGATAAGGCTTCTGTACCTAATAAACTTATTTTTTTCGTCTGGGATACGTCAGGAAAAAAAATCTCAATAAATATTACAAAATAAAAATCGTTTTTATTTAAATAAAAACATCTAACATATCTTTTTTTCTTCCATATTTTTCATCAAATAATTTTAAAACTTAACTTCCAAATCATTGAGGAATATTAATTAAATAATCACTCAGAAAAAGTTATGAAGAAATGAAAAGCAGACAATATTTGTTTGATTATAGTCATGATTTTACTTTCACTTACCTATATATGAAATATATAGTAAGAGAAAGTATTGCGATCGTGAAAAATTTCGACTTCCGGTTTTCAACGGAAATACACGTTTTGGGGTACCCTGAATCCAAATAACCAAGTCCCACGAAATGGTCTGTATGTGAACAGACTAGCTCAAAAACTATAACCCGTACGAACCTGAAATTGGGTATTTGGTGTATGGATATGCCCGTGATGTGACAGCAAAAATTTCATCAAAATTGGTTAAACGGATGGGGTACTTTTCATAACATTTTACGTTTTTTTACGATTTTTTCCAAAACAGCTCTAACGATCTTGATTAGATCGTATTTGGTGTATTTGATATCGTACTGGGTATTTGATGTATTGTATGTATAAGCTGTTCTATTCATTAAATGGAAATAATTTGATTCATGGTAACTAAATGAAGTTTTCAACTACTTCATAGAGAATTATAAAATCAGACGACTTGGAGTATTATGCTTGCATTGCCGAATAATCACTTTCCGAATTTTTCCTTAAATAATTTTAAAACTAAACTCCCAAATTATTGACAAATATTATACTATCGCCAAGAAAAAGTTATGAAGAAATGAAAAGCAGACAATATTTGTTTAATTATAGTAATGTTTTTTTTTTATTTTTTTTTTTTTACTTTCACTTACCTATATATGAAATATATAGTAAGTGGAAGTATTGCGATCGTGAAAAATTTCGACTTCCGGTTTTCAACGGAAATACACGTTTTGGGACCCCCTGAGTCGAAATAACCAAGTCCCGCGAAATGGTCTGTGTGTGTGTGTGTGTGTGTGTATGTCTGTGTGTGTGTGTGTGTGAACAGACTAGCTCAAAAACTATAAACCGTGGGAACCTGAAATTGGGTATTTAGTGTAGGTATATGCCCGCGATGTGACAGCGTAAATTTCATCAAAATTGCTCAAAGGGAGGGGGTACTTTATTTAATAACTTTTTACGTTTTTTTCGATTTTCTCAAAAACGGCTCTAACGATTTTGATTAAACTGAGTATTTGATCTAGTTATATGCCCCAGATATAACTGTAAAAATTTAATCAAAATTGATCAACCGGAGGGGGGACTTTACTTAATAAATTTTGTATCGTTTTCACGTGTTTTTTTTTATTTACTCAAAAACGGCTTTAACGATTTTGATCAAACTGGGTATATGATGTATTTATATGCCAAAGATGTGATAACCAACATTTCATCAAAATTGATCTACGGGAGGGGGACTTTACTTAATAAATTTTGTATCATTTTCACAAGTTTTTTTATTTACTCAAAAACGGCTTTAACGATTAACAAAAATAAGATATGAATGTAGAAAAATGTGTGACTTTGGGAAATGATTATTAGCAAAACACGTCAATTTCTAATCTAAGTAAGTTGGTAAGTGAAAGTTGTGTGTTGCGCGCACGCACCAATTTTTTTTTTTTTTTTTTTTTTTTTTTTTTTACTGATCCCTACAAACATAAGTCATAAAATTGAAAATTAGGTTGCATTCAAAGATTAGAATGCGATTTATACGTAATATTATTTTACTCATGTATTAAATGAAGTAATTACTAAGATACTGGTTTAAAGCAATAACCCTAGTTTTTTACGCACAGAACATCTATAGATTAATTTTATTTATTGAATTATCAGTTCCATAAACTTAATCCTTCCACAGAATAAACAATTTTATCACGATTAAACGTTCTTATTGATATTCTTAATAATAAATTAAACCCTGAGGAAATCTGTCCTGTTTATAACCTGAAAACGGTGGAAGAATTGGGTCTGTTTGCGAAGACCACATCCAGTTACTGTCATGACGCGACATCCAGTTACTTTTAGTAAACAGCTACTTCTCTTAAACACTTATTTTGGCACTAGTACTGAAGTGCGGCTTCAAATTAAAGCCCGATCTCCACTTAAAAGGACCCTTTTGGGGGTTTATTTATCTCTGAAGAGCGAGCGCAGCGAGCAGGAGTCGAAAGCTAGAATCTATTAAAGCCAAACAAGGCACTTTTTAACTGAAAAAAAAAGGCGATGGGAGTTCGATAACATGACGGTCACGTAACCTCTCAAAACAGGCCACGCCCATCAGCCGCTCTTCAGTACCTTTACCCTTATTTTGATAACAATATTTATAACCTGTAAATAACCTGTATTTGCAAATAATAGCCTAGAGGAGAATAACAAGAATATATTTCAGCTATGAATATTTATTTATAATAGAACACACCCTTGTTTTATGTAATATTTCATTTTCTTCCAAAAACTGAAATGCCTTGTTTTTGTCAGAAATTTCTTGATCTAATATCAAAAGACCCATTTTTATTATCACTGAAATTATGAATTAAGTTTATCACCGTTTATAACCACTACAGATATTTGAAAGTAACTCAATGTGATCTTCGCAAACAGACCCGAAGGTCTTTATCAATTTATTATGATAAATCCAATGTATTTACCTCTCAGAACACATTATATGTATATCAACATTGATAGGAATGGATATTGAGTCAATTTATAAACCATTAAGTTCCCCTTCTTTAGCTCAATTGAAGTCTACTTACAATCATATGAAGGCAGCTTTTAAAATAAGACGATTTATAATTTTAAATTAGTGTTTAATTTCTTTTAATATTTAGCTCAAGATAACGTTTAATTTAAATTTTTTTTGTATGAATAAGTAAATATTATTTCGTTTAACATTGGAATTTATTTTTTGATAGTTTATAACTTACGGGAAGACTTGATCTATATTATTCCAAATTTGTAAAACAGTGAAAATTCGCATCTTCCATTTTGATATAAATATATTTTTCAATTCATTACAACATTCACAACGTTCCGAGGCTTTAATGCCTCATCTTCAGGTTTACTCCTTACTAATCCCAATTAACAATATTTTAGTTAAACAATACATCAATTCCTTAAAATCTCGTCAATAGATTAATTTGTCAATTATAGCTCTCTCCTAAGCCACCTCAGTAGCTTAAGGTAACATGTAATTTACATTTTTTTGTATGAATTAGTAAATATTATTTTGTTATAACATAGGCATTTAATTATTATTTTATTTTATGTGTTGACGTATGGCCAACTCTATTCTCTCTTTAACAATCCAAATAAAATAAAATTCTATTATTATAATTCCATGACTGTTTTTAAAGTTGTCATTTGTTTCGCTTGCCTAAATATCGCACATTGACAAGAGATGGTCATAACTAAAAAGACTGTTTTTACATTCACTTACCTATATATGAAATATATACTAAGTGGAAGTATTGCATCGTGAAAATTTTCGACTTCCAGTTTTCAACGGAAATACACGTTTTGGGGTCCCCTGTGTCAAAATAACCAAGTCCCGCGAAATGGTCTGTGTGTGTGTCTGTGTGTCTGTGTGTGTGTGAACAGACTAGCTCAAAAACTATAAACCGTGCGAACCTGAAATTGGGTATTTAGAGTATGTATAAGCCCGCGATGTGACAGCAAAAATTTCATGAAATTTGCTCAAAGGGAGGGGGTACTTTATTTAATAACTTTTTAGGTTTTTTTCGATTTACTCAAAAAAGGCTTTAACGATTTTGATCAAACTGGGTATTTAATGTATGCATAAGCCAAAGATGTGATAGCCAAAATTTCATCAAAATTGACCAACCGGAGGGGGGGACTTTACTTAATAAATTTTGTATAATTTTCGCATGTTTTTTTTATTTACTCAAAAACGGTTTTAACGATTTTGATAAAACTTGGTATTTGATGTATTTATATGCCAAAGATGTGATAACCAACATTTCATCACAATTGATCAACCGGAGGGGGGACTTTACTTAATAAATTTTGTATCATTTTCACGTTTTTTTTTTATTTACTCAAAAACGGTTTTAACGATTTTGATCAAACTTGGTATTTGATGTATTTATATGCCCGAGATACGACTGTAAAAATTTCATCAAAATTGATCTACGGTAGGGGGGACTTTACTTAATAAATTTTGTATCATTTTCACGGGGTTTTTTATTTACTCAAAAACGGCTTTAACGATTAACAAAAATAAGATATGAATGTAGAAAAATGTGTTACTTTGGGAAATGATATTTAGCAAAACACGTCAATTTCTAATCTAAGTAAGTTGGTAAGTGAAAGTTGTGTGATGCGCGCACGCACCAGATTTTTTTTTTATAATCACATATAAAGTGTCAACTGCATTCTCATACCATTTAACTACAAACAGTGACGATGAAAAATAGTCTTTGATCACAAAACAAAGCCTACCATTGGTGCAGTAAGTACCTAGGGACGTACGATACCGATCGATATCAGTAAAGTATCGATACTTTCATTTCGATACCAAGTAGTTTTGGTATCGATACAAGGATTCAAGTATGGGTACTGGTATCGATACTGAAAGTTAGTATCAAAAAATTACTAGAGCGTAATGATTCAAAAATTTGCTCTCCACTCAGTCTAGCTCATCTGAGGAAGACATATCCCCAGGTTCCAGTGCAGAAGCCTACGATTTTTGGAAACATCATAAGGAACCTGTGCATGAAAAAAAGATTATAAGTAAAGGTGATTTCCAGGATTAAGTATCCCTATATTTAAATGCGTTGAGAGTCCAATTGAAAACGGATCCAGTAATCAAGCATTGCAACTGTTTGCATTTAAATTTATTTATCGAGTTTCTTAATTTAACTTAATCGACCTGATATCATATATTTACTTATATTCAAGTATATTTAATATACTTGAATATATTAAAACATAAAATACTTGGATCAATACCGATATCGGTATTGAGTCGACTTTTTTTCTATAAGATTCTCGGAGATGACTGGTAGTCATGAAGTTGTGTTATATTTTTTACTCATATATTTGTTTCGTTTTAGCCCAGATGAAGACCCCCATTTTGGATCGAAACGATTAAATAAAGAAAATGTTATATGTCTAAAATTCCTGGCTATCAATCATGATGGTCAGGAATGACTATTATGACATTATGGCATGTCATTATGACATTAAGGGCCATAAAACCAATCTTATAATTAATAACTTATAAAAACATGAAATTTAATTAATGGTATAACGTAGCTAGTGTTGACTGTACACATACTCATAAGTATCGATACTTTCCTTTCGATTAGAAATGCGCGTATCAAATGGTTTTTATCACGATATAAAATTTTTTTATTTTCCGTATTTTTCCATATTTTGTAGTTTTTAAATATGTTTATACATATTTCGATAAATACATATTTTACAACTTTTAGGGAATTTACTTTAAAATTATTGTTATTAATTTACTTGTTTTACGTATATTCAACAGATAAATAGAACAAATAAAGTGTAAAGCAGAGTATGAACTTATGGATTAAAAAATGTCTTGGAAAATCAAAAGGCACGAAGCAATATCGACAGTTCTCAGAAATTTCGATCCCCCTCTTCTCTTATATAGATGCCTTATACCTGATAATGCTTATACCTGGTGTGTGAAATGCTAAAAAGGAAAGAAAACAGAAAAAGCTTCGGCGCTAGTTTCAGAATAAACATTGAAATGCAATAGTGAAGGTGTCCTGTATTGTTTGTGCCACCAAAAATCATTTCAATGGATCAAAAATTTTTGGTTTTACAGTATTTGAAAACGGCGAAACACCTAAAAATAAGCCGACGTGCAAAGATCGTTCAGCTATTACTAAGCTTTAATTCGAATCGTTGTCGATTTTCCGAAGAAAATCTTAGAATGCATCTTTTTTGCAACGTTTTTGATGGTGAAGATGAGGAAGTTTAATATGTATTCTTACATTTCCAAAAATCTGGTGCGTGCGCGCAACACACACATTCACTTGCCAACTTACTTATATTAGAAATTGATGTGTTTTGTGAATTGCCAAATCTCAAAGTCACACATTTTTCCTTGTTTTCATTTGCTTAAAAAAAAAACACTATTTTCTTTTTATTATTAAATTAAAAAATTTACTTGTGATGATTCGGCAATGCAAGCATAATACTCCAAGTCGTCTTATTCTTTATGTACATAGTTGTTGAAAACTTCATATAGTTACCATGAAACAAATAAATTCCATTAAACATAATGGCTTTAATTATGGTCTGCCATGCCAATTTTGATGAAATTTTTGCAGTCATATCTCGTGCATATTAAGACATCAAATACTCAGTTTAATCAAAATCGTTAGAGCCGTTTTTGAGAAAATCGAAAAAACTTAAAAAGTTGTTAAATAAAGTACCCCCTCCCTTTGAGCAATTTTGATGAAATTTTTGCTGTCACATCGCGGGCATATACCTACACTAAATACCCAATTTCAGGTTCCCACGGTTTATAGTTTTTGAGCTAGTCTGTTCACACACAGACCATTTTGCGGGTCTTGGTTATTTGGACTCCGGGGACCCCAAAACGTGTATTTCCGTTGAAAACCGGACGTCGAAATTTTTCACGATCGCAATACTTTCCCATTCTACATATTTCATATATAGGTAAGTGAAAGTAAAAATGACCCAGTTAATGAATAATCTTAATAAAAATATTATTTACAAGAGATAAGCAGTTATCTAATAGATAATAGATGTTACTCACGATTCCCTCCATCTCATCTTCCGTAGGTTCCGCTGATAAGAGGAAGACCAAATGATCGAAATACTCCCAAGAGCTTTTGAACGCGATGCCTGAACGATCACACTTCCTCTTCAACTTCTTGACCTCGCTGTTGAGCTGGCACCTCAGGTTGTGTAGCTTCCTCTGTATCTCGCTGATCGGTGTCCCGAAGAACGTGGCCAACTCTTTCAGTCCTTCCTGTTTGAGGGCTCTGTTCTTGTAATGTGGAAGTCTGGCGTTCCAGAGGACCTCATTCTGCCGGTACTTCTCGATGAGCTGGAGTATCTCCCGTTTGGTCCACACCTTTTGGCCATTTTTCATATTTACCATAGAGAATTTATGACATGAAGTATTAGCTATATTACTCTACAACGTATCGAAGTAGACTGCAGTCTCGCAGGCCACGAGAGCAGTCTCAAGCACTACTGCCAACATACTCTCGAAAAATTCCCCTTCGATGTAACTGTAAACTCACCGTTATTCCTCTTCTTATTCCGTTCTGACAGTTGTAAACTATCGCTCATGAAACTAAGTGTATACACTACTCCACTTTTGAGATTACAGCTGATATTACACTAAATAAAGTTATACATATCCTTTTGAATATCATTTATATTTATCATTTCTTTGAGTGAAAATCATTAACGCATCCTACCCCATCTTCAAGATTAGTCACATAATATATCTAGATCATAACAAATTTCATATTAAGAACACTTATACACAAATAATTCATTTGTAACGTGAATCACTGCTACAGCAATTCATCTACATCACAGTAAATTATCACTAATCCAACTTTAGTCTATAAAAAAAATAATCTGTTTAATAAGTCTAAAAATGCAATCTAACTTAAAAATGCTGGTCATAGCATAGTATGTTTGTGTTAATATCATTGTCACAATCTAAAATAATTCAGGATTAGTATTGTTTACATATTGATACAATTCAAAATATTTATATACATATACATATGTCTGTTTATTTTTATCTATCTTCGCTATTTCCGTATCTATTATCTAGTTACGTTTTTACTGTTTTACTTAAATTTTCGGTTTATTAACACTAGTTGTATGTGCCGGTTTCACCCGGAAAATTTCATTTTGTAAATTTATAAAGTGAGACTTTTATCGACTCAAACGGTCGATATCGTAAAAACCAATGTAAATCGAGATCAAAACGATTTTTATAACAATAAAGAATATGCCTAGAGATTGGCTGAAGTTATGCAATTTTAATATGGACAGGTGTCGCACCTGGAATCAAAGAACCACTGAGCGAAATTTGGAGAATTTAGGACAAACGGTATGGTATGGATTTCTATAAAGAACAAACAAACAAACAGAATTTCATCTTTATTTATATAGATTATGCTTCTATTTTAATTAATCACTTTAATTTTTTTAATTTATTTTCAGTCTTATTTTTATTTTATTATGTCAGCATAATTTTTTTTTTAGATTTTTTTTCTATTTGGAAATTAACTGTTGTATATTCTTTTTTATGTAGTTAAAATATAATATTCTTCTATTTTTCGTACTTTTTCTGTTTCATTTATTTTCCTATTATTTATAATGATTCAATGACAACTATTACCATAATCAAATATAGATAACCTGATTTCTTCAAACCTTGATGTTTTCAACTATTAACAAACCATTGTTTATAGTAGAGAAGTGAAAATATTTTAAGGAATGTTAATTTTTTGTATTATTATTTGTTAGGCTATATGCAAGAAATGGTGCGCCACAAAGAATTGATGAATCTCGTAATTTGTTTATAAGCACCAAAATTTTTAATTTTAGTCAATTCATGTCTTCTTTTTAGAACTCTTGCACAAAATTGATTTACGATTTGATTTTTGGGCAAGGGACCTCCATTTATCAGTACTTTTATGCAATTGCATATTTGCGTGCTTCTTTAAAATAGCGGACCAAATATGATTACGAATTAGAGTTAGCAGAACTAACTGGCCAAGTTTTATTTTGCATATTTGATGATAACTGCATATATTTGCATATTTTGATGATCTAATAAACAATAATAATAAAGGCTTAACGAACCCGAAGGTTCGATGCCGACACCACCACTCGCTCCCTGCACGCCTCCATCCATCGAACGTCTTCCAGACCCAACTTCGATAGATCCGCCCGAACGCAATCCTCCCACCTCCGTCTCGGCCTGCCCCTCGGACGTTTCCCTTTCGGCACCGCGCTTATTAATCTTTTCGGAATACGTTCACAGCCAAGTTTTGCAATTTTACACGCCCATTTTATTCGTCTTGCTGCAATCACGTCAATTATATTTACTGGATAAAGTTCACTCAGTTCGGCGTTGTGTAAGCGTCTAAATTCTCCCGTTATTTCATCCCTCCTCGGTCCAAATATTCTACGCAGTACTTTATTTTCAAAAACTCTAAGCCGTTGCTCATCCCTCAATGTCAGCGGCCAAGTTTCGCATCCGTAAACGACCGTTGGAAGAATAATAGTTTTGTAAATCCTAATTTTTAAGTTTTGGGACAGAAGGCGGGAGCTAAGCAATTTCGCGACTGAAAAGTAGCAAGCATTACCGGCTTTTAATCTAGCCTTAATTTCCTCATCGATTTCGTTTTTTCTAGTTACCATCGCCCCTAAATATCTAAATTTCTCTACCTGTTCAAACGTATTCCCCCCTACACTGATATCAGCGAAATCCTCACCACTTCTACTACTAACCATATATTTTGTCTTATCCGTATTAATTTCCAGTCCAAGTTCTTGTCCGGCTTTCATCAACGTTTTTGTGTTCATTTCTATGGTTTCCACGTCCTCCCCAAGCAATACCAAATCATCGGCATATCCGAGCACGGGTATATTCCCTCCCAAATTCAAACCCTTTCCGGTACGTGTCACCTCCCTAATGGCATATTCCAGCGCTAAATTAAATAAAACAGGTGAGAGAGAATCTCCTTGTTTCAAACCAGAGCGGACCTCGAACTTCTCAGAAAAATAATTACCGATTCTAACTTTATTGAACGTTTCAGTCATACACATTTTTACTAAGTTTACTAATTTTTTTGGTATTCCCTGCTCGACCAGAATGTTATACAACTTTTGGCGGTTAATAGAGTCATATGCCTTTTTGAAATCGATAAAAAGCTGATGTACGATACCGTTATATTCTAATTTTTTCTCTAATATTTGGCGAAGAGAGAATATTTGGTCTACGGTTGATCGGTTTTGCCTGAAACCACATTGATATTCTCCGATAATTTCCTCGGCGTATTCAGTGATTCGACTAGTTAGGATTAACGTAAATATTTTATAGCAAACCGGAAGGAGTGAGATTCCACGATAGTTATTGCAATCCGTTTTTGATCCCTTTTTGTGAATCGGAATGAGAATAGACTCTTTCCACTCTTCGGGTATCTTTTCTTGTTCCCAGATCTTTTTAACCAAAAGAAATATTTTTGATATCCCAGCTTCCCCGCATGCCTTGATTAGTTCGCTAGGGACATTATCTGTTCCCGCTGCTTTATGAGATTTTAATTTTCCAATGGCTATTTCAACCTCCTCTTTACTCGGTTCTACTACTAACGGTTCAGCACTCTGGTATTCCGAAGAGGAAGATAGATTATTATTTTCCGTATTTAAAATACTATCGAAATAATCCTTGAACCGTCTTAAGATGTCCACCGGATCGGCCAAGATATTGTTATTTTCATCCCTAATTCCAGTTGTAACCGGGCCCGACCGTTTACGAATTCTGTTTATGCCTTCGTACATGGCTTTAACGTTATTCTCGATTTTGTTACTTTCGATCGCTATTATTTTATTTTTGAGATATTCTCGCTTTTTAAATTTTAGTAGTTTAGTTGTTTCTTTTCTTGATGCTCGAAAGTTAGCAAGATTGATTTCGTTAGGAATATTTAACGCTTTCAGTTTAGCAGCTTTTCTTTTGTCGCACATGTTAATACATTCATCATCGAACCAAGGTTTATTTTTATTTTCCCTTTTTCCAAGACACGAGTTACCGACCTCTTTTATACTATCCCTGATACCTTCCCACAACTTATCAATGTCTTCGTTATCCTCGTCAGACGATTCCAACGCCTCAAACCTATTTTTGACTTCCAGTTCGAATTGTTTTCTAACCGTCGGAATTTTTAACTTCTCCAAATTATAATTATCATAATTAAAACCAGCCTCATTTTTCCTCTGTATTATAAGTCTCTGCCGAATTTTCGCGATTACTAGTTCATGATCCGACCCGCATTCGGCCCCACGATATGATCGAATATTAATAACGCTATTTTGCCACCTACGTTGAACCAAGACGTGATCAATTTGATTACGGGTTTGCGAATCCGGAGACGTCCAAGTATATTTATGTATATCTTTATGTTTAAACGTAGTACTTTTGATTATTAGGTTTTTCGAGGTGGCAAAATTTATTAGCCGTATTCCGTTATCATTACTATATTCATGTAAACTTTCTCTACCGATCGTAGGATAATATACTTGTTCCCTCCCTACCTTTGCATTTGCGTCTCCCAGAATAATTTTTATGTAGCTTCGCGGTAGTTTGTCATAAATCGATTCAAGTTTTTCATAGAATTCACATTTAACTTCATCGTCACTATCTTCAGTAGGTGCGTGTATATTGATCAACGCGATTTTAAACCACCGACCCTGAAATATAGCTACCGATAACCTATCTCCGTAAAATCGAACGTCCTTCAACGCGGAAAGTAACCTATTTCTAATCAGAAATCCGGTGCCTATACAATAGTTTCCGCTCCCACCGTACCACAAAGTGTACTTCCCTTCCCTCAACGAACCCTCCCCTGGCCAGCGGACCTCTTGCAGCGCCACTATATCTAATCTATACCCTATTACCTCATTCACGACCGATTTTAACCCACCCGCTGTATTTAAACTTCTTACGTTCCACGTCCCTATGCTTAGATCTATATTTTTCAACTTGCGGCATGAATCCCCTAAAGCAGTCCCCACCCGGAGACCCGAACGGGGGACTAGTTTACCTCCGGATAATGAGCGTTTTACTTTAGGGAGATCCATGACTTTTCTGTGGTGTTTGGGTGAACTAATAAAATGTGAGTAGGGCGTTCAAACCAACGTCACACCCTCCAGCAAGCCTGGGGGGCCGCTCTCATTGTTGGTCAGCGAGTCCTACGGACTTAGCCGGGAGGAACTTCCTAGGAATTTCCACCGACCATCCCCACATCCGCCACCCGTGGGACGCTCCCCATACGCGGTAATGAGACCCGCGCGAGGCTAATAAACAATACATTTAGAAATATATAAACAAAATCCAACATGGGAGGTAATATTCCCATATACGATCGGGGTTATTCGCCGTAAATAACATCATCGAGTTAATTCATAGACTCATTCATTTGATTCTTAGACTTACCATCTCAATTTTTTTTAGGAAATAAAAATATAAATCGCATCCCAGGCCAAGTTGGAGAAGCTTTATAAAAAAATTGGAAGAAGTTTTTATGAAAACATCAGAGCTTAATTATCTGGAAAATATAAATAAAATTCTAAACGGGGACAATGCCATTGTTATCAGCGACATTGACCCAAAATTTTAGGCTCTAATAAATTTGCTTCAATCACATCAGTTGATGTAGGAAGATTATTTCCGAATTATAAAAATATTTTAAATGATAAGGATCCACAGAAATAAATTTAAAAATGCATTTAATAATTAATTTTGTCGATTAAATAATTTTTTTAGTTTCTTTATTGATGTTATTACTTTCACTTACCTATATATGAAATATATAGTAAGTGGAAGTATTGCGATCGTGAAAAAATTCGACTTCCGGTTTTCAACGGAAATACACGTTTTGGGGTCCCCTGAGTCGAAATGACCAAGTCCCGCGAAATGGTGTGTGTGTGTGTGTGTGTGTGTGTATGTGAACAGACTAGCTCAAAAACTATAAACCGTGCGATCCTGAAATTGGGTATTTAGTGTAGGTATATGCCCGCGATGTGACAGCATAAATTTCATAAAAATTACTTAAAGGGAGGGGGTACTTTATTTAATAACTTTTTAGGTTTTTTTCGATTTTCTCAAAAACGGCTCTAACGATTTTGATTAAACTGAGTATTTCATCTATTTATATGCCCGAGATATGACTGTAAAAATTTCATCAAAATTGATTAACCGGAGGGGGGACTTTACTTAATAAATTTTGTAACATTTTCACGTGTTTTTTTTATTTACTCTAAATCGGCTTTAACGATTTTGATTAAACTTAGTATTTGATGTATTTATATGCCCGAGATATGACTGTAAAAATTTCATCAAAATTGATTAACAGGAGGGGGGACTTTACTTAATAAATTTTGTAACATTTTCACGTGTTTTTTTATTTTCTCAAAAACGGCTTTAACGATTTTGATTAAACTTAGTATTTGATCTATTCATATGCCCTAGATATGTCTGTAACAATTTCATCAAAATTGATCAACCGAAGGGGGGACTTTACTTAATAAATTTTGTATCATTTTCACGGGGTTTTTTATTTACTCAAAAACGGCTTTAACGATTAATAAAAATAAGATATGAATGTAGAAAAATGTGAGGAAATGAAAAAGGGAAATGATATTTAACAAAACACGTCAATTTCTTATCTAAGTAAGTTGGTAAGTGAAAGTTGTGTGTTGCGCGCACGCACCAGATTTTTTTTGTATGCCTCTGGTTAAATAGCAAGTTTGAATTATTTTTATATTTTAATTTTAAATCCTTTCAATGTTGTTATTGGAAATATATGTTTGTTAAAGACTCAACAAAATTTAAAATCATTTTGGTTTCATTTCTAAATAGTCTCCTCCCCTTTCTTTGCTGTGAAATATTTTATGCACATTAGTATCTTTGTATATAACAATTTTTTAACAGCATGTTTTTAGAATTTATGCTGCATATTGGATGACATATTTTGACGCTTTTTACTGCATAAAAATCTGGGCTCTGGTTATTATCTAAGTTGTTTACTAGTACTTAAGGTATGATTTCTTGATAACTCATAACATCTTTATCATTAATATCTTTTCCTGGCCGATTATTCACCCAAAATGAATGAAAAAAAATTTAAAACCTTTATACAAAAAAAAAAAAAAAAGATATACAATTTTTTGAGTAGCTTAGCATTTCCTACTTTTACTAGTAGCAACCAAGGGGGGTGGGGGGGTTGATTACATTGAATTGATGTATAGTTGTGAAGTATGGGGTGCTGCATCATGTTCTAAACAAAAAACAATTGCTAAAATTTCAAAACAAGATGCTAAGAATTGCAATAGATGCCCCATGGTTTATTAGAAACGAACAACTCCTCCGAGAACTTCAGGTAGAACACATAGATGAAATTATCGAAAATCGATTCAGAAAGTTTCACTCAGCTGCTGTCTGTCAAGAGAGCTATTGCCTTCAACCTAGGGAAACCAACAAGGTTCCATAGGATAAAACCAAGACATTTACAAGACATCCTTTTATAGCATGTGCATATTTACTTTATTATTTTTTTTATTTCTAATTTAAATTTATTTCATAGTTAAAGTATGTTCAATTTTTGAATTTTTTACTTTTTATTTTTATTTCTTATTGATGTATTATAAAGTTGCTCAGTTGAGCGTATCTCAGGCGTGAGACCATTCCCTCACCTATTCAATTGTTAACCTTTGTGTATAAATTATTATATAGACCCATGTATGGCTTTAAGAAGCCGAGCTGGAATAAATAAAGATTAATAAACCAACAAAATTTTCTTTTAGATTATCTTTACATATCAGGGAGGAATCATTGTTTAAGACTTATTCACAAGTAACATTGGCTGGAGGTTTCGATAAAATCTGCTTGCTCTTGGAGATACTTTCAGTCCTTCTCGATCTTTATTCATCTGCATTGTCCCTTCTTTCAATGCATTAAAAAAGCGATTCATGTTTTCATACAGCATCAGCGCTACCATTACCTGGTGTTTCGTGGCTCTCAACTTCACAAGACGAACCAATCGGATCATAGCAAGATCATTCTTTTCATCGGCTATTTTAACAAAGTTATTGAAACAAAAATACCAAACAATAAATATTTTATTTACAGATAACAATACAATTTCATAACAAGTTTTATTCTCATCGCTATATCAACAGTGTAAATTCAATTCCCTTCATTAAGAGAAGAAACAATGTCATCCACAGCCTCCGCAAAGTTATTTACTGTTTTATAGGGAGCAGGATCAATTTTCTTCTCATCGTTTTCGCGATACTTACCCGTTTTAACTAAATATCCTTTCATTCCAAGAGCCTGAGCACCACCAATGTCATCTTTGACATCCTAAAATTACAAAATTTTAAATAATTAACAAAATAAATTTAAATAACAAAATAAAATTTAAAAATAAATAACATAAAATAAAGTTTAAATAACAAAATTAATTTAAATAATTAACAAAATAAATTTAAATAACAAAATAAAATTTAAAAATAAATAAAATAAAATAAAATTTAAATGACAAAATATATTTAAATAATTAACAAAATAAAAATTTTCCACTAAAATGAAATTCATATTTGAGGTTGCAATCAACTATAGAGTATGCTAATCGTCGAAATTACAAAGTCTTATTATAAAAATCAGCCTTTATAGTATATAAATTATAATAATTTATACAATATATGAGGCGTTTGTTTTCAAAACCGGCTACATCCATTTTCAACAATTTTTCAGGACTGATCAAAAAAGGGTTGGTTAATTGGAACCGCTTTTGATAAGAAATGGAATCTTTTAATATTGATTTTCGAAGGATCTAGACGTTTTTGAAACAAGCGTGTCTAACTCATTTTTTTTAACATTACAAGCTTGAAAAAAATAAGAAATAAATTGTTTGGAAAAAAGGGATGTAACCGGTTTTGAAACCAAACGCCTCATATAATATAAATAATTTTTAAATTATATAAATAAGACTTAATTTAATAAATAAAGTTTATTTATAGATTATTCAATCTCCTATTGAATGCTGTCAAAATCCAACTTCAACAATCAGCATGAACCTCTTTTCGGGCCAACCCTTTGGACATTTCTCACCATGATTAATCTTTTAGGAATTCATTCATTACCTAATAAGTCTCACAATTTTATCCACACATTTCATTTGCAACGCTCCATTATATTTACCTGATACAATTCACTCATTTGGGCATAATGCAAACGTTTTAATTCTCCAACATTAACAATAAACCCAATAAAATTGACAATGTTTTTTTCGTATATATCACACACTATAGTTTTCATAATTATAGCATTAAAGGATCACTTTAATAGCAAAGCAAATAAGTTCTGATAATCAGAATTAACTAATGCCCTTACATCACCGATCATTACAGCTTCTGCTGGTTTCACACCATCAAGAGCAGCGCAGAAGAAATTAGCAGAAGGTTTCCCAACGATGGAAGCCTTTGCCTCTGATGCGTATTCCAATGCTTTTACGAAAGGACCTGGGCCAAGTGAAAGTCCATCTGGAGTCTTGTAATACCGGCCAGCATGAATGGCGACTAGTTTAGCACCATTTAGTAGAAGCCTAGAAACAAATATAGATAACATTAGTTTTTATTTCATGCTAAAAGGGATTATTATAGATAAAAATTATTTAATTGACCACTGAAAGTTCAAATTGTCTGAAATAAAATATTTCTTTTCTTTACCTTTTACTTAAACTACTCTGCAATTCTTAGGATTGCCACTGACAACGTAATAGATATCCGAAGATTACTAGTTCAACTGCTGCTGCCAGTAGCATCTCATAGATTATAAACATTGAAAAAAAACTTTTAATTATCATTTTTATAAACCAGATGACTGTGAGAATGGAGACCTTAATAAAATATACCAGTTTAGTTGTTTTTTATAGTTTGTCAATATTGCAACATATACAATAGATCTTTATTAGGGCCAAATATACTGACACATAGGTTACACAAATACTTCTATTGTATGTGTCAGCCCTATGATATTCTGTATTTTTAATATAATATTTGTACCCTCATCATTTATGAAATTACTGAAATGGTGTTAAATTAATATTTCTAATGAAAACTTCTCAATAAGAATTATTTAAACTGACTAATTAATTATTAATTAAAATGACTAATTAATTAAAGGGATTCTTTCTAATAATGAGATCTTTCTTATCATAACTTACTACCTGAATGCTTCAGTTAAACTATTCCAGTTGAATTTATCCGGTGCCAGTCCAATCACTACAGAATTAAGATTTTCGTCAAAGGTCAAACCTAAAAACAAAGATGTGGTGAAAAAAGTTGATCAAAAAAAGATATTTGGATGCATAACTGATAACAAAGGATGGAATTATAAAAAAACTACAGATTGAAAAAGTTGATATCATAATCTTAATTGCATGATTTGAGAGGAAAGTGTTCAGAATCAGAACACAAATTAAACAAGCAGAACAAAAAAAAAAAAAAAAAGAACTGCTTATATGAAGATTTGCATGGCATCAAGTTCAAAAGGACTCAACCATAAGGAAGGTTCTGCACTTCTAAAGGGTTTTGACTAAGGGCATTGGTTTCCTTTTACTTCTGGACAAACTCAGCATTAAAAAATCTGGTGCGTGCGCGCAACACACAACTTTCACTTACCAACTTACTTAGATTAGAAATTGACGTGTTTTGCCTAATTATCATTTCCTAAAGTCACACATTTTTCTACATTCATATCTTATTTTTGTTAATCGTTAAAGCCGTTTTTGAGTAAATAAAAAAAAAACCGTGAAAATGATACAAAATTTATTAAGTAAAGTCCCCCCTCCCGTAGATCAATTTTGATGAAATTTTTACAGTCATATCTCGGGCATATGAATACATCAAATACTAAGTTTGATCAAAATCGTTAAAACCGTTTTTGAGTAAATAAAAAAAAACACGTGAAAATTATACAAAATTTATTAAGTAAAGTCCCCCCTCCCGTAAATCAATTTTGGTGAAATTTTTACAGTCATATCTCGGGCATATAAATACATCAAATACCAGGTTTGATCAAAATCGTTAAAACCGTTTTTGTGTAAATAAAAAAAAACACGTGAAAATAATACAAAATTTATTAAGTAAAGTCCCCCCTCCGGTTAATCAATTTTGATGAAATTTTTACAGTCATATTTGGGGCATATAAATAGATCAAATACTCAGTTTAATCAAAATCGTTAGAGCCGTTTTGGAGGAAATCGAAAAAAACGTAAAAAGTTATTAAATAAAGTACCCCCTCCCGTTGAGCAATTTTGATGAAATTTTTGCTGTCACATCGCGGGCATATACCTACACTAAATACCCAATTTCAGGTTCCCACGGTTTATAGTTTTTGAGCTAGTCTGTTCACATACACACACACACACACACACACAGACCATTTCGCGGGACTTGGTCATTTCGACTCAGGGGGTCCCAAAACGTGTATTTCCGTTGAAAACCGGAAGTCGAAAATTTTCACGATCGCAATACTTCCACTTACTATATATTTCATATATAGGTAAGTGAAAGTAAAAATTTCAAGTACACCCTGATCAAACAATAATAAGCTAATCCATCATGTTTGAGTAATACTTGGGAATCAGTTCCCTAATGAAACACGAGCTTCACTTAATATGACATTACAAATAAAAGAGCTCATTTAAAGTTAGTAACTGGATAAACATGTTGAAAAGTCTTGAGGTAATCATTAATAAAGTCAGTAACAGTACTGCTATACCTCTTCTTGACAGGGACTATTTTAATATTAGCGGACTTCCATCACATCCTATCCAGTTCTAATATCATATCCTTGTCAGATAGTACAGCTGTTGACTTTCACTCACTTCACTCGCTCAAAATGGATTAACAAATCCCTGAGGTCAGGATCAGTTGTCATTTTCAGTTGTCATTTGGGATACTTTCTATGGTCCTCCTCTTCATGCCTTTTAGGCTATACTGTTTTTTTCAGGGCAGGGAAGAGTGTTTGGGATCAATTATATGTCCACTGACTGCCGGGAATATGGGACATATGAAATGGCTTCAAATAGGATATGCCCATAAATTATGTAGCAGTAGTACCTACTTTAATAAAATTTTATGCAGCAATAAAATGAATTGACAAGCAAACCACTATGGTTCAAACAAGCATAATAAACAAAATATTTTCATAGCATATAAAGTATAATATAATAATCCTGTCCGAGGGAAGTAATATTATTATTACAATACCTACCTTGAAAATCTTCCATAGCAGCATCTTCTAGAAAATACATTGGCCTCAGGGACTCATTCTTCACCAAGTCCCTCGCTGCCCACAAAGAAGAAAATATTTCTTCTTGCTTGATTTCAAAGCCTAGTTTAGTTAACCTTTCATGGAGTATTCTCCTGGATTCTTTGGTGGTATTGGTAACAAATTTAATTTTGAGATTGGTAGATCTTAATCTAAAATGACAATAACTCATGAGGGTAAAAATTCAGATTTGAATATTGACAGCTGAGAAAGATATCATTATCTTTACCTTTTCAATGCTTCAACTGCATTTGGGGTCACTTCATTTTCAATATGTAAAGTTCCACTTAAATCTATAAGAACCGACTTAAGACCACTCCTACACGCCATTTTAAACATGAGGTTATAGTGTTGTTATACATGTTTAATTCCTTGTTAATTATTTATTTTCTCAGGATACTTCTCACATTTCAAGGCTCTTTTGGTTAGAATTAGATGAAGGAACAGTCATTATCATACTAATAATTCATACATATGCATTAATTATTTTAATATAAGTGTCACCATAATTAAAACTAACTGGATGGATCAGATTTAAAATTAAATAGACGTTGAATTAAGTTCTGAGCAGTATGTTTTTGAGCGCTATCATTAATTTTATTTTGAAATTTCTTCGCTTTTCCCGCACAACCGGTTTTACTACATTTACATTCGCTAAGGTACTGTTCAAAAACTAAGACAAAGCAAAATTACATTTAATTAATTAAGATAAATTTAGGCGATTCGTTTAAAAAACGACTCATTCATTTTCAAAAATCTTAAAGATATAAACGAATTTCAGAAATAACTTAGGATTTTTTTTTTGCCCCTCATTTTATTTGTTGTGATCATGATACGAAATTTGAGAATTTCAGTATTATAATAAAAAAAATAGGTCTATAGTTTGAATAATACATTTTAATAAAATAAAAAAACATTTTATTTTACATGTTGCAGTTTAGGAATTTATTGTTTCAGTTTAAAGCATGGGTAGTCCTAAAGGGCACCTCTGCAGCCCCTCATTCCTTCCCCTGGATTGCCAATCAGCTTTCTTACCCATTGGCGGGTCCAGTGGGGGGGGGGGTGTGTGGGGGCTGCAGCCCCTCCCTTTGGAAATTTTTTCGTCATTTAAAGATAGAATTTGACTTCCCTTAATGTAAGGAAGCAAGTTAAAGAACAAATAATGTGCAGAACAAGTAGAATTTTAGTTGTGGGAAGGGCTGTGGGGCTGCAGACCCCCTTTTACGATCGACTGGATCCGCCCATGTTAATAATAATAATAATAATACTTTATTGTTAGCTATATACAAAATTTGCAAAAGGATTTAAAAATAAAGTATACATGGCAATGGCAATAGCCGTCTGCCATTCTATGTTCTTACCTGAACGTTACTTTCGTTCAACTAAATTCTACTTTCTCTTGTTTTGTTATTTGTTATGTCTTAATTTCTTAGTAAAGTTAAATTCTATGTTTAAATAAAAAAAAGTTCCAAAGGGGGCTGCAGCCTCCCCCTGAATCCGTCAATGTTTGAAGTCCAGTTCTGTTGAATGGAGTTAAATTAGTAGTCCTTAGTATAGTCAAAGGCTGTTGACATGTGTTTGCCACCTCTTGATTACCAACTGGTGATTGTTTGAAATAGTGGGTCAGTGGAGTGTTTGAGGCTGTCGTATTTGATTTTCCTCCCTGTGATTGCATCATAACTTTCGGAAGGTCAAGAATGTTATTTAGTTTTTGTCGGTCAGTATGCCGTAAGTCATTCAGTAGAAGAAGTAGGCTGCTGGAAGATATAGGAAGATCAGGCTGTATGCATAGCGCATTGAAAATAAATTGTAAACTGTTTTAGGCAGTACTTGTCATTGCTTGAATGGTTAACATTCATCTACGGCTAACACCCGTATTGCCTACCAGACACAAAAAGGCCAAAATAAGTTTTAAATTGTTAGTTTTTGGTCTTTGTCATGTAAAATGTATAAAAATACATATTAGTATGTCGTTCTAAAAACGTTGGAGCCTTTTGTAGTTGCCCCTGATATATTTGCGAACATCCATGAAGGACGGCCTGTCTTATTTATCAGTATTTTGGGACAGAGTGTAAGGTTTGTCGTCATTGTCAGGCGGTTTGGTCTTGGTTCTAATCAACACAATCTTTTAGTCGCAGTGATGAGATAACGTTAGGTGTGACCAGGGTAAAACCTAAATGCACTAAGCTGCGCGCCGACCTATTCGCTACCTAGTTACCTTTAGGGAAGGGTTGCTAGTTCTTTTTCAAGGTGAAAATAATACAGACGGTCTTTTTGGGATTAAATGTAATATTAACACTTTCAATTTCCTGGTGATTTCCACAGTGGCATTGCGACTGCCTTAGGACTCTCTTAGCGTTTACGAGCTATTTTATACCTATATGTAATTAGCCTAAGCCGCAAAAGTAGCTTTCTTGTAGTTAGCTCCAACAGTTTTAGAGGTTTACACCAAAAACAGTATTGGGAACTGCACAGACCCTTGGTGGACTGTGCGTGTCACCGACGTCTTTAGACAGAGTTTCGCTGACTCTCACACTACGAAAATTATTGTGTAGCAGTGTCTTACATAAGAGGCCATGAAACACTGAGTCAAACGCCTCCGTGCAGCCTATTGAAATCATATGTAGTGGTCGCTTCTTTAGTGAGTTCTAGCTTACTTCCGCCCGTAACCTAGCTAAATGGTGTTGCTAGCAGAGACCGTCCTGGTAGCCTGTCTGCTCCGGTGGGGTTACTGCTGTCTGAGCAATAGGTTTCTAGATAGTTCAGAATCTGTTTTTCAAATATCTTCTCTAATAATAGTCAGCTGACTGAACTCGGTCTTTGCTTAAACTGTCTCAACCTGAGATATTTATTTAGTTTGGTATATAACGTTAGATAGGAAGAAATTGTATAGGTTTGTCAGCTGAGCTATACCTGGCCGGATAGCCAGCAAACCAGGATCGGGATAACCGAGCGTGTTGGAGTGTGATCCGCTTTAGCACGCTCGAGCCGAACGGCTTCGGTTTGAATGTGAGCTATACCTATCGAGAAACGTGAGCTATACCTATTCTAGCTAGTTTTTTAGTAAAATTTTGTATCCTGTTCTGGCCCAGAGTATTATTCACTGGCGAAAGGCTAAAAAGTTTTTTAGCTGTTTCAGGGAAAACATCTGATTGTCGTCTATGTATTCACTGGCAGTTCAGCTGAGGTCCCTATCCGTCTAATTATTTGAATATCTTAATGATCCTTAATTTTTCTAGCTTGATCGTCTGGCGTCACAGTTCTGTCTCTTTATGTCGGGGATTTTTTTTTTTTAATATTTATGAGAGGGGACGTATAATTAATGAGCTCTTGAGGATTAAGTATCTTTCTGACAACAAGCGATAAGTCACCTTTCCTTTTCCACATTTCCTTTCATTTAAATTACTTTGATATTTTTATTATCCAGAACCATAATTGCGATGCTTCTACAATTACAATTTGTAGCCTTTATTACCTAATAAACAATTACATATCCATATAAATATGCATGAGCAATCAAATTGTTCTTTATCATAATTACTAACCAATCTATTGTTAATAAATAAAAATATATTTACAAATTACAAATGACCATTTCTGTTAACATTACAATTTCATTCTTCAACTGCTACATTTTCATTTTTGGGTTGTTTATCTTCTGTAAAAAAAAAAAAAGAAAAAAAAAAAAAAAAAGGTTTCATTTTTTTCAAACAACAGGACTACTGGATGATATATATATATATTTGAAATGAACTATGAATTTAAAGATATATATAAAAAAAAACAATAAAAAAAAACGAAAGAACTGTTTTATCAAAATTCGTATCAATTAATGATAGCAATAATAACTACTAATAGTAAAGCTAAAATCAAATAAAGTTAATCAAAGCCATTTTAAGCTGAAAAAAACGTGATGGGATTTTGATAATATTACGATCTCAAAATAGGCCACTCCCAAGAAAGTAGTACCGTAGTTCTTAATAACGTTGTAAGCGTATTAGAAAATATTTACTTTGCCTGATAAAAGGTCTATAGGATTTTCGTAAAACTTTTCATGTTTTTTATGTTATGAAATATGGAAAAGAATAAAAAATGAAATAAAATGTCGGATTGATCTTATCTGGACTGGGCGCTACGGAGCAGTTGGCAACTGGTTGGAACAAACCGTTTACTGGTTTGTCTGAAAAAACCAAGAGAAACCTCTAATATTTATCATTTGAATTAATTGATACAAATTTTGATAAAAATACATGTATCATATATTACAAATGTTTTTTTTTTAGATATTTATTATTAAATATTTATATCTGTTAATTTAATTATTGAATACTGAGATTGTAAAAATTATTGATTCGTAATATTATTTAATTTATTGTTACCAGTTGATAATTGTTTATTTCTTAAATTGAATTATTTGTAATAAATTTATTTTGTATTTAATTGTTGTTTTTGATGATGAACATCAGCTGAATACAGATTTTCGTAACAAATTTATAAATTTAGCTGATTATATCTATATTCTTATTGTGCATAAAGGATAGAGTACCGAGGGGATATTGTTGTTGTTGTTTATTCTTAAATCGATTGATGTATACGATTGTGAGTACAAAATATGTTTACAAACCAATTTGTGTTTAAATTTTAGGGTTGCAAATTATTTTCTATGAATATAAAACAAAAATTAGTCGCTATCTCAACCTCTGATGGTCAATGACCAAGAGTATGTTGTCTTAAAGGAAATGTATTTTTGTAATTTTGTTCAATAAAAAGGCATTAAATATATATATATATATATATATATATATATATATATATATATATTACAAATGATAAATTAATAAATCTTACCGCTTAGGTCTTTGAGAATTAAAGGACTCATTTCATCTTTAATGACGTGCAATTCTTCTAAACAAACAAACAAAAAAAAAAAAATCAAAGATAAGTTGAGTATATATTTTTTATAGGTATAAGCATAATTATCGGTTAAAAGACTTCGAGAAATGTAAATTATATCGTGATTGTGCAGTGAGAATAACAGCCGAGTACAATGTCACAAGATGGCCACCGTTAGTCATCTGATGACTATGTTCATCTTCTGACTGACTCCTTTACGTTTTTATTTTGAAAATCCTTTTATAACAGTAGTAATACAGCCTTATATATCGTTTGAAAGGAAAATACTTAGTTTATTTCGTTTAGTATTATAATATAGTTTAGTATTATAATATTTAGTTAAGTCGTAGTAAGTAATTGATATGGACAAAAAATTACTTCTATAATAATTAACGGAAACAATTGTTTTTTTGTTTGTTTTAACTTCACTTTATGCCGCTAAGGCTAATCAGACGATGCTACAGTGGGAGTCCTAAATTTTGCCTATCCAGGTATAATTAGGATAGGAATCTTTAACGAGTACCTGACATCGTACAGGCTCGGGACCTCCATATTACGTCCTATCCGATGGACGGTATAGATAAGGATTTTTTACTCCCATTAAAAAATCCTAGGGCCACCTACAAAACCTCCGGACGCGAACGCGCGACCTATAGTATTGTAGGTTTCTATGCTAACCACTACACCACAGGTGATCCCAATCCTTACAATTAGTTTGTATAATGGTAACTCAAAAGAATTTTCATATCAACTAAAAAGAAATTTTTAAAATTACACGCCTGGGTGCATACTGCTTTAAATGGTCATAATTTATCTTAAACTTTAGTCCTAAGATAGGTTTTAGTAAAGAGATGTCAATTAGACCATAATAGAGCAAAATAATTTATTTAATAGTTTCTGCGAAAACGTGAGTGACGAAAATTCATAAACCAGGATTCAAAATATTTATTCCTGTTAGATATGGTTTAGTTTAATGATTTTCAATGTCATAATCATTCTGTGTAATTTAATAATATCAGTTTTTTTACTTTCATTTACCTATATATGAAAAATATAGTAAGTGGAAGTATTGCGATCGTGAAAATTTTTGACTTCCGGTTTTCAAAGGAAATACACGTTTTGGGGTCCCCTGAGTCAAAATAACCAAGTCCCGCGAAATGGTCTGTGTGTGTGTCTGTGTGTGTGTGTGTGTGTGTGTGTGTGTGTGTGTGTGTGTGTGTATGTGAACAGACTAGCTCAAAAACTATAAACCGTGGGAACCTGAAATTGGGTATTTAGCGTATGTATATGCCCGCGATGTGACAGCAAAAATTTCATCAAAATTGCTCTAAGGGAGGGGGTACTTTATTTAATAACTTTTTACATCTTTTTCGATTTTGCTCAAAAACGGCTCTAACGATTTTGATTAAACTTAGTATTTGATCTATTCATATGCCCGAGATATGACTGTAAAAATTTCATCAAAATTGATTAACCGGAGGGGGGACTTTACTTAATAAATTTTGTATCATTTTCAAGTGTTTTTTTTTTATTTACTCAAAAACGGCTTTCACGATTTTGATCAAACTGGGTATTTAATGTAAGTATATGCCAAAGATGTGATAGCCAACATTTCATCAAAATTGATCAACCGGAGGGGGGACTTTACCTATTAAATTTTGTATCAATTTCACGTGTTTGTTTTATTCACTCAAAAACGGCTTTCACGAATTTGATCAAATTGGGAATTTATGTATGTATATGCTAAAGATGTGATAGCCAACATTTCATCAAGATTGATCAACCGAAGCGGACACTTTATTTCATAACTTTTTTTCTAATTTTTAGATTGTCTCAAAAACGGCTTTAACGATTTTCTTCATATTCGTCATGTTTAATGAAAATTGAGTGTTATTTAATATCAGGTAAGCGTTTATTAAAATGTTCTGAGGGGTTTATAGAGCAAATGAAAACAAAAATAAGAAATGAATGTGGAAAATGTGTAATTTTGAGATGTGGCATTAACAAAACGCATTAATTTCTTATCTAAGTAAGTCGATAAGTGAAAGTTGTGTGTTGCGCGCGCGCACCAGATTTTTGTTTAATTATCTTCACTTTATGCCTTTAAGGATAATTGGACGATGCAGTGGGAGCTCTAAATTTTTTTCCTATGCATGGTTTATTTCGATTAGGATAGGGATCTTTAACGAGTACCTGACATCAGAGTTGGGCATATTTGTATTTATAAATACGAATACGAATTTATTTTTATCTTAATTTTAATGTTAATATGAATAGAAATTTATTTGTATCACAATATTCTTGAATACGAATACAAATAAATTCGTATTTAAAAGTGTGAATACGAATAAATTCAAATATAGAAATTTTTCTGTAAATAAAAATAAATTCACAGGGAAAAATGTAAATGTTCACAACTAACTCTGTGAATTCGGCCGTATTTACAAACAAAGATGTGAATACGGAAAAAATTCTCAAATTGAGATATGAATTTCTACTAAATTTATTATTACGGAATAAATTTCTTTTCTGTTTTCTCCATATTGGTATACATTGTTGGGTTAACCCTTTTTTCGGGAAATCACATCAGCACATAATAAATTAGCTGATATCGATTAAAATTGATTACTAGGTTATTTGGGATGCTGATTATGAAGATGATATCGATTTTGTTATTTCGAAGTCAGGTATCGATTTATTAGAACTTATGCGATAAAATCGATATTAGTGTCGGTTATAGGGTTATCCTAGGTGCTGATTACGAAAATGATATCGATTTTGAGATTCTGCCGTCAGGTATCGATTTATTACAATTCACGCGATATAATCGATCTTGGTGTCGACTTTAGGGGCATCCGAGGTGCTGATTTTGAAAATGATATAGATTTTGAGATTCCGCCGTCAGGTATCGATTTATTAGAATTTACGCGATATAATCGATGTTGGTGTCGCCTACAAGGCTATCTTAAGTGCTGATTATGAAAATGATATAGATTTTGAGATTCCGCCGTCAGGTATCGATTTCAGGTTATCCGAGTTGCCGATTATGAAAATAGAATCAATTTTACGATTCTACCGTCAGGTATCGATTTCTAAGAACGTACTTGATACGTTGGATATAAGGTAAGTCTATCAGCTTATCAAAAGTGTGATATACGAAAATGGAATCAATTGTCTAAAGTTGACCCCAAGATAGATTACAACCGTTAAGTTGTTATCAATAGATACCTGACGTCGGAATCTCAAAATGAATATCATTTCCATAATCAGCATCCCAATTAATCTAGTAATCGATTTTAATCGATATCAGCTAATTTATTATGTGCTGATGTGATTTCCGTAAAAAAGGGTTAATCCAACATTGTATACCAATATGGGAGAAAACCGAAAAGAAATTTATTCCGACATAATGAATTTAGTTGAAATTCACATTTCAATTTGTGAAGTTTTCCAGTATTCCCATCTTTATTTGTAATTACGTCCGAATTCACAGACTTAGTTATAAATATTTACTTTTTTTGTGAATATTTACATTTTTCCTATTAATTTATTTTTAGTTACAGAAAAATTTCTATATTTGAATTTATTCGTATTCACACTTGTAAATACGAATTTATTTGTATTTGTATTCACAAATATTGTGATATAAATAAATTTCTATTCATATCTATATAAATAAAGTTGAAATTCTGTTTTTTTTGTTCTTTATAGAAATCCATACCGTTTGTCCTAAATTCTCCAAATTTCGCTCAGTGGTTCTTTGATACCAGGTGCGAACACCCGTCCATATGAAAATTGCATAGCTTCAGCCAATCTCTGGGTATATTCTTTATTGTTATAAAATTCGTCATGATCTCCCTTTACAATGGTTTTTTTTACGAAATCGACCGTTTGAGTCGAAAAAACGGCCTTAAAATTCATTTTATAGATTTTGAAGAGGCCCACAAGGCCCGGTAAGACCGTCCCTTGGCAGGCGTCGAGTTCTGGGATTTTTAAACCATATGTTTTTTTTTTAACATTACAATACGTTTATTTACATGTATGGTGAATTTATTTTTTATAAATGCCTCCAAAGAAGCGAGCTTCAATAGGAGTAGTGAGCTCAAAAGCCAAAAAACAACTTCAAATACGAGCAGCTGAAACTCTCGACGAACATCAAATTAGGATTGAACAACAGAGGCTTAGACAGGCAGAAACGCGGGAAACTGAGTCTGCTCAGGAATACGAGGCCCGCCTTGCGCCACAGAGGCTTAGGCAAGCCGATTTGCGAGAAGCTGAAACTGCAGGGCAATATTTCTGTTTGTTTGTTTGTTCTTTATAGAAATCCATACCGTTTATCCTAAATTCTCCAAATTTCGCTCAGTGGTTCTTTCATACCAGGTGCGAACACCTGTCCATATTAAAATTGCATAACTTCAGCCGATCTTCAGCTGATATTCTTTATCCTAATAAAAATCGTAATGATCTCGCTTTACAATGGTTTTTTTACGAAATCGACCGTTTCATTAGAAAAATTAAATTTCCCGGGTGAAACCGGGACTTGCAGCTAGTTCACATTAAAATTAAGATAAAAATAAATTCGTATTCGTATTTATAAATATAAATATGCCCAACTCTGCTTTACATCATACAGGCCCCTGACCTCCATTTTGAGGTCCTTCCTATTAGCGATTCCTATTAGCGATGGACGGCATAGCCAAGGAATTTTTACTCCCATTAAAAAATCATATGGCCACCGTAAGACACGAACCCACGACCAGTATTGTAGACTGCTATCCTAGCCCCTACAACACATGTGACCCATAATTTGATTTTTTTTTACTGTGTTATTCACTGTATAATTTATTGTTATGGCACTGGTCTCTAAGATACTGGAATAGTTATCATTAAGTATTAGTGAATACAATTTTTAGAAAATATATTGCTCGTTTGAAAGAACAGTAACACAAACTAGAAATTATAATTTTACAGGAAAAACATCTATTGAGATCATTATTGCAGTAAGTCAACACTAAGGAAGAATGGCTTGACTGACCTCTAGCGTTAAATATTGATTTAAAATCTGACATTTTTTCTTATATTTATACACACGTAAAAAAAAAAAAAAAATAATAAAAAAACGGAAACTTTATATTTGAGTGTTTTTGGTAATTTTAGAAATAGATGATACACCAAATTAAGAAATCACCCCATGTAAGTAAACTTTTAAAAAAGAAAATGAATAGTTGTGAATTTATATTATTTTTTAAATTTGTAGATTTTTTTCATTAAAACTTAAATTTTTGTCCTCCTCTTCCTCGCCATTAAGGCTATATGGGGTTTCCTGGGCCAGGGGAGAGGGTGGAGGACTAATGCCGAGTATTATCAAAGTTCCCCTGGCTCCGGGTTTTGAACTGGCTTTCTTCGGGTTCCCAATGTAAAAAATGAAATTTTTTATGAGTGAATAACCTTGGTTTTTTTGTTTTTTGTTTTTTCCAATGTGTTGTAATTCAAATAGAAAAAAACGCAAAAACTTTTCATTGTGGCAAACCTCTTCCAAACAAGCGATATATCAAAAGATAAATGAATATTAATTAAAACTAAGAATCTTACCACTTATTTCATCAAGAAGAAGAGGTCCTTCATCTTTATCTACTGGCTTTTCTTGCGAGAATACAAAAAAAAAAAAAAATAAAATGAAATAAAATAAAAAAAAATCACTGATAAATTGAAATATATTCATAGAGTTGTTTAGTTGTCAACAGGATTTTCAGTTACACATTTTTTATTTTGAAAAGGCAACCTTTCGATCCCGAGTCATTTCATGTCACATCAACACACTTTTTTCCCTCACCATCTCAGATTTTAATGAAATTTGGTATATAGGACACCTTCCTGTAGACTAAGAAAAATACCAAATTTCAGCTGAATATCTCAACCGGTTTTCAAAATATAGCTATGTAAACCCATGGAAAAACGCACAATTTTGACCTGTCGCGTCATCGGGAAATTGAAATTGCAGCTCTTATAGGCGAGATAGAGAGTTAAAATTGATGTCATTTCAAAACTGAACCTTTTACCTTCCTTATGAAATGCAACTCAACTGGGTTTAAGAGAAATTTGTTTTTCAAAATTTGAATCAAAATTTCAAATTTTAATTTGTCAAAAAGCTATTTTTTTAAAAATCTCAAAAAATTCAGTAGAGTTGAAAAGGCTATCATTAATATGTGCTACAAAAATTATGATGGGACAGCAATGGGTTCATACTTAAAATAATAATTGAAAAAATTTAGTTTTGTTTGTGGATGGAAAAAAACCATTAGCTATCACAAGCTTCTCAAACTGTAGCCTATTTTATCAAACTAATTTCTTCCTACACTTGTATAGTTCAGGATATTGTGATTTGGCACATCCAATTTTTATTAATTTATTATCTTTTACAGAATGCTTTCTTTTTTCAAAGGATGTTAGTATTTTGTATCTTTCCATGTCTACTTAGTATTGAAAGAAGACAAGCATTCTGTAAAAGATGTAAAAAAATTACTAAAAAATTTGACAAAATGGATGTGTCAAATCACAATATCCAGAACTAGACAAGTGTAGGAAAGAAATTAGTTTGATAAAACAGGCTACAGTTTGAGATGTCTTAATAGCTAATGGCTTTTTTCCATCCACAAGCAACACTAAAAATTTTCAATAATTATTTAAAGCATGAACCCATTGCTGTCCCATCATAATTTTTATAGCACATATTAGTGACATCCTTTTCAACTCTACCGAATTTTTTTAGAATTTTAAAAAAATAGCTTTTTGACAAATTAAAATTTGAAAAACAAATTTCTCTAAAACCCAGTTGAGTTGCATATCATAAGGAAGGTAAAAGGTTCACTTTTAAAATTACATTCAACTCTCTATCTCGCCTAGAAGAGCTGCAATTTCAATTTCCAGATGACGCGACAGGTCAAAATGGTGCGTTATTCCATGGGATTGCATAGCTATATTTTAAAAACCGGTTGAGATATTGAGCTGAAATTTGGTATTTATCTTAGCCTACAGATAGGTATCCTTTGTGTTGATGTGACTTGGAATGACTCTCCTATCATACGGATCTTCATCAGAGCTAACAAAAAGGACAAATATGTGAGTATCTATGCTAGAAGATGACAATGAAATTTATATCATGTGATTATTAATTATAGATAGTAACAATAAGAAGTAACTGATGGCATGTTTACATGACATGGGTACTTAACAAATCTGATAATTATATAACATTATACTCGTACATTAATATATGAATAAATAGCTGTTTAGCATGATAAAATAAAATCTGATATTTGCCTTGTTGAGTCCAGATTAATACAGAGAATGAGAGAAATAACATATATAAAAAAAATTAATTTTCATGTATAATTTGACCATCATTTATGTAATTAGCAAATTTGTTGAATACCCATGTTACGTAAACATACCATCGGTTGGATTTGGTTTCAATTAATTTGTTACTTCTCATTGTAACCATCTATAATTAATAATTACATGATAAACATTTTTACTTTCCCTTACCTATATATGAAATATATAGTAAGGGGAAGTACTGCGATCGTGAAAAATTTCGACTTCCGGTTTTCAACGGAAATACACGTTTTGGGGTCTCCTAGTCCAAATGACCTAGTCCCGGGAAATGTTCTGTGTGTGTGTGAACAGACTAGCTCAAAAACTATAAACCGTGCGAACCTGAAATTGGGTATTTAGTGTATGTATATGCCCGCGATGTGACAGCTAAAATTTCATCAAAATTGGTCAAAGGAAGGGGGTACTTTATTTAATAACTTTTTACGTTTTTTTCGATTTTCTCAAAAACGTCTCCAACGAATTTGATTAAACTGAGTATTTAATGTATTAATATGACCGAGATATGACTGTAAAAATTTCATCAAAATTGATCAACCGGAGGGGGACTTTAAATAAAAATGTTTGTATTATTTTCACATGTTTTTTTTTTATTTACTCAAAAACGGCTTTAACGATTTTGATCAAACTGGGTATTTGGTGTATGTATATGCTCGCGATATGATAGTTAAAATTTCATCAAAATTGATCAACCGGAGGGAGGACTTTACTAAATAAATTTTGTATCATATTCACGTATTTTTTTTATTTATTCAAAAACGGCTTTAACGATTTTAATCAAGACTATTTGAGAATATTTGATGTATGTATATGTCAAAGATGAGATAGCCCGAATTTAATCAAAATTGGTCAAACGGAGGGGCACTTTATTTCTTAACTTTTTCTGCAATTTTTACCTTTTTTTCGATTTTCTCAAAAACGGCTTTAACGATTTTCATCAAATTCGTCATGTTTAATGAAAATTAGGTGTTCTTTAATATCAGGTAAGCTTTATGCCTAAAAATAAGAAATGGCTAAATATGAGATATGATAAAAATCAAGTAAACATATAGAGGAGAAAAAAAGAAAAATATTCAGCCCACGCATGTGTAATACGCCTTTATTGACAGACCTGATGTTCATCATTAAAGCCGTTCTGTTCATTTAATGGAAATTATTTGTTTCATGGTAACTAAATGAAATATCAACAAGTACATAGAGAATTATAAAATCGGACGATTGGCACTGCCGAATTATCGCATGAAAAACTTTTATTTAATAATAAGAGAAATTAGTGTTTTTTCAGAGCAAATAAAAACAAAATTCAAATTCAAGATATGAATGTGGAAATAAGTGTAACTTTGAGAAGTGGCAATTAACAAAACTCATTAATTTCTAATCTAAGTAAGTTGGTAAGTGAAAGTTAGGTGTTGCGCGCACGCACCAGATTTTTTGTGTTTCAAATCGTGTACATTTGAAGAGTATGAGATGGAAGACATACCCGTATCTTTCCTTATGCGTAAGCATGTAACGCATTTCATCATCCATTAAAAGACGCCAAATATCTAAAAGGTATCGTGAATTTCTATTAAAAATAACTTCATGACGCCGCGACCTTAATGGCTGCCGACAGTGATCCGATATCTATGATCATATTCAGACTAACTACATTATTTTGTTTTAATTCAAAAATACTCTCCTATGATCCCAGAAAAGTATTTCCTTCATGCAGGAATGCTCACCCCAATGAATTGCATACAAAGAGATAATTATAATCATACCTTCTTCGGATATTTCCTTCTTGTTAACCGAAATGTCGGGAGAAGGTTCAGGTGCTAATACAGGTCCCGCTGCTCTTCCAAAGTAGCTGACATGGCGCAGTGCGTTCAAAGTGGAATGGTGAGGCCTCTTCACTGTGAAATCGTTCTCTGACGATTCCTTCACGGCCAACGTTGTAACAGGGATGTCCTCGATGACTATATCTCCCGAGACCGTCTGTGTCCAAAATGTCTTCTTGTTCCTTTTTGCGTAATCGAGAGCCCGTTCTTCGTTTTCACTACGTTTCAGGCGTTCTCCGTTTTCGGTAAACCATTGGTGCAAGATTGCGTCGTCTATTGTGGGCCTCTTCTTGCAGTCAGGTTCCAACAGCAATCTGACAAAGTCGATACAGACCTGAGTAAGATGTGGGATGACCTTTACCCTGAATTTGTAGGTTTTCTTCATCTGCAATTTGTATAGTCTCTTAGGAGGCAGGTCTGGAAAAGGCATCGATTTGTTGAGACCTACAAAGACTACGACCCCCAAAGCCCAAACATCAGAACCTTTTGGATCGTAAGGCTTAGCACGTAATATCTCTGGTGCAGAATAAGGCAATGATCCACAGTATGTTGAACTCAGCGACTGAAAAACAAGAGAAAATTCTTTGTAATAATAAACAATGGATTATTGACTAATTAAAAATTTAAATTTATAAATATATATCATATATGTATGTAACGGTTAATGTACACTTTTACCGTAAAATGTGTACATTTCCCAAAAAGTTAGGTATATGTGAACTGAATATAATGTTTATGTACATTTCCCGGCAAATCTATACTCTTGCCTTCACGTTTTGGTAAATGTATACTCTTACCTTTATGTTTTAAGAAAAGTTGGAATACAAATAAATTAAAAATGTTGTTGCAGTAAAAAAATATTTATTTAAATAAACATAATACAAAAGGCTTTAATAACGAAAATTATTTTAATTAAAAAATGTAATTGACAAACAAAACATACTTTTCTTTGCATATTATATAATACTAGCATTCCCCATCGCGGCTTCGCCCGCGAGCCTTTAAAATCAATTTTGTGACCATTATCTTGGTATTGATCTAATATAATATGTTAACTGATGTTAAGGAGATTTAGTAGAATTTGAGCTTCCGGTAGGTGGAATGTTGGAGGGGGAAGCTGCCGGCTCGGTAGAAGAGACGGAGACGCGCAATGGAGAGAGTTCACTAAAACCGCCGAAACAAAAAATGACTTACTCGTCGTGAACGCTTCATTTTTCGGCTGTAAAAAATGGTTTTCGACGCCCAATAGGGCCTTTCGAGTTAAACTCGTCGTATAAAATTCTTTAAAATGAGTCCTAATTAGATATATTTTCTCGAAGTTCGAAAATAGATGTCCGTTAGAGTTAAACGACAATTTCGCCATTTACATTTTAGATATTCTTAAGGGTTACATTTTTGATATTCCTTTCTTAGTGGTTACCTACATCGCTTTTAAAATCTAAATTCCTAAGTTTCTAATCATAAGTAGTTTTTGCTCTGCGTTGATTCTGTCAGTCAGGACAAAGCCTCTTATACATATGGAGAAGTATATATATATGTAGTAGTATATATATATGGAGAAGTATATATATATGGAGAAGAGATCGAAATAAACACGCACCATCCCTAATCATGGGAATCACAGTGTGCATAATTTGATTACCACTAATATTTAAATAATCAGTAGCCATATTTTATGTGAATGTCTATTTTAATACTATTGTAACGTTAAATCGATATTTAAATAAAAAACATATGGTTTAAAATCTCAACAATAGATTTCCGTTAGAGTTAAACGACAATTTCGCCATTTAAGTCTTAGGGGTTACATTTTTGAAATTCCTTTCTTAGGGGTTACCTACATCGCGTTTAAAGTCTAAATCCCGAACATCAAGTTTCTATCATTAGTAGTTTTTGCTCTGCGTTGATTCTGTCAGTCAGGACAAAGCCTCTTATATATATAGAGATGTCGTAGGTTATGATCCCAATATTCATAAATACAATATTCGTCCTAGTTTTTCAGGACCAATACGATGGGAATCAAACAAATAATAATAATAACATACTTTTCTTTATTATAACAGTTAAATTTTATAAAACTATAAAGGAACATATAGAATTTTCATAATGAAAAAAGTTTTATTTATTTGAGCAAGAATTGCTACTTGTGGCACTTGGAATTACATAATATACCAGCATTTTTAACGTACCACTACAAGTGCGCATGCGCACCACATTAGTAGCACTTGCGATTTCGTATTTTGCATGATCACATTTACCAAAACGACATCTTCATTGTGAATTCAATGCACATCACCCCTCTTTGAAATTGTAAATGTTAGTTGAATGCACATCACCCAAACGAGGAGGCAAATGTGCACATTTTCCGGAAAATGTGTAAATTTGCTAGAGATGGGCTTTCGGTTGTATTAAAATTATAATTTTTACAAAACGCCAACGAACTGTTCGTTGACAAAAACAACTGTTGGAAAAAACGGTTTGAAAAAAACAGGTTGGGGAAAACAGAAAACCTCCAGACTAATGTTTCTATCGGGTGTTCTATATAATAGTATTAATTCAAAGTAAAAAAAAAAAAATAATTTGAGAATAAAATCAGAAAATGTCATTAATTGTTAAAACAACAAAATTAAAAAAAAAAATCACAAACTTAAAATAATTTCGACAGGTCTTTATCGAGAAAAATGTTAAAATATTATGAAGTCTTGAAATATTACAAAAAATATACTTCTTTAATATTTAGAATTTTTTTTTCTTCATTTTAATGAACTATATACCATAACTTCCTGTTATTGTAATGTATCATTATCCATACACAGCAGTTTGGAGATATGTTTTAATTAGCACTTGAATAAACTGACATTATAAAAAATGAAAGTAAAACTGTCCCTTTAAATTTTAAATGAAATAAATAGAAATTCGAAAATAGAATCCACAGAAAACCTAACGATAAATAAAATAACGGAGCGCTAGTGGTGAAGAAAACAACTGTTCTTTTCAATTTCAGTCGTTCTGTAACGAGTTCCAAACTTTTTTAAGTAGTTATAAATGAGAACGGGAAGAGTAGGAAGTTCTAAATTCCAACTGTTTGGGCTGGTTCAGGAAAACAGTTTTTTCCGTTTTTTTTATAAAAAACAGTTTTTTCGAACAGTTTGGCGTTTTTCTTCCCATCACTAACATTTGCCGCAATATGTACTTTTACCGTAAATATGTAGAGATATATATACAGATATATAATAAAATTTTATAATTTCTAACTTAGAAGTGATGTATAAAGCTGAAAGTTTATAGTTTATAGTAGCTTTCAAAAACGTAATCAACCACTGAAAAACATGTATGCAATAATTAAAAATCAATGAATACGTATTAAAAAGAGGAAATCACCCTTTTTCCGGTTTTGTCCACCATGAAGCGGGAGAAACCGAAATCCGCTAATTTGATATTGTAGTTTTTAGTTATCAAAATATTTTCGCATTTTATGTCCCTGTGAGCTATTTCGAGGGTATGCAGATATTCCATTGCTAAAATTAGTTGGAAAGTCCAACATTTCATCACCATTTCCGGCACCTCGCCGTTGTCTAAGACGTAATCGAGAAGATCTCCTTGTTCGGCCACCCTGAAATAAAAATAAAAAAAAAAGAGAAAAGTTTTCACGATTTTTTTCTTTTTTTTAATTATAATAAACTTGCATTTGGTAACAGCTATGACCTCATGAATATTAAAAACTTATCTCCATGGACACCTTTAAAGATACAATAGATATGAACAATATTTGGATGCTCCAACTTCTGAAGAATGTCCAATTCTCTCGGGAGGAACTTGGCAACGATCTCTTTGGGAGCGTGCTTCGTGTGGATGATCTTGCAAGCCATTTGAATCTTGTGTATCCCTTCTTGGTGGTTTACCAGGAACACTTTTCCAGTGGCTCCTTCCCCTGTACGACCAAAACTATTTAAATAATTAAGGAATTGTTTAAGAAATTGATACTTTTGTATTCAATGATAAGAATAACTAATATGAATAAAGAATGGTGGAAGTATTAAGTCTTATGGCCTGGTTACGCTGTTAAATATTCGGAAGCAAACTTTGTTTCGCTTTTTATCAGGCTTAGGTGGATAGAATAGGCTGTAGTTCACTTATTGAGCGGTTCAGAACCACTGATGCACAGTGGAGTATTTACCATCAAATCATGGGCAAAAGTCAAGAAAAAAAAAAATTGTACTTCAGAACATCACAATACGTATTTCCTTGTAGCTTAGAAATGTTTGCATCGAGATATATTTATTTCGTTCATTGCAATCCACGGTACTGCTTTCGCTATTCCCCTTCTGGCTTTGACAGCTGACACACTGCTACCTGTTGGTCACCATGCGAACTACTAGGACCGCCATCTTTCAACTAACTAAACTAAACTAAACAACCCTCCTGTTTGAAAAATAACCGTCTTACCTCAGCATTACGTCATTTTACGTCACACACTATCTCACCCCATCTGAAATTTACACAGCGAGTTTGTGTCAGTCGATATAATTATCTAACTTTTAAAAAACCCGCGTCTCCCCACCCTTTGCTCCATCATACGTCACTTTCTATCCATTTATCGGACTATTTCGAAAAATCAGTATTTCGAACTGTAATCGGGTCGCTGAATAATTCAAACCTATACCATAACGTCCTTTTTCATTTAACAATTCATTTTTAAAAACCACTTCGATGACTTTTTTAATAATAAACCCTAGACATTCCATGAACATGAAAAATGGGGAATATCCTTTCATGTATGTCAATGTTTGATTTTTATTTCTTCTTTCAAATATAAATATTACCCACAAAATAGGTGGCTTCATATTGTCAAAAATAACAGTTGAATTAGATAAGCATCTTCAATTAAATAAATCCTATCTCTTAATTCTTTTTTTTTTTTTTTTAACTTTATCTTTTTGTTAAGTATGTAAATGTCACTTCTTCAATAAACTATAGGCATAATGAAAAGATAATAGGTTACAGAAAAAGAAAGAAGTGGATAATGAGGCAGTGTATAAACAAACTTTATGAAAAAATGTTCTTGAAAAACGTATATTTTGAAAACAATACGAGGAAATGTATTTGAAATGAATCAACCATCATAAAATATTTAAGTTGGTAAGATACTTATAAGCATAACAAATGGTTACATAATTACTTGTATTTGGTATGGTCTAGGTTCAATATTAATATTTTACAGGCTCTAAAATACTAATGATTCGAAAAATGATAACATTTCGATGAAAAGTAATGTTTGGTAGATGCAAGGGTGGGGAGACGCGGGATTTTCAAAATTAATCATATGTACAGAAAGAACGATTAATCGATGTTTATTTGCCAGGAATAGGCGGGCGCAATCGAATATAGAGTGCGCTAGTAGTTTTGCAAAATGTCGGAAAGAAAGGTGTCAGACCTAGTTGATGTGATAGAGATAATTGGTAATTTTAAAAGACCATTAATTAATGGGCAGGCTATTCTTGATCCTAACCACATATTTACATGTGGAGTAATATCTAAAAATAAAAAAACAGTTATTTTACAAGCCTCGTGCCTTTAAACTAGCAATCTTAAAAGACTGTCCCATCAAATAAAAGTGGAAATCAAATGTATTATTAATAATAAGCAATTTTCTTGTCATTGTACATGTAAAGCTGGTAGTTCTGGTAAATGCAAACACATCATTGTAACTTTACTAGACGTTTTTCGGTTAGTAATAACATTAATTACCTATTCACACAATCATTGTTATGACAGCTTAGATTCTTTGTTATATTATTTATTTATTTCTCAAAACTTTCAGGCTTCGCATTGAGAACATGGAACAATTAAGAACAACGGATGTAATAGAAAAATGGGGAAAATTAAAAAAGAAAAACAAATCTATGACACTTTGGTCTCAATGTTATTTGCATAAAACTAGCATTTTGGAATAATATAATGTCAAATACTAATATTTACCTGGATAAATATAGTCTCTTTCTTTAAAATAAAGACTACATATCGTCATATGTTTCGAAACAGGCTTATCTATTCTTAATTTTACAATCCATTCTTTAAGAATCTTTTTATTTTTTGGAAATGAAAGGGAATGACACGTCTTTTGATTTTCTAATTGAACACTGAGGGACCGAGCAATACCTTTTAGACATTTTTCCAACAATTTTTTGCTCAATCGGGTTTTAATAATGGAAAAATAAATTAAAAACGGCAAAAAACCTATGAATTCCAGTCTATTGCACGGCTTCTATCCCCGTTTCTCTAGTTCCTTCTAGGTCCTCAAAGTAGCAGCACCGTCGCTTGCGCTCGCCTATAGGTCAAGGTGGTTAGGGTTGAGATGACGTCACGATCCGATACTATTAAAAAAAAGGCGCGTATAAAATTATAATATACCATAATATAATATAATATACTAATAAAATATAATATACCATAATATAATATAATTTATAATATAATTCTAACCTAAACATAAATTCGGCCTTTAACGGCTAAGAAGAGAGGTGGTGGGGATGGTAGTTCGCATGGTGACCAACAGATAGCAGTGTGCTTATCAGCTGTCAAACACAGAAGGGGAATAGAAAAAGTAGTACTTTATCCACTTCCTGCTCTCAGGAACAAGTCTGAATCCAGAGTTGTGGACGCTGCATGTACACAGTTGCTTTATCCCGAGTTGTAGAATTTTTAAAGATGTGATTTCTGTGGAATCCATTAACAAGTAATCTTAAAATTTTCTTCACAGTTTCGGAAGGTAAGTATTTCTCTTTGATAAATAGTTTTTGGTTAGTTTTAACATCACAAGGGTTAACTTACAGTTCTTTTGATTACGATGAATGAAAAAACTTAGACTTGTTTAAAAGAATAAAATAGATTATGTTGTATTGTCGGGCATTGTAGGGCAGATACTTTTTCATTAATGTAAAGTTGAATCCTTCTACTTGACATACCGCAAAAAAAAAAAAAAAAAAAAAATCTCACCCCAGCTATACCTCTTAAAGTGAATTTTTTTATAACCGAGTCGGTGTTTAGCATGTAATAAATAATTTCAACTCTTTTAAGACGTGCAATGGAAAGAATATAGCCGTGATTGGCTAAAGAAACATTTTAGATGATAAAAATTTAAATCCTTATAATTTTTATCATAAAACAATTTTCTAAGAAAAGATTTTCTGTATATTTTAGCTATGCAAGTAATTAGTGACTTACTAAAGTTGTATACGCTTTTAAATAAGTTTGTTATGGTGCTAAAGGAAGTTCAACCGCACGAAGATTTCATACAGGAACTAGAACTGCAAACTAGTAGGATAGTCCTACGATGATTTCTCATATAATGCAATAGTATTAATATAAATATTTCGGGAAATTATAATAAAAGAAAAAATAAAGAATGAGTAAGAGAAAATATTTTCCAAATAACTGTTTCTCGTGGTTCTGCCATTTACCAATCAGTTTTAAGAAGTCGTACTTCTGTTCCAGCATAACCATTTCCTCTGATGGGGTAAGTCCCAAGTCCATGGAAGTGTTGACTTCCGGCATCTTGAAGACCAAGCATGCAATATATTTTGAATAGGCTTTTCTGAAAAATACCTGTAAAATGAGTATGAATGATAATAATTTACCCTACATATTTTTACGCTTCTTGATTTTCTCCTCATTTAGGACTCTTATAAAATAAACAATAACTGGTATAATATTGAGATTACAAATCGACCATATAGATTAGTCATTTTGGTACAGGGTCATTCCATATCAAAGCGATCAATTTGTTTGTTTGTTTGTTTAACGTCACTTTATGCCACTAAGGCTAATCGGACGATGCTACAGTGGGAGTCCTAAATTTTGCCTATCCAGGTATAATTAGGATAGGGATCTTTAACGAGTACATACCATCGTACAGGCTTGGGACCTCCATTTTACATCCTATCCGAGGGACGGCATGGCTAAGGATTTTTTACTCCTAGGGCCACCGCTGGGCGCGAACCTGCGACCTTTAGTATTGTAGGTTGCCATGCTAACCACTACACCACAGGTGACCCCAAGCAATCAATTTAAAAACAATATTGGACTTGAAGAAATCTTGGATATTGATAATGTTTGGGTTATTTGTTGCATCAATGCTGCTTTAAATAAATGAAGACCCCACGCTTAGAACGTATTCAGTCCATTTTTTGTGAATATTGTTTTATAGCGCATTATAGTAAACCACTTCGAGTACTACAAATCTGTGTAGCTTACACGAAAACAGCGGGTTCAGTATAAGCATAATTATTTTTGTTATTCATGTTTTTATCAAAAAGATTTTTATTTTATGATGAGTGGTAAATACGTCTTAGCAAACAAATGAAGTGTTAACGCTGTTGGGTAAAAAAAGGAGTTTTTAGTTGTGTGTGATTCGTCCTTAATAAAGTGTTTTTGTACATCATAAGTAAAGTTATCATAGACCTAGAATTTGTATAGTTTCGTTCATGTTTGTTTCGGTTATGTCCTTAAGTTAAAATTTCAACGAACAGCAAACTGACATTTCGCAAGTCAGTGCAGGTTAGGTTTGTTCCAACAAAGGGCATTGTTAATTTGAGTAGAACGCCGCTTATAGATTATGTTACCGTTTACATTGCTATCTTAATCTGTGGTTCCAGTTTTCTATTTTACATATGATGTAATATTTCGGATATCAAGTTTTGAAAAAATTTACGAGCGAATATAATTTATTTACATCATCTTTTAGGATTTTAGCCCTAAATCATTGAGTAGTTTCATAAAAAAGATGTTTTCATGTTAGTATTTTATTACAATATTCACGTTATGGTGGTGTTTGTTTAGAGGTTAAAAAGGAGTGGGTAAGTCTGGTGTGTCTTTTCAACAGTAGTGTCAATTCTCACTACGATCGAAGGCACTTCAGGGACATTCTTTTATGTAAATTGCTTGGTGGGTATCCATCCCACATGAGTAACTAAGTATGTAACATCTGTCAAATAAATAATATTTCTTACCTAGTTCTTCATATGTCATATTCTACTCCAAAGCGAGATTGTTGTAAATATAGAGGACGACGTATAATTATAACTTAAATTTTGGGCATATTTTTCTGAATCAACATATGATTTAGTGGCGAGTCGACCATTTAAATGATAGTTCATTTTTAAGATTTCCATGAATCAAGTATGTATTCTTCTTCCTATCGATTATCTTGGGAATATCTGTGATAAGAGATATGATAAATTTTTATTCCCATATTCAGTAAGTTGATGGTTTCCCTCCTGATAAACTTTTACTTTATGAATTTTTAACCTAAGAGCTTCCTGAAAGTACTCCAAACAAAACTAATAATAGAATATAGAATATTCAATCTAATTTGAATATTTAAAAAATACCGCATAGCGAGAACTCTTATCGCGTTAAGACTTTTAGGTAAAATATTAGAATAGAAGAGGAAAAAAGTTATTCTTTCTTTGTTTTTAACTTTTTCACTTAAACTTTCACAGAAAACCATATGTTCTAAATATAAACTAAACAAAAAAACCTTTTCCTAATCTTTGTCATTTGTGATAACTACCATTATCCACTCTCTATATGAATGTTCAGATATTACTTTAAATAAAATAATTACTTCATATACATTATATTCAAAATACCACATTCATCTAGGATTTCTTTCCATATAACTATTACTACTGATAATAATGGACTACCAGATGTTTGAATCTTGCAAGAATATATCTGTATGTATAGGTAGGTGATGTCTTACCATTGTTATTCTCAGTGGAATTCAGCCCACATTATAAATTCATTGTTTTATTTAATCGGCACGTGGAACGAGTCTTAGCAAGATGATTTTCAGCCTAATGAAACATACTTAAAATTACAATGAATCATAATATCATAAATTATTTAAGTCATTTTAAAAATATACACCATGAGAATCATAAACTGTAAAGGTTATAAAATGTTTATACTAATAGGTTTGTTCCAACAAGCACTTGAAACACTTTGACAACAATAGACTGCGCGCGCCTTTTTCACACTCTTCCGATTCTAAATTTGATTGGCTAGTTTTCCCCAATCGATTCATCGAGTATTGAAACAGTATCGAGCATTGCTTCGTAAACCAACTAATCAAATTTAGAATCATCAGAGCGTGGAGAGGTCTTGCGCTCTCTTTTGGTTGCCAACGTGTTTTAAGTGCTAGTTGGAACATACTATTATTCAGTTCGTTCCAACAAGCGGACCGCTTTCGGGGGAACACTCCTCCCCCAATGTTTTGACTGTTTCGATGTGACTGCAGTGGGGTATACTAACTGTTATTTGATGAAATCCAGTTGACTATATTTGGAGCTCTGTGGAGGGGTGAAGGTTTTTTCCGTTCGAAAAATGTTTTATTTGGTACACTGGACATATGTACGTACCTTCACTGCACATATGAAACGACTTTTGCATGCGCAGAACGTAGATGAAAAGAGTTTTTCAAAAAGACATTATTATTATTATTATCATTAATTGCTTAATGCAAGGGCTCAAGTGAAATTTCTTCCCTCCTTTTGAATATATAATAATATTGGACCATACTGAGACGTTCATAGGATTTTATATTCTTAAAATTGAATCATTCATTTTAAGAACATAAAAAAGTCGATTTTAGTTTTATTTTATTTTTGAACTGCATGCTGAGACATGTAATTCAAGAGATACCCTGCAAGTCCAGCTGGTCTATTGGCTTTTGTAGGCCATTATAAAATAATCGTTGTCAAGAGAAACTCGACAAAAACAAAAAAAATATCTTGTAACCAAAGCATAACTTGGGTGTAAAATTTTTGCTTGGCCTGTCACTGTCAAAGATCCTATAGAAGATTTGAATGAGGAACCATAAATTTGAATCTTGCCTATTTCAACCTTATACATTTATACTTCATTTATTTTTTATTTATTAGACAATATGGGTAAGCTTTTAAGTGTTTTGTGTTCTACTTTCCAAAATATATGGTTTGTAACAAGCGTTTGTCTTTCATAATCAGGAGAAACCCTACATGTCCAAAAACACATTTATTTTTCAGATCTATCGAATGAACATAGATTTATCAAATCATGAAAAATCTATTCTAAGTATAAATATGTGTCGGAGAAAATAATTTAAGTTAAGGAAATCTCTCAATGCAATAGTGGAAAGGTTTTTTTCACTTTTACAATACTTTGAGTTTGTGGGTTTCTCGACGACTTTAAATGACAATTTAAATCATGAAATGTTTTTTCTAACTTATCGGTGAAAAAATAAAACCTTTACAACAAAAAAATTCTGTTCTTACAATGTAAATAAAGTGTCTTTGCAACAATATAAACGTTTTTCAAAAAGACAAACTTTTTTTTGTGAAGACAATTGCATTATTACAATATCTAATGATAATATAGTATGATTATAATTGTAATACAGCATGATGATATAGTATGATAGCATAATAGGTAATATAGTAGAATATTTGAGCCGAAGAAGGATGATTCAACAGAATTTAGAAAGCTACGGCTAGGGCCATTGGCGGATCCAGGGGGGGGGGGGGGGGCTGTGGGGACTGCAGCCCCTCACTTTGGAAAAATTTTCGTCATTTAAAGATAGAATTTGACTTTCCTTAATGTAAGGAAACAAGTTAAAGAACAAATAATGTGCAGAACCATTAGAATTTCAGTTGTTGGAAAGGAACATAAAGGTAAAAAAGCTGATTAGCAGATCCAAATGAAGTGCTGTGATGCTGCAGCCCCCCCCCCCTTTACAATTGGCTGGATCCGCCCATTGCTAGGGCAGAATTGCGAGAACTATACCCGGAAAATGTAATCGAAGTTATATCCGAGCGTCGGTGAAAGTAGGCTTGCAAAATTTCGAGTCTTGGTAGCGAACGAATAGATAACATATTTAATAACTATTTGTCGACTGAAAAACCTCCGAGAGGAAGGCCTTGGTGAAACTGGGAGGATTCGGTGAGGGCTGATCTTGTGGAGTTGGGATTGGACGGGTTAAGGTCTGGCCACGCATGTCCGCACCGGATCCGCACCGTAGCAATAATACAGGTTATGTTCAGAATATTTTTAATTTTACTTACATATTACCTTTAGTTATGCCTAAAGTTCAAGTCACACATGTCAGACACAAGCCACTTTAGGCATAACTAAAGGTAATATGTAAGTTAAATTAAAAATATTTTGAACATAACCTGTATTATTGCTACGGTGCGGATCCGGTGCGGAAATGTGTGGCCAGACCCTTAAGGTGGATGGAGGTGTGTAGGGAGCGATTGATGTCGATTGATATCGGCATCGGGCCTTCGGGTTAGTTAAGCCTTTATTCTATTCCATTTTATATAAAATAATCGATTATGAACTTCATGAGAAATATTCTAAAGTTACATATGTATGTGCTACACAATTGGACCAAAGAAGAAATAAATAGTTTTATCAGTTATCAGATAAATGATTTTATTTTATAGCTATCTATTTACTTTACAATCTGTAAGACGTTGGAATATACTTTAAATGGCACACTTGATATTAAATCAATATCTATATATATATAAGAGGCTTTGTCCTGACTGACAGAATCAACGCAGAGCAAAAACTACTAATGATAGAAACTTGAAGTTCGGAATTTAGACTTTAAACGCAATGTAGGTAACCACTAAGAAAGGAATTTCAAAAACGTAACCCCTAAGGGGCTTAAATGGCGAAATTGTCGTTTAACTCTAACGGAAATCTATTGTTGAGATTTTAAATCATATGTTTTTTATTTAAATATCGATAAGACATTCACATAAAATATGGCTACTGATTATTTAAATATTAGTGGTAATCAAATTATGCACACTGTGATTCCCATAATTGGGGATGGTGCGTGTTTATTTCGATCTCTTCTCCATATATATATACTTCTCCATATGTATAAGAGGCTTTGTCCTGACTGACAGAATCAACGCAGAGCAAAAACTACTTATGATTAGAAACTTCGGAATTAAGATTTTAAAAGAGATGTAGGTAACCACTAAGAAAGGAATATCAAAAATGTAACCCCTAATAATATCTAAAATGTAAATGGCGCAATTGTCGTTTAACTCTAACGGATATCTAACTTCGAGAAAATATATCTAATTAGGACTCATTTTAAAGAATTTGATACGACGAGTTTAACTCGAAAGGCCCTATTGGGCGTCGAAAACCATGTTTTGCAGCCGAAAAATGAAGCGTTCACGACGAGTAAGTCATTTTTTGTTTCGGCGGTTTTAGTAAACTCTCTCCATTCCGCGTCTCCGTCTCTTCTACCGAGCCGGCAGCTTCCTCCTCCAACATTCCACCTACCGGAAGCTCAAATTCTACTAAATCTCCTTAACATCAGTTAACATATTATATTAGATCAATACCAAGATAATGGTCACAGAATTGATTTAAAGGCTCGCGGGCGAAGCCGCGATAGGGAATGCTAGTATATTATAAAGCAAAGTGTACAATGTGCGTGCCGATAAGGCTCATAAACGAATCAACATACGATCAAGAATTTATGTCATCGTGAAGCTATATAAGCCCTAACGGAGAAGATGGTTTTTGTTTTTCTCTTAAGGGCGTAAAATTGAAGAGAAAAGAAGTGGAATTTTAAGCCTCTCGCACCATGTAATTACCCTACCTGAGAATGAAATACGAGTTATGAATGAAAAATTTAGTTCGAGCTCAATGCTACCAGGAAGCGCTAGGGTGCGTTTCACTCAACGTTTATTGTTCATTCATCCAGTTCAGTTTGTAAAGGTTATATATTTTTTCAGCTGTTCTTTATAAATTACTAAAAAATCAAGCGAAAATAATTAGTTTCTCCTTTGCTTTCAAAATAAAATAATGATTTTACATCTCTGTAATCTATTATAAAACCAATTGGATTCCTTACAAAATCCATTCTATTATGAGAAGGCTAATTGATCAACACATTACATTGAATCAATATATAATATATACTTTAGTAAATTTAATGCAATATGAGTAAACATTCCTTAGAAGTACAGTGAGCGAATAAAAACAGACATAAAAAAATCTGGTGCGTGCGCGCAACACACAACTTTCACTTACCAACTTACTTAGATTAGAAATTGACGTGTTTTGCTAAATATCATTTCCCAAAGTCACACATTTTTCTACATTCATATCTTATTTTTGTTAATCGTTAAAGCCGTTTTTGAGTAAATAAAAAAAAAGACCGTGACAATGATACAAAATTTATTAAGTAAAGTCCTCCCTCCCGTAGATCAATTTTGATGAAATTTTTACAGTCATATCTCGGGCATATATATACATCAAACACCAAGTTTGATCAAAATCGTTAAAACCGTTTTTGAGTAAATAAAAAAAACACGTGAAAATGATACAAAATTTATTAAGTAAAGTCCCCCCTCCGGTTGATCAATTGTGATGAAATGTTGGTTATCACATCTTTGGCATATAAATACATCAAATACCATGTTTGATCAAAATCGTTAAAACCGTTGAGTAAATAAAAAAAACATGTGAAAATGATACAAAATTTATTAAGTAAAGTCCCCCCTCCTGTTGATCAATTTTGATGAAATTTTTACAGTCATATTTCAGGCATATAAATAGATCAAATACTCAGTTTAATCAAAATCGTTAGAGCCGTTTTTGAGAAAATCGAAAAAAACGTAAAAAGTTATTCAATAAAGTACCCCCTCCCTTTGAGCAAATTTGATGAAATTTTTGCTGTCACATCGCGGGCTTATACATACTCTAAATACCCAATTTCAGGTTCGCACGGTTTATAGTTTTTGAGCTAGTCTGTTCACACACACACACACACACAGACACACACACACACACACACACAGACCATTTCGCGGGACTTGGTTATTTTGACTCAGGGGACCCCAAAACGTGTATTTCCGTTGAAAACCGGAAGTCGAAAATTTTCACGATCGCAATACTTCCACTTACTATATATTTCATATATAGGTAAGTGAAAGTAAAAAGAGAGAAATTGACTGAATATAAATCGAAAATAAAAAGTTTGAAGTGTTCTTCTTGTATGTAATTATGAAAAAGAAGTTGGTTTCATTACTATGTATGATGAGCATTCCAGTTGACAAAATGACTCCAATTATACCATTTTTTCAATAAGATTTTATCATCCCTCATTGTTCAGGATAAAAAGAAATATGGTGAAAAAATTGGTTTCCACTTTGTAATAGCAGTAACATTAAGGGAGGTTGAAATGGAAGAAAGGTCTTTAAAAAAAGTTTCTATGAATCTTCGATAGTTTCTATACTTCTAGATATAATAGGACCATCACAGTAGTCGGCGCTAAAGTTGTACTAGAAACATAATTTTTTTAACTAATAGATTTTTCAACTATTACCTAATAACTTATTATCTGCTGACTGCTTGGAATGGGCTTATAGAATTCAGAATCACAGAAACCATCAAAAACTATGCATAACTCGACAAAGTCGCAGAAAAATTAATTTTTCATTCCCTATAAAGTATATAGGGTTCCTTATTTGGGCGGGCTCTGCAGATCTTGAATCTTAATATTGATACCAAGTTAAAACCGAAGTTTCAAGAAAGTGCTAATTTTGTTCTGTATTACCTTTAATTTTGAAGTTTTTCTGTTATTAAAACTACCACACAACTACCGGAGCGAAACCGGGCACACTAGCTAGTTATTATTAATAGGATCAATAACATTCTCTTTGCTTATTGCACATTAATTGGTTTGAACTTGATCTTGGAAGTAGATCCAGGGGTTGCCATGAAAGTGTTCTCCAGGACGATATCCTCTTTGCCGTCTTCGCTGGATGGGAGAATCGTGAAGTTGAGAACCAGGAATATCACTGCCAACTTTATCTGGAGTAAGGCTAGTTTGAATCCTGCAATTTAAAAATTCTTACATTAACTGAACGTAGTTAAATTAAATTTATAAATGTTATTGAATTATGATGGTGATATTACAATTGATCTATTTTTCTTATAATAATCATAATTACAGTTTAATTTATCAATGAAAGGTGTTTAAACTTTGACAGGAATCGAATAAAAAGTTAAAATAGTGATTTTATTAAATTCAAGATTTATAAGAAGTTAAAATCGATTTACTTCTATTTGACTCTTGGACAACTAATGTCTATTTGACTTTAGGTAAACAAAAAATTTCCCTTAGCCATAAGCCCGTTCAGAAACACTTCTATAATGATAAAACCTACCTAATATTAAAGAATACTCTATTCCCATTAAACATGGCGTTTCGAAATCGAAAAAAAATGTAAAAATGTGCTAAACTTTATAAAATAAAGTACCCCTTCCATTTAGTCAATTTTAATGAAATTTTTGCTGTCATATTACGGGCAAATATATGTACCTACCTCAAATACCAAAGATCAGTTTCTTGCGGTTTATCGTTTTTGAGTTAGTCTGTTCACACAGACCTTTTCGCGGGACATGGTTATTTGGGGTCTGTTTGCGAAGACCACATCCAGTTACTTTCACGACGCGACATCCAGTTACTTTTAGTAAACAGTTACTTTCAACAGTCTGTAGTGGTTATAAACAGTGACCTTAATTTGTAATTTCAGTGATAATAAAAATGGGTCTTTTGAAATTAGCTCAAGAAATTTCTGACAAAAAAAAGGCATTTCAGTTTTTGCAAGAAAATGAAATATTGCATAGAACAAGGTTGTGTTCTATTATCAATAAATATTCATAGCTGAAATATATTCCTGTTATTCTCATCTAGGCCATTATTTGCCAATACAGGTAATAAATATTGTTATCAAACTAAGGGTAAAGGTACTGAAGAGCGGCTGATGGGCGTCACGGTCGAAGCATACGATCGAAGCATTCTATTTAGAGTGGGGGGTGATTTCAAATCCGTGACGTCATTGCAGACCTCTACTAACGAATCTGTACTTTCATTAGTTGCAAAATATATTGTCTCTTAACTATTAACTTGTTATGTTTCATTAAGAATAAACAAATTACAGCTTTTTGTAATACAGTCTGTTAGTTTATTGTTCTAGGTGAAGAAGTTAGGCTAACATGTTTTACAGGTCTATTGTGACGTCACAGATCAGAACAGCCGCACTTACTAGAGCCAAAATAAGTGTTTAAAAGAAGTAACTGTTTACTAAAAGTAACTGGATGTCGTTTCATGAAAGTAACTGGATGTGGTCTTCGCAAACAAACCCGTTATTTGGATTCAAGGAACCCCAAAACGGTGTGTTTCCGTTGAAAACCGGTATTTTTCACGATAGCAAAACTTTCCCTTATTGTATATTTCATACATGGATTAGGGTAAGTAATAATAGTTATTTATTATACAAGTGACGAAAGTAGATCATTTTACAACCCGAGTGAAACGTTTACCCACAATTGGTAATTTCACGAGAGTTGTAAATTCTACTTTTTTCACGAGTGTAATATTAAATTTTTTCTGTAATCGTGTCATACATGATCAGATCTAACCAGAATATGAACAAAATTAGGATGTTGTGAAGATTATGGTATGTTGTTGGTAGGTTATAAGCATGGTTGTGAAAGGTTATAAGCATAGTTATAAAACAACTAGTATTAATTTATTTTAACCTTTTTATTTATTATATATATTTATAGTTACATTACATTCTGTTTATAATATGTAATTATGTTTATAATATAATAATAATAATATTTAATCAAACAGTGTTTTTGAAGTTTTTTAGTAATATCAAAGATGTCTGTTTAAATTAAAATGATTGTGAAGTAGTGCAGTTATAAACAAGTGCAGGTTATAAACAATGAAGGTGATTATTATTATATTTAAATTTTAAAATATATTGATTATTTCCACCAATAATTCATTCACATTTCAATTTATTTTGTTAAAATAAATTCTTACAATGTTAAGAAACATTTAAAAGCATTTAATTTCCAACTTCAAATTATTTTTTAATTTATACTTATTACTAATTAAGAAGGCAATTCACTTTCTTCACTCTATTGCAAAATGTTTCACTTTCTTCACTCATTTCAGTTTAGGAATATTACCATTATTCAACGATTACAGAAAAAAATATTTAAAACACAATCTAACCGACAATGAACAGACCAGATTATAATGTTCAAGGTATAATTTATTGAAGTTAAATATTTTATTTGTATACATACCAACGCACATCCTCGGCCCCTCGCCGAAAGGAAGGAAGGCGTGCTTAGGAAAGGAGTCCTTGTTCTCTTCTGAAAATCTTTCCGGGTCGAACTTCTCAGGGTCGGGGAAGTAATCCGGGTCCCTGTGGAACTGCCCGGCTGGGATGAAGACGTTGGTGCCTTTAGGAATCTGAGTGTTCCCGATAACGGTGTCCTGTGTGCACCTACGGGACAGCCAGTTGCCCTGAGTGTGCAGCCTTATGCTTTCTGTGCATATAACAAAAAAAAAGTTAAAAAATGCTAAAAATATTGTAACACCTATGGGGTTTAAATATTTTTATTCAAAGAAAAATAATAATTTACAATGCCACAATATGAACTCAAATAATCGAAAAGGTTACAAAAAGTATCACTTTGTTACTGAACAGTAACATAAAAATAACCATATGACTTGAGCTTCAGAACAAGACTTACACTTCCGCCCATCACTTCTTATATTTAGTCTGAGGTTTTAGACAAGCGTAGGTTATTACCGAAGATCGTAGTCACAAACATGTATTAGAACAGTTTGTTCCAACTGCTCCAACAAGTCTAGAACTAGGGTGAAATGACCGAGTGGGCAAACGCGTTAGGAAATACCCGTTGCCCATGGCAACGTATGACTGGGAACGCGAAGATAGCAAGTTCAAAACCCGGAGCCAAGGGACATTTAATAATACTCGGCATTAATACCCCACCCTCTCCCCTGGCCCAGGAAACCCCGTGTAGCCTAAAAGGCGAGGAAGGTGAGGAATAAAACAAAGCAAACCAATCTAGAAATATTTTAACAAGTTAGGTGCAGCATCGGTCCCCGGCGTCCGATGTCATACATTCCCTTCTTAACAGCCGATTTTCACACGAAAATGTCCGAAAGTCCGGACACTCAATTTAGTCGATTTTTAATGAGATTATTGCATTTTAGTGCAGAAACTGTTGCAATAAGTTGAAATTCTGTTGTTTTTTAGAATCGGACTCCGTGTTCTGATACCGGTCCTAAGTAATAAAACAAGGCTACTGGACGGCATCACCCTTCCGCGTCCGATAATATTGCAACGACTACCTTTATGGTTATCTTTAATTTTATGTGTTTGATTTTATACTATGTAGTTCTACATATTTAATTTCTTCTGACATTCTTTAATTATTGAATAAATATGAGAATGAAAACAATATATTTTCTACTTTCACTTACCTATATATGAAATATATAGTAAGTGGAAGTATTGCGATCGTGAAAAATTTCGACTTCCGGTTTTCAACGGAAATACACGTTTTGGGGTCCCCTGAGTCCAAATAACCAAGTCCCGCGAATTGGCTGTGAGTGTGTGTGTGTGCGCGTGTGTGTGTGTGCGTGTGTGTGTGTGTGTGTGTGTGTGTGTGTGTGTGTGTGTGTGTGTGTGTGTGTGTGTGTGTGTGTGTGTGAACAGACTAGCTCAAAAACTATAAACCAAGCGAACCTGAAATTGGGTATTTAGTGTATGTATATGCCCACGATGTGACAGCAAAAATTGTTCTAAGGGGGTAAAAGTACTTTATTTAATAACTTTTGAAGTTTTTTTTCGATTTTCTCAAAAACGGCTTTAACGATTTTGATTAAACTGAGTATTTGATGTATTAATATGCCCGAGATATGACCGTAAAAATTTCATCAAAATTGATCAACCGGAGGGGGGACTTTACTGAATAAATTTTGTATCATTTTACGTGTTTTTTTTTATTTCCTCAAAAACGGTTTTAACGATTTTGATCAAACTGGGTATTTGATGTATGTATATGCCAAAGATGTGACACCCAAAATTTCATCAAAATTGGTCAAACGGAGGGGGGACTTTACTGATTAAATTTTGTATCATTTTCACGAGTTTTTTTTATTTACTCAAAAAAGGTTTTAAGGATTTTGATCAAACTGGGTATTTGATGTATGTATATGCCAAAGATGTGACACCCAATATTTCATCAAAGTTGGTCAAACAGAGGGGGCACTTTACAATACAATACAATACAATAAGGCTTAACGGACCCGAAGGCCCGACGCCGACACCACCAATCGGTCCCTACACACCTCCATCCACCTACCACCGTCCAATCCCAAATTCACAAGATCTGCTTTCACCGAATCTTTCCACCTTCGCCTAGGCCTACCCCTCGGCCGTTTTCCAGTCGGCAAAGCGTTTATCAATCTTTTAGGAATTCGTTCACTACTAAGACTCGTCATTTTGCATGCCCACTTTAGCCGACGCGCAGTTATAGACTCGATTACATTTGCCGGGTAAAGCTCACGCAATTCCGCATTGTGTAGCCGTCTGAATTCTCCTGTTGACTTATCTTTCTTCGGCCCGAATATTCTACGCAGCACTTTATTTTCAAACACCATAAGGCGTTTCTCATCCCTTACTGTAAGCGGCCATGTTTCACAACCGTAAAGAACAGTCGGAAGAATTATAGTTTTGTAAATCCTAATTTTTAAATTTCGGGATAAAAGGCGTGACCCAAGTAATTTTGCAACCGAGAAATAACAAGCATTCCCCGCCTTTAATCTAGCCTTAATTTCCTCTTCGATTTCGTTTTTTCTAGTTACAGTAGATCCTAAATATCTAAATTTCTCAACGGCTTCGAATATTTCCTCTTCTACTTCAATATCGCCAAAATTGTCACCGTTTCTACAACTAACCATATATTTTGTTTTTTCCGTATTTACCATATTTCTAGCCCTACTCCTTTTCCGGCTTCCATCAATGCTTTTGTATTTAGTTCTATCGTTTCCACGTCGTCGCCAAGCAAAACCAAATCATCAGCGTAACCGAGTACGGATATATTTCCCCCCAGATTCAAACCCTTTCCGGTATTTATCACCTCCCTAATGACATATTCTAGGGGGGCAATTTATTTCTTAATTTTTTTTTCCAATTTTTACCTTTTTTTCGATGATCTCAAAAACGGCTGTAATGATTTTTATAAAATTCGTCGAGTTTAATGAAAATTAGGTGTTCTTTAATATCAGGTAAGCTTTATCATTATTAAAATGTTCTGAGGGGGCTTAAATGGAGTAGGGGCCTTTTTTGTTTCCTACAATGTACCTTTGTTTTTGTTTATATGGAGAAATTAACTGTCTCTCGTTACGCCTAAAAATGAGAAATGGCTAAATATGAGCTATGATAAAAATAAAGAAAACATATAGAGGAGAAAAAAAGAAAAATATTAATAATATAAAGTCAACTCAGAAAACTTTTTGAGCCCACACATGCAGAGAACGCCTTTAATGACAGACCATTGTTAATGATTAAAGCCGTTCTGTTCATTTCAGAAGTGGCAATTAACAAAACGCATTAATTTCTAATCTAAGTAAGTTGGTAAGTGAAAGTTGTGTGTTGCGAGCACGCACCAGATTTTTTTAATACTTCTTACTAAGTCTGTAATTATAAATAAAACTTACTGATATTTGCTTTATATATTTTATATAAATTTATTTCTTTAACAATTTTTTTTTATATCATAGAGTGACTAGTTGTATCGCAGTAAAAGGCTCCAAAAAATCTTTTTAACATTGCAAAAATTATCAATATGGATAGTAATTAAAAATTTCACCAGGTAAATGCTATATTTGATTAAGTATGGCTTAAATCCTGCAACGGACCACGGTGGCCTGTCCTGCGCTTATTATGTCTAGTGCCAATCCTTACCCAGGAGGTAATGCCCTTGAGACGCTCAATGATTTCACTTTCCTGTCAAAAAATAACGCTTTCGTCAGGGCATTCCCATCGAATCCCGAGGAATGCTCCGTCTGTGGCTCATCCCAGCAGTCGGATCCCTGGGACCGATACCGTTCAATACAGGATACCCCTAAAATACGCCGCCGCACCTAACGTGTTAAGTCATATGTTTATTTTGTTGTTTTTTTTTTTGTTTCACGTTACAATATGAAAGTGGTAACTCTACATATACAGACACTACATATCGATGTGTTGAACTTCGATAAGTCGAATTCATAAATATGTCGAACAGACATTTATTCATCAGCTTCTGAAGAATGGCTCATGGGCGTGGTCTGTTTTGAGAGGTCACGTGATCGTAATATTATAGAACACCTCTTCTTTTTTATTTATAAAGGGCCTTCATTAGTTTTATTTGTTTGTTTGTTTAACGTCACTTTATGCCAATACTGCTAATCCGACGATGCTACAGTAATAATAATAATAATAAAGGCTTAACGAACCCGAAGGTTCGATGCCGACACCACCACTCGCTCCCTGCACACCTCCATCCATCGACCGTCTTCCAGACCTAACTTCGATAGATCCGCCCTAACGCAATCCTCCCACCTCCGTCTCGGCCTGCCCCTCGGACGTTTCCCATTCGGCACCGCGCTTATTAATCTTTTCGGAATACGTTCACAGCCAAGTTTTGCAATTTTACACGCCCATTTTATTCGTCTTGCTGCAATCACGTCAATTATATTTACTGGGTAAAGTTCACTCAGTTCGGCGTTGTGTAAGCGTCTAAATTCTCCGGTTATTTCATCCCTCTTCGGTCCAAATATTCTACGCAGTACTTTATTTTCAAAAACTCTAAGCCGTTGCTCATCCCTCAATGTCAGCGGCCAAGTTTCGCATCCGTAAACGACCGTTGGAAGAATAATAGTTTTGTAAATCCTAATTTTTAAGTTTTGGGACAGAAGGCGGGAGCTAAGCAATTTCGCGACTGAAAAGTAGCAAGCATTACCGGCTTTTAATCTAGCCTTAATTTCCTCATCGATTTCGTTTTTTCTAGTTACCATCGCCCCTAAATATCTAAATTTCTCTACCTGTTCAAACGTATTCCCCCCTACATTGATATCAGCGAAATCCTCACCACTTCTACGACTAACCATATATTTTGTCTTATCCGTATTCATTTCCAGTCCAAGTTCTCGTCCGGCTTTCATCAACGTTTTTGTGTTCATTTCTATGGTTTCCACGTCCTCCCCAAGCAATACCAAATCATCGGCATATCCGAGCACGGGTATATTCCCTCCCAAATTCAAACCCTTTCCGGTACGTGTCACCTCCCTAATGGCATATTCCAGCGCTAAATTAAATAAAACAGGTGAGAGAGAATCTCCTTGTTTCAAACCAGAGCGGACCTCGAACTTCTCAGAAAAATAATTACCGATTCTAACTTTATTGAACGTTTCAGTCATACACATTTTTACTAAGTTTACTAATTTTTTCGGTATTCCCTGCTCGACCAGAATGTTATACAACTTTTGGCGGTTAATAGAGTCATATGCCTTTTTGAAATCGATAAAAAGCTGATGTACGATTCCGTTATATTCTAATTTTTTCTCTAATATTTGGCGAAGAGAGAATATTTGGTCTACGGTTGATCGGTTTTGCCTGAAACCACATTGATATTCTCCGATAATTTCCTCGGCGTATTCAGTGATTCGACTAGTTAGGATTAACGTAAATATTTTATAGCAAACCGGAAGGAGTGAGATTCCGCGATAGTTATTGCAATCCGTTTTTGTTCCCTTTTTGTGAATCGGAATGAGAATAGACTCTTTCCACTCTTCGGGTATCTTTTCTTGTTCCCAGATCTTCTTAACCAAAAGAAATATTTTTGATATCCCAGCTTCCCCGCATGCCTTGATTAGTTCGCTAGGGACATTATCTGTTCCCGCTGCTTTATGAGATTTTAATTTTCCAATGGCTATTTCAACCTCCTCTTTACTCGGTTCTACTACTAACGGTTCAGCACTCTGGTATTCCGAAGAGGAAGATAGATTATTATTTTCCGTATTTAAAATACTATCGAAATAATCCTTAAATCGTCTTAAGATGTATACCGGATCGGCCAAGATATTGTTATTTTCATCCCTAATTCCAGTTGTAACCGGGTCCGACCGTTTACGAATTCTGTTTATGCCTTCGTACATGGCTTTAACGTTATTCTCGAATTTGTTACTTTCGATCGCTATTATTTTATTTTTGAGATATTCTCGCTTTTTGAATTTTAGCAGTTCAGTTGTTTCTTTTCTTGATGCTCGAAAGTTAGCAAGATTGATTTCGTTAGGAATATTTAACGCTTCTAATTTAGCAGCTTTTCTTTTGTCGCACATTCATCATCGAACCAAGGTTTATTTTTATTTTCCCTTTTTCCAAGACAAGAGTTACGGACCTCTTTAATACTATCCCTGATACCTTCCCACAACTTATCAATGTCTTCGTTATCCTCGTCAGACGATTCCAACGCCTCAAACCTATTTTTGACTTCCAGTTCGAATTGTTTTCTAACTGTCGGAATTTTTAACTTCTCCAAATTATAATTATCATAATTAAAACCAGCCTCATTTTTCCTCTGTATTATAAGTCTCTGGCGAATTTTCGCGATTACTAGTTCATGATCCGACCCGCATTCGGCCCCACGATATGATCGAATATTAATTACGCTATTTTGCCACCTACGTTGAACCAAGACGTGATCAATTTGATTACGGGTTTGCGAATCCGGAGACGTCCAAGTATATTTATGTATATCTTTATGTTTAAACGTAGTACTTCTGATTATTAGGTTTTTCGAGGTGGCAAAATTTATTAGTCGTATTCCGTTATCATTACTATATTCATGTAAACTTTCTCTACCGATCGTAGGATAATATACTTGTTCCCTCCCTACCTTTGCATTTGCGTCTCCCAGAATAATTTTTATGTAGCCTCGCGGCAGTTTGTCATAAATCGATTCAAGTTTTTCATAAAATTCACATTTAACTTCATCGTCACTATCTTCAGTAGGTGCGTGTATATTGATCAACGCGATTTTAAACCACCGACCCTGAAATATAGCTACCGATAACCTATCTCCGTAAAATCGAATGTCCTTCAACGCGGAAAGTAACCTATTTCTAATCAGAAATCCGGTGCCTAAACAATAGTTTCCGCTCCCACCGTACCACAGAGTGTACTTCCCTTCCCTTAACGAGCCCTCCCCTGGCCAGCGGACCTCTTGCAGCGCCACGATATCTAATCTATATCCTATTACCTCGTTCGCGACCGATTTTAACCCCCCCGCTGTATTTAAACTTCTTACGTTCCACGTCCCTATGCTTAGATCTATATTTTTCAACTTGCGGCATGAATCCCCTAAAGCAGTCCCCACCCGGAGACCCGAACGGGGGACTAGTTTACCTCCGGATAATGAGCGTTTTACTTTAGGGAGATCCATGACTTTTTTGTGGTGTTTGGGTGAACTAATAAAATGTGAGTAGGGCGTTCAAACCTACGTCACACCCTCCAGCAAGCCTGGGGGGCCGCTCTCATTGTTGGTCAGCGAGTCCTACGGACTTAGCCGGGAGGAACTTCCTAGGAATTTCCACCGACCATCCCCACATCCGCCACCCGTGGGACGCTCCCCATACGCGGTAATGAGACCCGCGCGAGGGACGATGCTACAGTAGGAGTCTTAAATTTTTCCTATCCAGGTATAATTAGGATAGGGTTCTTTAACGGGTACTTGACATAGTACAGGCTCGGGACCTCCATTTAACGTCCTATCCGACGTACGGCATATCCAAGGATTTTTTACTCCCTTTAAAAAATTCTAGGGCGCGAATCCACGACCTTTGGCATTGAAGGTTGCTATGCTAACCACTGCACCAGAGGTGACATAAAGTGACTTCAATCAAACAAATCGAGCGATAATTACTTTTCCATGGAGTAGAGAGTAATTTATACCTAATTTCCACATATTGAACCACTTGTATAATTTACGAAAGTCTTATTATAATTCCAGGCAAATATCCATGTGTAGGATATGCTAGAAAATACCATCTCCGTAAAACCAATTACTAAATTAGGTAGCAACAGCGAATAGGTAGTTTAAAAAAAATTCTTACCGTTCAATGTCATATTTAAATAATTGATGCTATTGACTCTTTCTAGATCGAAATCTGTTGGACATTTTGATATTGAAGAAATTTCCTTCCTCAACTTGTCCTGCACGTCCTGGTGGTTGGCCAAGTCCAGTAGGAGGAAGCCCATCTGGTTGGACGAGGTCTCCGTGCTGTCGATATAGAATGTGAAGCAGTGAGCCGCCAACTCTAGGTCTGTATAGGCTACAAAAGTATAATAATAATATTTCACTAATGAAAGTAAATATTTAAATAAAATTTAAAGCACTTATTAACAAACCTGGTTTATTTTCTTCTTTCATCTTTTGATTTAATTTCATAATCAAGTTGATCAAGTCGTTCTTCGTTACTTTCGAACTGGTTCTGTAATCTATCATTTTTCTAACGAACGATATAAAGAATTCCTCTGCCTCTTCAGACAAAACCCTAGAAAAAAAAAAAATTGCCAGAGTAACTAGTTTGATAATAAAATAACTAGCTAGGGAAACCTAGTCTTCGCTAAGGCAGTTGATTTGAGATGGTGATACTTGGAATAACAGGACAAACTGCAGATTTTTAATCTTACTAATAAGATTAACGAATTGGATTCATGCAGTGATGCACACCATGAGCAATAAAAGTTTTCTTTCTTGCATCAGAATACTTTACAAATGGTTATGAAATAATAAGTTGACATTTAATCGTTTTTATTTTAAATTATTTATTTATGATTGTTAACAGAATTTTATGAGAAGAGAAAAGATTCTACCACGAGCTCAGATTCGATCCCAGGTCCTTTGCATTTCCGTTGCAGTGCTTTTACGACTTGGCTAATAAGTGACATATTTTAACATGAAACAAAATACAAAACATGCTATTTATTGGAACACTTACTTACTTTACGTTACTTGTTATTGGAACAAAAATGTAACTAACACATAAACATAGCATTTTGATTTTAATAAATATTTATAACTGATAAATATTCAATAGTTGCTGAATTATAATCAATGCGAGATACCTATATATAAAAATACACATACTAACAATAGAATAAATTTTATAAATAATATTCAAATAATAAATATAAGATTACTGGGTTCGTAAGTAAAGTTTATCTCGTTTGAATTTAAACGTTGCAACATGAGGCCTCTTGTAGAAGTATCGAGCCGGCTAACCTGTGGTAGATTGGAGATTATTAAGACAGATGTGAGGAGCAGGACATGTCTGATTTTATTTGTACTATTTTAATTCAAGATGTTTTCGAGTGAAGAAAGTTCATCTTTTTCATTTATATACATCTTTAGGAAATGTTCCCTGTATGGATTACAAAATGAACAGCTTTAGAATGTCTTCGATAGGTTTCTGGCAGAGTTTACAAGGGTCACTAAGCTTGAAGACTGGGCGCTTATTTTGTAAAGGAATCTGCAGGTATGCAGCGCTTGCTATTCTCAATTGGCTTATGGCTCTATGTTTTTCGATATTTAAACTGAATGACAGGTATTCTTCTGGTTGAGGATACGTGAAGTTGAAGATGCTTCTATAGACGGGGTTATGGGTCATTGCCCGGTTTATGTCTGTAGACAAGGCTTTATTTTTCACTTTTTCCATGATTATACTTTGGTTAGATGTCAATTGGTTTCCGTTTGATAGATCTGTGAAAAACTCCAGCGCATTGTTCATACAGGTTTGCGCAGTTTCCACAACTTCCAAATGGTTCAAGCTCCAGACCTCAGCTGCATGAAGGAGAGTTGAGGAGACAATGGGTTCGAAGAGGACTATTTTTGTTTTCCATAAACCCATATAAGTGTTTTAATATAATATGGTACATTAATTATATCCTGTCGTTTGGACAATTGTTCAGCCCCACCCCCTCCGGTACTTCGCTACAATGGGACCTGGTGGGAGGGATCACAGAAGATTTCGAGAGGTTCGAAACGGCTGGTATTGGCCTCACGGTTAGCTCAGTGGTAAGAACTCTGCAGAGAACCTGGGTTCGATTCCTGGCCGTGGTCAAGTCATTTCTCTTCTCATAAAAATAGGATATGAAATTACCTCAGTTTGAAAAGCTGTGCAGCCTTCGGGCATAATGTGTAAGCGAACATGGTTATCGGAGAAGGTCTGAATATTTTTTCCGAGTTCGCGTACTTGACAAAACTGTTTTCCGGGTCTGTAAATGCGCTGGGTTCGTTGCCGAATCCGCACGAGCACGCGATGTTCACCGTGTACAGGAACGAGAGCTGCTTGGCCTAAATTGGAAACAATAAACACATTTACAACTTCTTTATAATAACATTAATAATAAAATAAATATTGATATAATACCGCGATGGGTTCCATCTTGTTTTCTGTCAAGTAATTGACCATGTTTTCAGCTACCCTGTACATGATGGGTAGAATCTCCTTCAAACGGACTGTGGTCAGGTTCGAAGCTTGGATACTTCGAAGCTCCTTCCATCTGCAATGTACTTCATAATAGAAAGTATGTAGAGTTTAATCAAAATCTTTAGAAGTATTAACTCAAAGTGTTTTTGAGAAAATTGAAAAAAGAAAAACAACGAAAAAATGAGACAAAATTTAACAAATAAAGTGCCTCTCCGCTAAACCAATTTTTGATAAAATGTTTCCTGTCACATCGCGGGCTTTATGCTATTGGTATATATATATATCATTGAACAAATACCCAATTTCAGGTTCGTATGGTTTATAGTTTTTGAAATAGTGTGTTCACACACAGACCATTTCGCGGGACTTGGTTATTTGGACTCTGATGAGCCCAAAACGTGTATTTCCGTTGAAAACCGGAAGTCGAAATTTTTCACGATCGCAATACTTTTATATATTTCATACATAGGTAAGTGAAAGTAAAAATAGGTTGCATTCAAACATCAAAATGCGATTTATACGTAATATTATTTTACTCATGTATTAAATAAAGTAGTTACTACGATACTGGTTTATAGCTAGATTTTTGCACACCACACGTCTATGGATTAATTTTATTTATTGAATTATCAGCTCCATAAACTTAATAACCACAGAATAAACAATTTTATTACGATTAAACATTCTTATTGATATTTTTAATAATAAATTAAACCCTGAGGAAATCTGTCCTGTTTGAAACCTGAAAACGGTGGATATCTTTATGATAAGCCCAATGTATTTACCTCTCAGAACACATTACATGTACGATTATATCAACATTGATAGGAATGGATATTGAGTCATTGTATACTGCTATTAATTCCCCTTCTTTAGCTCAATTGAAGTCTATGTACTAGCCATTACATACACTAAAGCCACTTCCTTATACGCAGGCAACTTTTAAAATAAGACGTGATTTATAATTTTAAATTAGTGTTTAATTTCTTGTAATATTTAGCTTAATGTAAGATGTAAGATGCAATTTACATTTTTTGTATAAATAAGTAAATATTATTTTATTATAACATTGGAATTTATTTTTCGATAGTTTATAACTTACTGGAAGACTTGATCTATATTATTCCAATTTTTTCGGTTGATAAAATGATCTCGAAATTGTTCACGATCGAAATACTTTTCCTTTCTATATATTCAATATAAAGGTAGGTAAATTAAAATGTTATAACAATCTATATAGCTTATCTAGGCTAATATAAAGTCATATTCAGGTGCTAGTTAAAATTATGATTGTTTAAATTGTCAATCAAAATCGTAAAAATTTGATGAAAATTTATGGTGTAAAGTTTGCCCCTCCGTCCAGTCAATTTTGACGAAACTTTTGCTGTCACATCAGGGGAATATAACTTACCTCAAATACCTAATTTCAGGTTCTTACAATTTATCAGTTTTGAACATGGGAGGATCCAGCCGATCTTAAAGGGGGGGGGGGGCTGCAGTCCTAAAGGGGGGCTGCAGTCCCACATTCAGGTCTGGTAATTAGCTTTTTTACCATTATGTTCCTTTCCCACAACTAAAATTCTACTTGTTCTGCACATTATTTGTTCTTTAACTTGCTTCCTTACATTAAGCAAAGTCAAATTCTATCTTTAAATGACAAAAATTTTTCAAAGGGAGGGGCTGCAGCCCCCACAGCCAATGGTTTTGAACCAGCCACTTCACATAAAAATACAGACAATGTCGAGTGAGTTGGTTATTTGGACTCAGGGGACCAAAAGGAGGTAAATTTCCTTTGAAAGCAGGAAGTCGAATTTTCTTACAATCGCTATACTTTCCATAACTATAAATTTGATTTATAGGTATCTGAAAGAAAAAAACACTTCCATTTTTAATTCAGTATCTAAGTGCTAAACTATTTTGAATTAATTTACTCGATTTATTCAATTTCGAGGTAAGGATAGATGTTTTGTAAATCCGACACACTGAATCCATTGACACTATTAAAATAGTTGATTCTGTTAAGGTTCATAAGAATTTCAAAGTATAACTTCCCTAAGTGCAGCGTTTGTGGTACCCGAAACGCAGAATTTCTTACTGCCATTATTGAATGAATGAATTTTAAAGAAACAGTCAATAGGAATGGATTTAAGATAGTCATGCTCTAAGGTGCCGATTGGATGTGTTCATGTTTTACAATTTAGAAAAAATATATAGGCGGGCGCAATCGAATATAGGGCGCGCTAGTAGTTTTGCAAAATGTCGGAAAGAACGGTGTTAGACATAGTTGATGTGATAGAGATAATTGGTAATTTTAAAAGACCATTAATTGAAGGGCAGGCTATCCTTGATGCAAACCACATAATTACATGTGGAATAATATCTAAAAATAAAAAAAACAGTTATTTTACAAGCCTCGTGCCTTTAAACTAGCAATCTTAAAGGACTGCCCCATCAAATAAAAGTGGAAATCAAATTTATTAATAATAATAAGCAATTTTCTTGTCATTGCACGTATAAAGCTGGAAGCTCTGGTAAGTGCAAACACATCATTATAACTTTACTCTACGTTTTTCGATTAGTAATAACATTAATTACCTATTCACACAATCATTGTTATGACAGCTATCATTTTCATGACAGCTTAGTTTCTTTGCCATATTATTTATTTATTTGTCAAAATTTTTAGGCATCGCATTAAAAACTTGGAACAATTAAGCACAACGGATGTAATAGAAAAATGGGGAAAATTAAAAAAGAAAAACAAATCTATGACACTATGATCTCAATGTTATTTGCATAAAGCTAGCATTTTGGAATAATAAAATGCCAAATACTAATATTTACCTGGATAAATATAGTCTCTTTCTTTAAAATAAAGACTACATATCGTCATATGTTTCCAAACAGGCTTATCTATTCCTAATTTTACAATCCACTCTTTAAGAAGCTTTTTATTTTTTGGAAATAAAAGGGAATGACACGTCTTTTGATTTTCTAATTGAACACTGAGGGACCGAGCAATACCTATTAGATATTTTTCAAATGATTTTTTGCTCAATCGTGTTTTAATTATGGAAAAATAAATTAAAAACGCCAAAAACCCTACGAATCCCTGGTAATGGCCCGGCTTTTATCTCCGTTTCTCTAGTTCCTGTAGCACCGTCGCAGAAGCAGCACCGTCGCTTGCGCCCGCCTATATTTGGTAGTTGAGACAGATTTTTAAGTACTGAATTATAGTAAGGATGTGTGAGATTTTGATTTTTTTTACTTTTGTACTTCTAAATAGATATGAATATGATGATAATGATAACGAAGGCTTAACGAACCCGAAGGTTCGATGCCGACACCACCACTCGCTCCCTGCACACCTCTATCCATCGAACGCCACCCAGACCTAACTTCGATAGATCCGCCCTAACGCAATCCTCCCACCTCCGCCTCGGCCTACCCCTCGAACGTTTCCCATTCGGCACCGCGCTAATTAATCTTAACGAAATTCGTTCAATGCTAAGTTTGGAAATCTTACACGCCCATTTTATTCGTCTCGCTGCTATCACGTTAATTATATTCATCGAGTGAACTGTATTCAGTTCGGCGTTGTGTAAGCATCTAAATTCTCCGGTTAGTTCATCCGTATTCGGTCCTAATATTATACGTAGTGCTTTATTTTCAAAAACCCTAAGCCTTTGCTCATCCCTCAAATTCAGTGGTCTCGTTTCATATCCGTTCATAATAGTTTTGTGAATCCTAATTTCTATGTTTCGGCCAGAAGGCGCGAGCTAAGCAATTTCGTTACTAAAAAGTAGCAAGCATTACCGGCTTTTAATCTGGTCTTAATTTCCTCGACGATTTCGTTATTTTTATAATTGCCATCGCCACAAAATATCTAAATTTCTCTACGTGTACAAACGTATTTTGTTCTACATTAGTAAAAGCAAACTCGTCACCACATCTACGGCTAACGATATATTTTGTCTTATCCGTACTTATTTCAAGCCCAAATTCTTGACTGTTTTTGTGTTTAGTTCTATAGTATCCGCGTCCGCACCGAGAAAAATCAAATCATCGGCATATCCGGTATATTCCCGCCAAAAGTCAAACCCTTTCAGGTACTTGTCACCTCCCTAATGACATATTACAGTGATAAATTAAATAAAACTGGATACAGAGAATCACCTAATTTCAAACTAGAACGAACCTCAGAAAAATAACTTCCGATTGTTATTTTATTAAACGTTTCGGCCATACACATTTTTACTAGGTTTACTAACTTTTTTTGGTATTCCCTCCTCGACAAGAATATTATACAACTTTTTGTGGTCAATCGAATCTTATGCATTTTTGAAATCGATGAAAAGCTGTATCGTATCGTTATATTCTAATTTTTTATCTAATAATTGACGTAGGGAGAATATTTGATCTAGGGTTGAACGGTTGCAAATAGATAGCATTTAGATATTATAACAGATAAGTAGACACCAGCCTCAGTGGCTAGAAAGATAAGTGCCTGCTTCCCAGGAAATAAGTAGATATTAATATAGATTAATATCGTAACCATGCACTAATATTTTAAATTAAGTCCTTAAAGACATAAAAATTAAAAATATAAAAAAGTGCGCCCCCCTCCCCCCTCTCAGAAAATGTCTGGATCCGCTACTGAACGAAACAATGGCTCTTTTGCGCGAGAGCCTGTATGGCCGTGTTATCTCATGTCGTGGTGATGTTAAGTGGCCGCCACAATCATGTGATTTGGTACAATTGGACTTATTTCTTTGAGGATATTCAAAAGAAAAAGTTTACGTCAACAAGCGAAGAACAATTCCAAAGGTAAATGATGAGATAATTTGGCACATTAACGACTTAATTATGTCTCAGAGTCATTGAAAATATGGACCATCGGATAGAGGTATGCCACCGAAGCCGTGGCGAGCATTTGGCCGATATTTTGTTACACACCTAATTGTCATAGGTCCTTCTATTATAATAAAAAATATTAAGATAATTCTCTGAAAACTTTTTGTTTTATTTACAGCAAGCAGAACAAAAAGATGACTTCAAACTTTTTATTTTCGATTTATATTCAGTCAAATTATCTCTTTTTTTAATGTCTGTTTTTATTCGCTCACTGTACTACTAAGAAATGTTTACTCATATTGCATTAAATTTACTTATATAGTATATATTGATTAAATGTAATATGGTTGATCAATTAGCCTTCTTATGTGAAAATTATTTTGTTAAGGAATCCAGTTGATTTTCTGATTGATTGCAGAGATGTAAAATCATTATTTTATTTTGAAAGCAAAGGAGAAACTAATTAATATATGAAAAAAAAAACCAACCATTAGGCGTTGATGACTTGAAATGTTATACGCCTTAAAGCAAAAACAAACAAACTAATTATTTTCGCTTAATTTTTTAGTAATTTAGAAAGAACAGCTGAAAAACATATAACCTTTACAAACTGAACTGGATGAATGAACAATAAACATTGAGTGAAACGCACCCTAGCGCGGTAGACTGGAGCTCGAACTAAATTTTTCATTCACAAATTCCTATGTCGTTCTCAGATAGACTAATTACATGGTGCGAGAGGCTTAAAACTCCAGTCCTTTTCTTTTCGATTTAACACCCTTAAGAGAAAAACGGAAACCTTCTTCTCCGTTAGGGTTTATATGGCCACAGGACGACATAACTTTCTTGATCATATGAGGAGTCATTTTTTAGCCTTATCAACACGCACATTGTACACTTTGCTTTATAATATATATTGATATTGATTAACATCTTGCGTTTTACCCCCCTCCCCCACCACCCTTTATTATTGTACTTAATTATCATACGAGAGCGATATTAGATATAGTTATATAAGATATTTTTTTAATGGCCCTAAAAAATACAGATAATGATGCGGTATCCCCTTACTGAGGGGGAAGCGGAAACATAAGGCTTTCTTCTTCCTCTAGTAAATAATTGAAGGGTGCGGTACTCACCTTTCCATTCCTTTAGCTACGAAAGGATGCAAAGCGAACAGCGGATCCACTTCCTTCTTCATCTCCATCGCGGTATCGTGAAACTTATTGAAGTCTTTCACGAGGAAGTCTTTGACCAACTCTGGATCGGCCACAAGCAGCATCGGGTTGAACAGCGAGTAAAACCCAATGAGACCATGACTTTTGTACTTCCTAAAATAAAATAATTATTTTAGATATCTTATCATTTATACTGGGTGTCCCAGACCTAGTGTAAAAAAAAATGGGTAATAGTAAATGTTAAACTGGGTAGAATGGCGCAGAAACGAGTTTCCTGATCTGTTGAGGAGATAGAATTTTTTTCTTTTTCTTTTTAAAACCTTACTTTTTTCTGAAAAATGACAGTTTTCTCTACTTTGGTTTAGCGTAGAAACATGATGATCTTTTCTTAATAAGCATTAAATTTTCTAAGAGATGAGATGGGTCTAGTTATTTTAAAATCACTTTCAGTGGGACTTTTAACGCGATAAACACAAAACATTTATTAAAAACTTAAATTTTTAATAGTTTTTGAAAATTCCTCACTCCCCACAGGAGCACTCTAGAAGCTGTCAAATTTCCTAAAAACTGCTTCATTTAGTTAGCTTTTTAGTAGTGTAACCCATGATACAATTGCACTTCACCTTTTGTGTCTAAAAGAAGTTTTTCTAATGAAAAACACACTAGAGAATATCGCTGCTAGGGCAATGAGGAAGCGCGCTAGAGCCTACAACCGAAGTAATGGATGCCGAACTTAACATGAGTTAGGGTTAGCTTTACTTTTTTAAGACTAGAAAGAACAATGTATGAATCCTAAATAATATAAAAAGGGTAATAATAATCTAAAATTAAAAAAAAAAAAAATCCTTAGTTCAAATTAAAAAATACTTTCTTTAAAATAAATTAAACTTTTTTCTTCTATTCTACTAAAATTTGAAAAATTCTACGTGAAAAATGTTGAAGATAAAAAATAATATTATTACTTTAGGACCATATTAAAATGGATTATCGCAGCGCGTGTTCAAAATGTCCTCCATTACTTTTGATGCAGGCTTATCTTTTTTCATGTAGAATTTTTCAAATTTTAGTAGAAGAGAAGAAAAATGTTTAATTTATTTTAAAGAAAGTAAAACTAACTCTAACACATGTGAAGTTCGCATTCATTACTTCTACTAGACCCATCTCATTTTTTAGAAAATTTAATGCTTATTAAGAAAATATCATCGTTTTTGTTTCTACGCTAAACCAAAGTAGAGAAAACTTCATTTTTCAGAAAAAAAGTAAGATTTTATAGATAAAAATCTGGTGCGTGCGCGCAACACACAACTTTCACTTACCAACTTACTTAGATAAGAAATTGACGTGTTTTGTTAAATATCATTTCCCAAAGTCACACATTTTTCTACATTCATATCTTATTTTTATTAATCGTTAAAGCCGTTTTTGAGTAAATAAAAAACCCCGTGAAAATGATACAAAATTTATTAAGTAAAGTCCTCCCTTCGGTTGATCAATTTTGATGAAATGTTAGCTATCACATATATACATACATTGGCATATACATACATCAAATACCCAGTTTGGTCACAATCGTGAAAGCCGTTTTTGAGTAAATAAAAAAAGCACGTAAAAATGATACAAAATTTATTAAGTAAAGTGCCCCCTGCAGTTGATCAATTTTGATGAAATTTTTACAGACATATCTCGGGCATATAAATAGATCAAATACTAAGTTTAATCAAAATCGTTAGAGCCGTTTTTGAGAAAATCAAAAAAACACGTGAAAATGTTACAAAATTTACTATGTAAAGTCCCCCCTCCGGTTAATCAATTTTGATGAAATTTTTACAGTCATATCTCGGGCATACAAATAGATGAAATACTCAGTTTAATCAAAATCGTTAGAGCCGTTTTTGAGAAAATCGAAAAAAACGTGAAAAGTTATTAAGTAAAGTACCCCCTCCCTTTAAGTAATATTGATGAAATTTATGCTGTCACATCGCGGGCATATACCTACACTAAATACCCAATTTCAGGTTCCCACGGTTTATAGTTTTTGAGCTAGTCTGTTCACATACACACACACACACACACACACACAGACCATTTCGCGGGACTTGGTCATTTCGACTCAGGGGACCCCAAAACGTGTATTTCCGTTGAAAACCGGAAGTCGAATTTTTTCACGATCGCAATACTTCCACTTACTATATATTTCATATATAGGTAAGTGAAAGTAAAAAAAACTCCTTAGTTTAAATTAAAAAAATACTTTATTTAAAATAAATTAAACTTTTTTCTTCTATTCTACTAAAATTTGAAAAATTCTACATGAAAAATGTTGAAGACAAAAAATAATATTATAACTGTAGAACCATATTAAAATGTATTATCGCAGCGCGTATTCAAAATGTCCTCCATTACTTTGGATGCAGGCTTATCTTTTTTCAGGTAGAATTTTTCAAATTTTAGTAGATGAGAAGAAAAAAGTTTAATTTATTTTAAAGAAAGTAAAACTAACTCTAACTCCTGTGAAGTTCGGCATCCATTACTTCTACTAGACCCATCTCATCTTTTAGAAAATTTAATGCTTATTAAGAAAATATTATCGTTCTTGTTTCTACGCTAAACCAAAGTAGAGAAAACTTCATTTTTCAGAAAAAAGTAAGATTTTAAAGATTTTATTTTATTATTTATTTATTTAATAACAAACATTTAACAATTATAAATTTGCGATCTGCAAATTACTTGCAATGAGCAAATTTTGCTGGCTGCTACATGAGCGTTCCTTCTGGAAATGACAAATTAGCTCAGCAAGTCTCTTGGCCACCACCTGCGTAGTCGACGTGGTGGGCTGAAAGGGTTGTGCGAGCATCTTAAGGCTTCCGTAAGAGGGTTTGTATTGTAGGTCAGTCTTAGGTGAAAGCTATTATAATTTTCTTTGGCTGTTTCCGAAATAGTTCGCATGTCTAAGTCTTTGTGTATTATATCATTGCTAACAAAAAATGGTGCATCAACTATTCTTCGCAACACTTTTGACTGAAAAGACTGCATTCTTTGGATGCTGGACGATTTCGCAGAGCCCCACAACTCTATCCCGTACGCCCATATAGGTTTTAGGAGGTCTTTGTATAATGCGAGTTTATTTGTCAAAGATAATTTTGAACGTCTATCAAGTAGTCTGGATAAAAGACCGTACCGTTTGTTCAGTTCTTTACGTTTTTGTCTAATGTGAGATTTCCAAGTCAGTCTTTTGTCCAAATAAAAACCTAAATATCTAACCTCATCAGATGGTGGTATGCAGATATTATTAAAATATATTGCTGGGCAGGAGCCACGATTAAGTGTGAAAATGACATGAACACTCTTTTTTTCATTCATTTTTATTTTCCATCTAATGGCCCAATCTGCAATATCATCCAAATGATTTTGTAGGGTATTGAAGGCTTGAATAGGGTTTTTATCTGAACAAAGTATAGCTGTGTCGTCACCGAAAGTAGCCAATAGAGTGTTAGTCTGTTGCGGTAGATCTGACATGTATATGTTGAACAGTATCGGACCAAGGACGCTGCCCTGAGGCACTCCTGCTTTTATACATTTAATGTCCGAGAGGTCAGTACCTACTTTCACCGCAAAATGTCTGTCTGTCAAGTATGATAGTATTATTAGAAAATAGGTCGGAGGAAGTAAGATTTTAAGTTTGGAAAGCAATCCTTCATGCCAAACTTTATCGAACGCTTGACTAATGTCAAGAAAGACGCTGGGACAATAATGTTTGGACTCTAGAGAATTGGAAATATAATCAACTAAACGATGGCATTGTTGGACAGTTGAATGATGTTATATTAAAGATTATATATTAAAGATAAAAACAAAAAAAAATCTATCTCCTCAACAGATTGAGATAGGAAACTCGTTTCTGCGCCATGCAGTATTACCCAATTTTTTTTTTACTCTAGGTCTGGGACACCCAGTCTATCGTTTCTTTTGCGTCAAATAATTAACCTGTAAAGATCGGGGAAGAGGTCCTGAAGGTGCTCATTCTTGAAGAACACTTTGGTCAACGTCTGACGAGTAAACTCGAACTTGACATTGAAGACGTTCCTCCTGTCCCAGAAGCCGAAGAGCCAGGAGTACGACATGCACAACGTTATGACCAGGACTGTGATAATCTCTAACAACATCTAGGCGGCTTATTAGAAGAACATCTGAAAGTTTTAAATCGATAGTGTTAGAGTTTTATTTTTGCAGAATATTCTTTAAATTTATAAATCTTCGAGTTATATGGCTCCAACAAACCAATACTATCAAAAATCATTAGTGCTCCTCATTTTGTCACCAATAAAATAATTCAGGATGACCTTAATGTCACATACGTCGCCGATTTAGCCCGATCCAGGTACCACACCTTTTAGCCCGGGAGCTGAGGGCTAAAAAGGTGCCTGATTTGAAGGAAATTTTTGATCATATAGGTTGAAAGTACTCATTTCGTAGACAACAAATGTGAACGTCTGCCACCTCAGATCGGTTGCCATCAGATTTTATAGGCGAACAAAAACCGATATTTCCGAACTTTTTTCAATTTTTCGCTAATAACTCGAAAACGATTTATCGCGGAAGAAATTGTGTTCTTTCTAAAATAAAAGAGCATTAAATTTCGCGTCGACTGAGGTCCTCATAGTTAAAATCGGGTAAGTCTTTTCGACAAAACCGGTTGTCAATTTAGCCACTTAAGCGGAAAATAAATTACGCTCATGTTCCAAAGCCTACAATTTAAAGAGAGTAATTCCAAATAAAAATTTTTACTTATAATAGTTATAACAATCTCATTAATTTTAAAATTAGCCCACTCCTGTGAAGACAAAGTAATTAAAACGTAAACGTATTTAGCGCCTTGTGGTCTAAAATCCGTCACACTTTTTGAATTTTTTTTTCAGTTTCTCGCATATAATTCGGCAAATACAGATCGCAAAGTATTGCAAAGTATTACCATAAGAGGTTAAACTATTGCAAATAGAATGATATATTTGAATTTTAAAACGGTTTAGTGGTTTATCCGGGTTCGGTACATCAAATATCTGTAAATTTTACGATTGTGGTGGAAACCGTGTTCCAACGCCTCTATCTCAAAAACATCTAGTTTAAATGAGAAATGTTCTAGATAAAAGTTGCGGAGCATCAAATTTAGCATAAAACAAGCTCCTTACACACAACATTAGCTAAACCCTGTGTTGAAATAGAAATGAAAACGTGAAATTATTCGTACTTCCTGCTAAGACTTTGGTTTTAACGAAAAATTGAAAAAAGTTCGAAAGTATCAGTTTTTGTTCGCCTATAAAACCAGATGGCAACCGATCTGAGTTAGCAGACGTTCACATTTGTTGTCTATGAACTAAGTACTTTCAACCTATAGAATAGAATAGAATAGAAAAGTCCTTTATTTAAATAACAAAAAAGTATTTACGAAACTATATACATATCTAAGAACAAATTTAGACATGGCTTACGCCTTCTGCCAGGAGTCCTGAAAATAATAATACATTAATAGAGAATAAAGAAAATATTTACATCTTAAGAGTATTCAGATAACAATAATCTTCTGTATCTTATTGCTTCTTTAACATAAAAGTAAATGTCATTTAGTTTATTTTTGTTAAACAATTCTATTAACTCTTCTTTATTGATCAATATTTTTCCAAAATATTTCAACCTGATGTAATTAAAAATTGGACATACTCCAATAAAATGGACCATGTCTTCTATTTCATTTTTGTTACAAATGGTACAATAATAACTTACTCCATCTACCCATGGTTTGTAATTTAGGTCTAACAGTTCTCCTTTAACTTTAAATATTATTTTTATTAAATCTAAACTGTTAACGTCATTTATGTACGATATTGAACTGGGTGATAAATCTTTATAGAGTATATGATAGTCAGATTGTTGGGCTGCGGCTAAACAATCACTTTTAAACTGCTTTTGAAAGAGACCGATGATTTTATTAGTTTGTTTCTGCCACCTCTCAACTGAAATAAAACAGGAGTCTAAATCAGTACCAAGGCGATCAGCTAGTGTAATCCAGTCAGCAAACCACGTACATTTACTTTTTACTATTTCATTTGCAATTATTTTAGGAAATCTATAGTCCGGCAAACAAAATATTTTTAAAATATATTTAAAATGCATTTTAAGAGTAGTGATAAAAATTTCAACCTATATGATCAAAGATTTTCTTCAAATCAGGCACCTTTTTGGCCCTAAACTCCAGGGTATAATAGGCTCCCGAACCATCTGAACCCACTTGTTTCCAATCTTAATTCCTCTTCTATCCCTAATAATTCTTCTAGGCGTCTGAAAAGAAGGTGGCATAGTGACCTTTTAAATTACAAATATTAATTGTCTGCAACCAATTGGTAGTTTCTTTTTCACGCCTCTTCATGACTTTATTTTCCTTTATTTACTGGACTTACTGGATAGCAAACACATTTACTGGACGTATTTTAAAATACAGGTGTAAATTTCAATAAATTTAATATAAAAAAATCTGGTGCGATGCGCGCAACACACGACTTTTACTTACGAACTTACTTAAGTTAGAAATTGACATGTTTTGATAATACAGTAGACTCCCTCATATCCGGATCCCTCATAACCGGACTCCCTCATATCCGGACTGGCCAGATGGCAACCCCGAGTCGCAAGAAATGGACAATAGGAAAGCTTAAACACGAACGCGACCGGATGCGTGTCCCTTTAAAGAGCGTAGACACCTGTGTAGCTAAACTTCGTTTACTGAGAAGTCCCCCACTCTCCTCAGCACGTGCATTTCCTTTTCCACCAGTTTTCTTTTAACTTTTGACTAGTTCGGGTGTCTTTTAACGTGTTCTACTCAGTATGTCTGGTAACAAAAGGAAACGTGTGGTTATAAGTATTGATCATAAGATGGAAGCAGTCAAACGGATAGAGAAAGGCGAATCTATGAAAAAAATAGCTGAGGAATTGAACGTCGGTACCTCTACCGTTTGTGACTGGATGAAAAATAAGGATAAATTTTTGATGCACTCACCAAAGGTGTCAACCAGTAAGCATGCAACAAAAATATTTAAAAGCTGTACTTATGAGGAGGTTAATGAAGCTCTTTATCTGTGGTTTGTTCAGCAGCGGGGTAAAGGGATTCCGATTTCAGGCCCAATTTTAAAGGAAAAAGCCTTAGGTCTTGCCAATAAGTTAGGAGAGGCTTATAAAAACTTCGTGGCTAGTGATGGCTGGCTGAGTCGGTGGAAAACTAGGCATGGGATCCGCCAACTAACAATCAGTGGGGAAAAACTGTCAGCTAATGATACCTTGGCAGCAGAATTTTTATCCGAGTTCAAAGACATCACTAAAGATTTAGTAAAAGAACAAATTTTCAATGCAGACGAGACCGGATTAAATTTTAGAATGCTTCCGAATAAAAGTTTAGCGTCTCAATCTGAGAGTTGTGCGCCAGGATATAAAAAATCTAAAGATAGAATTACTATTCTGCTTTGCAGCAATGCGACAGGAGAATGTCGCCTGCCATTAATGGTTATAGGAAAGGCTAAAAATCCACGAGCCTTGAAGCATATGAACAGCAACGCTTTACCAGCATATTACAAAAATCAAAAAAGTGCCTGGATGTCGGCTGAATTGTTTTCAGAGTGGTTCCACAAACAATTTGTACCAAATGTGGAAAAATATTTACAATCAAAACAATTGCCCAAAAGAGCCATTTTATTTATCGATAACGCTCCTTCACATCCCGATATAGATAAATTAACCAATGGGCAAATGGTTGCTTATTTTTTCCCTCCTAATGTGACCAGTTTGATACAACCTTTAGATCAAGGTGTTATTGAATCATTTAAAAGGCAGTACCGAAAACTAATGCTGCAAACAATTTTATCCAATGAATCAGCAAGTCTTACGGACGCCATTAAATCTATAAATATTAAGGATGCAATTTTCTGGTCTGCACGAGCATGGGATTTGGTGAAAACAACCACCATATCGAACTCGTGGAATAAACTTTTCTGCACTGACAATCAGAATTTAGAGGCACCAGAAACAGAGTTAGAAGATATAATTAGGCAAGTTGAAGGATGTGAAGATATGAATCACACTGAAGTAACAGAATGGGTGACTGGAGATGCAGAACACGAGCTCACGGATCAAGAAATCATCGAGCTTGTCCGACAACAGAAAGATGATAAGGAAGGTGAAATCGATGATGACATCGATCCTGTAGAAGATCTGGTATCACCAGAAGAGGCATTTAAAGCTCTTGACGTGAGTAACTTCTTTCTTACATAGCATGACTTTTGATATTTTAATAAAGTACCTACTCCAGAGACTAATCAAGTGTGTATGTATTACTCTTTGAAGGTCGCATTGAAATACGTAGAGCAACACAGGTTATCGACTGCGGCCGATACATTGATAATCAGGCACTAGCGTGATGTTGCAGCGTGCGAAAGGTCGAAAAAGCGATCAAAGCAAACCCAACTTACTGAATATTTTACTAAATAAATTTTAATTGCTGTATAATGTCTAAAACGTAATAAATTATTCATCTTTTGGTATTGTAATTTGTGTTTCTTACCTCCAAAACGTCACTCCCTCATATCTGGATTATTCTCATATCCGGATCAAGCCGGCCCCAATTAATCCGGATATGAGGGAGTCTACTGTATGTAAACGCCATTCCTCAACTTCACACATTTTCCCACATTTATACACTTATATTTGTATATCTCTACAAGTTATGGAGTATGAGTGCATTGCAAAACTTCAAAGTTCTCAGTACTTTTCGATTTATCATTGCTAATTTATTTTTTTTAAGGGACCTAATTTCATGATCAGTCTAGTTTTTTTTTTTACTGCTTGCTTTTTTATTACTGCGAGTTGCTTTTTGTAAATATATCGTGAAGGTGAATCGATTGAAGCCATATTTACGGCTTACAGTAAATTATAACTTAATTTTAAAATGTTTGTCCAAGTGCCCCCTCCGTTTGACCAATTTTCATGAAATTTGGGCTGTCACGTCGCGGGCATATACATAGGTTACATGTATACATATATATATATACATATATTACATGTATATATACATATATACATTAAATACCCATTTTGATCAAAATCGTTATAGCCTTTTTTGCGTAAATAAAAAAAACACGTGAAAATGAGACAACATTTACTAAGTAAAGTGCCCCCTCCAATTGATCAATTTTGACTGTCACATCGTGGGCATATAGATACATCAAATACCGAGTTTAATCAAAATCGTGAAAGCCGTTCTTGAGAAAATCGAAAAAAAACATAAAACTTAGACAAAATTCTTTAAATAAAGTACCCCATCTCTTTTGACCAATTCTGATGAAATTTTTGCTGTCACATTGCGGGCACATACATACGATTTATAGTTTTCGAGCTAGTCTGTTCACACACAGACCATTTCGCGGGACTTAGTGATTTGGACTCAGGGGACCCCAAAACGTGTATTTCCGTTGAAAACGGGAAGTCGAAATTTTTCACAATCGCAATACTTTCCCTTACTATATATTTCGTATATAGGTAAGTGAAAGTAAAAATTATAAATTTACAGATCTTCCGTTAGAGGAATAAAGAGGATAGGAAGGAATAAAGAATTAAAAAGAATATTTTTATCACGTACTTAGATGCTCAAATTATTCAATGTAATTTACGGTATGGAAAAATATGATGCAAGATAATATTTCACTAATTTTATTTTAGTTTACAAACTTTAGTTCCATAATAGAATTCTGAATGCAATATAAATTGATTTTAGAGGAACAGTAATAGTTCTCGGTTTCCTGCAAGGCAAAATAGACAAACATTTTAAAATTAAGTTATAATTTACTGTAAGCCGTAAATATGGCTTCAATCGATTAACTTTCACGATATATTGACAAAAAGCAACTCGCAGTAGAAAACAATCAAGCAGTAAAAAAACTTGACTGTTGATGATGGATTTTTTTAGGCCCTTAACAAAAAAAGAAATAAACGATTATAATTCGAAACTTAGATACTGAGAACTTTCAAGTTTTAAAACACAAATTATAATACTTATGGAGAAAAACAAAAATAAGTAAACAAATGTGGAAAAATGTGTGAAGTTGAGGAATGGCGTTTACATATTTACCAAAACTAAGTGTTGCGCGCATCGTACCAGATAATTTTTTATCAGCACACTCTCTTGTTTGAAATACCTGCAATATTGTATTATAATTCAATACATTTATTATTAATAAACAAAATTTTATTACCTAAATTATCGATGCTTCTTGTGATAACGACATCAGAGGGCGATAGGAGAAGACTAAATTACTTGTGGAAGTGGTCCATTGGTTTGGCCTTGATCTCTCTGCCTTATAGATCATATTTCCAATTATCTAGGGATATATTGAGTGAGCAGGGATAAACTATGATAAGAAGAGTATGAGTTCTGTCAACATTATATAATGATAAAGAGAGTACAATATAGGGCATTTAAAAAAAAAAAAAAAAAAAAAAAAAGGTTTACATTTAAATATCCAGTATATTAAAAATCTGGTGCGTGCTCGCAACACACAACTTTCACTTATCGACTTACTTAGATTAGAAATTAATGCGTTTTGTTAATTGCCACTTCTCAAATGAACAGAACTGCTTTAATTATGAACAATGGTCTGTCATTAAAGGCGTACTCCGCATCCGTGGGCTTAACGAGTTTTATGAGTTGACCGAATATTTTTCTTTTTTCTCCTCTGTATGTTTTCTTTATTTTTATCATATCTCATATTTAGCCATTTTTTATTTTTAGGCGTAATCTGAGACAGTTATTTTCTCCATATAAACAAAAAGAAAGGTACTTTATAGGAAACAAACAAACAAAAAAGGCCCCAACCAGCCCCCCCCCCCAAAAAAAAAGCCCCCTCAGAACATTTTAATAATGATCAAGCTTACCTGATATTAAAGAACACCTAATTTTCATTCGACATAACGAATTTGATAAAAATCGTTAAAGCCTTTTTTGAGTAAATAAAAAAAACACGTGAAAATGATACAAAATTTATTAAGTAAAGTCCCCCCTCCCGTAGATCAATTTTGATAAAATTTTTACAATAGTCATATCGCGGGCATATAAATACATCAAATACCAAGTTTGATCAAAATCGTTAAAACCGTTTTTGAGTAAATAAAAAAAACACGTGAAAATGATACAAAGTTTATTAAGTAAAGTCCCCCCTCCGGTTGATCAATTTTGATGAAATTTTTACAGTCATATCTCGGGCATATAAATAGATCAAATACTCAGTTTAATCAAAATCGTTAGAGCCGTTTTTGAGAGAATCGAAAAAAACATAAAAAGTTATTAAATAAAGTACCCCCTCCCTTTTAGCAATTTCGATGAAATTTTTGCTGTCACATCGCGGGCGTATACATACACTAAATACCCAATTTCAGGTTCGCACGGTTTATAGTTTTTGAGCTAGTCTGTTCATAACACACACACACACACACACACACACACACACACACACACACACACACACACACACACACACCATTTCGCGGGACTTGGTTAATTTGACTCAGGGGACCCCAAAACGTGTATTTCCGTTGAAAACCGGAAGTCGAAATTTTTCACGATCGCAATACTTCCACTTACTAGATATTTCATATATAGGTAAGTGAAAGTAAAAATAATGCATATATTTCCGGTTAAAAGATTATCAAAAACGTCTTATCAAAATGATAAGATCTAAATACAAAACGTGCGAATCTGAAATTGGGTATTTAGTGTATGTATATGTCCGTGTTGTGACATCAAAAATTTCATCAAAATTGCTCAAAGGGAGGGGGTACTTTATTTAATAACTGTTCAAGTTTTTTTCGATTTTCTCAAAAACGGCTCTAACGATTTTGATAAAACTGGGTATTTGATGTATTTATTTATTATATGCCCGAGATATGACTGCAAAATTTTCATCAAAATTGATCAACCGGAGAGGGCATTTTATATTATAACTTTTTTTCCCATGTTTACGTTTTTTTTCCTATTTTCTCAAAAATAGCTTTAACGATTTTTATTAAACTCGTCATGTTTAAAGAGAATCGAGTATTCTTTAATATCAGGTAAGCTTTATCATTATTATAATGTTCTGGGGGTATAAATGAGGAAGGGGCCTTTTTTGTTTTCTTATAAAGTACCTTTGTTTTTGTTTTTATGGAGACATTATCCGTCTCTTGTTTCGCCTAAAAATAAGAAATGGCTAAATATGAAATATGAAAAAATCAGGTAAACATATACAGGAGAAAAAAAGAAAAATATTCCGTCAACTCATTAAACACGTTGAGCTCACGCATGCGCGGTACGCCTTTTATGACAGACCATGCTTTATAACTAAATAAATTAAAGATGTCCTGTTCATTAAATGGAAATTATTTGTTTCATGGGAACTATATGAAGTTTTCAAAAACTGCATAGAGAATTATGAAATCAGACGACTTGGAGTATTATGCTTGCATTGCCGAAGTATCACAAGTAAAAACTTTTATTTAATAATAAAGAAAACTATGTTTTTTATAAAGAAAATATAAACAAAAATAAGAAATGAATGTGGAAAATTGTGAGAATTTGAGAAATGGCATTTAACAAAACTCATCAATTTCTATTCAAAGTAAGTTGAGTAAGTGAAAGTTGTATGTTGCTCATATCGCACCAGATTTTTTTAATTTTCCACTTGTACTTCAGTGAGAAAGAGTTTGCTTGTATTTTTTTTTTTTTTTTTTTTTTTTTTTTTTTATAAATGAAGGAATCTTTCATGGGTTATTAATTATATTATCTCCCAACGGAAGTTTCTGCAGTTTAACATTATTTGAATTCTGTAAGGTTTTAAGCGTATAGGCGGGCGCAATCGAATATAGGGTGCGCTAGTAGTTTTGCAAAATGTCGGAATGAACGGTGTTAGACTTCGTTGATGTGATAGAGATAATTGGTAATTTTAAAAGACCATTAATTGAAGGACAGGCTATTCTTGATGCAAACCACATATTTACATGTGGAATAACATCTAAAAATAAAAAAACAGTTATTTTACAAGCCTCGTGCCTTTAAACTAGCAATCTTAAAGGACTGCCCCATCAAATAAAAGTGGAAATCAAATTTATTAATAATAATAAGCAATTTTCTTGTCATTGTACGTGTAAAGCTGGTAGTTCTGGTAAATGCAAACACATCATTGTAACTTTACTCGACGTTTTTCAGTTAGTAATTACCTATTCACACAATCATTGTTATGACAGCTTAGATTCTTTGTCATATTATTTATTTATTTGTCAAAACTTTCAGGCTTCGCATTGAAAACGTGGAACAATTAAGCACAACGCATGTAATACAAAAATGGGGAAAATTAAAAAAGAAAAACAAATCTATGACACTATGGTCTCAATGTTATTTGCATAAAACTAGCATTTTGGAATAATAAAATGTCAAATACTAATATTTACCTGGATAAATATAGTATCTTTCTTTAAAATAAAGACTACATATCGTCATATGTTTCAAAACAGGCTTATCTATTCTTAATTTTACAATCCACTCTTTAAGAAGCTTTTTATTTTTTGGAAATAAAAGGGAATGAACGTCTTTTGATTTTTTAATTGAACACTGAGGGACCGAGCAATACCTATTAGATATTTTTCAAATGATTTTTTGCTCAATCGGGTTTTAATTATGGAAAAATAAATTAAAAACGCCAAAAAAACCTATGAATCCCAGGTAATGGCCCCGCTTTTATCCCCGTTTCTCTAGTTCCTGCAGCGCCGTCGCAGAAGCAGCACCGTCGCTTGCGCCCGCCTATGAAATCTGATATGCATTAGTATGTAATACAAAAGTTCATATATTATAAGGGAAGTTTTTAACATTATATTGCATTATGAATATAATTATCTATTGCACGTTTTTAATATTCCACTATCAAGTTGTCTGTACATAAAATTGTTTTATATACGTCATTGGGAAATATCTGTATTTTAACATTATTTAAATTAGTATAAGATAAGGGCGTTCCCAGGATCAAAACTAGGGAGGGGGGGGGCAAACTATGGTCGTTCAAGTTGTAAAATCTTACCGCGGAAAAGGTGAATGAAACTAAAATTATGTATAATTATAGCAGCAAGGGCGGATCCAGCCGATTTTAAAGGGGGGGCTGCAGCCCCACACCCCTTCATTTGGAACTGCTAATCAGCTTTTTTACCTTTACGTTCCTTTCCTACAACTAAAATTCTACTTGTTCTGCATATTATTTGTTCTTTAACTTGCTTTCTTACATTAAGGAAAGTCAAATTCTATCTTAAAATGACGATATATTTTCCAAAGGGAGGGGCTGCAACCCCCACAGCCCCCCCCCTGGATTAACTAAGTTACTACAATTATTTGCTTGAAAAAAATATTCTATTACTACTTCCCGCCTTAAAATCTTAAAAAATTATTGCATCCAGCCTTCCAGGGGGGTGGGCAGCCGCCTATATAATTAAATATAAAAAAACACATGTAAAATGCACATTTTTCAAGTAGTTTTTACAGTTTGGAAAAAACGTATTTAGAAAATTCAAATTTTATACAAATCAAGATTCATTATTTTTCTATTGTTACTTAGAATATTCTAAATATAAAAAATATATTTTACAAAATTTATTGCCGACCACTTTTCTTACATGCAGCCCTCATTGATACATTGACTGCATTCCACGCACAAGTGTGTGGCTGTGGCATTCCCAACAAACTAGTTTTGTTTTCCTATCTTTTTGTCAAGAACAATAAGAGCATCTTCCTTTTTAAATTGATGTAGGGCCTTTGGACCCGTGCCATTGACTCCTAATTCCTTAATTAATTTTTTTATTGACCTTCTCACTTTAGGCCTAAGCCATTCTGAAAAAATTCACATTTATCAGAAAGTTAAGCAATAAATAAAAAATAAAACATAACCCACGAAAAGAAATATAAACCAAACAATAAAACATTTTAAAAGAAATATTTGTTACATTTACCTCACTTACAAAGCAAATTGTAATAAAAGTGTAATAACAAAAAGAAGAACTTAGATGCCACACTGGGGTCTACAGGACCCCAACACAAGTTTTTAATTTTCTATAAAAACAACAGGATGAACTACAACTTTTCCAACATAGGCGCTAAGGCGGTAGGTGTACCAACTTCGAATACATAGAAGTCACAGCCATTAGAATAATTTTATCAATTAGATATTCGTACTTAATATGTTCTTGGGGTCTGTCAGACCCCAGTGTGCCTTGCGAGGGCTATTTTACTTGTTTACCGAACTAAACTCAACTTCAGAATGAAATGAAAATAAAGGAATAGGTGGGAAGGTTGAGTCAAATCAAGTTAGAACTTCTAAGAAAGTTAATACAAAGGAACGTTGTTCGACATAATACCATTTCCTTAACAAGTTCGAAGAAATATTTTCAAATCATGAATCATTTTTTCTTTCTTAGAAAATTAGGTAGATAGACCCTTAAGGTCTGGCCACACATGTCCGCACCGTAGCAATAAATACAGGTTATGTTCAGAATATTTTTAATTTAACTTACATATTACCTTTAGTTATGCCTAAAGTTCAAGCCACACATGTCAGACACAGGCCACTTTAGGCATAACTAAAGGTAATATGTAAGTTAAATTAAAAATATTCTGAACATTACCTATATTATTGCTACGGTGCGGACATGTGTGGCCAGACCCTTAGACGTATTTACACGGTTTAAGTTTTTTTATTAAACTTTGGATAAAAAAGTTGTCGTTCACTTATTTAACTGTCAATAAGTCAACTTACAAAAATTTCATCCCAAGTTTGATTAGAAAACATTAACGTGTAAACAGGTCTAGTCTATTGCAATCACGCCTAGCGGTCAAAAATAGTAATCTAGAATGAAGTTTTCTAGAATGTATTCTGTGAAATTCCTCAATGTGTGTGTGTGTGTGGGAGGGTGTATTCCAACCTGGATCCACTCAGTAGCGGATCCAGGGAAGGGGCGCGCGCCCCCCCTGAGGTGAGAAAACTCATAAAGTATTACTATTTCTAAATGAAATGAGCTATATTTAGTCATTTTTCAAGTCCACTAATTGAAAATTTACATTTACAGTAATTTACGTCATTATGTACTAAAATGTATTTTAAATTAGGGCCTTCAATACTCATGATATGAAAAAAAAAAGTGCGCCCCCCCCTCAGAAAATTTCTGGATCCGCCACTGGATCCACTATTGTTGAAGAAGTAGGTGAAATCCATGCATAAAACTTCATTTTTAAAGATGGCTGCTCTTACTAGTACATTTGCCCAAACAAACATCTCTGCAATTCGCGGGCGCAATAGACTAGGGCATGGGCGTACCCAGCGGGGGGCAGCTGCCCCCCCCCCCAGGAAGGCTGCAAGCAACAATGTTTAAGGCTTTTAAGAATGGAAGCAATAATAAAATACATTTTTTACAAGCAAATAATTGAAATAACTTAGTTAATAAAGCACTGCTATAATTATACATAATTTTGGTTTCATTCACCTTTTCCGTGGTAAGGTTTTACAACCTGAACGATTATAGCTTGCCCCCCCTAGATTTGATCCTGGGTAAGCCCTTGCTATAGGGTGCGCTAGTAGTTTTGCAAAATGTCGGAAGGAACGGGGATAGAAATAGTTGATGTGATAGAGATAATTGGTAATTTTAAAAGACCATTATTGAAGGGCAGGCTATCCTTGGTACAAACCACATAATTACATGTGGAATAATATCTAGAAGTAAACCAACAGTTATTTTACAAGCCTTGTGCCTTCAAACAAGCAATCTTAAAGGACTGCCCCATCAAATAAAAGTGGAAATCAAATTTATTAATAATAATAAGCAATTTTCGTGTAAAACTGGTAGTTCTGATAATTGCAAACTCATCATTGTAACTTTACGTTTTTCGGCTAGTAGTAACATTAATTACGTATTCATACAATCATTGTTATGGCAGCTATCATTTTCTTGACAGCTTAGTTTCTTTGTCATATTATTTATTTATTTGTCAAAACTTTCAGGCATCGCATTGAAAACTTGGAACAATTAAGCACAACAGATGTAATACAAAAATGGGGAAAATTTAAAAAGAAAAACAAATCTATGACACTATGGTTCCAATGTTATTTGTATAAAACTAGCATTTTGGAATAACAAAATGTCAAGTACTAATATTTACCTAGATAAAAATAGTCACTTTTTTTAAAATGAAGACCACATATCGTCATATGTTTCGAAACAGGCTCATCTATTCTTAATTTTACAATCCACTCTTTAAGAAGCTTTTTATTTTTTGGAAATAAATGACACTTCTTTTGATTTTCTAATTGAATTTGAATTTCAATCTAATTGAACATTTTTCAAATATTTTGTTCAATAGGGTTTTAATTATGGAAAAATAAATTAAAAACCCTATGAATCCCAGGTACTGGCCCGGCTTCTATCCCCGTTTCTCTAGTCCCAGTCCAGAAGCAGCACCGTCGCTTGCGTCTGGGATTATGAACGATTCGGAATTATTCATCATGATTGATCATAGTAATCAACATGATTACTTTTTCATTTTGGTTAATCTGCCTTTATTTACAATTGGATAGTAGGGTCAATAAAAGTCTATTTTTATTAAAACTTAATCTTTTATATGAATTAACATCCTTCTTATGTATGAGACATCAATAGACATTATGTATACGCTATATACATCAAATATTTTACAAGGTCTTAACCTAAATGATCCTGTACAAAACATAAACAGAATGATAGATAGTATCAAGAAACGATATAAGGTTCCGGATGTATTACTTTTCAGAGGCTAATAAGTAATCATTTAAGTTATTTTGACAAATAAATCCAAAATTTTAATGAATTTCTGAAGAGTTTGAAGTACAAGTAACAATAAAGAAACCTCTTTGTCTTCTACAGCTAACATAACAACTATAAAAAAGATAAAAGTATGAGGTAATGTCAAAGAAAACCAAGATACTTAATAATTAAATTCTATAGGAAAAAAAATATTAAAATTAACAATATCAAGTTTAAATTAAAAATTTAATGGTTATTTTACAACACCGTTGAATTGAAAGATTCATACCTTTACAACAGTGTAGTCAGACGACGCCTAAACCTTAATTCTCATTATTTTAAAAAGATAACTTGAACTAACATATTTTACTCAAAATCAATCAGTAAAACTATATCATTAAAAAAATAAGAACAATAATATTTTAAAAAATCATCGAACAAGATCTCTATAATAAGGCACTGAGAGCAAGATGACTCAACACCAAGAAACAGCCTCACTTTTCAAAAATTGTTTCTGTTTTTCAAACGATACTATTCCTATCGAACTTAGAAGAGGGTAATGATCATATTACTATATCATTGTTAGTTCAAGTTTGCTTTTAATAGTTATCAACTCTGGTATTTACTACTGAGTCATCCAGACATTTTTCCAGTCACGTCAATGAAAAACAATGCCAACACACCTTATCTAGAAAAAAATATATGTATATACTTATTTACAAAAGAGAATTTCACACCTCATGTGCTCGACTATTTAGCTTAGTTTTTAAAAAATATCAATAATTTAAGTATATATTGCAACTTTAGAATATTATGGTATATCTATTCAAAACTAAAAATTAATGTCGAGTAGGCAACATAGTGAGGAGAATTGTATTAACGGAAGTTTCAATTGTAATATTTACATCAAAAAGGATCATTGTCTTATGAAATTGTTAAGGGACGTTGTTTATGACAAAATAATTTCAAATCATACCAATATACAAAGCATCTATCAACAATCAACAATTTGTACATGAACGCCCTGACAACAGTAAATGCTCAATCCAATGCTGTCATGGTTTTAAAGATGGTTAACAAAGAATTTCTGCTTTTCCAATTTTGGAATAAAACATCTTTTGATCAAACTGATTCTCTGAAATTAAAAAATTAAGAAAAGTTTTGTTATTTAAGTACTTTAAAGTAAGTCACACATAATATGACACTTTATTATAAATGAAATGAAAATAATTTAATATGAAAACTAAATGCAAAAATCATTAATGGAAACAGTAAATGTACATAATTGAGGTTTTTAATAAACTTTTCACTGTTCTTTTTTTTCCTTTTTTTTTGGGGGGGGGGGGGGGGGGGGGTTAGTAACTTGGTCTCTTATTGATGCAATGCCTTCATAAATATTCGCTTCCTTTTTTCTTTTGTTAATCGATATATCTATGATCATATTATCCTTTAACGGTCACAGAATGGAGGGAGCATACTGTCTATATTTTACTAATATCTGATTATTCAAAATTCCTACTTAGTGTTAACACACTCTAGAATAAAAAAAAAAAAATGAACATTACTCTAATTACATTGGCTTATGAAATAACAGAAAATAAAGAATTAAGAAATTGTAGAAATGAAAAAAAGAAATTCTCAATCACAACAAAGATGACAGCAAAAGATTAAGTAATTCTGTCTCATTATTTACATTTCACTATTTATGCAATCCCTATTTTTTTTTCTTTTTTTTTAATAATTTGCATATATATACAAGAATATATACAATAAATCTAGATAAAATAAATGTCAAAACATTCTCAACAATCGTTTCCTTATCACAAAGCTTTAATGTAATTTATGCACATAATATTTATATACATATAAAAAACAGGGAACATGAAAAAAAAATTCTTTAAGACAGAATAAAATGAAGATAACATATGCCTTGAAAGAGTTCAATTTTTGCGGTTATGTCATCTCATTGAGTCACAAATCATAATTAATACTCAACCCCCCCCCCCATAAGAAATTAAATATTACCAACTTAAGGTATAGTATTATCGATAAAATAAATAATTAAAAAAACAAAACAATAAAACAATTTAGTATAAAGTAGTACTCCAGATTACTAAGCAGTATCCCCCTACATAAGTAATCACTATTGATATAAAATATCCACTTACTAGGAAAATTTCAAAGTAATAATTACATAAAAATAACGAAACCTAATCACTAAAGTAACTCTTAAAAACTAAAAGTTCATTTAAAACTTTCAAATCAAAATTATTTTAATAGAGTTAAACAATTTTTTTTTTAATAATTAATACAAAAATAGCTGGATTCGCTATGTATAAATTTGAGAAAAACAAAACAATAAAAACAGACGTCCCTTCCTTTAGATAGAATAAATAAATATAGTTATAATCGTCCACCCCTCTCAGCATAGAAACTTCCTCTCTGACCTACAACAGCCAAAAAACCAAGTAAATAAAAAAGAAAATAATTAAAATAATATAGTTCATTACTAGAAAATAGTATTTTTGCATTATAAAAAGCTAACTCGATACCTATACGGTAGGACCTCCATTATCCGGGTCTTGATTAACCGGGGTGCCGAGGAGTCAATTTTTTTTTTTTAATAAGCTTTTTACTTTCACTTACCTATATATGAAATATATAGTAAGTGGAAGTATTGCGATCGTGAAAATTTTCGACTTCCAGTTTTCAACGGAAATACACGTTTTGGGGTCCCCTGGGTCAAAATAACCAAGTCACGCGAAATGGTCTGTGTGTGTGTGTCTGTGTGTGTGTATGTGAACAGACTAGCTCAAAAACTATAAACCGTGGGAACCTGAAATTGGGTATTTAGTGTAGGTATATGCCCGCGATGTGACAGCAAAAATTTCATCAAAATTGCTCAATGGGAGGGGGTACTTTATTTAATAACTTTTTACGTTTTTTTCGATTTTCTCAAAAACGGCTCTAACGATTTTGATTAAACTGAGTATTTGATCGATTTATATGCCCGAAATATGACTGTTAAAATTTCATCAAAATTGATTAACTGGAGGGGGAACTTTACTTAATAAATTTTGTATCATTTTCACGTGTTTTTTTTATTTACTCAAAAACGGTTTTAACGATTTTGATAAAACTCGGTATTTGATGAATTTAAATGCCCGAGATGTGACTGTAAAAATTTCATCAAAATAGATCTACGGGAGGGGGGACTTAACTTAATAAATTTTGTACCATTTTCACATGTTTTTTTTATTTACTCAAAAATGGTTTTAACGATTTTGATCAAACTTGGTATTTGATGTATTTATATGCCCGAGATATGACTAAAAATTTCATCAAAATTGATCTACGGGAGGGGGGACTTTACTTAATAAATTTTGTATCATTTTCACATGTTTTTTTTATTTACTCAAAAATGGTTTTAACGATTTTGATCAAACTTGGTATTTGATGTATTTATATGCCCGAGATATGACTAAAAATTTCATCAAAATTGATCTACGGGAGGGGGGACTTTACTTAATAAATTTTGTATCATTTTCACGGGTTTTTTTATTTACTCAAAAACGGCTTTAACGATTAACAAAAATAAGATATGAATGTAGAAAAATGTGTGACTTTGGGAAATGATAATTAGCAAAACACGTCAATTTCTAATCTAAGTAAGTTGGTAAGTGAAAGTTGTGTGTTGCGCGCACGCACCAGATTTTTTTAATTTGTATGCCATTTATTTTGTATGTATAATATTTAAAAAAAATGTATACGTAAATATTTAAGATTACACAATGGTTAACTATCTAATATGAAATAAAACAATAAATGGAAAAACACAGAAAGCACTAATACTCCAATTCATAATCTAGGAACGGTATTGTTTTCAAATCTTTCCAGGAAACTCCTACTCTGGCCTGTTTGGCTACAAAACAAAATATTGTCAGTTGTGATTTAGTCTCGATTTAAATACATACGAAGAAGAAAAATTTCGGAAAAATGAAAATGTATCGTTTTAACGCTTGAAGAGAAATTAACTATTATAAAAAGAGTTAAAAAATTGTCCGCTGAACTAGGAATCGGCGAACAAACTGTACGGGATATTTTGAAGAAGAAAAAAGACATTTTCAACTTTGTGTCATCGTCGGCCCATAATATCTAAAATCATACATTTACTTTTTTTAGTTATTTTTTTATATTATAATTTAATGTATATAAAACGTTCGTTTGTTTATAAAAGTGATAATACCTTACAAGTGATTTTTTAACCTTTTTTTTTCTATCAAATTAAGTAAGTAAAATGTTTTAATTCGATTATCCGTGGACCCCCATATCCATCATTACCCCGGATAATGGAGGTTCTACTGTACTTGAAATTGGAAGATAAAAATAAATAGACATTTCAGAACACTAGAAGAGTATTACATTACAACAAGAAATTGAAATAAATTTTTAAATGTTTTAAGTGCTTACTTTCTTCAGGTATAGGTCACCGTTTCGTCCTACGCCTGCTACTTCTGGTTCCCTCTTTCCAAGGAAGAGTGAAATCACTAAAATCAACAGCTACAGTTAGAGTTGAACTAGACATCAACTGGCTTTAAAAAATGTAACAATCACAACATGAATTTTTTATATAGTAACTTCTAATGATAAATTCTAATGACAAATTTGGAATAAAGATTAATTTTTACTTTCAATTACCTATAAATGAAATATATAGTAAGGGAAAGTATTGCGGTCGCGAAAAATTTCGACTTCTGGTTTTCAACGGAATTACACATTTTGGGATCCCTAGAGTCCAAAGAACCAGGTCCCGCAAAATGGTGTGTTTGTGTGAGAGAGAACAGACTAGCTAAAAAACTATAAACCGTACAAAACTGAAATTGGGTATATGCCCGCGATGTGACAGCAAAAATTTCATCAAAATTGGTCAAACGGAGGGGGTACTTTATTTAAAGAATTTTGTCTAATTTTTAGGGTTTTTTCGATTTTCTCAAAAATGGCTCTAACTATTTTGATTAAACTCGGTATTTGGTGTATGTATATGCCGCCGATACGACATTAAAAATTTCAACAAAATTGATTAATCGGAGGGGGCGCTTTACTTAATAAATGTTGTACCATTTTCACGTGTTTTTTTTTTACTTACTCAAAAACAGCTTTAACGATCTTGTATTAATATGCCCGAGACATGACTGTAAAAATTTCATCAAAATTGATCAACCAGAGGAGAGACTTTACTTAATAAATTTTGTATAATTTTCACGAGTTTTTTTTATTTACTCAAAAACGGCTTTAAAGATTTTGATCAAACTGGGTATTTGATGTATGTATATGCCCGTGATGTGACAGCAAAAATTTCATCAAAATTATTAACCGAAGGGGGCACTTTATTTAATAACTTTTCTTTCCATTTTTTCAAAAATAGCTTTAACGATTTGGTTTAAAATTGTCGTGTTTATCAAGTACTTTTTAATATCAGGTAAGCTTTATGATTATTAAAATGTTCTAAGGATGCATAAATGGGAAGGGGCCTTTTTTGTTTTCTTGTAAAGTACCTTTGTTTTTGTTTATATTTAAGTATCTTTCTCTTGTTTCGGCTAAAAACTAGAAATGGCTAAATATAAAATATGAAAAAATCAAGTAAACATATACAGGAGAAAAAAAAAAAAAAATGTTCCATCAACTCATAGAACACTTTGAGCCCGAGCATGTCCAGTACGCCTTTAACCCTTTAACTGCTACTAACACAGATGTGTGCGGTGGGCAGGCGTGCCTCTAGTGCTACTAACACAGATCTGTGTGCTTAAGGGAGCGCGCCTCCAGTGCTACTATCACAGATTTGTGATTCTGAACGTCTGCTACTCGCACATATTTCTGTGCCGCTGAAACGGCATCTAGCGGTCTCTAAATCAATCTGTGGACTCTTTGATTACCCAGTAGGTAGCGCAGGCACCCCTTTTTCATTCTATGCCAGGTCTGAGTGGCCAGACCTTTTTATACCTGGTCCAAAGGTCTAAAGTCCGGATATAATGAAGATGAATTTTTTTTTTTTTAAATGGGAAATGACGAATTTGCGATGAAAAACTAGCAAAAAGAACTCAGCACTGGGTGGTTGCTCAAGCGGCAGCCCCGTAGCACCCACTCAAGGTTAAGCCTTGGACTGTTCCGCAGCGAACAGGTTAATGACAGACCATTGTTTATAATTAAAGATGTTCAGTTCATTTAATGAAAATTATTTGTTTCATGGCAACTATATGAAGTTTTGAACAACTACAAAAAGAATTATAAAATCAGACGACTTGGAGTATTATGCTTGCATTGCCAAATTATCACAAGTAAAAACTTTTATTTAATAATAAAAAAAATTTGGTGTACTTTAAAGGGCAAATACAAACGAGAATAAGTATATGAATGTGGAAAATTGTGTGACTTTGAGAAATAGTATTTAACAAAACACGTCAATTTCTAATCAAAGTAAGTTGGTAAGTGAAAGTTGTACGTTGCTTGCATCGCACCAGATTTTTTATTCTAGAAGTGGTTTCTACATAAAATAATATTTGCAGACAACTTACTGAGGCTCTGTGATGGCGGGCAAATTTATGCCGAAGACAGATACGGGCAAGATGGGTGTCATAGCCAGCTGGAGGCCCTCGCCGGCCTGGGGCCACAACGACCTCGAACTGGCCTGGTCGTTGTTATTACCAGCGTTCTCTCTAGACCTGTGCTTTTCTATTTGTCTCTGCTCTCGAATCCTCTGCACATCCCATCTAAATAAAACATTAAAATAAAGTTACTTAAATATTAATAATCACTTACTTACAATATAAATTTAACTAGCCAAAAGTACTGTAGGGTTCCGATTAACCCGAGTCGATGAGGACCAAGGTTACATCGGTTAATCGGAACCATACCAATACCAACTGAAAATGTAGGTTATTTTTAAATAAAAACTACATATATGCCTAAAAAACTAATAAATATTTAATAATAATAATAATAATGCATAATAACAATAATAAAAACAGAAATTATGAAACTATTTTTTTAAAAAGAAATCTTTTACTGTAGTTTTTTTAAATGGACTCGTATACATACACATACCCCCACCCCCTTCAGACTTTCAGGCACCTCGGTTAATCGGAACCCTATTGTATTCTGATAAACTTAATAAAGTGGCTGGGACTTTAAAAATGATCCCAACACATAAATCGCCCTGGCAGCATATTGTGGGAAAGAACCAATTCAAGAAATTTTGACCTTTCTAAACTTAGTCTTGATCCTAATTGTTAATTAGGCACTCATTTTTTGATATACCTTATTTCTGCTGGAGTTACTATAATTACTCCTGACACTTCATTTAGTAATGTTTATTGTTATTGAATTCCTATAAATTAATTAATAATTGCATAAACAGGAATATGAATTAAAACTTTTGAATTGGATATTAAAAAATTTTGTTTGTTTTTTAATAACGAAATTACAAGAAAATATAAAACAATAATGAAGAGTAATAAAACAATAATGAAATGTTTTTTTTAAACAAGTTTGTAGGAAGAGACTATTAAATTATAGATGTAGAATGCAAGGCCTCAAAGTCTCGAATTATTTCAATAATTCACTTAATCATGCAGATTACATGCCAAATTTTCGCCTATTCAGGCATCTTCAGGGCTACAAAGGTTTTGCAAGCAAGCTAGAAACAGACTGCTACTACTACAGACAGTCTGTTTCTAGCTTGCTTGTGAAACCCTTGTAGCCCTTAAGATGCCAGAATAGGCAAAAATTTGAACATGATACGAGACTTTGAGTCCTTGCTTTCTATATCGAAATGTTTTTTTACAAAAGTTATTTTGTATCACATTTCAAAATGTCAAACAAAGTTAGCGAAATAGCAAAATAACTAAAAAATCATAAATATCGAATGATAGTAGCTAAAAGAAAAATCTGACCAACCTCTTTCTTTTCTTTTCATCGACCATCAACTTGTAGTGTCTCCTGTCGAAGACATCATCAGACAAGTTCTCAGTTCCTTCCATCGTGTATGTTGATGTGAGAGGCTTTATCCTCCACTGAGGGACCTTCAAACAACAACAAACTTTAAGCATTTTCATTTTTGTTATTATTATAATTAATCACTAATATTAACCTTAAATGAAATATTAAAGTTTTGGTAAAGAAAAAAAAATTCAAATTTTATTGTATATAAATACCAAAAGAATAAAACTAAAATAATCGTATAAAATATCAACACAAACACAGCGGTTAAAATAAAAAATAAATATTGCTATTAACCTCAAGACAGACTTTTGATTTGGGATTATTATTAAGAACATCACCAAGCATTTTAGCGTCAGAATCACCGACACCAGTGTAATATAGTTTATCTGTAGTAAGCTTGTCACTTAAGTCTATTTTTTTCTCATTCATCATCTTAAGACCATCTGTAAAGGTAAAAACAAAAATAAAAAAACAAATAAAAACTTCTTTTTCTAATATTATGGCATGTGAAATAAATACTAAAACAATGAAAACACACTCATAGACAGGAGGATTTAATAAACCTAAAATTTAATGATAGAAACTGAGATGCTACAAAAATTGTTAAAAATCATAAAGAAAGAAAATTAAATTAAAAAATAATGTTAATATGAAATATTATGAATATTTACCAAGTTTAGATTGCCTGTTAACAACTTTAAGACGCTTCTGCTGCGTTTCAGTAAACGACTTTTTACCAGCCGAACCACTGGGCCCAGAGGGGGCAGCATCCTGTGTACGCCTCTTCCTTCCAGTTTCTGTTGACTCGGAATTCTGCTGATGCCTCTTATCGGTAGTATTAGAGCGTTGCAATGAAACTCGTCTTTCCATCCGAGCTATTCGTTGCTTAAGCTAAGAAAATGAAAATGTATCCTATTAATAAGACAGGAAAACAACTAAATTTAAATCGACAGAAATGTAGGAAAATTTATATTGTAATTTATAAGAAAATTTTAGCAGACAAGGAAAAACATACCATAAACGATCAAACAAGAAGGCTTGAGAATCTGAGTGACAACTAAGATTTTTACAAAGATCTACTTTCAGATGTGCTTATGATATTTAAGGATTCTGCCGGCAATGTGCTCGAAATTATCATAAAATCAGCCATCCTTTTCAGTAACGATTCACATTAATACTCAATAATCACCCAAAATAAGATAACAAAAACTCAACACTAAACCTACAAACCAGTTACTTTGAATTAGGAAACTAGAAATTAAATGAGTAACATGAGGGACTGACCCCATGATTTTAACTCCAGGACTACCAAAATCTTTTAGAAGGAGTGAGTCGGAAATTTCTACACTTAATATTTATATTTATTAATTATTATAATAATAATTCATATTTATTAATTTATTATTTATTATAAGAGCTTAACTTAGTCCACTACAATGATATTTCATTTCTGAAACATATTTTAGAAATTATCATAAAAATCAACCGCCCTGTTTTTTAAAAAATAAATTTTTTTTTAAATTCAACTGAGATAAAAATACAGTCAAACATTTTATATCCACATGGTAAACAAAAAAAGTTAAGATATGCTTGTACATAAAAACTGTAGCTCTGCCTTCAGACATTGAATGAGAATTAAAGTGCACATGAAAAATTTAATAGTAAAATATTACAACATAATAAATGAATTATGCATATCAAAATGAAAGAATTACCCAGGCCATGTTATGATCACCATAAATGTATGATAATTCCTGTAAATCATTTTTATTTAATGTAATCTGAAACTTGCACTTTGCTCAAGAATCTCAAGAATTCCACTCAAGTTCAGTTTTTGTTTACAAGGAGGTTATTGGAAGGTTATACTATACCCATTGAATATAGTTATCAGGATTCCTTAGTAGTCAAAACATTTTGTCAACAATTGTATCAAATACAACTGATTTCTCTTATAGAAAGCAAACTAATATGATTGTTAACTAAAATTAAAAGAAAACAATAGAAATATATGTTGATAGCTAATTGATATATGTTTCCTTGTATGTAATACAGCCTCTATCATAAACGAACACATATAAGACGGTAATATCTCTTCAAGTCTTCAATTACATCAAAACATTGTAAAAACTAACATTATTACAATCATAATTAATTTTACTGTATGCATTTGTATATTTCAAAACCTAAAGACGTCTCGTATAATATTTAATAGTTTACAATAGTCATTATAATTGATCAAAAATAAATACACATTGACAGTAAGATCAATAGTTTAAAAACTGTTAAGAATGCAATAACCTGTTAAGTCTACAATACTAAATGAATTTAAGAGTGTGAATGCCTCATAGAAAAAAGAAAAAAAATTAGATTTAATGCTAGATATCACTGGTTTAATCCAATATACCAAACATTTCTCCAGAGCCCTTAAAAAATAAACAAAAAGACAAAAGCAGAGTATAATAATCATTGAAAGTACAATGTATAATGCGATAGAAGGGGGAATCCTATTGGAAAATAAAATAATAAATAAAAAATAATAAAATAATCTCAATTAATAACAATTTAATTAGAAAAGCTGTCAATATACAAAAGATACTGAATATTTGGAATAAGACAAACCGTAACTTCATAAATAAAAGCCAGTTTTTCAAAGGACAATGTATATAAAATTTAAGGCTCAGTAGAAATGATAGTATAGATCTAAAAATAAATAAATGGAATGCTATAAAGACATTTTATTTGTTCTTAATTTTATAAGCCAAAAAGATCCCAGATCAATGGGGATTGAGTAGACCACCAAAAGGAATAAGTGAGATAAAAGAACATAACCTGCTCAAGGCAAAATATAACCTTACCTCAAATAGTGGAGGAAGAACCCAAACAAACCTTTCAAGATAGATAAAATTTCCCAATGTGACAAAATTAGAACAAAGATAAAAAGAAAAAATAATTTAAAAAAATAAAATGGACAAGAAACATTTCAACAGATAACAGACAAATAAAAACCTATGCAACAAACGGTATCACAGAAGCATCCATTTTGAATACTATCCACGCTGTATGAAAATGAATCAATCTAGTGAAAGGACCTAAGCTAAAAGCTAAATTGATTAGAAACTTTTAAACACATTACCATTTCATTTTCATTCTTTAAGTCTTCTATCAATTTATCCCTTTTCTGCAGCAGTTCGGACTGAAGCTGAATAAAGTCTAGGTGAATGAGAAGAAGTTCTTTCATATTTGTCATTTCTTCATTCGTATTTTCTTCTAGTTCGCCGTCCTTGGGCTCCAAGTCGGAATCGGGTCCTTTCATCTTCGGGTCCAATTTGACAATTCCCTCGAACTGAGTGGGCACCATGTTGACTAGGAATCCCCCGCCAGCCGCTTTAGGTTCATCCTTCTTGCCTTTATCGGCCCCGTTACAGAGCGCCGTTGACATCCTCATCCGTGGCTCTAATCTTTGACACTTTCACTATTTAATACAAACTATATTCGATATTGCAGTAATCAAACACCCCCCACAATTGATTCGATTACACACTCGACGCGATCTCATTTAACTAACAACAACCAACAGCCTCCATAATCAAACGAAACGCCGCTAGGAGCGCTCTCATCCACGGCGCTCTCCACTTCTGATAAGAAAAAACAAATGACCGTTTCAACTGTCGTACGTTCAACAGCTTGTTTTCTTTATTTCTTTATACTGTAATAATCAGTAATTAATGATTGGTTTTTAATATTATAACACAGTAACATTGGAGACATGTAAATACTATAAAAATATTTCTTTTTAAACACATTGTTAGGTGCCAAAAAAATGAAGGTCGCCCTGTAATGTCTGTGCCAAAATATTCCTTAAAAATAATTCGTATGAATTGAAATATATTAGTGTAAAATTATTCTTGCTAATAGCTTTATTGATTAGTGTTAATAAGATTTTAGGTTCTAAATTCTAGCTGTAAAAAGCGGAAGTATAAGAAAACATTTAAAACTGCAGTTTGGGAACTAATTGCATTTCACATTTGATCAATATTGCCCCGGTTAATTGAATTCGATTCAATTTGTTCTGTTGTTTTGACTAAGTTTTTACAGTAGAATCCCAATAATTGTTATTGCCACGGAACCAAAGGTAAAATATGAATAATCGAGATATGTAGCTATTACATTATAAAATTTTATTTTATATCAAGTTATAAAAACAAAACAAAAAATCTGGTGCGATGCGCCAACACATAACATTTTCTTACCAAAGTAGAAACTGACGTGTTTTGATAATTGTGTAAACGAAATTTAATAAATAAGAATGCAATTTAGAAATTAAGAAAATCGCATTAAACGTAAAAATGTGATAAAATTTATTAAATAAAATACTCCCTCCGTTTAACCAATTTTGATAAAAAATTTGCTCTCATCACTGGCATATATCTTCCTAGCTCAAATACCCAATTTCACAGACACTTCTTCCGTGTGTTCCGTTGAAAACCGGATGTCAAAATTGTTCACGATCGCAAATTTTTACCTTACTATGTATTTCATATACAGGGTCTTTTCTAGAAGAACCTCACCAGTTACTTATATTGATAACTGCTATAACCTAGTAGAAATAAAAGAAGATATGTTTGTATTTATGTATAATTTAAAACAAAACCAAGTACCTACTCTCATGTCCATCTCTTCTCTGCATTCTAGTCTACTGCATTTCCATCTTGAATAACGATTTTCACTAATACTGAATATTTCATGTCCCTTGTAACCGAGTCTTTTTTTATGCATAATACCCTCATCTTGAGCATACTTTATGCTTGTTTCTCTATTTTTAACTATTTTCGCCAATTCTTTGAAATTGATGTTAATGACTGAGAATACCTTTTATGTTTTATAAGTAAATTACATGATTTTATCTTTGTTTACATTTTTACTTCTATTGGCTTATAACAGCTATCAAGTAACTGGTACTGGGAAGTAACAGTAAGTAACTGGTGCGGGTCTTATAGAAAAAAACCCGTAAGTGAAAGTAAAAAACGAATTCAAGTAACTAGTTACAAGCAGAAGAGGTTAACAAAATATATGTACTTCAATTAGAAAAGTATCTTACATCTTCTATGGAATCCTTTGTATATTATATCAATGCGAGGGTAAAGAAGAAACCTAAATTCATGATCACCTAAAAATGATTGAGAATTATAAAGATATTATTGTTTTGTTTCTTTTAGTTATTAAAATATGTATTTTTAGGAGCACTTTTCACTAATATAACTAAGATTTGTTGTTTTCTCTCCGGACAAGCATATTATTTCCGGGTAAGCCATATTGCCTTCAGGGTGTCCTCCTCTTAATAGAGCCACTTCTTCCTCCATCACATCAGAGTGATCCTCGGGCAGGTTTTTCACAATCGAGTCTTTTGGCTAAAGTGCTACATGACCTAACCATTTGATTTAGTCCCCTCTCTCGATTGAGAAGAACCTAGATCCGTTCAAGTATTTAAGTTGGTTAAACATCCTCCTCAGCAAATTATATTTCCATTATGCTTTTCAACATAGGATAACGACAGAAACAAGAAAGAACAATATTTGGCATTAGTTTTTCAAACATTATAAACTGATTTACTCTAATTAACATATTATGAAAAAAAAAAAAATCTGGTGCGCTGCGAGCAACACACAACTCTCACTTACCAACTTACTTAGATTAGAAATTGACGTGCTTAGATAAATATGTAAACGCCATTCCTGAAATTCTCCACGCCATTCTGCTTTACATGTTTACTCGATTTTTTTCATAATTTAGTCATATCTTATTTTTAGGCATAACAAGAGACGGTTAATTTCTCCATATAAACCAAAACAAAGGTACTCAATAGGAAAAAAAAGTCCCTATCTTAATTTAAGCCTCCTCAGAACATTTCAATAACGATAAAACTTGCCTGTTGTTAAAGAATACTTGATCCTCATTAAACATGACGAGTTTGATCAAAATCTTTGGAGTCGTTTTTGAGAAAATCGAAAAAACGTAAAAATAAGACAACATTTATTAACTAAAGTGCCCCCTACGTTTGACCAATTCGATGAAATTTCTGCTTTCACGTCGCAGGCATATAGATACACCAAATACCCAATTTCAGGTTCGCACGGCTAATAATTTTTGAGCTAGTCTGTTCACACACACACAGACCATTCTGCGGGACTTGGTTATTTGGATTTCGACACCCCAAAACGTGTATTCCCGTTTAAAACCGGAAGTCGAAATTTTTCACGATCCTTACTATATATTTCATATATAGGTAAGTGAAAGTAAAAAAGTGCTGAGGACTTACAAGGTTTGCAATAATTATAATACTCTATACCTTATAGATAATAACAAACAAGATATTAAATTAACAAAAAGAATTAAATAAATGTGAAAACGCTATTTTCTTTTTTTAAGTTGCTAAATGGCGTTTACAAACTTATGAAAACACGTGGATTTCTTCTCTAAGTAGGCTGGTAAGAGAAAGTTGTTTGTTGCTTGTAAATGTTCACATTTGTGATCTATGAAATGATAACTTGCAGACTAAAAGATCAACAACTTTGTTAAAATCAGACACTTTTTTGGCCCTCAGCTCCGGGACTAAAATTCTGGATGATTAAAACTCAAATTATATCAATTTTGAGCTATGCATACAGAATATAGTCACAATAGTATTATTACAAAGATTAGTAATTAATACCTTTCAGGAGATAACCCATGTTCCTACAATTTGACATATACTCTAAACAGTAGCAGATCCAGAAATTTTCTGAGGGGGGCGCATTTTTTTATTTTTAAAATTTCTGCGTCATATAGGACCTAATTTAAAATATAAGTGCACATTTAAGTAGTAAATTTCTATTAAATGTTTAAATACAATTCATTTTTCATTTAAGGAGTGTAAAAAATTATTAATGATATCCCTTTTTACACAGAAATGGTAATAATTGATTCGTGTCCTCACCTCTCAGGGTGATCCGCCACTGACTCTAAAGGAATTAGAGATAAACATTGCAAAAGGTATTCGTAGCGGTTACTTCCTGTTAGGACTTCTTTCTGTACTTTTTTTCCAAAAGTATAAATAATTTTCAACCATAAATCATCCACCTTCTTCTTCCATTTAGTTTAAAAAAGATCAATTTCGCAAAGATCTACCCTATCTGGGGTAGAGTAAATGGTTGATTCTATTAATATTTTATAATAACATCTTACACTTATATTCAAAATCTTTATCTTTATATATACGTATAAAAATCTCGTGTTCCGATGTTTGTGGGAGGTAAACTCAGAAAATACTCGACCGATTTTGATGAAATTTGGCTCATTGTGTGTAGTTTTGTCCAACTTAAAATATATGATAGTTTATATCTCGATGATTGGCCTCAATATTTCTTCTATTGCAAATTAAATGCTCAACTCTTCTAAATTATTTGTCAAACAATTTTAAATTTGGCCTTAAGTTCTATTTTAATCGCTTTTTCCTTTTTTGGTTTTTAGAATAGCTGATACGTTTTTATCTTTATCAGTGAATTTCGATTTTACTGTATTAAAAAGAATATGATATAATTGAAGGGTTCAGAGCAAAATAGTGCCAAGCAACATTAAAAAAAAAAAAATAAACAGTAGCTGCAGTCTGCCGTATACATATTACGTTGGACTAAATGTCTATGATAGAAATGCCACCTAAATATGACTATATAGAGCCTCCATAGTGATATTTAGATGGCATTTCCTTCATAGACATTTAGTCCTACGTAATATACAGCAGACTGTAGCTACAGTTTATTTTTGTTAAAAATTTGCTTAAAAAAGTTGCTTGGAACTATTTTGAAACCGGATTTGAAAACCGGAAGTTGAAATTTTTTACGATCGCAATAAGGGAAACCGATGGGAGTTGAAACAATTTTCACATTTTGTTTCATACACCAAATACTATAGACCGAAATTGTATGATATTAGTAGCAATCGATAGGCTATTCATTACACTTTCGAATAGGTAACATACAGAAATTGTAAGCTTTGATACGAGGGTAAATCAAATATAAACGAGACTTTTTTTTTAATTTATTTTTATTTTAAACGCAAAAAAGAATATAGTTTATTTTGCTACATAATCTCCTGATTTGGAAACACATTTTCCCCAGCGGATAGGCAGCTTTCCAATTCTTTCCACGTAGAAAGATGCAGGTCGTGTCGGTACCACTACTGAAGTGCGGCTGATGGGGCAACCCTGCTTCGGGGCGTGGCCTAAGGCGCAGCGATCGCTCGGGACCTTGCCGAACTGCCGCCCCCACCACCTTCCCCCCTTTGCAGATGAGGCTCCAGCTCGCTGTTCTGTCCCAGTTATTTTTCCCGCCATTTCCCTTCAGTAGTCGACTGTGACGTCATGTAATCGTCACCTCTCTATATCGACAATAAAGATCGACCGTGCTATTTTCGATACTAATACCTTAAGTTTGAAATTAAATATCTTTATACATACTTTCGATTTATTATATAATTTATATATTTTTAACTTTCCTGCTGAGAATTAAGCATCATAATATCATTTTACCGATCTTAAGCTCATTTACAGAGTTATATTTCTTATTATAAGTAAAACAACTCAAATTAACTTTTCTTTTTTTTATTATATGGTTTATCACTATACCTCTTTATTTTTTCCATCTTTTTAATTACTATTTATTGTATTTCTCTATTTACTACTTCATTCTATTATTACTGTTCAAATGATGAAGTCTGAGCTGGACGAGGAAAAAGTCCAGCGTTACTAAAGGGGACTCCAAGATACAAATATTCTGTAACTGTTTCTATTATCTGGTTGTCATACACAAGCAACTTGCATATTGTAGGCCTACCTTTCAGAATTCTCATGGTTTTAGTCTTTTATGTATTAATAACCAGTTTATTATTTTGGCAATATTGCGCAAGGGTATTGATTTTGTTGTGCATCAGTTATTGAATGAACTATAATTGCAAGGTCATCCACAGACATGAGCAACAAAAAATATTTATGTTTGCCAATAACATAAAGTAGGTATATTGGTGATACCATTCAATGCAAGAAGTGTTCCAAATCACTGATGAAGATAGGGAAGAAAAGGGGACTTAGCTTAATAATCTATTTTATTACTGTATAGTATAATTAAATGATGATAGTTTAAATTTATATTAATAAAAGTTGGAAAGAATAAAATTACAGACTAATATTTTATTTTGAATAAGAATTCATTGATTTGTTAAATGCGTGTTCCATCAATAATGTAATGAAGCTTGTATTTATGAAAGTTGAAATGTAACTCTTTGAATTTGAAATAGAGAAAATCCCGTAGTATATGAAGTAAATAAGTCTTAATTTTATTAAAAACTTTCTATCAATTTTGGAATTACTGATAATTCTAAAAATGGTATGAAAGCTGAGGGCAATGATTTAAAAAGTCGGAGAACAATATGGACTCCTAAAAGGCCGTTACTTCAAAAGTCGGAGAAGTATATCGACTTAAAAGTAGCAAGTGAAAAATCGATGTGTCAATTGGAGAATTGGTAAGATGGCTTGTGACGTAAAAATGACGTGAACACTCAAGCAAGACGCGCTGTTTTTAAAAAGGAGGGGAAATAGTGATAAGGTGATGGGGGCATCAGCTGACGAGAATTTCCCCTCCGAAAGGGAGTGATAGCCACGCCCCGAAGCAGGGTTGCCCCATCAGCCGCACTTCAGTAGTGGTACCGTCGTGTCTACAGCCAATTGCGCAAGTAGGCTTCAACCTCAGCATCACCATTGAATCTTTGGCCTCCCAAAGCTTCCTTGAGAGGACCAAACACATGAAAGTCACAGGGTGACAGGTCTGGATTGTAAGGAGGGTGTTCAAATGTTTCCGACCCCAGTTGCTCCAATTTTTCCCTAGTTAAGGCTGCTGTATGGGGGCGAGCATTTTCATGGAGAAGAACCACTTCCCTGATCGATAGGTCTCGTCTTTTGTGGAGGTATGCAAGTTGGACCTCACTCAAAACGTCACAGCAGTAGGCCGCATTAATTGTCCCGCGCTCGTGCAATAAATAAGCCTTCAATAAGCCGTCGAACACTGCTGATGTTCGCTGCAATGCTGGTGCGAGGTCTGCGGTCATAGCTCTCATTTTCAACACGATCGCGACCCTCCACGAACTGTTTATACCATGCAAACACTCTGGCTCGCGACAGTGTCTCTTCCCCGCACTGGGCAGTCAATCTTCTCAAGATTTCTAACATCGTCACGGTGGAAAAAAATATATGATATGATAACTGAGAGGGTCGAGTAGGCGAGCCCATGTGCTTCCCCTACTCCTAAAAAACCTACCCAACAACAAACAAACCTCCACTATTGTGCCTGAAGGGCGAAAAGTCTCGTTTATATTTGATTCACCCTCGTATATTGTGGTGAAAATGGAACAAAATAAAATTTCCACACTTTGACTATTTTATACACAAAAGGCCTAAATGAGGCAAACCTATTTAAACGAAAAAATAGATCATCCAGTTAAGTAAGTATGATAAATAAATTTTAGTTATGCCCAAAAGTTTCGTTTTTTAAAATTGGGGTTGCACAATTTTCGACTCTCCAATGATGAACTTCATTCTTCCAGTACTCTTTTAGACAATTAAGGATGGCCACATTAATTGGTTGGATGAAATGTGAGCATATTAATAGAATGCGACTAATAGCATGTGATGCTATTACAGAATTGGGAAGTGGGGAGAGTAAGGTGAGACGCCTGTCCATTCAGGAATAGGATTATTGGCAATGCAATTTCGCTCTCAATGATCCATGGATAGAACACACTAGCAACAAATTCATAAAATAAGACACTTGTGATCCATACAGCCTCAGACTTTCATAAACCACCCCCGGATGGAACACTGTTTGTTAATTCTGGCGGTAATTGAAACATGGGCGGATCCAGTCGATCGGAAAGAGGGGGGGGCTCCAGTCCTAAAGGGAAAGGGCTGCAGCCCCACAGCATTTGGACCTGCTAATCAGCTTTTTTTTATCTTTATGTTCCTTCCCACAACTAAAATTCTACTTGTTCTGCCCATTATTTGTTCTTTAACTTGCTTACTTACATTAAGAAAAGTCAAATTCTATCTTTAATTTAATCTTAAAATTTTCCAAAGGGAGGGGCTACAGCCCCCACAGCCCCTCCCCTGGATCCGCCAATGAGTTGAAATCTATGTCAACTATTGAAATTATGGATTATTAGAAATGGCACCTACATTTAATAATAAAACATTATATAAATATATTAAAAAGGATATCAAATGATTCTCATGAACTTGATGAATACCATAAAAGTAATTAAAACATAATTGAACTCAAATAAACCCACTTAAAAGCTTATTTAACTTGACTTCCACCTTAATGAAACCGGGTAGCATAAATCAAGTTTTCATGCCACTAGAAAATTCGCTATTACAACCTCTCACAAATAAGCTTGAGTTTTCATCAAACTAATGTAGATGGCATAGATGGCAGCACAGCTAACTAGTATATCTTGGCAAATAACCGTCAAATTTGAAACCAAAATAATCAACCCTGAATTTATTATTAACACTTTTTGTGCAAAATGTTAACTATTGGAGCACTGTCAACTTATGATACAGTTACCCTATCAGTCGCGACTCCGTCACTCTATCACATTCAGCTCTCTGAATATGGCAGACCAATAGTTTCCATTAAATAATCTGAAAGTAAAAGTTATCATTTTCTTACTATCTCAATATTTAGTTTCATTGACCTTCTACCACTTTACAAACTAAATATTATTATGTTAAATTCTAAGCTCTCCAACTAGGTATATATCATACGAACATTATTATTCATATTACCTGAAATTAAAATGTTTGTTTTGGGAAATCAGATATATTACTTTCACTTACCTATATATAAAACTACCTGTATATACCGGTTTCCCCCGAAGAATTTCATTTTTTAAATCTATAAAATCTATAAACTGAGACTATTATCGACTCAAACGGTCGATTTTGTAAAAACCAATGTAAAGCGAAATCAAAACGATTTTTATAACAAAAAAAAAATATCAGCTGAAGATCGGCTGAAGTTATGCAATTTTAATATGGACAGGTGTTCGCACCTGGTCTGAAAGAACCACTGAGCGAACTTTTGAGTACAAAGAATATCAGCTGAAGATCGGCTGAAGTCATGCATTTTAATATAGACAGGTGTTCGCACCTGGTGTCAAAGAACCACTGAGCGAAATTTGGAGAATTTAGGACAAACGGGATAGATTTCTATAAAGAACAAAAAAACAAACAAACAAACAAACAGAATTTCAACTTTATTTATATAGATATATAGTAAGGGGAAGTATTGCGATCGTGAAAAATTTCGACTTCCGGTTTTCAACGGAAATACACGTTTTGGGGTCCCCTGAGTCCAAATAACCAAGTCCCGCGAAATGGTCTGTGTGTGTGTGTGTTTGTGTGTCTGTGTGTGTTAGAACAGACTAGCTCAAAAACTATAAACCGTGCGAACTTGAAATTGGGTATTTAGTGTATGTATATGTCCGCGATGTGACATGAGCGATGAGCAAAAATTTCATCAAAATTGGTCAAAAGGAGGGGGCACTTTATTTAATAACTTTTTACGTTTTATTCGATTTTCTCAAAAACAGCTCTAACGATTTTGATTAAACTGAGTATTTGAAGTATTAATATGCCCGAGATATGGCTGTAAAAAATTTCATCAAAATTGATCAATTCGAGGGGGCACTTAACTTAATAAAATTGGTATCATTTTCATGTGTTTTTTTTATTTACTCAAAAACTGCTTCAACGATTTTGATTAAACTCGGCATTTGGTGTATGTATATGCTCGCGATGTGACAGTCAAAATTTCACCAAAATTGATCAACCGGAGGGAGGACTTTACTTATTAAATTTTGTATCATATTCTTTATTGTTATAAAAATCATAATGATCTCGTTTTACAATGCTTTTTCACGAAAGCGACCTTTTCATTAGGAAAATGAAATTCCCCGTGTGAAACTGGGATATACTTATACAAATAAAGATGAAATTATGTGTGTTTGTTTGTTCTTTATAGAAATCTATACTGTTTGTCCTGAACTCTCCAAATTTCGCTCAGTGGTTCTTTCATACCAGGTGCGAACACTGTCCGTATTAAAATTGCATAACTTCAGCCGATCTTCAGCTGATATTCTTTATTGTTATAAAAATCGTAATGATCTCGCTTTACATTGGTTTTTACGAAATCGACCGTTTGAGTCGATAAAACTCAAAAGATAAATAATGATTTTCCTTCAGAGCATTTTAGGAATGGAATACACTATATGTTTAAGTATTTGCACTAATCATATAAAAATGTATGCTTTCTATGCATAAATAATTTATTGAGGCATAATGATGTACACTTTAACACTAAAAATTTTCCTTACATTCTACTTATTAAATGTTTGGATTTAAAAATAAGAAAAATTAGGTAATTTATTCTTCATAGGCGCATGCGTGCTACATTTTTGAACGGGGAAATGTATTGCGCATGCGTCTGTCAGTTACCTGATCGGCATAAATGGAACAGATATAATTAATTTAAAATCACAATAACAATCATTGGTCTTAGACCTAATGTTAGACAAAGCATTTAATCACAAGAAGATTAATATAAAATTCATAGTAGATATAGAAACACAAGAAAATATATATTATAAAATATCATATCATGCTGACCTGATGTAAAGGTAAACCTAAGGCGAAAGCTTACTTACTAGGAGATTTAGAAAGAGCAATGGAATAGGATTAAACCTCATTCCTAGTAACAAAAGAACTGTATATATCTTAATTATTTAACAAAAAATATTGATAATAGCTTGAAAATATAAATGGTTCTGATATCTTGAACCCTTACTCGTATTGTTTATTGTAACCGATTATATTACAGATATTTTTAATGGTTGATAAAACGTAAATATGCTAAACATTATCCACAAATAATTGTAGAAAACAACGATAAAATTCATATATATGAAATAACTAAAGGTCCGATAAAAAAAATTTAGTACGAAGTGCGCACCACACAACTTTCATTTGCTAAACTCCATTCTTTGACTAAAAAAAAAACATTTTTTTTTAATGGTGTATTTAGTACGAACGGAACGGGAAAAAAATCTTTAAAAAAAAAACTCATAAAAATTTTTTTTTTTGACAATTGTTTTCTATTAGAAATTACTTTACTGTCATAGAACAATGAAGTTGACTCCACTTACTCATTGGACTCCGTGCTTCGTTTGAATTTGAGTATATAATTTTTTTTTAAGGGGATTAATACAAGTTAGTGCTTTTCCAAGATATATCGTAAATATAAATCGTAGAGGTGAGAGATAGTCAACTGTTAATCTTTACGATAGGTTAAATGATGATCAGGATTTTCAGTTTGAAAAAAAATTTATTTTCGAAAGCCAACGTTTCGATCCAACTTGTGGATCTTCATCATGGCTAAAAGAAAACAAATATATGAGTACCTATGCTAGGGGATGACAATAAATGAATATTTTACAGAACAGATAATAATATAAAAGATGGTAAGCATTATAGATGAAAATAAATAAGTTGCTGGTTAGCCAGATAAAATAGATTTACTGTTAACTGTATATTTACCTTCCTGTTAATTAATACTGTTAACCAGATATTTACCTTCTGAGTCTAGGCAGATACGAAGACTGAAGGTAAAATAAGGTAAGAGGATAGTGGTAGGGGATAGTTTGCCGACTTCAAAGGTTTATGACGGGGAAACCCAAAGCCTTTGAAGTGAAAGGCTACATGACAACTGAGTGGAAATAAAATATTAAAAACTAACAAAATAGATGGTACTTTACACAAATTGTTATGTCAGGACTCAATAATAACACAAAATTGAGATAATACATAAGGTAACAATGCATAAAAAATTGAAAAATATACAGAAGGAAGTTATACAATACTAAAGATAATAATTATTATTATCTTTTCTGTAAAATATTCATTTATTGTCATCTTCTAGCATAGATACTCATATATTTGTTTTCTTTTAGCCCTGGTGAAGATCCACAAGTTGGATCGAAACGTTGGCTTTCGAAAATAAATTTTTTTTCAAACTGAAAACCCAGATCATCATTTAACCTGTTCATAATAAGGATCGGTACCAAATTAAAACTAATTTTTCAAATTTTGAGAGCTTGAATATATTCAAGAAAAATACAGTGATATTTTATTCTTTTCAAGTAGATAAGATACTAGATTACAGTAATGTGTATTCATTAAAGTTTACGAATCGCCAATTTTTTTTTTCGATTGACAAACATTTAGAGCAGCACGCACGATCGATTTCTCTCTAAATATTTATCTTTATTTCCCATTGTAAAACGATATTAAAAATATTGTTTGTAATTCTTCATGTTTTGATTTAATTTTACTACTGTTGCTGCTACTAATTGCCATGGAGACCAATAACTAACTAACTTACCAATTAGGCCCAACAACCCAGAGATGAGTCCTGGTCTCTACCTGCAGTTTCCCCAAATCGTCTGCAATAAAAGTTAATACTTTTTTTATTTATAAACTAGTTAATTCCCAATGGAAACAAAATAAAATTTCCACTCTTTGACTATTTTATATACAAAAGGCCTAAATGAGACAAACATATTTAAACGAAAAATTAGATCATCCAGTTAAGTAAGTATGATAAATAAATTTTAGTTACGGCCGGAAGTTTCGTTTTTTAATGTTGGGTTTGCACAATTTTCGACTTTCCATTGATGAACTTCATTCTTCGAGTACTCTTTTAGACAATTAAAGATGACCACATTCATTGGTTCGATGAAATGTGAGCATTTTGATAGAGTGCGGCTAATTGCAAGTATCACATGTTCTTTATAGAATTGGGAAGTGGGGAGAGTAAGATGAGACGACTGTCCATTCAGGAATAGGATTATTGGCAATGCAATTTCGCTCTCAATGATCCATGGATAGAACACACTAGCTTCAAATTCATACGAGGGGTGATCAAAAAGTTCCAGGACTGATTTTTTATTAATTTATTTAAAAAATCTACAGGCTATTGGACGTCGTCCCCTTCAAAGTACTCTCCTTGGGAAGCTATACATTTTTCCCAACGATGTTTCCACTGTGTGAAGGACTTTGAGAAATCATCTTGTGAAATGGTGTGTAGCTGCTCCAGCGATTTTTTTTTAATGTCATCTACGGACTCAAATCTCTTTCCCTTCATGGGTCTCTTAAGTTTTGGAAACAAGAAAAAGTCTGCAGGGGCAAGGTCAGGTGAATATGGAGGCTGGGGAATGACCGTCATTCCATTTTTGGTGCAGTAGTCGCGAATGAGCAGTGCGGAATGAACAGGCGCATTGTCATGATGCAGCACCCACTCACCGCTCCGCCACAACTCTGGTCTTTTCCTCCTTATTGCCTCGCGCAAATTTCTCAGGGTTTGAAGATAACGAAAGCGGTTAATGGTCTCACCTCGTGGAAGAAATTCATGGTAAACAACACCCTTCCAGTCGAAAAAAACAGTAAGCATGACCTTGACGTTTGATTTGACCTGACGTGCTTTTTTGGGGGTTGGGGAGGATTTTGTCTTCCATTGTGATGACTGGACCTTCGTTTCCACGTCGTAGCCATAAACCCACGTTTCATCTCCAGTAATGACTTGTTTTAATAAGTTTTCATTGTCATTTGCCATTTCAAGAAGTTCCTGACAAACTTGAACTCTGTGTTCTTTCTGCTGCTCAGTCAACAGTCTCGGAACAAACTTTGCAGCCACCCTTCTCATCTGCAAATTTTCTGTTAAAATCAGTTGACACGAACCAAATGAAATGTTCAATTCTTCAGCCATCTCACGAATGGTTAGTCGACGATTAGAACGCACGAGACTGTTCAATCTTGCAACATGATCGTCGTCAGTCGAAGTTGATGGGCGCCCTGAACGAGAATCATCTTCACACGATGTCCGGCCTTCCTTGAACCTTTTGTACCACTCATGACACCTTGACCGACTCAGACATTCATCACCGAAAGCCACTTGCAACATTTGAAAAGTTTCAGTAAACATTTTACCCAACTTCACACAAAACTTTACGCAAACGCGTTGCTCTTCCTTTACATTCATTTCACAAAATCGCCGAACACAAAAAACTTTATTTTACGAAAACAGCAGTAACTTTGCAATGAAGAAGGTTATCAACAAACTGAATAAACAGCAGAGCTCAGGAAGAGTCACGCTAAACAATGCTGCCAACCGCACTGCTCTATGACACTCCATTGCCGCGCAATCTCAACAGTCCTGGAACTTTTTGATCACCCCTCGTAAAATAAGACACTTGTGATCCATACAGCCTCTAACTTTCATAAACCACCCCCGGATGGAACACTATTTGCTAATTCTGGCTGTAGTTGAAATCGATGTCAACTATTGAAATTATGGATTATTAGAAATGGCACCTACATTTAAGCCCTAAAACATTGTATAAATAAATTAAAAAGGATATCAAATGAACTTATTGAATACCATAAAAGTAATTAAAAAGTTATTGAACTCAAATAAACCAACTAAAAAGCTTATTTAACTTGACTTCCACCTTAATGAAACAGGGTAGCAGAAACCAAGTTTTCATTCCACTAGAAAATTCGCCATTACTACCTACCTCTCACAAATAAGCTTGAGTTTTCATCAAACTAATGTAGATAGCATAGATGGCAGCACAGCTAACTAGTATAACTTGGCTAATAACCTTCAAATTATAAACCAAAATAATCAACCCTAAATCTTATTATTCACGCTTTTTGTTCAAAATGTTAACTATTAGAGCACTGTCAACTTATGGTACAGTTACCATATCAGTCGCGACTCCGTCACTCCATCTCATTCAGCTCACTGGATATGGGAGACCAATAGTTTCCATTAAATAATCTGAAAGTAAAAGTTTCATTTTCTTACTATCTCAATATTTAGTTTCATTGACCTTCTACCACTTTACAAACTAAATATTATTATTATGTTAAATTCTATGCTCCCCAACTATATACCAAAAAAACATTATTATTCATATTACCTGAAATTAAAATGTTTGTTTTGGGAAATCAGATATATTTTTCTCTTTTAATTTCTTAAATTGATGTATTTGCTTTCAAAACCGGTTACATCCATTTTTTCCACACAATATTTTTTTCAAGTTTTTAATGTTAAAAAAAATATGTTAGACGCGTTTTTTTCAAAAACGTCTAAATCCTTCGAAAATCAATACTAAAATATTCCATTTCTTATCAAAAGCGGTTCCAATTGATCTTTTTTTTTATCAGTCCTGAAAAATTGTTAAAAATGGGTGTAGCCGGTTTTGAAACCAAACGCCTCATATATTTGTTCAACTTCATGCAGGCCCACGTTACCATGGCTGATCATCATTTAACCTATCGCAAAATAAAAAAGTTTGAACTGAAAATACTGATAATCATTTAACCAATTGAAATACTTTTCATTTAATGTAAATGTCAAATCGTAGGAACATGGGTTTTCTCAAGAAAGGTAAGAGTTACTGATCTTTGTTATTTTGCGCCTTTCGCTAACGGAACTATCAATACTATAGTTACTACATTATTGCATTGTAGGTTTTGTCTTCTGATTTCAAGGTACGCATAAATCAAAATTGATATGTTTTGAGATTTAACCATCTTCTTACCGATGTGTGATATGTCAATATAATTTTACTTTCACTTACCTATATATGAAATATATAGCAAGGGAAGGTATTGCGATCGTAAAAATATTCGACTTCCGGTTTTCAACAGAAATACACGTTTAAAGTCCAAATAACTTAATCCCGCGAAATTTCCTGTGTTTGTGTATGTGTTTATGAGTGAACAGACTAGCTCAAAAAAACCTGAAACTGGGCATTGATGTATGTATATGTCCGCGATGTGACAGCAAAAATGTCATCTAAATTGATCAAACGGAGGGGACAATTTATTTCATAACTTTGGTCTTTTAGGGTAAACCGTACAGTTATTGGCACTCTTAAGACTACATTTCTGTGGATAAATAAAAAAAAAAAAAAAAAAAAAAAAAAAAAAAAAAAAAAAAAAAACTTTTTATAAAGTGATCAAATAGAAACATCCTATAGCTCCCCTTTATCTATCCTTATAAAGACTCAAGATATTTTTTTGGCTCAAAAGTTCAATTTGTAAAACAATATGGCAATATTTATTGTTAAAAGTGCCAAATCTAGTTATTGGCACCCTGTGGATTTAATTGTGAAATCTTCCCCATGGTTAGTTTGTTAAAATCTTACTTCATAGATGACTTAGAGGACCGTACAAACATTAGACTCATGTATATCTTGTAATAAAATTAGGAGTTGTCTACCTATTTCTTTAAGTTAAAGTTGTGGTGCCAATAACTGTTGTACTGTGTGCCAATAACTGTATGGTTTATCCTACGAGTTTTTCTTCTTTTAATTTTCTTAACTAAACGAAAATTTCCTGCCTATAGAATACCTTCGATTTTGTTTATATGGAGAAATTATCTCATTATGCACAGTTATAAGAAATATCTAAATATGAAATATGAATGAATTCTATATACATATATAGGAGAAAAAATAAAAAAATTCCCCAAGATAAACATTTTAATTTCGGTGCAGTAATATCTCTATATATATAAGAGGCTTTGTCCTGACTGACAGAATCAACGCAGAGCAAAAACTACTAATGATAGAAACTTGAAGTTCGGAATTTAGACTTTAAACGCGATGTAGGTAACCACTAAGAAAGGAATTTCAAAAATGTAACCCCTAAGGGGCTTAAATGGCGAAATTGTCGTTTAACTCTAACGGAAATCTATTGTTGAGATTTTAAACCATATGTTTTTTATTTGAATATCGATTTAACGTTACAATAGTATTAAAATAGACATTCACATAAAATATGGCTACTGATTATTTAAATATTAGTGGTAATCAAATTATGCACACTGTGATTCCCATGATTGGGGATGGTGCGTGTTTATTTCGATCTCTTCTCCATATATTTCTCCATCTATATATATACTTCTCCATATATATATACTACTACATATATATATATATATATATATATATATATATATATATATACTTCTCCATATGTATAAGAGGCTTTGTCCTGACTGACAGAATCAACGCAGAGCAAAAACTACTTATGATTAGAAACTTCGGAATTTAGATTTTAAAAGCGATGTAGGTAACCACTAAGAAAGGAATATCGAAAATGTAACCCCTAAGAATATATAAAATGTAAATGGCGAAATTGTCGTTTAACTCTAACGGACATCTATTTTCGAACTTCGAGCAAATATATCTAATTAGGACTCATTTTAAAGAATTTGATATGACGAGTTTAACTCGAAAGGCCCTATTGGGCGTCGAAAACCATGTTTTACAGCCGAAAAATGAAGCGTTCACGACGAGTAAGTCATTTTTTGTTTCGGCGGTTTTAGTGAACTCTCTCCATTGCGCGTCTCCGTCTCTTCTACCGAGCCGGCAGCTTCCCCCTCCAACATTCCACCTACCGGAAGCTCAAATTCTACTAAATCTCATTAACATCAGTTAACATATTATATTAGATCAATACCAAGATAATGGTCACAGAATTGATTTTTAAGGCTCGCGGGCGAAGCCGCGAAGGGGAATGCTAGTATATGTATACATATCGTTATATGGAATGCTAAGAAATACAGAAATAATAATATTTAATTTATTTTTAATATTGATTAAACGCAAATTCAAATGGTTCCTCAGGTTTGAGTGGTTTTGCAGTCAGCAAATTAGCAATAAGAAAATGCATGGTTTCTTAATATGGGATACATATCCCGTATTAGGGACCCTGATATAAAATTAAATATAAAAAGGAAAATTTGTTTATTATATTACAAAAAAAAAAAAAAATCACATTCTTTTGATAATTTTCAAATAATCAAAATTTGATAAGACCTTTATTTGACATATTTTTGCACAAATTACTCAGAAAATTTATGGATGATGAGAAGCTTTTAACTCTCATGGCAAGACACTCCACAGTAGGAACATTGAATTTTAATTTCTTAATTTTCTAAATTTTTATCACAAAAAATACACATTTCTAATAACTCAGTTTTTAAAAGAATTAAAATAATATTTCATTACAATCATTTTAATCAATTAATAACTATTTTTATTTCAGTGATAAAAAGGTGCCTCAATGTGGGATATCCCAAAATAGGAAGTAATGGGTATCCCATATTAGGCGATGTGGCTTCTTTCTTTTTTAGAGGTAACTTCAGTATGTAATATAAAAAAGAAAGCAGTTAACAAATATTGTAATGAACTGTTCATCATTTAAGATAAAACAATGGTCAATGTAATTTGACTTAACTTGAGGCCTGTAATATCAGGTCAAAATAATCACGAAAAAATTTTTGAACACTAAAATAACAATTCACTTAAAATAATCCAACAGGATGATAACGCATAACAATGTGAGATGTTTATGTGCCAATTGTTATTATGTTTATGTGCGACCTTAATCTTCAATTTTATAGAGTAAAAGCGGGGTTGCAGGACAAACTATATCCAGAAACCACATATTCCATATTAGGCTACCATCTCATAATGGGGCACTTTCCCCTATTACTCTTCAGAGGATGAATGCTCAGAAAAACACGAGATGCTCATATTATTTAAAGTATTTAGGGGTTGAAAAACATTTGCCTCAAGATAATATTATTACAAACTAAATAGTTTCCTAGTAATTAGATTCATTGTAGAGTTCTGGACGGAATATATGGTGACTTTACTGGAACGTATAATTAGAATACATCGAATATTATCCCAGGTTTTCTATTTCAACCACTAACGAATTATCATTTGGAAAACATACGGTTGGAAAGAGAGAAGATATCATTTCATTTCAAAAGGCGGACATTTCGGAAGGTTTTTTAATTTTCTGGAATCAGATTACAAATGGATGTAGGACCAACAAAACCATGGGGGTCACCGCCGGGGGGGGGGGACAGGGGGACGCGTCCCCCCAATATTTCGACAGGAGGGGACTGTCCCCCCCCCCCCTCAATATTTTGACCGGAGAGGACCCAATGTAAAAAATTAAATAAAAATGCAATTTTACGAATTTATCCGAGTTTAACTAATAAAATATAATGAATGAATGAATGAAAATATACTGTATTTTGTAAATTAGATTACATTAAGGGTGTTTGGCCCTTAGAGAATATATATACAAGAATGTATTTACTCGGATTACAAGTTTTTTTTTGTTCTTCTTTTTTCGCATAATTGCCTCTTATATGATAAAATTAATAATACATTAAAAGTAAAAGAACAAATGATACAATAAATAAATAAAATAAAATCCATAAATGAAACAGCTAAACAATTCTTCTAATTACATTAAAAAAAAAAAAATAAATAAAAATAATCCTCTAATTGATAATATATACAATACTTAATATATACACAATACAATACTTAATATATAAATTGGGTTACGTATATTAAACAAAATTGTCTAACAACGCTTAAAAATTACGAACTTCAACGATATGGAAATAAACAGAATAAAAAATAAATAAATAAAAAGAAAATCAATATCAATAATCTTACTGTACATGTCTAAAGACTTGAACACATTTCCCATAATTACTGAACACCCATGATCAGCTTTAGAGATGAAACTGTAAATAGGTAGATATCTCGGAGTTTATTGTTGTTTTGGACAGTTAATAAATCGGCTATTAATTGGGGGGTGGAGGGTGTATTAATATATATACTCAAATACTTATCCATATTTTCAACAAATTTCGGACATATTAAGAGGAAATGGGTAATGTCGTCGTTCATACCCGCCTGGCAATGTTGACACGGCTCTCTACTGATAAATTTCCTATACATACCATTTACAATTATTCGAGTTACCGTTTTGTTCGCCATTCGGAGTTGAGCAAGCACTCTTTGTTGACTTATGTGAACTTAGAGGGACAAGTACTGCTCGCGCATTCCCAGGCTGCTCGCTTCCCTGTAGTACAGGTTGAAAGAAGAGTTAATCACCATTTCCACGTCTCGGCTTAAGAGATGATTTCCCATTGCTTCTATTACATCATTTCTCAAGTGTATTGCCCAGTCAAGATTCTGGCATGCCCAAATATCATCCCTCCCCACCAAAGCTAAAACATTTTTCATTTCAAGTGCCCAGTTATATGGAATAGAGCTATCGATAATTTCTGTCAACCTTGAATAACAAATTTTCGGTAAGGATTGCTCTGGCATCATGAGAAGTTTAATCCACCAATTGTACATTCTTGAGAATATTTTTTTTAATACATGACTCCTACCAGTTTCCAGTCTTAGGTGCGTTTTTTGGCAGCTGCAACAGTTGTTTGTAAAATTTTAAACATCCCCTTTCTATTAAATTGTAATAAGGCGCTCCCCATATTTCTGTCATGTATAGTAGGACACTTTCTGATATTGCCTCAAATAATTTTTCTTTTGAATCCCAACAGTCTGATTTGCATGACTTTAAAATTTTCAATACTATTGAATTGGCAGCAGTGTTTTTTGATAAAGCCAGAGTAGGAGCATCTGTGAACATACCGGAGCTATTGATTAGAATACCTAAATATGTGAAACTAGTTTTTGTTTATAATTCGCGTGAATTATAAATATTATAAACAATTTGCCCAAGCGGCCCCCTTTATGGAATACTACAATTTTGGTTTGGTCGGTGTTTACTACTAATTTGTTTTCGTTACAGTATTCGCTTAAAATTCGCAGGTTTTTTTGGGTTTCCATCCAAGAATGAGTGAGCATGACTATATCATCTGCATACAACAGAAAAAGAAAGTCATTTTTTCCTTTTTAGTTGATACCAACTGCGCCTTTACTATTAAAATAACTAGTTATATCGGAAATGTAGAGTGAGAACAAAAGTGGGCTCAGAATTTCCCCTTGGAGTACCCCTTCAGATACGTCTATTTCTTTGGAAACCTGTCCATTCATAGATATTTTGAATGCTGCTTTGTCATAAAGCTTCTTTATAAAACTAATACATTTGCCACTCAAGCCTAGATTGTGTAACTTGTGCCAGAGAATCTCATGTGGGACAGAATCAAATGCTCTTTGAAAATCGACAAATGTACCAAACACTTTCCTTCTTTTTAATCTTAGCTGTATGTTTATAGCAGCAGAGAGGGTAAAGAGTGAGTCCCCAATAAAATATAATATAAAATACTAGTTAATTTCAGCACACTCTATTGTTAAAGCATAGTAAGGCGTATTGTATATTTGATGAATTATATAGGAGTATTTTTTATTTCAGGTTGAACTGTTTTGATTTATTGCTCTCCATTTCTTTTTTAAAACAAACAGCTTGATCCTACTTTCCATCAAGTCAATGAAGCTTATGTAAGTATAGAAGCTTATACATATTATAGAAGTTGATGGAAAGCAATGAAATCAGTGGGATCAGGATCAGAAGAACAACTTGGATAAAATTCAATCAAGAAATTTAGGCCAAAATCCTTCAACTTTAAGCCTTAACAACTCCCTATTTTAATGTATTCCTGAGACAAAAATTGACAAGTTTTAAAATACCATAAATACCTTTAAAATACACCGTTGGAGGATGAATTAAATGTCCCAACAGTTGTTTTTAGGAGTTATTAATTCAACTTTTAGCCCCTCGAAGTTCTACCTACCCTATCTAGGAAAATATTGAGCCGTCCCCCTCCCCAATAACTTTGTGCTGGTGACGTCCATGAAAAAGACAACAGTTAAAGTAAACTGACTGGTCCATTTTTCAGAATTTTAGTCCCGGAGCCAAAAAAGTGTCCGATTTTAACAAAGTTGTTGATCTTATAGGATGAAAGTACTCATTTCATAGCATTGGCGGATCCAGGGGGGGGGGGGGCTGTGGGGGCTGCAGCCCCTCCCTTTGGACAATTTTTCGTCATTTAAAGATAGAATTTGACATTCCTTAATGTACGGAAGCAAGTTAAAGAACAAATAATGTGCAGAACAGGTAGAATTTTAGTTGTGGGAAAGGAACACAAGGTAAAAAAGCTGATTAGCAGATCCAAATGAAGGGCTAGACTGCTGCAGCCCCCCCCCCCCTCCTTTACGATCGGCTGGATCCGCCCATGTTTCATAGACCACAAATGTGAACATCTACCACCTCAGATCGGTTGCTATCAAATTTTAATAGCCAAATCAGTTCCGAATTTTCGATCTTTTTGGCTTATAATTCGAAAAAAAATTAAAATCATATTTATCAAAATAAAATGAGTTTAGATCGTTTCATCGAAACAGATTAAACAGTTGTAAAATACCAACTTCCTTGTAAAACAAGTCCATTAATTTTAAATTTGCCCTTTCCGTTTGAGAGAGACTAATTAAAGCGTAAACTATTCAAAGCAAGTGTCTTTTATATTTGTTGGTTTATTGCATTTATGCCAACTATCACACAGTATTTCTTTCTCTTGAATATGAAAGGGCATACAATTTAAAATCTAGTGCGATGCGTGCAACAAACAACTTCCTCTTACCAGCCTACTTGGAGTAGAAATCCACGTGTTTTCATAAGTGTGTAAACGCCGTTTAGAAACTTAAAAAAGATAGCTTTTTCGTATTTATTTAATTGATTTTGTTTGTTATTTTCTAAAATTTATAGAGTATAATAATTATTGCAAACCTTGAAAGTCCTCGGTATTTTTTTATTCATGATTATTTATGTGTTTTTTTTTATTTAGGAGGCCTAAAAAATCTCAATTTTATAATGAGTAGTCGAGGTTTTCTTTTATTTAAAGTTTTTTAAATATATCACGACTGAGAATCGATAGAAGGGGTAGTCACGACTCGTAGTAACTTGAAACTTTTGTATTGTATTATATTCAAATAATTGGGTGGTGAAATATAAAATGCTCCTTATTTTTTACATGTTTTATTTTATGCATCTTCACTAATACCTATAGTATAAAAAAGCTAAAAATCTTATCCTCATTTTGGAAAGAAAACCTCTTGAACGTAAATTTAAGGAATACTGAAATCATGTTGCACTGAATTTTGGGTGAGTTTTAACCACTCTTTTAGTATGCTCTATTTTCTTTCCGGATGCTGTAAATTAGTTAAATCAGCATAATTATGTGATAAGAAAAGGGATTTTGCCACAAAGTTAGTTGATCCAAGTATATATGGGCGAACGCAGGGTAGGGCAGCCCCCCCCCCCCCCCCATGAATTTTGAGAAACTAAAACTACAAATCAAATATTTCTTATTCGTTTACGAAGCAATACCTAAACAAATATTTTAACTTTTTAAAATAAATAAGTTTTATTTAAAAGATTAATTGACCCTTGAAGGATTATAATACCTCGGACCCTCCCCACTGGCATAAGAATTTTAACAGCCTACCCTCATGGACGAAAACTTAAGTAAATAGATGCAATACCTGTTTTTGTTTTTTTATTGAACTATAACCCACACTTAAACAACCAAAAATTATATTTCTTGAATTGAGTTGGCTCGAAATTGACGTGTTTTTTTAATTGCTATTTCTCAGTCACATATTTTTCCACATTCGTTTCTTATTTTTGTTTTGATTTGGTTTCTAAAGTACACTATTTTTTTTATTATTAAATAAAAGTTCTTACTTGCGATAATTCGGCAATGCAAGCATAATAAATACTCCAAGTCGTCTGATTTTATAATTCTCTATGTAGTTTTTGAAAACTTCATATAGTTACCATGAAACAAATAATTTCCACTAAATGAACAGAACGGCTTTAATTATGAACAATGGTCTGTCATTAAAGGCGTACTACGCATGCGTGGGCTCAAGGTGTTTTACGACTTGACTGAATATTTTTCTTTTTTTCTCCTCTATATGTTTACTTGATTTTTATCATATCTCATTTTTAGCCATTTCTTATTTTTAGGCGAAACGAAAGACATATAATATCTCCATACAAACAAATACAAAGGTACTTTATAGGAAAACAGAAAAGGCCCCTTCCCCATTTAAGCCATTTTAATAATAATATAGCTTACCTGATATTAAAGAACACCTAATTTTCATTAAGCACGGCGAATTTGATGAAAATCGTTAAAACCGTTTTTGAGATTATCGGAAAAAAGTTAATAATTGGAAAAAAAATTATGAAATAAAGTGCCCCCTACGATTCACCAATTTTGATGAAATTTTTTCTGTCTCATCTCGGGCATATCCATACACCAAATACCAAATTTCACGTTCGTACGGTAGTCTGTTTACACACACACACCATTTCGCGGGACGTGGTCTTTTGGACTCAGGGGATCCCAAAACGTGTATTTCCGTTGAAAACCGAAAGTCGAAATTTTTCACGATCGCAATAGTTTCCCTTACTATATATTTCATACATAGGTAAGTGAGAGTAAAAAAAAAAAAAAAAAAAAAAAAAAAAAAAAAAAAGGTTAATATAAAATTGGTTTCAACAATAAAAAGCAAAGAAGAAACGTAAGTGAAGTCTCAAACAAAAGACAAGATAAAGTCCGCGCAATCACCACTGACTAGGCAAGGAGGGGGGGGGGTGAAGTGATACATTTCTTTATTCTATATCCAATGGGGGGCTCTGGGGAAGCAGCCCCCCCCCCCCCTCGTTTGAGTCATTTTTTGTTCTTTAAAGACGAAATAGATTTTATTAAATACAAAGAAGGAACGTAAATAACAAAGAATATGAAGAGCAAGTAGCAGATCAGTTGCGGAAAAGGAAAGTACAGGCAAATAAGTTCGCCTTATTTGCCTATAAAATATAAAATTTACCTCTATACCACCGTGGATCAGGGTGACCTGACGTTGGCTTTTGGAGGACATGCCTTCCTTTTTAAGCTAAGTCCTCTTGTCCTCCCGGTATTTGGTTAATATGGCAAAATTTCTAGCATTTATCGCAATTAGAATTTAAAAAAAAAAATTTAAGAGACGTCAATTTCACTACTTCAATAAGAATCAGAACTTCAAATAAAGACAACATTGTTTACTTCAACCAATGTTTTCTGAACTATTCAAAATTTGTGAGTTTTTCCGTGATTCGCCCAGCTCTAACTGTAATATGGAGTGTTTACCGGCATTAACATACTCGTACAATGGAGCGATGAGCGAAGCCAACAGAATATTGAAGGTCCTTTTTTAAGGACCATTAGGACTAAGGATGGTTATATTAATTTTCAACAAATGACATACACAAAGTTTCATAAATATTTTATATCTAAATAATTTTTACGGAGACAAACATCATCAAATTAGAAGTATTTATGAAGAAATTTGACTGTTTTATTAATTATATTGTTATGCTATATAGAGGGAAGGAAATAAACCTGGTTATTTTCAATAATAATATTTTTATATATTTTTTCGCTGATTAAATTGGTTACCATTCTTTATCAAAAAACTTTCTTCTTCAGTTCCTTTTTCCTTCTAACTCAGTATTGTAGTAACGGGTGCGGCAGTGAATCGGGAGATTATGAAAACATCGAAAGTAATTTAAAAAAGGGAGATTCATTAATTTTAAATATACCAAATGAAACTTACACAATTACAATTATTTAAAAATAATATCCCTAAGATGTCCTCCATTTTGTTCGACACATTCCAGCAATTTTGTGCGAAGGTTATTCATCACAATTCATCACATTTGTAAGTGTTGCTGCATCAATTCGTGTGATTTCTTCGCGAATCCTTTCTTTAAGTTCCCAACAATTTTGAGGTGGCGGTGATTGAAAAACATGTGATCTTAAGTATCCCCAGAGAAAGTAATCACATGCATAGAGATCTGGTGATCCCGCTGGCCACGAAATGTCCCCGTTCTTGGAAATTACGAGATTGGGAAATAACCGTCGAAGAACAGTAAGTGAATCTCTGGACGTGTGGCAGGTAGCACCATCTTGTTGGAAAAACATGTTTTGGTAAAGAGGATTACGAGCTAATTGAGGTTGAGGAAATTTTTCTAACATGTTAGCATAGCGCAGAGTATTTACTGTAACTGTAAGTTCATTTTCGTCCTCAAAAAAATATGGTCCTAAAATACCCCTTGATGAGATTGCACACCACACTGTCACTTTAACACTGTGAAGCGGCTTTTCGTGTATTCTCTGTGGATTTGATGCAGCAACACTTACAAATGTGATGAATAACCTTCCCACAAGATTGCTGGAATGTGTCGAACAAAATGGAGGACATCTTAGGGATGTTATTTTTAAATAATTGTAATTGTGTAAGTTTCATTTGGTATATTTAAAATTAATAAATCTCCCTTTTTTAAATTACTTTCGATGTTTTCATAATCGCCCGATTCACTGCCGCACCCGTTATTTCGATATTAAATTTTGTTTTTTCAATTTAATAAGTTTACATAGGCTAATATCAATATCATCTGCTGATTTTTATATTTTTCCTCCTTTTTTTTTAGCAATTCCTTCCTTTTTCAAAAGGAATGTCCTCATTTCAATAATTACATTAAGTCAACCTGCCCTAGATGGAATTAAGCTCCGCGGGTAATTATTTTTATTATTAAATCCTTGAATCCCTTATGTTTGACAAATGGCCTTTACGAAGTCCCGCCAGCTCCTTGACAGCTGAAACATCTTCTCCAGGGTCTGTCTCCATGTTTCTGCTAGGCCGTCCTCGTCTTCTTATTCCTTGGGGGTTCCACTCCAAACTCTGCCTAGCTATATCGGTGTGGTCTTTCAGAAGAGTATGTCCCAGCTATCTCCATGTTCTGGGTTTGATGACTTATCCAATAGGTTCTTGTCCAGTTCGTGCCCATAACTCAGTCTTGGAGATAGTTTCAGGCCACCGCACTCCAAGAATATTCCGCAGGTGCATGAAAGTCTGCAGCTTCTTTGTTAATTGTTCAGTAACTTTCCAGGCCTCCAGGCCAGGTGGTGCACCCTTAACATCGCTGTTAAACAGCCTTAACATTGGTACACCTTCGACCTTCAAACAGACCAGAGCTGAGAGAGGGCCTGTTGAGCTTTTCTTATCAGGCTACAGACGTTATCATCTGCTCCTCCATTCTGGCTGACCATGCTTGCATGATAGGAAACTTTGTCGACTTTTTCAACTTCTTGTCGCTCTATTATTAAACTTTCCTGGCTTTGGCCATTTAAACTCATCTCTTTTGTTTTTGTGACATTGATTTTTAAGCCAGCTCTTCGAGCATCTGATGTCAGGTCATGTCCCTGTAACTTGGGCAAAGTAACAAATGTCATCCGCAAAGTCCAAGTTCTCGGGCCTTTTCGTGAGCTTCCACTGTTGTCCTCTTGGTCTCCGAAGAGATCTTTTAAGGATGAAGTCAAGTACCATGCGGAACAGAATAGAAGAGAGGACAAATCCCTGTTTTACCCCACTCTTAATGTTGAAGGATCTAGCTATTTAAATTAGGAGACTGTATTAGGAGCCATCTAGTTCCTCCTCTATATATCACTATATACCTCCTCCTTTACAACCAGCTGGATACGTCCATATGCTATGGACGGCTGTTATGTAAATCTACTCTATAGGCTGGACGCATTTTGAGACGCAGAGCTTTATTAATTGTGAAATTAAAATAAACATCTTGGAGGAGCTATGCTTAAAAGTTTCTTTAAGTTAATAATATATCAACCTTGTTTCCGATTTCGTATTTTCTTTATTAATAGAAGTATTTATCATAAAAGAATTTATTAAAATATTCCATAAGTTCTCAGGTTTATTATTTTATTTTCTAAGGTACAGTAGGGTCTCCTGTTTGTTGACACCAGCGATTAGAGTTACCTCACAGGACTGTTACAACTGTCAGGAGTTCAAATGAAAAGTAGTTGATATGCATCCAAAGTGCTCTTGTATTCATGTTTTCGAAATAAGGTGAGAAATTCCTACTCCGCTTCGAAATGCTCTTCCACAGTAAAAATGCATATGAAAGTGAGTCATATAACTCATATTCTCTGCTTCGTATTGGGCTGCAGTTTCACCCTCCTTCTTACTAGCTATGACCTCAAAAAGGAAGGGTTTGATAATGTTTTCGAGCGAGAAGAGTTCCAGCTGATAGTGCTTATATTGAGCTCACCAGAAAATGTCATACAGAGGTATGCAATAAGGCAAACATGGTTGCGTGATTTAAACCAAAGGTCTTCCTACATGTTTGTTATCGGTAGCTTAGGATTTTCACCAGAACAAAGGAAAACCATTTTATCTGAACAAAGTGAACACAATGACATACTTTTACTCCCTATTCATGAAAGCTATAAAAACCTCACCAAAAAATTATTAGCTGCCCTTGTACATGTCTATCAAACGTACAAATTCGACTTTCTTCTGAAGACTGATGATGATACTTTTGTTAATCTGAGAATGTTGAATGAAGCGATGGTTTCTGTGGACAAACGAAAGCCCATTTATTGGGGATACTTTAACGGGAGAGCAACTGTGTTTAAAAAAGGAAAGTGGAAAGAAGACCAGTGGTTTCTTTGTGATAGGTAAGTCAATATTTATTTATTTTTTATTCCAGTTATGTGTAATTTTGTTTGTTTTAGTAGTGAATAGGTGTGATGATTGATAAAAAGTGATTTGGTATACTTAATAGGTCAATTTTTTTTCAAATTTGAATGAAGGAATATTTATCCTGTTCACTTTGCATTTAATTTAACAAGAGATGATATTATCGTCCTTATATTAATTTAAAACTATTTAATATTTTTCTTGTTTTAGATATTTACCGTATGCTCTTGGCGGAGGATATATTCTTACCTATCCTGCTGTTCAGTTAGTTGTCGACAAAGCACATGTGCTTAGGTAAATAATTTAAATTTTAGTCTGTTTATAATATTGGGAGATAAAAAATGAATTATTAAAGTGTTTTTTTTTGCAATTTCTGATTTCATCGCTCAAATAAATATAATACCCTCCGACAGGTGCAGTGGGAGGTGTGACATGGTCAGGTGCATGGACTATGGGTTTAATCCAAATTAAAAAAAAATTAGAAAAAATATTGTTTGAATATATTTTTTTTTTTTTGTAAAACATTATGGGGATGTTCTTAAATACAGATAAAAAATAGATAACCATAAGAAATATTTTATTTTAAAATAGAAAAAAAACTTAGTCAATATTAAAAAAGTACCTCATTCTACTAATGATTATGATATATACTCAAATAACAATAATTTCACTTTTTCTTATTGCAAAATAATCACTTGAAACATTTCTGGAAATATGTTTTCGTATTAGAAATAAATAATAATAAATTGGAGCATGTCTGGGCAAATAAAGATCTATTGTAATATAGATATATAGTAATTAGAGCTACAAAAAATTAGGGCTAGAAAATAAATTGTTATTGATCAAGATACATTTTTCATGTTTCTTCATATACTTAAAGATGACACCTCTACTGGCAGCTATTAGGCACAAGACATGTATATAAACTTGTCGAGAGCGGGAAGGCACACCTGAGAGTTTAGCTGGACTATACGTGTAGTCTATGCGCCTAATGGAGGGTTAAAAATTAAAGAATCCAGAAATAACAGTTCTTTCATTTAGAGTCTGAATTTGTAAGATAGATTTTTTTTTAAGTCATAGTATTTTAATTTAAAAAAAAGAAAAGAAATGTATTTGTACCACTGGAGTGGTCTTGGGTTCTGTAGTTCGTGAGGAAGTACATTGCAGCATTGGTGCAAGGATTTGATCAAGATTATTCTAAAACTGCCAGGTTTTCCCCCTTAATTAATCAAGTGTACACATTTGATAAGGTGAACGTGTGTCTACGTTCTATGTGTAAGGTCTATGTTCATATTTTTTTATTTTTTTTAGGAAAAACAATAGTTTTATATATGAAGGGGTCGGGGCAAAATAGTGCCCAAATAAATTTATAGATATAACGAGCAGACCCGGCCATGCGTTGCTGTGGCTCAATTGCTGTAATGCATTGAATTAATTGAAGGGGTCGGGGCAAAATAGTGCCAAGCAACATTTTTAACAAAAATAAACTGTAGCTGCAGTCTGCTGTATATTACGTAGGACTCAATGTCTATGAAGGAAATGCCACCTAAATATGAGGCCTAAATAGAGGCTCTGTATCGTTATATTTAGGTGGAATTTCCTTCATAGACATTGAGTCCTACGTAATAAACAGCAGACTGCAGCTACAGTTCATTTTTTTTAAAAAAATTGCTTGGCACTATTTTGCCCCGACCCCTTCATATATACTTGAATATAATATTTATTGCATTATAATAATATAAAAACTATATGAAATTATCCTTATTTAAAATTTTTAATAATATCCATATCATTAATTTTATAGCACATACAATTCAGAGGATGTATCGCTTGGAGTATGGCTGTCACCATATAATATTAGTCGTATCCACGATATACGTTTTGATTCTGGCCATGTAAGTCGTGGATGTTCCAACTCTCACATGGTTACTCATAAGCAAACACCTGAACATATTAGAGCTTTGTACGCATCCCTGTCGCGTTCTGGTGTGCCTTGCTCTGTTGAAACGCAAGTTTCATCCCCTTATGAATATGACTGGTCAGCACCTCCTTCCAAATGTTGTCTTAAGTCTGTAATATAATGTAATGTCATTTATTATGAACATCACCATTATTTAAATTAAAAAATATTACTTCATTACTCAGTTCTCCAGCTGGGATAATGATCTTAAATCATGACTGTAGTTATAATTAAATGTGTGTAACAAAGAAATTACTGTTTGTTCTATTCTTGTGATTATAATCACTGACTACGATTATGACAATTCAGGGTTGTGCATCATCTCTGTAAGAGTAGAAAGATGTTATGACTTTGTAAGTTGGAATTTGAATTTTATAATTGAATTCTAAATTTGTTTTATCAATTGACTAAAAATTAATTGTATTTTCAGGGATTTATATAATTGTTTAATATGAACAAAATCAATCATATATTATTAATCAATGTAATGCTCCAGTATGATACAATCGCTTATTCAGAATAAAAGAAACATATCATTTATATTAATTTTAATAAACCCATCAAATTTTTTATGTGTATTTATAAAAAATTATTTCTCACATTCCCTCCCCCCCTTTATTTATTTATAACTTTTAAATTAGAGAGTTGAGGTTCTCAGGTTTTATGGTGATAATAATTTTTGTCATAAATTTAAATTTCCAAATATTTGAAGTACTAGTCATATACTTTTTAAGTAATCGAAGTAAGTAGTCGATTTTTGTAGTTACAAAAGCTTTATAACATAATCATTTAGTCTTTCTAGCTTAGAAGTATGTACAAATATTTTGTTTTAACCTTTTAGCTTATGTTTTGTTATGTTGGTTCCAGGATGTTCTGACTGTTCTGATCTTAATTTTAAAAAAGTAAAAATTAATGAAATTATAATCAATCATGGTCCTATTTATATACATGGCTTAGGTTTAAAATATGAATATTTTGTAAGACAAAAATATTTATATTTATTCTATATGAAATACATTAAAAATATAAGAAGATTTAATTGAATTCACAGCTTATTTTATTCTAAATTAATAAACTTAATCTTCCAGGAGAGTCAGAATCATCAAATTCTCATTTTTGCCAAAAATGTTAGTTATAACCATGTCTATCTAACCAAGTGATAAAATTACTACAATACCTGTCTTTTATATATCTAGATAAAATTATTTATGTATGTAATTATTCCAATTTTCAATTCTTGGCATATTATAACCTTATAAAGTGTAGTATTGTTTTTATTATGTTTGAAATTCCAAATGAATTACAGTAAAACTTTGTTTATCCGGAGCAGTTTTGAAGATATTGTTTAGTAGAATTAGATATTGTTATCTTACTATAACAATTATTAAATGTTCAAGTAGATATTAATTTATAACACTGATATCAAGAATTAATTATGATTTCACCAAAAATTCTCTTGTATTTTGATATTGACAAAATAAGAACGGGACTAAAGTATGAGGCTGGAAGTAGATTCTTTGAAATCAATTGAAGGGGTCGGGGCAAAACAGTGCCAAGCAACATTTTTTGCAAAAATAAACTGTAGCTCTATAGTCATATTACAGGTGGCATTTCCATCATAGACATACAGTACTACATGATATACAAGAGGCGGCAGCTACAGTTTATTTTTTTTAAAATGTTGCTTGGCACTATTTTGTCCCGACCCTTTTAATTAATGTAAAAAGTTATTTTATTTTTTAAATTATGTATTTTTTACGATTCTATGTAATTTCGATTTAAACGAGTTTGGTTTTTATTCTAATAAATTCAAATTAGCTAATCTTTGGATATTCCGTATTTTAAATTTTCACGATTTCCAATGGTCTCAGTTAGTCTGGATAAAGGAGATTTTACTAGTGTAGTTAAATTTCTTTTGTAATAATATTTGGAATTTATTGTGTCAGTCTAAAAAGAATAAAAAACAAAGAATAAGACATTTATTAATGATTAACTTATATCGCTCAATACTATTTGTATAATTATTTCAGAAATTCAGCCTTAAACTTTTTTCATAGTCTTACTTAATTGCATGAAAATGGCATTGATTACCTAGTTGGGATATGATTAGATCTGTTCTTTAACATCTATGTAATAATAAAAATGTGTGCATATTTCCTATTATTTATAAATTTGAATACAATATGCTCAGTAAAAACATTAGCGATTAAGTAAAAGTGGACATAATACCACAATCTATTTAATAAAAGAAACTGTTTTGACTTTGTAATTTTTTATTATCTAATTACCAGAAAAATGTTTAGAATAAATGTAATTTTTAATTTATCATTGTAACTGTTTTTTTACTAAGTTTTAATATTTATAAAAAGTAAATATGCATTTTTACCCATAGAATGTTGTCCTATAATTCTAATTACTTTTGTTTATTAAGACATTTCATAATTTAAGCTCCAACATTTCTATTGTTACTTTTTGCTTAATAAAGAAGTTTATAATATTTATTATTTAATTTTTCATCCTTAGTCCCAATTTAACTTGTTAATGTAATATTTTTAAATTTTTAATATTTTTGTCTTCGATATTATCTAGCACATTTGTTTATGTTCAATATATAAATGTCAGTACACCTACAAAGTTAGTTAGTTTTTCAAAATTATGAGAGGAGGGAATGTAATTGAAATCTTAAATTCTGTGTTATAGAATGTGTAGAAAGAAAAAGTGTTGCCCTTCAAACAGAAAAGACTTTTCCTTTTTTTTTTGTGAAAACTTTCAGGATCTTTGTATCAAAACCATGGATGGTTATAAATTATGAGAAATAAACTGTTGTAAATTACAGGTAGAAATCAAGTGGAGGACTTATAGTACTCTTACAGGTTTAAGGCATGTTTTAAGTACTAAGATCGGGTAGTACACACATCAACATAGAATAATGGAAAATAAAAGGTTTAAATTGTATGGCCCTTTCCAAATTATTTTAAGGTAGTTGTGCCCAAAAATAATCTTTCACTATTGCCGAACAGAGAGCAGAAATAAACAGTGACCCTAGAGGGATGATATCAGGATGTTAAGGAGAGAATGGTTGCAAAAGGACCTTAAGAAAGAGTGACAATATTAGATGAAATGGCAAAAGCTTTTAGGGATGAAAAATTCTTAGATTGTCAGTATAAATCATACATACTCGTAGTAAAAAGGAAGAAAATAAAATATTATGACAATATTAATTTAAATAATTAGATATAGAATATAAATATTAAATTTAAATAAAATCTGCCATAAATTAACTTATTTTTAGTCAATGGTATTAAAAATTAGCAACTGCCAAAAAGATAAATTGTGTTAAGAAACTGAAGAGTTTTAAAATTGGTGATTATCTTACTTTTAAAGATTTGATTCATTAATTTCTTTAGCAAAATCAAGTTAAATTAAATGTGAATGTCAAAAACATTAAATTTTCTCAATCTTTTTTTTACTAAGGTAGTCAGTAATATTTTTTGTTGTTTAAAGCAAGTCAATTAACCTTTTTTTGAACTTGTAAAGAAAAATGTATAGATTATTAGGGAGTTGAAGGTGCTTGTGACTTTTGTTACAATATTTCAGAAGTTCAATATTTAACAAATGAAGATAATACTTCAGTAAAATGAGAGCCAGAAAAGAATATATATAATTTTTATTAGAATATTTACTTTTTTGTAGGTCCATTCATCGAAGTATAATTTATGAAAATTAGGACTGGAAGGGATAGTTAATGAAGGTTTTCTGTACCTCTTTGGCGAGGAGCTGTAAGCTGCTGCCATCTCTCGGTAGTAATCCGTACCAGTTGAGACAACATGGAAGCGAGTCATTAGTAGTAACAGTGCGTCTCTCCAATTTTCTTTATCGTGGATATTCCTCATATCTTCCAGCAACTGGTAAGTTTTTTTAAATTATTCAATACAAGTTTATTTCAGTGTGTAATTTCCGTCTCACTTTATCTGAAAATACGCTTTAGAGTACTAATATTTTGTTTCCACCCTATCCATTTACAGTAGTTTATTCCTTAGAACTAATTTAGAGGTCTTTAGACCCCCTTTTATTCTTAAATTTCTGAATGTTCTTGCTTTACATCTTGATACATTTTAATTCTACTTAAATTAGTCCAGTTAGGTGACAGTATAATAAACAAATGCAATCTTGTGGTTGAATTGAAATTGCACTTAACTGTTTTAACTCATCAAATCTGCTTTCTTCTGGAGTGAGTATCAATCATTTGTATTGCCTATTCTATCTTTAAATGAAATTGATAATATAATAATCACTTAATTCAGATTGTGACCTTTATTTTGTGACCACAACAGACTTTGTGTAACCTTCAAATGTAGGTTACTTCATTTGTTTATTTATCTGTGCATTTGTTTTGAAACAATTGAACTGATTTCATGTGTCCTCTTCAAGTCATGTGCTATCCATCTTCTTTACTTTTCATGATTCTGGTTATGATGATGTTTTTATTAAATATATTTTAAATTAACACCCATTAAGGAAATATTTTAAAACTAAATTGAATTGTAGATTTTTTGAAAAAATATATTTTATATTTTCTTCAAAACTTCAAGTTATAAAGTTCGACATTATTTTTACTTCATGATGACTGTGTGTGTGTGTTATCTCTATGACATAAGGAATGATTGTTCAGTTGTTCTTCTGCTTAACCAAGTAATGAAGTTTTATTGTTCAACTGACCTTGCCCCAATTGTTCTTGTAACTGGAACTGGGCTGTTGCAATGCTTGTTGTTGTCTTTTACATTATTCAGAAGAGTAATAAGATCTTTTTTTTTTTTTTTTTAACAAATCGATTTCCATTTTTAAAGATACTGATTGATAATTTTTTTTAATCCTAGTTTTTTTTTTTAAATGCAGTCAGTAGCACTATTGTTAATATTTACTGGTTTACGCTATTCATTCATAAATATCAAGATTATTATAAATTGTACCTCTGAAAGCATTGACAACTCTTTATTTAATGAATGATCATCAAATCTTTCTATTAAATTGTTGATTACGTTGTCCGTTAATTCAAAACTAGATTGTAATTTCTATTATACACTCTTTCTTTACTTTTTTTTTCTAAATTTACGATGTATACTAATAATGTTACCATTGTAGCAGTCTTTAATAATAAAGGACCCCCTATGAGTTATTACTACTCATGTAATGAGTAAAGTCTTGAAACGTTAAATATTTAATACTTCATTTCTTTTTATATTGGGCTGTATAAATTAATTATTTTGTGAATGAGTGTGGATAGTAATTGGTTTGTATGTAAGTTGTTATTGTACTTTAGAAATTCCTTTACTAATTATTAAGTAATCTATATTTATTTTAACCTTCCTCTTTTATCATTCTTAGAATTTCTCCACAATTTATAAGTTTTGAACTTCTTAATATTTATTTTTAAGAGGTTTATTGTTCCATTTGCATCTACAATTTACATAATTACATGATTTATAATGATGAATAAACCACACTCAGAAGTAACATAGCTCTACTGTTTTGGTAATCATCGAATTCATTTTGAAAACAGCATTTATTGCTTGCTCCATTCACAATGAACTAATGAAAATCAATGGATTTTTTTTAATTACAGTACTTTATATCACATTTTTTTTTTTTAATTCTTCCTTGGATGATCAGATTTTCAGTCACATTTTGTCGTGTGCGACTTAGGTCTTAAAATTCTTATTATAATATCAAATTGGGTGTTTGAAATTAGGAATAGGAATATTATTTGGTTGGAATGATGCGAATGATTTTTATTAGAAAAATAAATTTAGAAGTATGATTTTCTGTTTACCAAAATAACGTTCCTTTATATTTCAGATAATAAAATAAAGTTCTTCAAAAATATTGTAATTTAAAACATCTTAGGCTAGAAACTCGGTTTTCGGATGGCAAGACAAGATGGCAGTGAACTCCCAATCACTTGTCTTGATGAGCATTATTAGTACTCCCTCTTTTAGGGGACCCCTCTCCCCCTTTGTGTCATCGCAGGCGAACACGCTCACCATAGGGGCTTATGGCAGCGGAGGGGGCGTGTCCCCTCTTGGCCAATCAGCACCAGCCCCGAGGGCATGCGCGGCTCCGCCCCCAAGGGGTGGGGAGAACCCCTATAGGCCTGAAACAAATCCCCTCGGCAGCCATCTAATCCGAGAGTGTCTCCTCAGGGCATGGGGTGTGGCGTCCTTCCCCCTCCATCTTCTTATTGAAGTTATTGGGACATCAATGGTAGGGGCCAGAGGAAGGATTTTTGCCAATATTTTGTTGGTCTTATTCGAAGGATTTTGTATTATAGATCTCTCAATAGATCGATATCATTTTTCTTTGGTAGTTTTGAGGCCACTGCAGATGGAAATTAATTAGATTTATGAAATTTTTAACATTACAAGTGACACCTATAATGAACAGTATCAATTCCTATCTACGATCTTGTACATGTATATCTAGAAACTATAAACTGTTAGAGAACATGTTCAGGATCATATTTTTAGCAATAAAATGGTATTGGCTCATGGAGTTCGAACGAGAAATCACTTACACCCTCTCAAAGGTGCCATAAGAAAAAGAAAAAAAAAATGACGTTTTTTTTGTTTGTTTTTTTAAACAGCTAACACATAGCCATATCACTTCTGGGTGACTCTCATCGCGTCATTTTCATTTTATCAGGTCCTTGATAAGCATTATTAGGGTCTGTTTGCGAAGACCACATCCAGTTACTTTCACGACGCGACATCCAGTTACTTTTAGTAAACAGCTACTTTCAACAATCTGTAGCGGTTATGAACAGTGATAATAAAAATGGGAATTTTGAAATTAGCTCAAGAAATTTCTGACAAAAAGAAGGCATTTCAGTTTTTGCAAGAAACTGAAATATTACATAGAACAAGGGTGTGTTCTATTACAAATGAATATTCATAGCTGAAATATATTCTTGTTATTCTCATCTAGGCCATTATTTGCAAATGCAGGTTATAAATATTGTTATCAAAATAAGGGTAAAGGTACTGAAGAGCGGCTGATGGGCATGGCCTGTTTTTAGAGGTTATGTGACCGTGATGTTATCGAACTCCCATCGCCTTTATTTCAGTTAAAAAGTACCTTGATTGGCTTTAATAGATTCTAGCTCTCGACTCCCGCTCGCGGCGCTCGCTCTTCAGAGATAAATAAACCCCCAAAAGTGTTCTTTTCAGTGGCGATTGGGCCTTAATTTGAAGCCGCACTTCAGTACTAGTGCCAAAATAAGTGTTTAAAAGAAGTAACTGTTTACTAAAAGTAACTGGATGTCGCGTCATGAAAGTAACTGGATGTGGTCTTCGCAAACAGACCCCATTATTATATCGTAGATTTCGAGTTTCGCTGGCTCAAAAGCTACCAACTGGTTTTCTATAGTATTTACAGAACTCTAAAAATAAAACTAATATCTACTAATATACATTTAGGCTTATGTTTTCATTTTATAGTCAGGAAATATCGTTTGTAGGTCTGGGATTGTGCAAGGATGTGATTTGATTCAGATCATGCTCGACAGAGAGCTTTATTATTTTTTTCTTTCAACATATATTATCTATACAACATAAAAAATATATATTATTTCACCGATTTGTTTTGTGTCATCATCATCATTTCTAAGAAGTCCGGAAATGAATAGAGTTATTGATAAATATAACAGGACTCTAGTATTGTTTGCCCTTCGAGGAGAGAAATGCCTATTAATAGAACTGTGACCTTGTTTGTTCACGATCCAGTAATGTCGGAACAGCTGTTGTAATGTTTACATCCTTATTAGTCTGCATTATTGGTAATAGCATTAACATTTTTTTCTTCTTCAAAAATATTTAAAATTGGATCCACTGGCCTTTTGTTATCATTCTATGTATGTTTTTGATTGTTCCTTTATTATATGCATTAAAATAAGTTACCGATGAGATAGTTGGAGTTAAAAAAAAAAAAAAATCCTTGAATGCACCTAAAGAAGTCCTAAAACGTTTTATTAAAGAATAAAATACATTGCGATAAAGCCAAAACTGTGTTTTGAATTAAATAAAAACAAACAAACTTGAAAATATTTTGTTATTAATTGAACTATTTAAGAAGTCATGCTTGCATAACATATTTACATATCATCTTAACATATATTCGTCTCGTCATCGTGCAGATAACCAGTTGTTCCCAAAATCTTATTACCTGCTTCGGATTGGACCAAAAAAAAAAAAAAGAAATAAAATTAAGTGACATTCGTTGTGTAAGTTTCAATAGCCGTCCAAAGTAAAAGAAATGAATCCTCGACGCCTGTGGAAATCTATTCAGTCTTTTACGTAAAGGACTGGGCGACAGGAGCGCTCCCCGCTGGGACGGCGTCAGCAGTTGCAACTAGACGCCTCTTCTTTCGCCCCACTTAGCGTTGGTAGACATCTCTCGCGTTATTGAATTAACCACTGCCGCTAAACGTTTTCAATCTGTTATAACTGAAATATAATTTATGGCTTAATATCATAGTTTAGAAAGACGTGTAGTTTTCATTGACGCTTTTTTAACAATACAGCTAACATGGTAAATCATCTGCCGGAGTAAAATAAAGTATTATGGGTACATTTTAAATTTTTCTTCATTCTGACAAATAAAATTAAATAAAAAATACATGGTAACTAATGATTCTAGCAAATAATATAAAATATAACAACAAGATTATAAATGCGCGTAATACACAACTTTCACATATCAAGTTACTCAGATTAAAAATTGACGTGTTTTCATAAATATTTCAACGCCATTCCTTAAATTCACTCATTTTTCAACATTTACACAAGAAATTTACTTATTTTTCTTTGTATTTGCTCTCTAAAGTACATTTTTTATATATTTATATAAACTTCATTTAGTTACCATGGAAACAAATAATTTTCATAAAATTAGTATATTTCAAAATGCGTTTACAACTCATTCCCATCAACTGGTCGTCTGTAATTATTACGTTTAAGGCGTACTGCGCATGTTTGGGCTCATCGTGTTTTATGATATCGAATTTTTTTTTTTTCACCTGTAAATGTTTACTCAATTTTTTTTTCTTATTTCTTATTTTTAGGAATAACGAAAGACAGGTAATTTCTCCACATAAACAAAAACAAAGGTATTTTGTAAGAAAAACAATTTTTTCCATCTTAAAAAATCTATATAATGATAAAACCTACATGAAAATAAAGAATACTTGATTCTCATTAAACATGACTAGTTTTATCAAAAAAAAGTCGAAAGTTTTCGCGATCGCAATGCTTTCCCATACTCTATGTGTATTTCATAGGTATATGAAAGTAATAATAATAGATTACAGTTTTATAATGTCGCTAGAAATTAGCTTTGCTTAAAAGTCTTCGCCAGTTATATTTTTTTTGTTGCTAACTTTATATTTTTCAAAAAATTCTAGTTCTCCCCTTACATAAAAGTCCAAAATTAAATGTTTGCCACTTTTTTAATATCCTTCGTTCTTCACTCTTTTCATATAAAAGCTGTAACTACCTGCCTTCCGGGTGGGTTGCTTAGTTCAAAGAACAAAGATAAAATAATAATATTAACAGACTAACTGAACACAAGCAAGATCAGCCTAAACGCAATTCTCCATTGCCGCAATGATCATTATAAATGTCCACCAATGTCTGAAGACGCGTTTACACTGCACCGAACTACTAGTGTCATGTTTGGGTAAGTTTAGCTTGAGTTGTGAATTATAATTTATTGAAACAGGCTAAAATGACATTATATGTACACGACGAAAATTCTGACATATCTGGTATTCAGACTCGCAAAATTGCGAGTCTTAGTTGAGAACGAATGCCTAAAAGATTGATAGACGCTTTGCCGCCTGGGAAACGTCCCAGGGGTAGGCCTTGGCGAAGGTGGGAGGATTCAGTGAAGGCTGATCTTGTGGAGATGGGATTGGAGAGGGAGGAGGTAGATGGAGCTGTGTAGGGAGCGATTGGTGGTGTCTGTTTGAATCGGGCCTTTGGGTTAGATCAAAAATTTTCTATTATGTATTGCTTTATATTCTATTATTGCTAGTAATTTTCTTCTTAATTTTATCGTTGTTTTGTTTGTTCCCTTAATGCTACTTATGCTATTCGGACGATGCAGTAGGACTCCTAAATTTTGCTTTTCCAGGTTTAATTAGGATAAGGATCTTTAACGAGTACCGTAAACGCTCGGGACCTCCATTTTACGTCCCATCGGAGGGACGACATTGTCAAGGATTTTTTACTTCCATTAAAAAATCCTAGTGTCACCGTGGTACGCGAACCCCCGAACTTTATTATTGTAGGCTACTATGCTAACCACAAGACCATAGGTGACCACCTTCCCACTTTTTCTATTCAGAGTACCCACATTATGGAGACTGGATGTATCTCAGAAGGGGCTCTCGGCTACAGGGAGAATTCCAAAAGAAAATAAATCCTACCATACTACACCATACATCTTTCTATTCGATGACTGGAGAAAAGTAAACGATTTCCCAACTGTATAATAAGTTGGGTTTACTTATTTTCACGTTACATATTATACTTTTATGTACGTCACTGATTAAATTACATACACTTTGCGAATTATTACTGGAATGATTCCTATTAAATATTATTCGTGATAAAGGCTTTGCCTCTCTCCCATCCACTGTTGTTTTTAGCAGACCTCGTCGATCTTTGGACGACTAAAAAAAACTTAGCGTATCTCTGGTTTCGGCATTTTTTAATATTACAAAAGTACATCTTGAAGATATGGCAAAGATCTCATGATCGACATCAAGACCAAATACCGAAAATGTCCGAGTGGTTCGATGTCGTCCAGATCGCAACTGAAAAGGAACCTTTGAGGATTTATTTACATCTTTTGAGCGAGCGAAAACAGTGGAAGTCAAAAGCTGCTATCTAATGAAGCTCAGGGCCCTGATTTTAACTGAAAAGCGCGCGATGGAAGTTCGCTAATATTCTTATAGAGCGATCGAATTGGAGGAGCGTTTCCTCTCGAGAACTCATTGTCAATCGTAATTCTGTCTATATGGTGATCATGGGATCTTGGCCCATTAATGAAAGAGAAGGTGCACTTTGATAGTGTTATGCTAATTTCTAGTTCGCTACATGGAGCTCTGCATCATCTTTGTTGATTTGATATATCGATCTATTTCGATGCCTTCCATATCGAAATAGTATCTTATTGATAAATCATTCGTTTGAGGAAAAATCATGCCCCCAAAAAATCGATTTTCGTTTTATTTTATTTTTGAACTCATTGCGTGCATCTAATACAAGAGATACCCAACAAGCCCAGCTGATCTATAGGGTTTTATAGACCATCCAAATTATCGTTGTCAGGAGAAATCCAGGACATTGAAAAATATCTTCCTGTAACCAAAGCAGTAACTAGGGCAAACCGTACAGTTATTGGCACCCTTTAGACTACATTTCTGTGGTTAAATTAAAAAAAATACTTCTTATGAAGGGATCTAATTGAAACTTCCTATACCTCCTCTTTATCTATACTTATTAAGACTGGAGAGGTTTTTTTTTTTTTCATAAGTTCATTAGTTTTACAATAAGGCAATATTTATTGTTAAAAGTGCCAAATCTAGTTATTGGCACCCTGTGGATTTAATTGTGAAATCTTCCCTATGGTTAGTTTGTTAAAGTCTTACTTCGTAAATGACTAAGAGTACCCTTCAAACATTAGACTCTGTATATCTTGAAATAAAATTTTGCTTGTTCACCTATTTCTTTAAGTTAAAGTTTTGGTGTCACTAGCTGTACTGAGTGCCAATAACTGTATGGTTTACCCTACGTTTTGGCATATAATTTTTGTTTTGCCTGTCACTGTCAAAGAACCTTTATAATATTTGAATGGAGAACCAAAAATTCGAATCTTGCCAATTTCAACCTTATATATATACTTTCAGTTATTTTTCATTTATTGTAACCTTGTTAGTGTTTTGTATCGTAATTTCTAAAATATATGGTTTGTAGTAATCTTTTGTCTTCCATAATCGGGAGAAACCCTAATCTTTAATAAATAAAAAAAAAAAAAAAATTCCCGATCTATCGAATGAACATAAATTTATCAAATCTCGAAAAATCTATTCAAAGTTGGATTATGAGTTGGAGAAAATAATTTAAGTTTCTCCTCCATGCGTGTAATCAGAACTAAAAATTTGCCATTTCATTTCCTAAGACATCTTTTTTTATAATAGATTAGGTATTTTATTCCCTCCTCACGATGGAGGATATAATTATAGGCTAATAAAAAACAACCAATGTTACTCATTGACATATTTTTTTAAATAAATTCTTTATTTGATTGTTCTGGAACAAAATTATATTATACATTTTATGGGCTTTAGAGGCTTAGATCAAGATTAAAATAAAACAAATTGGAAGAATGATATAAACCTAATTTAAAAGGAAAAATTCTTGTGATAAGATTAAGCATAACAATACATAAAAATAATTGGCAATCATAACTGGTATTGCACAACTTCAATGTGCACGTACATACATAATTATTAATAAAATGAACAGAACTTAAATTGAAAAATAATAGCAACTTCTGCTGTAAAATTTGTATTCCGAATTGGAAGTTTTTATTTACAATTTTTCGGGAAACTGGATTGATAGGAAGTGATTGTCCAGGCGGGATTTGAAGGTAGGGAGGTTGTTGGAATGACAAATAAAAGGGGGGAATAGAATTCCATACGGATGAGGACCTGAATATGAAAGATCTTTGGAATGCTGACGTTCGGTGGGCCGGTATACATATATCTGAAGGCCTGGACCGGGTATTGCGGGAATGAACCGAGGATTTGGGCTGAAGGAGTTCGAGTGTATACGAAGGACGAAGAGATCGAATAGCTTGGTAAAGAAATGATGCCAGGAGGTATTTGCGACGCTAGGATGGGTATAGCTACTTTAACTTTTCGTGAAAAGGTGAGATGGAGACGTCTCTTGGGATCCCAAAGATGAATCGTACGAAACAATTAAGCAGACGTTTTATTTTTGCTTCGAGATCCCCGGAGACCGGGGATATAGGGATATAGACCGTAAAGCAATAGTCAAAGTGGAGAAATATCAAGGAAGTGATCAGAAGTCTACGGGTTTCAAGTGGAAGAAGGTTACGGAGATGATTCAATTGCTTTAAGGTAGAAAAGGTGTGGCGGGTGATACCAGAGATGTGGTTTTTCCAAGGAAGGGTTTGGTCGAAGGTTACACCGAGGTTTTTGACAGTAGGGTAGATAGGATTATTTTGGAGCAGGGTAGGGATATTAGGGACGGTTTTAAGGAGGTGAGTGGAGCCTTTTTAAATTGCTTTCGTTTTCTCAGTGTTTAAGTGTTTTTGGGTTCTTTAGTGTTCCTAAAGTCAATATATAAAGACCACTAATTTTCCGAATAGAATGACGCAAACTTACTAGGTCTAGACCGGAAAGTAATTGTTAGGCAAAGCTGGATTTGAGTTGGCGAACAGTTGATGGTCTAGGCATCGAATCTTCGAGTTCGTTTGTTTATATATTGCTTGATAAAATAAAAAAGATACATGTGTATGTGTGTGTATGAAAGATGAAAGTATGTGAGAAAAGAGAAAAAAATCGATGTTTATTATACAAGTGGTCTTAGATCGGTTCTATCATAGGCTTATTCGATGTTTGGTTTGTAATGTTTACAAATATCGATATAATATTATTTTTTTTTAGACATAGAAGTTATAAAAACGGAAACCTAACCTGGAGGGAAGTTGCCTGGGTGGTCCCAGTTGTTATACAAACATTGTCTTCTCTTCGTGCTGTTTAGTTTCCGGGCCCTCCAGGTGGTCTAGTGGCGTAGGCGTTTTGTTTACAATATTCGCCATTTATTAGATCAGTGAAATAGGTTTTTGCAAATTATTATTTTTTTTAAACGTTTGTTTTCTTCTTATTACCTAATTAATAATTTTATCGAAAGTTAGATAAATCAACAAGTCATTGTTCTAATATGATTTATGCTCCAGTTATTTTTTGTTAAAGGTACATTTTCCCCTAATTTTGAAATCAATGAAATGCTGTTAGGTTCCATTCCTTGTTTCATCGGTGGTTGCTATTTGGGGGATTGATCGGTATAAAAAGAAAGAAAAAAAAAAAAAAATATATATATATATATATATATATATATATATATATATATATATAAATATATATATATATACTTACAGGGGAAAATCAGCCACTTAAGAAAATAATAAGAACTTTTAAGAATTCTTATTGTTCTTATAAATCTTATATAGGGTAAACCATACAGTTATTGACACTCAGTACAGTTATTGACACCTTAACTTTAACTTAAAGAAATAGTTAAACAAGTCCTAATTTTATTACAAGATATACATGAGTCTAATGTTTGAAGGGTCCCCTAAGTCATCTATGAAGTAAGACTTTAACAAACTAACGATAGGGAAGATTTCACAATTTAATCCACAGGGTGTCAATAACTAGTTTTTTTCACATTTAACAATAAATATGGCCATATGGTAAAACTATCGAACTTTTGACCATATGTATTTTGTGTAATGTATGTTGATTAACAATGCTGTGTAAATCAAATATTGAAAATAAAAATAAAAAAATCATGAAAAAAAATCGCTAAATTTACAGTGATATTTTTCGAGAATGATTTTCATGTCTTTTATGCCTCGCCGCTCCCCCCCCCCTCCTCTACCCTCTGGATTAGCTGGCGATTGGGCCCATATACGTACTTAGATAAAATCATGTCATATATATATATATATATATATATATATATATATTTAGACATTATCTAGTTAATACAGAAGTTATAATCATTTTTAATTTTAATTATAATATACCTTAGTTATAGATTAAATGCCCCCCACTCCTGTCCCCACTACTCCTCCACACTTCCTATGTTACGGTCATCAATTTCAAGTATAGACATTCTTAATATTTTTTGTGGTGACTTTTGCTTTTTTTTTATTTGAATAAATTGGGATCAAAATGGCTGGTTCTCCCCCACTATTAGCCATTATGTTACTGTCTAATAATGTAAAGATACAAGTAATCCTTTGAAAAAAAACCAAAAAACTTTGCAAAATGGCCACAAATGCAACAAGAGTTATTTTTTATTAGCTTCATTTGTATCCCGAAATATTTAAACCTAGCCTATTCTAAGTTTTCTATCTTTGCGGATTTTTTTTAAGCCTGGAAAGACGGGGTTGATAGAAATCCATACCGTTTGTCCTAAATTCTTCAAATTTTGCTCAGTGGTTCTTTGATACCAGGTGCGAACACACCTGTCCATATTAAAATTGCATAACTTCAGCCAATCTCTGGGTATATTCCTTATTGTTATAAAAGTCGTTTTGATCTCGTTTTACATTATTTTTCACGAAATCGACCGTTTGAGTCGAGAAAAGTCTCACTTTATTTTGGTTTTTTTTTCTTTTTAAAGATTTTAAATATTATAGATTTAAAAAATGAAATTCTCCGGGTGAAACCGGTATAAACAGCTGTTAATACATAATTAATAATTTGTAATATTACTAATAACATAATAAATGTTTAAACCATGTAAATAATATACAAATAATATAGAGTGTCCAAAAAGAGTATTCGGGGTTTGAAAGTTGAATAAAATCTCAAATATACAATATCAAGTGGAATGTTTACGTTTTATTTAAACACAATGAACTGGAAATTTATTTAGAAAAAACAATATTGTCTAAGTGTCCACTATAACGCTGCTGGCAATCCTCGAATCTCAAACGCAGATTTCTAAAAACGCGTTGACAAATTGTTCCTGAGATTGCCGTCATTTCTGTTCTGATATTTTGCTTCAATTGCGTTAGATTCGTCGGTTTCTTTTCGTATACCCTACTTTTCAGGTATCCCCACAGAAAGAAGTCAAGAGGACTGAGATCGGGACTCCTGGGAGGCCAGCTAATTGTGCATCTACGAGAGATCACTTTGTTTTGGCCCCTTTCTTGCTGAAACCATGTTCTAGAGTTATATCCTTTAAACTCTTGAAGTTATTGGGCCAAAAAACCTTTTATTATTTCACAATAAAGCTCACTATTTACTGCATTTGAGAATCGAGGAGTGCCAACAGCGTTATGGTGGACACCTAGACAATATTGTTTTTTCTAAATAAATTTCCAGTTCATTGTGTTTAAATAAAACGTAAACATCCTATTTGATATTCTATATTTGAGATTTTATTCAACTTTCAAACCCCGAATACTCTTTTTGGACACCCTGTATAACAATTAAGAGTATCAAATTACATGAATGGTTATTCACAAATGGTCAACGTGTATATCTCAGTAATGCAGTAGCTATTGAATTAAAAATATGTTTTTATATACTATAATAAGTTATTTGTCTCATTATTGTCAATAATAAAAATATGTGTAATTAAACATTACAAAATCATTAATTATGTTAAATTATCTTTAACGATCTCCCTTAATGGAAGCGTGGTTGTCTTATTATAAGAGATTTTCGGTTCGGCTTTCGGAATAGACGGGAATGGCCCAATGATTGATGTATGATGGAAGAGGATTGGGCGAAAGAAGGAACTAATGAGAGCCGGACAGGGATTGGAGCGGGGGGCACCTGCGCCTTGAGGAGTCATGGCGCATATCTTAGCCGTGACGTAATAACTGATTACGAATGGCGGGCCAGGTATGATCCCTCATTGGTCGATTGTTGTTATTGTTTAAACTGCTCCTATACGGGGTATACCGTTATACGGTGGTGGGGGGGATTTCTCCTCCCTCCCCTCCAAGTCGGGTGGGGAAGGGGAATACCGTTAGTAGGGCGTCAGTTCGCATGGCAACCATCGCCATCTTGTCCCCTCCTAGTGAGTACTATTCACTCTCTCTCTACTGCTTGTTTCTTATTTTTATTTTTATGTTTTTTGTTTAAATATTTTACTATCTTTGTTCCGAATTTCATTATTTATATACTTTTAATGTATATTAGTAATTTTATATTTTGTGTTAATGTTTAGAGTTTCAATCTTTAGAGATAGAAAAAAAATAACTTTTTCTCATGATTAAACCTACAAAGCTTTTCAAAAACTTCATTTATATATGCCTTATTTTTCTAAGATTTATTTCTTTTAATCTAAATCATTCTAATAACAAGGCATTCTGTTTTATTATCAGAACTTTTTGATTTCAGCAAATAATTTTTTTTTTAGAGTGATACGGCATTTCCTATTACAGCCTTATGCATTTACATATAAACACCTGTTCTATCATAGGATCCTAAAATCATAGGGCCTTGGTGAGTAGGCCCCGAGAACAGGTAAGGGAAAGCCATGGGGGTCCCTTTACTAAATTTAGAAGTGGCGGGGGAACTCTCGTACGGAGATAGCCGAAGCTGTTCGGGTCCGGAGAAGGCCGAAGATAGCCGAGCGGTGCTAGGTCAGCAGGTCCCGAGGGAGGTCAATCGCTAGCGGTACTTCAGCGCTGTCAGTTGCATTCATCTCGTTCGGTCCATTATCCCACGCGAACGTTTGAATAGTTTCAAATAAAATTATTCGTATCTCATGTTTATTTTATCACCACGTGGGTCTGATAATGAAGCTAATCAGTTTGATGTGTCGGCGTGTATGTCAATGAATATGCTGATCATTTATCGTCCAAGATAAATGAAAGAAAATTAAAGACAGACGAATACAGGCCATTAAATTAATTATATGAGTTGTTTATATTAAAATTACCTTTTAAAATCACTTTTTTTCAAAAAGACATAAAAATTAATCCAATCATAATAAATAATAATAAGTCAACAAATATGCTTATCTTAAATAATTTAAAAAATAGGTGGTTACCCACATTTATGGTTAAATTAATATATCGCGCATGTCACGCGGAAGACCCGGGTTCGATTCCCGGAGGAGCCAAATCTTTTCTCTTCAAAAATAAATTATTTAAAATAATTTAATAAATAGGTGGTTACCCACAATGATGGTTAAATTAATATAAAATATGCTTATCATTTATCATCCAAGATAAATGAAAGACATTTGAAAATAGGCTATTCAATTAATTATATGAGTTGTTTGTATAAAAATTAGCATTTAAAATCACTTTTACTACGCCAAAAATACAGAAAAATTAATCTAATCAATTATTTTCCTGAAACATCTGAAATTTGGAGCCATTTAAAATTTGTCTTCATATTCGAGGGCTTCGCTACGAAGACAATGCGAATAATTTTCAGTTTTTAACATATAAGGACATAAACAATCGTAAAAACTATTTATAGGATATTTCGTTTTTGGTGACAAATGACGGTTGCTGCTCGCGGTGTTTTTCATTATTTTTATATTACGTTAATCTTTTAAACCTTGGCACTCGAATTTTTTTTTTCATTAATATTACCAGCAACTCGAAGCAATTTTAGGGAAAAGATCATTTCACATGTAAGGTAATGAAATACGCATTAAAAGAAAAGTCGTCGTTGCATGTAATGGATTATAAATAAAATTATTGAAAACAATTTAATTAAAAAAAAATATTTTTTTTTTTTTTGTAACTTTGTGTTCTTGAAGCTTCACAAATACATGTAACCTAAATTTCATTACGATTCCTTACTTGGCTCTAAAATTTTACTATATAATATTACGTTTTCAGGGTGTATGTTTTCGCGAATAAGTTGCGTCGAGTTGCCGGTAGGTAACGTCCGGACCGGTGCCGAGTGCAAAGGGATAAGATATGATAAAGCTGTCTATATGTTACTTGTGGGCTTTGCCTATTTCGGAAGGCCATGTAACCATTATTTAAGGGCATTCTAATGGTCCATTTTATTTACATGGCGTCCATTTTATTTACAAATGTCTTCGATTTCGACTCATGCTCTTCAGAGGTAAATAAAATCTTTCAGTGGAGATCGGTGCCTCACGAAAAGCGCCATGGGAAACTAGTAACTAAGTTTTAAGATTGTTACTCATTGGTAAAGACACATTAATACTAAACAAATAACTCCGATATGTTAGGTTTCTGCTTTTCAGTTCTGTTACAACTACTGCGGATCGACTCTCCCGTGGTACACTCAGCCTCTATAAAGCGAGTAATCTTAACCAAACAAATGGCGGTCTGTAGCGTAACCGGACAAACTATCTCCACCCTCCAGGGAGGCAGTAATCATGGAATATCCCCATCCACCCCACACATTATCGTTGAGAGGGGCTTGACGTCGTGCTGTTAGAGTGCCTCAAATATATTTCTGCCCTGGTCCCTATTCGCGGTCGCAATCGAGTATCGGGTGCACTAGTAGTTTTGCTAAATGTCGGAAGGAACGGGGATAGAAATAGTTGATGTGATAGAGATAATTGGTAATTTTAAAGGACCATTAATTGAAGGGCAGGCTATCCTTGATGCAAACCACATAATTACATGTGGAATAATATCTAGAAGTAAAAAAAAAAAACGGTTATTTTACAAGCCTTCAAACAAGCGATCTTAAAGGAATGCCCTATCTAATAAAAGTGGAAAATAAATTTATTAATAATGATAAGCAATTTTCGTGTAAAGCTGGTAGTTCTGGTAAATGCAAACACATCATTGTAACTTTACTCTACGTTTTTCGGTTAGTAATAACATTAGACAGCTTAGTTTCTTTGTTATATTATTTATTTATCAGTCAAAACTTTCAGGCATCGCATTGAAAACTTGGAACAATTAAGCACAACGGATGTAATACAAAAATGGGGAAAATTAAAAAAGAATAACAAATCTACGATACTATGGTCCCAATGTTATTTGCATAAAACTAGCATTTCGGAATAATAAAATGTCAAATACTAATATTTACCCGGATAAATATAGTAACTTTCTTAAAATGAAGACTACATATCGTCATATGTTTCAAAACAGGCTTATCTATTCTTAATTTTACAATCCACTCTTTAAGAAGCTTTTTCTTTTTTGGAAATAAATGGAATGATACGTCTTTTGATTTTCTAATTGAACACTGAGGGACCGAGCAATACCTAATTGACATTTTTCAAATAATGTTTTGCTCAATCGGGTTTTGCTTATGGAAAAATAAATTAAAAACGACAAAAAACCATATGAATCCCGGGTAAGGCCCGGCTTCAATCCCCGTTTCTCTAGTTCCTGTAAAGAATCAGCACTGTTGCTTGCGCCCCCCCTATTGGTCAGGCTATGCGGTTGTGCGTAATCTCGCTCACTTCACCACCTTGCGTCATCGCGCAACGATACTTTCTAAAACCATCAAATACAGTACCTAGAACCATCAATGGATTAAATAGGTTAAAGACGGATAGATTTTAGGGTTGACTGTTCGATTCGTGCAAATATTTAGACCGTAGCATTGAGCATCGCGGCTAATCTACAAACAGAAACACAAGTAAAATTTTAGATATGTTTGCAATATATATATTTTTTAAATATAATTTATTATATTAACCAAAGATGGAAAAAATTAATAGCGTATTTATTTATTTTATCTCGACCTACCTGATTAAATAATATTTTTGCATTGTTAAAGATATAAAATTACTTAAATATTGCAGCGTCCTCTTGGCCCCGATGATTGGTGAATATAATTGAGAGAGAGGGAGAGGAGTGGGGTCCCCTTAGCGGGATGGATGCGGCCCGAGGCGGTGTTGTGGGAACTCCAGGGTGGGGGAGGGCTTCCCGATCTGGTGGGGGTTCAGTTCCTACCCGGTCTCTCTCTCTGTACCTAACTCGATTTCAGGGATATCCGCTGGAATGTGTTAGAAATCGAAAGAAGAAAAGCATTATTTAGGGTGGGCTGTTCGGCCCATTCTTCTGAAGCATTGATAAAAAAATCTGGTGCGATGCGCGCAACACACAACTTTCACTTACCAACTTACTCAGATTAAAAATTTACATATTTATTTAATAGCCATTTCTATAAAAAAAGATGACTTGATTTTGATTAAAAATGATTAATTTAATCAAAATCATTAAAGCCCTTTTTAAGATATTCGAAAAAAATGTAAACAGAAAAAAAAAAGTTATGGAATAAAGAGCACCCTACGTTCGACCAATTTTGATGAAATTTCGGCTGTCACATCGTGAGCATATACATACACCAAATATCCAGTCTTATCAAAATCATTACAGCCGTTGTTGAGTAAATAAAAAAAACACGTGAAAGCGAGACAAAATTGATTAAGTAAAGTGCCCCCTCCAGTTGATCAATTTTGATGAAATTTTGACTGTCGCATCGCGGGCACATACATACATTAAATATCAAGTTAAATCAAAATCGTTAGAGCCGTTTTTGAGAAAATCGAAAAATACGTAAAAATTTGACAAAATTCTTTAATTAAAGTACCCCCTCCGTTTGGCCAATTTTAATGAAATTTTAGCTGTCACATCGTGGGCATATTCATACACCAAATACTTAATTTGAGATTCCTACGATTTATAGTTTTTGAGCTAGTCTGTTCACACTCACACACACAGACCATTTCGCGGGACTTGGTTATTTGGACTCAGGGGACCCCAAAACGTGTATTTCTGTTGAAAACCGGAAGTCGAAATTTTTCACGATCCCAATACTTTCCTTACTATGTATTTCATATATAGGTAAGTGAAAGTAAAAAAAAGGATTTTTAATTAATCCAATCTTATATTGTGGCTGACCACCAATTTTAAATAATTTATTTTTTGAAGAGAAAAGATTTGGCTCCGCCGGGAGTCGAACCCGGGTCTCCTGCGTTACATGCGAGGATGCTAACCGCTACACCACAGAGCTCGGCTCAAGGCAGAGCAAATCCTTCCTCTGCGCATGTAACGCACGAGACCCGGGTTCGACTCCCGGCGGAGCCAAATCTTTTCTCTTCAAAAAATAAATTATTTAAAAAAAGGATGTTTGGAAGAATTTACATCCTATGGACCTTCAAAGAAAAGTTCAAAGAGGAAGTAATTGAATAGGTCATCTAAAAAATCTTACTTATATAACATTAAGTGGCTTTTTAACCAAGGTCTTAGGCCCGATGCACACGGACGACACTTTTCTGCGATGCGGACTATAAGCCAGGTCAGGAGACCGACTGGATTTACCATTGTACTCCAGGTACCACTGACCTGGCTTATAGTCCGCATCGCAGAAAAGTGTCGTTCGTGTGCATCGGGCCTTAACCAGAGGGGTGGGTTACTGGGCCATGACATCCCCCCCAACAAATATTTTGCCCTTTTAGTTTTTTGTATATGTAATCGAACAATGCAATTAGGTAGTTACTGTGCCCAAAACTTGACACTTTAGGGTATTTCAGCAGTCCTTATTTTAGTCAGTAATCTCAAAAAAACGGTGCTGTCAGCCACAGGAATATGATACAGGGAGAGAGAGAGAGAGAGAGTGAGAGAGAGAGAGTCATGGCTCCCCCCAATTTCGTGCAGGATCCGCCGCTGCTCTGAGTGTCTCTTAACACGTTAGGCGCGGTGGCGTATTTTAGAGGTATCCTGAATTGAACGGTATCGGTCCCCGGTGTCCGACTGCTGGAATGAGCCACAGACGATATCGGGCGTCGAGGTCCGATGGGAATGCTTTGACGTAAGCGTTACCTTTTGATTAAATGAGCGTCTAAAGGACATTATCGCTTGGTAACGGATTGGAACTAGACATAATATGCGCAGGACAAGCCGATTAAGGATTTACGCCATTCTTTATCGAAAATCGGACCTCGGAGTCCGATTCTAAAAAACAACAGAATTTCAGCGGTTAGCAACATTTTCTGCACTAAAATGCAATCGCGGGCACATAGGGGAGAGTAGCCGATATTGTACCGCCTCTTCAATCGTATCACCGCGAATTTTTATAGAATTAGTGATGCTGGAGCGCTAAAGCGGCATAGGAAGAAACAATCCAGTGGTGTAACAAGTGAGCAATGGACCTCTTGCTGATAACTATTTTTGTTGAGAATCAAGGCGAGTTTTTGCGTTTTGCCATAGATTGATGTAGTTTTCAGCTGTTTATTGTAAGGCCACTGTGATCAAATAGGTAGGATCACTGGTTTTTTTTCTTAGATGGATCCTTGGAACACAACTTATTCGCTTTATTTTGGTGGGGCAGAGCACGTTATGGCTCTTGTTTTAGGTAAGAAATAATTTTTGTTTAAAAAACTCCCAGTTGCCTATATCGTACCTCCAATGGTTGCCCAAATCGTACCGGAAGAAAGTAGATGTTAATACGAAGAAAGTTAGTCAGAATAAGCCCACTACTTCATCTTCAGTCTCTGGAACATCATGTAGGCCTATTTTTATAGAAGTGGATACTGAACAATGGTTTTGTGCCATTTGTGAAGTTGTAGTAATTGAGGGCATGGTACAATTTTTATTATGTGAGAAGTAGGTCCATGAAAAATGTGCTTGGGTAAAGTCAAAGATAAAAAAATATGTTTGTGTTAACTTTGAAGCCTAATATGATCCTGACAGAAAAATATTCATGAGAGTAGGCCTAAAAGATAGCCTAACCTACATAAAGCTCTTGAACAGTGCTCTCTCGTTTTATAATTTGTAGTAGATTTCTAAAAATTATTAGAAATTAATTTCAGCACATTTACATTGTTATTTACTTTAGACTAAGCACACCATTAATTACTAAGTGTATTACTGCTTTTTATTTTTCTAAGTTTATTTTGAAACTCAATTATTTGTTGTGTGTTGTAATAATATTATTTTTAACGCTGAGATTCATAAAATAAAGTTAAATTTGGTTAAACTTTTGGTATCCCTGCACTGATTTTTAATATATGTACGATTTAGGAACCCATCGGTACGATTTAGGAAACTGGTCTCCTTAATCGTACCACTTGCAAGGGTTTGGAAGAAAATTCATAGTTATTACATTAATCATAATTTTAGTATGATTAATATATGGCATGATCCTGCATAAAGCAGAGTATCTGTAGTAATATTTTGTTTAAGAATAATTGAAGTCATATTGGGGATAAAAATTAAAATGTAAAAAGTGGTACAATATAGGCAACTCTCCCCTACATACATCAAATGCCCTGTTTGATCTAAATAATTACAGTCGTTTTTTAGTAATTAAAAAAAAAACACGTGTAAATGGAACAATGTGCCCCCTCCAATTCATCAATTTAGCTAAAATTTTGATAGTCACAACCCGGGAATATACATACACCAAATACCGAGTTTAATCAAAATCGTTAGAGCAGTTTTTGTGAAAGAAAAAACCACGTAAAAATGAGAAGTGCCCCCTCCGTTTGACCAATTTTGATTAAATTTCGACTGTCGCATCGCGGGCTTACATAAACATACATAAAATACCAAGTTTGGTCAAAGTCGTTAAAGCTCCTTCTGAGTAAAGAAAAAAAACACGTGATAATGAGGAAACATTTAGTAGGTAAAGTGCCCCCTCCGTTTGACCAATTTTGATGAAATTTCGGCTGTCGCATCCCGGGCATGTACATACACCAAATACCGAGTTTAGTAAAAATTGTTGGAACCGTTTTTGAGAAAATCGAGAAAAACGTAAAAAATGGACAAAATGCTTTAAATAAAGTACCCCCTCCATTTGACCAATTTTGATGAAATTTTTGCTGTCACATCGCGGGCATATACATACGCCAAATACCCAATTTCAGTTTCGTACGGTTTATAGTTTTTGAGCTAATCTGTTCACATTCACACACAGACCATTCCGCGGGATTTGGTTAGGGGACCCCAAAAGTGTAAACCGGAAGTCGAAATTTTTCGTTTCAAGTCGCAGTACTTTCCCTTACTATATATTTCATATATAGGTAAGTGAAAGTAAGAAGCTAAAAACATTTAAGTATTTTTTTTTTCGAATAAAAACACTACAAAATTTTAATGATTTTTTGTGTAAAAAAGTTATAAAATTTTGTTTGTTCCTCTCTTTTTTTTTATTATTATTATTTTTATGAAGGGATTAAACTATTGCATAGTGAGTAAAACTATCTTTCAGGAAATATATATATATATATATATATATATATCTTTTTTTAAGAAAATCACGTTCCCCAACGACTTTATAATAATCTGAATTCGTTCGCACCTGCTCCAACTAACTGGCTACGAGGTACCCTACACGTGCGTGCCCTACTCGCAGCGAACAGTGCAGTCGGGGGGCCCTAAGTAACATTGTGCGGCGGATCAATACTGCATCCGAACTAGGGCGCCATGGGTTCACGATGGGTCGGTTCATTGTTCTCTGCGACCGGTTGTTTCAAGCCCGCAACCGGTTTTTATAATCCCAATCGGTCAGTTAGGCGTTACTTTTAAAAGAACATCAAACAATATTGAGCTTGCCATACCTGAACAGAACAGGTGTCCGCGGGAGCACAGGTAGGACAAATAGGCCCTTCCCACCGCGATTAGGTCAACTCCCTCTAATGGAGCTCGCAAAGGCTTCAGTACTTCGTTCATCAATCTCTCAGATAGTACTTCATTACAGGTCTGCATTAAGACTTATTTTTAACCGACCATCTATTATCCGTCCTACTATAAATGAAAATAATGAAGTATATATGATAATAATAAGTTAGCACTTGTCCCATAGGTTAAATGATTTTCAGTTAAAACTTTTTTATTTTGGAAAGCCAACGTTTCGGTCCAAATTGTGGATATTCATCATGGCTAAAAGAAAAAAATCTGGTGCGTGCGCGCAACACACAACTTGTGGTCCCCTTCGTTAGACCAATTTTGATGAAATGTTAGCTATCACATCTTTGGCATATAAATACATCAAATACCCAGTTTGATCAAAATAGTTAAAGCCGTTTTTGAATTAAAAAAAAAAAACACGTGAAAATGATACAAAATTTATTAAGTAAAGTCCCCCCTCCGGTTGGTCAATTTTGGTGAAATGTTGGCTATCACCTCTTTGGCTTATGCATACATCAAATACCCAGTTTGATCAAAATCGTTAAAGCCTTTTTTGAGTAAATAAAAAAAACACGTGAAAATGTTACAAAATTTATTAAGTAAAGTCCCCCCTCCGGGTTATCGATTTTGATGAAATTTTTACAGTCATATTTCGGGCATATAAATCGATCAAATACCAAGTTTGATCAAAATCGTTAGAGCCGTTTTTGAGAAAATCGAAAAAAACGTAAAAAGTTATTAAGTAAATTACCCCCTCCCTTTGAGCAATTTTGATGAAATTTTTGCTGTCACATCGCGGGCATATACCTACACTAAATACCCAATTTCAGGTTCCCACGGTTTATATTTTTTGAGCTAGTCTGTTCACATACACACACACACACACACACACACACACACACACACACACACACACACACACAGACTATTTCGCGGGACTTGGTTATTTCGACTCAGGGGGTCCCAAAACGTGTATTTCCGTTGAAAACCGGAAGTCGAAAATTTTCACGATCGCAATACTTCCACTTACTATATATTTCATATATAGGTAAGTGAAAGTAAAAAATATATGAGTATCTATGCTAGAGGATGACAATAAATGGATACTTTACAAAACTGATAATAATATGAGGGTCATTCAATAAGTAAAGAGACAAATGGCTATATCTCAAAAACTGTTTATTTCAATTATTATCTTTCGTGATTGTGATCTGATCGTGATTATCTTTCAAAATTAAGGCAATTTTTCAACATAATCACCCACCCTCCACAGTTATGCACTTGTCCCATCTTTCTTGCAGCTTCCTAATTCCCTTGGCAAATAATTCTTTTGATTTACCCCTAAGCCACCTTTGCACCGCATCCTTAACTTCCTCGTTGTTAGCAAATCTTTTTCCACGTAGGGCGTCTTTGAGTGGTCCAAACAGGTAAAAATCAGGCTTATCACGGGTCAGCTGGGCGGGCTTTATCGTGCTTAAGAATGATTCCTTCCGACAAGAGTCCACGGCGTTTGCTCCTGATAGCTGGTCTAACTTTGCGTTCTAACATCTCACAGTAGTATTGGCTATTGATAGTTCGCTGATCTTCAAGGAAATCGCAATAGACTGGACCCTGTGAGCCCCAAAAGATGCTCAGCATCACTTTACCGGCGGAAGGCTGAACCTTGAATTTTTTGCGAACTGGAGAGCTAGTGTGTTTCCACTCCATAATCTGCCTTTTGGTCTCAGGGTCGAAGTGATGGATCCAGACCTCGACGCCTTTTAACTTTCTGCGACTAAAAATCTAATGACCGAGCGCTGCTCTTCTAAGGTGCAATCTTCTAGTGGACTTGCCATGGTGAATTGAAAATTTTGAGGTTATGTTGACATAGAATGATGAAACAGCTTATCACAGCATATCCCAAGGTTGCCAACAGAAGATTGTACACATTCATTAAATAGTTTTAAAATGATAGCATTTGTCTCTTTACTTATTGAATGACCCCTCATATAAAAGATGGTAAGCATTATACATAAATAATTAAATAAGTGGCTGGTTTAAATATTTAAATATTCATTTATGATGCTTACCATCTTTTATATTATAATCAGTTTTGTAAAGTATTCATTTATTGTCATCCTCTAGCATAGATCCTCATATATTTGTTTTCTTTTAGCCCTGTTAAAGATCCACAAGTTGGATCGAAACGTTGGCTTTCCAAAATAAAAAAGTTTTAACTGAAAATCCTGACAATCATTTACCCTATCATAAAGGATAACAGTTGATTATCTCTCACCTCTATGATGATAATATCAATACAGTAGGGAAAACAATAATTTTAACCTTTTCCATTTTAAATGTAACCTTTTTTTTTGTCAAAAGTAACAATAAAATTTGTTGAGGGGGGGGTCGCCATCGTCCTAGGGTTTACGGGAAATGGCTAGAGCAGTCTCGTGGGAAATATTGGGGACACTCCCTCCGAAAAAATTTCGAAAGAAAAATCAATGGAATAAATTTTCGCATCTTATTTTCTAATATGTTTAGTATTGATGTATATGAATTTAATAAATATTAATTCAACCATTATTGTGGGTAACCACCTAAATTATTTTAAATAAACAAGTTTTTAGGAAGAGACTATTTAATTATAGATATAGAATGCAAGGCCTCAAGGTCTCGTATTATTTCAATAATGCACTTAATCATGCAGATTACATGCCAAATTTTCGCCTATTCAGGCATCTTCAGGGCTACTACAGTTTCGCAAGCAAGCTAGAAACAGACTGATTTTTGTAATATGATGAACAAAGCCATAAAACTAACTGACAGTATTTTTCTGAAAGAGGTAAAGGATCGAATTTTTGATATTCTGAATAAAAACCTTTATCCCAAGAAATTGGTTTCGTGCACATGGTACAAAATCATGAATGAAATAAATAAACCAAAGATGCTTACTAACAATAGTAATGATGGCCCCCTCCCCTAGCTCGGTACAGAACGCTAACCTATATAAATCATTTATCTGAATCCCTAAAGCAAAGCTTCATAGAATATGACATTAATGAAATAAAAATCACTTACAAACCATGCAATAAACTTGATCAAATACTTACCCCGCTCAAAGATAAAATTGCAACTGGTTTTAATTCTAACCTAATTTACAAAATTAATTGCCTGCATTGCCAAAATGCATATATTGGCATGACTACTCAAAATCTCTGTAATAGAATCTATCAGCATAAAAATTCGTGCACAGAATACAAAAATAAAAATAAAGGAATAAAAGAACCTAAAACTGCCATAGCTAAACACACTTCCGAGCATAAGCATAGCTTCGATTATGACAAAACTATAATTTTGCATAAAGAAAATTCTGAGCAAAAATTAAAATATCTTGAAGCACTATATATAGCTGCAAACATTAATAAGGTTGTCAATTTTAAAACTGATGCAAGAAATCTTAACAACTTTTTTGCTGAAACTATTTTAAACCAACAGTGAATTATTTATTCTAGATTTGCCTTTGCTTTTCATATTTTTCTTATATATATTTATAATTCTAGTGCATGATGTTATGGGTGTGAGTGTGTATGTATATATGTGTAGATGTAAAATTAAAATTACTTTATTTGAACCTTCTTCAACTTTAATATTGTGTTTATTTTCTATGGACCTTATTCAGTTATTATCTCTGTTATCTGAATTTGTTTGAATGTTGGCAACACTGTATATTTCCCTGTTAGCCCTCCTTCCATATGGGAAGGTTTCAGTCTGTTTCTAGCTTGCTTGCGAAACTGTAGTAGCCCTGAAGATGCCTGAATAGGCGAAAATATGGCATGTAATCTACATGATTAAGTGCATTATTGAAATAATACGAGACTTTGAGGCCTTGCATTCTATATCTATTATTTTAAATAATTTATTTTTGAAGAGAAAAGATTTGGCTCCGCCGGGAATCGAACCCAGGTCTTCCGCGTGACATGCGCGGTATGCTAACCATTACACCACGGAGTCGCTTCCAAACGGTGCCAAACCCTTCTCTTCACTGACACCTCTCCCAAGATCTCGCAAGTATTGTGAGTATTTAAGGGAGATGGATAATTTTTGTCCAATTTTAGGCATCTCTTGACGAACGTCAATAGCTTTGGAACTTTTTAAAATTTGACATAGGGGTAATAATAACACCTATAAAGCGTTCAAATGCCTAAGGTGTATGTACATTTGATTGCAGTCGACTCAGTTTTATTGGGACATAAAGGGAAAATTTGTTTTGTCCCAATTCGGCGGAGGACCCAATAAAGCGGAGATCATGAATCCACGTTGAAATGCAAATTAAAATTCCTAAATACACCAAATCACTGGGCTACCGTATATATATGATAATTGATGTCATACATTAGCCATACGGGGGGGGGGGGGGGACCCTGTTTATAGGTGCATTTAGGTGTACCTATTCTCGTCTATTAATTTAATGATGAGGTCAAAATAATTTAACTCTTAAAATGTATTTTATTACATAGGCGTTTTAATATAAGAAATATACAAGATGAAACAAATTAAAATAACTATTTGTGTACAATATAAATTATACTGATAAGGACAAAATAAGAAATGAATCAGAACATGTTTATACGTCAATTTTTTTAACAGGTCGGAATCAAGTGTTCATTGTCGCACTTGTTGTTAACTATGACCAACATAATTAGTGCACTTCTTTAGGACGCCTAAGGACTTTCTTCATTTCCTTTTTGTGAAAGAAAAGCGACTAACCTTTTTGATGCGGTTTCTAGCTTCTGGTCTCATAGTTTTTTACATTAAGTTCCAGAAAGTTTTGGCCCAATTAGCCGATGTTTTGTCCCAATTATCCGATACCACAATTAAACGGAGTTGACTGTACTTATATTATTTAACTCCATTTATGATTTCATTTTTTAAATGTTTTTATTGTTTATCTCGTTGTTATTTTTGTTGTTGACGAGAGACGACGGACATGGTGGTAGTGCACCTTACAGACTGGCCTGCTGGTGACCTTGAGGAAGGCCAATGCACGTGGGGGGCCACGTGTCGGTGGGATCAATACCACCCCCCACCACCTTTACAGTAGGGGGAAGGGGCAGCCCCTCTACCACCGTCTGCTTTGTTCCCCTTTGTCCGTCCCCGGTGTTCGGTGGGTACGTTGGGGGACTAGCTAGGTATATCGTGCTTGGGGACATCGTGTGCCTCTGCTGCATTATTACGATACCTAATCCTAACTTAGGGACTTTCTATAATTTTACATAGTAGGACCTTAAAAAACAGTGGTAGCGTATTCCCTCCTTAGTTAAGTACCCCTTTGTTTGACCAAATACCCAATTTCTGAAGGGCAAAAGTCAGAACAGCCGTTAGTTCCAAGTCAGCGGACTTGGTAATGAAAATTGTTGAATTGAGGTTCATAGGTGAAGTTAGATATCATTGTTCGCTTCACTTCACCTTTCGGTGTAAATAACTGTTCGTAGAACGCCGGTAAGGCAAGGTTCGGGGGATTATCTGTTCGAGGATTAGGTTCGCACGCCTTAAAGGTGCCTTTACACTCTACGAACCTCACACACGAACAGGTTCTACCCCGAACCTTGCCGGACCGGCGTTCCACGAACAGCCATTTATACTTAACCCTTTAACCGGGGAGTTCCCTTTTAAATTACGCATCCTACAACGGGCGCGAGCTCTTTCACTAGGACGTGTATATACGTCCCGCCCGGTGCAATGTAACTTCATATTATTATTTTTTTTATTTATGCTTAAAATAAATTGAAAGGCTATGGAATATATTCGTTTCCGTTTATTTATATATAAACCATAAAGGAAAACACAAAATGACAAACAAATAGCAAGGAATACCAACAAAAATATAAAAGTATGGAATTAAGAAATTATAAATTTTACAGCCTTAACCAATATAAAGAGTACAAAAGATATATATATATATATATACATAAATATAAATTAAATATATTATTATTATAAATATTATAAATTATATATATATATATTATATATATATATATATATATATATATATATATATATATATATATATATATATGTAAATTCACGTCGTTACATGTATCGATGACTAATACCTCTGTTGTACGAAAATATAAGTCCCACCCATTCCAAGGCACAACATACATTTCAAGGACGTATTTATACGTCCTGCCCGTTCACGGTATTGTTTAGGTTGGACGCCTATATACGTCCCGCCCGGTTAAAGGGTTAACGTGACGTTAAGCGAACAAATATGGCTGAAGCACCCAACGCTAGCGTCTGATAAAGAAAAATTTCCATCATCAATATATTTTATTTTATCTGAAAAATAAAACAGTAGGAGACGAATTACAATGGCGCACTAGTATCACAAACAACTCCTGTTACTTGAGAAAAACCGAAATCAAAAGTGATCAAAAAGCTCTAACACAGGCGAACAGTGAAGTACCTACCTAGAATACTCGAACAGCCTTCGTGAAGGCTGTTGGAGGTTGGGTTCGAAGATAAAGTTCGTAGAGTGTAAAGACAGCACTGTTTGTTGATCAACGATCATGAAATAAATTTATGTTTATCGGGATCACGCTCAACCGCCAGGTTTCGTTTTGCTTCGAGCTAACACTTGCCTGAATTTATTATTAGTTAATGATTATTTTTTCCCGTTAAATTATCCTCCGTAACAATGACATAATTCATAAAAAATGAAACTGGTGCGATGCCCGCAACTCCTACAAACCTACTCAAAGTAGAAATCTACGATTTAAATTTGTAACGCTTTAACTTGTTGCTTAATTTCGTCGTCAGCATTTTTTGATTGATCATCATTCATTTCTTTTTATAAGCGGCTTCAAAATAAATCATTATTCTTTTTACCGTGTTAGTATGTAGTAATTCCAAACATATTACTACCTGTTGTCTAATTTTATAAGAGTCGACTAAATAAAGTCAACGAACGATTTCTGTTAAATAATATAAAAGTAAAAAGCCGTTAATTTTTCGTGCATGTATGCCTTTTACGACTTAATAAAATAATAACTTTTATTCTTTCTAAAACCTCAGCATAAAATATCTACCAGATATAACAGAATACTCGATTCTTAATAAGAATGATGAGTACAATAAATTTTTTTTTTTTTTTTTTTATAAAAGTTTTAAATTATAACGATATGATAAAATATCTACCAGATATAACAGAATACTTGATTCTTAAGAAGAATGATGAGTACAATAAATTTTTTTTTTTTTTTTTTTTTTTTTTTTTTTTTTTTTATAAAAGCTTTAAATTAGCAAAAATATTATAAAAGATATACAAGAAAGTGCCTGCTCCATGAACTCAATTTTTTACTGAACTTCCGCATTATGTTCATATAAAATGCATAATTTCAGTTTCGTACGATTTTTTCGGGTGATCCCAAAACCTGAATTTCGGTGAAGTCGAAATTATTCACCATTAATTTACCTTACTATATATGTTTCATACAGCTGAAAATGTATAGTAAAAATAAATAAAATAAAAAATATGAGTCTATTAAAGGTTCTATGCAATGGTTTTATATGATTTTTTTTCAAAATGAAAATGCATGGTTGTACAAGCTGAAGCCATTAGGTACTTCCCGAAGTACAACAGTCCAGTGTGACGCGCACGCGATGCACACTGCGTCCACGAGAGGCCTTCGACGGCGGAACTAATCAGCATCACAAACACGCCACTCGTGTCTCGGAAGGGAGGGGGAGGGGCGGGAAGAGGGGGGCATCTGGAGGTCCGAAGGTGCCTTTATACTTGCCGGCGTACCACGAACAGCTATTTACACTTACACGTGAAGTCGAGCGAACAATGATGTCTGACCGCACCTATGCACCTTAACATAATAAAATATATTATATTATAATAAATTTCATTACAAATACGGCCGACTCGGAACTAGCGGCTGTTCTGACATTTGCTCAAACTTATTATGGATAAAAGCAAAGTCAGAAAAATGATGAAAGAAGGTCTAGAAAGCGTTTTGGGTCGTCATTGAGCCGGTACGTCCCCAGGACGTAGTTGGCCATCAAAGTCGCCAAAGAGTTTGTTAACCCGCAAAGTTTAAAGCGCTATTACCTTTCATTTTCGTCATTATTTTTGTTTATGTTTCATATTACTGTTAATAATAATAATAATAATAATAATAGAGGCTTAACGAACCCGAAGGTTCGATGCCGACACCACCACTCGCTCCCTGCACACCTCCATCCATCGACCGTCTTCCAGACCTAACTTCGATAGATCCGCCCTAACGCAATCCTCCCACCTCCGTCTCGGCCTGCCCCTCGGACGTTTCCCATCCGGCACCGCGCTTATTAATCTTTTCGGAATACGTTCACAGCCAAGTTTTGCAATTTTACACGCCCATTTTATTCGTCTTGCTGCAATCACGTCAATTATATTTACTGGGTGAAGTTCACTCAGTTCGGCGTTGTGTAAGCGTCTAAATTCTCCGGTTATTTCATCCCTCTTCGGTCCAAATATTCTACGCAGTACTTTATTTTCAAAAACTCTAAGCCGTTGCTCATTCATATTACTGTTATAAAAATAAATTAATAATTTGTATGATCTAGTAAATTTATAACTAAACAATTGTGAATGAATTTCAAGTAGAAAAAAAAAAAAAGTGAAGAGTAGTTCCTATGAAAGTTATACTAATCGTGGGTACAGGAATTTTCAGTTAAAAGATCATCATCAAATTACTGCAATACATTATTATTTTTTTCTTTATAAATTTTATTTTTAAAAACATTAGTTATAACATAAAACAACAAATAATATTAACTAATGAGATTATTTACAATATTTTAATTAATTACACAATTGTAATCCTATACCTAATTATTGTAATACTAGCTATAATTAAAACTATTTACATTTGGTTTGTGACATGAATGAAATTCAAATAAATTAGTACCTACATACAAAAACGAAAAAAAAAAAAAAAAAAATCAGTATATGCCCAAGCGCAGTGCAGTTTCAGCATCGACAAATCTCCTCGTTCTTGTCCCTAAAAATTGTTATATATAGTTTTTTGTTCTTTTACTAATCCAGTCTAACTGGATAATGTAATATAATAATAAAATATAATATAAGTAGTGAGAATAATTTTAAAATTAGACAAAACTTGAGTGAAAATTTTTAAAATCCACAACTTCGGCTATAAAGCAGCTTGGAGGAAACCAAAAACGCCGAAATGACCGTCATGAACCAGTGCAGGTGGCTGCCTAACTAAATTCAAAACTTCCCATCGCGTTTAAGTGGATAGGATGGAAGATCCCTGAGACGTAGTTGGCCACCTGGGCTCGCCTAGTCATACGTCCCTGTGACATAATCATACTTGGCGTTGAATGTGTTAACCCTCATCGACTGCGGTGGGTCGGATCCGACCGGAGTGAAATTTTTATTTCGCGCCAATCTCGACGGAGTGAGGGCAGAAAATTGTCCTTCAAGGGCACCTCGTCCTCTGTTGTTGGGTACCTGCTGACTCAATTACAACTAAATGGAACGTACCGTTTTGCACTTATCCCGCCTTTGGTCGGATCAGACCCAACCGTAGCAAATATGTTTTAGGTAGGATTCAATCCCACTTTAGTACTTTATGCTCTAATAATTTATTTTATTCAACCAATTCTTACAATTATTTATCCCTTTAGTTAATTTCTCCTTGCATGAATAACATCTATTACGAAATCTTTGATTTTCGATTATAGAAAAATGGCATTCAGCAAAATTATTTCATCCGTTGAAGAGTTTTAGAGAAGAATTTCAACGGCAATCTCTCTCGAAGAAGAACAAAATGATGACAGTGATGTCGCATCAGAAAATGAAGATGAATTCTTGCCCGATTCTCAAATTCCGGATGAGTTTGAAATTGATAAAAATAAAGAAGACGAGCTGTTCAAAAATTCAGTTCAGAAGGAGAACGCGTAGCCAACACTCAAGCTAAAAAATTCAAATTGGGAAAAGATGGAGAAAGCGTAAGGACGGACAAGCCTATTCGTTCAAAATTCGCCAGAGTTCCACCTACAAATGTAACAAAAGGGAACCCAGGACCAAGAGGAGAGGCTGTAGGGAGGAACGATAGCCTGGAATCGTTTAGTTATTTACTTTTTAATTTATGTTTTTGAAATAGCATTTTAATTTACAATTGATATATTAAGGCTTAACTTGAACTGAGGTTACGTTATATACTTATTATTCGTTTTTTATTCGTAGATAAAAATTAAATTTAATTGAAATTTTATATTTTTTTTATTTATAAATAAAAATTATTTTTGATTGAAATTTATTTATTTTGTTTTTGCTTCTCTTGATAGACATTAGTGCAGATTTTACTTGTTTCAATGCGGTTTTTAGTGAAAAAGGGGCTCAAAACTAAGTAAGATCGGATCCGACCCAACAGTAGCATACGTGTGACTGAAACCACCGTAGCCGACGAGGGTTAACTTAACTAACTACAAAGGGACACTAGCGCTATCCCCAAACACACAGGCGAACATATAAAGTACCCGTGCGGTTTCGTGTCTTTCACACTGTTCCGAACAGTCTGTTCGAGGGTCGCACAGTGTCAAGGCACCTTTATTCGTAGCATTCTTTGCTCTTTCTTTACTTTTGAATACGTTTATCTAGTAAATTATTCCTTACACGACCCAATGATACTTGTGTTGCACTGAGCTACAAGAGATGGCCACCGCCTCCGGTACCCCCACACACACGCAAGACGAGTAGCATCTTCTCTGCGGGTGGAGATGGGACCGGTTCTGGGGTCGCTGCCCTTACCGTGCCGCTCGGTCGATATCGCTCAGGTGTTGTAGGGCTTCACGGTCACCGTTCTTGTTTACGTTTACATAATATTTTTACATTGATATAAATTTTTTTTTCTTCATGCCTACAAACAACTTGTATTTTTTTAATCAGCTTTTTACTTTCACTTACCAATACATGGAATACAAGTGCTTTGACATAGCTAAAAATGATGCTTGCCATTAAGGTCATCAATGGAGGTGGTAGGAAAACTGTTCCGTGATCATTGTATAGAAGAAAGATAAGATCGGGGGAAGAACATCGACGGGGATAACTGTGGTGTAGTGGCTAGCATAGTAATACTAAATACTATTGGGTTGTCCGAAAAGTTCGTAGAGATTTTTAAAATAAAATATACCCATTATTTATTCTACAAAAAATGAATCACAAAGCTAATGTTTATTTATATGCCTTTAATCCTCATGGAATTAACTATGTTTTCACACTGAATTCGTCTTTATTAAGGCTCAGTAGTGTAGTTTATTGTAAACCAGCATGAGTGACGATTCAGTTCATTTTTAAAAAAGGGGAAAACGCAGCCCAAACTGCAAGAAAGATTCGTGCCGTGTATGGCAGCGATTCAATTACTGATAGCATGGTTCAGCAGTGGTTTTCGAGATCAGGAGATTTTAATTTGGAAGACCAACCCCGGGCTGGCCGGAGTTCAACTCTTGCCATAGAGGATATTATGACGGTCATCGTAAACAATCCACGAATTACTGTCCGTGAGATAGCTGCGGAGTTAAGAGCTTGCAAATCGACCGTTGGAGTTGGCAAAGGAGTGCTATTCCAAGACAACGTTAGGCCCCATGTGTCTTTAAGGACTTGGCAAAAGTCTCATGGACATAAGTGAGGGTTGAAGTAAAGCATAGATGTATGTAAATTGTTGATTATTTATTTATTTTTAAAACATATCGGTTTCTAACTCGCAAACGACGGCGGCGACATTCGGAAAAGTTTATTATAACCCAAAATGTTCGTCTCGACAAACTGAAAAAAAATTACACCTTCGAAAAAGCCCTAGGACCATTTCCGAAGTATTTCGCAAACGAAGTGGTTAATCGAAAAAATGAATATGACCGAAAATTTTCTCCTTGAAAACCTGAAAAGATTGACATTATTTAGAAACCTATATAAGTCGCATCGAAGGCAAAATGAGTGATTTTTATTTTTTTCCGGCGTAGCTTTAAAATGATGCCAAATTCATGAAATTTGATGAAGTATTAAGGAAATTATGGCGTACCGAAAAAAAAAGGCTTTGAGAAATAAGATGCTAATAATAATTTACAGATATTGTAATTTTCACATTCGGTCAACATTTTTATTTTATTTCCCAAAGTTGAAAATTCCAATTTCCTTTAATCATTACTGTTATATATGTGTATATGCCTAATATATCTTTGAAAAGATTAGGATTTTATAAGGAACAATTTTTTGTTTTAACGCATATCAGTAATCATGAGCAGATACTGTAGTAAGGCTAATTAATATTTCATTCAAAAATCTTTAATCGACAGTTCATTTTAGGTGAATGAACACTAGCATTGTTTTTTTTTTGTCATCAAACAGTAATATTTTTTCTATGTTTTTCAGAATCAAAATTTTCTAAAATCAAAGTAATGATTGCGAATGTTCAGCAGTAATTAAATACAGCAAGAATTAATTGCATCTTATTTATTTATTTTACGTTTAAGTAAAAATAAACTTTCTTCAAAGGATTTAAATTGAATTGAGAATTCACGAATGATCTCACACCGGGACTCTCTTATCGAGACAATGAATAGGGTCCCGGTAGTTTCAGTTCCGAACCCTCGACTAGATGGGAGAAATTATTTTCCATATCACTCTCCAGGCTCATTATGCGGTTATCGCTTGAAATCTTAGCCACGGGAGAACCCGGTGCCTCCCCTGCTGTCTAATTAGGTCCATACTAATTGCGTGAGAAGAAAAAGTGAGAAAGTGTCGTGAACCCAACTGGGCTAATTTGCTGAATCCGTTTACATAAATATGTAGCTAGTTTGATTAGGTTCTTTCTTCCTGTCTGTTTCTTCTACCTAATGAGTATCAAAGGACCAATCACAAAAAAAAAAAAAAAAAAAAAAAAAAAAACCATAGAGCCAAAAAACTGTCTGTTTTTAAGAAAGTTTTTGATCTCATGCGTTATACTATTAATTTATCACTCAGTAGCTATAAAACGGTAAAAATACTTTCACGTTTTCATTTGTACGTCTATGCAGGATTAAGCTAAATTTATATTTGGATCGCAGTTATGTAAAACTATCAATAGTAGGTATTATCGATACTATCGACAGTTTTAAACTATTGAACTTATCGATAGTTTTTTAACTATCGATAGTACTATCTAAAACTTTGTTTTTAAAGGATAAAGTGATAGCCTCTGCCTCTGCCCCTCTGAAATAAAAAAAAAAAAAAAAAAGAAAAGTATATGTTTCTAACAAAATATGCTTATCTACTCTATAAAAAAATCTGGTGCGTGCGCGCAACACACAACTTTCACTTACCAACTTACTTAGATTAGATATTGACGAGTTTTGCTAATTATCATTTCCTAAAGTCACACATTTTTCTACATTCATATCTTATTTTTGTTAATCGTTAAAGCCGTTTTTGAGTAAATAAAAAAAAAACCGTGAAAATGATACAAAATTTATTAAGTAAAGTCCCCCCTCCCGTAGATCAATTTTGATGAAATTTTTACAGTCATATCTCGGGCATATAAATACATCAAATACCAAGTTTGATCAAAATCGTTAAAACCGTTTTTGAGTAAATAAAAAAAACACGTGAAAATGATACAAAATTTATTAAGTAAAGTCCCCCCTCCGGTTAATCAATTTTGATGAAATTTTTACAGTCATATCTCGGGCATATAAATAGATGAAATACTCAGTTTAATCAAAATCGTTTGAGCCGTTTTTGAGAAAATCGAAAAAAACCTAAAAAGTTATTAAGTAAAGTACCATCCCTTTAAGTAATTTTGATGAAATTTATGCTGTCTCATCGCGGGCATATAAATAGATCAAATACTCAGTTTAATCAAAATCGTTAGAGCCGTTTTTGAGAAAATCGAAAAAAACGTAAAAAGTTTTTAAATAAAGTACCTCCTCCCGTTGAGCAATTTTGATGAAATTTTTGCTGTCACATCGCGGGCATATACCTACACTAAATACCCAATTTCAGGCTCCCACGGTTTATAGTTTTTGAGCTAGTCTGTTCACATACACACACACACACACACACACAGACACACACACAGACCATTTCGCGGGACTTGGTTATTTCGACTCAGGGGACCCCAAAACGTGTATTTCCGTTGAAAACCGGAAGTCGAAAATTTTCACGATCGCAATACTTCCACTTACTATATATTTCATATATAGGTAAGTGAAAGTAAAAATATTAACTGAATGATTTGCTCATAATGGGTTGTCCGAAAAGTTCGTAGAGATTTTTAAAATAAAATTTACCTTTTATTTTTTCTACTAAAATGAATCACAAAGCTAATGTTTATTTATATGCCTTTAATCCTCATGGAATTAACTATGTTTACACACTGAAATCGTCTTTATTAAGGCTCAGTAGTTTAGTTTATTGCAAACCGATATGAGTGACGATTTAGTTCATTTTTAAAAAAGGGAAAAACGCAGCCCAAACTGCAAGAAAGATTCGTGCCGTGTATGGCAGCGATTCAATTGCTGATAGGACGGTTTAAAAGTGGTTTTCGCGGTTTAGATCAGGAGATTTCAATTCGGAAGACCAACCCAGGGCTGGCCGGAGTTCAACTCTTGACATCGAGGATATGACGGTCATCGCAAACAATCCACGAATTACTGTCCGTGAGATGATAGCTGCGGAGTTAAGAGCCTGCAAATCGATGGTCAGAGTTGGCAAATCGGAAAGGAGTGCTATTCCACCGAGACAACGCTAGGCCCCATGTGTCTTTAAGGACTCGGCAAAAGTTATTAAGCTGCAGATGGGAGGTTTTACCTCACCCGCCGTACTCTCCTGACATTGCTCCTTCGGATTTCCATCTTTTCCGTTCCCTCGAAAATTTTCTACAAGGAAATCCTATAATTCAGAAGATGACGTCAAAACGGACCTTTTATTGTTCCTCAGAAGTAAGGAGAGTGATTTTTGGAAAAAAGGGATAATGGACATTTTAAGCGGTTGGGAAAGGGTAATCGTTAACGGTGGTAACTATTTTGTAGATTAAATAAATAAATTTTAAACTGTTCATCAATTTTAATTTTTGTCCAAATTTCTCTACGAACTTTTCGGACAACCCAATACATTCCTACTAACTTCATGGAATTATATACTAACAAAACAACTGATAGCCTGCCAGTCCCTTGAATGAAAATTACTTGGTTGGCATATAAACAACAAATACTTTCAACGTTTCTTATCAACTACCTGAGAACCAAGGTATACTAGACAAATGTAACAACTACGTCTCTTTTTCTTTAAAAACTCTGACATTCGAGGATTGCGTTCCGACTGCTGTCATGTCAAATCAACTACTTGACAACTTTGAATCTTGGTTGCATGGTTACTTGTAGAGATGGGCGTTTCAGTTGTTTTTACAAAACGCCAACGAACTGTTCGTTGAAAAAAACAGGTTGGAGAAAACAGAAAACCTCCAGACTAATGTTTCTATCAGGTGTTTGTTTTGTTTTATTGAAAACGTAATAATAGTATTAATTCAAAGTTAAAAAAAAATAATTTAAGAATAAAATCAGAAAATGTCATTAATTGTTGAAGCACCAAAATAAAAAATAAATAATCACAAACCTAAAATAATTTCGACAGGTCTTTATCGAGAAAAATGTTAAAATATTATGAACTCTTGAAATATTACGAAAAATAAACTTCTTTAATATTTAGAAGCTTTTACTTTTTTTTCATTGTAATGAACTATATATAATAACTTCCTGTTTTTGTAATACATATATTATTATCCATACACAGCAGTTTGGAGATATGTTTTAATTAGCACTTGAATTAACTGACATTATAAAGTAAGTCTAAATATTAAGTATAAATGAAAGTAAAAGTTTCACTTTAAATTTTAAATGAAATAAATAGAAATTCGAAAATAGAATCCAGAGAAAACCTAACGAAAAATCAAATAACGGAGCGCTAGTGGTGAAGAAAACAACTGTTCTTTTCAATTTCAGTCGTTCTGTAACGAGTTCCTAACGTTTGAGTAGTTATAAATGAGAACGGGAAGAGAAGGAAGTTCTATATTCCAACTGTTTGGGCTGGTTCAGGAAAACAGTTTTTCCGTATTTCATAAAAAACAGTTTTTTCAAACAGTTTGGCGTTTTTCTTCCCATCACTAGTTACTTGAAGAGGATTGCTATAGATCTTCTATAAATACAGTTTCTTTGACCCTTTTGATAAAGTTTTCATTCTTTGCAGTTACTACCAAGCTTGAAATTGATAAAAATTATTTCAAGGTATAATAATACCTATCCTATATTCACAGAAATGTTCTTCTCGTTCCCTGAAAAAAAGTGCAAATGGAAATGCGCATTATGGCTCCTATTGTTCCAAATGAAAAATTATACTATTCTGCCCCACCTCAGACTATCGATAGAATCGATAATTTTATGCTCGATACTATCGGAACTATCGATAGTTTTACACCACTATTGAATCGGTTTTTGTTGAATGTGCTTACATGTTGGGTTTGCAAATAGGTCCTTTTCAGGTTGAAATAAAACTCAATGTATTAGTGACATAAAATTTATTTTGGGTCTGTTTGCGAAGACCACCTCCAGTTACTTTATGACGCAACATCCAGTTACTTTTAGTAAACAGTTACTTTCAACAATTTGTAGTGGTCATAAACACTGTTAACCTCAATTTTTAATTTCAGTGATAATATTGGGGGTGTGTTGAAATTAGCTCAAGATATTTCTGACAAAAACAAGGCAAACGACGAAATAAATAAGATTGTGGTACAAATAGAAATCTACTTGACTCTTATATGTCTGAAATTATGTGGAGACAAAGAAATAACCATCAAGATTTCTTTAAGAAGATTATACAAGACATTGCATCATTTATGCCACCTACTAATTAAATTTGTTTTTTTTATAATATTAACTTTTTCATTAATAAATATTCATAGCTGAAATATATTTTTGTTTAATCTCATCTAGGACATTATTTGCAAATACGGGTTATAAATATTGTTATCAAAATAAGGGTTAAGGTACTGAAGAGTGGCTGATGGGCGTGGCCTGTTTTGAGAGGTTATGTGACCGTCATGTTATCGAACTCCCATCGCCTTTATTTCAGTTAAAAAGTGCCTTGATTGGCTTTAATAGATTCTAGCTTTCGACTCCCGCTCGCTGCGCTCGCTCTTCAGAGATAAATAAACCCCCAAAAGAGTCCTTTTCAGTGGAAATCGGGCCTTACTTTGAAGGGCGACTTAGTGAACGGCGCATAAGCTACACTTCAGTACTAGTGCCAAAATAGTGTTTAAAAGAAGTAACTGTTTGCTAAAAGTAACTGGATGTCGCGTCATAAAGTAACTGGAAGTGGTCTTTTTTTTTTTTATCTTTATTTTAATCTACAGGATATTGACCATTATTTAATATGACTTTTCCCCATCTTTCCACTAACTGTATAGTGGAACCGTAAAAAACGTGGAATGCCTGAGGTTAATCGTTAAAAAACTGATCCAAGCAGTTTTTTTATGTCCTATTCCTTTAGGAATTTCTTTCCATTCTTGGAGCTCTGCAGAGATGTGGTAGTCGCCTGGAGCGACCCTATAGTGAATAGGGAGGGTGGGGCAAAAGTTCTTTAAAAGTGCCTGTACAGCAAAGTTCGGGGTATTATTTACGGTTGAGTTTGACGTAGTGTACGGGGACTTCTATATCCGCCTATATTTTTGGTTACATTATACTATTAAGGTCATTATCAGAAAATGTGTAAACCGTACTTCCCAGTGGCGGTCCCAGGGGGGGGGGGATATTGGGGATCAATCCCCCCCCCCCCGAAATTTCGACGAAAAAAAAATAGTGGGGTGAATTAAAAAGATTAATTACGTATCTAAGTTTTACGAGTTTTCTAGGGAAATGTAGCTTAATTTTGACTAGAATTTTTTATACAGAATTTTGTAAATGAACTTAATGTAGAAGCATAAGCGAATAAAGTGTGCTGTTTTTTTTCATACCGACCAATCCTCCCCCCCCCCCCCCCCCCCCAATTTTTTTTCTGGAACCACGCCTGGTACTTCCGCTCCATTTTCAACCACTAAACTGAGAGCTAGGTTCTAGAAAGAAATAGGAACTATTTCACTCCTACTGTTCTTCTATGTAGGCTATGTTTTAGCTCCAAACTAAATTTATAATTGTTTAAAAAAAATTAAAAGTAATTGTTTTTTCACTCCCTCACCTTGTCCGACTCCCGAGCAAGCGACTTTCAAAATTCGTATTTTTTCAACAATTGATTGTTTGATTAAATTGATTAAATCGGTTAAGTCAGTTATTACTTCAAGATTCCATGAAGAAATAAGCGGTTTCATTTGTTGTTACCAATAACAATAAATGCAATAAAAAAGTTATGTTCAGACGTTTTTCCTTCACTCCCTCACATGAAGTGTTGCATGGTCTGAGCGTTGAGGGGAACATGGCTCAAAGCCGGGGTTGGAAAGAATCGGTTCAGGGAAGACCCTAGCCGACCAGGGGCTGCGATGGCACTGTCAGATTTAGGTTATTACGGGAAATCTACGCTGTGGTCAATAGCTACTTCACTCACTCACTTCAAAACAACCGGTAGTTTCCAAGCAATTTTCTTACTCAACTATTATTTTTCGATGGAAAATGGTCATAGTTTTCAATTCTGCAGTCCCTTTTCACTTTTAACCTACTTACAGTGATTAAAAAATAATAAAAACTTTGAAAACTTCACTCCCTCATTTTTCCAAAATTTTCTTAAATGAGGGAGCGAATAACTACATTCTTTGTATTCTCAAAAGAATTTGATTATGCTTTTGGATGTAAAGGTGACGATTCACAAATTATGGCCAAAAGTTTGTAACTGGAACTTAACTCTAAAATCAAGCTTACTTTTGGCTAAACGCGTTTGAAATTTTCTATTTTTGAATTTGAAATTGTTTTTATTGTATTTCTATTGTTTTTTAAGAACTTCTCAAAGTTTACTACTACCTCACTCACCCTTCACTCCCTCACTTTGAAATTGTTTTCATAATTTTTTAAAAGAACAATTAAAGGATCTCCTGTCTGGCTACTATTTAAAAAGTGAAGGTAATATGCCACTGAGTACGTATGAATTTTTTCAGCCCGAAATTATGACATTTCAATAATGAAATTTTAGGGATGGTTGAAGTGAAATGTACGCATCTTCAGATAATGGCCCATTAGCACTTGATCTGTCCTTTGGATTGATAAAAGAACTATTTACCCAGATATTTTCTAGTCTAGCCTGAATAGATGATGAAGAGTTCCCATTGTTGCGGTTGTCCCAGGGAGGTGAGAGCTCTACCGCAGGAGGTCGGTCGGGAGTACCCAGGAGCCCTACCCAATAATCCGATTAGCTCGGGTATGACTTCCAATCTCCGGGCCCCCCCTCGGCTCGGCTAAGATCCATCGGAAGGTTCTTTAATTTTCCTGGGATATGGAGTGGGTTATTCCATATTAAATCAACACGTGTGACAACTATATTGAAATTATAGTCCTTGAATTCTAATATTTTTTAAATTATTTATTACATGCATCAATGTAAACAAAAAAAAATGCGAACTTTTAGATTTTTTTGACTTAGCTTCTTAAAGTAATAAAAAAAAAAGACTGGTGCAAAGCGCGGAACACACAACTTTCACTTACAAATTAGATTAGAAATCGACGTATTTCGATAAAATGTAAACGCCATTCCTCAACTTCTCACATTTGTTAACATTTATATGCTTTTATTTTATTTTTTGATTTATTTTTTTATTAATTTTTTATTTATTTATTTTTTATTAAGGCGTCAACCACTAGGGTCATCATCGCCATTTATTCCAATTTTCGGTTTATATCTTATTATATAATTCTGTTAATTTTAGAGAGTCGTACAGTTTGTCTGTTACATTGTCTTGCAGTAGGGCCGGGGATAGCCGTGCGTGTTGGAGCGCGGCCCGCTTTAACACGCTCGAGCCGAACGGTGGCGGTTCGAATCCGCCCTGGGATGGTTGACTTTTATTTCGTGGAGGCCCCACGGAATAAAATCTCGACCTACCCACCATGATTAGGATAGGTTGGTTACACCTATAGAGTAACCCCCCGTATGCCACACATGGCCAGGAAGGGGTACAGAATTAAAAAAAAAAAAAAAAAAAAAAAAAAAAAAAACAACAACAACATTGTCTTGCAGTATACTGTATAAGTCATTTGGTATGTCTAAGAGTGTTCTGTATTCTTCGTAGGCTCTGCATTCCGTCAAAATATGCTTCACTGTCAGGTAGGTAGTCCCCAGGGATGGATAGGTGATGTTACATTCTCATGGAATGTGGGTATATCCATGGTTGAGGTCAAATAAGGATGCTGCAACACGGACTGCAAAGGATATTCTCTTCTTTAAGGAAATTTGCTGTTGGGATAGGAGCTGTTTATTGGGGAATATGGGGAACTAAGTATTTGAGATCGAGTTCTTGTCGTCTTAGGTCAAGGGGAGGTACGCCAGCTTCAACACAAAGACTTCTAGAAGGGCTAGAACGAAAAGCACTTGGGGTCACCTGTGGTGTTGTGGTTAGCATGGCAACCTACAATATTAAAGATCGCGGGTTCAATTCCAGCGGTGGCCCTAGGATTTTTTAATGGGAGTAAAAAATCCTTAGCTATGCCGTCCCTCGGATAGGACGTAAAATGGAGGTCCCGAGCCTGTACGATGTCAGGTACTCGTTAAAGATCCCTATCCTAATTATACCTGGATAGGCAAAATTTAGGACTCCCACTATAGCATCGTCCGATTAGCCTAAGCAGCATAAAAATGGACGTTAAACAAACAAACAAACAAACGAAAAGCACTTTTATTTTTATACCTCCATAAGTTATAAAGTATCTCTATTGCAAAACCCTAATGCTCTCAGTACTTTTCGATTTACTACAGTCAAGTTTTTTTACTGGTTGCTTGTTTTGACAAAATTTATTAAGTAAAGTACCCCCTCCGTTTGACCAATTTTGATGAAATTTCGGCTGTCGTATCGCGGGCATATATATACATCAAATACCCAGTTTGATCAAAATCGTTAAAGGCGTTTTTGAGTAAAAAAAAAAAAAAAAAAAAACCTGAAAATAAGTCAAAATTTACTAAATAAAGTGCCCCCTCCGTTTGACCAATTTTGATGAAATTTCGGCTGTCGTATTGCGAGAATTTTTTTTTTTTTCTTTTTTTTTTTCGGTTGCCTCACAGATCTTGGAGATCTTTAGCTGCCTCAACTAGCCTATTCCACCTCTGTCCATCTTGGGCGATGGCTTTCCAGTTTAGACTATCAGTTCCGAGGCTAGTTTTTGGTTTCATAGTCAGATAAAGTTTTTACATGGTCGGGTGATTGACCCAACACATAACCCCCGTTGACCTTGGAGGGTCTGTAATGAGGCGTCTCCAGTAGACTGACGGGCCTCATCACGCCCTTGGGGAGGGGGGAATTTGGGGGCGGTCACCCATCCAAGTACTAAACACGCTCGACGTTGCTTAACTTTGATTACCTGTTGCAACTGTCTTTGTCCACTCGGCCATCCCGGCCCCCGTATTGCGGGCATATATTAATTAAATATCCACATTTGACACACACATTAAATATCCAGTTTGATCAAAATCGTTGAAGCCGTTTTTGAGTAAATAAAAAAACACGTGAAAATGAGACAAAATTTATTATGTAGAGTGCCCCATCTAATAGATAAATTTCGATGAAATTTCGACTGTCACATCGCGGGCATATACATACATCAAATACCGAGTTTGATCAAAATCGTTCGAGCCGTTTTTGAGAAAATGTTAGACAAAATTCATTAAATAAAATACCCCCTCTGACCAACCAATTTTGATGAAATTTTTGCTGTCACATTGTGTGGGTATATAAATACACGAAATACCAAATTTCAGGATCATAATTCGATTTCGAGTTACAGTTTATACTTGTTAAGCCAGTCTGTTCACACAAACATACACACACACACACACACACACACACACACACACACACACACACACACACACACACACACACACACACACACACACACACACAAGCTGCGAGTCGGTTAAAGTAGGCGTGCGAAATAGCGAGTCTTAGTTGCGTACGGATACCTAAAAGATCGATATACGCTTTGCCGCCTGGAAAACGTCCGAGGGGTAGGCCTAGCCGAAGGTGGGAGGATTCGGTGAGGACTGATCTTGTGGAGTTGGGATTGGACAGGGGGGGGGGGGGGAGATGGAGGTGTGTAGGGAGCGGTTGGTGGTGTCTGTTTGAATCGGGCATTTGGGTTAGATAAGCCTTTGTTCTATTTTTACTTTCACTTACCTATATATGAAATATATAGTAAATGGAAGTATTGCGATCGTGAAAAATTTCGACTTCCGGTTTTCAACGGAAATACACGTTTTGAGGTCCTCTGAGTCCAATTAACCAAGTCCTTCGAAATGGTCTGTGTGTGTGTCTGTGCGTGCGTGCGTGCGTGCGTGCGTGTGTGTGAACAGACTGGCTCAAAAACTATAAACCGTGCGAAGCTGAAATTGGATATTTAGTGTATTTATATGCCCGCGACGTGACAGCAAAAATTTCATCAAAATTGTTCAAAGGGAGGGGGTACTTTATTTAATACCTTTTTAAGTTTTTTCGATTTTCTCAAAAACGGCTCTAACGATTTTGATTATACTGAGTATTTGATCTATTTATATGCTCGAGATATGACTGTAAAAATTTCATCAAAATTGATCAATCGGAGGGGGGACTTTACTTAATAAATTTTGTATCATTTTCACGTGTTTTTTTTTTTTTTTTTTTACTCAAAAACGGCTTTAACGATTTTGATCAAACTGGGTATTTGATGTATGTATATGCCAAAGATGTGATGCCCAACATTTCATCAAAATTGGTCAAACGAAGGGGGCACTTTATTTCATAACTCTTTTTCAACTTTTTACCTTTTTTTCGATTATCTCAAAAACAGCTTTAACGATTTTCATCAAATTCGTCGTGTTTAATGACAATTAGGTGTTCTTTAATATCAGGTAAGCTTTATTATTATTGAAATGTTCTGAGGGGGCTTAAATGAGGAAGGTGTCTTTTTTTTTTTTTTTTGCATATAAAGTACCTTTGTATTTGTTTATATGGAGGAATTATGTGTCTCTCGTTTCGCTTAAAAATAAGAAATGGCTAAATATGAGATATGATAAAAATCAAGTAAACATATAGAGGAGAAAAAAAGAAAAATATTAGTCAACTCATAAAACACGTTGAGCCCACTCATGCAGAGAATGCCTTTAATAATAGACCATTGTTCATAATTAAAGCCAATCTGTTCATTTAATGGAAATTATTTGTTTCATGGTAAATGAAGTTTTCAACAACTACATAGAGAATTATAAAATCAGACGACTTGGAGTATTATGCTTGCCGAATTACCACAAGTTTTTATTTAATAATAAAAAAAATTAGTGTTTTTTGTAGAGCAAGCAAAAAGAAAAAATAAGAAATGAATATGGAAAAATGTGTCTTTGAGAAGTGGCAAGTAACAAAACACACCAATTTCTAATTTAAGTAAGTTGGTAAGTGAAAGTTGTGTGTCATCCTGTGACATTGTGTTTGAACCGGTGTCATCCTTTTCAGTTTTCTTGATATAGCATATTATAAAAATAATCTTATTACAATTTTCTTCATTTTTATATAGATTCCTAATTCTATTGAATTCTTTTTAGAAACAGTGTTTTGTAGGTCAGGAAGTCGGAAGGTTTTTATAATATTGTAACGAGAAAAAGAAAAAAAAAAAATTTTGTATTAAAAGGAGTTCTAGACTTGGAACTAACTAGAATTGGAATTAACTGTTCTAGTACATGTTCGTGAATGTTCGAGTACCTTATACGCTTGTCTGGAACGTTCTAGACAGTTCTGATTCAGACTAAATATTGGGTTGTCCGGAAAGTTCGTCGAGAAATTTGGACAAAAATTAAAATTGATGAACAGCTTAAAATTTATTTATTTAATCTACGAAATGGTTACCACCGTTAGCGATTACCCTTTCCCGAAGGCTTGGAAGGCCCATTATCCCTTTTTTCCAAAAATCACTGTCCTTACTCCTGATGAACAATAAAAGGTCCCTTCTGACGTCATCTTCTGAAGAGTAGGGAGGGAAAAGATGGATATCCGAAGGAGCAATGTCAGGAGAGTACGGCGGGTGAGGTAAAACCTCCCATCTGAAGCTTAATAACTTTTGCCGAGTCCTTAAAGACACATGGGGCCTAACGTTGTCTTGGAATAGCACTCCTTTGTGATTTGCCAACTCCAACGGTGGATTTGCAAGCTCTTAACTCCGCAGCTATCTCACGGACAGAAAATGAACTGAATCGTCATTCATGTTGGTTTGCAATAAACTACACTACTGAGCAGAGATGAGAGATGGTCAACTGTTCTTCAATTACGATAGGTTAAATAATGGTCAGGATTTTCAGTTACAATGATATTTATTATGGTAAGCCAACGTTTCGATCCAACTTGTGGATCTTAATCAGGGCTAAAAGAAAACAAATATATGAGTATCTATGCTAGAGGGTGACAATAAATGGATACATTACAGTACTGATAATAATATAAAAGATGGTGTATACATAAATATTAAAATAAGAGGCTGGTTAACAAGATAAAATAGAATATGATATTTACCTACTGAGTCCAGGTGGATACTAAGACTAAAGGTAAAAATAAGGTGAGAGGTAGTGGTAGGGGGTTAGTTTGCCGACTTCAAAGGTTTATGGCGGGGAAATCCAACGCTTTTGAAGTGAAGGCACATGACAACTGAGTGAACAAAAATATTTTTTTTTAAACTAACAAAATATACGGTACTGTATACAAATATGATGAAGATCCACAAGTTGGATCGAAACGTTGGCTTACCATAATAAATATCATTGTAACTGAAAATCCTGACCATTATTTAACCTACACTACTGAGCCTTAATAAAGACGAATCCAGTGTGTAAACATAGTTAATTCCATGAGGATTAAAGGCATATAAACAAACATTCGCTTATTATGTTAAATAATTTAATAGGTTAATTTTGTGTTAATTTGCCGTTACAAGTTGATACTTTTTGTAACGTTGTTAACTATTTATTTTTTTATTATTTGTTTGGCATTTTAAATTATTATTCTCTTCTAATAAATTTATTTAAATCCACCCAATTGTTACTGTATAGAAGGTTGGTGATGATATTTAAATTTCTCCGTAAAAAACATTCAATACTAACACTCTTCGTTAAAATATGCAAGCTCAGTGCCATCTTGAGAACCGCTTATCGCCTGATTTCCATAGAGGTTCTCACAGCCTCAGGTATCTCCCAATCCCTTTCATAGTTTATCATTTTTTTTTCACATAAAATTTTATAACCTCTATGTACTGAGGCCTTTAGGTAATTTTATTGCTATCTAAATATATAATACGAATCGTTCAGTTGACACTTTTAAGTCTATTATTGAGTGGGCTATCTAAAAAAAATTTAAGCGGGCGATCAAATCATTAACGTTTATAAAAATTTTTAATTGACATTATACCCTCGGAAATAAATGAAATATTTTTCCGTTGACTAAATGCGGTGGATTGGAGCAGGTACTTCCATCATTACCTTTTGTTATTCTGTTCCAGACAACATTCACTCACGTGATTTTTGTAAAATAAATATTATTAAAGAGGGAGATATAGATGAAAAGAGTTTTATAATATTAAGCAATATCTCTTAACCGAAACTTGCAGATCTGTTTCATTGGTGGGGGGGGGGGGGGTTATCCTAAAACTTATGCTATTTATACCCTCGATTTATTATAAGCAATACAGAAGCTTGACCAAAATGTTTGTTAGTTTTTTATGTCTACTTTGTAGATTTTATGTTTTATAACACGGCAATATAGATATAGATATCTCTTTCAAGTTGTCAGGAGCGATGATGGATTTTGACCGGCGGGATATCGGATTATCGCATATTTTAGAGCCAATTTCTAAAAAAAAAAAAAAAAAAAAAAAAAAAAAAAAAAAAAAAAAAAAAAAAAAAAAAAAAAAAAAAAAAAAAAAAAAATTAAAAGATAAAGATAAACAATGGATATCTAGCTGGCATTGTTGAGACAAACAGCTTACCTTAACTTCTATGAAACAATATTTTCTTTCGTCAACTCTACAGTTTTATATTATGCGAATTCAGTGTTTTATCCTTTAGTAACAGGACAATGCCTCAAAACTCGATCCTTCCATCATTGTGATTGTGAAATCGACTCTTTACTAAACTTATCTACATTTCTATTAGTAAAATATCTATAATTTTATTCGCTTACCGGTTAATGGATTAAAGTTTGAATGCTGCAGAATTAGGAGGGGAGTTAAAACAGCGGTGAGTTGAAACAGTAGCGATTTCTTGGAACTTAAAATCGCTAGCGATTTGGCAACTTCGCTTATAAATCACTTCCCTCCGCCTGCTGACATGTCAGTCCGCGTCAGTGACGTCAGTCGCGCGGTTATGGGGTTCCGCGTGCCATGTGACAAAAATCGTGAAAAGTATGTTTTTTAACGTTTTTTTATGATGCCTATATTTTTATAAGGGTTTTGTATTTTGGCTTAAGTTATATATGTTTCGAAAGCTCATTAACTAAAGATTTATTATACATGTTTGGTACAATTGATTTCTGTGTAGTTGCTTCTTGATTGTGGATTGATTAAAAATTTGGAGATTTTTTCGTACCGAGGAAATTTGAAACAGGCTGTTTCAACTCAGCTCGTTTTGCCCGACGAGAACAAAAACAAGTGAGTGGAATGATTTCTGCAGAGAGGGAAACATCGGTTACTATAGCACCTATTCTGCAGAAGAAGAATCCTTTTGCCTTTGTTTTGGAGCCATTTTCAAATTGCAGAGCCAAATAAAAATGGGTGCAATGTCTGGAATACAACAACGGGGCTCATGAAACTTGCAATGGTGGGTAACTTTATGTTAGCCACTTCTGCTTGTCAGATTGACCCTTTTTTATTATCATAATATTTTTATTTTTGATATTTGTGAGATTATTGTAACATAAATATTTTAAGAAATATTGATCAAAACTGATTTTAATACTTAAAAAAACGTCTAAAAGTTAATCATTATTTTATTTCAAAGATTTATAATTTAAAACCATTTGTTTATCTCACTGTTATTTTAATTAATGTTAGGAATAGGACGTTATGGTACTTTTAACTACTTTAGGAGTTCTTTATTTGTATTAGTTCTGAAGTTACCTACTTAACTGATATATCTGCACAAAATATTAATAAAAAAGTTTGTTTTGTACTTCAAAAGTTTAATTTTAATAAATACCTTTATATTATATCATTATTTTTATTTTACAGACCTTAATACTTCTCAAAAATCACATGTTTCAACTCTCCTCAATCCCTGTTTCAACTCACCTCGGTATGAGGGGAGTTGAAACAAGTTGACTTGTGGGTTTTTGACAACAATATTTAACGCTTACAATGTCTTTATGTTTGCCATTCGCAAGTGTAAGGAATTTCCTATCTATTAGTACTGATATCATACGATTTCTGTCAATAGGATTTAGGGTATGAAACAAAATGTGAAAATTGTTTCAACTCCCCTCGGTCTCCCCTACTCATGGCTTTTCTGTATACTATTATATTAAGCATTGGTAGATGATATTTGACTGAGCTAGTGTCATCTATTGATTATATCTGAAGATCTGTTTACATGATTAAATGTTTGGAACCTAACGTTGCTTTGCTTTTTGACTGCCTCATAGCAGACAGACATTGCTGGTTCGTTGCAGTGTAACCCAAGCCGACCTAACGTCGGAGGACTACACTATACAGTCAGCAGCTGGCGAACACGGACCGCGAGCATTCAAATCGATTCTCCTCTCTCCTCGCCGGATCTTCGATTTTATCCGAGGCTTAGTTTATTGTAGAAAGGCGATATTATGCAGATATTCCAGGAGTTTTCCGGATAACAGATAACGCCGGTTATTTTGAATCAATGCATGGTAAAAAAATATGAATTACAGGAACAAAAAAAAAAACAGGTTTTAAAAATGATGGAACATCTACCCATAGGGTAAACCATACAGTTATTGACTAAATTTCTGTGGTGAAATTAAAAAAAGTACTTTTAATGAAGGGATCTAATTGAAACTTCCTATACCTCCTCTTTATCTATCCATATAAAGACTCGAGAGGTTTTTTTGGGTCAAAAGTTCAATAGTTTTACCATATGGAAATATTTATTGTTAAAAGTGCAAAAACTAGTCATTGACACCCTGTGGATTTAATTGTGAAATCTTCCCTATGGTTAGTTTGTTAAAGTCTAAAATCATAGATGATTTATAATTTTTAAACTATTTTATAAGATGATAAGAGATTCGACCACGGCGAGGAATCGAACCCAGGTCTTCTGCATCTACGTCGCAGCGCTCTTACCACTGAGCCAACCGTGAGTCCGTTCCGATCGTGATCGAATCTTTCTCTTCTGTGATCCATCCCTCCAGGTCTCGCCACATTGTAGCGAAGTACCGGGGGGCTGAACAATTGTCCAGATCCCGTCTGTAATTTATTTTTCTCCGACGTTTCTAGCTTCTGATCTATCTATGTGGAGTTATTATTGAATATACTACACCCATCTACTTTGTCAATACATTTTTATATTATAAACATGTCGTCGCCACCATACTAAAGTAACGAATGTGCAACTTAAAACCTATGCATATTCGGTACTTTAGCTTGGCGATGACGACATGTCATGGATTAAAATTAATACAATTTAAAAATATTTTTGGTGGTTCTAGATTTACTACATTATCATCACACTACTATTCTTTTTCTCTGACTGGACTTTGTCATGACAGACCTGCCAAGTCCATACAGAGACAAAAGAAGGTTTAGTGATATGACCAGGGACGGATTTAGCATGAAATTCGTGGGGGGGGGGTGTCATGACCCCCTGTCTCATAATTACGTGGTTGGCAACACCATTTTTGTATGAGGTTACTACCTTGTATTAAGAAGTACTGTGATCTAAGCAACCTAAAACGTTATGTTTAGGGCGTAGTAACTACCTAATTGCATTATTCGCTTAAAAATATAAAAAAATTGAAAAACCAAAATATTTGGATGGGGGGGGGGTTATAACCCCGTGGACCCCCCCCCACCCTGGATCCGCCCATAAGTGTGGCAATGAACTATATTTACTTCCTTCAAAAATATTTTTAAATTTTATTAAATTTAATCCATGACATATGTTGTCATATGTTATGGATTTGTTATAGCATAAAAAGTATTGACAAAGTAGATGGTTGTGGAATATTCAATAATTTAACTCAAGATAACGCCATGATGATGGGTCAGAAGCCCGAGTCGTTGAAGAAAATTTATTAATAAAAAAAAATGGAAGATTCATTTAAAAAAAACAACCTGATTAGTAATAAACTTTTCACGTCTAGTGAACATAAAATAAGTGAAACAAAAAAAGTTTTAGTTGATAAATTTTACTAAATTGACAAATATATACATACTGTACATTGATTTATTAAGTGCACTTAACTTCCTATAAAAAGATATCTTGAAATCTGCGTTTAACAAGTTCACGCCGGCATGTGCCAACGGTGGCTCGCACTAGACTGTCGCATCGGACACTTCAGTCATTAACAAAACTTTCCACGACGATCTATAACGAGGTAGGATTGTATTGTTTATTTTATTATTGTTAGATTGTCAATACTGCATAATGCCCTCCAATAGCTCCCGTCCGATAGAGAGAAAATCATGAAGTTCGGCCGCCAATGGGCGAGGAGCGTAAATTACAGTCCAGGCGTGAATGTGTTAATATGGAATTAAAGTAAAGTTTTATAAACACTCGATTTCACCAACGAAAGAAACGATCCAATATTCTTTTCACTGAAAAAATCAAGTGAAAACTGATGAATTAACAGGTGTAAAGGATTAATAAAAAATAAACAGGAGGAGAAGGTTTTTTTGGAAAAAAAAATCCTGCTTTGAATTAACTAGTTTGTTTCCCGGTACGACGCTGTTCTTCAACAGATCGGGACCGTATCTTTGTTTTTTAATTCCAAAAAACATTTTAAAATAATATTATATTAATCTAATCTTAATCTGTGGGTGACCACCTTTTTTAAATTATTTTTAAATAATTTATTTTTTGAAGAGAAAAGATTTGGCTCCGCCGGGAGTCGAACCCGGGTCTCCCGCGTGACATGAGCGGATATTAACCACTACACCACAGAGCTCGGCTCCAAGTAGAGCCAATCCTTCTTCTTCACGGCGGAGCCAAATCTTTTCTCTTAAAAATTAATTATTTAAAAATAATTTAAAAAAGGTGGTCACCCACAGATTAAGATTAGATTAATATAAAATAATAATAATATAAAAAAAAATTGACATAGGTCATTTTTTTTTTTTTTTTTTTTTTTTTTTTTTTTTTTTTTTTTTTCGGTTGGCGCACTAGGCCTAATGAGACCTTTGGCCGCGCAGTGTGGTCTTCTTACAGACATTTGTTTTGCTTGCGGGAGCACAAACAGCCTGGAGAGGGTAGCCCAAACCTCACGTTGCTGCAAGCCATGGTCACCATGGTGCAGCGTCAAACTGCCCATAGCTCCATAACCAATCCCATTGGGGCCAATTTGGCAGTGTCCTTCCCACCGATGGCGTCAGCTCTCTCGGGTTCAAGGACAGTGACGAACTGGTCTAGGTCCAAGGATTATGGTAGCTCAGAGTCAGCAGGCCCCGAGGACCTATATTTCTTTCCCCGAAGCATACCGTCCTTGAACCAAACCTCCGGACGGTCACTGACATCCTGGAAAACCACACCACGATTCTCGATGAGATACACGGGGAAGGTTCATCACTCCTACGCCCGGTCGGTGTGAGTCGCCTCCAGTAGGCTGACGGGCCTCACATACCCGGGGGTGCGGGTAGACTTGGACTGCGTGGCGTTCATTGGTGGGCGGTCACCCGAATGGAGCGGTCACCCATCCAAGGACTAACCACGATGGACGTTGCTTAACTTTGATTACCTATTGCAAGCGCCCTTGTCCACTCGGCCATCCCGGCCCCACATTTGACATAGGTCAATAAATACCATAAATTGGACAAACTTTGACCACCTCCCGTTACTCGCAAAAATTGCGTGATCGGGTAGTAGGTATCAGTGAAGAGGAAGGATTGGCTCTACTTGGAGCCGAACTCAGTGGTGTAGTGGTTAGCATCCGCGCATGTCACGCGGGAGACCCGGGTTCGACTCCCGGCGGAGCCAAATCTTTTCTCTTCAAAAAATAAATTATTTAAAAAAGGTGGTCACCCACAGATTAAGATTAGATTAATATAATATTATTTTAAAATGTTTTTTGGAATTAAAAAACAAAGGTACGGTCCCGATCTGTTGAAGAACAGCGTCGTACCGGGAAACAAACTAGTTAATTCAAAGCAGGATTTTTTTTTCTCCAAAAAAACCTTCTCCTCCTTTTTATTTTTTATTAATCCTTTACACCTGTTAAATCATCAGTTTTCAGTTGATTTTTTCAGTGAAAAGAATATTTGATCGTTTCTTTCGTTGGTGAAATCGAGTGTTTATAAAACTTTACTTTAATTCCATATTAACACATTCACGCCTGGACTGTAATTTACGCTCCTCGCCCATTGATTTTCTCTCTATCGGACGGGAGCTATTCGAGGGCATTAAGCAGTATTGACAATCTAACAACAATAAAATAAACAATACAATCCTACCTCGTTATAGATCGTCGTGGAAAGTTTTGTTAATGACTGAAGTGTCCGATGCGACACTCTAGTGCGAGCCACCGTTGGCATATGCCGGCGTGAACTTGTTAAACGCAGATTTCAAACTTTGTCCACCTCCCGTTACTCGCAAAAATTGCGGGATCGGGTAGTCGGTATCAGTGAACAGGAAGGATTGGCTCTACTTGGAGCCGAGCTCTGTGGTTTAGTGGTTAGCATCCGCGCATGTCACGCGGGAGACCCGGGTTCGACTCCCGGCGGAGCCAAATCTTTTCTCTTCAAAAATTAATTATTTAAAAATTTTAAAATAATTTTTACTTAATTGTCAACTATTATAATTTGTGTTTAGGATATTAGTTAAGTAATATAAAGTTGGATTAGTGTTCCCGTTATTGGAAATATAATGCACTGTAAAAATACATTAGGAATTAGACAGCCTACAATGCCCTTAGGTCGCGGATCCGCAAGTCAGTAAGTATGTAGTGACCTTGTGATTTTTCAAAGGGGACAAATAATACTTTGAAGGGTACGTAAAATGGCGGTAACAAGCCTCTGCGATGTAAGGAACTAGTCAAAGATCCTTCTCACATACTCTACAGAGTTGGGCAATGTCTAGATAAAAATCTGTCTAGATTCGAAAACAGATGGTATTTTGTTTTATCTAGATAACTATTCGAAAATCGATTACTTTTCAAAATATTCGAATATCGAATGAAAAACGATCTTTATTCGATGTTAGATGAATTCTAACCAGAAAATAGATTCTTCGAATACTTTTAATTAAATTCGAATAATAATTCGAATAAACTATCTTTTATTTGAATCTGTATTCCAAATTTCGAATTTATACTTCATTTCCGAACCATATACATACAAATAGTATATTTCTTTTCAAAAACACCGTACTTGTAACATAATATTGGACCCACCTGTAAAAGAAATCCGAAAATCTAACTTCTTTATAGTGCCCCCCCCCCAACCTCTCCACTAAAATACAAATTGAATATTTGTTTCAAAAACATCATTTTTGATAACATAGTATTGCACCCCCATGTGAAAGAAATCCGAAAATGTTACCATTTTCAGATTATAGTGCCTCCTCCCCTCATCTCATTTGAATTTTAAATAAATATTATTCTTAATGGAGACCTGATCATGATGTAATATGCTTAGGTAAGGGGGTAGACCGGGCGAACATGATGAAGCGGTTGAATTTGACTTGGAAATGCTATTCCATATACCATCAATTTGGTGAAATAACTAAATGAAATTTTTTAGAAATATAAGATATTTTTCTATCGAATAAAATCCTATCTTGTGTCTTCGAATAGTTTCATTATCGAATACAAAACTATTCGAATAGTTATTCGAATACTTTCTTGTATTCGATAAATTTAATTGAATCTTTGAATAGTTTTCATATTCGAATAAAATATCTTCGAATAGTATCTAAATACAATTTTTGCCCAACTCTGCTCTACTATAGCTAGAAGAACTAGATAGGCAAAATAAAACTCTCATTCATACCTGCGTGTCAGTTAGAGTGCAGTCAAAATAAAAGACATTTTAAATTGAATCCCTCAAGTTTATGTGAGGCTGTATATATGTACATTTGAGGGTATACATATGTACTCTATAACTTCAATTAATCTAATTATATTGGCACAGAAGGTTTTTTCACATTAATTTTTGTTTCATACAAATTGTGTTGTATTTAATCTCCATATAAGCTTAAATCTATATATTATTTAATATTCCTCTAAAAAAAAAAAGAAATATTTTTATTTTAAAAGATAAAATGGCGCCCAGTTATCTGTGATTAGGCCATATCAGGTTTATTTTATTCGCCGAACCAAACATCTAAGATCTTGTGCCTTATCATGGTCTTATCTTATCTGAGGTGAAATGAGCCATGATTTAAGTAACTTTGATAATTGTATTCGCTCTGTCATATCAGAGTTTTTTTTTAACAAGTCCTCTTAATATATTAATTTGAGTGTATGCCAATTTTTAATTATTCATAAAAATGTTTAAGCTATATTATTTTATATATTTTATTAAGATATTATTTTACTCTTTCTAGATTGACAAGGCCTGTGAAGTAGACACTCAGTGAGAGAGGAGAGACGCGTCCGTTGCAGGAAGGATGGACAACAGCCAGCAGCAGCAGCAGCAACAGGCTGCTCAACAGCAGCAACAACAACAGCAGCAGCAGGCCCAGCAACAGCAGCAGGTCGCTCAGCAGCAGCAACAACAGCAACAGCAGCATCAACAACAGCAAACGCTGCTAGTCAACACCGCGAACCTTCAACACCAGATGCAGGTACCCATTAGTACTTATATTTTACTTGTCTTTGCTCCTATTGGCTATTCCTTTCATTTTGAAAAATTTGTTATCTTGTATTAAGAAATTTGAAAAATAAAAATAGGTTAAACGATAATCAGGATTTTCAGTTTGAATTTTTTTTTTTTTTTTTCGAAAGGCAACGTTTCGATCCAACTTGTGGATCTTCATCAGGGCTAAAAGAAAACAAATATATGAGTATTTAAGTATCTAAAGTAGTGGATTATTTAAGTAAATAAGTAATCTAAAGATGTAATTAGATGCTTAAATTCTAAATTTAATAATAACTTTCGATTAATTACCACCTTTGGGCTAAGAGAGGAATATTTAATAAACAACAATAATATCAATAAACAAAGAATTATTATGCAGTTGAGACTATCCTCTATAAATGTCATACAGTTTTATATAAATGGTGCTAAATATGCAATAGAAACAAATGAAATATGCACATTATGCAATTTAAAGGTATCGGAATCCATGCAGCATATTTTGATTATCTGTCCAATATATAATCCTCCTACATTACACTATTTCAAAAAATATATTAGTGGTTCTGCTAACTTAGATATTGATTTTGCAAATATTGTAACAATCAAAGATTGGGAACAATTGGATAATATTAGTAACTTTATTAAACAAGCAATGAAAATAAGGTCTTTTACTATCAATGAGTAGGTAACTAATTGGCTGAGTGTTGTTGTTACTACAACTTCCATATAAAATTATCTTAATTTAAAGGATTAAAGTACATTAATTTATTTATTTTTTTTTTTAAGTTTCTTCAATTTATCTGATTAATTCTATTACTGTTTTCTTTTAATATTGCTTGGGATAACAAAAGTAAAACAATTAAGAATGTTTCCAGGCATTCCATAATTTGTATATATATCTGTAATTTATATATATAATTTAAACTATTATATATTCTTATATTGTACCAATGTTGGCTATGGGACATATAATTATGATTACATGTCATATGCTATTTGTATATAGTGTTTATAAATAATGATTCATATATCCATAAATATAATTCAATAATATAGACTGTCAATTGTATTATATTCATAAAAAATAACCTATATTAATAGTTACAGAAGTTTATATATTATTTAACATGTACTATTATGTTTCAATATTAAAATAATGATCCCAGACTACCTGTAAAATGTACAAGCATATATACAGTAAAATAAATAATATGAGTATTTATGCTAGAGGATGACAATAAATGATTACTTTACAGAACTGATAATAATATGAACGATGGTAAGCATTATACATGAATATTTTTTAAATAAGTGGCTGGTTAGCAAGATAAAATAGAATCTGGTATTTATCTTCTGAGTCTAGATAGATACAAAGACTGTAGGTAAAATAAGGTAAGAGGTAGTGATTGAAAAAAAATTTCAAACTGAAAATCCTGATAATCATTTAACCTATCGTATAGAATAACAGTTGACTATCTCTCACCTCAAAAATAAAAATAGTTATAATAGTTTATTTAGGTATTTCACTGGACCATTTTTTTTTTTTTTTTTTTTTTTTTTTTTTTTTTTTTTTTTTTTTTTTTTTTTTTTTTTTTTTTTTTTTTTTTTTTTTTACAGTTTTAGAAGTTGTAACTTGAATGAATGAATAAATGCTTTATTTATGCTAATATTGATAAAATTATTCTCAATTACAAATTAAAATATAATGCAAATAGTGGAACTGAATACAAATATTTAATTTTAAACAGCACAAAAAGATAATAGCAGCAAGCCCTCCAATTATACTTAATAAAATGTTTTTTTGACAATATTGTCATAATTATTTGAAAAATTAAAACCCTGCAATTCTTTTCATCCATACAATTCTTAAATGTGATTATTGGCCTTCCTACTGATTGACTCAATGATGCTATGATGCAATTACCTTTTTTAAATAAATATTGTTGCTGGATTATATAATAATTTTTTTATCTTGTGTAGTAAATTTTTGTGTTTTCAATTATCTTTAGGTGGTGCAGGCTGGCGGGGGCGGAAACGGGGGGCAGGAAGGCGGGCAGATCCTGGAGGGGCAGGTCGTCTCGTCCGTGGCCTCCCCTCAGCAGCAGCAGCAAACTCTCCTCGTCAACACGGCCAACATACAGCATCAGATGCAAGTGAGTTGAAATTATATTAACATAGGATCCTTTCCTTCAATGAATGCGTTATTCATTCTTTAAATTTCCTTATTCGGAATCTAATTGCCATCCATTAAGCGGCTCCTAGACGATCAATATTTACTTAAATATATTGAACAATATTTTGTTCAATATTATTTTTTGCCAGCCCACACGATGCAATATTATTGTTCAGTCATTATGTGGAATAAGAAGACAGCAAGTTGTTTGGCTATAGGATTAGTTGTAGCTTCGAAAAAGACGGAAAAAAAGAAGCGCAGGTGGATGAAGGAATGGTTTGAAAAAATAAATTTGTACACTCATAAAAATCTGTTAACCGAACCTAGAGACTTTTAAAGTTTTTTGCAACTAGATAGTACATTATTTGATGGACTACTGAGAATTCTAGAGTGAGAGATAGTCAACTGTTCTTCTTTACGATAGGTTAAATGATGGTCAGGATTTTCAGTTTACAATGATTTTATTTTTCCATATATGCCTAGTATTAAAAAATAACAATAAATTAAAAAATCTGTATACCAAACTCAAAGACCCAGTACCACTCCTAGACAAGTGTAATGTACTTTATCGTATCCAGTGCTCCAGGCTTAATTGAAACAGTTGCTATATCGGTGAAACCAAAAATTATTTTAAAAACGAATTTACCAACATAAATACAGTATTTCCACGCGTAATTCGTCTACGTCTAAATTAGCAGAACATGCCATTGCCCACAACCATTCCTTCGACTTTGAGAACCCCTCCATATTAGCTACTGTACCTAACCACGATAAACGACTCCTCTCAGAATCCATTTTCATCCATCTGGAAAAAAATAACCCATAAAACAGATAAAGAGATAATTTCATCCACTTATTCTAACATCTTCCGCATCCTCAAATCCTAGTTTTGATTTCATAGGTATCTGCAATTATCTCTGTACCTCTTGTACTATTATTATCTTTTTGTATTGTATAACTTCTTTCTGTATATTTTCCAATTTTTATGCATTGTTACATTATGTATTTTCCAATTTTTATGTTATTATTGAGTCAAGACATAAGTATTTGTATGCAGTACCATCTATTTTGTTAGTTTTTAATATTTTTTTCACTAGTTTTCATGTGCCTTTCCCTTCAAAAGCATTGGATTTCCCCGTCATAAACCTTTGAAGTCTGCAAACTAGCCTCCTACCACTTCCTCTCACCATATTTTTACCTTTAGTCTTAGTATCCACCTGGACTCAGTAGGTAAATATCAGATTCTATTTTATCTTGTTAACCAGCCACTTATTTTAATATTCATGTATACACCATCTTTTATATTATTATCAGTTCTGTAATGTATCCATTTATTGTTACCCTCTAGCATAGGTACTCATATATTAGTTTTCTTTTAGCCCTGATGAAGATCCACAAGTTGGCTTACCACAATAAAATCATTGTAAACTGAACATCCTGACTATCATTTAACCTATCGTACTGAAAATTGTTTTTTGGAGGACCATTCTTGCACTTTAAAAATTAAACGTAGTTCACTAGTATTGCGCAATATTGCAAACAGACGACGCAATATTTATTAGATTGCACAGTAAAAATCAAACTATTTTTTATTAACCCAATGTATTGCACAATCCTTCAATGTGATCTACAGACGCTCAATATTATTGTTCAATGTCAGCTATTGTGCAATATATTGACGTATATATTGATCGCCTAGGTGCCGCTTAATACATATGTCGAGTAATTCATCTTTTTGATACATTATGACTTGTTTCATGTTATTTAAGTTGTTTTTTGTTTAAAGAGCATCATTGAACATAATCAAAATTTGAGAGAAAAAAAAATAGAAAACCTTCCAGAATTTACACCATTCAGCTAAAATGATATACAGTCGACTCCGTTTCATTGGGCCATAAAAGGAAATTTGTTCTGTTCCAATTAGGCAGAGGACCCAATAAAGTGGAGATCATGAATCCACGTGCAAATGAAAATAAAATATGCCTGAATACACCTAATCACTGGGCTACGGTAAAAGTTTGGTATCTAATGCCATAAATTGGACCTATTTGTGGAGAAACCAAGTTAATAAGCACATTTAGGCGTATGTATTCTCGTCTGTTAATTTAATGGTGGGGTCAAAACAATACGATTAATTTAACTGTTAAAATGTATTTTTCTTAAATAGATGTTTTAATATACAAAATATATTAAATGAAACAAATTAAAATAACTATTTGTGTATTATATAGTTTATACTTATAAAGACAAAATTTCGAAATAGGAAATTAATCAGAAAATGTTTTTATTCAATTTTTACAATAGGAAAGAATCAATGTGCCTTGTCACTTTACTTGTAATCTTATGAGCCACATAATTAGCGCATGTAGGGCGTCTAAAGGACTTTCCATGATTGATTCCTTTTTGAAAAGAAAAAAAAAACGACTAAACTTTTCGATGCGGTTTCTTGCTTCTGGTAGAGAAACAGGCGTGGTCTTAGATACTTAGGTTACATCAATTCAAGGTTAAGTCAATTCTCTTTATTGGAAACATTTAAGTTCCAGAAAGTTTCGGCCCGATTAGCCGATGTTTTGTATATACACCCAACAAAGCGGTGATATTTTACCTATATTTGATTCCGTTTTATTAAAAATGGTTCAATCAAGCGGTGGTCTCAATTATCAGATGACACAATTAAACGGAGTCAACTTTACTTTGCTTTCTAAATATAATGTGAAGGAAAAAGAAAAGATGCTCTTTCAATGGATTGGTTTATGTTCAATAGTCTCTAAAAGAAAGAAATTGTAAATTTCAAAAACATTCGATCATTCCCTTTTAACAATAACAGGTCCATTTTAAATAAGATGTTATTTTAAGGTAAATATTTTCTTTAGCATACACACCTGTAATAGTACTATTGGCTGCAATTGATCTATTCCATGATTATATGCAGAGATGACCTAATTTCTAACCTTCATCTTATTGTTGATGATACCTTCACTGTATATTGTACTGTAGTGATTTGACAAAATTTGGTATATTTTATAATTTGATGGTGATATTGCGCAATGTTAATATGTTTTCATTTAATTTTTGTCAGTAACGCATATCGTAATACAATACCTGGAACCAACATATTGTGTTAAATTCAACATACCTGTTACATTGATACCCATTTTAAGAACACACAGTTAATGCTGTGACACCAGAACAAAACATGTATACCGACCATTACGAGTTAAGCTTTTCCAGATGACGAAGAGAAAGTACAGAACATAATTATATTAATAAAAGATATCAACATTTACAACAGTTACTTTAATGAATGCTATCTAACCGTAAAACTTAAGCCTTGTAACCAACTCAATAATTCCATGACTATTACCAATTATATCTCTAATGGCCTGTTGGGTTAATGCGGAATATAATAAAATGAATAAATAAAAATATTTTTTTGTTTATTAAAATTTATCAACTATATTTTTTTACTCTAGTAGGGTAAACCCCGTACAGTTATTGACACCCTTAAGGCCCGATGCAGGCGAGCGGCATTTTTCTGCGGTCCGGCCAATAAGCCTATAGGCTTGTGGTAAGGGGTACCTGGAGTATAATGGACCGATCGGATTACACCATTATACTCCAGGTACCCCTGACCACAAGCCTATAGGCTTATTGGCCGGACCGCAGAAAAATGCCGCTTGTCTGCATCGGGCCTAAGACTTCCTTTCTGTGGCGAAATTAAAAAAAATACTTTTTATGAAGGGATCAAATTGAAACTTCCTACCGCTGCTCTTTATCTATCCTTAGAAGACTCAAGAGGTTTTTTTTTTGGTCAAAAGTTCAATAGTTTTACCATATGGCAATATTTATTGTTAAAACTGCAAAAACTAGTTATTGACACCCTGTGGATTTATTTATTAAATCTTCCCTTTGGTTAGTTTGTTAAAGTCTTACTTCATAGATGACTTAGAGGAGGACCCTTCAAACATTAGACTCATGTATATCTTGTAATAAAATTAGAACTTGTTTATCTATTTCTTTAAGTTAAAGTTGGGGTGCCAATAACTGTACTGAGTACCAATAACTGTATGGTTTACCCTATGTTTTTTTAAAATATTTGAAATCTCTCGGTAAGTTATAATGTTGTTTTGTTTGATTTTTCAGGTTGGAATGTCAACCCCTCAGAGCCCGCTCTGCTCAACAGCTAATACAATATCGACAATGCAAGCACAGGGTAATTGCGTATAATTTTAGTTACATATCATAAAAATAAGTAGAACAGTTCAATTTTTATTATGAAATCTGTTGGACATATTTTTCTTCCGATAGTTTTATTAGGTCAATAGATAGATGTAAACTACCTCAAGTGGTATATGGGTGAGAGCAGACAAAAATATCATGTAATATTATTTTCTGTTTATTATTATTACTATTTATTATTACAACAGACCTATTAATCATTCAGGAATTTTGTGGTAATTTCAGTAGGTGGTACTACGAGACAACTTGTTACGCTTTTATACACTTGAAAAAAAATTCAATAGTTTTTGAGTTAATGCACAAATTAGTTTTCTTTTCTTCATAGCTCTTCCTGAGTTATCTATGAGAATGAAATCTTTTTTTTTTTTTTAACGTCCGCTTTATGCCACGAGGGCTAATCGGTACGGGTTATCTATGGGTAACCAACCTCTTCTAATCCATGGCAAGCCGCTGAGTCTGTTCAGTGAGGATTCGAACCCGCACCGCCAGCGTAGGAGTCAGACGCTATCCCCTTGGCCAAGCCGCAGCCCCATGAAATCTTTAAAATGATGCCTCAATCAATCAATCAATGTATCAAGAAATTGTTGGCCTCCTGATAACAAAACATCTTTTTGAAAATAATATATAGAAGATAGATACTGGAATACTGCACTGGTTCCCATATTTACCATTTCACATTTTTTTATAGTTTTTCATTTCATAGTAACCAGATTTCATCATAAAAAAATATCTTTTAAGCCTATTATTTATCTTCTAAAAGATCTATTATTAGCTAATAAAAAATAAAATAAAAAAAAGTAGCAGGCTATTCAGTGAATGTTTGGGATAGTTTGGTGTTTGTAGCCATATCAAATGTATTTCTACAGAGGTATAGTTATAGTTAAACATAGTTATGGCGTACCAATTAATAAACACCTTCTTGATTTTATTTTTTGATACTTTGTATTGCAAAATGGTTAAATTTAAGTTGTTTTTTTGTTTTTAGTTATTTTTTTATTTATTTATATATAATACATTTTTAAATTATTTTATTAGAAGATAAAAGATTCGACCACGGCCAGGAATCAAACCCAGGTCCTCCGCATCTACGTTGCGGCGCTCTTACCACTGAGCTAACCGTGGGGCCGTCCCAGACGTGATCGAATCTTTTACTTCTGCAATCCCTCCCACCAGTAAAAGATTCGATCACGTCTGGGACGGCCCCACGGTTAGCTCAGTGGTAAGAGCGCCCCAACGTAGATGCAGAGGACCTGGGTTCGATTCCCGGCCGTGGTCGAATCTTTTATCTTCAAAGATAAAATAATTTAAAAATTAATATATTCAACCAAAGACCATAAATAAATACATATATATAATACAATTTTTGCAGGTACAATTGCTCAGCAACCAGTCCAGGCTAATACGCCCCAACCTCAGATCCAACAAGTCAGTGATTGGAACACTCAGCGGGTAAGCCAGAGCTATATGTCATTGTAGTTTGCTCTTGTTAAAGGTTATTTTATTTATTTTAGATATTATTTTATTATATGTTTGCGTTGTCCGTAGGTACAAGTGCTGCAGCAGCCGATGCAGAACACTGCCTACGTCCAGCAGGTCTACAACGCCCAGGGGCAGATGCTCATGTCGGGTAACATTGCCCTGCATCCCGCTCCTCCAAACATGAACCCTTCGATACAAGTATGTTTAAACCAATTGTTATCATCAATATATATTATAAAGAAAAGTTTACAATGTGCGTGCCGAAAAGGCTCAAAAACGTACGACCAGGAGCTAAGTCGTCGTGTAGCAGTATAACCCATAACCATTAAGAAGTTTTCCGTTTTGATCTTGAGGGTGTAAAATTTAAGAGAAAAGGAGCAAAATTTTTAGCCTCTCGCACCATGTAATTAGGCTACCTTTACGGGTTAGTGAATGAAAAATTTAGTTCGAGCTGCTGACTATCAGGAAGCGCTGGGGTGCGTTTCACTCAATGTTTATTGTCCATTCATTCAGTTTATAAGGGTTAAATATTTTTTCACAGTTCTTTTAAAATTTCTGAAAAATTAAGCCTAAATAAGTAGTTTCTCCTTTGTGTTAAAAAAAAAAATAATGATTTTACATCTCTGCAATGAATTAGAAAACCTACTGGATTCTTTAACAAATTAATTTTCACATAAAAAGGCTAATTGATTAACACATTATATTGAATCAATATATTATATATATAAGTAAATTTAATGCAATATGATTGAACATTTCTGTACAATTTTATAATATGATTGAACATTTCTGTATAATTTTACCACATGAAATATCGTCAAGAAGACAATTCAAATAGATGAAATTTGCGAAGTTAAATGACATATCGGCATATTTCAAATTCTAAACATCACCGTATTAACCCTTTCGCAGCTAGGGGTGCTGGATGAATGTTGCACTGAGAAGCCAAGCGGGTCGGCCAGCCTTTATCCTTCCCAAGCTATTGCGTATAGGCACCCTCCACCGCAGACTGCCTCAACTTCTTCAACTTCTCATAACCTTTTCCAACTATTTCTTAATGTTTTATTTACTTTTTATGATTATATCATTCGACGATTATAGATAGATAGATAGATAGATAGATAGATACGTTTATTTACAAATTTACATAAATTACTAATTACTAATGTATATATTTTTCTCAAACGCAATTGGACAATGGACTAAGTCCGTCTGTCGAGTTCTCCATATTCATTTTATTTTATGTGTACATAAAAACGTAAAAATATATAAAAATAAACAAAACAGAAAAGTTTCCTCACAGAACAAAAAGATAAAAAACAAAAGGAAAACAATGTCTATGTGCATCTCTTATAAAATTTAACAGGTAAATAAAAGCTTTTACAAAATAGATAAAAGACAATTAATCGTATGTGTATTGAATTATATAAACCACTACAGATGTATCTATTACATGTTCTTATACCTAGTAGAAGCTATATATATATATATATATATATATATATATATTTTTTTTTTTTTTTTTTTTTTAATCTCTCTTTAAAAATATGTTAATGAAATTTTTATACTGCATATTTTAAATATTAAATTCTTTAGTCAGTTCTGCTCTATATCTTGTTCCTACTTTTAGGTATAGTTTTAATTTTCTACTGTATTTTCCGTTTAAGATGTCTATTGTCTCGTTTAAAGAAAAAGTAGACTTTCCAAAAATGTTTTGCCTAAGTTCCGCTAATATAGGACATACTGATATGAAGTGATGTGTGTCTTCCGGGATGTTTAAATTGCATAAGGAACAATTTTTATATTTTTGAAGCCATGGTTGGTAATTTAAGCTTAGCAGTTCTCCTCTTGCCTTGAATATGAGACGGCTATACTGGATGTTTTTATTTTCTTGAAAATAGTCATAAGAATAATCCAGGAGGGCATAGATACGGTGGTATTCTGCTGCTCTGGCTCTTTCTATGTAGCTATTTCTTAGTGCTTTAGTAACATTTTCCAGAAAAAGTGACCGGGAATTTTCTATTTGCTCTAAGAAACTATCATTTTCCAGAGTTAGTCCTAAATGTTTTAGAAATAAATTTTTTATGATAGATACCCACGAGACATTGTTTTTTATGGCATTTCCTGCTATCAATTTTGGAAATCTATTATTTTCCATTTTAGAGACCTTCACCAGATAGTCCACGTGTAATTTCAAGGTATCAATGAAGAGGGCATTACGTTTAGTCTCAAGATACAACATATAATTAGGGGTATTATGCGGTATACCTATCATCTTCTTAATGAAAAACCTCTGTGCTTGCTCTAATATATCTGATTCTTGGTATCCCCACACTTGTCCACCATAACAAATAATTGTTTTAACTGCTGCTTCAAAGATTAGATATTTTCTCTCTAGGTCTATCTCTTTATTCTTTATAAGTTTATTCCAGAGAACCATTATCGCAGTTTTACAATTTACTAACTTATCTTTTAAATGGGTTTTTAAGGACAGATTTGGTGTTATTGTGATTCCGAGGTATTTGTAATTCTTTACACACTCTATTTTTTCACCCTTGTAATGCCATTTTAGGGACTTATCTCGTTTATAAGTTCTCTTCCTGCATATTAAGATTTTTGATTTACTCAGGTTTAAATTTGAATTCCATGACATTCGACGATTATATCATACTGCTTCTTGACTGGAACTAGAGGAACGGGGAAAGAAGCCGGGCCAGTACCTGGGATTCATAGGGTTTTTTGGCATTTTTAATTTATTTTTCTATAATTAAAACCCGATTCCCCTGGGAGCTAAGACTTTGGTAACACTGGGCGCTAGCCATATTTTGGACGGCGTACAACTTTTGTTCTATTTCACTTAACAATTTACTCTTAATGATGATCTTATTTACTATAATTATTAGATTGTTCATTTATAGGTAAAAAAATTATAAATTAACAAAAAAAATATATGATTTTATTTATAATGAGCTTAAAAATTCACGAACATTGTTTGATTATGATTTAAAACTAACTAAATCAATATTTCATATTCAAACACGGTCATATTTTAATATTTAACTAACAAATTATAAAAATAATCTAATTAAAAAAATTATGACAGAATTCAAATGAGATATGACATCAATTGGAAACAACATAATATGTTATGTATTATTCCTATTACTAATAAAATTTTCTAGTACCAAAATAGTATATTACTACTGTACATGAACAATGAGAACATATTTTATGTCAATTATAGGAATTAGAATAACTAATTTCAAATATCATTGAAAAAATGCTTTGCGAATGTGCATGTTTATTTGTTATCAAACATTTTATTGGTTACACTTCTGATTTTTTATATAAAAGGAAATACGTAATTGAGTTATAAATATGTAATGACTTAGCTGTGCTTTATAAATGTTCTATAAAACATAACATCCAAATTAATGACAGAAAGCTTTTTTTTCATGCAAACTACAATTATGTATACCTGTAAACATTTTTGTTTTATCAACAGCTATACTGATAAATAATAATAAATAAAAATTTGAGAGAACGAACTCCAATTCATACTTCCATTTTGTTGAAATTTTCTATTACAATAGGGCGCTTGACGTACTATGGACGGCAGCAGACAATTTGCACTTCAATGCTTGTTATTATTGCTATTAACCATACCTTGAACGACTGAGATTCACTGTCACCCTTTTATTGTAGGGGAAGAATAGCAGGTAGAATAACTTGAACCCATAAAGTCGTTGGAAATTCCCATTTCCTAATAATAGCCAAAACACCTATCTGCCGTCAAACGGACGGCATAGCGCCCGCTGGAGGGTTAATAACTTCTTTCATTAATTTCAGTTCTCTATCTGAATTTATTTTATCAATAGAATTAATTTTTAGGTTATCACTGCCGGTAAGCCATTTCAATCAAACCAGATCACGTCCCACGTCTTAGGAAAACCTGTCATCGGAACACAACAAGGTTAGTCCTCTTATACATATTTTATTTAATTTCTATCTTGTCGCTTTTAATGTTAACTAATTAGATTTTTTTCTTTTTTTACAGCATCGTTTCCCAGCTATGCGACCATCCCAACCACCACAAATCAAACCCTGGTCATTGGCCAGCTAGGCGTCATCAGCTCACAACCGTCCATTTTACCCCATTCGCAGCAAAAGCAACAAGATTTGCAAAAGGTATTTATTTCAAGACATTTTTTAGCTTTAACCTATTGCAACTGGTATACCAAATGGAAAACCGACATATCTATATAAATAAAGATGAAATTCTGTTTGTTTGTTTGTTTGTTTGTTCTTTATAGAAATCCATACCGTTTGTCCTAAATACTCCAAATTTCGCTCAGTGGTTCTTTGATACCAGGTGCAAACACCTGTTCATATTGAAATTACATAACTTCAGCTGATATTCTTTATTGTTATAAAAATCGTAATGATCTCGCTTTACGATGATTTTTTACAAAATAGACCATTTCATTAGAAAAATGAAATTCCCCGGGTGAAACCGGGATATACAGCTATAATCTATCTAAAGATGAAAGTGAAATTCTTCATAGAAATCCATACCGTTTGTCCTAAATTCTCCAAAATTCGCTTAGTGGTTCTTTCATACCAGGTGTGAACACCTGTCCATACTAAAATTGCATAACTTCAGCCAATCTCTAGGTATATTCTTTATTGTCAAAAAAATTGTTATGATCTCCCTTTACATTGGCTTATAAGAAATCGACCGTTTGAGTCGAACAAAACGAAAAAAGTCTCATTTTATAGATTTAAAAAATCAAATTCCCCGGGTGAAACCGGTATATACAGCTAGTTTTAAAATAAAATCAAAATTTAGAAAATTTATTAATATTTGTTTTAGTTTATTTGTCATTTTTATTAAATTACTAGCTGTATATCCTGGTTTTACCTGGGAAATTTCATTTTTCTAATGAAACGGTCGGTTTCGTAAAAAACCAATATAAAGCGAGATCATAACAATGTTTATACCAAGAGAGATATAACAAGAATATACCTAGAGATTGGCTGAAGTTATGCAATTTTAATATGGACCGGTTTTTGCACCTGGCATCAAAGGACCACTGAGCAAAATTTGGAGGATTTAGGACAAACGGTAAGGATTTCTATAAAGAACAATCAAACAAACAGAATTCATCTTTATTTATATAGATAGTTAACAATGAAAATTTAATATATATGGACTCAAGAATTTTAGTGAAAATCGAGTTAGATGCGGAATATGGTATTTTTGAATAAGTTGTCATGGATAGCGATGGCTAATAAAGATTTTGTCAGCACCCGTCAACTACTCTATTTAGGCGGGCGTTGTCTTCTACACCACCATAAATCAACAGTCTTTCCCTTAAATTTTATTCTCACATCAAAAATCATAGTTTATGCAATAAGCGAGCTAATTTCATTTTTCTAATGAAACAGTCGATTTCGTAAATAAAACAATGTAAAGCGAGATAAAAATGATTTTTATAACAATAAAGAATATACCGAGAGATCGGCTGAAGTTATGCAATTTTAATATGGACAGGTGTTCGCAACCGGTATCAAAGTACCACTGAGCAAAATTTGGAGGATTTAGGACAAACGGTATAGATTTCTATAAAGAACAAACAAGCAAATAAATAAACAAACAGAATTTCATCTTTATTTATATAGATATTAAATGCTAAATTAGCACATTTAATAATATGTTATTCAAAAAATAATACTAGTGACTAATCACAATCACTAATAATAGTGATTATGGTTTCTTAAACTGAAATATTTGCTCTTCTTAACTTGAATAACCATTCAAAATTCAGGATTCATTTATAAGATTAAATGAAGTACTAGGAATGTCATTTTTTCTCTTATATAGGTTATTTGGAGTTATTCACCTATAAAACTTTCAGAAAAGTGTTCTCCAGTATTAATTTTCAATAAATAAAGTAATGTTTTTACTCTTGTTTACTTATATTGAAGTTATTATTAATAGTTCTGTTTTGTTCATGCAGTATGTAACAGCGTGCCAAAACCGTGGCGTGACAGCGACCAGCAATGGAGTCCAGCTGCCGTGGCAGTTCAACCCTGCCCAGCTACCTCAGGTGTGGACGACCAGTCCTCATCACCCCCAGGTAATTACGTTGATATTTCTTATTTAAGGATTTTTTATTGAAGCATTTTACTAGTTCCCATATGTTTCTAATACACTAGATCACGCTGATAAACGACAAACATCAGAAAACATGCTTCTTCTTGTGTTTGTTACATGACGAGCTCTATCCAAGCTTCCTTTCCTGGTCAAAAGGTTGTTTTCTAGGGATATGGTTATTATAAATAACCTGCTTAGCAGTTAAATGTGTTATAATTTCCTTAACCCTTAGCTTGGCAAGGTACCATACATGACACCATGATTTTGTGAATTTTTTCCACGCTCCAGGATGATTATTTTTGTTTCGTTTCTTTTTCACCGTCTAGGGAATTTATCTAAGAAGTGATTTGATTGTATTGATTAATAGTGGCAGCTAATTTAGCCGAGCTAACAAGTAAAACCTTCTTCAAGATCAACTCAAAATGGCGCTACATACAGGAAACAGAAGTTTTGTAATATTTGATCTAATTGACATAAAAGGAACCTTTTTCTATTTCTTTTTACTGTTTTTGATGTATTATATCATTAATTTAATAATTATAATCCCTGAAACACAAAATTCCATTTATTTGATGAAAAAATCGTGCAAAGTACCATACTAATAAACTTTTATGTATTTACGAAAAAAAAGTTTTTTTTTTCAGATTTTTGTTATTTTAGCCCTCAACTGACAGAAAAATATCAAACATTTAAAAAAATCACTGTGTATCTATTCTTGCCTAGCTAAGGGTTAAATAGTAATAGCCTGGTTATAACCGAAGAAAAATGTTAAAAAGTTTCTTTGTAATCTTAAAGTGTCTTTTTTTTCTTTCTATTTTTATTGTAAGTTCATATTTTTATCATAATTTCACCAAGAAAAAAAAAGACATATTTTATGATGGAATAAATAAAATTATGCCTTTTTTTTTTTTTTTTTTAAGTTAATGATTTAAATTGAAATAATCATGGATCTTAGTTCTTTCGATAGAAACAAACAAACATTTCTAAAAAGTGATCAGCATGACAGTTTATTTTGCTCTCTTTGAAATTGGATGGAGCTGGTTTTGTTCATCCATCTATCTTTATATCAATCAATTATTGATCTTAATTCATAATAATTAATATCGTAAGAGGTATGAAATAATTGCTTTTCATTAATTTTGAACAATGCATAGGAGAAATTGATATGGATAGATATAATAATTTTGACCTTTTGTGAGATTATTTCCTCTTTTCTTTTGAGATAATGTAGGAATGTAAAGTTTCTAAGGAAGTATATTAACACATTATGAGTGGCTAGCTTAGGATATAGGACAGTGCTGCGTAGCGGGCCAATTTGCCAGCTAAGCAAAATATATGCATGCGTGTGAAAATAAATTGATAGACATAAATGCAATGGTTAGATTTTTGCTAAATTTGGTAATGGGTCTTATCGGCAACTGTATTTTATTTATATTTTTATATTTGATAAACATTGTAGAATACAGTCAAAATCGTTTATAACGACACGGGCTATAACGTAAAATCGGATATAACAAACAAAATAATCGGCCCCATGAAATAACATACAGAAAAAAACAATATCGCTTACAACGGACATCGGTTATAGTGAACACTTTCTTGGAACAGTAGCAGTTAAAATGTCGCTTACAGCGTACATTTCAAGTCTAAGTTCTACGAAATGAAGAAAAAAAATTTTGTTTACTTTACATGAATGCACTCAATGCATGAATGTCTCAATTCAGTTCTCTCTTGTCTTTATACACGGAAACATGCCATGACAACAGTGTATGTACGATTGATGAACAGTTTGGGATAGTTTGCCGAGTCAATTCCGCGAGTACCATTGCCCGTGAATTAAAAACATCTCGTTCAACTGGATATGAAACTCCAGTAATTGTCAACTAATCTTTCTCGGTTGTCTCCACTTCAATTGGAAAAAATTTTTTTTCCGAACTACGAGGAAGGCGACAGGCAAGAATGACAGATTTTTTTATTTAACTTACTTATTTATTTGTAATTTTGGATTTGATAATATGTATTTTCACCCTTTTCTCATTATACATTTTTTAATTTAATTTAATTTTTTATAAAATTTTAAATGTCTAAATTTTGGAATACCAAGATTTTGACATTTTTCATTATGAGTATTGGTTATTTAGTACTTTTTAAGTACTTTAATTGTTATTAGAGGGCATACTTTAATATTTTGACAAGAGGGCACTGTCCCCCCCAATATTTTGGCAGGAAAGGACCCAATGTAAAGAATTAAATAAAAATGGGATTTTACGAATTTATCCTAGTTTAACCAATAAAATATAACTATAAAATATTAGTTAATATCAGCAAACTCTATTGTTAAAAGCGTAGTCAGGTAAGATATTATGCACTTAAATTGACGTAAGATTAATGATGTACTTAAATTACGTAAGATGAAAATATATATCCATAATGCTCTAACACACCCAAAATTAAGACGAAGTGACTATAGGGACCAGATTAACACCGTTTACAGCGAACTGTTCGTTATAACCGATAATACTGCTTAAAGAGAACATCGGCTATAACGTACGAAAACCTGCAGTTCCTTGAAGTTCGTTATAAACTATTTTGACTGTAATTTAAAATGATATTTCAGAAAAATACTATTTTAAATATTTACAAAAATGATAAGGGTTTGAAGACTTTAATGAAGTATTATTTGGAACCGACAAATAAATTCAGAAATTCATGAGATCCTGCAGGACTCACAGGTTTTATAAAAATACAATATTACTGGTCGAGTTTCTTATGAAAAAAATTTACAAAGCATTGCAAAAATATAAAGTTATATATATACAGGACAATATTATACCATTTGGTTGTAAAAAAAGTTCGTAGCGTTTTTTAAGAATATATTTAATTAAAAATTTCAGATACATGTAAATATTTTTAATCAATGATATATGATCCATTTTGATCTATAACTTGTTTCCATCTTTCAGGTAATTTTGTAATTCCATCCTCCCAGAACTGTTCAGTTTTCTGCGCGATGAACTCGTCTATGTGCTTTTTACAGTCATCGAGCGAGTTATATTGTTTCCCGTTGAGGGAGTTTTAAAGAGACCGGAATAGGTGGTAATCTGTTGGGGCAAGATCTGGTGAATAGGGTGGGTGGGTTATCACATCCCAGCCGAACTCCAACAATTTTTGCCGAGTCTGGAAAGTGTGAGGAACCCATACATCGCTTCGAGAAACATATCCCGCAGATTCCAAATGATTTGAAACACTTTTATGTGATATGCTAAGTGTTTTTGCGATATCCCGGGTCGCATAGTGAGGGTTATCGGTCACTAATTGTTGAATTTGTTCGTCATCAACAGTTGAAGGACGACCAGAGCGCTTGGCGTCTTCCAACTCAAAATATCCGGTTCTGAACCGAGCAAACCACTTAAGGACAGTGCTTTCCCCTACGGCGTCATCTCCATACACGCTGCAAATTTTGTTGACCGTCTGTGCAGCGGATTTTCCTTTTCGGAAATAAAATAGCATTATATGGCGAAAATGAATTTTTTCCTCCTGCATTTTGGACCAACACAATACATTTGAACAATAGAAGATCCCGGTTGAAACTGATGCATAAAAGTAAAGTAAACAGGATTAACAAACACAGAAAGGACTAAATTAAAATAATGAAAAACGCTACGAACTTTGTTTACAACCCAATATTTATAAAGTTACGTATAGTCAAGGATAGTTCCTAATATTTTTCTTCATAAAATTTTTCATAATAAACGAAGTTAGGAAATATAAGCCTACCTGAAAGAGAAGCAAACAAATTTTCTTATTTATGATGACTCTGTATGTAATGTGCAATGTGTTCCTGGTAAAAATACACTGATCCATATATTTGATAAAACATTATTCTTCCATTGTGTCACTTAAAATCATTTATTTTAAACGGGTACTCATACCTGCCCACTTTTAAGAGGCAATGTGCGAAACGGGTTCTAGTACCTGCCCCGATTATAAGTGGCAATCCTTGCTACGGGTACAAATACCTGCCCCACTCATAATGTGTTAAGATGATATTGTTGTGGATTGTTTGACAAGGTGTAAAATTTAGCCTTTTGCTTTGAAAAAGTATTTAAAATTTTGGATAGTTGCTTACAATGTCTTGAATCCAGGTTTGCTTTTCCTCGATTTCTTTCCTGGTTAAACGAGTACAATTGCTACATTTGACTTAGGGCTCATTAGCATTGTTTCTAAGCCCCTTCTTTCTAGTGCATTAGTTATTTCATAGCTTTCTATTCTCAAGTTATTATGTGTGTAGCTCTCGATTCAGTACTGTTTATTAAAATATTTTTTAAGACAATTTTATATATATATATAATTAAAGCAATAAATCAATTTTTTAATTCTACCCTGTGCCTCTGTTAGTTCTACCTCAAAAGTTACCTATTTTCTGTTACAGGTGATAACTGCCCAAAACCCGATCTTCATCCGCGGCCCCCACCAGGAACAGCCGATGTTCATCCAGAGCCCCCCACCCCAGCAGCAGCAGCAGCAACAGCAAGTCTCTCGTGAGTCTCTTCTTAACAATCTCCCTAATATATTTTTAATATGCCATCTTTAAAAAGATGATGATTGTTTGAAAAGGATGTTAATAATTCAGAAAGAATAGAGAATATATCGGGTATTTAGGATAGGAAATTACAGTAGATTCTGCTGTCGGAAAAGTATCTCTTTCCCGACTACAGAATTATTTATTACAATAATTCTTTCGTCCCATTGAATAAATGATTAAGTCAAATTTAGCCCGAAATGGGTTACGTGGCTAAAAAGGTAAGATATATGGAGGCAGTTTCTTCATTGTGGAATAATTGTACAAGTGAATAGGTCCTTGCAAAAAGGACTTCAGTCGCATTTTTTCCAATATTGAGCTATCCATGGAAATCGTATCTGTATATGTAGCCTCATGTTTTTGTGCAAGCAGGACTTAAGTCCCATGATCCCATATGCCATATATAGAACTTAATATATTTTTTAGAAAATCAATGTATTTTTTCATAGTTTTCCGAAAATTATGTTTTTGTGACTGAAGCCCTATTTGCAGGGATCCGTGCCTTAGTCAGGCTTTCATTTGTGTTAAATCTGTTTAATTGATCGGTGTAAAATTGTTTAACTCTAATATCTAATATTGTCGATAAGATCTATTCAGGTGGTTTTAATGAGAGTAATCAGTAACTACTAATTTGGTATTTTTGAAAAAATTTTAATGCTTGATAGTGATAACCTGATTTTATATTAATACTGTTAAAACTTTCAAAGTTGTGCCCGGAAAAGTTAGGAAATTCAACTTAATCACTTATTCATGGGATAAGTGATTATTAAAAACATGAAATGAAGGGATCAGGGCAAAATAGTGCCGAGTAACATTTTTAACAAAAATGAATTGTAGCTGCAGTCTGCTGTATGTTACGTAGGACTATATGTCTATGAAGGAAATGCCACCTAAATATATCTATAGAGGCTCTATATAGTCATATTTAGGTGGCATTTCCATCATAGACATATAGTCCTACGTAACATACAGCAGACTGCAGCTACAGTTTATTTTTGTTAAAAATGTTGCTTGTCACTATTTTTCCCTGACCCCTTCAAATATGCACACTTGAGAAATATGAAATTTGAATATTGATAGTTTATACTTTACTGGAAGACTTTTTTAAAATTCCTTTTGGTCTTGGACAGTGAGGTGGCCAAAGTAAGAAGTGCTATCTGACATTATTAATTATTTTGACGAGATTTTAAGGAATCGATATATTGTATAGTTATAACATATATTTTGTACACCTGAAGATGAGGCAATGAGCCTCGAAACGTTGTGATGTTTTAATGTATTAAAAAATATATATCAAAAAGGAAGAATGAATTTTTCACTGTAATATAAAAATATGAAATTTGAAAATTTACACTAAAAGTTGTTTCAAGAATATCATGAAAAAAAAAAAATATGTTTTAACAACTTTTAAAATGTTTTGTATGTCTAATCTTGATTTCAGAAATATAGTCATTAAAAAAAAAAAAAAAATTGGAACCAATTTTTTACTTTTGAGCCCTTAATATCTATCTCAGAGGTGCTTTTCCGAAAAAAAGGTTTCCCAAAGGGCAATAAGTATTAAATTTGCCAATAATGTATTTTTGACATATCATTCGTGGTTGGGCAAAAGGGCTTAAAGTCTTAAAAATTTTTTTTCGTCTTCTAAAAATTCATAATTTACTATAAATAATGGTCTCTATTAAAATAATATAGTTTCATTTTTTATTCAGAAATAAAGGAATACAATCAGACAGAATTTACAATGATTTTTAAAAGCTTGGTAAATTGTTGTTTAAGGTTCACAATCGATGCCTTAAGTCCTTCTGCCCAAACACCAAAGATCTATTTACATAGAAATAGAAAGAAACACTGAAAGTTCATATTATTTCTAATATTGTGAGGAAATTGGTTAATAATCTAAACTAATTCAACAGGATGTTGTATTGTTCATATAAATCAATTTAAAATAAACTTATAAATATTGTATTAAATAACAATAAAGAGGGATTGTTTTAACCTAACAAGAAAAGTATATATTATAACAGTAAAGGTTTTATGGGAGGTGTTTGGTTTCAAAGCCGGCTTCATCCATTTTCAACAATTTTTCAGGACTGATAAAAAAAAAAAATATCAATTTAAAAAATTAATCAATTTAACTATTTTTTTGTTTGTTCTTTTTCGTCGTTTTGATAACAATTACCTTCAAACAAAAATTTTTGACAACTTTTTATCACATTTTCTTTTTTAAATCTCATTTCACATTAAAAAATATGTTGGATCTACCTGACTTTGATAAGAAAATATCAATTTTTGGTTAAATTATGAATAGACATTTTTCAAAAACAAATCTCTTTATTTAATATGAACAATATATACGTAGTTTTTATTTTTTAAATATACAAATTTTCATTTAAATCTTTATGTTGACCCACATCCATATTGGTATCATGCATATTTACTTGGATAGGTGACATTGTACTGTCTATTACAGCTTGGTAGAATTCTAGGTTACCTATTGATCTCCAGTCTTCTCCATAATGTTTTTCTTAATAGTTCATCATCCAACTGTTTGGAAACATGGATACCGTTTGGGATTTAGAAAAATTGAAGTTTTTCTGAAAAGTGAAGCTTGGATGGAACCGCTTTTGATAAGAAATGGAATCTTTAAGTATTGATTTTCGAAGGATCTAGACGTCTTTTTAAAAAAATGCGTCTAACAAATTATTTCTAACATTAAAAACTTGAAAAAAAAGAAGAAAAAATGTTTTTGAAAAAAATGGATGTAGCCGGTTTTGAAACCAAACGCCTCATATAAGACATACATTAAAAAAAAGTTCAATCAGAACTTAATTTTTAGGATAATGTTAATATTTATTCAAAAATCAATAACTTTGGTGTCAATGACCCCGTCAGGTAGATCTATCAGAAAAATTAAATAAATAAATAAAATATTAACTTTGGATTGCTAAATGATAAAAATTAGATCTCATGTTTACAATAGCATTACAATAAATACTCGAGCCTTAGTAAAACTTCTTAGGAGTAATTTTACGATCTATTCAGTTCTTATATAATAATATAAATATGTTCCTAATTTGTAGAATTTTGATTGTTTCGTACATTTTTGTTATCCTTACTTATTAAGATTTATTGTTACGTTTCTAGAGAATGTTGCCATGTCAAAGGCTAGTAACGACATGAAAGGTGGTTCTCCACAAGTTCAGGTGTCGAGGACGTTGTCCATCCTGCCATCGGTCGCGGCCCCTATCAGGCCTGCCAGCGTCGCTCCCGTCTCAGCGCAGATCGTTCAGAAACAGCAGGTAGCTTCTACTTCTACTAATATTTGTTAAGAAAAACTATTTATATTAATCTTCATTCATCTTATAACTTTATAAATTTTTATATTTTTATTTATGTACATATGGCGTAAAAATTTTCAGAATAAAATGAGGGCGAAAACAGTTTTCACAAAAGCCAGCGTTCCTATTCAGAAACTTGATGCCCAGAATCAGACAAAACCTATCTCGCCGCAGCATCCAAAGTGAGGATATTTCTAATTCATATTAATCCTACTTCATTCATAATTTTATATTAAATTTATAGTGAATTAGGTAGAGCATTATTTTAGTGAATGAGATACCTTTACTAGGGATAGGTTATGATTTCAGATATTCATTTGTTATTTATTAGTGAATGGGTTTTTCTGCTTAGAAAACCTTAAGATTATGTTGAATGAATCAGCCAAAATATACCATTTATATTTTCTGTTAATTTATTTTATAAAGTAAAAAGTTGTTTAGATGGAGAAATACAGGTAACATTGAAATCGTTTGCTTTATAATATATATATATATATATATATATAAATATCGAAAAATTTTAAAAATATTAAGTTATTAGTTTGGTGTATTATTTGCTGGCCAAAAAAGTTTAACTTTAAAGGAAATATAAGTAAATTATCAAGAAACACACTACTAAGAATTAGTTTCAAAAAATTAGTAAACACTACAAACATCTGACTAAAGATTTTTATATAATTATAAACAAATCTATAAATAATATAAATCATTTATTCAAAATTCTAATACTTAATAATTAGAAAAATAAAATTTATATGTTCAAACAGTCTTTTCTATGAAAATATCAACAGCTTTCATTTTTTTTTTTTTTTCTTCAATAATGTACTCTTAAGTAGTTTTATTGCATGTAAATACACTTGTTTGGAAAGGTTATAACAAGTTTTTTGTGAATTGGACATCTAAATAAACATTGCAGGTAAGTGGGGGTACGGGTTAGGTAGAAAAGAAAGTTGTTACAGTCCACCATCGTTAATTACAAAATTGGTAGGACCTCAAAAAAACTTTGTAATGTCAAGAGTTTGAATTATTAGATTATAAAATGAAAAAAAAAAAAAAAAAAAAAAAAAAAACAAGAAGTAGGAAAAAATGACATATTTTAACAAAACAATTTATTTTACATGGGTATGTGCGATTAGGTAAGTTACTTATTTAAATATTTATTTTTAGAAAAAAATAATATAAGATCGGTTATTACTTTTTTGCTCTAAGCAACTCAAACGGATATGGTTAGCAGTTTTTTCAAGTGGAAATCCCAGTTTTCATAAATCACTTGCTTCTGCCAGCATTATTGTTGGCAAAGGTTGATTCATTGTCTTCATTTTCTTTGTATTCTCAGTCTTCACGACATATTTATTAAGCCGCATAAACACATTGAATTTAAAATTTCCTAAAGTACAATGAGTTTTCCAAATGCTTTGTCCAACCTGGACAACCTGTCTGATTGTCAATGTTCTTCCCACGATTTAATCTTTGTTCTTCGAAATGTTGGAGTTGGTTCAACAGGATATTGACGCTCTCGACAATGTTTGTCATACTATCACCTCTCTTGGTAGCATTAATGGCATGCACTTTTTCAGCTATGGTCGAGCGCATATTTTTTATCATCAGAAATGGTGACCTAATCAGTGAAAAAGCGATAATAAAAAAAGTTTTTGATCCTAATATGTTACCTGTTTCAAGTAACTTAGGTAGCTTGCCTGCTTTTGAGGTATTCGTTGTCATTTAGAGGCTTCTATTTGGTGGATTGTGTCCTGCCCATCATTACCTCCTCACCTTAATATCATGAATTATAGACTGACCTGTTTCTGTCAGCTGTTCATTGTTTGTTCTCCTCTTCATTAATACTATGATCCTTTCCAAACAATGTTGTTGCGGCTACCGGTAATTTTATTAAATAATTTTTAAAGAAATAATTGTTTTGTTATAAGAAAATAAGAAATAATTGTTATAGCAAGTATAAACAAATTGTTTATAGCGGCCCGGTAGCTACGTTTGGTATTAGCCAATACTAAGCATAAGCCAGGCCAGTAGCCTTACTAGTACCGTAAGAGACAGGTGAGGTAGCAGCTACCTGTGCTAATTGATCGAGCTAGGCTCAAAACTGCTCCAGGAGCTCTGAAAAGTTGATCCCAGAAAGACGGTTAGAGGACATTACAATTCTTTTTTTTGTATATATTCCTAGTAAAAATTCAAATCGGTACTAATTTAGTTTTTTTTCCTTTTAATTGTTTTTATTGCAACTAGAGGCATATATATATCTCTCTCTATATATATATATATATATATATATATATATAAAAGAGGCTTTGTCCTGACTGACAGAATCAACGCAGAGCAAAAACTACTAATGATAGAAACTTGAAGTTCGGAATTTAGATTTTAAACGCGATGTAGGTAACCACTAAGAAAGGAATTTCAAAAATGTAATCCCTGAGGGGTTTAAATGGCGAGAAATTGTCGTTTAACTCTAACGGACACCTATTTTTATACTTTGAGAAAAAATATCTAATTTGGACTCATTTTAAAGATCTTGACATGATGAGTTTAACTCGAAAGCTCCTATGGGGTGACGAAAACCATGTTATAAAGCTGAAAAACAATTTTCTGTTTCAGCGGTTTTAGTGAATTCTCTTCATTGCGCGACTCCCTCTCTCCTACCGAGCCGGCAGCTTCCCCCTCCAACATTCCACCTACCGGAAGCTCCGATCCCTGTTATGTTGTTAATATATAACATATTATATTAAATCAATACCAAGATAATGATGAAAGAATTGATTTTAAAGGCTCGCCGGCAAAGCCGCGACGGGAAATGCTAGTATATATATATATATATTTATTTTAATTTTTTTAATTCAGGATTTTCCTTTCTTTTTTATTTAATGTTGCCCAAACATCTTATTAATTTTTTTTGTTTTCGATAAAGAGGGAAATTATTTTGAGCATTAATTTATGTAAAAATTTGCTACAATAAATTTACTGTTTTTACAATTATATTTAAAAGGTTTAGTTTGAAAAAATTCTAAATTCAGAATTTCCAAGCTGCCTTAACAATTGTTTTTATACTCAATGCAGGGTTTAGTTCCAAACTTTGTTCCAAAAATTTAACCTTATAAACAGGCCTATACATTTTAAGATAGTTCACAATCTTACCTAAATTTACTTTATTTTATTAAATTGCATAACTTCAGCCGATGTTCAGCTGGTATTCTTTATTGTTATAATAATCGTAATGATCTCACTTTACGATGGTTTTTTACGACATCTACAGTTTCATTAAAAAAAATAAAGTTCCCCTGAGTGAAACCGGGATATATATCTATAATATATGTAAATAAAGATGAAATTCTGTTTGTTGTTTATAGAAATCGATACCGTTTGTCGTTAATTCTCCAAATTTCGCTCAGTGGTTCTTTGGTACCAGGTGCGAACACCTGTCCATAATAAAATTGAATAACTTCAACCAATCTCTGGGGATATTCTTTATTGTTATAAAAATCGTTATGATTTCGCTTTACATTGGCTTATAAGATATCGACCGTTTGAGTCGAAAAAAGTCTCATTTTATAGATTTAAAAAATCGAATTCCCCGGGTGAAACCTGTGTATACAGCTAGTTTTAAAATAAAATAAAAATTTAGAATATTTATTAATATTTATTTTAGTTAATTTGTAATTTTTATTAAATTACTAGCTGTATATCCTTTACATTGGTTTTTATTAAATCGTCCGTTTATAGATTTAAAAAATGAAATTCTGGGGGTGAAACCGGTATATAGAGCTAATTAATAATAAAACAAGATACTCCTAGTTATTGTTATCTACATGTGTACGCTGTATTTAAATTAGGGCAATAACATTACTGTTTCAGGATGATCATCACTAGCCAGGGGACCCTGATGCCGCAGCAGATGGTGCAGCCGTCGACCGCTCAGGACAAGGTGCATCAGATCCAGGCGTCGCAGCAGGTCCTACAGCCCAAGCCTCCTCCTCTCATGAGTGAGTGATGTGTTTGATGTAATAGTTTATCGTATCGAGCTGAGGAATCGTACTAACCTCTGTCTCTATCTTGTTCCTTGTACAGGTATAACGGTGCCTGCTGCTGCCCAATCGCCGAAGGAGCAGGCGGCTACCATTGCAACGGTCGACCAGCCAGCTCTCACGGCAGAGAAACCTGTACTTGTGAGTATCCCATTAAATGTGTAACACTTATGTCGGTAACAAATATTTATTGTGAGAGTTGATGGAGTTTTTTTAGAAAGTCATTGGGGGTTTCTCATGACTCAGGGGTGCTCTGTACCTCCACTATATTAAAGAATTACTATGTTAAAGAAAGATAATATATTAAAGAAAACTCTGACAGAAAAATGGGAATCGCAATGGAGGAACAAACCCTCGAAATTAGCTGAGATAAAACAAGACTGTAAAAAATGGACGGCAAGTTAAAAGACAACGAAACAAAAATAGTCACCCTATTGCAGTACCTAAAAGAAACAAAGTATTATAGCATAGTTTAACAGAACAAAACGCCAATGACCCTAAAGGGTACAGGCTAAAAAGAAGAAAAAAAAAATTTATTCAAAAGAAATATACAATAATCAATCCCAAACAAATTAATACAACTCAAATATTCGAGCAGGTTACAAAATTGATAACGTTATAGCACAATAATCATATGACTTGAGCTTCAGAGTCAAGACACAGACTAAGACCAATTGGCCCAGTCACTCGCTCCTTATATATATAGTCGTAAAATGAACCTTCTGGAAGGTTCCAGGTCTTTGTGGAAGCTGGTGGAACGCTCTAGATGGATCTAGAACTAAACAATTCGTTCCAACTGCTTAATTTGTTCCAACAAAAGGTTTGGGATTTTAAACCATGCGTTTTTATTTGATTATCGATTTAACGTTACAAATGTTATTTTTTTTTTTATTCTGATTTTTAATTGAGTAGAACAGTTATAAGTACTGTCTGGTCAATATTTATCACTATATTACTAATAAAGTAAATCTGATAGTTTTATCCATTATGAAAGAATCGAAAAAACAACAGTAAGAAACCTCTTAAAAATGCATCCAGAATAAGGTGAATGAACATGATTTATTATTAGCAATAGTCGAGAGAGTAGAGAGAGCTATGGTGAGTCTAATATTGTAGCTCTTATTGCAAACGATGCCTGCAACTGAAGAATATTGAAGCCTCTCTTTAACAATATGTGGGAAGAGGAGGTAAATTTACCTCCAATGGAAGAGGCTCACTTCTTAGTTTCTTGGGTGGCCAACAAGGTGCGATAATGTCATCGCACTCCCTGCGACAGTTGCTGTTGCCTTCAGTAAAGATTAAGCTTTCAACCTGTGCAAGCCATTTGGAAATCCCAAGCCTCTGACCCGATCCACATTGAAAAAAACTTAAATTTTTACGTTTTTATAATTTACAGTCCATTGTTAGGGCGTCGTAAGGTTCACAGACTTGCAACCTTGATCAACCTGTCCCTAATGCAAAAACACTGGTTACCTTTAAAGAGCCTTAAATTAAAATATAAGCTTTAATATAACATGAAAATATTTTAAAAATATAATGTAAAGACTCAAATTAAGGAATTTCAAAATATAATTCCGAATGCTTTTTTTAACCCTTTATTGATAAAAGTTATTAGTAAAAACAAAAGATGAGAATAAATGAGAAAAAAATTACAAATTAAATAAATATATCTATACAACTTCTTTATAAACATAAAATAAAATTAGCTATAGAAAGAATTTACAAAAGGAAAAAAAATAAACTTCTGCAAATTACATAAAAATAAATCAAACCATTCTGGTATTATATATTAATGTTTATAAAATTATATTAATGTTTATATTCAATATCTTTTCAGTGATTATAAGTTCTACTGAGCTCATTCAAATTTACTAATTGCGCAATTAAAATAAAACAAAATGTCTAAATACCCTGGGTAAAGAATCAGGCGATGTTGTCGAAATCATTGATGGACTTCGTGAATATGAGTTGATCAACTTAAAATTTCGACGGTGAGTAGGCGTCCATTCCGTAGAAGATCGTGACAATACAAATTGGTGTCGTCTTGCTGGTGAACCAACCTGGAGAAAACGAAACGGCCTCCAAACTGCCGATAACCGACCGCACGATCGGAAATTTTAATCGCAATATATACGATTAATGATATTTGAGAGAAAAAAAAAAATAATAATGTTCGTAACAGTCACAGAGCACCCGTGTACAGCTGACGACAAGTGCCTACTGCCAATTAATCCTATACATTTAGTACATAATTTCGTTATCATATGATAATATCAAGAATTATTCAATTCAATTATTGATTCAATTATTCAAATTTTGAGTTTCAACTTAACGATAAAAAAAAATGAATTACAACTATTATAATAAAGATAAAGTAATTTTTTTTTAACTAAAACATCTTCGTTACGATTTTTTTTTTTTTAATAACATATGAGCGGCCGTAACATACCGCCCACCAAATTTTATGTAATAAAATTTCAATCAAGTCCTTCCTCTGAAGGAGGTAACAAAGGTGCTAACTGAGCAACTGATCGCACGTATTCTCCTGTTGCGGTTTTTAACTTTACTATCCTAACAATACCATCTTTACTGGGATAGGTCTCAATAATTCGTGCTGCTGGCCAACAACGGGGAGGTAATCGTGATTCTTTTATTAGAACCAAGGTTCCTGTTGTGACATTTTTTGTGTACGATCTCCATTTGACCCGCTGTTGTAAACTGTTCAAATATTCTAACCGCCATCGCTGCCATATGTCCTGAATTGATCTTTTCAATAATTGCCAACGGGTCAATCTGTTCATTGGAATGTCGGTTAGAGTTAATTCCTGCGTGGCAACTAGAGGGCCTCCAATAAGGAAATGACCTGGTGTTAACGGATCGAAGTCATCCGGAGATGAGGAAAGTGGGCACAATGGCCGAGAATTTAATATGGCCTCGATGTTGGTAACAATGGTATAGAGCTCCTCAAACGTAAGACAGCGCTCATGTAATACCCTTACCAAATGTGTTTTCATTGACTTTACCCCCGCTTCCCAAAGACCTCCAAAGTGAGGGGAGGATGGAGGGATAAAGTTCCATTCAATCTGTTTTCTAGTGCAATGTTCAGTTATACGCTCTTGAGTCCCTGGGTTTCTGAAATAATTCCATAACTCCCTCAATCTTCTATCAGCCCCCACAAAGTTTGTTGCGTTATCCGAGAAAATGCGAGCAGGTACTCCTCTTCGGGCAACAAATCTATCTAGGCACGCTATGAAGGCATCGGTAGTGAGCTCAGAAACCAGCTCAAGGTGAACCGCTTTTGTGCTCATACAAACGTACAAGCATACATAGGCTTTGGTCGCATGTGCATTTTTTCTTGAAGATTCCTTAATTAGGAAAGGTCCGGCAAAGTCTACTCCCACATTGATGAATGCTCGGCCTTGTTCAAAACGAGTGGCTGGTAATGTACTCATAAATGGCGCAAAATTAGATACACGTAAACGGTGGCAGGTAACACACTGATGTACCCTTGACCTTATAAGTTTCCTTGCAGTTGGTATCCAAAATTGTCTCCTAATTAGTGAATGAAGCAGTTGAGGTCCAGCATGTAAATAACATATATGCAAATGATCCACCAGCTTCCTTGTAAAATGAGATTTAGGATGTAATATAATTGGGTGTTTAGCCTCATAAGTCAAATGACTGTTATGTAAACGCCCGCCCACCCTCAGAACACCAAGAGAATCTAAAAACGGTGCAACGGATGATAATTGCGTTTTATCACCTTCTCCACTTGCGACCAGAAGAAGTTCCTTACGGTAAAAGTGAGCTTGGTTCATTTTTATGCAGATCTCGTTTGCCTTACGAATCTCTTTTAAGCTCATAATGCCCGTCATTCGTACTGAATTCTTTTTAGAGTTGTTGATGAATCTCAGAATGTAGGCAGTTATTCTTTGAACTTTGATAAAAGAAGAAACATTTTTTAACCATTCATCCCCTGAGATTTTGGCAGTGTAGACGTGACACAAAAGGGTAGAATCAGATTTAATTTCAGGTAGGTTGTCTGAACTTTTATTAAATGCTTGAGTTATTGGCCATGTTGAGGGATCCTCTTTTACCCAAACTGGTCCTTGCCACCACAACATTTGATCCTTGAGAGAAGCTGGAAAGACTCCTCTAGAGGCTATATCAGCTGGGTTGTCCTTTGAAGAAACGTGGTGCCAGTTTTCCAAACGTGATAATTGTAAAATTTGTACGACTCTATTCGCAACAAATACTTTTAGCTTATGTGGAGGTGTCCCTAACCAGCCTAACACAACAGTTGAATCAGAAAATAGAAACATGGATGTTGGAGATAGCTGCCAAATTACATCATTGCAGGAATTTAGGAGATTCACCAACAGCAATGCTGCACACAATTCCAATCTAGGTATAGATAAGGGTTTAATTGGGGCGATACGAGTCTTTGCTGCTAACAAATAGGTATTAACTTCCCCTTCAAATGATTGTGATCTTAGATAGATTGCAGCTGCATATCCCAAGTCTGATGCGTCCGCGAACCCCATAATGAAGCGTTGGTGTGTTTGAGATGGCATTATGCAACGCGGAATGTGAATTGTTTCTAAAGTTTTAAGTTCATTAATAAATCTTTCCCATTGTGTGTTGATATCATTAGGCAAAGATTCATCCCAATTTAATTTAAGTTTCCAAAGACTTTGCAGTAGTCGCTTGGCCTTAAAGAGTACTGGAGCCAAATACCCCAGTGGATCAAACAGTCTAGCGATTGTAGATAAAACTGCTCTTTTTGTTCTAATTATTGAAGATGTACGAACATTATAATAAAATTTGTCAGATTTTGGGTCCCACATCATTCCTAGGATTTTTACTGACGATTCGTCAGATGTTGTAAATTCCATTGGAGTTTCTCTTAAGCCTTCTGGAATTGATTGGACTACCATATTGGAATTACTAGCCCATTTCTTCAATTCAAAACCCCCTCGAAGTAAAAGTTCCTGGAGCTCTTGGTACAATTTTAAAGCTTCTTCAATATTATTGGCACCAGTTAAAATGTCATCCATGTAAACATTATGCTGCAAAGCACTGACAGCTAAGGGAAAAGCTGACCCTTCATCCTTGATTAATTGCTTTATTACCCGTAACGCTAAGTACGGAGAGCATGACATGCCAAAACTTAGCCTGGTTAATTCGTATTCTTGAACCTTCTCTGACGGGTTAAAACGATAAAATATGTGCTGATATTTGCGATCTTCCGGATGTATTAAAATTTGTAAATACATTTTGCAAATATCTGAAGTCAATGCAACAGGAAATTTTCGAAAGTTTAAAATAACATTTTTAATGTCCGCCTGTAATTTTGGACCTGTTATTAGTTTATCATTGATTGAGCCTTTAGAAGTTGGCATAGAAGCATCAAAAACTATGCGTAGTTTTGTTGTAGAGCTGGCCTTGAAAACCCCATGATGAGGTAAAAAATATGCATCTTCTGAAGAAGTGGGAACCATGAAGTTTTTATCTAAATATTCTTGAAATACTGAAGAATATTCCAGTTTTTTAGCCGGGGATTTAAGGAGACGGGCTTCTAGTTTGTAAAAACGGTGGAGGGCGGTAGTTCGAGAATTTCCTAATATTACCTCTGAAGGATTTTTAAAGGGCAGTCGTACCATATAGCGTCCTGAATCTGTTCTGGAATGAGTGTTTTTGAAAAATTCTTCACAATAGATATCTTCTTTGCTGGCGGGTATTGGGACCTCAACCTCTTCTATATTCCAAAAATTTTCTATAAGTTGGTTCAATGAGGGTGTCACGGCAAGCATTGCATTAACTTGATTTTGTTGAGATGAAACATCAATCTTTCCTGTGATGACCCATCCAAATATTGATTTTATAGCATTGGGATACCCTTTCGCTGTTATGACGGAGTCGCCGCTAAGAATTTCTCCAAACAGATCTGCGCCTAATAAAAAGTCTATACGACCTGGGTGCCAAAACCCTGGATCTGCTAATTCATAGTCTTTAAAATAGTCTATGACGCTGCGAGGTACTGGTGAATTAGGCATAAGTGCTGTTATTTCTTTCACAACCACTGCTTCTGTTTGGAATTGTGGGTGAAAATTATCTTTGGGAGCTAATACGCATGTGACTTTAAATTTTCCATCTTCTATTGGAATATTACCAAACCCACTGAGATCCTGGGAATTTCTTTGTTGTCGCAAAGCTAACCTCTTTACGCAAGCTTCTGTGATGAAAGAGCGTTGGGCTCCGCTATCGATAAGCAAACGAATTGTATGAAATGTTCCAGTCAGGTCTTTTATTCTAGCTAATGCAGTCCCTAAAAGTACCAATGATTCTCCTTTCATAAGGCCCGAAAGTACTGCACCATGAGCTTGATCATGAACCGGTGAGGCCATAGTTTCTGTTAAAGGAACACAATCATTAGGAGAGCCTTTTCCATCTAGGTTCGTTGTAGTATTCTGAGACTTTGGACTATCAGAGACCTCCTTATTTTGTTTAAAATGAAGTAGGCTATGATGCTTATGGTTACAGTATCTACAAGTATTTGTAGACCTGCATGTTTTTGCAGAATGATTTGGGGCTAGGCAGTTTACGCATAGTAGGCGGGTTTTGATTTCTTTAAATCTTTGCTGTGGAGTCATGCTTAGAAATTTACTACACTTGTATATACGGTGTGGATTTTTACACAGTGGACATAAGTTAATTCCTTCTGAGGTAGTAGTAGTCATAAATACTTGCTTCGATGTTCTTGGTTTTGCTGGAATAGGTGAATGAGATCTCGCCCCCATAGTTAAGGCTTCTGATTGTAATATTGTACACTGTTTGTGTATGAAATTAACAAATTCTGCAAATACAAGTTCTTCTCCTCCTATTTCAGATTCAAACTTTTCCCTGGTTTTGGGGTCCAATAATCTTAAAGCATATGAGATGAGGATAAAACCGGCTGGGTCTTCTAAACCAAGATTTTTAAAAGCCAAGGAACTTTCCAATATAGTGTTGGAAAATTGTTCAAGTGCCGGAAGCGTTATCTTAGGCATCGGTTTATATGAAAAAATTTTATTAAGATAATTAGCCGCCTGTACACGTTTATTGTCATATTTCTTGCATAGAACATTCCATGCTTGCAGATATGATTCAGCTGTAATAGGTATTGCTGCCAATGATTGAAGTGCTAAGCCTTTCAAAGAACTCTTTAAGTAATGAAATTTTTGAATCGGTGACAAATTATTATTTGCATGAATTAGTGATAAAAAAGTGTCCTTATAAGATACCCAGTGGGAAATGTCCCCATTAAAAGTTGGTAGCGAAATTGGAGGTAATTTGAAAACCTTATTATTACTTGATTCGGATAGGGAATTATTGACTACAGAAGTATTTCCTCCTTCATTATAGGGAATATCGTAAGCTAGTGCATCATAAAATGCATCGCGTGTTTGAGAAATCAAATTTGTTATATGGGTTAATTCAGCCGTTTTCTCCATCTGAGCAGCTGTCCGTTTTGCTTTCATGGCAATAGAAAAAAATTTATCCCAGTTCGAATCGATTCGGGAGAGCTTAGCTTTAAAAATATTAATTTTAGCGGGATTTGAATCGAGTGATTGACCTAGAGTTTGAGTATCTTTGATGTCTGAAGCCAACTCTTTGATTTCTTCCATTTGTTCTTCGAGAAGTTCTACTTTATCTACCTTAGGAGCCATAGTTATGAAAATTAAAAATAGCAATTTAAGAAAAAAAATCAAAGGAGAAATAATATTAATAACTGAACAAGGAGAATACGTGTCACAAAAACCCAATGTACATAAGAATTAAAGTAATTAATTACAACTCTGAAAATAGAAAAAAAAATATAAATATATGTGTTGATTAATATCAAAAAATTATAAAAAGAAATTTTCAAAAAAGCATCCGGCCCGGAGGACCAAATTTGTTAGGGCGTCGTAAGGTTCACAGACTTGCAACCTTGATCAACCTGTCCCTAATGCAAAAACACTGGTTACCTTTAAAGAGCCTTAAATTAAAATATAAGCTTTAATATAACATGAAAATATTTTAAAAATATAATGTAAAGACTCAAATTAAGGAATTTCAAAATATAATTCCGAATGCTTTTTTTAACCCTTTATTGATAAAAGTTATTAGTAAAAACAAAAGATGAGAATAAATGAGAAAAAAATTACAAATTAAATAAATATATCTATACAACTTCTTTATAAACATAAAATAAAATTAGCTATAGAAAGAATTTACAAAAGGAAAAAAAATAAACTTCTGCAAATTACATAAAAATAAATCAAACCATTCTGGTATTATATATTAATGTTTATAAAATTATATTAATGTTTATATTCAATATCTTTTCAGTGATTATAAGTTCTACTGAGCTCATTCAAATTTACTAATTGCGCAATTAAAATAAAACAAAATGTCTAAATACCCTGGGTAAAGAATCAGGCGATGTTGTCGAAATCATTGATGGACTTCGTGAATATGAGTTGATCAACTTAAAATTTCGACGGTGAGTAGGCGTCCATTCCGTAGAAGATCGTGACAATACAAATTGGTGTCGTCTTGCTGGTGAACCAACCTGGAGAAAACGAAACGGCCTCCAAACTGCCGATAACCGACCGCACGATCGGAAATTTTAATCGCAATATATACGATTAATGATATTTGAGAGAAAAAAAAAAATAATAATGTTCGTAACAGTCACAGAGCACCCGTGTACAGCTGACGACAAGTGCCTACTGCCAATTAATCCTATACATTTAGTACATAATTTCGTTATCATATGATAATATCAAGAATTATTCAATTCAATTATTGATTCAATTATTCAAATTTTGAGTTTCAACTTAACGATAAAAAAAAATGAATTACAACTATTATAATAAAGATAAAGTAATTTTTTTTTAACTAAAACATCTTCGTTACGATTTTTTTTTTTTTAATAACATATGAGCGGCCGTAACAGTCCATTATTAGGGGTCAAATACATGTATACCGTGTTAAAAATGTCTTAATTTCTTACCGTTTTTGGATATACTTCCTCTCTTTCCACACAGTTCTTTGATTATGTTCTTTTGTTTTGCTTTTTACTGATACATGAAATGTATATTCTTTTCATCCGGGAATTTTTAGCTTTATTTTTATATTTTTTATTTGAGGAGGTGAGGTGCAAAACTCGTTCGTTCCATTTTTTTGAATAATTAAGATGGCAGTGGATTCTAACAGATACTTTCATGCTCTTTCAACATATCTTATCAGATTGGAGCAAAACTTATTATTTCCTGTGGATTTTTGCTAAACTAAATAGCGGTTTGTTGCAGAACTGATTCGTTCCATAGCCCATTGTGTTTCAAAACTGATTCGTTACTCGTTTTGAAGCAAAACTCTTTGGTTCCAATAATCACTTCTCACTTTGCACCCATCCCATTCGTTCACTTCAGCAGTTTCTGTTACTCTTTCTGAACAAAATATCGAAAGCTACTTAAACTCGCGTGTTTTATTTCAGTTTATACTCGATTCCTCTTACCTAGCTATATTAATAATTGATTTTTCAATGGCTCCAACAATCTGTAAGATATTGATGATCTGCTGAAAAAGGATTTTGGTGACGAGTGAAAGGCCAATGAGTCATTGAAGTATTACTCTGGAGTTCTCAATATATCTGCCACAGACGAGGGAAACAACGAACAACAGGATGATGAAGTCGCTATTGTTAAAGAAGACAAGGCCTAAGGATCTAGTCTTTTTGTAGTCAGATATTTTATATCAGTGCGCTTATATTTTTGAAAAATTCCTCAAAAAAAAAAAAAATAAGTTTAGAAAATGTTATAAGTCAGTGGGTGATATTATTTTGTAAAATAGTACCGAATTAATTAATAAAATGGCTTTGAACCTAAATAAATATTACTTATTAAGAAAAAACTTGGCTTTTGTTTTCTTCACCTCGTATTATTATCCATAATGGAAGATCAGCTAAAGCTGTATGAATTAAAGCTCGTTCGTACCAATGTGGTGTGCAGCAAAAGTCTTTTCTTTAAACATTGTGTTGCAAAACTTTCTCATTTCATACTACATTCTAACTTTTTTTTTGTAACCTCTAAATCAGTAAATTATTTTATTCCAAGCTCACTTACACAGGGTAGCTGTACCACTCGAAGGCAAAAAAAATCATCTTTATCTGGTTACTCTACAAGACGTGGTAAGTTTTTTGAGTTTCCTGAAAAACGTGCTCATGTGGAACGAACGAGTTTTGCATCTCACCTCCTCATTTATTGGATAAAAGGAATAACCTTTATGATTATTAATTTCTAATTTAATACTAACTTCAAAACATCTCATGTGAAATTAATTTCAGGAAACTCATACATCAGATTATCTGTTGGGATATAATTATTTTTCTATAACATTTTTTTTTTTTAAATTTAATACAAACTTCATTTTCTTTTTTGATATGTTTAGGAGGCTACAGCCATCATGCAAGAAGCTGCTGAAGCAATTCCAGTCGTCATGGATACAGGTTTGTGCCTCTTAAATGTTCCTTCAATTTGTTCAACCGTTGCCTTGTTTATAGACAAACTGTATTACGTTAAAGAGTAATATCTACTTACATTGGTTTAAAAACCCTAAAACTTTTAACAAATGGTACAAGTAAAAAAAGATTTTTTAAAAAGAAGTCTATCTTAACTTTAATTCACCATGAATAGATTTGCATTAAAATTACAGGTTTATCGCAATATCAATGCAAGACTATCATAACTCAATTTAAAAAAAAAAATTCATTTTATATTTTATCTTGAAACCATTGCAACTGGTCTAAGGACTGGGAAACCAACATATTTTAGCCCTTTGCACTCAAGGTCCCCGGAGCGTAGCCATTTAAAATTTGTCTTCAAACTCGAGGGCTCCGCTACGGAGACAATGCAAATAATTTTCAGTTTTTTTTACATATAAGGTCTTATAAGGTCTTTAACTAAAATCTTAAAAACTATTTATAGAATATTTCACTTTTGGTGATTAATGACGGTCGCGGCTTGCGGTGTTTTTCTTTATTTTTACAATACGTTAATCTTTTAACATCGGCTATATTTTGTGGTTTTAATTCATCTTTTATTTCCTCAATTGTTCAATAATTTAGTTTGGGGCACCAAATAATCCCTTTACTTTGATTTAGTTTCCCATGTGCTTCTACTTTAACCGGAAAGTTATAAAGTAGATTTTCACATTTTAGGAGCTTTTCTGATAGGATATCTGAGAAAACTTCAACTAAAAGGGTCCCATCTCGTAATTTTTTAACTGTTTTTACTTCTACAATTAGATTTTTTATGCTTTTATATATAAGGAACTGCAAAACCTTTGTGAAATCTAAGGGATTTCAATCGTTATCCGCTCCGGTTCCCTTAATTATAAAAAAATTGTCATAATAAATATTATAATGAAATTATAAAAAAATATATAAAATTAAAAAAAAATAATTTTGAAATTAATATAAAATTATAAAAAGAAAATATAAAATTTTAAAAATTAATTATTTTTTTTTGTAAACCTGTGTTCTTGAAGCTTCACAAATACATATACCTTAATTTCATTACAATTCCATACTTGGTTATAAAATTTTACTGTATAATATTACGTTTTCAGGGTGTACGTTAATACGTGTATGTGTACGAATAAGTTGCGTCGAGTTGCCGGTAGGTGACGTCCGAAATGGTGCCGAGTGCAAAGGGTTAAAATATAACCTAAATTTAAAACATTTATTTATATTCTTTTAGTTGATTTGTTATTTTTATCAAATGTAAATGCTAAAGTAACACATTTGGAAATATGTTATTCAAAAACTAATATTAGTATTGTACTATCAGAAAATTTGAGTTGTGTTGGTATTGCAATAACAAAAGGGAGAGTATTATATTTTTTATGTTGAATGAAACTCTAGAAATGTAATTTTCTCTGATATAGGTTATTTGGAGTTAGTAGTAGTTAGTAGGTAGTAGTCTTGCATTGATAGTGCGACATATTAATACATATACTGGGTGTCCCAGACCTAGTGTAAAAAAAACAAAATGGGTAATACTGCATGCTAAACGGGGTAGAATGGCGCAGAAATGAGTTTCCTATCTCAATCTGTTGAGGAGATAGAATTTTTTTTGTTTTTATTTTTAAAACCTTACTTTTTTCTGAAAAATGACAGTTTTCTCTACTTTGGTTTAGCCTAGAAACAAAAACGATGTTATTTTCTTAATCAGCATTAAATTTTCTAAAAGATGAGATGGGTCTGGTTATTTTAAATCCACTTTCAGTGGGACTTTTAACGTGCTAAACATAAAACATTTATTAAAACTTAAATTTTTAATAGTTTTTGAAAATTCCTCACTCCCCACTGGAACACCCTAGAAGCTGTCAAATTTCCTAAAAACTGTGGAATTTAGTTAGCTTTTTAGTGGTGTAACCCATGATAAAATTGCACCTCACCTTTTGAGTCTAAAAGAAGTTTTTTTGATGAAAAATGCGCTAGGGAATGTCACTGCTGGGGCAATGAGGAAGCGCGCTAGAGCCTGCATCCAAAGTAATGGATGCCGAACTTCCCATGAGTTAGGGTTAGCTTTACTTTTTTAAGAGTAGAAAGAACAATGTATGAATTATAAATAATATAAAAAGGGTAATAATTTTCTAAAATTAAAAAAAAAACACCTTAGTTTAAATTTAAAAAATACTTTCTTTAAAATAAATTAAACTTTTTTCTTCTCTTCTACTAAAATTTAAAAAATCCTGTATAAAAAATGTTGAAGATAAAAAATAATATAATATTGTAGAACCATATTAAAATGGATTATTGCAGCGCGTGTTCAAAATTTCCTCCATTACTTTGGATGCAGGCTTATATTCAACCTTTTTTTATGTAGGATTTTTTTTTACTTTCACTTACCTATATATATGAAATATATAGTAAGTGGAAGTATTGCGATCGTGAAAAATTTCGACTTCCGCTTTTCAACGGAAATACACGTTTTGGGACCCCCTGAGTCGAAATAACCAAGTCCCGCGAAATGGTCTGTGTGTGTGTGTGTCTGTGTGTGTGTGTGTGAACAGACTAGCTCTAAAACTATAAACCGTAGGAACCTGAAATTGGGTATTTAGTGTAGGTATATACCCGCCATGTGACAGCAAAAATTTCATCAAAATTGCTCAAAGGGAGGGGGTACTTTACTTAATAACTTTTTAGGTTTTTTTCGATTTTCTCAAAAACGGCTCTAACGATTTTGATTAAACTGAGTATTTGATGTACTAATATGCCTGAGATATGACTGTAAAAATTTCATCAGAATTGATTAACCGGAGGGGGGACTTTACTTAATAAATTTTGTATCATTTTCACGTGTTTTTTTATTTACTCAAAAACGGCTTTAACGATTTTGATCAAACTGGGTATATGATGAATGTATATACCCGAGATACGACTGTAAAAATTTCATCAAAATTGATCAACCGGAGGGGGGACTTTACTTAATAAATTTTGTACTAATTTCACGTGTACATATTTTTTATTTACTCAAAAACGGTATTAACGATTTTGAAGAAACTGGGTATTTGATGTATGTATATACCAAATATGTGAAAGCCAACATTTCATCAAAATTGATCCAACTGAGGGGGCACTTTATTTCTTGACTTTTTTCCAATTTTTACCTTTTTTTCGATTATCTCAAAAACGGCTTTAACGATTTTTATCAAATTCGTCATGTTTAATGAAAACTAGGTTTTCTTTAATATCAGGTAAGCTTTATCATCATTAAAATGTTCTGAGGGTTTTTTTTTAGGGGGGGGGGCCTTTTTTGTTTGTTTCTTTCTTTCTTATAAAGTACCTTTCTTTTTGTTTACATGGGGAAATTAACTGTCTCTCGTTACGCCTAAAAATAAGAAATGGCTAAATATGAGATATGATAAAAATAAAGAAAACATAAAGAGGAGAAAAAATGAAAAATATTCAGTCAACTCATAAAACTCGTTGAGCCCAAGCATGGGGAGTACGCCTTTAATGACATTAAAGCCGTTCTGTTCATTTAAGAAGTGGCAATTAACAAAACGCATTAATTTATAATCTAAGTAAGTTGGTAAGTGAAAGTTGTGTGTTGCGAGCACGCACCAGATTTTTTTTTTTTAATTTTAGATTATTATTATTTTTTCTTTTTATATTATTTAGAATACAATATTATTCAAACTCGTTTCTGCACCATTCTACCCCGTTTAGCATGCAGTATTACCCAATTTTTTTTTTTTTACTCTAGGTCTGGGACAACCAGTATAGATATATTAATATGTCGCACCATCAATGCAAGACTACTACCTACTAACTCCAAATAACCTATATCAGTCCACTCCAATAACTAATATATTTTTATTCTTTTCCTTTATTCGTTCTGTTTTTGTATTGCACTCAAGTAAATGCGAGATTAAATTTGTTACAGATAAGGTAGAAGTAGAAGAGGAGCAGGTGGTCGCAGCAGAAGAGAAGTCTGGACCACCGAAAGCGATGGTGAAACCTCAAGTCCTCACCCATGTCATCGAGGGATATGTCATCCAGGAATGTAAGTATAAAACTTTGGATTTAATAAATCATTATGAATTATCCATGTCTTATCTTGCAATAATATATAGGTAATTCCAGTGTGTTTGATATGGCTGATTCTAAAATTATGGTGGTATGGTGTGTCACAATGTATTAAATCGACAACCGCCTGAAGGATATTTAATTATTTTTTTTTTTTTTTTGCTATTTGGTAAAGAACACTGCTATCTAATTTTCAACCGCCTAAAGACAGGATAACAGTCACTAAAATCAATAACAATTTTTGTCACTCCCTAACCTGTCACAAGCGGAGGGCATGTACTTTGAAAAATAATTAAACCCTTTTCTGTCACAATAATTCAAAAAAATCAGACATCAATCTTATCATCAAAATTTCAGGATGCAAAAAAAAAAAAATTGAGCCAGGACTCCAAAGGGTACAGGCGAAGTACCACAACAGCTTTTCCCTTTCCCTTTGTCACACAGTTGTGAGGTCAGTTCCTAGCTCGTGTTTTATATGCCCACCAATCCCTCAGAAAAGGAAATTTCGTGCTGAGAATATTTGGGGTAACTTCGTTATGAACCTGACTTTAAGTCGAATCATATCGTTTTTCCTAAATTTACTTCAGTTGCTTTCAGGACGTGGAGGAAGGTGTAAAGCTAAACAATATTTTTATAGTGAGTCACTCCCTACACCTTATCAGCATGTTTATAGTAAACAATATACATATATATTTTTTATCACAGTTTAATAGACCTTTCGAATCTCTTCACAGCCATAACCTCCTTTTTGTAAATTTTGTACCAGTTTTGCCAAAATTGATGATAAATGGCCGATTTGTCACTCCCTAGACTGATACTGATTTTGTTTTAGTTAGGGAGTGACAACGGTGGTCAGGGAGAGACTTGTGATTAAATTTTTAACTTTGTTATCTTGAGTACTAATCATTGTCAGTTCAGAAAGTTTGTTTTCGATTAAGTATGCGTATCTTATAGCTCCTCCACCCCCCTCAAACAGCCAAATAAACTTTTAAGTTTCAGTAGTTAATTTTTAGTTCTTTAACTATTTTGATGGTAAGGATCGAATTCATTATACCTCTATAAGAACGAGACTGACTTTAGACGAGACTTTAAAATTTATATAATTCTTTTTTAAAAGATTGAAATTAACATAATAATGCCGTATGTTACATTGTCACTCCCTAGAACATTACTTTCTTTGAAAATCATTATCTCGAAAATTATGAATATAAGTGTGTGCACACTTCACATCATTGATAAGTAGCAAGTGACCAACCCATCTGCAACCAGAAACATAAGAAAAGATGACTTTGAAAAGTCAAAAAAATTAAGAGCCAAATCACCCACATATCAATATTGAACTCTTTATTTGATAATAACTTTTTATTTTCTCTTTTCAGATCATGTTTTATATGATCTGCAATATATATTGGTTTAGTGTTAAAATATATTTAGTCCGAGCTGCCAAAAATATTACTTTTTCTAAGTGACCACATCTACGTGTCCTATTACATATTTACTCAAACAACTTTTTTACATCGGATTAATATGCTGAAGTTGGTTAGAATTTTTTTTTTTGTTTTTTTTATTTTGTTTATTGTATAATGTTTCATCATTGCCACATAGTTAGCATGTTATCAGCTTATCAAAATAATCTTTCTATGATAGTCCTAATAATCTGCATCCAATGCTCTGCATAATTCCACTTTTTTCTGTATTTAATTTTAGTTATCTTAGTGATGTTGGGACCCTATTTCTTTTATTGTAATATATGTATATATCCGTAGATATAACAGTAAACATTGATATATTTAATATATTACCATTTTAGTGCCTTCAGCAATATATATGTTGCTGATATTTACTTCATTTGTGATAGTTTTTTCTTTTTGTTTTGTTTAGGAAAGATTTAATCACTCTCTCATGATTAAAAAAAAAAAAATAATTGAGAAGCTTTTATCTTAAATCAGTATTATCCATGTTGGAAAACCAAATGAAAATTATTATTAAAAATATAATGGTGAATTTTCATATCGGTTTGTTAAATTTCTTAATAAAATTTTTTTATTTGTAACACCTAGTTTTTTATAAGTTCTATTTTATTTTTACCATGGTATATTGAATTTAAGATTTTTTTTTCTTTGTCTTTTTTTATTTATTCTTTCTCAGAGTATAATTAACCCTCTTTAATTACTTTCTTTCTATCTTTGTTTTACGTTATTTAATATGTTAAAAATAACTCATAAGTTAATTAATTTCTACTTTTTATTTTCTTTCTTGTAATTGCATAGTTGTATTTTATTATTGTTTACCTGAGCTTGTACACTTTATACTTTCAGTGAACTCTGGCAGACGGCTATTGCCATTGCTGGGTATACTTTATTTTTTAATCCTTTTGCAAATTTTGTATATAGCTAACAATAAAGTGTTATTATTATTATTATTATTACCTAGTTAACTGGTAATAAAATTCAAGTTTTGAAATTAAATACCATAATTTTTTATGTCGAATTTAAATTTTTCTAAATAAAAATATTCATGAGAAGTATGTATAGTAATTGTAATTCGAATGCTCCTTAATTATTTTTCGGCTTAACCATTTTATCGTTTAAGACCACAATAAATTCCAATATTGTGAATTAGTCTAAAATTAAAGGAATAAATATATTTGTTTGGCCATTTCTATTGGCACTAAAATGGTCGATGGATAGATGACTGATGATTAAAAATCATTTACTGTTTATATTAATGAATTCATTTTTTTATGTCTAATGACTCACCTGATTTTTAATTAAGTTGTTTATATTTTAGCTCTGTTAAATATGGCTGCAAGGTTCAGTGATTATTTACCCAGTTTAGAACTGTTTCTCGGCAGTTGACAGTAGCCCGATACCTCACGATCTCTTCGCAATAGCGATTGTGATTATTGTTCAGTTATACTGTGATTACAAGATAATACTGTATTTGTTTAGTGCAAATATCGATCATGATCGACAGTTTAAACTTTATGTGATGAATGTTAGTCTGCAATTAATACAGTGTGCAATGTTAATTTTAGTGTTAAAATTGCACTTTTTTGAGAGTACATTATTGAAGTGGTATTTACGATATTATAGATGCCGATTGTATAAAAAACAAAACGGATTACAACATTTAGTGTTTAAGAGTCAAATCACATTCCGGAGGCCAATTAAGATAAGATCTTAAAATATGAATCATTTGATGATAAAGAGTCAAGTACTTATGATCAATTAATACATACAATCTAAATATTGGATTATTATATGGGTATATTATCACGATTGATATTTGATAATATGATAACAAAGACAAGGAATAGATAGCTTATGTGTACTATTAAAGGAAAAAAAATTATTTCATTTGATAGAATTTTTTCTTTTTTTTTCGAATCAAGATGATCTGAAATGTTTTCAACTTATTTGACTCTGCAAAAAGAGCAAAGGTTCCATCAGGGCATCAAGAATAACATTTTACAGACTTTATTGACAGAATAGAATTGAAGAAAAATTGTTAAAAAACTGCACTCTTTTTGGAAACCACAATTGTATACTGGTACTATAAGTTTGCAATATTTTACCAACACAATATATGCAGATATGAAGTTTTGGTTGGATTTGTAGAATACATAAATAAAAAAAATTGTAATGTAACGAGGTATAGTTGTTGTAAATGTATGTTTGGGAGTCTGTTATTTCAAAAGAATTTTTATTACTGGTTCAATGCCTGAATAATTCGGTATTATCAGTAAGTATGAATAATAATGGTATTCAACAATTCTTTTTTAAATTTAAAAAAAAAAATTAATGCCTGTTAAGATTGTTTTCTTTTTTTTAAATTTAATTAAGTAATGGTTTTATTTTTATTGTCGTATGGTTGTTGTTAACAATTTTTATTGTTTGAATTTAATTTTTCTCGATTCAAAGGTTTATTTCAACATGATTTATATTGAGTCATTTTTATGTTGAAGCAGCTTCTGAGCCATTCCCCATCAACAGGAACCAGGTAGTTGCCCCAGACCTGACAGCCCACGTTCGTCCTGCGATGGATTCCTCGGAAGAACCCCCATGTAAGTTTATTTTATGTATTTTAATATCTTGAAAGAGGATGAATTATGATTTTTTAAATCATCTGATTAAAGTATTTTTAGAAATATAAATATTGTTTTAAATACTCTTATAGTAATAAAGAACATATAATGACTATTCTTAATCAGGGTGTATAGCGTGCAAGAAAAGCATGAATTAGGCAGGAATTTTCATTGGCAGGATCGAACCAAAAATGCAGTAATTTTATTCAACCATTTTTTTAACATCTTTACAAATCAGTTCAGTAAAAATTGTATTGGAATAGTAGAATCCAGGGTACTGCTTAGCCTATTCCCCCTTCTGGCTTTGACAGCTGATAAGCACGCTGCTATCTGTTGGCCACCATGCGAACTGCCATCCCCACCACCTCTCTTCTTAGCGGTTAAAGACCGAATTTATGGCTAGGTTAGAATTATATTACCCGCCTTTTTTTAGTAGTATCAGACCATGACATCATCTCAACCCCAACCACCTTCACTTATTCCTGGCGAATAAACATCGATTAATCGTAATTTCTTTAAAAATGATTAATTTTGAAAATCCCGCATCTCCCCACCCTTCCATCTGTTAAACATTACTTTTCATCGAAATGTTCTTATATTTAAGTATTAGTATTTCAGAGACGCTGAAAAATATTAATATTTAACCTAAACCATACCGAATAGAAGTAATTGTGTAACTGATCATTATGCATATCAGTTCCTTTCCAAACTTAAATATTTTATGATGGTTGATTCATTTCAGTTTTTTAAGAATATTTTTTCAGAAAATTTGTTTATACACTGCCTCATTATCCACTTTATTATTCACATTTTTCTATAAGCTAATATATTTTCATTATGCCTATACTTTTATGAAGAACTGACATTTACATACTTTACAAAAAGTTAAAGTTAATAATTTAATAATTATATTAAATGTACAATACATCGACCATTGCGTAATATGAAATTTTCCCAACTTTCATGTTCATAGAATGTCTAGGGTTTATTCAGAATACCGGCCTCATTCATGAAATTTGATGGAAGTTATTGTGTACTAACAAAAAAAAGGCTTTGAGAAATAATAAAGTATATGATATTTAAATTAATAATATAAAAAATTATTTTTATAAATATTTTATTTTCCTAAATTATAAAAAATTTAAATGTAAAAAAAATATGCGAAAATCAAATGGGAATTGTATAAGCTAGTTCTGCTGGATACCCTGTTTATTTAAATTTTGTGTGTATATTACTATTTAATAAGACTATTTTGATGATTTTTTTTTTTTTAACTTAATTTTAGTAAAGAAAACAAAAGAAAAAGAAGAAAACGATGGTAAGAAGGCCAAGTGTGAAATGTGCGGAATAATTGATCTCAGGGAGAAATTTAGGAAAGGAAAGAAATATTGTTCTGCTCAATGTGTCAAGAGGTGTGTATCTCACAGCTTATATATATATATATTTTTTTTTTTATCTTTTTTTTGTATTATTTGAATGAAATGAAATTCGATTGAACTTTGTAATTACAGTCGACTCTGTTTAATTGCGTCATCGGATAATTTGGATTACTGCTTAATTGAGCCATTTTTAATAAAACGGAATCAAATATAGGTAAAAATTCACCGCTTTATTGGGATAAAACATCGGCTAATCGGGCCGAAACTTTTTGGAACTTTAACGTTTCCAATAAACCGAATTGTAAAAAAACTATGAGCTTAGATAATCAATCGAATAACCTAAGTATCTAAGACCATGCCTGTTTCTCTACCAGAAGCGAGAAACCGCATCGAAAAGTTTAGTCGCTTTTTTCTTTCGAAAAAAATGTGGGAAGTCCTTTAGACGCCCTGCATGCGCTAATTATGTGGCTCGTAAGTTTACAAGTAAAGTGACAAGGCATGTTGTTTCTTTCCTATTAAAAAAGTGGAAATATAAAATTTTCTGATTCATTTCTTATTTCGGAATTTTGTCTTTATAAGTATAATTATGAAGTATAAGTATATATTATACACAAGTAGTTATTTTAATTTGCTTCATTTAGTATATTTCGTATATTAAAACATCTATTTAAGGAAAATACATTTTCATCATACTGCATCAAAAACATGTGTTTTCAATACTCGGTTTGAGTCCGTAAAGTAGTACTTTTCGGGCCTAGGCTTGAAAATCTTTTTGGTGCGCCAACCTTACCTGCTACTAATATATATTAATAAACATGTGTTTGAAGGAGGTTACTTGTAGCTATACTGTTCTTCATTCTAATAGAAGTAGTATGTTTGAAGTGTAAAATAACTTGGATATACCAAAGGCAATGCCAAACAAAGGTTTTAATATGATGAATAATCAGAATTGTACTATAAATATTAATGTAAATACAGGGTGTTTCGGAATTGCACGGCACTATTTTAGGTACGTGTTCTCTAACACAAAATAAACAACAAAGTTCATATTAACATGTATCTCAAACTCATTTATTAAACAGATATCAAAGGTTAAAGATTTATTATTACTATTTATTTATTATTATTACAACATTTAGAGTAAATGTTCAAAGGCGCCTCCGTTTTGTTGAATGCAACATTCAGCACGACGAATCCATGCTTCTCTGGCTCTTCGTATAGCATCAGGATGGTGGTTGATAGTTACTGCGGCTTCCACGATCCGATTTCTTAGCTCTTCTTGCGTGTCAACTGCCGCAGAATAAACCATAGACTTCATCCAGCCCCACACAAAATAATCTAATGGCGTTAAATCCGGAGATCGTGGTGGCCATTTAACAGGTCCGTTTCGACCAACCCATCGGTCTTGATAAGTTGCATTTAAATAATCAGTGACACTATGAGAAAAGTGAGCTGGAGCACCGTCATGCATAAACCACAGCCTTTGCCTAATGCCTAGCGGAATATCTTCTAGAATATCATGCAGATTATTTTGCAAAAAATGCAAGTAAGATATACCTGACAGCCTAGGTGGCAAAAAGAAGGGGCCGATGATTTTGTCGCTTAGAAGACCACACCAGACATTTAAAGAGAATGTATGTTGGTAATGTCCAACAGCAGTCGTATGAGGGTTTTCTTCGGCCCAAGTATGGGTATTTCGAAAATTAAGAATCCCGTTTCTTGTAAAGCAAGATTCATCAGTAACCAAAATGCAGTTCAGGAAGTTAGGATCTCGTGTGCATTGTCGAATTAACCACTGGGAGAAATTTCTGCGCTTGTTATAATCTTGTGGTAACAAATCTTGCCTACTTGATACGTGAAATGGATATAATTGTTGTTCGCGTAAAGTTCGCCATAAGCTGGTAGAGGAAACATCGAAACGATGTGACAATCTTCTGGTACTAGTAGTAGGAGATAACTGAACAGCATCGAGTATTTCTTCTTCTACGTTTGCAGTTCGTCGAAATCGTTGTCGACCGGCGTTCATTCGTATAGGTTTTAGCGTACCATTATCCCTAAGACGTCTTTCAATGGCCTCAAACGTTTTACGATTTGGTATTCTTCGGTTAGGAAATTTTTCACGATATCTTCGAACAGCAGCAGCACCGTTTGTATGTACCTCGCCATAAGTTAAAAGCATGTCTGTTTGTTCATCAAAAGTGAATAAATTTCTGGTATCTCCCATGATAATCATAAATTGAACTGTGTCACAAGATTCACTCACACTAAAACACACAGAACTAGACAAACAGATGAGCAACTACTGTCATTGCTTATCGTTCATTTGTTTATCAGGTGATTAAAACCTTTTATTTAGTATTAAACACGTTAAACGTTGTACAGTCAGTCTTAATGCAGTAAATAAATAATAAATCTTTAACCTTTGATATCTGTTTAATAAATGAGTTTGAGATATATGTTAATATGAACTTTTTTGTTTATTTTGTGTTAGAGAACACGTACCTAAAATAGTGCCGTGCAATTCCGAAACACCCTGTATATAAGTACTTTTCTTCTATTATAGGTTAATAAACAGATGTTCTTAAAAAAAAAAAAAAAGTGTCAATTTAATTTCTTATATTGTATCTGTAAGTTATAATGAAATATAAAAATGTTTTATAATGTACTCAAGTATGAGCTGTATGATGGAAAGTATTGTTCATTGTTCTTGGTCTAATTTCCGCTTAAGGCTCGCATATTAAATTGAAAACAACCACTTTTGGTACTAGTGATGAAAATATCGTACTATTTCGACCCTATCATTAAATTAATAGACGAGATACACATGCCTAAATGTACTTATTAACTTGGTTTCCATACATATAGGTCCAATTTACGGCATTAGATCTTCTTCTTCTTCTTCTTCGATGGCTCTACGGTCCTTGAAGAACCCTGGCCTGCTCCACAATGTTCCGCCATTCCCCCCTGTCCAGAGCTGCTCTTCTCCACCTTCGAACTCCAAGTGTCCTCAGGTCCTCCTCCACGTCATCGAGCCACCGCAATCTAGGACACCCTCATCTTCGTCCTCCCCCTGGGTGCCCCTCCAGAGGCTTCTTTGGGATTCGCTGCTCTTCCATTCTTTGTAAATGCCCCTTCCACCTAATTCTACTCTTCTTGATGCAGGTGACAATATCTGGGATCTTGTATAAATCAGGGAGCTCCTGATTGTTTCTCTGCCTCCACTGATCTCCCTCCTTCAAGGGACCAAAATTCTTTCTAAGGATTTTCCGCTCCCACACATTAAGCATTTGTTCAGATTTCCTAGCAAGAACCCATGTTTCACTTCTATATGTCACTACTGGTCTAATAATGCTAGTGTATACAGCAGCTTGCATTAACTGCCACGGTAACACTTTCGACCTAAGCACTTTTCCGAACGCCCAGTAACATCTACTTCCGGCCATCATGCGTGTCTTTATTTCTGCCATTATATCATTCTTTACGTTGATGTTGGCCCCAAGATATTTAAACTCCTGTACCTGCTCGAAAAAGTGCTCTCCTGTACTAAGACCATTCCTACGGCATTAGATACCACACTTTTATTATAGCCCAGTGATTAGGCATATTTAGTCATATTTAATTTGCATTTACACGTGGATTCATGATCTCCGCTTTATTGGGTCTTCCGCCTAATTGGGACAAAACAAATTTTCCCTTTATGGCTCAATAAAACAGAGTCGACTTTGACCTAGATATTAATATTTTTCAAATGGAGGAGAGGTGCGTAATGGTCAATTGTTTTCTTTAAGAATAGGATGATTGGTAATCGGGCTTTGTTATTCACATTTTCTTTATCGGGAGAGATGATCTTATCGATCAGAACATGCGGATCTTTGTCTATGCTTGTTGAGTCTCTGTATTACTGTGGACTCGACAGGCCCGGGTGATGATCCACATGTTTGGATTGAAACATAGGCTCTCCTAATAAAGACATTTTTACTTGAAAAATTCCGATTACCAATCATCCAAACTTTCTAAAATGTCATCGCTTACTTTCATTCTGCTTTGTTATATTTTTAACTATCTTTTTTCATTTGATGTATGAACAACATTACACTCCATTCCGTAGGGCTAACCAGGCTAACAAGAAGGCTAAAACGGAGGAAGTTAAACCTGTCTTAAAGGAAGATGAAAATGTAAGTACTGGTTTTAGTTCAGTTTATTCGAGCTTTAAATTCTGTTTATTTATTTAAAAAAAAGAAAGTTATTTCTTCTTATAATCTTAATTAGTTTATTTATCAGGATACTAACACTGACACCAATGATTCGTCCAATTCGGCTCCGGAGAATAACGATGCTCGCTCTTCGAACGTATCTGGAGATCCTACGAACTGGGGGGTGAGTCTCAAATTCAACATATTTTCATTGATTTATTATTCTTTTAAACAAAAAGATTTAATTCATAGAATTCCATGTAATGATTGTAATAAATCATATATAGGCAATACTTCAACTAATCTAAAAACAAGAATTTACAACCATAAAAATAACATCAAAGAATCCTCCAAATCCAATACAGCCCTTTCACTACACTCAAAAAACATTAAACACAAAATCAACTTCGAAAATGCACAGATTCTACATAGGGAAAGCAATGCAATTAAAAGAAACATTACTGAATCCATTTATATAAAAAATAATGAAATAGAACTGGTTAACTATAAAGAGGACTCAGAAATAGTAAGCAAACACTATTATGCAATAATAAATAGGATATAGCAGCACCAGGATTAAAAATATAGCAGACTCCCCACAGGTCAAACATCCATTAACATGCAATAATGACAAATTCTATTAGAATATTAATTTTTTAATATCCAAAACGAGAAGGTTGGTGAGCATTGTTACCATTTTATTATTATTTTATTTTTATTTTTGTTCTATTGTTATTTATTGATTCTTATGTATTTATTTAAGTAATCCTTTAAAATTGACACTTGACATACTTATATGTCATTTTCATAGCTATTTTAACTCTGTCTTTGTATTTATAATGGTACTTTAATTTTGATTGTTTATAACTGTATAAGAAAAATACTTAAATTAATTGTACACTATGCAGGTGATGAATATGGACACAACAGTCCGAAACGTCCACCAAATTAAAGGATTGTGAGAAAATATATATTGCATGAGACTGTAATAGGATACCATAGTTTCATTATTTTAAACTGATTTAATGCCACATTAATGTTGTATTAAATTTCTGATTAGAGAGAAGCTCTCAATGAAAAGAAAGAGTTGTTAAAATGTCTTATAGTTAAAAGAAAAGTTTTGTATTTAAAAACATTTCTATTCTATGGGGTTTTGATTACGATCCCAATTCCATTGAGTTTTCTGGAAATTATTGCATTAAATTACCTTTCTATAGCTCCTAATGAGGAGTAATAGAAAATGATCTATCCTCATAAAGACTCAAGAGGTTTTTTTTTTTGGGTCAAAAGTTCAATAGTTTTACAATATGGCAATATTTATTGTTAAAAGTACCAAATCTAGTTATTGGCACCCTGTGGATTTAATTGTGAAATCTTCCCTATGGTTAGTTTGTTAAAGTCTTACTTCATAAATGACTTAGAGGACCCTTCAAACATTAGACTCATGTTGTTTTAGGCTTCCATGGTCTGAATCCATTATATGCATTTCTTCTTCAGGGTTTGACCATGTAACTGGTTTTTCAATTGCCAAGCTTTCACCCATCTTGCTGTGGGCTTCTTCACGGCCAATACAAGAATGAGAGTGAAGACAACATTAGATAACACAGCATATCTCAGAGAGCTGATGACATCCCCCCTCCCCTACCCCCTCCACCTGACCACGCCCCCTCGGGCATTAATGGTCAACGCCAATGAGAACACAGTTTTCGTCCCCGACGGAAGATTATAAGTTACTAATCCCCTTATCCACTCTCATTCTTGTATTGGCCCTGAAGAAGCCAACAGCAAGATGGGTGAAAGCTTGGCAGTTGAAAAACCTGTTAAATGGCCAAACCCTGAAGAAGAAATGCATACAATTAGACTCATTTATATCTTATAATAAAATTAGGACTTGTTTACCTATTTCTTTAAGTTAAAGTTGGGGTGCCAATAACTGTTTGGTTTCCCTACTAAACTGTTTTACATTTAACAGATTATTTCTTTGTATGGGTGTCTTCATTTATTAATCTTCTTATTTTAGTACAAAGTAAAATGTTTATTTACCTCTTTGGGATGCCACTGCTTTGATATATTCCATTTTTTACTTAGATTTCAAAGCATGATTTTTGCCTAATTTCTTTTAAAATCGGTTGGAACAGCCGGAAACATTAACCTAGTCTGGGATGGTGGCAGTGTGAGTAATTGCACTGTTCATCAGTGATTCAAAATATTTCAGGAGGGATATTTTAGCCTTGAAGAAACTGATTCCTTTGGAAATCATAATTCCTTTTTTTAATTATTCAAATGTTGTAGCATCAGCTGATAATTGATGAAATATGATGGTATTTTTGTAGAGATTCCCTCAAGATGTAATTGCTTCTATTAATACTTAAAATGGAGAGGTCTTTTTGCAAATTCAAATGAGACTAAATTGTATTAACTTGCTTAGTTATAGAATGCAAGGCCTCAAAGTCTCGTATTATTTCAATAATTCACTTAATCATGTAGATTACATGCCAAATTTTCGCCTATTCAGGCATCTTCAGGGCTACAAGGGTTTCGCAAGCAAGCTAGAAACAGATTGATTTTTTGCCTTTACTTTTCATATGTTGTATATACAAATATATTTATGATTCTAGTACATAATGTTATGTGTGTATGTGTGTGAGTGTGTATGTATATATGTATAGATGTAAAATTAAATTACTTTAATTGAACCTTTTTCAACTTTAATATTGTGTTTAATTTTCTATAAACCTTATTAAGTTATTATTTCTGTTATCTAAATTTGTTTGAATGTTGGCAACACTGTATATTTCCCTGTTAGCCCTCCTTCCATATGGGAAGGTTTCAGTCTGTTTCTAGCTTGCTTGCGAAACCCTTGTAGCCCTGAAGATGCCTGAATAGGTGAAAATTTGGCATGCAATCTCCATGATTAAGTGAATTATTGAAATAATACGAGACTTTGAGGCCTTGCATTCTATATCTATAATTCAATAGTCTCTTCCTAAAAACCTGTTTATTAATTGCTTATCCAACTACTAAAAATAGTATCCAAACTAATTAGTAAAATTTTTCCATTCTACGAATGCCTATTTTGTGTTGATTAATGAATTGTATTGGTGCCTATTTTGTATTTTCAACTTATTTATTATAATTGGATGAAAGAAATTATCAATGTTTAAAATGGATCATCTTTTTTTCAGGTCGAAGAAGTGTGCGAATTCATCAAGACCCTGCCGGGCTGCAGAGAATACGTTGAGGACTTTGCTTCCCAAGAGATCGACGGGCAAGCTCTGCTGCTGCTGAAGGAGGACCACCTGATGTCGGCCATGTCGATGAAGTTGGGACCCGCGCTGAAGATCTGTGCGAGGATCGACGCGATGCGCACCAAGCACGACTCCCAGCACCCTTAGGAGGGGCGAGGATAATTGGTTAACCATTAACCAATCATTTGGACGGGGAATCTTATTTATTCTGTTATCGACTCGTGTGTTGTGTATAGCATGATTAAGTTGCTTCGATCCCAAGAGATGGATTTGCAGAGCTAAGTAGATTACTGATTTACGATTTTCTCAATTTTTCGGGAAATGGTTTTCGAAATTTAATTTTTCTTTTTTTTTTTTACAGTTGTTTCATGAAATACTTCTTCAGTGCTTTAATAGTTACCGAAGTTTAGTTCTAAGCATTCTTTCCTCGAAACGTAATCATATAGAGTTATCAATTGTTTGTTGATTCGTTGTAACTACAATTTCTGACTAAATGAAATTTTAAAGAAACGATTGCAATTTAAACACACTCGTGACAAGGCACTGTAGAGCATTTAAATGTTTATTTCGAATGTAATAAGAATTCAATTATTAGGCATTTCGGACTTTATTTGAATTTGAAATTGTGTTATCATGTATTTATTAAGCTATTTCTGCGATTTTATTCTTGTAATTATTTTTTATTCTAAAACAAACTCTCGGTATTTTTAAGAAAAATATTTCTTATTGATTAATTAATTTAATTTAATAATATAAAGTATTTATATACATTTGTACAGATATAATGCAGATGTTACTATCCTGCATTGAGCCTTGTACATATTACTCTGTATCAGAGAAAAGGATATTTTTTTCTGAAATGTTAATTTTTTATCTTTTTTTTTATTTATTTTTTTTTAAATCGTGGATTTTGTAAAATGTGAAACAAGGTTAGAACTATTAAATAAAAATAATAAAATTAAAAAATAAGTTCCCAGGTAAAAAAAAAAAAAAGGTTTTATTGTTTCAGTTATTCCTTATAAATGTAAACATACTTAAATGCTAAATTTTTTATTCATTTTGACTTTAATAAATATGTTACCCTTAACAGTAATAGTTATAATTTAAGTATTAATCTAATCGCATAAGTTAAGTTGTTATATTTTATAGCATATCTTTAAAAATATTTAATTTTCCGACACCAACCAATCCCTGTTGTAACAATATGAATCATCAATCATTTCATGTATTGATGTCAGTTCTTTGATTCTTCATTCTACATTGTTTTCTTTGATTTTGTTTATATCTCTGTAATGAAGTAATTTCATGTCTTTTTTATTGAGGCTATGCAATACACAGTCGAATCTGGATAACTGGAATCTCTTGGCGAAAGGATTTTAATTCCAAATACAGAGGTATTCCACTTAAGCAAGGTTTCACTTATCCATGGTGCAGGTATCTTATTAAGGAGGAGTGTACCTCTAAAAGAGTTTTTCAAACAACTTGTAATTTCAAATTGTGTAACTACAGTACACACTTAAAAACTATAAATACAGAAAATATTGATACAATTATTACCTACTTTTTGTAATACGGAAATAAAATAATGCAGATTACAATATAATTATTTACAAATGTATAATTGAGGCGTAGAATTCCAAAACCAGCCAAGTCCAATTTCCAGATTTTTATTTTTTTGTAATTGTTTTTTTATAGATTATCTGGCTGGATTTGGAACAGACCTTATTTTTGTTGGGCCGTTTTCAATATGATTTAACCTCTTTTGGAAGAAATCCTTCTACCTAATGATAATCTAATAGAAAAACTATTTTAAAAAAAATAAAAATCTGGAAATGGACTTGGCTTGGTTTTGGAATTCTACGCCTCAATTGAAAGTAATCACAATTTTTGGTACTTTTCTGTTATAGTCACGCCCAGAGAAAATGTTTTTAATTTAGTTAGTACATTGCTTTAAATAAATAAAACACATGTTTTCTGAATAAAACACTTTACATGAAATTTAATTAAATTATTTATTTTCATTTTAGTATAAACATTGAAAAAAAAAATTATATGTTAGAAATGTCATTGTAAAAATCCTTAATATCTTTCAATATTTCATTAAAAGGATCTTTTTCTGCTAACCTTTGGCGCTACATAAATTCCGCTAAATAAGATTTTAAAAAATTCCTCCTAGTACCCTTCCTTCTTTTGTTCCCCCATTTAATTTTACATTTGAATGTTAGCTTCATGTCATGGTTATTTTTACATATTATCATTTCATGAATAATATTATGCTTTTGAAAAAACTTGACCGCAGTTTCCTCATCCAAAATATTCCTAAAAATATTTTATAAATTAAACTGATACTCAACCATATTTAACGTGATTAATTATCTAGTCAAAAGAAATGATTCGGCACGGAATTGTTTTCTTCGGAATTGTTCATTAACTCTTAGTTACCTCCCTAGCAACCTCCTTAAAGCAATGTACTAACCAAATTAAAAACATTTTCTCTGGGTGTGACTATAACAGAAAAGTACCCAATTTTTTTATTTTTTATTTATCCATATAATTTATCAAATATTTCATCTTCAGCTCCTTTATTCATTTCAAAAAAGGTCTGCAACTTCTCAATACAATATAGTGCATCATTTTTCGTGACTGGTAGCCTCTCTGGCTCTTCTGACTTTTCTTGGTCTTCTTCTTCTTCTTGGTCTGGAATGTCAAAATTTTCATTTTCGTCTGGCGTTTTAGATTTTTTCAATGATTTCTTCATCATTCAGCTCTCCTGCTGTTATAATTTTCGTGGGGCATACTGCTCAAATGTTAGAAGCTTCTAATTAGTATCTGCTATCACCTTTTCCCAATCCTGTGGATGGACAGGATAACCCTTCCCGTTTTTTTTATGAAATATGAATTCCACTTATAGAGGTGAATACAAAAATTGTCCCACTTTTACAGAAGTAACTTCTTCCACAAAAATTTATTCCACTTATACAGGTGAAAACATTCCAGTTAAAGAGTTTATTTAAGGGAAAAATGGTGGGACAACAAGTTTTGTACCACTTATAGAAGTATTCCAATTAGGCAGGTCCCACTTAACCAGGTTCGACTGTATATATATATTAAGCACATCGCTCATTTGGAAGAAGACTGCCATAATCCAAAACGCTAAAATTTTACAGTATGAGTATATGCTCTGATCATTATTCGTTTCTGTCAACTCTATGGAAGACTGCCTTGACTTCGGTATAAAATATTGGTTTTATAAATCTGGGTTTTAATGTAATTTGGAGTCTATTAAATAAAAAAATATTAATGGAGTCTATTAAAAAAAACAACAAAACAAAAGCAAAATTTTATTATATCGTGACACTCTTCTTCCAAATGAGCAGTATATTAAAAAGTTCAGTAATTTCGCTGCTCTCCTTATTTTAGAATTTTAGCAAAGATGATTACTTATCTTACATAACTGATAATAAGAACATAGAATATATATAATAAGAACAGGACAACAAATTATGATTTAATTATTACTTACCTGACATGTATAAATTTTTATTTATAGCCATACAAAGAATCTCTGAAACAACTTCTTCCATTCTTACTAATGATATCATTCCTTGATTAATACCCCTTTAAATTGATCTAGAACAGTGGTCAGCAAACTATTCATCTTAAAAGGTTCAAATATAAAGAGTATAAAATTTTTGTTACTTCAATTTCGAGCCATTATTTTGAAATTTTGCTTTCGTAGGGACATTTTTATGGAAATAATTGAAATTATAAGTATGCTATTGAGCTCTCCTTTTCTGAATATGTCTTAATCTTAATAATTAACTAACAGTACATTACTGGGCTTGCTTGCACTGATCAAAGTATCCCTGTGCCATTGACACGCAACTGAATAATATTAAAAACCAAAAACTCGGGGGGAAAATATATTTTTTACTTATGCTGCATTGCTTGTCGAATTGCTCTTCCCGAAAAGTATTTTAACTGCAGATAGTTAAAATAAATTTTGTCATGCAGAGATAATGATAGACTTGTTTGCGAATGACTATTCATGCTGGGTCTCTTTTCTGTAAGCTTTTGTCTCAATAAGCTTACTCGTTCTTTACAAATTACTGAAGGCCAAATAACTAAAAATGATAAAAAAAAAATTAATTCTTCTTTAATTTTTAACAAATCCCCTGAGCTTCTACAGATGATGCTGTTCCAAGCCCTTAATTATTAATTATTTATTATTTTTTTATTAAGCCCTTATCTGTAAATATCACATCAAATGCCATTTTTTAAGATAATCAATACATAATTGTGATTGATTTAATTTAATTTTATTAATATTATCCATGTAATCGTTCCAAGATTGTCATTATGAGAGGTTGAGATAATTTTAATTCTCCAAACTAGAAATTTTCAGGGTCCGTTTCAAAATGGATTAAAATTAATATCCCACTCTAATTAACATTATCCAAATTAAAAAAAAAAATATTACTGGCCCTCTTTAACTGCCATTTTATGTGATACAATGGATTGGTTCATTTTTTTTTTAGGGCTTGTTATAAAGTTATTTTTATAATAATTCCCTAATCAACAATCTTATTTTCAATTCTTGTATGAGGGAATCTGTGAATGAAGTAAAATTGTTTTTTTAATGGTCTAACATGATATTGTTAATACGAGTGGAATATACTGTTGATAAATTATAATATAATTATGTAATTTTTATTACAAGTGATAATTGGAGAGGGGGGGGCCTTTAATGTGTTCAAACCTTGTTTCATTTACATACCATCTTAACTTCAGCATATAAATATTGAATCATGAAATGAGAACTCATCCATTAATGAGAATCGTAAGTATTATTATTTTGGAGAAATATTATATTTCTGCTAATTTCTTTTTGTATATAGCATTTACTTTTATTTACTGCTTTGTCAACCATAATGATTTAAGTGGTAATGAGGTATTACTTAAAAATTCTGTTTCATCTTTAAATAAATGTTTTTTGTCGTTAGTATTACAGTGTAGGTATATCTGATAGCACCATATCCTTTAATGTCTGTTAACAGTGCAATAGAAAAAAAAAAAAAGACAAAAAATCGTGGATTTTCAATCGTTACGTTGAGTTCTAAGATTGGAAAGTTGCTTTAGATTTAATAATTGTTCACTGCCAATAAGCTCTTTTCTTCTGTAATTAATAACAATACATAGTTTTCATTTAAGTTAGGAATTTAGGTTTTTTATATTGTAATATTGTAAATAATATTTTATATGTTATAAATACTTATATTTAATTGAAATATTTATTAGTTATCTATAAGAATGCATTTAATAAATTTTAATTTATATAATTTTTCCTTTGATCTCTTCAACTTCCATTCAAGAATTTTGGAAAGTACCTGCTCATTAATAAAAAAAAAAAAGATGTACCAAAATAAATATGGCGTTCAATGCTCAACTGTAAAATTGTATATGAAAAATGTCATCAGTTATTTTTTATTGTAGCAATGAATATTTAGAAAATATATATGTATATTAATTTGTTATTATTATTATAAATAGAGTTGAGATTTCTGGTTGTACCTATTAATACCATCTTAATGATGTATTCGACATGGAGTCATTCGCACCTATCCCTTTACACATTTATGAGGCTGTAAACCAAAATAATTTTAAAGGTATTTAGGTGGGAATATCTAACACAGCAAACAATTAATTTCTCTTTTTTAATGCACTGTCTAAATCATTTAGACGGAGTGATATTGATGTATTTTTTTTTTTTTTTTTTTAATTTTATATTCGTTTATAAATTATATTCTATAATTCTTATATAGATTATCGTATTTAATTTATAGTATGGAAAGATTTTGTATTGTAAATTTATATATTTTTTATTATATCATAAGGTGTATATACATATTATATATATATATTTTACTTATATATAGACTGATGGAATGTGCTTTGTATTTATTGATTTATTATAATTTTAAAGCAAAGCTGCCTGATATCAATTCATTTTGTGCGAGGTGAGGGAGGAAGTAACTGACCCTCTGACCATTCACAATAAATATTAATACATCCAAACCACTTATTTCATACTAAAGTATGTGACAATATAACAAGTGGTTTCGATCTATGAATATTGGACAAATTGTTAATTCCTGATGATTCCTGAAATTATTTTGAAATCACCACAACTAATATGTCTTGAACTCTAATTTCAAAATTTGTAAAAATCTAAATACAGTAGAGGCAAACATTTATATTTATAATATACTAGCTAAGGTGCCCGGCTTCGCTCCGGTAGTTGTGTGGTAGTATAACAGAAAAAATTACCACCTTCTTGAAACTTCGGTTTTAACTCGGTATTAATATTAAGATTCGAGTTTTGCTGAGTCCGCCCAAATAAGGGACCCTATATACTTTATGGGGGATTGAAATTAGTAAAAGAAAAATTAATTTTACGCAAATCAAAGCACAATTTCTTTACCATATTCCTTTTTATCCTGAACTATAAGGAGTGATAAAATCTTAATGAAGGAATGCTGTTGAATCTGAGTTAGCCATTATGTCAACTGGGAGGCTCATCATACATATTAATCAAACCAACTTCTTTTTCATAACTACAATAAGAACACTTCAAACTTTTTGTTTTGATTAATTTATATTCAGTCAAGTTATCTCTTTTTTTTTATGTCTGTTTTTTTTCACTCTCTGTACTACTAAGAAATGTTCAATCATATTGAATTAAATTTCCTTATTTATTATAAATTGATTAAATTTAATGTGTTGATCAATTAGCCTTTTTATGTGAAAATTAATTTGTTAAGGAATCCAGTTGGTTTTCTAATTCATTGCAGAGATGTAAAATCCTTATTTTTTTTAACGCAAAGGAAAAACTAATTTTTTAGACATTTTAAAAGAACTGTGGAAAACATATAACCCTTACAAACAGAATGAATGGAAAATAAACATTGAATGAAACGCACCCTAGCTCTTCCTGGTAGTCTGGAGCTCGAACTAAATTTTTTATTCGCTAACCCGTAAAGGTAGGCTAATTACATGGTGCGAGAGGCTTAAAATTCCGGTCCTTTTCTCTTAAATTTTACACCCTAAATATAAAAACGGAAAACTTCTTCACGGTTAGGGGTTATACTGCTACACGACGACATAGCTTAATTGGTCGTGCGTGCAGTCATTTTTGAGCCTTTTCGGCACGCACATTGTACACTTTGCTTTATAATATATATTGATTAAATACTTTATTGGAAAAGTTACATTGGATATGGGGCAACTGTGTTAAAGCGATTGTAAATCACAACTAATAACAAAAAAAAAAAAAAATTATGACTGTAAAAACCTTTAAAATTCATTAATATGGAAAAAAGTAACTAATATCTTTTTAATTTCAAACTTCAAAGAAAATTATAAAATTTTCATCATCAAAGGTGAATTTTTCTCATTTTCAAGGTAAGGGCAGTTGTTTATGAAAACAATATCTTTCATGTTGAGCAAAGCTTTCATCAGGCATTGTTGGGAAATCAATTCTCTCTTCATCTGCTTGGCTGATTGTGAAGATACAATTCCCGAACTCCCCATCTCTCTGGTATTTGGTAATTTTACCTAAGAAGAGTAATACTTTTTTATTTTATGATGGTGGAAAATAGTTGACCGTAGATATAATTAGGATTAATAAGAACAGGAATTGGTTGGGGGTGCGGTCAAAATTATAAGCACAAACATGTGATATTTACATATTTTATTCTCGCCGACGTTTCGACCCAAATTTTAGGTCATCAGGGCTAAATGAGAAAAACCAAAAAAAAAAAAAAAAACAACTTTCGATTTACACACCACTTTGTATTTTGTATACTACATTTCATCTTATTTACTTAGGCCTCATTGCTGCAGACCATTGTAACCTCATTATATGTTCACCTATGTTTTATATATTTCTCTACATTACCTCAGATATCCCATTTTAAGTTTTATCTCATTTTTATTTATTACTTTCATCATGGCCTTACTTTAAGAGCTATAATTTTTAATTTTGTTTACTGTTTCACATACATTTACATCTCTTTACATAAATTATCTGATTGGTTGTTTTTTTTTTTTTCCTCATTTAGCCCTGATGATGACCTAAAATTTGGGTCAAAACGTCGGCTAGAATAAAATATGTAATATCACATATTTGTGCTTATTATTTTGACCGCACCCCCAACCAATTCCTGTTCTTTTTTATTTTATACTTTTTGTAGATATATACTTCTTATATTTATACTTTTTAAAGTTTTATGTTAAAAACTATTTTCAGTTCAAGCAGTTCAGTTGGTTTTGAGTCTTGCTCAGTCTTAAAGCATGGGCAGATCCAGCCGGTTGTAAATGGGAGCCCTGTCAGAGTGCATAAAGGAATTCACTAAAAAACATGTGATATATGTTTAAAAAATACAAAATAAAATGATAGACCATTGTTCATAATTAAAGCCGTCCTGTTCATTTGAGAAGTGGCAATTAACAAAACGCATTAATTTCTAATCTAAGTAAGTTGGTAAGTGAAAGTTGTGTGTTGCGAGCACGCACCAGATTTTTTTTTTTTTACATTTCATGAGTAATGAAGGACCTAATTTAAAATATGTATGTATTAGTATGGGGTGGCGTAAATTACTATTAAATGTTTAAATATAATCCATTTTCGATTTGAGAACTTAAAATGACTAAATACAGCTCATTTTATACAGAAATAGTAAAAATTTATGTATCTTAATCTTTAAGGGGGGGGGCGCCCCTTCCCTGGATCCACTACTGATACAACAAGTCAGAAATAGAAAAACTGATATTTTAAAGGGAACAAACTTGTAAAGTTAAAAAGAGTTAAGTTAAAAAGCAGTTAATAGAGCAGGGATCAGGTTATGGAAAAAAAAAATTTTTTTTTACACATTAAATAAGCATATATTTTCTCTTTTAAGTACATAATTTATATAAATAGCACATGGAATCTAAATTAGGCACAATTGGAATTTACAAATGGGGAAATATTCTTAAATATATTTCTATGTACAGTATGATTGGCAATAATTTTCATGAGGTGATAATAAACCTGTAAAAATATAACCTCTTTTTCTTTTTTTTTTTACATAAGTACAACTGTAAAACCAGTAATTATTTATGCTTTTGTTGGTTGATTGGTTGTGAGTTAATACTAAGCCAAAGATTCCATATCTTAGGTGTTATATTTACATTGAAATCTGTTAGAATAGATTTTTAGCTCATAACTTAATAAAATAGTAATAACCTCGAATAAGGAGATCAACATCTTCATCCAGCAGAGGAATAGGGCAATACAATCCCCTTAGCTTACTTTACAAATATAACCTGATTGTTCAAATAGGAACTAATAAAGCAATTTATAAGTTATAATAAGTCAAGGGAGACAAGATTAATTTAATTTAGAAATATTAACAAAAATAAATAAGTAAAAATTAAAAAAAAAGCTACATAAAACTATCAAACTCATATTTACATCTAAAAACAAAAAAACTTTGTCCTCATTAAATTTAATAAAACTTGAGTATCTTATTTTCAAAGTTCAATTAATTTTCTTTTCTTTGTGCTATATGACACACCTGAAATATCTCAAACTCAGGTAATACAAACCAGTTGTGCTTCAACAGAAAGTTTCAACTTAATTTAGATGTCTCATTTTACAAAACCTTGTGCTAGCATTAATTCATAATATTTTAGTTTATGCACCTGAAAATTCAACCAAAGGTGTGTCATTTTTATTTGAGGACGATTAATAACATCACAGCAAGATAAAAAATAAAAACTAATTGAGGTATATGTTAACTAAAACATAAATCTAATTTTTACAAGGTAATGTACATTTTGTTTAACTTCTTCTCTATTGAGCGATTACAATCGGCACGAAACTTTTTTATTACAGAGAATATTTTAATATCATATTTGAATTGTGCTATCAGAAAAACACTTTTAAATATTTTGATTGTCAATATATTTTCTCGATGCCATCATAAAATAGGATTGTCTCTGTTATGTTTGGTGAAAGTCATAACATAAAGAGTGTAGACAGAAGCTAATACGATACTTATAAATAAACAATTACATCAAACATTGGCAAAAATTAAATGTAGGTCTACCAGCTAGGGTAGAAGCAAGGGAATTCTTGAAGTTAGTAACTCCTGTCAACATAAAAAAATATATAGATATATAAGTTACATTAGAATATTTTCAGGTTAATTAAATTTTATAATAACGTAAATATCAAACTTTGGATCTATACGCATACAAAAAGGTACAAAATATGTAAAATAGCCTAGAATGTGAGTCAAAACATTGGCTAATAATAAAGGAATAACCTTATTATTTATCAATATTTTGATTATTATACTATTTTATTTATTTATTTTATTTATTTTTTTTTTTTTTATTTATTTTTTTTTTTTTTTTGGACTTTAAGGCTTCCACTGAAGCCCTATACTGCCCATACTAACACCCATGGCACTGGGTGATACTTCTCCTACAAAAGAAAAACACCTCCCAGGGCGGGACTCGAACCCGCAGCTCCGGCATGGGAGTACGGCACTTTACCGCACAGCCACACCGGTTTTTTTTTTTTTTTTTTATATAATTTTATAAGTAACTTTATCCTAGTTATTCACGGGCGCAAGCGACGGTGCAGCTTCTTTACTGGAACTAGAGAAACGGGGATAGAAGCCGGGCCAGTGCCTGGAATTCATAGGTTTTTTTGGCCTTTTTAATTTATTTTTCCATAATTAAAACCCGATTGAGCAAAATATTATTTGAAAAATGTCTAATAGGTATTGCTCAGTCCCTCAGTATCCAATTAGAAAATCAAAAAACGTGTCATTCCATTTATTTCCCAAAAAATAAGAAGCTTCTTAAAGAGTGGATTGTAAAATTAAGAATAGATAAGCCTGTTTCGAAACATATGACAATATGTAGTCTTCATTTTAAAGAAAGTGACTATATTTATCCAGGTAAATATTAGTATTCGACATTTTATTATTCCAAAATGCTAGTTTTATGCAAATGACATTGGGATCATAGTGTCATAGATTTGTTTTTTTTAATTATTTTTCTCCATTATTGTCTTACATCCGTTGTGCTTTATTGTTCCAAGTTTTCAACGCGATGCCTGAAAGTTTTGACAAATAAATAAATAATATGACAAAGAAACTAAGATGTAATGAAAATTACAGCTATCATAACAATGATTGTATGAATTAGTAATTAATGTTATTATTAACCGAAAAACGTAGAGTAAAATTACAATGATGTGTTTGCATTTACCAGAACTATCAGCTTTACACGTACAATTACAAGAAAATTGCTTATTATTATTAATAAATTTGATTTCCAGTTTTATTTGATGGGGTAGTCCTTTAAGATAGCTTGTTTGAAGGCACAAGGCTTGTAAAATAACTGTTTTTTTACTTCCAGATATTATTCCACATGTAATTATGTGGTTTGCAACAAGGATAGCCTGCCATTCAATTAATGGTCTTTTAAAATTACCAATTATATCTATCGTATCAACTATGCCTATCTCCGTTCCTTCCGACATTTTGCCAAACTACTAGCGCACCCTATAGTCGATTGCACCCGCGAATTTGAAATTTGTATTGTTATTTTACAGTTATTGCATGTTAATAATAATATTACCCAGCTTTTAATGTCATTTTTATTCTTCCTCTTTAATATAATATCTTATTAAAGATCTTATCTAATTAATATCTTCTTATTTTATTCAAATTCATTAATTTGAGACATTATAAACATTCATATGAGGAGACATATGTGATAGCTAGCAGTGCCAAAATTGAATTTCAAAAAAATTAATTCTACCTTACCTTATACTATTTACACAAAAACTATTTATGAGTTCAACAATTTATGATCTCATAAAAATTTGACTGAATTTTCCTTCTTCTTCTTTTTTTTTTTCAAGTAAAAATTTGAAACTACTTATTTCAGATGTTATTCAGGTAATCTGATGGACTAGGGCAATCAGTTATCAAGTTTGTAAAATAGGCATTTGTAATCCAAATTAAACATTGTTAAAACCTCAGGACACAGCTAGTGTGCTAATACAATGATTGTCTGATTAACTTGGCAGTAACTTTTGTGATATTTTCTCTTACAACTTAAAATATTTAGCTCAACGACCTAGAACCAAAAGAGTGGGATTTCAGCTAGCTATTGGTAGGAGCAAAGAATTAGATGAAGAAGTATCCACAATGCTATTTAAGATAAGAGGATTAATTAATAAAGGGAACATTTTAATAAGTGCTTCATCGAAATGTTAAGAAGTTCTCTCTATCAAAATTAATAATAGAAAATCTTCATCTCAAGCGTGAAATTTAATCTCAAGGGAAGTTCTTTTGATAAAAAATTTGTATTATACAGATAACATGTGATATATTAGTATATATCCAGGGTAATCACTAAGGCACCCATTGCTTGTCTGATTATTTTCTTTTCGTTCCAATATAAATAAATAAATAACTATAAAAATAAACAAAATCTTACTGAGCTAGAGGAGACGGGAGTGGTGCGTCCTCTTCAAACAAAATAACCATTCTATCATATTCCATACTGTTTTTCTGCCAAGAGCTTGTCTAAAATCAATAAAAAAAAAATAGAAATTTATGTTACAAAATTTTTATTTTATGATATTTTAAGACAATTTTAGAAAATTTACATCTTAAATATAAAATTATATCGAAATGAGAATTCAGTTTACCTTTGTTTCATCACCACTGGATTCAGACGAGGACGACGCCTCCTCTAAGGTCAGCTGCTTTGACAAGCCCTCCAATTCAAGGTCCAGGTACATTTGTGACAGCTGCTCAGAGACTAGCTCGGGCTGAAAAGTAACAATGAAATAAGTCAATTGATTCAAACGCAAAGTACTTACATAACTTTAATCTAACATAAACGTTATTGCTGTAAGTGATTTAATCAAATCTAGAGACAGACAAGCAACTGCTCAACATTACCGCCTAAGGCCCGGTGCACATGAGCTGCAAGGCACACTGGCCGCTAGGCGTAATGTCACGCTGATAGGCAGACATACGTTGGGTATATAGGGGCAGTGCACATGGGCGGTAAGTGACGAGCGGATGTTCCGGATCAGTCCGATAGGCTCAGGAGCTGATGCTTGTTTCTCCTCGTATCGGGCAGCTATTCGACGCTTTTGCGGTCCACAAGTACCTTGTTTATATAGGAGCAGTGCACAAGAGTCGCTACGTCCTTTCCTATCTTCCTCTTTAATACAGGTTAATTTTAAGTAATATAATTATTAATTTCATTTGTATAACTTATTTAGCTTGTTATTAGATAACCAACTAAAATTAATCTTTGAAATTATTATTAATTAGATTGATGATTTTGTATCAATATCAATGATGAATTAATAAGATATGTAATTTGAGATTTAATCTTTAATATGCTATAACTCATTTTATTTATTTAATTAATTTAGACGTGTGTAATGGTCAACTGTTTTCTGTAGGATGATTGGTAATGAGAATTTTCTATCAAATATTCTGTATTTGTACAGCCTACGTTTCAATCCAAAGATGAGGATCATCGACAGGGCTAAAATGAAGACAAATAAAATAAAGACAAAAAGAACAAAAAAACTGGGTATCGGAGTGGTAATTTTGAAGTGACGCGTCGTCCTCTCATGTGCACTGACCCTTTTTTATGAAGGATTAAGCCTTCCTGGAAAAGCTTCTTAGCGGCCAGTGGGCCTTGCGGCACATGTGCACCGGGCCTAATTCAGGACTTACTAAAAACAAATGCTCAAAGCTTCCAATTTATTATGAAATATTTATGTACATAAGAGAGGAAATTAAAATTTACAATTTTTTTTGTTTAGAAAGAAAAAATTGGCCATGGCCGGATTCATACCCAGGCCTTCCATCTCTGTTGGGGTACACAAAACAACTTCTCTACCCACGTCATCCCAGTAGGGATGGGTCAGGTTGTATGAATCAAATACTTTGTATCAGATACTAAAAAGTATCTAATACAAGGAGTTGATCCAGCCAAAATGAACCGGGTACTGATACTCAATGATCCATTGATACTCGGTATCAGTTGAGTTTGAGGTCCTAATACAATGAATACTTGGAATAGCTAACCCCGGACTAGGATCCAGATACCTTTGAATCATTTAGTACTTCAAGTATACCTTGCAAACTACTTATGAGTACCTGATCCCTTGATTCAGCAACATGCTCTTTGGTAATTTTATACATTTATTTTAGACGGTAACAATAATGAGATAATAGAAAGTAATAACCTAAATAAAATAATAAACGAATTATTTTTTATGAAAATAAATTATTGATTGATACTCATATACGATTTTCAAACCTAATGATTTTAATAATTGAATAGTTATAACTATTCATAAATATATATGTAATAAATGTAATTCAATAATTATAACAAGAACAAGTTTATATTTTTTTATGTTTAATTTTTATTTAAACAAAATATGGTTTACATTTTACAATACATATAGAGGAATATATTTAATTTAAAAAATAAAAATAGATTTACTTAGTAAAAATTCGTTGCCATATAAAGTTTCGTTGAACCGTAGTTCATTTATTCAATTATAATGCAACGGTCATTCAATTTTGTGTATCAGATAAAAAAGTATCAAATTCAAGTATCAACCCATGCCTACATCCCAGCCATATCGATCTATTCTCATAATTGATCCTTTGTAACCATTGATCTCACCAGAGAGATCATATAAGATAAAGGGTTTGTTCCAATAATTTGGGGAAGGAAAAATAATCTTTTCAACTGTATCTTTAAAATAGGCTTGAATAATCAATACCTGAGTTATCGATTGGAGAACTTGAAGATCCTCAAACAACACTTCTTCTATTGGCCTCTCCTTCACTTGGTATTTTAGTATCAACTCTGGCGTGATGTTGATGTCTTCTATCCAAGGTGCAGCCTGCCCATACAAATAAATTGTATAATCATTTTATAATAATACAATGAAAAAAAAATCAATGACAGAATAAATATTTATCACCTCAAATACATTCTGAAAATAAAATTATTCAATTTTTTCCTTTTTTTAGTCACATTAAAAGTACTTCAGTGCAGATAATGCAGGAAAGTTAGAGTTCTACCAATGGATAGTTTCTCAGTTTGATGGGAGATGGCATGAACAAGCTTGTCGACAAAGTTTTTATTTAGAGATCTCATTTTATTCCTTGTATCTTAGTTATTGCAAGTTGTTACGTGCAATCAATGTAAGAAGTACGAATTGTTAGAACCTTTTTGGCATTTTGCTGCTTGCTGCGGTTAAAAATGCTATTAACCGATTTAGCATATAGGAATCTTTGGGGCCTAGGCCCATTAAGAGCTTTGTACGCAGCACTAATACAGAGACCAATAACCTGCCAAAAATTGACTCAAATGCTCTCGTTTTACTTTCTTAACTAGTAGTAGTAGTAAGATATCATAAATAATAAAGAGCAAAAATAATTTATAAGGAGTACTTAAAGATATTTAGTTTATAATATAAACAAATACAGTAGAAACCCCTGTATCCGGGGTAATGATAGGTATGGAGGACCATGGATAATCGAAAACCCCGCATAATCGAATTACAACATTTTATTGACTTAATGTGATATAAAAAAAGATTAATTAAACAAAAAAAACTGCAGAAAATCACTTTTACCAACAAACGAACAAAAGTAACAAATGCACTCCTTCACCGCGTTTTTGCATGAACCACTGATAAACAGTTTCATCTACGTCTTTATGTAGAGTTCTTCATTGTTTTCCGAGTACAGGATGATTAGGCCGATGACAATACAAAGTCGGAAATGTCTCTTTTCTTCTTCAAAATATCACGAGCAGTTTGCTCACCGATTCCTAATTCAGCGGACAATGTTTTAACACTTTCACCTTTTTCTACTCGGTTTATAAGGAACATTTCCTGGACTACGGTAGGACCCTCTTTATCCGGGCTAATGATGGGTATGGTGTCCGCGGATAATCGAATCACAACATTTTATTGACATAATGTGATAGAAAAGAAGGTTAGTTAAAAAAAAAAATGTGCAGAAAATCACTTTTATTAACAAACGAACGTTTAAACAAACAACAAACGAACTCCTTCAGCGCATTTTTAAATGAACCACTGATAGCTTCATTTAAGTCTTTAAATGTAGAGATTCCTAATTCAGCGGACAATGTTTTAACACTTTCACCTTTTTCAACTCGGTCTATAATGGTTAATTTCTGTTCAAGCGTTAAAACAACAGGTTGTCTTTTTTGCGACATATAAATAGTTCGTATTTAAATGGAGACTAAATCACAACTGAATATATTTTGTTTTGTAGTCATACAGGCCAGAGTAGGGAGTTTCCTAGAAAGACTTGAAAATAATTTCGTTCTTAGAATATGAATTGGAGTAATAGTTACCGGAAACATCTCATCATATGATACCAGCTTGCCGTGTTTTTCCATTTATTATTTCATTTTATAATTTCTAAGAACACTAGATAACTAACCATTGTGTAATCGTTAAAACATTTACGTATTCATTTTATTTAAATAAATATTATACATACAAAATAAATGCCATAAAAATTAAAAACAGCTTATTAAAAAAAAAAAAAAAAATGGCTCCTCGGAACCCTGGTTAATTTGAAACCTAGTTAATAGAGGCCCGGATAATGGGGGTCCTACTGTAATGTAAAAATAAAAATAAAGTCAGTTAAAATAAATATTATAACTAATATGATTAATAATATAACTAAATTAATAATGATTACATTCATAATTAGAAAATAAGTTTCTAACTCATCTTAAGTCTGTTTATTCTTGTTACCATTGGCAGAAGGAAATGACTTATAGTTATGGCATACAACCATGGGTCAGCTGAACCAGGAAGGAACATAGCGAATCAGGCAAGCACAATAAACTCCACAAAACTGTTTTCATCTGTGACTTGTTTTAATTTACCTTTTTAATCGGACCCATTTTCCCACCTCCTTTCGCTCCTCCTCTCCATTCAGCTTCCTGCAAAAATCATTTTCCAGAAATTGGGTCATTCTCTAGAAAATTGCTCTCATTCTACTACAGTACATATCATTTCTTCGAGGCCAACTTTTAATGGTCGAGAAACTAGTATCTAATTCTATAATTATTCTTATTAATATATTTACTTTTGATAAAAAAATAAATATTAATATATTCTTACTAAGAGGTTTATTAAAGCGTGAAATGCATAAGGGTCTAAGTGCCAAAAAAATAAAACAAAGTTTTTTTTTGCCAAATTGTTATATGTGCCAGGGTCATTCTTCAGAAATGGGTATGAGTAATGTCCTGTTGTTAGAAAAGAGTTCATTGAACGTATGAAAGATGGCATAAGATGGACATTAGGTGTAAGCACTGAATGTAGTTCACCCTAGAGGGTATAAGTCACATCATATCTGTAAAAATTTCCTAAGGTACTTATTCCCTTATTTTTTCCATGATCCTTTTGAAGCATTTCCACGCTTCAATCATATCTAATCTGTGTTTGTTTAAAAATACTTCTTAGTTTGTAATTATTGTTTTATTTATTGTAACGTGAAAAACAACAACACATGATTGAAAAGAATTCTAGACTTATTGGAACAGTTGGAACAAGATGATCTAGTATATTTACGTGATTGTTTGAGAACAATCTATGCTTGTCTGGAACCTTCTATACTGTTCTAATTCAGACTAAATATAAGGAGCAATGAACTGGAGAGTTAGTCTTGCTCTGAAGCTTCTATTTACTATGGAAGTTATTTTCTCTTTAATAGAGAAACATGGCATCAGGAGCGTTACTAATGCCGAAACCCGTATGGCCATTAGGCCAAGTAGAGATGTAAATAAATAAATAAATATTAAAGTTATTTTTGTATTACTGTATCGTTACAAGATGATACTTTTGGTGTCCTTATTGATTATTTCAGTTTTTATTGTTTCTCTGACATTGTAAGTTATAATTTTTCGTTAATAAAAATTATTTAAACCCCTATAAGTGTTACAGCATTTTAATGTAAAAAGAACTATAATTAACATATAAATATAAATTTCTCGGGTGTTGATGACCAAACTATTTTATACCTATAAACTCCATAAAACAAACAAAATAATCTTAACATTTGTATTTAACATTGTTTGTTTGTTCGTAAGATTTGAAATTAATTTTATCTTGGATTCTTTGTCTTAGATACCAATATCATAATTTGTTTGGGCGCCATATTTATTACAACTATATTGAAATTCTGAGAGCATTTCAAAGATTACTATGTATTGGAATTAGGGTATTTAATATTATAACATGATTCAATCAAATTGGCTTTTAAGACAGAATCCTTTCGGCAGTCAAAAAGTTAAATACAATTAGTATTTAACATTATAAAACAAATCAAAGAAATATAAAATCTTACCTACTAAGACATAATATAATTAAATGATAAAAGGAGAACAAATAAATTTTTAATATAAGGGAAGTATTTTCAACACTGAGTTTACATATTCTAAATTAAGGGATATATAAAAAAATTATTACTTATTTAAGCATTTCTTACCTCTTGTTTTGTATCATTATCTGACGAGCTTTGCAAACTTTCATCGGACTTATCTGTCTTTAGCAAAGAATAGAATGAAGAACTTGAATCATCGAAAGGAATGCTACACAATGAGATAAACAAATTAGTAAATAATAAACAATGTAGGATTGGAAAATTTTGTAATATAAAAACATTAAAAAATAAATTAAGACAAAACTATAATAACACTAACCTGGTATCATTGCTGTCTGCTTTGTGGTCTTGAGTTGTGGAACAGCTAGCCTTACTATGCCGATAATTGCTGTTGCCGTGTTTGACGTCTGTACTCATTTGCTGAATAAAAGAAAACGATGGTTTTTTTAATACAATTCAAAGCGTTCAGTAATAAAAAAAAAAAAAAAAAAATATATATATATATATATATATATATATATATATATATATATATATAGGGGAAAGTGTCCTATTATGGTATACTTGTTTAAACATTTAATTGCTTGGCTCTAAATAGCTTAGACGATTCAAAAAACGCTACACATTTAGTGGTAGTAGTAGACCATATCAAAAATGAAAAACATCCCATATCTCCTTTTTGAAATTTGTAATCATGGTTAATGTGAGAAAAGTAAAATTTGCACTTTTTGAAAATGGGTTCTTAATATGGGATAGAGGGGTGTCCTAATATGGGATTTTTTTTTTTTTGAACGAATATAACACATGATGATATGAGATTAGATATAGTGGTAGGTTGTATCTGAAACAGATTATCAAAATGTCTTTTGCTAAAACAAATAGATTTGATGATTTCCCCACATGTGAAAAGGTGAGACATAATTGCCCTTGGGAAAAACACGGCTTTTCCTGGTCCAAGCCAGAAAAAATAGATTTGGCTATTGGATGCCTACCCACCCTAAATATCGAAATAAAATGAAGTGTTGTGTCAATAAATCAACTTACGCCGCCATCTGTTGGAAATTTATAGAACTTGCAAATAACCACATTCAGTTGTAGTAAAATAAGCATTTAATTTGCAATATAAGAAATATTGAAGTAAATGATCGAGATAAAAACTATCCTATCTTTTAAGTTGGAAGTAGTTTCTGATTTTACCTCTGACAAACATCGGGACACGAGATTTTTATATATATAAATACAAATTACTTTACAGCAGTAATTTAATAAAAGTTAGTAAAGTTTGTTCTGAAATGGAGAAGATACATGTCAAAGTATAAAATCAAAATTAATCTAAAACAGAAAACTTTATACACATATATATATATATATATATATATATATATAACAAAAAAAGATTAAATTTTACCTGCACTGGCGGTATCGTTTCTTGACGAGCTACAGATCCAGGTGGACGGGTGAGATCGGGAGATGGTACAACAGCCAAGGGAGTATAGACAAGTGGCTGGGTGCCAAACATAACTGGCTGATAAACCATCCCTCCCACATAAGGAACTGTTAACAGACCTTCCAATGAGCCCAAGATCAATCAGTTGGTGGACGTGCACATTATATTATTATGATATGCAATAGATTACTAGAAGCCTTTTAAAACAATATACTTATAAGGAATATACAATATAAATATATAAAACAATATACTTATTTATATATATATATATATATATATATATATATATATATATATATATATATATATATATGTGTATATATATATTATTTTTATATATATATATAAATTAAGTAGCTTCTTTTTGCAAGGCAATGGCAAATAAAAATTTTACAGTAATAAAACAATGTTATATACTAAAACCAACGGAAACATTATCTTATATTCGGAAACATATTGAAAAATAATAAACTATTAAACCCAGAAAAAAAACTTTTTTCTGTATAAAAACGTTTTAAAAACTGAACATTAATCTTTATTGGCACAGAAATTGTTTCTAAATAAATATTTTAAAGAATATATATAAAAAAATAATTACTTTTTTATTTTTAAAAACCAATGAACACACAGTATATTTGACCTCTCTTAAGCAGACTAGCCTATCCATCGTTATAACTTAAAATGACTCAAAAGCAAAGTGCTTCTGTTTGCACCTCCAACGATTCCGTGATCTTGAGCATATTTCATTAAATTATCTGAATTTTTCAGGTTTTGCAAGTCCGGAAAACACTCTGATTATCAATAACAATTCTTGATGATGAATTATTATATTATTATTTTTTTTTTTTTTAAATAGCTTCATAAGTAAATTTATTTAAAATTATCAATGTTAAATAAAAAAATAAGAACTCACTTTGTTGAGGAAAGAGAAGATCAGGCCTTCTGTTAGGTAAATAATACATTGGCATAAGTGTGCTAGTAAATGGCGGAGGGGTGAATTCTCTGTGAACAACATAAAAATCAAATTGAACTAATGAATACCTAAAACTACTAATAAATAATTTATAATAATTAATTTAAATTATAAGATTAGCCCAGATTTGTATGTCAGTGTATGGTTTTTTTCATCATCTTTTCAAAAACATTATTCAATATCAATTCAAAGAAAGTCTCTCTGAATCTTTTATATGGCATATTTTGAATTCTTTACATCGTCTATAAAATATTTTTAGCTTTTATAAACTATATTTCAAATGATAAAATTATTAAATAAAGAAAATGTTAGATTAAGAGTGCCCCATAGCGAATATAGGCTTTGAAGTATTGGAAACTGTTTTCATTTTTGGCTGAGGCTTATATTGCAATTAATTCTCAAAAAATTGATTTTTGTTTAACTTGTTTATTTTTTGATGATCATATATTGTATAAAACATTTATCAAATAATGAAAATGCAGTTTTACTAAAATCAATTTTGAAATGTACATGGTAATCAATTATTATAATATAATAGTGCTAAGAATTTTGAATGGGTTAGTACTACTGATGATCAAATTTAAAAAAAGTTAATGCCTAGATCTGGTATTATTAGTTTAGGTCGATATTAAAGATTTGAATATCTTTATTTAAAATATTTTAGAAGACTTTTTAATTAATATGAAAAGGCTGTATATTGTGAAATATTTTTTTATTGTTTACAATACTTAAGCAATGTTACCTTTCTTACTTCTTGGTCCCATATAACCAATGATTTTTATTATTCGAGCTTTTTAGTCCATACTTTAGTACATTACTTATAATGTTTTTTTTTGTCGCAAATAAAGCTGGGCCTTAATTATAAGCATTTTTAAAATGGAAATTTTTTTATAAAATCTATAAACAGTTTATAAAATCTACTCACTGCCTTGGGGGGAAGGCTGGAAGGATGGTGGCCTGCTTTTCAACATTGGCCATCGCAGAAGAAACAGGTTCAGTGCTCAGTACAGACTTGATCGCTTTACACGGCTCACCTTCCCAAGAATGAGATCCACTTCTTTTTATTCCATGACTGCTTGATTCTTCCTGTTTTAAGAAAATATAATGACATATTTTCCATTAATCAAACATGATACCATTATTATCTAATAATCCAATAAATGACCTTCCATAATAAGGGCTGATTAAAAAATTTAAAACTAAATTTTGTCTTTGGCCATGAAGCCTTATATCACATTATTTCTATGTGGATAAAACTGCCTCATATTCATGAATACTTAATGCTAAGTATTAAAGAGGTAATAATTTAAAGTAAACAAACCTGTGGTTTATCCAAATTAGTCTTTAGTCTCTCTTTAATCTTCATATCTCTATCTGATTTAGATCTCAGCTCCCGATGTTTCTGAACCATCCTCTTTTCCATATCTTCATTATGTCTAAAAAATTAGGATTATTTTATTTACAAATGATCTATTATGTACACATTAAAAAGACATTATTCTATTATTTTCCTTATTCTTTGGTCTTTGATTTCCTACCTGGACAAAAGCTGTTCAGTGAGAGTTGCTGGTTTGTATTTTTTGACTGAATTGTTCTTCGGAGGGTTCACATTTGATTCTCCTGAGTTTTCGTTGCTTTCAGTACTCTGAGCACCAGAACTTTCCCCACTAAATATGGGCAAAAGTCAATCTATTAATACTGTAAAATTTTATAATATATAGATAATTTAGAATCGCAATGAATATTACTTAAATCTATTATTACGAAAAGAAATTTATCAGTTTTTTATCCTTTTTTTTATTTATTTGAGGGTTAAAAAATTTAAACAAAATTTTAAGATTTAATCAATTTTATCCTTTGTAAAATTTTCTTCTTTTACAATAACTTGTATTATTATAAAAAATAATTTAATTGATTGCTAGGCTTTAAATTACTTTAAAAAGTAATTTAAAGACTTGCTGAACAGGTATATTTTATTGTAATTAATTCAAAATTATAAAATACATAATAAGTGATAGTAAAAATTAATGAAAACAGAATGTTGAAAATGGGAACGGGGTAGCTCATAGGAGATTCATTCATGGCAGGGTATCTTTAATATCCTGTCTGAGGCATCAGCTCAGTGGCCGAGATACCCTCCTGGGGCATACCTAGCCTTTATGAAGTGGGTACGATTGATTGAAAAATGAAAGGGAAAAGATCTGGTGGTTGAGCGTGATTATGGTCAAATCACCTCCTTGCATGACCGCTGACCAAGAAACAGTACATCCTTACACAGTACTGAACCCAAGACCCTTTATGGGTTGTAGTGGAGGTAGTGCAGGAATATTGAACATGATTTTTCTATATATCTAATAAATTAAATTTTGGGAATGCAACACTTACGCACTAAAGTCTTTGACTGGGCCAAAAAATTTAAAAAAGGGAGAGAAGCCTTAGAAAATGAGAGCCACGATAGGCATCCACGGAGAAGTGTGATTGACAGACGAGAACATCCTGTCATTCATGATCTCATTGAACGTGATCCACGCCTGACTGCTGCTAGATAGCGCTAAAGCAGCCTATAGGAACACAAAACGCAACCAGTCGGTTAAAGACGCCATTTTGTTACACGACAATGCTGGGGCTCACACTGCCGCACTGACCAAGAAACAGTACATCCTTACACAGTACTGAACCCAAGACCCTTTATGGGTTGTAGTGGAGGTAGTGCAGGAATATTGAACATGATTTTTCTATATATCTAATAAATTAAATTTTAGCAACAGCTTGACTACTTGGGCTCTTAAGATTTAAATTTAATTTATTTAAAAACTAATAAACTATTGCTCATCTTTTACCTTTTAGAATCAACAACAGATTCTATGACAGGTGAGATTTTTCCCTCTTCGCCGCTACCAACTTTAGATTCACTCGATTCTTCAGATAAAGTAGTTTTTGGTTTGCTCTCAAAAAACCTAAATAAGAACAGACATGATTTAAATATTTATGCGACCGAAATTTCATATGAAGTATGAAATATCTGATTATTTAATGTCTTGATTTAAAATGGGATTAACTCAGCTATAATCATTGTATTGATTGAAATATTTTTTTTAAAGTTGGGACCACTCCAAACAAAATAAGAACTTAATTTAAGAGAATATTACAAATCAAAAATATTTTATTTTAAAATTGATTTTAAATTTAAGTTAAATGCAGTTCTGATTTCAGGAGCAGTTGGTTGTAGGTTAAATGAGTTTACTAATTTGCCTGTTTTTTCTTTACTGACAACTTCTCTCAATTTGTATCTCCTGCAGTTTGTTATTAAAAATATCACATGCTCACTAGACCCCACTTCATTAGATTAATTTCATTTATTTTGTCACACTTGCAAAATAAAGAGAAATATAATCAGATCGCATATAAGGGATCAGTTATGAAGAAGAAGAGATGGTAAAAAGGCCTTCTAAGTCTACAAATACAAAATATTAGTCTTATAAATATATATATTGTTAATTACCTTTGGATGTTTTCATTGTAATTGAGCTGATTGTAACTTGGTGGAGTTTCTGAAGATGATTTACTATCATAGAATTCATGATGAGGAGAGATTTCACCGAGCATAACAGAATCTCTTTCCTTTGAAATATTAAAAAAAAAAATTAAACTGATATCATATTGGAGATGATATGAAATTATTAGAATAAATCATTAACCATCAGCCTATAGTAAAATCTGGTCTTTATATATTATTTTTATTAACACCACTCGATTAAAAAATGTCTTAAGTTTGATTAACTACCAGATATTGTCTAATATTCTTGTTGAGCCAGAAATATGAAAAAAGTTGGTAAACCTAGAGATAAAGTGTAAGATTGAAACATTCAATAAAGTTAAAATCATTTTTTTTTTTTTTTTCCAAGAGGTCTGAGGTTAGTTTGGGTTTAAAACAAGGAGATTCAATTTCTCTTGTTTTATTTATTTTAGTGCTAGAATATCCATAAGACAGGTCATGATTATTAAAAATCTTGTTTCGGGTGATAATATATCAGGTAATGCCAATGATTTATTGCTGCTGAGGGTAGATACGGAAACTATAAAAATAAGTTAAGGCTTTATTATTATTACTATAATAAAATATATACTTACGGAAAAACTCTGTTCCTCCATTGGAACGTCCACCTTCAAATCTGGGGGTTTCGTGAGTTCATCCATCAAATTTTCCATGAATGCTGCCAGATCCTTACAACGTTTTGTGACTTGCTGCTTTGCTGATTTACAGCTTCGAACTACAGTCTATAACATAATATAAAAAATAAATACAATTAATAAATAGAACTATAAAAAATTACAACAAATACTGATAACCGATTGAGAAATTAGGATTTAATTGATACTATGTTGTGTTTAAATATACAAGGAGATATTCAAAGCTGGCCCTTGATGCATTAGTGCCAAGAGTAAAATTAAAGATAGCACAATTAGGTATTACACAACAATTATTAACCATCAACATAAAAACATAAGGTTTTTTATTAAAAATGTCAGTTACAATCTTATCGTTTTGGTTGACCAAGTTTCACCTAACAAAGAAGGCTAGTAGTTATGGTTAGCCTATTTAATTGAACTTACAAATTAAGATTTCAACTGAAGAAATTGAATTAAGGAACTTCACTATTTCAAAAATAATATTCCCCCAAAATTTGGCGCCTGAACAACTGACCTGCTCACACTGTCTTAAAAAAGTCACAACCATTTAAATTCTATACATTGAAATTAGGAAACGTGAAGGCTTTAAAAATAATATGTCCCCAAAATTTGGCACCTGAACAACTGACTTGCACACAATGTCTTAAAAATAGTTAAAAATATTTAAATTTTATACATTGAAATTAGGAAACTTGAAGGCTTTAAAAATAATATGCCCTCAAAATTTGGTGTCTGACCAACTGACCTGCTCAGATTGTCATAAAAAAGTTACAAATATTTAAATTTTATACATTGAAAGTAGGAAACTAGAAGCCTTTAAAAATAATGTCCCCAAAATTTGGCGCCTGAACAACTGACTTGCGCACAATGTCTTAAAAAAAGTAAGTCTATTTGAATTTAAGAAACTAGAAGGTATTAAAAATAAGATGCCCTCAAAATTTTGCGTCTGAAAAACTGACCTGCTCAGATTGTCATAAAAAAGTTACAAATATTTAAATTTTATACATTGAAATAAGGAAACTTGAAGGCTTTAAAAATAATGTCCCCAAAAAGTGGCACCTGAACAACTGACTTGCGCACACAGTTTTAAAAAATTTAGACTATTTAAATTTTATACATTACATTTTGAAATTGAATTTATAAAATTTAAAGGCTTCAATAACAACATGCCTCAAATATTTGGCGCCTGAACAACTGACCTGCCAATGTGTGAGGTTCTGTTACTTTTCACTATTATTAACTTTTATAAACTGATTTCAAATTTAAAATCTTCTAATAGTTGGTGAATAATCAAATAGTAGTATGTCCCACTATCACAATTAGATATTATTAATTTATTTATTAAATCCATTCCTCATTGATCAATAGTAATTAGCTGATATAAAAACCTTTTTAACTCACGTCATTAAGAAGATGTTTTATTTCTTCATGGACTATCTTTGTTTCTTTTAAAAGTTCTTCTGATACCATAAGAGCCTCAGGTTCTGCTACTGGAGTTGTGACATCTGGGTTTGGTGGACCCTTTAAAATGATAAAAAAAAACATGAAATATAATAATAAAAGTAAAACAATTTTGTATTTTAACACTATTACCCATTTAATAGTTTATTTTTCACAATATTTACTATTTGTTATTATCTTAAATCAATAATTGTATTTAAAAAATATTACATGAATAATATTATTAAAATACCATTATATACAAAAAAACAAAAAAAAAACAAACAAATCTCCTTAATACTTTTAGGAAAAATATAAATTGATTGCTATATCTATTGATATTATCCAAGAAATCGGAGCATCTATGATGTTATTTGTTAGTTTGTTTATTTATATTTTTTGTTGTAGTTACACCATATTTGTACTAATGATATTTCAGAAATAAGTTTATAAATGTTTCTTACCCTTAAGACAGTGTGCTGGCAAATGATAAACTCAAGTTTCCTCGACCAAGGATTGATGAATGAAGAGAGTTCCGTTTCTACCAACGCAAAACCGCCATTCTGGCAACGGAATCGGTATGGTTTACTCCTAAAAAGGTGGCCTTCTTCTTTCATAACTTAAAAGGAACAAAAAAGTTATTAAAGAGACATGATAAGCAATAATTTTGTAGATTATTTCTTACGTTGCTTAATTTTATTTTCAAATGTTTTGTCTAAGAAATTCAGTAATCTATTTTTGATCTAAGAGTACAATAGAAGTAGTTATAAATATATAATATAATTCATTCATTGTGTACATTTTATCTCTTACCCCTAAGGAGGTAAGTTATCCAGGAAAAGGGGAAGGGGATGGAAAACCTTGCACTACATTTGATACATAGTATGGGGCTCATAAGTAGGAAATATCAGTAACAGGAAAGTTACTTAGTGGTGTGGCTCACTAGTTTTGTTTCAGTTCAGTCATGAAGCAGTCCTTAGAATTTCGTGAGTCCTTAGATAAGAATTTTTGTCCTTAGACTTTTTGTTCGTGTTAGCCCTACAGTGGTCTGTGTCATAAAAATTTGATAAGTCAATGTGTGATAAATTCTGGACATGATTGTCTTATTATAGTTCACAGCATGCTATCATTAAACTGTTAAACCGGACTTTCATTTAAAATGCAAAAATATTGAGAGGAGCAGATGGGTAAAAGTGGGGTAGGTGAGAAGGGAAAGGGGTGATGGGAGGAGGACCGGTCACTTCCCAAGTCCGGCCTTGGTTCTGTCTGTGCAGCCATGTTTGAGAAAGAGGTCACACCTGCAATTGTGCAACACTCCATCAATAAGTTTTTGACGAAAGAAGGCAAAATTCTCACTAGACTTAATGCTCAGTTTGGGAATGCAACACTTACGCACTAAAGTCTTTGACTGGGCCAAAAAATTTAAAAAAGGGAGAGAAGCCTTAGAAAATGAGAGCCACGATAGGCATCCACGGAGAAGTGTGATTGACAGACGAGAACATCCTGTCATTCATGATCTCATTGAACGTGATCCACGCCTGACTGCTGCTAGATAGCGCTAAAGCAGCCTATAGGAACACAAAACGCAACCAGTCGGTTAAAGACGCCATTTTGTTACACGACAATGCTGGGGCTCACACTGCCGCACTGACTCAAGAAAAATTGAACCAATTGCACTGGGAAAAACTTGAACACCCTCCCTATATCCCAGACTTATCCCCCTGTGACTTCCCTCTCTTTGGGCCTTTAAAGGAAGAACTTGGCGGGCATCATTTTGAAAGCAATGGCAGTGTAGAGGAGTAGTTGCGCAATTGGTTCAAGACACATCCTCAAACTTTTTATCAAGAGGGGATCCATAAGCTTCCCACCCGATGGGGAAAATGTGTAAACATGGAAGATGGATATATAGAAAAACTATAAAATATTTTTGAAATTTAATTTCAAACAAATAATTAATAATCGAAAAGGTCCGGTTTATTTTTGACGCGCCCTCATAATTCATAAGATTTATGTAACAACCTAGTATGTAGTTTAATAGTAATAAGTTAACTAGCCTTTCTAGATTATGAAATGTTTTAAATTTTTATTGTTGTTTAAACCTTTAATAGAATAATTAATTATTTTTTCTGAATCCTGCCTTTTAAAAATCTTAATGCTCAAAACCACATTGAATTCAAACAAATTTATCAAATATATATATAAAAAAAGAAGTACCTGCTTCATACACTTCTTTTAAAAAGTGTAAATCTTCAGGATGATAAAATTCAAGAATTGATCTGCCGATGACATCTTGTGGTAAATATCCAAAATATGGAGTTACTTCAGGGTCAACATGGCACAGTTGTGAAGAGGCTGTATGTCTAGTTGTAAATTTTGCTGACACTCTGGTTTCGTCACCATCTAAAGTTTACAAATATACATCAGATTATAAATTTAATAATCATATCTCTTATATAAAAGCACATAATGATGAATATTTAATAACAAATTGAACCTTTTTTGGAGTATTGAAATTAAGTTAATTAAAACATATTATTTGAAAATTATTAATTTAAAAAAATAATTTGCTACTTACACTTATATGCAGATTTAATCTGAGCAGCTGTGATGACAAGGCAAACTTTTGGAGTTTCGCCTATAGTCTGCTGAAATCTAATGTTCAACTGCAATGGTAAATAACCAACCCATTTCTCTGTCACTGAAAAACCAGAATTTCGCAGACCTCGATACTGGCGCAGGTAGCAGGAAAACGGATTCCGCCTTGTAGTTCCTAAATAAAAAATTAATCAATTTTTCATATCAAATACAAACAACAAATATCAAGCAATGGATATTCAACAAGAACATTCCAAGATGAAGTGTATAAAATTATACTATTACATGTCGTAAATATCGTGGGTGTACTGCCAAAAGTGACCAAGTCAAAAAAATAAAATAGCTTTAGTGACCAAGTCAAATGCCCCCCCCCCCCCTGCAATTCCAAACCCATGTATGTATAAAATTAAAAAAACTAAATCAGCAAAAGAAGAAAAACGTTGCAAAATGGAAAATTTATTAAATCCTGATTTTACCTACTAATTAGAACTTTTAACTGCGGTTTTTCAAAATCTAAGTTTTTTGACTTGGTCACTTTTGGCAGTACACCCACGATATGTATGTTTATTTGAAGTATATTTAACTGCTATATAAAGTTTTTGGGTTCATTACGATTTTAAATCATAACAGCAATTTTCATATTCCTGTCCTCCAGAATTCCCTAAGTTACAATGTTTTTCATTGAATTAGACACCTTGTTTATCGTTCAACCCTCCGGCGGGCGCGCTGCGGCATTTGGACCGCAATCTGAACATTTGTCAAAATATTAGGAATACTAATTGAATCAGTGAGCTGAGGGTTCCAGGTATTTGTAGACCAACATGTTCTGGGAGGATTAGAAGTTTGTGGCGTCTTCCGGTTTTCCTCAGTAGTTATATTGCCTTATTTGCAGTAGGTATGTAAGTGCTGTCCAAACACCGTGGCGCGCTCTTTCATGTTACTGATTCAGACAATCTCTGCTGAATTATGTCATCGTTTTCTGCGCTTTCTCCACAAATTAAAATGCAAGTATTTTGGTTTTTACGTTGTCTAATATTGTTTGAAATATTTTTACACATAAAATTATCTTTAGTCTTGTTTTACTGAATTAGTATTAGTATTCCTGAATCATTAACTCTTACATCTATGCCAATGTTTATTTATTATTACAATTTGAGCACTTATGAACGAACGATGAACGAAACGTTGGCAAAAATAAAATATGTGATTCTTACATAAGAGTGCTGTTTATTTTTACCACAACCCCAATCATTTCCTCTTCATTATAACAACGGTTAACCATCCTCCGTCATTATTCCTATGTTCATATGAGCAACATTTATTATGATAAGCAATTTATTATTATATTATCTCTATACATTATACTACCAATTGCAAGTATTTTTTTTTGTGTATTTTTATTGCCAAAGCTATTCTAATTTATTTTATTTTTTGCCATCCTTTTCTTTATACAACTTATAATCTTTATGCATTAGAAATGGTATAAACCTAAAGCAATGAGTAAATAACAAAAAAAAGTAAGCTATTGCTTATTTTCTAATAAAATATATAGAAAACAAAGATGCGGTCCAAACACCGCAGCGCGCCCGCTGATGTAACTCAAATAGACACCCCCTTTATCGTTTAATACACTCATATTATTCGTAAAAAGGAGATCAATTTCATTCTTAAAATATTTATATCGTAGGTTTTTTAAATATTTACCTGCATCGTTGTTAGCGATGACAGAGGTGATGTGCCCTGCAAATGATGCTCGGTGTTTAGGATGAATGAGATCTATCAGCGATCTTCCGATCCACATGTCCTTCGGGTAGCCGAGGACGTCAGTCAGTGCTGGTGTAATGTAAAGTACAAGCCCATCCTCCATCGATGCTATGATTCCCAACTCCTCCTGCAGACACAGACCAATCAATATATTCCTAAGCCTCACTTGATAAATAACCTTTACACCGTCACAGGCAGATGGGGTCAATGGTATTAGGAAAAAGGAGGGATTGGAATCAACATTGCAGAATGGATTGAGCAAACATGTTAAATTTTTTTTGTTAACAAGATACTTTTGTGTTTTGACTTTGACATCTTTGTTTTTTCAGAAAAAAAAAGTATTGTATGTTAAAAAAAATCTTCACTAATTATATTTCAGTAAACCAATTCTATACATCCCAGATAACTCTAATATTGATAACAACTTCTACTACCAAAACCACTTTCAAAGTTATATTTTTATATACCTTGCTTAGGTACTAAGTAGAATGCTCAGCCTTATAACTTCATCAGATCTATAACTCCAATTGAATCTTGACTGATTGTGAATATACAAAATATTGTTACTTATTAGTACTCTTTCTAATAAATAAAATTTACCTTTAGCACATTGCACAATGTCCTTAAAACAGAAAACTTATTCAGCCTTCAAATTAACATTTTCAACGTTAGAATGAAATATTATCGTCATGGTCTTTACTGAGCATTATAAATTATCCATTGAAATTTCCTGTGATACTGCTGCCGAATTTCAGGTTCTTTAATAGAAAGATTCAGAGAAGTGAAAAAAATCACTTTAAAATAATAATGTCTATCATCAGTTGTGAATGGAAAAGGCAAAGATCTCAATTTCTTTTATGTTTCTGAAAATATTGTAAGCTATTTTAACTATAATGAAAGGAAGGATATACATATGAAAATGTATACATACCTTTTTTATATATATGAGAACATAATATTGCTCATGTCCATTCATTATGTTGCTTAAAGGTAGGTAAATATGAATGAATATATACTCTTGAAAGTGTTCTGTCGACGCAGAGATTATTATACAAGAAATTTAGGATAATTTTTTTATGGCCATTTCTAAGTTAGTTAAATTGCTAGAGCAGACATCGTAAGTCTTAGGATTACTTTTTATATTAATAGCAATTATTGTAAAACTTAATCATTTGATATTAGTTAATGGTCGACGAAAGGGGAAAGATAACAAATAAGAAGTTAAAACGAGAAGGCTGGAGTAGAGATGTTTCTATTGATCTCTTTCAAACATTTTGGAATATCCAAGACTAAAAAAAAAGTAAATAGAGGTCATTTTTTTTCTTTACAAAAATAATTTTAATTATTGCCAAATTAACTTCTTGATCCATAACTTGAAAAGCTGGCCAAAATTGGAAAACAATAAGCATTTATTTAAAAACTTACAAGTAAGCTATTTGAATGAAAAACGTAACAGGCTCAACTGCCAGGGACTATTCATGGCAGGATAGAAAAGATATTAACCGGTACTTTGAGCAAGTAGTTTAGTGCCTTACTATTGAGTTCTTTCCCATTTATTAGGTTTAATATCTACACTAAATTAATTGACAGTGTATGAAATATATATATTATATTTATATATTTAACTTCAATACTTTATTTGTTGGGTAGATTAGGCATTTAAAAAAAAAAAAAAATCAAATGGAATCCTCATCATTCGATGTTTTATCTCAAGCTCAAGTTATCTGTTAAATCACTAGGTGTATGGTAAACTAGGGAATCAAGTAAAAACTCAAATTTTCAGGAAAGAACATGAAAAAAAAAAATTCTTATCTTTAGTGTAATACTGAACCTAGCTTTATGTGATTTTTAAATATCATTTGATATTTGGTGAGAAATCCATTGGTAATAGTCATAATAATATCATGGTATCAAAACAATCATGTTAAGAAAAGAACTTTGGTTTTTCGTGAACTTTATAAATAGTCCATAATGATGGGTATGAGCATATTTTTTAATTTTTAACGCATGGCAACAAGTTTAATTAATCACGTTTATAAAATAAAATTTCTATAAGGACTAAATATTTTCCGTTATGACCAGCCTTTTGAAGTTTAGAAACTGTACTGTGATTAGAACTCATTTCCGTTTACTTTTAATGGTATGTTAAATATTTATTAATTGAAATAAGAGATGCATTGATAAAGTTTTACACTAAACTTCAATATTCCATTTTGGTCTAAATTAAAGTAAATAATCCAAAAAAAAAATGAACAATCAGGTTTATTTAAATATATTTGCAATATGACTGATGGGGATAGTGGTTATTTAATTCAAATCCAATTTTTAAATTTAAATTTCAAGAATTCTTTTTTGTTCGATGACTAATGATTTTTGAGACAAAGATAATTGTAAAATATTTTTTCTTTATAATCAATATCCATATTACAAAAATACTGAACATTTTCAATCGTATATAAGTTACAAACTGAGTTCATCAATTATAGCACATAACCTAGGTAAATATTGCTCCTTAATTTTTGCGATATGTTAAAATATAAGCTGTTGGCGTTTGGTTAGATATAAAGCTTTGGCTTCCTTCATTCCTGTTTCTACTTTAGAATTTTTATGGATTCAGACAATTTTAGTAAATACTTCCCATTAGGCCCCAAAACCTACTTAATATGCAATTTCTTTTTTAAATAGCTGTTAAACAGTTAGTTTTACCGATTGCCTCGGTCAGAATAAGCATATTTCCACCATAGTCCTGAGAGAGGCCTAAGAAATACCGAGCCTACCTGAGGGTGATATCTAAATGGATAGGCGATGGTTCCGTAACTTCTAGCTCTCCTCGGCAAAGAGGCTTCTGAGCAATACCTTGACCTCATATATTCCTGGCAATGGAGAAGCAAATTAAAAAACAAACATGAAAACAAAAAATAAAACAAACAAATAAAAATAACAAAACAAAACATTAGCCCTAAAAAATCACATTAAAATAAACCAACTATGATGAATGCTCACATTTCAATTAATTTCATTATTCAGTTTTTTTTTTTTCTCTTCCATTCCATTAATTTTTTTTCCAACCAAATGGCTACACAATAAATACTGCAATGAAACCAACAGTGAAATATATTTATTTTATATAAGGATAAAAACTATCAAAAACGATGAAATAATGAATAATTGGAGATTTTAAATTTCTGTCAGCATATAGAAATAAAAATCATTACAAGAGGTCTAGAAAATTCTATTGCTAATCTGCAATCAATGAGAATTGGTTTATCATTTGAAAATAATAATAAAAAAAAAATTAAATAATGATAAAATAAATATTAACTTCAACCAGATTGCCAATAAACTACCATTCAAGCAGACAAAGTATCCTTCACAAAGTAATAAATTGCAAATAAAATATGTTAGGCGCACCTTGTTTGTTCATAATGAATCAGAGAGTGGCTTCATAATATCAGGCATAGGCTATCGTGCTAAAACAGATGGACTCAGCATTTCGGACTCAAGATGGATGGGTCATCATAATAAGGATTGGAAGAATCACAGGTTTAACCATACAAATTAAAATGTGAGCTAGATGAGATAATTAAATGTGCTTAAAATCCTCACTCAATTGATACATATATATGACAAAAAGGATGTCGCAGTTCGCTGCTGCCACAGAGCGCTGTTGGCTGCTACGTTGCCGCCTTATTACTGGTTACAAAAGGATGCCCAGAGCTTGCAATGTCAATATCATGATCCTGGGGAAAGGTCTTTGAAATTTATTTCTTCTTAATATTTTCAAAAACAATTTTCTGAACTAACTCGTTCAGACAATTAGGCTTCGGTTGAGGAATCACAACCAAATAGAAAATAAAAATGAAATAAAAACAACAACAAAAAAACATAATAATATTAACAATTTCATTAACTTTTCACTTACCATTTACCACACTTGTATCTCTAATAAATAGAAGTCTCTGAAACAGCACTTAAATTGTTCATAACAAGAAAATTGTATCAATCAAATTTGGAGGTTAAGAAATAATAGCATACACTTGGAGTACATATAAAAATATTATAAATATATAAATGGAATTCTATTTCATACACTTCATAATCAAAATAATCAAGCTCACTTTTCAAATTTGTTTATTAATACACTGAAAAGTTAGTTCTCAACACCAGATGTTAATTATTGCGTTAAAATAATAAACCTTATCACATTAGTTGTTTAATATAAATTTAATCAGAAACTTATTTACACTTTCTATTGTTCAATACTGTCTCATAAATAAATCACAAGCAAAACATAAAGTTTCATGATTGTGAAGATAAATTCAATTTCTTAGAGGATTTAGCCATAATTAGCCTGGCTATCGCTGAACAGATGATAACATCCTGCCATTAATACGGTTCATAAATCCTGAATAGTCTATCGAACTCTTCATTGCATTTTAGAAAGCACTTTATATAATGTGGCACAGCTAAAAGTGCAACAGATTTCACACTGAAGAACACCTTCAATACATTTTTAATGATATCATTAATATAATTATTTTCATGAGGAAACTATTTTATTTTCTCTATTATCATCCCCTAACCCACCTCTACTTAATTTGTATAAACAATTTTTTTTTTTACTTGATTAAAAATCAATAAGCAGGCACAATAATTTAAAACCTTATGAAAAGTTCTTAGGAAATAGGTATTATACTAAAAATATTATTTAGAAATTTATTGATAATGTTTTATTATCAATACATCCCCAACTCAAGATTAAATAGTTCTACAGCTTAATACTTATTCACTTTTTTATCATGCTATAATTACGCTTTATCTCTAGGAAATATTTCCACAACCTAAACACTAGATGAACTGAAAATGACTGCTGTCAACTGGCTATACTTACATATAACATTATGAAATCGATTATATAATTAATTCAAAAAAGAACATGTGTTATTGAGTACCACTTGTGACTTACCATTCGTTAAATATTTATGTATCAAATTGGAAAGCACTAAGTTATGGATAAAGAACATAACTTTGAATAAAAAATGATCGAGTCATAGAAACGTTCTGACCTAATATTACAAATCAAAGACTCACAGACAGGGTTGAATTGAGTCATGAATGAGCGTCAACTAGAAGCTCTCTCTAGCTGAGATTTTATTTAGTAAAATGGCACCTGGCCAGCCTAAGCACAATAAAAACACCTCAGAAAGGCGGATTTCCTGCATCAGCGGTTTCCTATCACAGCACCAGTTCCTTAGCACAGGAGATGGACAGCACATTAGATTTGTATTAGATACAATACAGCCACCACTCTCTATTCCTCTATCCAAGCCTTCAAAACAAAAAAATCAAAAGAGTCAAAGAAATGCACATAATTGATGATTAACCCTTTCTTATACCAGTTCTTTTGAGATGTATATCAGAAGAACTGATAAATCGGTTTAGAAAACACAGTCTGTACTTCTACAAATAAAAGAAATCCGACAACAGCTGATGTAGAACCCACAGTTCAGGAGGCACCAGTCATTTTAGGCTTTCAACGTGAGAAGAGACACCAATTTTCTGATTTTAGGCAGGATTACAAATGGGTTCATCCAGTACTCGACACTGAAGGCCTAATTCACTAAATATACCAAAAATAAAACATACACCAACCACCACCAGTCATATATTATTTAAGACAACGAAAATTCAAAGAAATCTAGCAAATTTTTTTTAATTTAAATAATTAATTGAAGATTATTACATGATTTTTCCCCTAAGAACACAGCCAAACTCCAATCATCCTCGACTACCACTATGACCCTAAAATCTTTCTCAATTTTTTTAAAATAATTTTTTTAGTTTATAAGGCCAAAGTTCTAAAGTGATTTTAACTTATTATAAAATATTATATAGTTTTATGAAAAGTAAGACTACAGAAAAAAACATGCAACATGCTAAAAATACCTGAAATGTACTATTTTAAAAATAATTATGAGATATAGATATTAATTATGAATCTCTAGAGCTAATTCTATACTTTAGAACTGAAATAAGTAGTGAAATTCAGGTAAAATTTCCCACAAAATATGTACTAGGAAAAACATATCTTTCTTATATCTTAAAGTTAATAGCATTCATAGATTACATCACAATGTAAAAAAAAAAAAAAAAAAAAAAAAAAAAAAAAAAAAAAAAAAAAAAAAAAAAAAAAGGGAAGTGATGGTATTTGACAATTCATAATATAATAATTTCCATGATGTTCTTTTTATTATATATAATGTCAAGTCTGAGAAAAACAAATTCAGTTGTGATTTGATAGAGAGGAATTAGGGATAGTAAAAAGACAACATTAGTGTGATGTAATACATGAATGGTTCTTAGCTAAAAATCTATGATTATTCAATCTAAATCAAATTCATAATTAGTTTAAAACTGTAATAATAATAATATCTTAATATTGCTCAAGTTCATAATAAATAAATGCATGCGTATATTATATATTCATTAATCATGAGAAAAGAAGAACAGTTTATTTTTCAAACAGCTTTCCATCGTTTCCTGAAAATTAATAAATAAAATATACTGTGAGTGGGTTGATTGTTGGTAGTGCTCGACCCACCTCGTGAGTCATCTCCTCGTTGACCAGTTGCATAACCTCATCTCGGGTCCATTGTGTGATGTTCGTCTCCCGAGGGCTGCTGTTTTCAACATCTGAACAAATGAAACCGTAATAAAAGGACTTAGCCCATGTTTTAACCTGTTTTGTCTCAACATCTAATAACAAAACATCCCCATTCCCAGCCCATCTTATACCTCACCCGTATATACTTTACCAATGAATGCATTGAGTTATTCTTCAAGGGATGGGTAACGTTGTATGAATCAACTACTTTGTAAAAAGTAGTTGATACAAAGAATTGATCCAGCCAAAATGAAATGGGTTCCAATACTCACATGGATAATCCATATCAGTTAATTGGAAGGTGGGAATTACTAGGACAAGGAATACTTGGACTATCTAAAGCTGGGTTTGAATCAGATACCGACTACTAATGATTCAGTTTTTGTATAATTTAGTATTGGAAGATTTCATTTCAAACTGTACAGTATAAAAAAAAAAAAATATTAGTCTGACATAAGATACTGAATCCAAATTCCTAAAATTTAACAATTCCCTACAGTAGTCGACTCTAGTAGATACAGTGTATCATTTTTTTGTATCCACAATGACTACTAGGTAATCATAGTGAATATGAGAAATGGCTGTTAGGTTATTATTAAAATTTTAAACGAAGAATCATATATTAATTTACCAAGCTAGAGAAATATATTAAAAGTTCAAAAACAGAACTATAGATTCAAATTATTTTAATTTATACTTAAAAATAATTGGAATATTTGAAAATGGAAAATACTCAAGAGTTACTTTCCAGAGTTATTACTAGTGTTATATTTTGAAAATAAAAATTTGGAATCATCATGATTTATAAAGCATTGCACCTTATTATTCAGTCACCATATAAACTTGTATAGTTGAAAACATACCCGTAGTTATTTATATATTTTTATATACCTTTAATATATTATTTTTAATTCTTTCGTTAAATAACTAACTAACTGGACAACTCAACAATTTGCATCTATTAAGACCTCTCCTCAGCTGGTCTTCTCCGTGTCCTTTAAGATCGACTAACCATCGCGGTCTTAGCTGGCCTTTTCATCTTATTACTTCCTTTCATAATCTGTTTTGGGAATCTTTTTGGATGTACATGTCCCAAATACCTTATTGTGTTCTTTTTGATGCAAGAAAAACTAAGTCTACTTCCCCAAATAAGTTTTTAAATTCTATTTATATGGAAATTATTTCCTTTTTGAGCCATATATTTTTCTTATAATCTTTCCCTCCCATGCACACATGGTGTTTAGTCAGAGCCTATGGCTCACTACCATATATTAGCACTAGACAGAGGAATGTCTCATATACCTTTATTTGAAGGTTTTGGGTTATATCCTGGTTATGATAAAAAATTTGAATTGACCAATCACTCTTATTTTCATCCACTATTATTACTTTGATCTCTTCCTCCATCTTTTCAACAATTCAGAAGTTATACCCAGGCTCTTCCTTGATGACACCATGTACATTTTCTTTTTTTATCAACTAACAGCCCTGCTTTCCCTGCTTTTGTAATTCTTTTGTTAATTTGTTTATAATTTACAAAGAGGAGCACCCCCTGTCTGCCAAATAGCAGACCAGCCCCATTTTACAAATTATACCAATGTTCTGTAATAAATTATATCTTTATAATAATATAATATAATATGTATAATATCTTTATAATCTTTATTATAATATCTTATAGTAACTTTACAAAGTCAACAATTTTTTTTTTTAATATAGTGAAGAGATGTTATCATCATAAAATAATCAATTTAAAAAAAATAATTATTTGTTATACAATATTTCCTTCTTTCTTTAGATACTTGTTTTTTGTTTCATTCTGTATTTTTTTGAACCCTTTGAGCCATTTTGAAAATGTTTTAAGTTATAGGATTTTAAGATTTGGGCCTTTTGCTATCCGGTGTCCAATACGGCCACTTTCATTATGATACAGAATATTTGTATCTGATGCTTTGAAAAAGTTTTACTTTTTTTATATAAATAAATTCATCACTGATTTAGAACGACATTGGCAACATCATCACTGTATACATATTGATGATGAGAAATTACTATTTATTTTCTAGAAATATTAAATATTTTCATGAGATTTTCAATTTTGTAATAGGTTATAAAAACATAGCAATTTCAAAAGAAGTTGAGCCCTCTGAGCATTGTTCAATGGTGTATTGATAGAAGTTATTTTATATATTAATTTAAAAAAAAAAAATATGATGGAAGAAATTGTATAAACTACTAAAATATCGTATTAAATAAAAATAATAAAAAAACACACATCTGTTCCAGTTTGATAATAAACACCAGTACTTTTGTGCAAAAGCAGATTTACTACTGTGTATACCTACCTTCCAACAGCTAAATCACGACCCGCCCGCCCGAACTTCCTGGGAATACCACTGCTTTTTAGTATATAATGTCATGTCAAATAGCACTTCATAATCTTATACATTATGAACCAAGATCAATAAAATTCATATTAAGAATTACTTCAATGAAAATATTTTAATTTTTGAAAATTATATTTTGGGAATTAACCCAAATATTTATCAAATTTTAAAACATAACCACTATTAAATTTTCAAAATAAATTTCTAGGCTTTTAAGTTTTTGGATTCGAGCTCATTGTGAATGGTTGTCTTCCCTAACGGTCATGAAAAGTTTTATTTTTTATTTCTATTATTTGAGCCCCATCGTCGCTAACACTGATTTAGCTTAATGCTGATGATACTAACATACCTGGTGACTGTTCCTTCGACCTTAGCCTCTTGACCGTGGTGAATGTCTGGGTAAGAGCAGCCAATTGGAGGGTCTCGTGACATCGGTCATCAGAGGAGTGCTCAGGAGGTGTCTCCTCTCGCATTGCGTTCTCACACACCTGCTGGCAACAAATACTATGCGCATGGAGGTCACTGCCTACATGCTATAGCCTTCAAAAAACTTTTCATCCTTCATCATCATCGAACAAATCAAACTTTGTGTAATTATCACAAATGTAGTTGACAAATATCATTGTCAATGTGCTCAGTAAGGATGATTGAGTAAATTGGATAAAATGTTACCCAGTGTTTAGGATGTTATTATTAAAGAAGCTTGTATTCCACCATTGTTTATTATTAAGGTGGATCTAGTATAAGTTGTTATAACATAAAAACTACTTTACAAATGAATCTTTATCTTTAACAGGATGTCTACCTAAACTTTTTCATGCAATCTCTAACTTTTCGAGGTCAACCTAAACTGTAACCATGATAGCTTATAACAAATAACTTTACATAATTAAATAACCTTTTCTAATATATAAACTAGAAGAAAATAGTTAGCTCCTAACAAAACTTTTATTAATAACGGTTTCATATAACTGATAAAATATTTTACATTTTCTATAATTTGATCGAGGATAGGCCTACAAAAATATATCATCAGTTATCTATAAATAATGAAAAATTTAAATTTATCTTATAAGGGAAGGACAAGGTTAGTCACTAATTGATCTTAATGATTTTTTTTTCTCAGTTTCCTGTTCAAAAATATAAGACAAGTATTGTGCCATTTGTCCCAAAGAGCACTAGATACCGAGGAAAAAATATAACATTAAACTACTATATTTTACACATCAAGTTTAAAAAATGATATTGAGAATCATGCATTTTGACTGCAGATCAATAAAATTGTTTTAAAAGAGTCTAGATCTTCAAGCAAACTACCCATATAGCTTTACACAAAAGATGACGACAGATTGGAATTCAGAACCCTCAAAAATATTGAAAAAGTTTATTCAATTAAAACAAAAACCACTTTTTCACCATCTTCAATGGGGATGAAATTTTTAAATAATTGTTTTTTATCCATAAAAAAATCTATAAATGTCGTTTACTTTAAGATCTAATCTTCCACATTCTTTTAACAATTTCATTTACCTGAAACGAAATCTATGGAATGGTAGTAATTTTCATTTAAATCAAACGGTCAAAAATATATTTGCTGGGGCAAAAATCATGTTGATATCATTTTTTAAGTCGAGATATGAAATAAAGATTAATGCTATTGTCGGTTTCTTCTTTGTCTAATAGTATTGTATTCTTTTTTTTTTTTTTTTTCGGTTTCCATTTTGCGAACTACATGATACTTCCTTATATTTTTTTAACAGGAACTCGAAGAAAATTTTCATCAAGATTTGTGGAGGACTGACCGTGTTCTCCCATTGTTAGATAACATTTGAATAAAAAGTTTCTACGGATTTCACCAGATTTTTTTAAAATCATGGGTTCCTTTTAAACGTTGGCTAACTAATACTTTTAAATCATTATTAAAAGTAGCTATTATTAAATTTTACTACAGCTAACTATTTTTAAAACTCAAACTTGGACTTAAATGAAGAAAAATTATATGAATATTGCTGGGTTTAAACCATGTCAAAAGTTGTAATAAATGTAGGTGAATTTTTTTCATAATTTTTAAATTTTAATTATTTATTCCAAAACTATTAATTGTTAATAAATAGTGAATAATCCATTCATTGATTATTTGTTTGTTCAAATAATAAAAAATTAAAAAAAATTCATGAAATAAATCTTGGAATAAAAAATTATTGGAATGATGCACAACTCTGCTTTCATGTCTACTTTCAGGTCTGATAGATACCCAGAATAAATTTACTGGAATTAATATCAAATCACTTAAAACCATTTTAAAGAATTTTATTAAAAGTTGAAGCTTGTTTAAAACAAAACAAATCCAAGAATCGTTAACTTAATATACTTAATTCTGATCATCAGAAAAAATATTATCCTATAGTTAATATTAATGATAAAGTTGCTAGTTGAAATATTTTTAGATAAATTATGTTTGGAGGTGTACACTGCAAGTGATGTGTGTAAAATCTATTATGCTCTTCAAAGAAGAGCAGATTCAACATTTCTTCTGACAATAGTTAAATAATATTTTTAAATTATTTTATATACCTAAAGTCCTATACTTAATATTAATAGAAATAAATCTATCACTACCCAAAGAAAATTTTCCTACCCACCAAAATATAAAATCTAAATAAATAAAATTTAAATAAAGAATTCAGACTAGCAAGAGAATTTCAGACCTTTCGAACTAATCATTGAATTGAATCACTAAAGTGCCTATTAGGAGCTGAGACTTCGTAGATGGAATTTTTTCCCCCAACATTTGTATATTGCATACCTTTCAATCTATAACAAATGCTTGTTTTACTTGAAACAGAGGAATGAAAATTTTTATGGGCTTATTTTTTTTTTTTTCTTTCACTTTTGGTTTAAAGTTCTTTAGGAGGGTATTTGAATTTTCCAAAAACTCACTGGTGGTAGAGGTTCATGTTCCGTAGAAGGTTGCTGAAGTGAATTTTGACCATCTTTTTTCTTCTTATATTCTTTATCTTTTCGCTTTCCTGGAGGTTTTTCTCCATCACTGCAAAGAAAATTTTTTCATACAGACAATTATTTTATTGATAACTTTTTCTATTGGAAGGGGAAAAAAAAAAAAAAAAAACGACACCAAAACTAGAGGAAATAATCAAGTATATATTAAGGGATATAAAAAGAACAAGAAAAAAGTAATCTTTGTTTGTTTGAGATTTTTAGATAAAAATATATAAATTATTTCAGAGCAATGGCTAGAATTTTGAGAAGAGTGCATACCTAAATATTATTGCTCTTAATGGCTTCCTATCAATTTTTATTGTTACCGATCACCCAACTTCTTTGATCAAAGTTATTCTAATAGAGGAGTTAAGTAAGAGTGGTGGAGGAGGCATATTTGAAAGGCAGGGCTGCTGGTTCTCTTTTCCAGTACAAGAGTTTAATTAAATAAAGGTTCTTTGAATAGTTATTGCACGATACGGTATTTTGAAATAATAGCAGTTGATATCTACAAAAAAATAAATAATATTTTGTTGATATATTGTGTTTTAGTGACCCTTGTATTTTCAACTCTGATTTTTGTATTTTACTGGCTCATTATTCTAGGCAAAAGAGAACATTTCACAACAGAAGTATGTAGAAAAAATTTTCTCCACTAGTTGCTGCAGTAACTGGTGTTTTCAGAACTTGATTTTCATTGTTCCAGATTTCATTATTTAGTTATTTATATTTTGTTTCTTCATTGTTATTTTTAAAAGTCAATTATGACAAATCTTCATTCGTGGTAGACTTACTCAAAACTCTTTTTTACTATAGGCTTTTTCTTTCAAACTATAAAGTCAGACAACCTTGAGTAAATACAAAACACTATAACATTTTCTGAGTTACATACTGTCAGTGAGCTATAAACATCATTAAAATAGTATAAATGGAACATTAATAATCCATATAAAAATCCTATTTTGATCTTTAACAATAATATAGGATTTTAATGCACTCTATAGAATTAAAGTTAAAGTTTTGGTTATACAAGCAGGCAGATTTTTTTAGTACCAAAGCTTTTGGTGTACTGTACCAATACCCTATTGGTATATACTTGTACTGCTAAATTAGGTAATGAAATTTTAATTGATACATTAGAATGAGATATCAGTAATAAATTTTCTAAAATAGATAAACATACTTTTAATTAATAATGTCGATAAATAAGTGTAGTACAAAAACAAAATTAGTTTAGTATTCAATAGGTTTGTTCCAAATGCGCAGTTCCAGTTCCAGAATTGGGCTGTTGGCTATTGTTTGATGAAATCCGCTTATCAGGTGGGATCCAGAAAAGGGAACAATTGCGTGGTTTTCCCTTTTGAAAATTGGTTTGTCGCTTATTGGAAACCTGGACTCTAAGTCAAATCAGAAATTTAGTGTATTGAACATGCAAAAGAGTCATGAATGTAGTTAAAATCTTTTGTTGGAACAAACCTAATACAAAAAAAATAATTGTAATATTTAAGTTTATAATAGATCATTTTGTCTACAAGTAGTGTAAGATACCCATTGCTCCTAGATCTGATTTTAAAAATAATAATTATCCAATCAGAATACAAAACAAAAAAGGCTTACCTCAGGTTCAAGGAGAAATAAAATATGTTATGTACTCACTTATTGTTTGTTAAATGTGCACAATAACCACTACTTCCACTGGAAGTGCTGTGGCGAGATTTTGAGCTTCCAGAGCTAAAAAGAAATAACAATATTTTAATTCATGATTTATCTGGCAAATTAAAAAAATATATAAAAAAATTAAATAGTAAAGATCTTAAAAATATATTTAGGGGGAGTAAGGATATAACACAATATACAGTATAAGATAAAAACTTTGTTAGAAATGTACATAATTATTTTTATCATAATGTTCTCATTCATTCCATTTGAAGAAACAAGAGTATATAGTTTACCAAATCAAGAAAATAAGTTTTTGATAAAATTAATCCTCCAAGATCACACCTCATCCTCAGGACCCCCCCACCCTAGATTTTAAAATCAGATATCCATTGCAATTTTTCATAAATCTTGTTCTTTTTATTTATTTATTTTATTTTTTTGGTTAACACATGAGCGAAAATTAACAACCTCAAGACATAATTACTTATTTGCATAAAAATCCGACTCCAACGTTTGATGACATCTTGTATAGGTTAAGTGGAACAAAAATATTTAGCACCCTGGATTTGAAAGCCGGTTATCATCAAATACGGATGCATCCCAAAGACCAGCAATTAAACAGCGTTTTCCTTTAAAAGAGGGCATTAAGAATTTGCAGGGATGTCATTTAGATTGAGAAATGCACCTATAACATTTCAAAAGCTTATGGATGAGTTCTTTAGATGATTAGACGAAGCGTTTTGCCAAGGGCACATGAACAATCTTTTGATCTTCAGCAATCACGAAGGCCAGCATATACAACATTTGCGTCGCGTGTTTGAAAGGATAAGAGAATTTGGGCTAAAATTGTCGGCAGAAATATCGATCATTCAATTTTGAAAAAAGGAATAACGCTGGATAAGCAAAAGGTGGAAGAAATCCAAAACATGGCGATGCCAAGGAACTTGAAAGGAATTTGGAGGTTACTAAGTACACTGAATTACTATCGGAGGTTTGTCCCAGAGATGGCAAAATAGTTGGTACACCCCCATGGTTGGTACAATAGTACAACCCCAGACATAGAGAATAGTACTATGCCGCATTTACAGGAGAAACCAGTATTGGCATTTCCAGACTTTAATAAACAATTTACGATCACCACGGATGCGAGTGAATATGCATTGGGGGCGATATTGTCGCAAGAAGGGACCAACGGGGAGCAGCCAGTTGCATACGCAAGTAGACTGCTCACTGAAACAGAGGCAAGATATAGCGCCCTGGGGCGAGAAATTCTAGCCATATTTTGGGCGGTTGAACATTTCAGGACTTACGTGTTTGGTCTGAAATTTAAGGTTAACACGGATCGCCGACCCTTGCTTTGGTTAACAAAGCTGAAAGAATCGTCAGCTGTAGAAACTCGTTGGAATATTTAAGTCAATACAACATGGAGGCAACGTATAAGCCCGGGAGAGAGAACATCGTAGCGTATTGGCTGTCGCGAGTACCAATGTACATAAATGCAATAGAGGAAGAGAAGGGAGAGCCCTCTGAAGACAAACAACAATTCGTTAGAGGATGGACACCAGAAGGTGAAGGGAGGAGAGAGTCCGGGCGTCGGAGAGCGAAAGGGAGTCGACAGGCGGGGTATTTCTAGCGGCGAAAGGGCAACGGACATGGAAGAAAGGGACCATTAATGCGAAGAGGCGACAGACTATATGGAAGACAAGAAACTCAGGATTTTACGCAGTACGGGAGAGTTAAAATCACAACTTTACAGGGTCACAGCCAGAAATAGCAGAGGATCAGTTGTGCAGTTTGTTACAGTACGCATCCAGACCTGCAAGAACTCATTGTTTATACGTAGGGAATGCATCGGTTTGGGAGAAAACACAACAACTATGCAGAGGAGAAAAGCTCGGGATTGATCGAAAGTTCGTCCGACGCAAGCTTATAGTCGAAACAATTAGATATCCAGAACAACAGCAGGATGTCACAATAGCTTACCATCAAGGAAAGACAAAGCAGCGAAGTGTGAACGAAACAAACACTGCAAGCATTAAAAAGGAAATATTTTTGGTGGGGAATGAGAAAGATTATTAAAGAGGAAACGCCGACTCCAAATGCGACTTCTAAAGGAGCTACAGGTGGATAAGTTCACATGGAAAGGGTTTAAATGGAGTAAACTTTCTATTCTATAGATAACAGATTCTCATTCAGGAGCCAATTGAGCCGCAGGGTGAGGTGATGCAGTTTTAGGGTCACCTTGAGCTGCGGAGGTTTATCTTCCTCACGCAGTTTGTCACCGACTGCGCCGCGCAGTTTAAGTGAAAATAGAAGAAAAAATAATTAAGGCAGTTAGGGGCAGAGAAAGTTTATTCCATACAACACATCACATTCTGACTATTTAAATTTTAAAAAATCGTCTTTTTAATCAGGGTTACCAGATGAATTTATGAAATGGAGGATATTTCTTTTGAAGAAGGACATTGGTAAAAAAAAAGGAGGAAAAATATAAGATTTTTTTAATATAAATCTATGTAATCTTAATAAATCAAACAAACAAATAATTTAATATCCGAAATTTTACAAGTTACAAGGAAAAAATGACTCAATGAATAAAGATTTTTGATAAAGATGGTAAACCCTATAATAAAAAATAAAAGTATTTTTATTATCATAGAAAATGACTAAGTTTATTTTCTATTCTTTATCTAATGTTATAATAAATGAATACTTCTGAATTAATGTTATTTGTCCCGGTAAATATGGTTTAGATATTAAATGTTGTGAAACTGTGTGCATGTAATATGTTTAAAATTATATTTCAATATTAATGTAATGAGTCCTTATACAGCTTCAATATTCTGTTGGTTTCGCTCATAAATCCATTCTACGTTAATGTGGAATAACACTTTCTACGCTAGAGTTAGAGCTGGGACAATGCAAAGAAAACAAAAATTTTCATTAGTTCAGAAAACATTTGTTAAAGTAAACAATGTTGTCTTGAATGTCTAATTCTCATTCAGTATGACTTCAAATAGAAGTCTATTAAACTTTTATTTTCTAAATTTGAATTTGCTATAAATGCTGGACATTTTGTCATATTTCCCACAGGAGGACAATGCTTAAACGATCTGGTCACCCTGGTTCACTTGGTGGAGTGGAAGGAGGTGATTTGTTATTGATATCTAACTGCCATGTTTTTCCTTCGGCAAGGAACTATGTTCGGACAGGCAACTCCAAGATGGCGGCCAGCGTGAGTAAACAACAAGGTAGTCCGATCACGCCCTACCCGATATCCACGAATCAGTTCGGGTTTACCGATAGTTCCCGAGCAAAAGTGGTAGTTTATTTGTTTGTTTTTAAAAAATATATTATTGCCCTGTTTAAATGGGTTCAAGTTAAATGCACATATAAATGTAAAAGGTACGAATAAATTTATAATATAACAATCCGAGTATTCCTAACAATCAGATTATCATCTTTTTGTTATTTAAAGAAAAATGTATTTAAACAACCAAGAAGGATATTTTTTAAAATGATTTGATGATGATTTTAAACGATATCACTTCATAGGAAAAAGAACATATTGTACATGATTTATTAGATTTAAGAAAGGGAATAAAAGGTTTAAGAAATTATATCTATTAAAATCAATATAACTATAATTACCGGCTAACGTTATTGTAATCCACTGATGAGTAACGAAATAGAATCAATTTAATTAAATAAGTTTCAACTAGCAATAATCCCACTTCAGTAGACCTTCATTGGTTACGATATTGCCTCTGTGCAAGGTTAATTTAATTAAATGTTCACACTTTATTATTATTAAATCTTTATATTTTATATTGTTATTTCAAGAAAAATGTATTTAAAAAAGCAAAAAGAATATTTTTTAAAATCATTTGATGATGATTTTAAATGATATAACTCCATAGGAAAGAGAACAAATCATACATGATTTATTAGATCGGAGATTTTGTTAAGATCGGATCTAACCTAATAAAGTAAACAACGAATGAATTTTCTTCCAAAAATGTGGATAAAGCCGACATCGGATCTCGGGAACCCTCGGTAAACCCGAACTGAATTGTGGATATACGGTAGGGCGTGATCGGAATACCTTGTTGTTTACTCACGCTGGCCGCCATCTTGGAGTTGCTTATCCGAAGTAATACCGGAAAGTTGTTTAAGGAACCGTCCCAAAGAGAAAAAACTTCTTATACATAAAAGATAGTGTAATAGATTTCAATTAATTTTATCATTTCTTCTTACCTAAGGGATTTTCGAAATGTTACTGATGTCCAAAACAATATTAATAGCATAATCAGGATTATATGAACCGTCCTATAAGCCACGGCTAAAATAACACAGAATTAACAGAAACTGTGACGTAATAGGCCTCTGTTGTTACCGAGCTCTTTGTCTTTATATAACTGTCACCTGGCCACCGCACAACAATTATACCTAGCATCTTCAAAATATATACATAACCACTTTGGGGTCACGTTACAACTATACCCTACATTCTTACTGTTTTCAGACACGTGCCTCTCCAATTATTGATAAAAAATTCAGAGCTATTTCTTTAAAAAAATTAAAAATCTGGTGCGATGCACGCAATATATAACTTTCACTTACGAACCTTCTTAGATCAGAAATCGACGTGTTTTAATAAATATGTAAACGGCATTCAGCGATATCACTCGCTATAAAATATGATATCACACATTTATTTACTAATTTTTGTTTGTCTCCATAAGTAATAGAGTATTATTATTTCTATTGCAAAACTAGAAAGTTCTCAGTACTTTTCGATTCATTATTGTTTATTTCTTTTTGTTAAGGGGCCTATAAAAATCCTAATTTCATCAACAGTCGAGTTTTATTTTAATGCAAGTTGCTTTTGTAAATATATCATGGAGGTGAATCGATAGAAAGGGTATTTACGCCATATAGTAAATTAAAACTTAATTTTAAAATGTTTGTCTCTTATTTCTTTCCAGAAACCATTAAAGTTTCAACTTATATTGCATTCAGAAATCTATTAGGTATTGTATAGAACTAAAATATAATTAATTAAAGATTGTCTAGTAGCTTATTTTTTTCACACCGTAAACTGCTTTGAATTATTCCAGCATCACGTATTTACTCCCTGAGGCAAAATAATTTTTTTTATTGTAAAATAAAAATTTTTATTTGTGATAATATGAGAATGAAAGCATAATACTCCATCTCGTCTGATTTTATAAATCTGTTTTTAATTGTTGAATACTTCTTTTATTTAATACATATTCTTTACAGTTTATACTTTGTCCTTACAACAATATACTAATTACGGAGAGTGCAAGGTACCATAAAGTACGATTGCTGAGGTTGCATCAAATGCAATCACCCTCTCTGCCAAATACTGTAAGCATGTGTTTCTCAGCCGTTTAAATGCTGAAGTAGCTGAGAGAAAAGAGGTTATGAAGGATTTATTAAATTTGGAGAAGCAGGAGAAAATCCCGAAATAGATATATAGTAGACAGAGGGATCCTTAATAAAAAAAAAGAGTATGAAGACCCAACCTTAAATGGTTCGGCAGATGCAAGGAACTTATTAAACAAAGCCGATAGAATGGCTACTGCACAGGAAAGAGAAGAATGGTCAAGAAGTTTTTGAGGATGCCCCAAGTTGGATTCTTCCTGAATATATATGTATAATATGATCTTATAAATCATAATTTCAGAGAATACTAGCATCAGAAACGAGATTACTTAAAAAAATTAAAAGGCAAATTTGTCAATGATACCACTGTATGATGATATACAAAAAGAGTATTCGGGGTTTGAAGGTTGAATAAAATCTCAAATACAGAATATCAAGTAGGATGTTTACGTTTTATTTTAACAAAATGAACTGGAAATTAATTTAGAAAAAGCATTATTGTCCAGGTGTCCACCATAACGCTGCTGGCACTCCTCGAATCTCAAACGCAGTAAATAGTGTAAATAGTACTGTAAATAGTGAGCGTTACTGTGAAATGATAAGAGGTTTTTTTTGGCCCAAGAACTTTAAGAGTTTAAAGGATATAACTCTAGAACATGGTTTCAGCAAGACGGGGCCATTTGCCATACTTCAGACTTATCAATTGCTACGGATACCTGAAAAGTAGGTTATAAGAAAAGAAACCGACGAATCTAACGCATTTGAAGCAAAATATCAGAACAATCTCAGGAACAATGTATCAACGCGTTTTTAGAAATCTGAGTTTGAGATTCGAGGAGTGCCAGCAGAGTTATGGTGGACATCTAGACAATATTGTTTTTTCTAAATAAATTTCCATTTCATTGTGTTTAAATAAAACGTAAACATCCTACTTGATATTCTATATTTGAGATTTTATTCAACTTTCAAACCCCGAATACTCTTTTTGGACACCCTGTACAATGCTATGGTAACGAATGATGTAACGATTAGACTGAGATGGCTTGGATACCTTTTATGGGTGGGACATAGAAGAATTGCAAACGAGATCTAAAGTTGAAGGAAAAGAGAAAGAGGACAGCCTATGAGGGAGTAAAATAGGGAAAGACTCACGAAAGAAAAGAGGACTTGAAGGCAGAAGAGGCAGCAGAAGACGAACATTGGAAGACGGACAGAGCACCTGAGGATCTGACAGAGCAACTAGAAGAGGAAGAGCCTGGTATGGATATTCTCATCATACAGCATAAAGTGGTTCTAAGAGGATTGTGAATATGATTATGACGACTTTCCAAGAACTGCAGCTGAAAACATGAAAACCTTGAAAATTAATAAACTGACATGGAGAATACATTAAACTTGCGGGAAGTTGATTCTATTCTATAAAGTATAATAATTATGACTAAGATGTAGTTGGGAAGGTAGCATCATGTCAGTTGATCTTTCGAAATTATCATTTGACTGGATTGGTTAAGCCTTTTATTATAATAATAATATTTATAAATATCTTGACAGCAAAGTATGCTCACCTCCGTTGTGATTGGCTGTTGCTGCAACTGTTGGAGTAACCAGAATCAGATACCTTCGTCTTCTGGGTATCCGTCTCTTCCATATCGGATCTAAAACAGACAAGGTACAAAATATGAATTGACCATCGAATAAATAAACATTTAATTTAAAAGAAAAAAATTATCGACTGAACAATGTTATTTTTTTTTTATATTAGCATTCAGATATAATATTTGCGGTTCACACAACGCATCACATTTATTTAAGAACTACGTTTCAATCCAATCTGTAGGCCCTTATAAATAAAATTGTCGAAGTCCGTGGGCTCGAACTAGAAAAAGGATTTCTCTCATGCTGATCATAAATAATGTTAAAAATAATAATATAATTGTTAGTTTTCTAACTGAATCTTATATCCCACCCCCAACAAAACTATTATACAAGTAAATAACATCTAGAAGAAAAAAAAAATAAATACTTGTTAGTTCATTATGCACAAAGTTTCAAATTGGGAAGATTTCAATCAATTCATATTTAGGGATGAACGTTTGGATAAAATTATATCTGTGCTTGCAGCGTAAAGGCCTCTGTAAACAGGGAAAATTTTTGGAGCGAAGTTTGGTAGCTTCACTATTTAACCACCAAGGACGATTGCAATCTACCAAATAGTTCTGCTCACACGGTGAACTTTTTTAATCAATCTTGGGATGAAAATGCTATGGTTCACTCATTAGCTTATTATTAAGTGATATCCCTAAGTAATAATCTCTCTAATAATCTCAGATCCATTAAGCCTATAACTAGAGAATGGAATAGCTCCCTAAGAGGGGACCGAAGAGAAGAGGTAGCACTGACAAGGCTTCGGATAGGTCATTCGAACCTCACCCATGTTCATCTCATTACCAGGGAACCTAAACTGGAATGTGAAACCAGCAAATCCCCTCTTACCAATAAACATATCAAAGAAGATTAGAGAATGATATGAAAGAAAGGTTAAAACTGATCATGCACCGTAGCACTTCAGAGGCATTAAAGGATTCATCTGAAGCTGCAGATAGCACAATAAAACTCTTATAAGTGGTTTTCATATTTACAAAAATATATCAATAAATACAAAATTGGAATAGTGCATATTAATGATTGGTAAATATTACCAAAGTTAAATCGTACATATTGCAATAATATCATAAACAATATCATGGAACAAAGAAAAGGCTTAATGATCGCGCGAATATAATAAGAATAATTATATTCAGCGGCTCATAATCCCTCTAAAATCGAAAAAACATTAAACAAGTAAACATATTTGGTCCATTTTATTCGCCCCCAGGTCAATTAGCGAAGCAAAATTTGGTGCAAGATATCGGTTCAAAAAGTTTACTGTGTAAACAGGCTTTAAAAGTATATATGGTCCAATCAAAAATATAATTTAGTCTACTTTTAACACTTTGAGGCCATGATGAATAAATTAAAACATTCAGGTTACTCCCAACCATTTTAATTGAAAAATAAACTAAAAAAAATATTTTTTGAAAAAAATAAAATAAAAGCACAACGTTTTCAATCGCACTTTTTTCAAATCTAAGATTTTGGAGTTAAAAAAATTTACCCTATTGTAATTTTCAAAGATTTTTAAAGCTTTAATATATCTAATCCATCTTTACGTGTTTCAGGATTGATCAAATGTGGAATATACAAGGATGAAATACAACATATTACTACCAGTACAACACACAATAGAAATATTCTTCTACAATGATGTTAAAGGTATCTCTTGAATTTGGGTATTCGAAAGTAGAAATATTTTAAAAACACGATTTCGAAGGGTGGAGTATAATAATGAAACAATCAATGTGATGTCTTAAGTAGCAGAGTACTTACGATATCGCACATAGATGCGATGGGAATGCGCTGTACCGGCGGATAAGATAAAGCATACAACCTTACATTTATTTTCGCAAAGTTTCTCGAGAGGACGGGGAAGAGGTAGAGACGAGGTTGCTGTGGCAGAGGCTCGTAGGACACTGAAGAACAGGGGAGGTCCGCTGGCATAGAGACCCCTCGAGGGGGGCATTGGGGGGCTATTTCTGGACCGCTTCGATCTGTCTTCTCCGGGCTATTTCGGTCGCTGGCTGCAACCTCCTGGCTTTGTCACGAATGTCGTCACAAACAGTCATTGAAATCTACCCTTAGCCCCAGAAGGAAAAAAAAAAAAAAGAAGAATAAAAAAAATTGTATAGAACATATACGCACACATAAAAAATGTGGATGGTGCTATTTGATCTATCACTAAATGTTTCTAGATTTATCGATATTGCACTATGAGATCTTATAAATGGATAAGAATTATTAACAGAGAAGTATTTATACATTATTATGTAACAACTGGCAATACCGATTTAGCAGCAGGGTGCTTAATAATAAAAAGGTTGTTCATCCGCAAAGCAACATAATGCCTTTTAAAGTTACACATACATTTTATTGCCAATGCTTTGTGAGAGGGTATAACCATATCTTACAGAAGTATTACTTCCTAAGACCACTTATGGTCTTGGCAAGAAAACTACTGCACAGAAGGTCGCGGGTTCATGTCTTGGATTTTTAACCACCAGGAATGTTTTAACGGGAGTATAAAATCCTTGGCTATGCCGTCCTTCGGATGGGACGTAAAATGGATATTTCGGTACTTTAAGTAAGACTGTAGATAGCTATCCTAATTATAACAGGATAAGCAAAAGTTAGGACTCCCACTGTAGTATCGTCCGATGTTTACTTTTTACTTTTATAGGCGTTCCAATGCGGGTTGCCTTTTTACACCAGGGCTGAGCTCCAGAGATCGCGGTCCAACCAGTCTCCATCCCCAAGGCCTTGGCCCGCCATTTCCTCTTCTACTTCACTAATCCATCTTTTTCTGGGTCGTCCTCTTCTCCTTCTTCCTGGCGGCTGCCAATCTAAGACTCGTCTCGGCCATCGCTCACTAGACATTCTTCTTACATGGCCGTACCATCTTAGCCTTCGCTCTCCGATTCTGTGGTTGACAGACAAAGAGACCTCCATCCTGTTCCGAACGACGTCATTACTAATTCTGTCCATCCTTGTTACTTTTAGGCATCTCCTCCAAAAGTCCATCTCCACAGCTTAAACCCTTGAGTAAAGCTGGGATGCCATGGTCCAGGTTTCAGATGCATATGTTAGGATGGGCTGACGATGGCGTGGAAGATCTTTCGCTTATTTTCCTTTGTAATTGTTCCGTTCCACAAAACCGGGTGGAGCATGCGTGTAGCTTTTCGAGCTTGTTCCACTTTTTTCCGGACATCTGTTTCCGAGGATCCTGAGGAGTCGAGGTAAGATCCCAGATACTTGAAAACATCCACCTTTGTACATTTCTCAGAGTCAACCAGGAGATAACCGTCAATACCAGCGCAAATAGCCATGTAAGTTTATTTTAAATCATAGTTTATATATATTTTATTACATTTACATATTTTATATATATTCATATATTATATTTTAAGATGAAGTCATAAATCTCAACTATTGGACGCGTGAGGAAATGAGTTATTTAAATATGTACCTTAGGTAAGGTACCCTTGACAACTTAATATGTAAACTTATACTGAAAAATGAATTTATTTTATTCGCATTCTACCAATTTTAACTGTGGAATTGCTAAATACTATGAATTTTGATATGTAAATCGAATATATTTCGGGGGTCACCTTTAGTTTGGAGGTTAGTCTGACTAATCCGGTCGCGGGCTCGTAACCCGGCAGATGGCCCAATTTTTTTTAAAGGGAGTAATGGATGTCCTTCGAAGGGGACGTAAAATGGAGGTCCCGAGCCTATACGATGTCAGGTACTCGTTAAACATTCCTATCCTAATTATATCAGGATATGCCAAATTTAGGACTACCAATGTAGCATCGTCCAGTTAGCCATAGCAGAACAAAATGACGTTAAATAAATAAAAGTTAGTGGAGAATATTAATGGGGTTCCACTCGAGCCACACCTGCGCGAAGGAGTGACAGAACATGTTAAAAGGAGTGACGAATCAACCGATTTGGTAAATACTAAAGAATGGGGATTGTTGGAGATTTTGCATAGCGATCAGTCGTATTCTCGGAGAAAATACCTAATCTGCAAAATCGATTTGCTAGGAAACGCGTTATACGAACTTTATTATATATGTATATGTAATTTTTAAAGGGGTATTCGAGTTTTTGAAGCTACATAGCTTTACTCTCTGTTCCCGGGTCTTCTTATTTCTTGGTGTAAGAGGGCAATGGATGTCTTAGGCAGCCCTGAGAAGAGTACCAGCATCAGAAATACCGCCGGAAGACGGATCACCATAGGCCTACGGGGTTTAAGAAACGACAAAAGCCGGAAACGTTTATTTTGTTTAACTTGTAGTTTTTTTGTTACGCATGAAGCACTATGCAAGCGTATCGTCAAAGACGGAAGAAAGGATGAAAATTAAATAAATAAGTTGAATACGTTGGGCCTTGATAATCGAAAAACTATAAAACTATAACTATAACTAACTAAGCACTGATTTTGATCCAGTCCCTAACGAAGACAACAGAATTTAGTTTAGGTATCAATAACTATTAATTCTCAACCACTTCCTCCTTCCTCTCTTAAGCTATCCATCTTAAAGGCGATACGGGCTGGGTTTCGCCATGAAGCATGAATTATTAAAGAGTCAAAAATTAACTCCTGGTCTTTGAAAGACGAATCTCAGACGAATTACTGTTACCATACAAACTATGGTGCAATCCGTTTTCCCCTACATTAAAGAAGCCCGTTAAAGACCTTATGATGAGGATCGACAATGAGAACTTTTGATGGAGCTACTGGAGGAAGGTGTTGACTTCAGCCACGATGGATTAGTTATATTATTGAACTTTATATTAGGAACAATTTGATGTTTCAAGACTGGATGAAGCCGGGATGCAAGCTGCGCATGTCTCTGGTCCCACTCATTTAATTCTAACTTTGATCGGTTGGTTTTCCCATTCGATCCAACGAAGATCGAAACAGTATCTAGGATTGTTTGATGATTTGATTGGCTGTTGTTCGGAACTGAAAACTACAAATCAAAGTTAGAATAAAAAATGTGGGATAAGGGACATGCGCAGTAATTATAAAGTAACAAGCTTGTTGGAAAAAAATTATCATATATAAGAAACTCTTATTTATAGGGAATGAGGTTTTGTCACATTACCCTTAAATTTCTTCTTTGAATCTTGAAAAAAAAGATACATTTACATGATCAGTATCCTAATAACTACCATGAGCTTTGATGTGGTTAGCATGGCAATCTAATAAATAAAAAGTCGTTGGTTCGTAGCCCGGGAGGTGGACCTAGGATTTTGTAAACGGAGTAAAAAATCTTGATTACTCCGTCCTTTCAAGGATTCGAAATGCCCCGAGACTCTAAGATGTCAGGTACGCGTTAAAGACCCTATCCTAATTATGCCTGGTTAGCACTCTCCCTTAAGGCACACCAATAGACGACAGTACTATACCCAATCAAAGTTTCATTGTGTTAAACAAATGTATGATTGTCCCTTTCTATGGCGCTTACAACATAAAAAAAAAAATATAAGTCCATTTGAATTCAAAGTAAGGAGGGTGGTAAGTGAAAATTGGATGATGCGCGCACATCTCATTGCTAAAAGTAACCATATTAATTACGAAGCAATAAGTAATTCGAAGTGATTTCCAAAATTAACCGATTATATAACGATTAAGAATCCAAGAATAACTTGAAACCGAGCTGGCTCAATCACGATTGCATAATAGTTCCATAGAATAAGATTTACAATATGATCAATCTATATTTCAAATCATTAAGTTATAGTAAAGCTGTAATGCTACCGCGTCGAGGCTACCACACTAAAATGTGGAACTTGGCTGTTGCACATGCATGACAAGAAACTATGAATGCCATCCGAAAGAAAATTAAACATAGATAAAAGAAATATATTAGTAAAGTAGTTGATAATGATAGGTTTTTTTTGCTCTCCCGAAATTGCCAATTTATTTTTAGGATAACATTATATGATCCTGATAATAGGTAGATGTCCCTTCAGTAGGAAGTCCTAAATTCGGCCAAATTGATTAAATTAGGATAAGGATCTTTAGCGCGAGTACCCGACATCGACTCCATTTTACGACCCCTTCAAAGGACATCACAATCATTACAGCAACCACAATCACAATCCATCTGCCGGGCTACGAACGCGCGATCGGTTAAGTCAGGCTAATCTCCAAACTTCAGGTGACCCTCACAATACTTTTAATTTGAATATCGATGTTCATGGTCGTTATTAGAATACAAGCGAATAGGTACGATCTACAAGGGTCTTAGTCGTACGTCGAAGGATAGAATTAACTTTAAGTCACTGTTCTGTCACTGATAGTTACTGTTTTTAACGTTTTTACTAATTTGAGTTTTCATCGTTTGTTCATCATTTTAGTATAATGATTTAACCTCAGTAAAATTATTTAAACCCAAATTAGTTTAAAATGTTTTAAATCTTGTACGAAGACCTATTAAGACGTAGATTTTATACTTAATAGTTTTCACTGCTCTACGACTTTCAAAAACTAAAGTATACTTTTTGTGATACCTGTGTGGGAGGTAAATTTATTCAAAATAGTCCCCCCCCCTCCTTAGAGTCCAAAAATTACCGAATTCCACAACCTTTAAGCTTCTAGGGCCCATAGTTGATTTGATATGCAATTGTACCAGATTAACCCTTTAAGTGCGACCCCCCCACGGTTAATAGAGATACGGTCGAAGCATTCTAATTAGAGTGGGGGTGGTTTCAAGTCCGTGACGTCATTGCAGACCTCTACTTCCGAAGCCGTACTTTCATTAATTGCAAAATATATTGTCTTTTGACTACTAAGTTGTTATGTTTCATTAAGAATAAACAAATTACAGCTTTTTGTAATACAGTCTGTTAATTTATTGTTCTAAGTAAAGAAGTTAAGACTAACATGTTTTACAGGTCTACTGTGACGTCACAGGTCAAAGCTTAGTTTTGATTGGCTAGCGCTGTTATGCTTCGACCGTATATCTATTAACCGTGCGACCCCCCTAATAACCTTTCGTTCGTTATATACGTGAGTTCTGGCATCTCCATCGCTCCGATTCGCTACTAATATTTTGTTTGTTTCTTTTTTTATTTTAACATCACTTTATGCCACTAAGGCTACCCAGACGATGCTATAGTGGGAATCCCAAATTTTGCATATCCAGGTATAATTAGGATAGGGATTTTTAACAAGTACCTGACATCGTACAGGCTGCGAACCTCCATTTTACGTCCTATCCGAGGTACGGCATAGACAAGGATCTTTTACTCCTATTAAAAAATCCTAGGGCCACCTCGGGACGCGAACCCGCGACCTTCCGTATAGTAAGTTTCTATGCTAACCATTACACCACAGGTGACCCCTGGTAATATTAATTGTCTGTTTTAAGGGAACCGAGGCACATTTTACATCACCAGTTAGCAATATTGGGCTTGTTATAGTTAAATGAATTCTTAATTAATGTTCAAAAACTACAGTACAATTGAAGCTTCATTAAAGAATTAAATTAATTTTTCAATAAGCTGTGCCAATAATTAAATATTTCAATAGGATATATTAATTAAGGCAGTAAAATTAACTTGTTATAGCTCTTTGGTCATGAGAGCTGTCCAACTTCTTTGGGCTCCAGGCCAAAGAAGGTTTTGTTTGCATCACTGCATATTCATGGATTATTAGTTGTTCATATTAGTTAGTGATGTAGCAATTATTATCAAGTCCTAGCATTATTAGTCGCGTAATAGTATTTAACACTGTTGATATAATAGTCTACGCATGTTGGCAGTTTTGATATTTATTGTATACTAGCTAGTGTGCCCGGCTTCGCCCCGGTTGTGTGGCAGTTTCAATAACAGAAAAACTTTAAAATTAAAGGAAATATAGAACAAAATTAGCACTTTCTTGAAAATTTTAACATTGTATCAATATTAAGATTCGAGATCTGCAGTGTCCGCCCAAATAAGGAACCATATATACTTTATAGGGTGTTGAAAATGGTGGATGAACAATTCATTTTGCTGCAACTTTGTCGAGTCATGCATCGTTTTTGATGGTTTCTGTGATTATGAATCCTATAAGCCCATTCCAAGCAGTCAGCAGATAATAAGTTTTTAGATTATTAGTTAAAAAAACTATATTTGGAGTACAAATTAAGCGCCGACTACTGTGATGGTCCCATTAGATCCAGAAGTTTAGAAAATACCGAAGATTCATGGAAACATTTTTTGTAAGACCTTTCTTCCAGTTCAACCTCCCTTAATTTATCCCCCCCCCCCACACACCCTAATTTGGCCGAACTCTGCACTTATCCAATCATACTACTGTTACGAAGTGAAAACCAAAATATCATGAGGGCATAATTTTTTTATCATATTTCTTTTTATCCTGAACTATGAGCGGTGATAAAATCTTATTGAAAACATGTATATTTGGAGTCAATTCATCATTTTGTCAACTGGAATGCTCATCATACATAGTAATAAAACCATTTTTTATAACTACATACAATAAGAACACTTCAAACTTGTTATTTTCGATTTATAATCAGTCTATTCAGCTCTTCTTTTTTGTTTTATGTATGTTTTTATTCGCTCACTCATATTGCATTAAATTTACTTAAGTATATGTTAGATATTGATTAAATGTAATGTATTAATCAGTTAACCTTCTTATGAGAAAATTAATTTTGTAAAGTATCCAGTCGGTTTTCTCATTTATTGCAGAATGTAAAATCATTAATTTATTTTAAAAGAAAAGGTGAAACTAATTATTTCACCTAATGAAACTAATTATTTTCACTAATTATTTTCGCTTGATTTTTTAGTAATTTAAAAAGAACAGCTGACAAAATATATAACCTTTACAAATATAACGGAATGAATGAACAATAAACATTGAGTGAAACACCTAGCGCTTCCTGGTGGTCTGCAGCTCGAACTAAATTTTTCATTCATAAACTCGCTAATTACATGTTGCGAGAGTCTTAAAATTCCAGTCCTTTTCTCTTCAATTTCACACCCTTAAGAGAAAAACGGAAACCTTCTTCTCCGTTAGGGGATCTACAGCTACACGCTGATATAAATCTCTTAATCGTATCTGGAGTCGTTTCTGAGCCTTTTCGGCACGCACATTGAACACTTTGCTTTATAATATATATTGATGATATATATAGTCATTAATTTTGTGCTGTCTGTAAATAAGTTTGCTATTAGTGTTTTTGTTATAACCTTTTTTTTATTAGTTTCGGTACTGAAGAGTGGCTTGTACCTTCAGTACCTAGAAACTATGTTTCTTTCATTTATTCATGTTATTTGTATTTCAGAGAGATCTGTGTTTTTTTTGTGTGTGTGTTTTCAATAGTTATTAAAGGTTATTGTTATTTTAGTGTCTGTCTTTAAGTTATTGAATGAACCTGCAGAATCCTAAAAAATTGTTATTATTGAGCTGTAAAAATCGCAAGTTGGCGTTAATCAATGAATATTTCATTATTCATGTGAAAGTAAGTAATTTTTTTTTTTCTAATTACATTATTATTTTAATAGAGGGGTAAAATATAGCTTCAAAATATTTAATTTTAGACAAAAATCCCCAGCTAGTTGGCTAATGCAAGTCTTAATTCGCAGGCCTTCTTCCAAATATGGGAAAGATAAAAAACAACGCGAATTTCTGGGTGCTTTGTCAAAAATATAAGAGGAAGGAAACCTGCTACATTTGCAAAAAATGTGACGCATCTTTGTATTTCATTGTCTACTTCTAAGTCTATAACACAAAGAGAAATTATTAAACTGGCAGGAGAGATATTAAGTGAAAAAAAAAATTAAATCAGAAGTAATCTACGAACAAGGTGAATAGAGAGAAGGAGGGCTGGGCTCACTTTGTAAGGGGCAATATGGCTGCCCGAGACCTATGACGTAGTTGGACGCATCTGTGAATTTATCAATGAATTGATAACCTTGGATAGCCAGGTTAACAGCAGGTCGCTAAGCAAAAATGAAATTTTTAAAAATAAAAAAAAAGGTAAATATAAGATTAAAAAAGTCACTGAAGAAACAAAAATTAATTATGTAGCCCAATACTATATTGTAATTATTGTTATAAAATTTGTATTCAATGTCTATGTAATTTTATATTTTGAATATATATTTTTATAAAAATAAATTGTTTAATGCACGTTGTTTTTTTTAATTTCTACATTATCGTTAATAAGCAGTATATTTTATTGATGTTTCTGTACCTACAATGAATTTTTATCCCATATTTTACCATCAATTATAAATGAAAACTATTTCTGTAACTTTTAGGTTTTTATTTATTTGTATATTTTAATTAATAAATCTTTCCTGGTTGAAATTATTAATTCATTAGCGGAAATCCAATGATTGGTCGCACCAGATATAAATAATCACTGGGAAAATATAATTAATTGATATGTACATGGAAGATTATTTCAGTATTATAAAAAAGAAAAACTATCTAAACCTAATTTTTTATGTAATAAAAGTCTGATGTTCGTGAATAATGGTCGGGTTTGTGGAGATAAAATCTCAGTTGTGAAATCAGAATTTAAAATAATGGAAAATATTAATGTTTTTCACTTTAAGTTTTAACGAAAAATTATAGTATTTAAAGATAATTCAATACGCCTGCGCCGGGTCATGCGTCCGATGACGTAAGCGGGAAGAGGTAATGCGGGTTTGCCTACCCAAGTGAGCCCATCTCTATTCACTTCGGTCTACGAGAGCCTTCTACTTGGCAACGCCTGTCCAAACTTAAAGGGCTTAGGTTAACCATAAATGAGAGGGAAACGGCCTAGAGGATTAAAACTTGAGAGAGGACCCATGAAGTAGCCTCGATACGACAAAGAAATTCTATTTCTCTTGGGAAATCGGACTTACATACATTTTTATTTCGTTGTACTTATAACCTTTTGAATCATTTGATGTGCATATAATCTGGACAGATATGGGTCCACTAATCCGTAACGAGCCGTTATATAACAGAGAGTTCGCGATGATAAAGTTAGATCCGGAGAGGCTAAATCCGTAACAGAGCGCTGCATCCGAAATATACCTGTCAATAGTGCCATCTATTTCCGCCCCTTGTTATGGTCTCCGACAATTACGTAAACCAACTTATTTTGTATATATTGTCGGTCCAAAAATAATTTCATATTACTTTCTTTCTTTTTCTGACCTATTTGTATACATAACGTCCGAAAAACAAAACAAATGTAACAGTTACAAACTTCTGCCACTATAGTTATTTTCATCACTAGTAGTAAAATTGGTTGTTTTCGGTGCGAGGCGAGTTTAAATTAGACCAAGCACCTCAAACACACTTTGGGTACCTGTTTTGAACAATACTTTTCATCATACTGCTCATACATGAGTAAATTAAAACACTTTTATATTTCATTAATAACTTACAGATATAATATAAGAAATTAAATTGATACCTTTTTTTTTTTTTTTAAAACATCTGTTTATCTTTATATATATAAGAGGCTTTGTCCTGACTGACAGAATCAACGCAGAGCAAAAACTACTAATGATAGAAACTTGAAATTCGAAATTTAGATTTTAAACGCGATGTAGGTAACCACTAAGAAAGGAATTTCAAAAAGGTAACCCCTAAGGGGCTTAAATGGCGAAATTGTCGTTTAACTCTAACGGAAATCTATTGTTGAGATTTTAAACCATATGTTTTTTATTTGAATATCGATTTAACGTTACAATAGTATTAAAATAGACATTCAGATAAAATATGGCTACTGATTATTTAAATATTCGTGGTAATCAAATTATGCACACTGTGATTCCCATTATTGGGGATGGTGCGTGTTTATTTCGATCTCTTCTCCATATATATAAGAGGCTTTGTCCTGACTGATAGAATCAATGCAGAGCAAAAACTGCTAATAATAGAAACTTGAAGTTCAGAATTTAGATTTTAAACGCGATGTAGGTAACCACTAAGAAAGGAATTTCAAAAATGTAACCCCTAAGGGGTATAAATGGCGAAATTGGCGTTTAACTATATTAAGCTATTTTTTGCACTTCCAGAAAAAACATCTAATTTGGACTCATTTTAAAGATCTTGATACGAAGAGTTTAACACGAAAGCCATGTTTACCACTACGGAACGTCGAAAACCATCTTTTAAAGCCGAAAAATGAAGCGTTCACGACGAGTAAGCAATGTTTTGTTTCGGCGGTTTTAGTGAACTCTCTCCATTGCGCGCCTTCCTCTCTTCTACCGAGCCGGCAGCTTCCCCCTCCAACATTTCACCTACCGCAAGCTCCGATTCTACCAAATCTCCTTAAAATCAGTTAACATATTGCATTAAATCAATACCAAGATAATGATAACAGAATTGATTTTAAAGGCTCGCGGGCAAAGCCGCGATGGGGAATGCTAGTTAACCTATAATAGAAGAAAAGTACTTATATTTTTATTTATATATTGTTCTTTTTATTTATTGTTCTTTTTGTTGTTGTTGTTTGTTTGGTATTTTAAATCATTTTATATAAAACTTTGAGCTGTTGTTGAGTATTGTTACTATTATGTTGCGATTAATATTTTACCTAGTTTTAAAATTTTCAGGGATCGAATTAAACAGTTAACACTTTTCATTTAAAAGTAAAAGTTTAACTTTTATTAACATGGGTTAATAGATAAAAGTATATTTTTAACTTTTACTTTTATTATCATATGGTCTTTCAAAACAGTTATTTCATAAACGCGCGGGCATTACCAGTAATGCATGATTTACCGATTTAATTGAAATGAGGGTGTATCCTTATATTTTCAGATTCTTAGAATTTGAAAAATTATAAGTTTAAAGTTTTGGTTGTGGGGGGCGGCGCTAACATTAATTTAAATATTTACTGATTTCATTGAAATGAGGAGTATTAACATGTTTTCAGATACGTGAAATTCGAAAATATTTTCAAATTTAAATTTCAGTGGGAGGGGGGGCACCTCAAAAAGTGCGCCATACTAGAAGAATAGCGATAATAGTATAGTTTTTTTTTTCTTTCAAACTGGTCTTGAATCAATTGAAATACCCATATTAACAAGTTTCGTAGTTGAAGCATAAAAAAATTACAAATAAGGAATTATCCAAAAAAGTTAATTCTCCCCTCCAAGAAATTCATGGCAGATATTTATTTTAAAAGCACCACCCAGGATAACATGATTAAATTCATTATTATCAAACATATCCGAAAGTTATAGTTTTTAAATATTATTCAATTCCCCCTCCCCCAAGAAATCCATAGTGGACATTACTTTCAAAAATACCCCCCAGGATATCATGATTAAATTCCTTAATATCAAAGATATTAGAAAAGTATAATTGTTTGATATTTTTGAATTCCCCCCCCCCCTCCCCCCAAGACATTCATAGTGGAGATTTCTTTTCAAAACACCCCCCAGGATATCATGATTAAATTCCTTAATATGAAAGAAATTTGATAATTACAATTTATTTATTGCATAATACATGGATATTTTTTTTATATGAGAGTACTGTCTTTGTAAATTTTGAAATAGATATTTTTTTTATTATTTTTTCAGTTTTTTGTTAGAGGTAATAAGTAAAGGTTTAACTTTTACTTTTTTTTTTTTAGATTTATAAAAGTTTTAAAACGGTTAAAACTTTTTTGAGCTAGAACTTTTATTTAACAGTTTTGAAAAAACTTTTATCGCTCAGAGGTTATTATTAAAAGTTTTTTTATAACAGTTATTTTTATACTTTTTCTCAATAAGTCATAACTGTTTCAATCCCTGAAAATTTTTATTATTACATTATTTAATTTTTAGAGGCCAGGTAAGCCTATAGAGAGAAAATGTTATAAAGTTATAAGTGTAAAAAAAAAAAAAAAAAAAATGGTATGCAAGTTATTTTGCACTTCAAACGTACTACTTGTATTAGAATGAAGCACATTATAGCTACAAGTAACCTCTTTGAAACACATGTTAATTAATAAATATCAGTAGCAGGCAAGGTTAGCGCACCACAAAGATTTTTCAGGCCTAGGCCCGAAAAGTACTACTTTACGGACTCAAACCGACTATTGAAAACACATGTTTTTGATGCAGTATCATGAAAAAGTCGTTTTGATACGTATAAAAGCGAAAAAAGATATTAGTGATGATTGAGAGAATCAGTTGATAAAGTTTTAGCGGACTGCTCCTGAATAGCATGGAATTTTAATTATAATTATATACTATAATCTATATAAATAAAGATGAAATTCTGTTTGTTAGTTTGTTCTTTATAGAAAACCATACCGTTTGTCTTCAGCTGATATTCTTTATTGTTATAAAAATCGTAATGATCTCCCTTTACGATGTTTTTGTTACGAAATCGACCGTTTCATTAGAAAAATGAAATTCCGGGGTGAAACCGGGATATACAGCTATCTATATAAATAAAGATGAAATTCTGTTGGACTAACTGTCCTGCTTCCAACTCCTTTGATTAGTTGGTTTTCGCAGAAAAGCCAATCAAATTGAAAAACCAACCAAACTTGGATTCAAAACAATGGGGGAGGGGGAATGAAATTTACTCCAAGAATGCTCGTTGGAACAAACCTCGGGACGAGGCATAGACCAACTTGTCTTTTTGTGCCGGGTGTGTTAAAGTGCTACCAGCTTTAGCATTCGCGAGCCGAACGGCGCACAGTGGGGCAAGTGCGGAAAAAATTCGATTTTTCGAAATTTTTGATTTTGATCATCTGGCTCGTGTTTCTGTTGTATATTAGCCACTGCATCTAGGTATAGCACGAATTTCATCCGGACTAATGTTTAGCCCCATTTATTGAGGCTTAAAGTCAAGATAGTGGAAGTTTTGGTTAAATTACACCTAACTTTCAGAGTTTGGTATATGACTGGGAAAAATAGTAAAATAATTCCAATGTTTTATTCCTGTTCTAGGATGTTTAAATATGCCACACATAAGACGAATTGGTCAAAAAAATATTTTTCATCACGTTACTAGACCAAAGTTACGAACTACCATAAACATTTTGAAAAGGTAGTGCTACAAAAAAAGCTCCGGTTTCCTCCGGGATGGGGAAGGTATTTTCTCAAAATATACGTGTTAAAGTAAAGAGTAGAACAAAAATCATCTGCCTTTATCTGCCTATCCGATCATAACACCGCAAAGAAAGTAAAGGATTAGAGTACGCCTTTGTTTGTTGCACTATTTTGTTTACCCAATTGGCTCAGATAATACATGTCCCCACGTCAAAACACTTTTAATTCGAGTTCAGTCTAGTTGCGAACGTTGTCTAGTCATGAGTTCTATTAAAATTAAATACCGCGATTTGTGTGAGTGCTTGTGGGGTGGTACAAACTTTGACGTATTTCTTCGACGAAATCACCCTGAACTTGACGAGGAAAATATTTCTTCAATTGTGACAGCTCTAAGTAAGAGTTTTTTGCCTCATTTTAATAAAAAAAAAGATAAGGTAAATCGGGACCGGGCGAGGTTCAGAAAAATATTCAGCGAGTGGATGGAAAATGAATATGTTTTTCACATACCAGACGACGAATCCATTGGATGTGTTGGGAGACCAAGTAAAGACTTTGATGATTGTGGTGAAAGAAGCAAGAGGAATAAAATACGCAGCCTTCAAGCATCGTATGAACAAAGCTTGATTAACGCAGCTGCGAGAAACGATGATCACGATAAACCCGAAGCTTTGTCATCCGATCAGGCATTAGCTATATTTCTCCAGGCCGGCCTGACAAAATATCAGTACGAGATGATTCGACAAGCGCTAAAAGACCTTGGGTGCCATGTATTTCCAAGTTATAAAAAATTAATCCTCTCAAAGAAACAGTGCTACCCTGAAAATATGTCAATTGATGAAACATCCGCAATAGTCCCTTTGCAGAATTTGCTTGACCATACTGCCAAACGAATTCTGGAAACAAAACCTCCAGAAGAACTAGCAAAATTAAATAATTATGAATTAATATTGACAACGAAATGGGGATTCGACGGTGCCTCAGGCCAAAGTGAATTTGCCCAAAAATATTCGATCGACAACAACAAAATAAGCGACTCGAATTTATTCATGACGTCAATTGTTCCTCTGAAGCTCACAATCCCAATTGATGTTGATCAAAATAGATCGATTTGGGAAAATGGCCGACCTTCCTCAACAAGACATTGCAGGCCCTTGCGATACAGTTTCCAGAAAGAGACACTTGATTTGGCGCGAGCTGAAAAAAATTAGTTGAAGAAGAAATAGAGAAGTTGGAAGTTACCGAAGTGGTGATCGGCAAGAATGTCATGCGTATTCGACATATTCTGGTGATGACAATGTTGGACGGCAAGGTAGCTCAAGCCATCACCAATACGAAGTCTGCAAGTGCCTGCTACATATGCAGTGCTTTACCTTCGGAAATGAACGACTTGGCGAAAATTCAACAAAAGACTCTTAATGTGAATGCTCTCGAATTTGGTATCTCTCCATTACACGCCCGAATCAAGTGTATGGAATAAATCCTTCACATTGCCTACAACAAAAAATTTGAAAAATGGAGGAATACAAAAGACACGCGAGTCATGCACAAAAACGAAAAGAAACGTATTCAACAAGAGTTTCTTGAGAAAGTCGGCATCAAAGTAGACTTCGTTAAGCAGGGTTACGGATCTTCAAATAATGGCAACACTACCAGACGATTTTTCAGTGATTGCAAGGTCACAAGTGCAATAACAGGAGTAGACGAAACTCTAATCCACCGGATCGCTACCATACTCGAAGTCATAAATAGCAATGCAATGATCGACCCAGAAAAATTCCGGCTCTTCTCAAAAGAAACAGCTGAGATGGCCATTGAGAAGTATTCATGGTACTACATGCCATCCACGGTGCACAACATTTTATTGCATGGTGCTGAAATAGTGCAGAAGTCGATTCTCCCAGTTGGAATATTGTCGGAGGAGGCGCAAGAAAGTAGAAATAAGGATTACAAGACATTCAGAATCAGAAACTCGCGGAAAATGTCTCGTATATCTACCAACGAAGACGTGTTCCACAAGCTACTGGAGACTTCAGATCCTTTTATCACGAACATGCGACCCGAACCAAAGAAAAAGCACCTGGAAATCAGTGATGCAGCTAAGGAACTGTTAATATAATTTCCTTGAATTTGAAATCGTAAGTATCTTTTCAATTTGAACAACCTTTGACTTTGAATCCCTAGTTTTATTATTTACAAAATTCTCCAGTCTTTTAATCTTCCTTGAATTTTTATTTGTAAGCATTATTTAATTTCAATATACACTAAAAATACTTGTTGGAACTTGTTTTGATGAGCGCAACCTATTCCGAAATTTTTCGAAATTTTTATGTTGCCAATAGGCTTTCATTTTCTCATTAGTTCTTTAATTTTCTTCTCGTTCTTCTTTAATTTCGATAAAAACCATTGAACTTGATGTATTTTTTTGTTCTGAGTCGAATGAGACCAGCCCCAGGTTTCTATGTTAATCCGTTTTCGAGATATTGAATTTTTTCCGCTTTTTGGCCATTCGGCCCCACTGTGCGGCGGCGGTTGGAGCCCTCCCTGGGCGGATTGACTTTTAATTCGCGGCGGACCAACGGAATAAATCTCGAACTTTCCACCATGCTTAGAAAAAGTTCGTTACACCTTTAGAGTACCCACCCCACCACCCCGATGCCAAACATGGCTAGGAAGGGGTATTGAACATAAAAAAAAAAAAAAAAAATGATGTCCTTGTGATTTTTGGATACCAAAATCGATTAGTTGATATTATTTTATTTAATTCTCTAAAAGTGTTAATTTTTTTCTTCTTTTATTGGGCATATTTTTTACTATTGGCTTTGCAGACTTTGTAGATCTTTGGCCGCTTTTGCTGCAAGAGTTTCTACAGCATCTTTGTTGATCCTATCTACTATACGACTCTTGGCCTCACACGCAGTCTGGTGCAAAGTATTGTGGCATTAAAATTCGCGTAAAGATCTAGTCGTACATAACCGCACCGCATATATCCCAGTTAATTTTTTCGAAATCGGCTCGGGTTGGTCTCTGTCTCCATGGACGTACATTGCCGGGCCGGGCCCGCATAACCTGACCTAAACTAACCTTAGTGTAAACTTCATTCTTGCTAACCTTTTGTTTAGAATTTGACGAAAAATAGTTAATGTGGCGATCATAGCACTTGAATTCGATGAATAACATGATGATTGGAGAAGAAATCACTCAAAGTTGCAAACATCATGTGTAAACAATTCTTAGTATAGAACAACGTTTAAGGATATACATGAATACATTTTTTCTTCATCTTACAGATAATAAAACTTGTTTAATCTTTTAGCGTTCGAATCATGAAGTAAAGACTGTCTAGTTTTTTAAAACAGTTTAATTGGCCTTCCTAATATAAATACCTGGCTCTCGCTTTATCCTCTCATTGTACACTATTAACTTGATATTTTATATTGCTGAAAAGTATATTGCGAGAATGCAGATCGCATGTGAAAGTCGACTCACAAAGACCGGGCTTAGAACTATAATGCTACCCCGTGTTTCCATCCGAGTATTGTGATGTGGTGCCTCCATCAGGGAAATGGATACATGTCCTCATCCGCCTGCTGATTCTAGCGGCCACAATCCTTGAAAGATGATCCGAAAATTAGGATATTAGACGTTCTTAGAAATTGTGCCACCCTCCGCTATCAATTAGAAAGAGATCAAATATAGAAAAAATGAGCTCAATATCACGTAAAGAGCTGCTAGACGGTAGTTAAAAATGCGATAAAATCCTCATTGAAGTAACGAGGTATGAAAAATTGTGCGTTAGAGAGAACAGTCCGTTAGGAGAAGTTTCATTCTGTTCACAAAAAATTAAGAACGTAATTAACTTTTATATAATCTTTTATCTAACAAAAAATAATGTAAAAAAAAAAAACATTTACTGAAGCATGGATGGATCGATCATCCGTCTCCTGGAGTACGATCATACGAAAAAAAATTATATATATATATATATATATATATATATATATATATATATATGTACATAAGAAGACATAACAAAAAATGTAAGAAAAAAATATATATAAAAAAAAAAGCAAGAAAGAATCTGCTTAAATATAATATGTAGAATGACATATAGGGTCATTCCATGTCAAATCAACACACAATTTTGGGAGATTTTCAGACTTGATCTCTCAGATTTTCATGATTTTTGGTATACAGCAATATATCATAGACTTATGAAAAAATACCAAATTTCAGTTATGTAGCACAATTATTTTTGAAGTTATTAATTTTTTAAGATTTAAATTTTTATGAAAAAATTTCAGGTTTTGCTACCTTTAGATGCCTATAGACAGTCAACCAGTGGTGATATAAACCTAGGAGTGGTCTCATTTTAAAGCTGTTGAATGGGGCTTTAATATGGTATACCACAAGATAGGGGTTACAATTTCAAAAAATTTAAACTTTAATCTAAATTTTGAAATTTAAATTTCTCAAAAATTGGCAATTTTAAAAATTTCAAAAAATTATCAAAAATAGTTTGCAATGACTTAGTCCAAACAGCAAAATCTTATGATGGGATCTCAATGGGATCAGGAGGTACAGGGCTTCAGAAATACACATTTTTTGGAAATAATGTACCAAATTAGTAAAAGAAAAAATTTTAATTTCCTATTTTGCTATGCAGTGTGTAGGGCACTATGAAATCAATAAAATACAATGATTACTACAAATTACCACATTTTGAAACCCCTATTGTAACATTAAACTATGGTGACACTTAGTGGTTGAGTTATGTTGTGGATAAAGATGAAGATTCCAGTAAAGTGCAAGTTACATTCCTCCATCCTTCAGGTCTGTCACCCTCATTTATATATCCCACTCCACCTGATACACTCTGGATACCTTTTGCAGATATGATATGTAAAGTAAAACCCACCACAGAAACTAACCGAACATACAGTTTACCAAACAGTGAAGTTAACAACAAATGTGTGGGTATCTTCCAACGATTGAAGTCTCGATGAACAGATTTGTTAACTTTACTCATAATATTAGATTGTCATAAGTATCTATAAGACCTTTCCAGTATTAAAAAAATGTGAAAATAATAGCCACTGCTTGTTTGATTGTAATGTGTTGCTTGTTTCATTCAATAAACTATTTAAAATTTTCCCCTTAATGACCCTGTATATACCTATAACAGCGAAAAACATCTAACATGAAATAAAAAAGTAAATAAAAGGGTTTACATGACGTATTCGTTCTTATCATATACCGTAAAATGAGGTGACATTATGACTAATGGGGTTACTTTGTGACAAGCCTATTTTTCTTCAGTTTTAGAATTTTCCTCCTTAAAAAGAATCAGGTTAGGCAATTCAGTGTATTTGTCAGTTGGTCAGTAATGTGCTGCAAACTATTGGTCACATATGGACCTCTATAACTTCTTTCATTCCATTTACCATGGTGCTTTATTTCAAGGTTTCAACTAAATAAAAACAATCAAACATAACACCATGGTAAATGGAATAAAAGAAGTTATAGAGGTCCATATGTGGCCAGTAGGTTGCAGCACATTACTGACTAACTGACAAGTACAATGAATTGCCTAACCTGATTCTTTTTAAGGAGGAAAATTCTAAAACTGAAGAAAAATAGGCTTGTCACAAAGTCATCCCATTAGTCACAATGTCACCCCATTTACGGTAATTCCAATTTGAGAAAATGGTACACACTAAAGTAGTCTTTCCCATTAAAAGTAGAAAAAACAATTCTTCATTTAATTTGGAATTTACAAATACACCAGCCCGAAATTCATAGAGGACGGTACATACACATTGGCGGATCCAGGGGGGCTGTGGGGGCTGCAGCCCCTCCCTTTGGAAAAATTTTTGTCATTTAAAGATAGAATTTGACTTTCCTTAATGTAAGGAAGCAAGTTAAAGAACAAATAATGTGCAGAACAATTTTATTCGAATTTTAGATGTGGGAAAAGAACATAAAGGTAAAAAAAAAAGCCTAAAGGCACTAACATAAAGGCAAAAAAAAAAGCCCCCTCAGAACATTTTAATAATGATAAAGCTTACCTGATATTAAAGAAAACCTAATTTTCATTAAACATGACGAATTCGCTAAAAATCGTTAAAGCCGTTTTTGAGGTAATCGAAAAAAAGGTAAAAATTGGAAAGAAAGTCATAAAATAAAGTCCCCCCTCCGGTTGATCAATTTTGATGAAATGTTGGCAATCACATCTTTGGCATATACATACATGAAATACCCAGTTTGATCAAAATCGTTAAAACCGTTTTTGAGTAAATATAAAAAACACGGGAAAATGATACAAAATTTATTAAGTAAAGTCACCCCTCCGGTTGATCAATTTTGATGAAATTTTTACACTCATATCTCGGCCATATAAATACATCATAAACAGAGTTTGATCAAAATCGTTAAAGCCGTTTTTGAGTAAATAAAAAAAAACACGTGACAATGATACAAAATTTATTATGTAAAGTCCCCCCGCCGGTTAATCAATTTTGATGAAATTTTTACAGTCATATCTCGGGCATATAAATATATGAAATACTCAGTTTAATCAAAATCGTTAGAGCCGTTTTTGAGAAAATCGAAAAAAACGTAAAAAAGTTATTAAATAAAGTACCCCCTCCCTTTGAGCAATTTTGATGAAATTTTTGCTGTCACATCGCGGGCATATAACTACACTAAATACCCAATTTCAGGTTCCCACGGTTTATAGTTTTTGAGCTAGTCTGTTCACACACACACACACACAGACCATTTCGCGGGACTTGGTTATTTCGACTCAGGGGGTCCCAAAACGTGTATTTCCGTTGAAAACCGGAAGTCGAATTTTTTCACGATCGCAATACTTCCACTTACTATATATTTCATATATAGGTAAGTGAAAGTAAAAAGCTGATTAGCAGATCCAAATAAAGGGCTACGGGGGCTGCAGCCCCCCCCCCCCCTTTTGGACTGCAGCCCCCCTTTACGATTGGCTGGATCCGCCCATGGAGATACAGCAACAAGACATCCCCGTTATCAAAGATTTTGCTTAAATCTAGCATTTCTGCCTTGTCCATAAGATTTTTCTGTAGATAAACACAATTGGCTGTTAATCTTCAAATTTTAGTTGCTGAAAGATTGAACATTCCTGAGCCAATCATTCATATATCTTCTAAAATTTCCATATTTTTTATATTTTTATATATATTTTTATACTTATATTATATTATATTATATTATATTATATTATATTATATTATATTATTTTTATATTTATATTTTTATATATATTTTTATACATATTTTTTATATTTTTATATATTTTTTATATTCCATATTTTACATATTTTTTATCGCCCTAAAACCCCTACTACTACTACTCCATATTTTTTTTTGGTTTCTGTGTATAATGCATAATCCGGCGTGAAAGAGAGAAGATAAAAGAAGTGTTTTATGAATTTTCTTTCTACTTTCTCAATTGTCTCGAATCATTATTTTCAAATGCCATCTTCCTAGAATCGATTGCCGATCAAGTCTGACGAATTGAAAAGTCACCCTTATAAAAAGTAATTCGTCAGGATTAAGTTACAATGCAGCATGGCTTGGTCCATTTGCTGCGCTTTGCGTTGTTGCGCAGTCAAAAACACCATCATCATCGCCCAAGGTGAAGGATGCAGGTGGCCGAACATGTGATCGGGATCAGCTGATCTGAGCTGATTAAAAGTTACGCAAAGGAAGCCAGCTCTTGCACAAGGCGCTGGTAGAGCTTCCCTCTGTAGTACAATTGCCGCCTAATGCCATTAGCCCTAGCGCTCAATTCAAGCGATTTATCCGACATTTTACCTAAACATGACCTTTACCAATGTTCCCTTGTAAACACAATTCTTTCAGAATGGTGGAAGATCGTTAGACCGTTGGTGATGTTAAGGTTCTTCCTTAAGGATGTTAAGACACGTTCGGTTTTTTCTTCCGTTTGGAACCACGCAAAGTGGGGCAAAACGGCAAAAAATGGAAAAAACTCCACATCGCGAGAACTGTTTTTCTTATCGAGATGGAAATTGTTTCATTCGATTAAGGATGGAAAATTACACTAGGATTGCAACAAAATTTAAAAAATATATTATTTAAGCTGTTCGCTGACGGCCTCACTGAACAGACTTAGCGGTTTGCCATGGATTAGTAGAGGTTAGTTACCCGTAGGTAACCCGTCCCCATTAGCCCTCGTGGCATAAAGCGGACGTTAAAAAAAAAAAAAAATACAGACTAAAACAGATATTTTAAATAATAAATAAAAATAATTGAACTTGATTTAGCTTATTTTACTTTGATTTAACTCAATTTTAATTTCAATTTCCTTAAAGGTAGCATTTTTTCTTTTCTTTAGTTAGCTAATATCTTATAACTTTTTATGGGAAAATATTGAATCCCTGTCTTCAATCGCCTTTCTAATCAACTCATGCTGATATTTAAACAGTTTTGTCAGGATAAAAACAGCTAGAGGAGAATCAGTGTCGAAAAGTGCACTACTATTTTTATTTGGGAGGAGGCTGAAGCAGCCGTCAAGCTTTATAGAGTACTAGCTGTGGGGCCCGGCTTCGCTCAGGGACTTGTGGAATAGGTGGAATGAAAGAATAACTTTAAAATGTTATAGTACAGAAAAATAGACGAAAATTAATCATGATTAAAACAAAGTTTGTACCATCCTGAAACTTCAGTTTAGTATTAGTTGTAAGTTTAGAAACCTCAGAGTCCGCCAATGTATGGTTTGGGTATAAGAGACCCTATTAATGCGGTTCTCTTAATGCGTTTTCTTCCTTTTTCTCGATTAAGAAAAATTATTTTGTCAGCAAATATGTCCTGGTATGTACCGTTTTTTTGTGGTTTATATTTTCTGATTCCATTGAGACCATTGATACCGAATCCTTATCAAGTAACTTCTGCTTTTTCGAATTCGGTTGAAAATTTACGAACATAACAGAAATATTATATGAACACTTTATTTTCGATATATATTCCATTAGGTCATATCTTTTATTCATATTATCGATAGGTTATCTATTTTATTCAATGTTAGTATTTATTCGCTCACTACACTAATAAGCAATTTTTCTTTTGTTGTAAACTTACTCTTATATTGTATATTGATTAAAGGCAATGTTTCGACCAATTCTTTCCCCTTCTGTAAAACTTAATGCGCTTGGTTTTGTTTTTAATTTCAATTCATTGCAGAGATGTAATGACCTTATTTAAAAATAAAAAGGAAAAAATAATTATTTATACATAATCTCGTGTAATTTAAGGAAAACAGCTGAAGCTAAAACCATAACAAAGCGAACTAACGAACGATAATGATAACCTTATGAATTGAGTTTAGCTAGCGCTCCTGGCTTCCAAATGTCGAACTAAATTTTTTCGTTCATTAACCTCGCCTGGGCTTATTAGAGGGGCTAATTACATGTTGCGAGAGGCTTAAAATTACAGCCCTTGTCCCTTCAACATTACTCAGTTAAAATGAAAACTGAAACCTTCTTCATCGTTAGTGGCAATAAGGCAATATGACGACATAACATTCCATATAGTAGGTGTAGTCGTTTTTGAGCCTTTTCGGCACGCACATTGTACACTTTGCTTTATAATATATATTGATTATACTGACTTATTTTAAATATAATATGTAATTGAATTTAATAAAGTTTAAACCATTATTGTGTAAGTATTTGGGGATGTGATTCAATGATTTTTGAATAAATTGGAGACAGTCAACTTTACGGTATTTTCCTCCTCCGGCCCACTGTGCGCTATAAATACTCAACAGGCAAAAAAAGGCAAATAAAATACGAAGAATATATTCTCATATACATCCCAGTCCTAGATCAATGATTGCCATCTTAAGCCAGGATTAGCGCTTAACTATAATTATGCTTCCAATTATTTCAGCTTAAACCAAATGTTTGGTATGGGAGAAATTAATCGTTTTTTTATTTGTTGACTATTCAAGAAAGAAAAACAGTAAAAAGTAACTACAGATATGAACGTTGGATTTTGGGTTTTTTTCCCTCGTTTGCCCGCACAGTGGGAGAAAACGGCAAAAAAGTGAAAAAAAAAACTTTATATCTTGAGAACGGTTAGTCCTATCGAGATGGAAATTGTTTTATTCGATTAAAGATCGAAAATTACATTAGGATTTCAACTAAATTTAAGTCAGCTACTATCTTGCAATGTTTTGTGGAAAAATATTGAGAACCCTGTCTTTAATCATCTTTCTCATCACCTCATACTGATATTTATACAGTTTTGACTAGATAAAAACGGCTAGAGCAGAATCATTGCCGAAAATTGAACTTTAACTATTTTCCTCTGAGAGGAGGCTATAGCAGCCTGATTACTTACTTATAGGCGAATTCCTCGATGTCATTGAGTATTACACTAATCATATTATATTTTAAATTTAAACCATGATTATGTAGTTGTTATGTTGGGATGTGATTTAATGCTTTTTGAATAAATTGGATACAGTCAACTTTACGGTATTTTCCTTCTCGGGAAATTTTTTGGGCACCGCGAAAATTTTTACATAATTGACAATAACTACCCAACAGGCAAAAAAAGGGAAATGAAATCGGAGGAACATATTCTCTGATACATCTCGGTCCTAGATCAATACCTGCCATTTTAAGCCAGAATAAGGCTTTATCGATAATCATGCTTCAAATTAGTTATTTTGTGTGAACGATTTTCGCTTATTTAATCGTTTATAGATGGATACTGTTATAATGTGTAACGTCTGTATATGCGCATAAAGGCTGTAAAACAACTATTGCTCAAATGTGCTGTAACTAGCTCAAAATATTAAAAAATCTGGTGCGTGCGCGCAACACACAACTTTCACTTACCAACTTACTTAGATAAGAAATTGACGTGTTTTGTTAAATATCATTACCCAAAGTCACACATTTTTCTACATTCATATCTTATTTTTGTTAATCGTTAAAGCCGTTTTTGAGTAAATAAAAATAACACGTGAAAATGTTACAAAATTTATTAAGTAAAGTCCCCCCTCCGGTTAATCAATTTTAATGAAATTTTAACAGTCATAGCTCGGGCATATACATACATCAAATACCCAGTTTGATCAAAATCGTTAAAGCCGATTTAGAGTAAATAAAAAAAACACGTGAAAATGTTACAAAATTTATTAAGTAAAGTCCCCCCTCCGGTTAATCAATTTTGATGAAATTTTTACAGTCATATCTCAGGCATATTAATACATCAAATACTCAGTTTAATCAAAATCGTTAGAGCCGTTTTTGAGAAAATCGAAAAAAACCTAAAAAGTTATTAAGTAAAGTACCCCCTCCCTTTAAGTAATTTTGATGAAATTTACGCTGTCACATCGCGGACATATACCTACACTAAATACCCAATTTCATGATCGCACGGTTTATAATTTTTGAGCTAGTCTGTTCACACACACACACACAGACACACACACACACAGACACACAGACACACAGACACACACACACAGACACACAGACACACACACACACACACACACACACACACACACACAGACCATTTCACGGGACTTGGTCATTTCGACTCAGGGGACCCCAAAACGTGCATTTCCGTTGAAAACCGGAAGTCGAATTTTTTCACGATCACAATACTTCCACTTACTATATATTTCATATATAGGTAAGTGAAAGTAAAAAAAAAAAAAAAAATGACATTTTTACAACCACGACAAAACCTTAAATTTCTGCTTAAAAGAAATTTTCGATAAGACAGGAAATAATCGTTTTTTATGTGTTGACTATTCAAAATGAAATACAATAAAAATTAACTCCAGGTATAAACATTGGATTTTGGTTTTTTTCCTAGTTTGCCCCACTGTGCGTCGCACCGCGAAAATTTTCACATAAATGAAAATAATTACCGAACAGGCAAATGAAATCAGAAGAATATATTTTGTGATACATCCCGGTCCTGGATCAATCGTTGCCATCTTACGCCAGCATAAGCCCTTAACTATAATTATGCTTCCAATTAGTTTGGAAAATCTCTAAACTTTGTGTGAAAGATTTTTCCTTATTTAATTGTTTATATAGGATGACTACTGTTATAAAGTGGTACGTCTGAATATGGCTGTAAAACAACTATCACTCAGATATGCCGTAACTAGCTCAAAATATTTTTATAAAAAAAAAAAAAATATTACAACCACGAAAAAACTTATAATTTCAGCTTTTACGAAATTTTTGATAAAAGAGGAAGAAATATATTTTTATTTGTTGACTACTCAAGTATAAAAAACCATAAAAATTAACTCCAGATATATAGTTTTTGGTTTTTTTTTTTTTTCCGGCATTTGCCCTACTGGAAAATATTGTGATTCATTGGCCAAAAATCTGTAACTCCTGACCAAATTATGATAATCAAATTATTATTTTTTCATTAATGAGCATGGGCTTTCCTTTATCGGTGAAAATAAAAAAATATATTTATAAAATTACTCTTGGCAATTTAAATTAATTTTTATATGAATCTTTTCCTCACTTTAATTTAAATAAAATACTTTATTAGGAACGGGGTCATAAACAGTAAATAAAATGGGTCAGTACTGTTATCTATTGAGCTTTCTTCTTATATAGGTACATGTCTTTTTCAGACACTTGCTTCTTTTGAAAGATTTTTAAATAATTATTGTCTAAGGAACAAATTCAAAAAAAATAAATAAAAAAAATTCTAAATAATTTATTTTTTGAAGAGAAAAGATTTGGCTCCGCCGGGAGTCGAACCCGGGTCTCCTGCGTTACATGCGAGGATGCTAACCGCTACACCACAGAGCTCGGCTCAAGGCAGAGCAAATCCTTCCTCTTCACTGATACCTTCACTGAACCCGGGTTCGACTCCCGGCGGAGCCAAATCTTTTCTCTTCAAAAAATAAATTATTTAAAAATAATTTAAAATGGTGGTCAGCCACGAACTAAGATTAGATTAATTAAAAAAAATTCTATTTTTAAGGACTTTTAACAGAAACAAATGTCAAATAATTCAACTAGAAGTATGTTTTATGATTTAGTCTGATTCGAGGCCAAAAATATATTATATGTTCAATTATAGGAATTGTAAACTTGAAATCGATATATCGCCGATCGATCGCATATTATTGATCAAATTCTATTATGGCATATTAGTGCTACCAATGTGAAAAAAATTAGAACCAGTTAATGTCAATAAAAGTTTATTCAAATACTTTTTTCGGCAAATCATCTAGTTATCATGAATAAAATGATAAAAACGCATTCTTATCCAATAATTTTACAGCCTTTACTCACATTAATAATTTTAATGTTTATTATAAAATAATGTAATTAAATGACGTAATAGCACGTCGAAGATGGTTTCCCTTTATGGATTATGTAAACTAAGTTATTAATCCAAATAAAATAACTTGGTCTTGCGTAACATGGTTACTTCGTGCTCGTGGATGTTGACTTATTTTCCTGGTTTTTTAGCTCCTTTTTTGTTCCCTCTCTAAAAAATTTAATTGATAATAAATAAAAAGCAAAGGTTTTTCTGAGTAAGTATAAAGTTTCCTCGAATAACTGAAAAAAAATATATATCCCCGCCTCCCCCCCCCAAAAAATACCTTATTAATTATAACTTTCGCCTTTCGAATATATATCTAAAGATTTATAATCATATCAATTTAAATAGAACTATACAGCAGAGTTACGCAAAATTCATTATTTACAATAGATAACGGTTAACGGATATAATTATCTATTATTCGACATTTCGTATAAAGATAACTGCATCAATTGTTATCTATAAATAAAGAATCATTTTAATTCATCAGTTATCCTAGATAACCATTTGAATACGTTTTTGATTGCTAAAAAAACTATAGCCATATATTATTTGACTAAAAATAGAAATTATTTTTTAAAACGACAAACTTACCGGGGATTCGATTGATTTTTTTTTTTTTTAAAGAAAATTTGATTGACAATATTGTCGAGGTGTCCACCATAACGCTGCTGGCACTCCTCGAATCCCAAACGCAGTAAATAGTGTAAATAGTACTGTAAGTAGTGAGCGTTACTGTGAAATGATAAGAGGTTTTTTGGCCCAAGAACTTCAAGAGTTTAAAGAATATAACTCTAGATCATGGTTTCAGCAAGACGGGGCCACGCGCCATAGTTCAGACTTATCAATTGCTACGGTAAACGAATTATTCCAAAACAAAGTGTCTTTCTGTGGGGATACCTGAAAAGTAGGGTATACGAAAAGAAACCGACGAATCTAACGCAATTGAAGCAAAATATCAGAACAGAAATGACGGCAATCTCAGGAACAATGCGTCAACGCGTTTTTAGAAATCTGCGTTTGAGATTCGAGGAGTTCGAGCAGCGTTATGGTGGACACCTACACAATATGTTTTTTCTAAATAAATTTCCAGTTCATTGTGTTTAAATAAAACCTAAACATCCTACTTGATATTCTATATTTGAGATTTTATTCAACTTTCAAACCCCGAATACTCTTTTTGGACACTTAATATAATACAAGTAAGTATGCAATATCTCTAGTTTAGCAATAATATAAATAGAAGCTTAAAAAATTATAGTATATTAACTCAATTATTCATTTAATGCGTTGGGTGGTATAGAAGAGTGGTAAAACATGTGTATTAATTAGGTTATAAGATCGAATACCGGCCCCAACTTTCTAGTACGACAGGTCCCCTTGTGATGTTAGACCATACCTCCTGAACTAGTACAGCCCTAAAAGTTGAAATAGCAGGCTGATTTTAATGAAAATTCGTGTTATCCTGTTTAAATAATAAATAATGTATTTGGTTGTCCGGAAAGTTCGTAGAGAAATTTGGACAAAAATTAAAATTGATGAACAGCTTAAAATGTATTTATTTATTCTACAAAATAGTTACCACCGTTAGCGATTACCCTTTCCCAACGGCTTGAAAGGTCCATTATCCCTTTTTTCCAAAAATCACTGTCCTTACTCCTGAAGAACGATAAAAAGGTCCGTTTTGACGTCATCTTCAGAAGAGTAGGATTTCCCTTGTAGAAAATTTTCGAGGGAACGAAGAAGATGGAAATCCGAAGGAGCAATTTTAGGACTGACATTGAGAACCCACACCGGACTGAAAAGGAAACAACTTAATAAACGATTTGGAATATTATCTAGGTTACTCGACAGAAGTTCGAAATTATCAATAACAAACAAACTTACTATTTACAAAGTACTAATATGACCAGTATGGACATACGCGATAGAACTATGGGGTTCTGCAAAACATCGAAAGAATTCAGTCATTCCAGTCCAAGGGATTGAGGAAATAGAATAGAATAGAATAGAATAGAGGAATAGTAGACGCACCATACTATGTGACAAATGACTTATGCACAAGGACCTGAATATCCCAACAGTTATCGATACAGCCACACAATACTACAAAAACTTCCACAAGGACTACCTTCTAATACGAACCCCTTAACACACACACTAACATCAAAGATAAACCCTTACATTCCACCCCGACGACTTTTGAGGCGGTGGCCGAGAGATATGCTAACTTAGTATAAAGTTAGCAATTCATCCAATAGGATTTCAACGTATTTGTTTATTGCTAATTAGCAGATTGCAAATCACATAATAGTGACACATTTTTGGATTTGTACATAAATAAAAAATAAAAAATTTAAAATATCTCAAAATAACGAATACTTCATTAGGATTACACACGACTAATTTAATCAAAGTTCTTAGAGCCGCTTTTCAGAAAACTTAAAGAGTAAAATAGACGTTGGGCTAAAGTGTGCCATACGTTTACTTCATTTTAACGAAATCTTTGCTGTCTCATTGCGGGCATATACCTCAATCTGTTCACACACACACACCCGCTCACCATTTTGCAGTAATTACTTGATTATTTGGACACAGGGGACCCCAAACGTGTAGTTCAGATGAAAATCGGAAGTCGATATTTTTCACGATCGCAATACTCCCCCTTACTATATATTTCATATACAGGTAAGTGAAAGTAAAAAAGAATTAAATCAATTTCAAGGTTTCCATCCATTTACCTGTAAGACAAATAATGGAAGATTGTCCTATTTACAAACAAAAGAAACAAAAATAATAAAAATGGGAATTGCTGTGTCTCTTGCCGGAACACTAGTTGACAACGAGAATATCAACTTATAAATTAAACGGATATCGGTTCAAAGTTTTCTCTTTTCAAAGCGAAGCTTATGTCAAATGAAATATATGACATATTCAGAAGCAGACAAGAAATAAAATTCATGAAAACGGTTTGGAAGCAAAACTACGAACAAAAACGGGCACAAACAAGCGACGTTACGTCAACATTGGATTCATGTATTCATCAGCTGTACTCATTATGGCGTCTCGAGTAGCCAGCTACCTCTCGGCCAAATATTTTCTCTTCCGTCATCCGAGGAAGCGTTCGGTCAACCTCATTCAAGGTTCTACGGGTGTGAATCCAAATCAAATGGTTAGCGGCGTGGAGGGTATAGTACAAAGAGAGTATTCGGGGTTTGAAAGTTGAATAAAATCTCAAATATAGAATATCAAGTAGGATGTTTAGGTTTTATTTAAACACAATGAACTGGAAATTTATTTAGAAAAAACAATATTGTCCAGGTGTCCACCATACGCTGCTGGCACTCCTCGAATCTCAAACGCGTTGACACATTGTTCCTGACATTGCCGTCATTTCTGTTCTGATATTTTGCTTCAATTGCGTTAGATTCGTCGGTTTCTTTTCGTATACCCTACTTTTCAGGTATCCCCAGAGAAAGAAGTCAAGAGGACTGAGATTGGGACTCCTGGGAGGCCAGCTAATGGTGCCTCTACGAGAAATCACTTTGTTTTGGAATAATTCGTTTACCGTAGCAATTGATAACTCCGAAGTATGGCAAGTGGCCCCGTCTTGCTGAAACCATGTTCTAGAGCTGTATCCTTTAAACTCTTGAAGTTCTTGGGCCAAAAAACCTCTTATCATTTCACAGTAACGCTCACTATTTACTGCGTTTGAGATTCGATGAGTGCCAGCAGCGTTATGGTGGACACCTAGACAATATTGTTTTTCCTCAATAAATTTCCAGTTCATTGTGTTTAAATAAAACGTAAACATCCTACTTGATATTCTATATTTCAGATTTTATTCAACTTTCAAACCCCGAATACTCTTTTTGGGTATTGGGGGTATTAATATGCCCGTATTTGGTATGCCGGTATTGGGGGTATTAATATGCCCGTGATGTGACAGCGAAAATTTTCATAAAAATTGGTCCAACGGAGGGGGCACTTTATTTAATAATATTTGACACATTTTACGTTCTTTCGATTTTCTCAAAAATGGCTGTAAAAAGTTTTTAATCAAACTCGTCATGTTTAATAAGAATCAAGTAATCTTTATCATCATTAAAATGTTCTTAGTGGGGTTTAATTTTGGAAGGGGACTTTTTTGTTTTCCTATAAAGTAACTTTGTTTCTGTTAATATGGAGAAATTAATTGTTTCTCCTTATGCCCAAAAATAAGAAATGGCTAATTAAGAAATATGAAAAAATCGAGTAAAACATATAAAAGAAGAAAAAATTCTGACAACTCCTAAAACACATTTAGCCCACGCATGCGCATTATGCCTTTGATGACAGACCACTGTTTATAATTAAAGACGTTCTGTTCAAGGGAAAGAGTTTTCAACGCGTTTTGTAACATACATGTTTATTGGAAATTATTTGTAATTAAACGAAGTTTTTAACAACTGCATACAGAATTTAAAAAATGGGAGGCGATAGAGTATTATGCTTGCATTATCACAAGTAAAAACTTTTATTCAAGAATAAAAAAAATAGTGTAACTTAGAGCGCTAATAAAAACAAAAATAAGTAAATGGATATGTAAAAATGTGTGAATTTGAGAAATGGCGTTTACATATTTATCATAACACGTCACAACATCAATTTCCAATCTAAGTAAGTTGGTAAAAGAAAATTGTGTATTGCGCGTATCGCACCAGATTTTTTTTTTATACTGAGGTACGTAGTTGGACTTTTGTTCTCCATCAAAACCATCAAATCCCTCCCGTACTCAATCCTAACAATCCAAAATACTTATTTTGTCACACACATAATCTTGCTTGTCCTCAAGACCTTAGACCTTTAAGATCCTGTTTGTCCAAATAACCATGTTTCGCAAAATGGTCTGAGTTTGTTACGAAACATTTTGGTATTCGAGGTAGGCACAGTCCATGGTAAATGTTTCCTCAAAATTGAGTAGACGGATGTGGTCATATTGATTAAGAATAAAGTATTCTTTAAGATAGGTATGTAAATTTTTTTCTTCATTGAAATCGCTTTACTGGGCTTAAATCCCGATAGAAATTTTTTTCTTGTAAATTACCTAATTATTTTTAATTTTTAATTAATTTTTTTTTAAATATTTGAAATGATTCAAAAGATATGACAAATATGAATTTTTTTTGTAATTAAAAGAAAGAAAAAAATATTGTTTCCCTAGGTAGAAAAGTTCAATTTCCGTTACCATGAGTACTAATATATTGGAAAAAAAAGTGCAACAATATAAACATTTTTGTTTTTGTGTTTATTTCTTTATTGTTTTTGTTTAAAGGCGTAGAAACTCTTCCTTTATCAACGCCTAAAAATGAGTTTTCTTCTTCATCTTCTTCTGCTCCCAAGTTCTTACAGGAATCGCAGTTTCTTCAGTAATTCTTCTTCAGCTCGATTTCTTCATCGTCCGATATCCGTCTCCAGCAGGTCATTTTGACTTTCCCATGATAGATTCTGTGCAGGACTTCCTTTTGAGTTTCTATTGAGCAGTTTAAGATATGATTAATAAATCTATGTAGAAATGTTTATAAAAAGAAAGCAACTGATGTTTAGATGTCGTGTTCTTGATATATTGTTTAGACAAATATTAAATCTGAGACAAAGGTTGATTTTTACTTTCACTTACCTATATATGAAATATATAGTAAGGGAAAGTATTGCGATCGTTTAGGGGGAAAGGAAATACACGTTTTGGGGTCTCCTGAGTCCAGTTAACCAAGAAATGGTCTCTCTCTCTTTCTCTCTGTGTTTGTGAAAGGACTAACTCAAAAACTATAAACCGTGCGAACCTGAAATTGGGTATTTAGTGTATGTATGTATATACCCGCAATGTAACAGCAAAAATTTCACCAAAATTGCTCAAAGGGAGGGGGTACTTTATTTAATAACTTTTTACGTTTTTTCGATTTCCTCAAAAACAGCTCTAACGATTTTGATTAAACTGAGTATTTGATGTATTAATATGCCCGCGAGGTCACAGCAAAAATTTCATCAAAATTGGTTTAACGGAGGGGGTACTTTATTTGAAGAATTTTGTCTAATTTTTACGTTTTTTTCGATTTTCTCAAAAAAACGGCATCAACGATTTTGATCAAACTGGGTATTAGATGTACCTAAATGCCCGCGAAGTGACAGTCAAAATTACATCAAAATTGAACAATTACAGGGAACACTTTATTTATTAAATTTTGTCTCATTTTCAGGTGTTTTTTTTTTATTTACTCAAAAACGGCTTCAACGATTTTGATCAAACTGGGTATTAGATGTACCTAAATGCCCGCGAAGTGACAGTCAAAATTACATCAAAATTGATCAATTACAGGGAGCACTTTATTTATTAAATTTTGTCTCATTTTCAAGTGTTTTTTTTTTATTTACTCAAAAACGGCTTCAACGATTTTGATCAAACTGGGTATTAGATGTACCTAAATGCCCGCGAAGTGACAGTCAAAATTACATCAAAATTGATCAATTACAGGGAGCACTTTATTTATTAAATTTTGTCTCATTTTCAGGTGTTTTTTTTTTTACTCAGCAACGGCTTCAACGATTTTGATCAAACTGGGTGTTAGATGTACCTAAATGCCCGCGAAGTGACAGTCAAAATTACATCAAAATTGATCAATTACAGGGAGCACTTTATTTATTAAATTTTGTCTCATTTTCAGGTGTTTTTTTTAATTTACTCAAAAACGGCTTCAACGATTTTGATCAAACTTGGTTTTTGATGTACGTATATGCTCGCGATGCGATAGCAAAAATTTCACCAAATTTGGTCTAACGGAGGGGGCACGTTATTTAATAAATTTTGTCTCATTTTCAGGTGTTTTTTTTTTATTTACTCAAAAACGGCTTCAACGATTTTGATCAAACTGGGTATTTGATGAAAGTATATGTCCGCAATATGACAGACAAAATTTCATTTCTTATATTATGAAAATAAAAATTTTGATTTAACAATAAAAAAATTTATCTTATTTTAGAGAGTAAATACGTGATGCTCAAATTATTTAAAGCATTTAAGGTCTGAAAAAATATGGTATAAGATAATCTTTAATCAATTATATTTTAGTTTAGAAGCTTTAGTTCCATAATAAATTTCTGAAGGCAATTTAAAGTGATTTTAGAGGAGCAGTAATCGTTCTCGATTTCCAGAAAGGCATAAGAGACTAATAGGCATAGCATTAGAGGACTTTACGAGAGGTAATATCTTCTATAGATTCACCTTCACAATATATTTTCAAAATGATACTCGCATATAAAACAAGCAACCAGTAATAGAAAAGCTCGACTGCTGATGAAATTAGGTCCCTTAAAAAACAAATAAGCAATAATGAATCGAAATGTACTGAGAACTTTCAAGTTTTGCAATATAAATACTCTATAACTTATGGAGATAAACATGTAAAAGCATATGAATGTCGAAAAATGTGTGAGGTTGAGGAATAGCGTTTACTTATTATCGAAAAACGTCGATTTCTAATCTAAGTAAGTTCGTAAGTGAAAGTTGTGTGTTGCGCGCATCGCACCAGATCTTTTTTAAGGAGTTTAAGAACATTTTGGACGCAGCCTCTTTATACCAAGACAAGTTAGGGGTTAATCCAATTTTAATGATTGAAGGGTAATGATCTAGTTTAATGCATAGATATAAATCGAATAAACTCAGGTTAGGAAAAAACAAATAAAGAAAACAACAAAAACAGAAGATATTAAGAGAGGTAGATTATTATTAAGATATTAATATATCTATCTCTTAAACTCTGCTCCAAAATAACCGTAGCTCTTAAAATAGGCACCGGAGTTCTTTTCCAATGGACTGACAATTGTGGTGGGTCGGTTACCCACGCAGTTAGCCCTCGATACGAGAAAAGAAACAGTTACGTAATATAGTTTAGATAAGCATCTCACAAACAGGCAACGTATATCCTAAAATATAACGAGATAGCTTTGACAATTAAGTTTATTTATGTAGTTATACACTCGAACATTTATATAAATACGCAAATACACAAACGCACACCAACTTACATAATATACACAAAAACATACGCTGGGTGTTCTATATAAGTAAAAACACACACAAAAAAAAAATAGACTAGACCCTTCTAGTTTTACCCCTTGGCCTCATAAAGATACAGTCTGTCCTATCTTTTCCGTTAATTGCAATTTTTCTTCAGTTAAGATTTATCAATAAAAAAAATGTACCAAGTTGTTATTAAAACGATTATCTAGTTTGCTAAAAATCTAGTAAAAGATAATCTATAATTAATTATATTTAAGTTTAGAAACTTTAGTTCCATAATAGATTTCTGAATGCAATATAAAATGGTATTTGAGGAACAATAATCGATCTCGGTTTCCGGAAAGGCATGGGAGACAAACATTTTAAAGTTAAGTTTTAATTTACTATGAGCCGAATTAGATATATTCACGATATACATATTTAAAAAAAGCAACTCGCAGTAAAAAACAAGCAAGCAATAAAAAAAAGCTGTTGATAAAGTTAGGAATTTTGGGCCCCTTAAAAAAAGAAATAAACGATAATAAATGGAAAAGTACTGAAGACTTTTTTAGTTTTCCTATACAAATTATAATACTCTATAACCCATGGAAACAAACAAAAATGGATAAATAAATTTGGAAAAAGTTGCTGAATGGAATTTTCATATTTTTCATAACACGTCGATTTCTAACCTAAGTAGGTTGGTAAGTGAAAATTGTGTGTTGCGCGCATCGCACCTAATTTTTTACGATAATGTAACCTGGCGGAAGATAATTCCGTCGAAAACAACTTTGAAGTAGTTACAGTTGGTACATGTTTTAGGGACCCTTGAGTCCAAATAACCAAGTCCCGCGAAATGGTCTGCGCGTGTGTGTATGTGCGTGTATGTCTGTGCGAGAAAAGACTAGCTCAATTATTTTTCTCTCAAAAACGGCTGTAATTATTTTGATCAAACTGGGTATTTGATGTGTGTATATGCTCGGAACGTGACAGCCAAAATTTGATTTCCCGTTTTATCAGTGATGAAAATAAAAACTTTTATTTAACAATAAAAAAAAATTATTTTACTTCAGAGAGTAAATACATGATGTTCAAATCTAATTCAATGCAAAAAAAAAAATATATATATATTTAAAGTATACAAGGTGTGAAAAAATACGGTATAAGATAATCTTTAATTAATTATATTTTAGTTTAGAAATATTAATTCATAATAGATTTCTTATTGCAATATAAAAAGATTTTTGACGAACTGTAATTGTTCTCGGTTCCCAGAAAGGCATAAGAAACAAACTTTAATACGAGGCGAAAATCCAATATTGAATTTGAATTTAGACGACTCATAAGACAAGGAAAACGTGATAAGTAACAGTAATGGGATCGCGCATGCGTAATCGAAATCTGATATCCAATTCAGGACCAGCGTCCCCGAAAACCATAAAAACGACCCTAATAACAAAGAAAACTGCAGAAGTAACAATGTATCGAATTGCGGATGAAAACAAATTTGAATTCAGAAACAGCGTAAATGAAAACCTGATAAAAGAACTTTGCAACAAGCTCAATAGTAATCAACAGTAACAATAAAACGACTCGACACCTGAACAGACAATATATCACAATCATAATACTAGTTTCAAGTAATCTTAGGTTCTCTAAATTTCAAAAATGTTTTCGAAAACTTAATAAACTATTGGTAAATCTATAAAATACGTCACTCTTAAAAAAATCATAACAAACTTAAACATAATTTTCGTTTTATTTTTCAATAGTTTACCTTAATATCAGTCTTCTGAAAAGCAAGAAAAAGAATCAAAGGAGTGTTGCGAGGTTATTTTAAAAGTCATTCCAGAGAATAAGATAATTTTTTTTAAATAAAGATAAAAATAAAAGATAATATTAATGAATTTATCCAAATCTGATAGGTAAGGGTTACGATTGACATCGAAACAATTAAAATTGATTTGAAAATGGTTACAATTGACTAGTTAAAGGTTACATTTGGCGTAGAAAAGGTTACAATAGACGTGAAAACGCTAAATGGGTGGTTCTAAAATTTGGTGGTATTTGGCTCTAAGCTTTTATGGGATTTCAAAGTCATCTTTTCTTATGTTTCTGGTTGTATGTGGCATAATAACATTCTTCTCAGCAATGATGCACACACTTGAATTCAGAGTTTTTGAGATAATAATTTTCAGAGAAAGTAATTTTCAAGTAATGGAACATATGACATTATTATATCAATTTAAATCTTTTAAAGAATAATTCTATAAATTTTAAAGTCTCGTTTCGTCTAAAGTCAGTCTCATTCTTTTATAGGTATTATGAGTTCGGTCCCTATCATCAAAATTTTTAAAGAACTAACAGTTAACTATCGAATTTATTTTTTCAAATTTATTTGGCGGTTTAAGGAGGCGGGAGATTTAAGATTTGTATACTTAATCGAAAACTAACTTTCTGATCTGACAATAATTAGTACTAAACATAACCAAGTTACCATTTTAATCACAAGTCTCTCCCTGACCAACATTGTCACTCCCTAGCTAAAAACGAAATCGCAAGGGAGTGAGAGGTCAGGGAGGGACAAATCGGCCATTTATCATCAATTTTGGCAAAACTAGTACAAAAATTACTTAAAGGAGGTTATGGCTATGAAGAGATTCCGAAGGTCTATAAAACTGTAATAAAAATATATATATATTGTTTACTATCATGATGTTGATAACGTATAGGGAGTGATTCGCTATAATAATATTTTTTAACTTTACACCTTCCATCACCTCCTGAAAATTTCTTATGATTCCTGAAAGATTGCTGATAAGATTGGTGCCTGATATTTTAGAATTATTGTGACGGAAAAGGGTTTAATTATTTTTCAAAGTACACGACCTCTACTTTGTGACAGGCTAGGGAGTGACAAAATGAGTACTAAAATGATTTTAGTGAATATTTTACTGTCTTCAGGAGATTGAAAATGTGAGAGAGCGTTCGCAACGAATAGGATAATTCATAGAAAAATATCGGAGGGAAATCCGTCAGGCTGATCTCGATTCATCACATTGTGACACAAATACCTCCATAATTTTAGAATCACCCACATGAAGAAAAAAATAGATGATATTGTAACGTTAGCATCGAATACAGTAACGATAAGCAAATAAAAAACAAAACAAAAACATATGGCGTAAACTCCCAGACCGTTTGTTGGAACAAAATAAGCGGTTGGAACGAACTGTTTGGGTCTAAGGGCCGTATTTATGAACGTTCCTAAGGAAGCAGTTAAGGTAACCTCAACTGGTTCCTATGTTAAGCTAACCTTTAAGCTTAAGTGTTCCTTTAGATAATTCTCATTTTATGAGCCTTCCTTTATACTTCCTTTCCTTAACTAAATATGCATTTATTAAGGTGCAAATTTAAGGCCACCTTAACTAAACAACCAATCAGAGAACATTGATAAGAGTACTCTGCCGCTAGGTGTAACCTCCCTAAACTGACATCAGTGTTTACTTCACTCTTGTTTACTGTGTTGTTTAGAGTGTTTTAAGTAGTTAATGTGACAATTACAGCTCTAGAACTATAAGAAAATGATAATTGGAGTAGAAATCACTCAAAGATGAATAGTGTGCAAACATTGTTAGTGTAAAAGAACAAACAAATGTATACAATGTTTCATCTAACCTATTACAAAACAACTTAATGGATTCTTTAGGATAACAATCAAAAATATCTTTATTATAAGATGAAGATGCAAATGAGAGTGAAAAAGTGTGATAAAACAATGTTAGGTAGTGTTAGTTCTCAAACTTTATTTCTCTTGAAGTTAGCTTGGGGGATGAGAGACTCCAATATTCTTCTAATTGAGATGTTTGTGATATACTATTGTATGTTTATTATATATTTCTTAATATTCTTCAAAATATTCTTGGATGGTTTAGTGCCAACCTTCTTCATGAGAAGGAGTTGCAAATGTTAGATATGTGTAAATTAGTAACCAACTCATTTTAAAAAAGATGTGTGTTGGAAATGTGAAATATTAAAGCTTCAATTTCCTTAATAAGTAAGCTGAAATTTATTTTCAACAACTTCATATTCTTATATGAATTATTAAAAACTGATTGTTTACTTTAGAATGCAATTACTTTTGTATTAGCATATTAATTATTGAAAAATCTTAGTGGATGTACATGTGTTTTGACATTTTATAAAGAATTGGTTTATTAGTGTGTATATGTATATGATTCTGTTATTTATTTTTCATCTTTATATAATAATAAATAAAAGTTGACTACCAATTTATTTCTGTTCTTTTTACATTTCTCTTACCACTCTTCCAAAAACTTGTTATACCTAACTTATCTAATTTCAACAAATTCCATGAAAGCCTTTTATGTAAAATAGGCATAGATAAATAAATAAACTTTAAAAATGTTAAATTGGTACTATTAAAATTACATTTAATTTTCTCAAATTGGATTCAGTCTATATTTCATATCAAGATTTTGTTTTGTCAATGAGTAATTGAGTGAAAATATCTTTACTACCAATAATTAAGATTGTATTTCTCATTACAGTACTACTTGCAGAAGAAAAAAATGAATTCACTTAATATTCTTTCAGATGTTTATATCACCAACTAATCAAATATTTACAATTACAGCTCTAATCCTGGCTACTATAACATAATTAATGTTAGAAGTGTAGAAATGGAAAAGATTCAAAAGCATCTGCATCAAAATGTTTGTGATTAAAGTTGTACACTTAAGTAATACTATCAATACCTATACTAAATAAGTATTCATTAATTGAAAATAATACATCTTTTGTTTTGATTTTGCTTATATAGAGAAATTATCTGTCTCTCATTGTGCCTAGTAATAAAAATGGCTACATATGAAAACATTTGATAAATATATAAAGGAGAAAAAAAGAAAAATATTACACCAAGATTAAAATTTTTATTCATCTTAAAAAGTGCAATAATATTTCACCATCTTTGTTGTTTATACCTCATATAAATAAAGTAAAAATTCCAAAAAGTCGTTGTTCTTAATAAACGGTTCTTTTTAATAAGTATTTAAGTCCTGATATTTGTTTTCTGTTTTTATTTCTATTATTAAATAGTTAAGGAGAGGCTAAAGGTAGCTGATCACCTACCTTAGCACTAAGGAAGGAAAACAGATCAAATTTAAAGGAACACCTTAAGATCTAAGGCGTCCTTAAGATAAGAAAGGTAAAGGAACGTTTATAAAATGAAAATTGTGTTAAGGTTAGCTAAAGGTGGCATTTTAAGGAAGCCTTTAAGTAAGGCATTCCTTAGGATCGTTCATAAATACGGCCCTAAATCTTTCCGTGGTCTAATCCACGAAGGCGTAGAACTGTCCACATTGTTCTGGAGCATTCCAGATCTGACCATTTACGATTATATATAAGGAGCGAGTGACTGAACGAGTTAGTCTAAGTCTGTGCCTTGACTGTGTAGCTCAAGTCATATGATTGAGTGTTATAATGTTATCATTTTTGTAATCTGCTCAAGTATTTAAGTTTTATTAATTCGTTGGCATTGATAACTGTATATTTTGATGAATAAATATTTGTTACCCACATAAGTGTTACAATATGCACACCAATGCCTTCAATATAATAAGCATGTACAGATCATTACATATTAATATCAAACTCTGTCAATGCCATTCATGAACACTCTGGGAAGAGGTAACCTTCACGTTGTACTGTCGTTCATGGCTGGCCATTCATTCATACCCAGCGATGCACAACATTATTTATATATTTAACACACAACTCTATCCATGAACTTATTTATGAATTTATATATTTAATATACACTTTTACAATGCATTTATAAATTGCATTTACTAGGTCCTAACAAACATTTATAGCGAAGACGAGATTTTTGGTACTTCTGATTCAAAACGATTAATTTGGATTTTTCTTTGAAAAATAAAATTTCAAGTTCACTTACATTTGTGTAAATTTCATTTTTACTCATTAAGACTCTGACAGGTTTTTAACCTATTTCATATAAAATATCTTTTTTTTAAACAATTTTCATACATTAAAATAATACCACGTTAAGCAATAATATAAATATCTCGCTGTATACCCCGGTTTCACCCGAGGAATTTCGACTCGTCTCCAATGTAAAGCGAGATCATAACGATTTTTAAACAATAAAGAATGAGTACGGAGATTGGCTGGAGTTTGATAGGAATTGATAATACTGGTATGTTTTATTATGTATTGATAATTATATTCCCAACAAAACCAGAGTAATCCAAATATGAAGAACCCAGGAGGATGTCCACGTGGAGTGTAATGGAGTGAAGCTAGAGCAAGCGAGAGACTATAAATATCTCGGCACCATAATCGATAGAGATGGGAAAATAGACGCGGAAATCTCAAATAGAATTAGTAAGACAAACGCTGTCTATTACAAGATTTCCAACACAGTGGTAGGGAAATGAGAGATTGAGCGAGATGTGAAACTACATATCTACAAATCTATTTTCCTGCCTATATTGCTATATGGAGCTGAAAGTTGGGTACTCACAGAAAAACAACAAAGCCGATTAACAGCTACCGAAATGAAGTTCCTCAGAAGAATTATAGGAAAAACCAGGCGAGACTGCATTAGGAACGAAACAGTACGGAACGACCTCAAAGTGCCCCCACTACATGAAACCATTGAGAGAAGACAGCTGAAGTGGTTTGGGCATGTCTGCAGAATGAAAGAGGAAAGAGACCCAGTTAAAGCATTGGAAGCTAGAGGTATCGGAAATCGTCCCAGAGGTCGACCCAGGATGTCTTATAGTGATTTGATAGAGAGAATAGGTAGGAAACGTGGCAAGACACTTGCTCAGATGAAAATCTTAGCAAAGGATAGAGACGGCTGGAGAAAGTGGCTGGATGCACCTCCACGCTAATATGAGGCAGAGGAGGATAGATGAAAGAAGAAGAAGTAGATAATTATATTTATGTATTTTATTATTCTGTTGTATCAATTTATATCTGTATGTAATGAAGAAGGTCTTTGTATTAGTTGTTGTGATGTACCGCGTGCCTGCTTTATTTTGCACTTCTCTGTGTTTTCCATGTGCATATATAAATGTGTTCTTTAATTCATTTCACCCATCAAAGTTATGCAATTTTAATATGGACATGTGTTTGCACCTGATATGAAAGAACTACTGAACAAAATTTGGAGAATTTAGGACAAATGGTATGGGTTTCTATAAAGAATAAACAATCAGAATTTCATCTTTATTGATATAGGAGATAATTAAGTAACCGTATTATTATTTTTATAGATAGAACAATTTTGCCTTTTTTTTAAAAATTAAAATAGAGATAAAAACATTTACAACCAGTTTCACTTCTAATTTCCTACCCAAAACGTTAGTTCCCATAAAGGCATGATCTATAACAAGGTATGTATATATATATATATATATATATATATATATATATATATATATATATATATATATATATATATATATATATATATAATATTTCTTGTCATGTTAACATGAAAATTCTTAATATAAATTTTAAATATGCTTTATAAGAAGGGGAAACCTCTTTCCCACAGATCTCGCCATTTTTGCGAATTATATGGGCGGGTGGGCAAATTTGTCCATTATGTGAGGTTTCTGGACCATTGTCATTTTTTTTTTTTTAAATACCATTTAAAATATTTTTTCTTGTCAAGTTAACATGAAAATTCTTAAGATTGGCCTTGGCCGGGATTCGAACCCGGATTTCCTTATCACTAGTAAGGCGCTCGTCCCACTTGAGCCACCAGGCACTTTTCTCTTCTTTTTTAATAATAATTATAAATTAAGAATTTTCATCTTAACATGGCAATAATTTAAGTAATATTTTAAAAAATCTGGTGCGATGCGCGCAACACATAACTGTCACTTACCAACTTACTTCGATTAGAAATTGAGGGTTTTTTCGGGGGGGGGGGGGGAGATTTTTCCACATTCATTTCTTTTATTTTTGTTTTGCCCTCTAAACTAGTGCCGTTGTTGAGTAAATCGAAAAAAAAAAAACGTTAATATTAGACGAAATTATTCAAATAAAGTAGCCCCTCCGTTTAACCAATTTTAATGGAATTGTTACTGTCACATCTTTGGCATATGCATACATGAAATACCCAGTTTCATCAAAATCGTTAAAGCCGTTTTTAGTAAATAAAAAAAAAGAAGTTGAAAATGAAACAAAATTTATTGAGTAAAGTGGCCCCTCTAATTGATCGATTTTGATGAAATTTTGACTGTCACATCGCGGACATATACATACATCAAATACCAAGTTTAATCAAAATCGTTAGAGCCGTTGTTGAGAAAAACGTAAAAAAATAAGTCGAAATTCTTCAAATAAAGTATCCCCTACGTTTGACCAATTTTGATGACATTTTTGCTTTCATATTTTTGGCATATGCATATATTAAATACCCAGTTTCATCAAAATCCTTAAAGTCATATTTGAGTTAATAAAAAAAACAAAAAAAAAAACAGGTGAAAATGAGACAACATTTATGAAGTAAAGTGCCCGCTCCAATTGATCGATTTTGATGAAATTTTGACTGTCACATTGCGGGCGTATACATACATCAAATACCAAGTTTAATTAAAATCGTTAGAGCCGTTTTTGAGAAAAACGAGAAAAACGTAAAGAAATAAGACGAAATTCTTCAAACAAAGTACTCCCTCCATTTGATCAATTTTGATGAAATGTTAGCTGTCACATCGCGGGCACATACATACACTAAATACCCAATTTCCCCCAAAACGTGTATTTCCGTTGAAAACCGAAAGTCGAAATTCTTAATGATCGCAATACTTTCCCTTACTATATATAGGTAAGTTAAAGTAAAAATTGACAACGGTCAAGAGACCTCACATAATAGACAAATTTGTTCGCTCCCCCGTATAATTCGCAAACTGTGGGATAGGTGGTCAGTGAAGAAAAAGGATTAACTTGATTGTGATGGTGACTCATGCGCCTTACTACTGATAAGGTAATGCTGATACAAATTCTTTCCAAGGCCAATCTTTTATCTTCTTGTAAAACATATTAAATTATATATATTTATAAACGTAATAAGAAATAAAAATTCGATGAAATTTCGTCAAAATAAGACAAAACACTTTTCCCCATGGTCTTTTACGCAATACGATGTGAAAGAAAGAAAAAATCAATGGTTAAAATATCAATTCATGTGTTCACACACGTGATATGTTTCTGAATACACGTCACGATGCTCGTAAAAAAAAATATTTGATAAGAAAAGTATAAGAAAGTTTCCTCTAACTCCTTATCAACGACTTCCGGAAAGAAAGCTAATATTTGGTACACAATACTAACTTATTATTTAGAAAAAATATAGAAATATTAATCGAATCATATCATATTTGCTTAAAAGTGTTCAAAAAATCCATGGTAGATACGATACAAGGTTGTGATGTTTTATGTAATAGTTTTCGATTATAATGGATTCAAATATACGTAATAAAATAATATACAGAATAAACATGTAATATGTTTTTTAAAAAAAATATGATTCAGTAATAAAAGTAATTTCTATATTTAAATTTTAGAAAATGTAACTAATAAGCTCTGGGGAAAAAATATATAATTAGGAAACTTTGTATATGATACTACTGAAAAAAACTTTTACATATTTCACTAAAAGGCCATAAATTAAATAATAAAAAAAAAAAAAAAATTGTACACTGAAATTGTTTTCGTACAATAGACAAGTTATTATTTTATTATTAATACGGTCATCATAAAATTTATGTTCCATGTTAATACTGTTAATTTTAACTCGGTTTTAGAATTGAAGATTATTAAGATAATGAACAAATCCAATAAATTGACGTCTTGTTCAAACGGTATATTAATCTGAAATTATTGGCTTGCACCAATTTTTATGATTAATTTTATTAATTGATGATCATTCAAGCTCATAATTAAAACAAATAAACAAACAAGAGAATTGAAGAGTTTGTTTTTATCAAATAGGGAATCGTTTCGGACGAATTATTAAGACGTCATCATTGGTGCAATCTGGGTTGGTAAAAATAATCATAAAAATACTCTTATAATAGACAAATAAATTAATAAAAAATTTTAATATCTGGAATATTTTTTTTAATATTATTGTTACAAAATCTCCGTAAACTTTAATATAAACAATTACTATGTATACATTGAATAATTTTTTTTTTTTCCTTTTGGATTTAAACTTTTCCCTTACATTTATTAAATATTGACAACCATTGCCATAGTTTCCTATCCATAGCAAGTGCGGTGATTGATTCATTAATTTATTAATTTAAGTACTCCCTCCATTTGATCAATTTTGATGAAATGTTAGCTGTCACATCGCGGGCACATACATACACTAAATACCCAATTTCCCCCAAAACGTGTATTTCCGTTGAAAACCGAAAGTCGAAATTCTTAATGATCGCAATACTTTCCCTTACTATATATAGGTAAGTTAAAGTAAAAATTGACAACGGTCAAGAGACCTCACATAATAGACAAATTTGTTCGCTCCCCCGTATAATTCGCAAACTGTGGGATAGGTGGTCAGTGAAGAAAAAGGATTAACTTGATTGTGATGGTGACTCATGCGCCTTACTACTGATAAGGTAATGCTGATACAAATTCTTTCCAAGGCCAATCTTTTATCTTCTTGTAAAACATATTAAATTATATATATTTATAAACGTAATAAGAAATAAAAATTCGATGAAATTTCGTCAAAATAAGACAAAACACTTTTCCCCATGGTCTTTTACGCAATACGATGTGAAAGAAAGAAAAAATCAATGGTTAAAATATCAATTCATGTGTTCACACACGTGATATGTTTCTGAATACACGTCACGATGCTCGTAAAAAAAAATATTTGATAAGAAAAGTATAAGAAAGTTTCCTCTAACTCCTTATCAACGACTTCCGGAAAGAAAGCTAATATTTGGTACACAATACTAACTTATTATTTAGAAAAAATATAGAAATATTAATCGAATCATATCATATTTGCTTAAAAGTGTTCAAAAAATCCATGGTAGATACGATACAAGGTTGTGATGTTTTATGTAATAGTTTTCGATTATAATGGATTCAAATATACGTAATAAAATAATATACAGAATAAACATGTAATATGTTTTTTAAAAAAAATATGATTCAGTAATAAAAGTAATTTCTATATTTAAATTTTAGAAAATGTAACTAATAAGCTCTGGGGAAAAAATATATAATTAGGAAACTTTGTATATGATACTACTGAAAAAAACTTTTACATATTTCACTAAAAGGCCATAAATTAAATAATAAAAAAAAAAAAAAAATTGTACACTGAAATTGTTTTCGTACAATAGACAAGTTATTATTTTATTATTAATACGGTCATCATAAAATTTATGTTCCATGTTAATACTGTTAATTTTAACTCGGTTTTAGAATTGAAGATTATTAAGATAATGAACAAATCCAATAAATTGACGTCTTGTTCAAACGGTATATTAATCTGAAATTATTGGCTTGCACCAATTTTTATGATTAATTTTATTAATTGATGATCATTCAAGCTCATAATTAAAACAAATAAACAAACAAGAGAATTGAAGAGTTTGTTTTTATCAAATAGGGAATCGTTTCGGACGAATTATTAAGACGTCATCATTGGTGCAATCTGGGTTGGTAAAAATAATCATAAAAATACTCTTATAATAGACAAATAAATTAATAAAAAATTTTAATATCTGGAATATTTTTTTTAATATTATTGTTACAAAATCTCCGTAAACTTTAATATAAACAATTACTATGTATACATTGAATAATTTTTTTTTTTTCCTTTTGGATTTAAACTTTTCCCTTACATTTATTAAATATTGACAACCATTGCCATAGTTTCCTATCCATAGCAAGTGCGGTGATTGATTCATTAAATCTTTGATCAAAAAAATTTTTTTAAAATTTATTTCGTGGATAAATATACATTTTCAATATCCAACTTCAAAATAATTTTTAGCATTACCAAATAATAGTTTGGGGGGGGGGGTAAACACAGTATACGCAACAATACATAGATAAATATTAATGCGTGCATTTATGGTTGTCCTTAATATTTACTTTTATTTCTTTTAAGGTAATAAATATCTTATCATTTAGGGGAGAAAAATCAGCATATTCACTAAAATAATCCACAAAACATTTGTATAGAAAATAAAGATGTACTGACTCATTCATCAGAAACTATTCAATTCCTGTTAGATTCATTATCTACATGTTAATTTGAATGGCTCCTGAATTTTCGACAAAATTATTATTATTTTTATGATCAAACTATTGAAATCGGATCACTATTACTCTAGTTAGAATATATTGGGATGGTAAACGCGATATACGCAACAATACACAGATAAAATAATTGCATGCATTTATGGTCGTCTTTAATATTTACATTTATTTTATTTTATTAAAGTAAGCAATATATTATTAGGTAGAGGAGAAAAATCAGCATATTCACTAAAATAATCCACAAAACATTTATAAAGAAAATAAAAATGTACTGACTCATCAGAAACTATTCAATTCCTGAAATGTTTCCTCAATTTTCTACAGAACTATTATTACTTTTATAATGAAACTATTGAAATCGGATTACTATTACTGTAGTTAAAGTACATTGAATTTCGTTTATAAGTCTTGGTTTATTGTTGGAAATAATGATTCATTGGCTCAGTGATGAAAATAATATATAATAAATTTTCATTGCCTTAAAAAATATTTTGTACATACTTTTTTCTAGATCCTAAATTTTGGAAAAAATAAAAGGTTAATAGAATAAAATTTATAAACAAATAAGTGTGAACAGAGCTAGCTGGATGTATGTTATTTATTTGCATTTTTATATACCGACGTACCTCCCCCCCCAATAAATTTTATTCCACGTCCATTACCATTTGATAACGAAGTTTTATGGCAAAATAAAACCAGTAAATTTAATTTAGGTTGATTGTTGAAGAGTACCCTTATATTTATCTGAAATTATTAGGCTTGCATAAATTTTTATGATTAATTTCATTAATTAATCATTATTCAAGCTCATAAATAAAAAAAATAAACAGACAAGAGAATTGAAGAGTTTGCTTTTATCAAATAAGGAATCTTTTCGGACGAATGATTAAGATATCATCACGGCTGCATTCTGGGCTGGTAAAAAGATAATAAAAATACTTTTATAATAGAAAAATAAATTAATAATAAATTTTAATATCTGAAATAAATTTTTTAATATTTTTGTTTAAAAGATGTCCATAAACTTTAATATAAACAATTGCTATGTATACGTTGGATAAAGAAATATTTTTCTATTCGAATATCTTTTGGATTCAAATTTTTACTTTATATTTTTTAAATATTGACAATTTTTGACGTAGTTTTTTTTTCCCATATAAGCTGCGATTATTGATTCATTAAATCTTTGATGAAAACAATTTTTTTTTGTTTATTTCGTGGCTAAATATACATATTTAATATCCAACTTCAAAATAATTTTTGGCATTACCAAATAATAGTTTGGGGGTGGGGGGGGGGGGAGGGTAAACGCAATATACGCAACTGCACATATATAAATATTAATGCATGCATTCCAGGTCGTCTTTAATATTTACTTTTTTTATTTTTTTTTTTTATTTTTTTTTTTTAAGGTAATCAATATCTGATTATTTAGTAGAGAAAAGTCAGCATATCCACCAGAATAATCCACAAAAAATTTATAAAGATAATAAAAATTTACTAGCTCATTTATCTCATTTATTTAGCTCATATGTTAGACTGATTATCTACATGTTAATTTGAAATGTTTCCTAAATTTTCTACAAAATTATTATTATTTTATTTATTTATTTATTTTTTATATAACCATTAAAATCGGACCAGTATAACTCTAGTTACAGTAAATTGGATTTTGGTTACAATTCCTGGTTTATTGTTGGAAATAATCATTCATTGGCTGTACGATAAAAATGATATAATAGATAAATTATTAGTGCCTTAAAAAAAAACAAAAAAACATTGTACCTACTATTTTTTAGAAATCTAGTTTTTGGGGAAAAAAAATTACTGGAATAATATTTATAAACAAATAAGTGCTAAATATAAAGTGCTAGCTGCATGTATGTTGCTTTCTTGCATTTTTATATACATATATACTGACATACAGCCCCCAACTATATTTTATTCCGAGTCCGCGCCTGTCGTATTACCATTTTATAAAGAAATTTTATGGCAATATAAAACCAGTAAATTTAATTGAGGTTGATGTTTGAAGAGGTACTTGGCCGATTAGAGTCAATAAATTAGATAATTATATAAATGGTTCCAAAAGAAGACGGATTCAACTTTGACTTGTTATTATTGACCTAAACGTTGTAAACAATGGAGCTACGTACCTTTTTTTGGTTCTTTAAAGATGTCAGCCGTATACAGGTAGATAACACACTGATACAATATAGTATATACTTATAATAATAACAAGCACACTGACATTATAACGTACGGACCGAAGAGGTCCAATATTACTCGATAAGTGTCATGAGTCAAGGGAGCGCTGCTGGCGGGAACTAACTCACGATGCGCTACACGTGATTTCCAGTCCGGCCAACCCCACATCGGAGATCCTACCTTTATTCCCCTCAAAGGCAACACTGTCATTGTTGATTACGCTGTTATGCAGTAAAACAAAAAAAAACTCTGGTGCGATGCGCGCAACACACAACTTTCACTTACCAACTTACTTAGATTAAAATTTACGTGTTTTGTTAAATTCGATTTCTCAAGTCACACATTTTTCCACATTCATTTACTTATTTTAGTTTGTATTTGCTCTATAAAAAACACTAATTTATTTATTATTAAATAGAAGTTTTTACTTGTAATAAATCGGCAAGGTAAGCATAATACACAAGTCGTTTGATTTTATATTTCTCTATGTCATATGAAGAGTCCATGGAAGAAAGGGGGAGAGTCAATTTTTTCCGAATTTTAGTTATATACACATAATTGTTCGTCTAGATGAGTAGAATATGTTGGTGAAAAGAAATAGTCAGAAAAATTGACAGTAGGTTGGTTACAAGGGATGGAAAGAAACACGTACTGGGAAGAAAGGGGGAATGTCCACGCGGAAAAACCTAGAATGGGGAAGAGTCATGTTAGAAGTTATATGGATTGTGTATTAATATCACCATTTCATCAATAAAACAAGGAAGAAAGGGGGAGCGTCCATGACTATCCCCCTTTCTGTTATGTTTAAATTGTTTTTTTTTTTACTAAAACATTTTTTTTTAAAGCGTGATATGTCTGTTTAGGGCAAATTTATTATTTTGACACGCAAAAAAAAAAAAAGGAAAAGGACATAGAAAAAATTGAAGAAAATTGATAAAAGATACATATGTAATTAAAGATCCAAACCTAAAAACTCGATTTTCTCGGAAAGCACTCCAAATGACAACCCCCCTTTCTTCCGTGGACTCTTCAAATACAAAAGTACTTTATGAGAAAACAAAATAAAGCCCCTTCCCCATTTAAGCCCCCTCAGAACATTTTAATAATGATAAAGCTTACCTGATATTAAAGAATACTTGATTCTCACTAAACATGACGCGTTTAATCAAAATCGTCAAAGCTATTTTTGAGAAAATCGAAAAACCTAAATATGGGAAAAAAAGTTATGAAATAAAGTGCCACCTCCGGTTGATCAATTTTGATGAAATTTTTGCTGTCATATCGTGGGCAGTACCCAATTTCAGGTTCGTACGGTTTATAGTTTTTGAGCTAGTCCGTTAACACACACATAACATTTCGAGGGATTTAGTTATTTGGACTCAGGGGTCCCCAAAACGTGTAATTCCGTTGAAAACCAGAAGTTGAAATTTTTCTCGATCGCAATTCTTTCCCTTACTATATAATTCATATATAGGTAAATGAGGGGTGGCGGGATGGCCGAGTGGGCAAACGCGTTAAAAAATACGCGTTGCCCTTGGCAACGTATGATTGAGAACCGAAAGATAGCAAGTTCAAAACCCGGAGCCAGGGGAAAATTTAATAATACTCGGCATCAATCCCCCACCCTCTCCCCTGGCCCGGGAAACCCCGTATAGCCTATAAGGGGAGGAGGGGGGGGACCAATAAAATATATATATATATATATATATATATATATATATATACATATAGGTAAATGAAAGTAAAAAAAATGTTAACAAAAATATTTAAATTTGAAGCTTTTATAATGTGTTACAAAATGAAAAAATGGGAGATATAAGTATTATGGACAAAAGAGCAAACAATTACAATGACATTGTCGAAGAATTGCTCTCATCATATTAGACCATGGGTTGCAACATGATATTATAAATTCATTTCTTGCATTCCCAATTGGATTCTCCCCTCCCAACTTGGGAGCAGTTGTTTCAGATGAATGCGGGGAATGATTTCATCAAGACCCCAAATGGAAAAAAGGTTTAGCGGTAAATGCAATATGAAGATGCTTGCAGACTACTGTCAGACACTACAACTGGAGAGTACAAAAGGAGGAAATATACACATTAATTATGTGACATTAAAGTCATTTCCAACTGTGTTAAGTTCTAAATAGGCTTTAAAAAAAACTGATTTTACAAAAACCCAACTTTTTCAATCGTATTTTGCTCAAATCAATACTGCTATTTTAAATCATTAGAGAAAAGTCAAATAAAATTTTTCAAGTACACGTTGAATTTGGCTATAATCACTCCAAATTATTTTGTTAGAATTGAAGCAGGTCGAATACATATATTATTTAAAAAAATCTGGTGCGTGCTCGCAACACACAACTTTCACTTATCGACTTATTTAGTTTAGAAATTGACGTGTTTTGTTAATTGCCACTTCACAAAGTCACAAATTTTTCCACATTCATTTCTTATTTTTGCCGTTTATGAGTAAATGAAAAACACACGTGAAAATGATACAAAATTTATTAAGTAAAGTACCCCCTCTATTTGATCAATGTTGATGAAATTTTTACTGTCACATTGCGGGCACATACATACACCAAATACCAAGTTTGATCAAAATCGTTAAACCCGTTTTCGAGTAAATAAAAAACACGTGAAAATGAGACAACATTTATTCAGTGAAGTGCCCACTACAATTGATCAATTTTGATGAAATTTTTACTGTCACATCGCGGGTACATACATATACTAAATACCAAGTTTGATCAAAATCGTTTTCCACATTCATTTCTTATTTTTGCCGTTTTTGGGTAAATAAAAAAAAACACGTAAAAGTGGGACACAATTTATTAAGTAAAGTACCCCCTCAGGTTGATCAATTATGATGAAATTTTTGCAGTCGAATCTCGGGCATATTAATGCATCAAATACTCAGTTTAATCAAAATCGTTAGAGCCGTTTTAGAGAAAATCGATAAAAACGTAAAAAGTTATTAAATGAACTACCCTTTACTCTATAAAGAGGACTTGATTCTCATTAAACATGACGAGTTTAATCAAAATCGTTAAAGCTATTTTTGAGAAAATCGAAAAAACCTAAAGATGGGAAAAAAAGTTATGAAATAAAGTGCCACCTCCGGTTGATCAATTTTGATGAAATTTTTGCTGTCACATTGCGGGTATATACATACACTAAATATCCAATTTCAGATTCGCACGGCTTATAGTTTTTGAGCTAGTCTTTTCACACACACACACACACACACACACACACACACACACACACACACACACACACACACACACACACACACACACACACACACACACACACACACACACACACACACACACACACACACACACACACACACACACACAGACACACAGACCATTTAGCGGTATTTGGTTATTTGGACTCAGGGGACCCCAAAACGTGTATTTCCGTTGAAAACCGGAAGTCGAAATTTTTCACGATCGCAATACTTCCACTTACTATATATTTCATATATAGGTAAGTGAAAGTAATATTTCGAAGAATGATTAACTGGTGGGTGAAATTTTAAATATGAAGGACGATCAGCTGACTAGAATTTCTTTTAATAGATTGTTAGAGCTGCGTGATTCGAAAACGATGTCATTTAATTGGGCATCAGAACTGGGGGACCTGTTATGTATAATCGGAGCAGATAATGTATGGTTGGGTCAAAATCTAGATTTGAATATAAATAGTAAGATGGACTTAGAGGAGGCAATGAGGAATCATCTTCTTAGCCTAGATATAGATAGAGCGACCAAGTCCACATTTAATTTATATTAAAGAAATATTTGTCCTTTTGGGTCTTCTGCACCGTACCTCTGTCTCTATGCCCGCATCAATAAATTAAAAATTCTTGCACAATTGCGTTTGTCAAGTAAAAAGGTTACCTTGATGGGAAAACAATAAGATTTGATTCGCAACTACCTTGCAAAAATTGTAATTTAGATTTAAGCTATAATATCTATCATTATTTATAAGAGTGTAAGACATTTGAAGAACATAGCCTGTCTATTTTAAACAATTATATACAAATAGAGGTATATGGAGAACCTATTATTTCATTATTAGATGTTAAGGACATTAAGCATTTAAACAGCATTTTTCTTTTTGTTCTTAATACTGTAGGTAAGGAGTTTATACCCGAGAGTTAATACCCTTTAAGTAAAATATTTGATGTGTATATATTTTTACTTTCACTTACCTATACATGAAATATATAGTAAGTGGAAGTATTGCGATCGTGAAAAATTTCGACTTCGGAAATACACGTTTTGGGGTCCCCTGAGTCCAATTAACTAAGTCCCGCTAAATGGTGTGTGTGTGTGTGTGTGTGTGTGTGTGTGTGTGTGTGTGTGTGTGTGTGTGTGTGTGTGTGTGTGTGTGTGTGTGTGTGTGTGTGTGTGTGTGTGTGTGTGTATTTGATGCTTTAACGACTTTGATCAAACTGGGTATTTGATGTATGTATATGCCCAAGATGTGATAGCTAACATTTCATCAAAATTGATCAACCGGAGGGGGCACTTTATTTCATAACTTTTTTTCCAATTTTTCGATTATCTCAAAAACGGCTTTAACGTTTTTCATCATATTCGTCATGTTTAATGAAAATTAGGTGTTATTTAATATCAGGTAAGCGTTATCATTATTAAAATGTTCTGAGGGGATAATAGAGAAAATGAAAACAAAAATAAGAAATGAATGTGGAAAAATTAGAAACTTTGAGAAGTGGCATTAACAAAACGCATTAATTTCTTATCAAAGTAAGTTGGTAAGTGAAAGTTGTGTGTTGCGCGCACGCACCAGATTTTTTATATAGTGTAAAAGGTAATTTCTTATTTTACTTTTAATCTTATGGAATTGTTTTTATTTTATTAAAGAACCTGATGATCTTTTCTTGTGATGATGAAATAATTAGGTATTGTTTTGTATGTACTATATATAATATTATTTTTTGTATATTTAGAGCCAGACCTCCTGTAATTGTAAATTTACAAAATACAGTATTTATCTATCTATCTCTCAAATCAAAGATTTTGGATTTTGAGCACAATTTACGTTGCAAGCGCAGATATAAAGCCAAGCCTATTTTACTGCCTAAGACTTCGCAACCACAGTACACATGTTCAGCCATGTGCAACTCAATAATTACAGTAAATTACATCAAGAATGTTTGAGAAACACAGATGTTATTCAATTACCGTCGTTTTAAATAAATAAATTTGCAGATATTTAAATAAGAAAAAAATCCAATCATTATATTATAGTATGTACCATATTATATAATACGGTATAGACAGCTCTTTTCCGGCTCCGCGAAGCGATGGATTCTTATTCATGATTTCTATTTATAAAATCTTTCTAGCCTTAGAATAAAAGGACTAAAAACTGGGAAGTTTCAATATCTTGATAATGTTGAAGTCAGCGAATCAGATAGCAAAGGGATACATATTTTGGAAAGATATGCTCCATATTTTTTTGCATTTATAAGCTCGATGCGTTTTGGAGAAAAAGGGGTGCAAATGTTTTGAGGTTGTTATACTTACATAGTTATGATCTGTTATTTTAGTTTAGAGGTAGTGATAAGAGAAACAGTTTAAACATTATTGTTCTGATAGGGTCAAATCATAGGTAACTACCCGTTACAAATGGTCCCTCGGTTCGCTAAATAATAACAAGAGTATTCCGTAGGTTAAAATAACACTTTATTTTATCAAAGTAAAATACAAAAAATCTGGTGCGTGCGCGCAACACACAACTTTCACTTACCAACTTAATTATAATAGAAATTAATGCGTTTTGTTAATTGCCACTTCTGAAATGAACAGAAGGGCTTTAATTATGAACAATGGTCTGTCATTAAAGGCGTACTCCGCATGCGTGGGCTCAACGAGTTTTATGAGTTGACTGAATATTTTTCTTTTTTTCTCCTCTTTATGTTTTCTTTATTTTTATCATATCTCATATTTAGCCATTTCTTATTTTTAGGCGTAACGAGAGACAGTTAATTTCTCCATACAAACAAAAACAAAGGTACTTTATAGGAAACAAACAAACAAAAAATTCCCCAAACCCCCCCAAAAAAACCCCCTCAGAACATTTTAATAATGATAAAGCTTACCTGACATTAAAGAACACCTAATTTTCATTAAACATGACGAATTTGATAAAAATCGTTAAAGCCGTTTTTGAGATAATAAAAAAAAAAGAAGGTAAAAATTGGAAAAAATTATAAAATAAAGTGCCCCTCCGTTTGACCAATTTTGATGACATGTTAGACGGTTATGATATATTATTCAGCAGTGACGAGAAACGACGATAACCATCCATCCGGCTGAGGGGAAAGGTGAGAGTGGCTTCGACTCCCCCAAGGACGGCGAACTTCTTGCATAGCCCCGGTCAGCCGACGGAACACGTGAGCGGTTTGGAGGACGAGGGTATGCTAAGGTCCTTCCTATCTCCCGTAAATAGATGCAGCGAATGGAAATAACTTTTTGAATGAGGCGTCACCGAACGGCCTTCAGCGGCATACCTGCTTAATCATAGAGCTCTTGTTTTCATACTTTCGTGATCTTTTCTATACGTCCTACGTTCTACATTCTGTTAGGATTTATCGTATTTCGGTTTGAAATTTTCTGTTTAAATATATGAGGCCAGTGGCGGTCCCGGAGGGGGGAAGATATTAGGGATCAACCCCCCCCCCGAAATTTCGACCGAAAAAAAATTAGTTGGATGAATTAAAAAAATTAATTACACATCTAAATTTTCGAGTTTTCTAAGGAAGTGTAGTTTAATTTTGACTAGAATTTTTCATACAGAATTTTGTAAATTAACTTAATGTATAAGCATAAGCAAATAAAGTGTGCTATTTTTACGCTGTTTTCTTTCCTACCCACCAATCCCCCCCCCCCCCGAAATTTTTTTCTGGAATCGTGCCTGTATGAGGCGTTTGGTTTCAAAACCGGCTACATCCATTTTCAACAATTTTTCAGGACTGATCAAAAAAAGATCAATTTAAATTAATGAATCAATTTAACAATTTGTTTTTGTCCTTTTTCGTCGTTTTTCTAACAATTACTTACAAACAAAAATTTTTGAAAACTTTTTATCACATTTTCTTTTTTAAATCTCATTTAACATTAAACAATATATTGATCTCTAGTCTTCTTCATAATGTTTTTCTTAATAGAGTATCAACATCATCCAAATGTTTGGAAACATGGATACCGTTTGGGATTTCGAAAAATTGAAGGTTTTCTGAAAAGTGAAGGTTGGATGGAACCGCTTTTGATAAGAAATGGAATATTTAAGTATTGATTTTCGAAGGATGTAGACGTCTTTTTAAAAAAAAACCGTCTAACACATTATTTCTAACATTAAAAACTTAGAAGAAAAAGAAAAAAAATGTTTTTGGAAAAATGGATGTAACCGGTTTTGAAACCAAACGCCTCATATGTCAGATATTATTTAACAAATCATTAATGTATTAAGATCGCTGGTTTAGATTTATAGATCCATTTACTCCCCTTAGAAGGACGGTATAGCAAACGATTTTTTATTCCCTTTAAAAAATCATATGGCCACCTGCCGGGATAAGAAACTTTTTACTTCGTTTATTGATTAGGTTACTTCTTACTGTGTTCAGTAATGTATTTCTTAAATACGTTTATAGTAGTTGGATATTTTATTTAAATGTATTTATAAATGTTTTTATTAGTTCATAGCAAGTGAGTTGGGTCTGTAATTTATTTTAGAATGTATTATGGCAGTTAAATTGTTATTAAAAGCTGTAGAAAGACTGATTGTATAAGGCTACCGGTCATTTTCATTGGAGATCGGGGCCATGCAAACTTCACCGTTTACTTGTTGCCAGAAGTAACATAAGGGAACCAATATCAAAAGTTTATTAGCTAAGCTCTAATACTTATGCGGTTTAAAACATTTTTATTAAACGAAAATGATAAATTTCTATGCCACACAAACTATCAAAACAGAAATAATTAAACAGATTACAAAAATTATCACTTTGTAACTACGCAGTAACACGAAAATAACCATATCACTTGGAGCTTAAGAACATCTAACTCTCCATTCCACTGCTCCTAAGGGTAACTGTACAAATAGTTGACAGTTTAAGAAATAAAAAATTATATTATTGACACTGTTTGCCAATATAATGTTAGGATAATCTATTTTATGAGTTTAGTTAGGCCAATCACTCTAGAAAACTAGGAATACAATATCCTATGATCTACCTTTTTTATTATAAAAAATGTTTTTATAAAAAATGATTTCTTAGAAGCTTCTAAAATTAACTAATAGATGACACATCAAGATCTAAAGGTTTTGAAAGTTGACATTCATGGATTTAAAGTCGACACATGCATTAACTTTTGATTTCCTATGATTTTTAATCTATATAAATAAAGTTGAAATTCTGTTTGTTTGTTTGTTTATTTGTTCTTTATAGAAACCCATACCGTTTGTCCTAAATTCTCCAAATTTCGCTCAGTGGTTCTTTGATACCAGGTGCGAACACCTGTCCATATTAAACTTACGTAACTTCAGCCGATCTTCAGCTGATATCCTTTATCTCCAAATTTCGCTAAGCATTTCTTTCAGACCCGGTGCGAACACCTGTTCATATTAAAATTGCATATCTTCAGCCGATCTTCAGCTGATATTCTTTATTGTTATAAAAATCATAATGATCTCACTTTACAATGTTTATTTTTTACGAAATCGACCGTTTCTTTATATACAGCTATAATCTATGCATATAAAGATGAAATTCTGTTTGTTCTTTATAGAAATCCATAGCGTTTGGCCTTAATTCTCCAAATTTCAAATTGCATAACTTCAGCCGATCTCTGGGTATATTCTTTATTGTTATAATAATCGTTTTGATCTCGCTTTACATTGGTTTTTACGAAATCGACAGTTTGAGTCGATAAAAGTCTCACTTAATAGATTTTAAAAATGAAATTCTCCGGGTGAAACCGGTATATACAGCTAGTACTTAATAAGGACTGCAATAAAATTTAATATTTTTTTATTTATATACTAGTAAATTCACAATGGAAACAAAATATAATTTCCACAATTTAATTATTTTATGCACAAAAAGCTTAAATGAGAAAAAAAACAAGACATTTAAACGAAAAATTAGATCATCATGTTTAGGATGATAGATTTTAGTAATGGCCAGAAGTTTCGTTTTTGTAATGTTGGGTTTGCAAAATTTTAGCAATTGGCCACATTGATGAAATGTGTAGCATTTTGACATACTGTGACTAATAGCAAGTATCACATGTTCTTTGCAGAATTAGGAAGCGGGGGGGGGGGGGGGGGTGAGTCAGATGAAGCCCGTGTCCCTTCAGGAATAGGATTAATGCAATTTTGCTCTCAATGATCCATGTAAAGAGCACACTAGCTATAAATTCATAAAGTAAGACACCTGTCATCCAGCCAGACTCAGACTTCCATAAACCACCCCCAGATGGAAAAATATTTGCTAATTCTGGCAGTTGTTGACATCTATGTCGACTATTGAAATTATGGATTAATCTTTGTTCTAATAGTTGACATCTACATTTAAGCCCTTAAACATTGTATAAATATATTAAAAAGTATATCAAATGATTCTAATGAACTTAACGAATACCATAAAAGTAATTAAATCATAATTGAACTTAAATAAACCAACTAAAAAGCTTATTTAACTTGACTTCCACCTTATTGAAACAGGCTAGCAGAAACTAAGTTTTCAGGCCACTAGAAATTTTGTCATTATAACCTCTCACAAATAAGCTTGAGTTTTCATCAAACTAATGTCGATGGCAGCACAGCTAACTAGTATTACTTGGCAAATTACCACCAAATTTTGAACCAAAATAATCACCCCTGAATCTTATTATTTACACTTTTTGTACAGGATGTCAACTATTGGAGCACTGTCAACTTATAGGGTACAGTTACCCTATATTTGGTCTGAAGAAGGACCGTCTAGAATGTTCTAGGTTAGGGTAGATTGTACTCGAAAATCGTAGTCACAAACAGTTTATTCCAACTGTTCCAAAAACAAGTTTAGAGCTATTTAAAATCAAATCTTTTGTGTTATGTTTTTTATTTTACGTCACATTATTAATACAACTTAGTCCATTTTAGGGATGGACATTAAGTAATTAACTCCACATAATTTTCTTCTCTGAGATATCGTTAAGACATTAATCATTAATATTAATATTTTTTCAGTAAATTATTATGACATTTCTCTATCTATTCCTTTTTTAGTGAATGAATTAAATAAGGAATGGTTTTATTTTCAACAATTACGTCATTTAAAATAATTATCTACAAAAACCTCCGCGGTGGACAATTGTCCGTTTCTTGGAGTCCGTCATACTTGAAATATTTAATACAAATTCTATAATTAATGTATAAACTTTTAAAATGTTAAAGGGCATGTAAACTTTCTAGAGGTATTTGTCTTGTAAATTTAAGAACTTTAAATATGCCTAGTTCAGGAAAGAGAGATTCAAAAATTCAACAGGACGTTCACTCCTTCTCATGTTGCATTACAAATCAAACAGTTACCAAAAAGGAAAGCCCCTGGTTATGACTTAATTTCTGCTGAGGTGCTCCAACAAATGCCTAGAAAAGCTCTTGTATTTCTCACGACAATTTACAACTGTATACTAAGAACGTTCAAATTCCCAATACAATGGAAATACTCACACATCAGAATGATCCACAAACTAGGTAAAGACGTAGACAATCCTTCATCATACAGATCTATTAGCCTCCTCCCAATTTGTTCCAAATTATTTGAAAAATTAATACACAAAAGATTGGTTGATATACTAACGGAACAAAAAGTATTACCTGACCACCAATTCGGCTTTCGCACTTACCACTCGACGATACATCAATTACACCGAGTAACTGACTATATTGCAAGAGCTTTAGAACAAAAACTATATGCGACTGGAGTATTTCTGGACGTTGCTCAAGCATTTGACAAAGTCTGGCACCAGGGTCTTCTCTTTAAACTCAAGACCATATTACTGTACACTTATTACCTTATCCTTCAGTTCAGGAATATTTCTTGTTCAGTAAATATTTCTTGAAGGTGGATCGATAGGTATGTGCATTTATGGCTCGTAGTAAATTAAAACTTAATTTTAAGATGTGTTGTCTCCTATGTCTTTCAGGAACCGAGTATGATTTCTGTCCCTCTAAAACCACTTAATGTTGCATTCAGATATCGATTGTGGAACTAAAGTTTGTAAACTAAAAAATCTTTAATTAAAGATTACCTCGTAACATATTTTATCAACACCGTAAATTGCTTTAAATAATTAATTAATGCATTAACAAGATGAATTATGTATATTCCGGGACTACATATTAGTTATACTTCATAATCGAGATGATGGAGAGTCGCGGGACCTTGAACATATCTGTGTTGAATGACCTTGGGCCATTTTCTGCCTATTTTTTTTAGTACAATGTGATAATTAATGCATCAAATGATATCAATCATATGATTTATAGAATACTAGCAGACCAGGCCACGCGTTGCTGTGGCTCAATAGTTATATCCTAATATTTTTAAACAAATACAGTGATACCAATATTCATTGATAAAGATGAAAACCTTTCAGCTAATCAAAATCCAACGTGATTGAGAATAGAGCATTCATTACACCATTTAAAAGTATTTGGTAAAGAATATAGGAAAGTTAAAGTTTTTATATCTCATATTTCAATGTAGTTTGATTAAAAAGGAGCTGATTGTGTTTACGACTCACAGAGCTGCCAACACTATCGCCCTTTTTTTATGGATCGGTATAAACTAACTCGAAATGGCTATATTTTTCCACTAATTTTAAAAAGGATGACTGAAGTAAGGTTTGGTAACCTCAGCCATTGATCTATTGATTATTGGCCTAACACTACTTCAACTTGGTATTGTTAGTTTAACAACGGGTTTAATTTTGCTCAGGGTCATACCAATCTTGGTTAACGCGTCATATATGTCCTTTTGATAGGCGTTTTTCTCAATTTCTTTGAGACCTCGATTTCCCAACCCTTCGGCTAATAAGTGTTCGGTAGGAGGGTGGTGTGTTGAAGCTTTTAATTTAGCAATATATATGAGTGATAAGAAATCTCTTCTTAAAGACGTTTTTACATAATAGAATTAAGAATTTTTATTTATTCAAGTACTAATTTGTTCAAATGTTTTGGGTTAACCTTTTTTTTTTTTTTTTTTTTTAACACAAACCAAAGATTTGATGGTTTCCACACACGTGAGCAGGCCGCAATTTGTAATCCTTTCTTAATCAACGATCATTTAAAGATAAGTAAAAATTGTATTCTGGTAAAATTAACAACGAAATATCATTCCCAATAATAGCCTACTTTAAATTAAAGAAAGGATTAAAATCTTCGCTAACATTTCTTAAATTTTACATTTAAAGATAATTACAACTCTGCTGAACAGGAAGTAACATCCTCTATTCGATTGGGATTAAATTTTCTCAACTTTAAATTATTGTTGATAAAGGAGGAATTACAAATCTTCACTGACATTTTTTAAATTTTACATTTTAGATCTCGGGATAAAAATGATAAAAAGGTTTGGTAAAATAAAAAAAACACTGTATTTAAATAATAATAACAAAACGAATAATGAAAATAAAGAAACTTCTGTTAAATAAATCAACTGAAAATATAATATTAAAGTCTTAAATATGCAGTTCTTTAATCATGCAAATCACAAAGTAACCCACAACACCTAATCAAAACACACTCAGGGAGTTTCTATGACTGTTACCCGCAGTGTAGCCACTATAGTCTCACTAATTTTCACTAATTTTTGGCAACACTGACTCCCCAAGTAAGGTTTCTATTAGGTTACACCTATGACAGTAGGTGCTGTTACAACATTTATAGAGTATTATTTCAAATAATAGCCTAATTTAAATTATTAAAATGTATTTACTTTACTAAAAGTTGGTATCAGGGTGGGCCACAGCAAAGTGTTTCAGCGGTTAGCTTGTAATTTAATTTAAATACAAATAAAAAAGGAAAAGGAAAAAGTACCTACACTTTTGAGAATTTATTGTAACCTTTTCTTGATTTATTTATTCTTTAATGAAAATTAACAATAAATACAAAGATTTATAATACCATTTGTCTGTGGAAAAAAATAATATAGGAACAAATAACTGCACTCACATAACGCAATACAAAATTATAATAATGATAACCTGTATTACAATAGCATGCTTATAAACAAAAACATTATGAAATCGACATATGACGCCATGTTAATAAATCGAAACACGACCTACTGTATTTGCAATAATTCGCTATATAAGAATTATTTTGATCGCTAATCAAGTTAAAAACTATCCGGTCCGTTAAGTTGGCCAAAACTATATACATTGAGCCAAATTTCATTAAAATCGGTTGAGTAGTTTCTGAGAAATAGAGAGACAAACATCGGGACACGAGATTTTTATATATATAAGGATGACTCTTGAAGAAATATATTTGTAGTTATAAATTTTTGTTATTAATCGAAGTACATAGATCCAAAAAAGAAATGTTTCTTAAATTAGAACCAGGGACAGTTCTGGTTTGATTATATCAAACTATACATTGTCCTATTACATTATGGTATTGATGGTTAAACTTAAAGAATAAATTAAAAAAATAAAGCTTTCTACTTTAACATGGACGCGGATAGGTTATAATGACTTCCCTGAAAATAAATAGCCGGCTCACGTTGAAAGTAACGTGCAGTACCTATCTCAGAGCCGTTGGCATTCACATTGACACAGATAACACCCAATATCGATTATATTAATCCTTTGATGCTCCTTAATTTTATTCTCGATTGAGGAGCTGGGTCCAAAAAGAATTTTTTACTTTCACTTACCTATATTTTTTTTTGTTCGGTACCCCTACCTGGCCATGTGTGGCATACGGGGGGTTACTCTACAGGTGTAACCGACCTATTCTAACCATGGTGGGAGGGTCGAGATTTATTCCGTGGGGCCTCCACGAAATAAAAGTGAACCCTCCCAGGGCGGATTCGAACCGCCGCCGTTCGGCTCGAGCGTGCAACAACGGGTCGCGCTCCTACACGCTCGGCTATCCCGGCCCTCACTTACCTATATATGAAATATATAGTAAGTGGAAGTATTGCGATCGTGAAAAATTTCGACTTCCGGTTTTCACCGGAAATACACGTTTTGGGACCCCCTGAGTCGAAATGACCAAGTCCCGCAAAATGGTCTGTGTGTGTGTGTGAACAGACTAGCTCAAAAACTATAAACCGTGGGAACCTGAAATTGGGTATTTAGTGTAGGTATATGCCCGCGATGTGACAGCAAAAATTTCATCAAAATTGCTTAAAGGAAGGGGGTACTTTATTTAATAACTTTTTAGGTTTTTTTCGATTTTCTCAAAAACGGCTCTAACGATTTTGATTAAACTGAGTATTTGATCTATTTATATGCCCGAGATATGACTGTAAAAATTTCATCAAAATTGATTAACCGGAGGGGGGACTTTACTTAATAAATTTTGTATCATTTTCACGTGTTTTTTTTATTTACTCAAAAACGGCATTAACGATTTTGATCAAACTGGGTATATGTTGTATGTATATGCCCGAGATATGACTGTAAAAATTTCATCAAAATTGATCAACCGCAGGTGGCACTTTACTTAATTTATACACTTTATTTCATGACTTTTTTTCCAATTTTTAACTTTTTTTCGATTATCTCAAAAACGGCTTTAACGATTTTTATCAAATTCGTCATGTTTAATGAAAATTAAGTTTTCTTCAATATCAGGTAAGCTTTATCATTATTAAAATGTTCTGAGGGGGCTTCTTTTTTGGGGGGGGGCTTTTTTGTTTGTTTGTTTCTTATAAAGTACCTTTGTTTTTGTTTGGATGGAAAAATTAACTGTCTCTCGTTACGCCTAAAAATAAGAAATGGCTAAATATGAGATATGATAAAAATAAATAAAACATAAAGAGGAGAAAAAAAGAAAAATATTCACAAAACTCGTTAAGCCCACGCATACGGAGTACGCCTTTAATGACAGAACATTGTTCATAATTAAAGCCGTTCTGTTCTTTTGAGAAGTGGCAATTAACAAAACGCATTAATTTCTAATCTAAGTAAGTTGGTAAGTGAAAGTAGTGTGTTGCGAGCACGCACCAGATTTTTTTTTTTGTCCCGCAAAAAAAGATGACGGCCGGCTACAGTAAACAAGGTATTTCGATCGCGCCCTACCTTAGTTTAGTTCGGGTTAACAAGAGTTGCCGAGCATATGTAGTCGAGATAACTTTCTCTAAATTTAAATATCTTAATTTTTTTGTTATTTAAATATTAGCTATTGCCTTTATCAAAATAAGGTTATTCCGAGTATCTAACCATCCCTAGATCTTATTTTTATTTCAAGAAAGGTTTCTTTCAATAACATTAAAGGATATTTTTTAATTCAATCAACACAGGAATAAGAAAAATCTGGTGCGGTTTGCGCATCACACAACTTTCACTTACCACTCTCCATTCTTTCAATAAAAATAGACCTCATTTTTTGAAAATGGCTTACTCACGTGCCAACGGAAAGAGAACACAGAACTTTTTTCCTCAATGACAATAGTTTTTTATTTTGCCAAGTGGATACAGCCGTCAGTAATTCATACAGTTGCGTACCAAGAATGAAGTTGGCTCCATTTACTCATGGGACTCGGTAAAGGATTCACCCAAAGCTGCAGATAGCATGCATGTGCGGATTCAGCCCTAAATTTGGGTGGGGAGGGGTCGCGACTTGTCTGATATTAAAGAATACTTAATTCTCATTAAACATGACGAGTTTGATCAAAATGGTTAGAGCCGTTTTTGAGTAGGTAAATAAAAATAACACGTGTAAATGAGACAAAATTTAGTAAATAAAGTGCCCCCTCAGTTTGATCATTCTTGATGAAATTTTTGCTGCCACAACGCGGGCATGTATATACCTTTTATACCAAATTTCAGGTTCGTACAATTTATAGTTTTTGAGCTGGTCTCTTCACATACACACAGACACACCCTCACACAGACAATTTCGCGGGACTTGGTTATTTGGACTCAGGGGACCCCAAATCGTGTATTTCCGTTGAAAACCGAAGGTGGAAATTTTTCACGATCGCAATACTTTCCCTTACTTTGTATTTCATATACAGGTAAGCGAAAGTAAAAATGTATACAGTAAACCCTCGATATAGCGAACTGGTAGGGGGTTTGATATTCATAGTTCGCTATATGGAGGTTCGTTATAACCGAGGATTCTTTTTTTTTTATCTTTTTTTTAGCCAATGGCCGCAATAATTTGATCATATTTTGAAGGAAATTCATTCATTAGAACTAGTTAAATTAAAACGCATGTATGTAATTTATTTTTTGTTAAACTACATATGTATTAAATAAACAACGAGATTCACTAATTTACCTGCCAAGTTCACTTGAGAGTTCTTTAGCGTTAGCTTATTATTCGAATAATACAGAATGGTTAATAAGAGGGTCTGAGATTGGTATTTGAGATCTCATTTGTTTAAAGCAATTTATCAATTTTTTTCCAAATATTTATGATTCGTTTATTTGATGCTGAAGTTAATCCTTGGGCTGCGGTTGTATCTATTTTATCTTTGCTTTTTATAATGGTTGACAATGTTGATTTGTGAATTCCATATTTTTCTGCGATGATTTTCTTACTTAGAATTTCCGATTCAATATCCAGGAGAATTTTTAATTTTTCCTCGATCGATAAGGATTTACGTTTGTGACACACGTCTAACAACGAACTCATTGTGGATTTAAAAAAAAAAAACAGTATAAACGACTACAGAACACTGATTCCAATAATACAGAACTCCAAACAGAACTGAGCTAGTTTTGAGAAAAAAGTCAATGGAATCAGAGAGAGAGAGAGAGAGAGCTAAAGGAAATCGGATTAGTTAAGAGTAAAAAAACACCTCAATTCTAGAAACTGGTGTACTTCGTCTTCCCGCGCTCATTCTACGTAATATAGTAAAAAAAAAAAAATAATAATAAAAATTCTAGCAGTTCGTTATAACAGAATATAATAATTCTCAGGCATCAAATATAGTTCGTAGTTCGCAATAACCGAGGGATTTCGCTATAACGAGGGGTTCAGCAGAAATATAATGGTAATTTTGGGGGGATAGTATTTTGGTTCGCTATATCGAGGTGTTCGTTATATCCGAGTTCGTAATAATGAGGGTTTACTGTATTAGAACATGATCGATCGGATTGAGGAAAGGGAATAAAAGGTTTAAGAAATAGTATTGTTAAACTTCTGTGGATTAAACAATATTTATTCAAAGAAGAATAACAATAGTCATGCCACACGAATTATAACAACAGAAATATTAGAACAGGTTACAAAAATTATCACTTTGTAACGCATTAACAATCATGTGGCTTGAGCTTCAGTACAAGACTAACTGTCCAGTCACTCGCTCCTTATCCATAGTCGTAAAAGGACTGGCATGGAATCTTCTAGTCCTGCGTGGATTGTACTCGTACATCTTAGTCAAAAACACTTGTTATGACGGTTTGTTCTGACTGTTAGTTCGTCCCAACAAAAGGTCTGGGACTTTTAAACCATATGTTTTTTAAACGTTACAGTATTTATTAGAATCAAAGTACCTATAATTATCTAATAACTTTATTACAATCCACTGATGATTAAATTAAATGTTTATATTTTTGTATCTGTCCTGACCCATTCAAAACTTAAAGATGAATAAATATCAATAGTTTTTCGATCACTAGTTGTAATGATTCAACAGGAGAATTTAGACGGCTACACAATGCAGAATTGCGTAAACTGTACCCGGTAAACGTCATCGACGAACGAATACCTAAAAGATTGATAAACGCTTTGTCATCTGGAAAAAGTCAGAGAGGTAGTCCTCGGCGAAGGTGGGAGATTGGGTGAGGGCTGATCTTGTCGAGTTGGCACTGGACGGTGAGAAGTGGATGGAGGTGTGTAGGGATCGATTGGTGCCTGCGGGTTCTTTAAACATTTATCGATTGGTGCCTGCGGGTTCTTTAAACATTTATCGATTGGTGCCTGCGGGTTCTTTAAACATTTATCGATTGGTGCCTGCGGGTTCTTTAAACATTTATCGATTGGTGCCTGCGGGTTCTTTAAACATTTATCGATTGGTGCCAGCGGGTTCTTTAAACATTTATCGATTGGTGCCTGCGGGTTCTTTAAACATTTATCGATTGGTGCCTGCGGGTTCTTTAAACATTTATCGATTGGTGCCTGCGGGTTCTTTAAACATTTATCGATTGGTGCCTGCGGGTTCTTTAAACATTTATCGATTGGTGCCTGCGGGTTCTTTAAACATTTATCGATTGGTGCCTGCGGGTTCTTTAAACATTTATCGATTGGTGCCTGCGGGTTCTTTAAACATTTATCGATTGGTGCCTGCGGGTTCTTTAAACATTTATCGATTGGTGCCTGCGGGTTCTTTAAACATTTATCGATTGGTGCCTGCGGGTTCTTTAAACATTTATCGATTGGTGCCTGCGGGTTCTTTAAACATTTATCGATTGGTGCCTGCGGGTTCTTTAAACATTTATCGATTGGTGCCTGCGGGTTCTTTAAACATTTATCGATTGGTGCCTGCGGGTTCTTTAAACATTTATCGATTGGTGCCTGCGGGTTCTTTAAACATTTATCGATTGGTGCCTGCGGGTTCTTTAAACATTTATCGATTGGTGCCTGCGGGTTCTTTAAACATTTATCGATTGGTGCCTGCGGGTTCTTTAAACATTTATCGATTGGTGCCTGCGGGTTCTTTAAACATTTTCTCTTTTCTATTCATTACTTGTAAGTTTTTGGATTAATAAACTTAAAGGCAGAGAAAGTTTCGACGAGCTGTTGAAAATTCGTAATACGAGGGTTATTCAATAAGTAAAGAGACAAATTCTATAACTTTAAAACTATTCAATGAATGTGTACTTGAATGTTTGAATGTACCCCTTTTCAGGGGTGTTAGTTGGCAACCTTGGGATATCAGCTGTTTCATCATTTTATGTCAACATAACATCAAAATTTTTAATTCACCATGGCAAGTCCACTAGAAGATTGCACCTTAGAAGAGCAGCGCTTTTTTTGAAAGAATAGTGACCAGCGACGATGTCTGGATCTATCACTACGACCTGAGACCAAAAGGCAGAGTATGGAGTGGAAACACACTAACTCTCAAGTTCGCAAAAAATTCAAGGTTCAACCTTCCGCCGGTAAAGTGATGCTGACCATCTTTTGGGACTCACAGGGTCCAGTCTATTGCGATTTCCTTGAAGATCAGCGAACTATCAGTAGCCAATACTACCGTGAGATGCTAGGACACAAAGTTAGACCAGCTATCAGGACCAAACGCCGCACACAGGGGTATTTGACCCATAAAGCTGGCCAAAACTATTTCCTTCCATTTTATTAATTCAAAAGTCCTCAAAATGGCTTCTATATTTGTAATAGACATTAAAAATGTTTTTTTAGCAGTTAAAAAAAATACTCTAAGGAGAAAATTTTCATAAAATTAATTTTTACATAAATCCACCGACTGTGAAATAGGCATTTATGGGTTTACAATTTATGTTCATATTATTTTCACTTTATGCATTGAACCCATGAAATATGCTTGTAACTAATTAAAGATTTATTATAATTTATCTATTACTATTATTTTAAAAAAATGAAAATAGTGTAAAATAGGTGAATATAAAAAGTTATGGTGATAAAGAAAAACAATGTGTTTTCCTAATTCATTAAGAGTTGTTTAATACCTCTTAGAAACACAACTTATATCCCAGGAAGAAACGCACCAACCTTTCTTAAAAATGCATATTAAATTTAATTATTCATTATTCACTTTCCTCGTCACTTAATGAAGTTTCGGAATCACCACTATCGGTTAAGTTGGTTGGGGGAGACAACATTTCTAAAGTTTCATTACAAAACCTGATACCTTTTTTCTTGAACTTCTCATACCTGTGATAACTGGATCTGATGTCAATATTAATCTATTAATTACATCCAGATTGCACTCTATCCGGTAAAATTTTCTGGTCTTATTTTCTCTATAAACCCGGAAATGGTTATTTCAAGTTTCTGCTGCTTCCTCATAAAAGACCAATATGAAGTAGAGGGCTTTTTATCACTTCAAAACCATCTCTTAAAATTTTGTGAACAGATGGTATCATAGCATACCATTGATAAATCCGTTGTAAATTTTAAAGTAACAAATGATTTTTCAGAGCGTCCACCAGATCTTGAGCTTTTAATTGATATCGTCCCACTTAGCCATTTCTTGTTGCTGTTTCAAAAACATTTCTTTTCCTTGAAGAAGCATTCCATCTTACTTAGAAATCATGCCTCAAAATTAATCATTTATGTTTTAGCTGTTTCACCTGCTCTAGGCTATTAGCTAGGCAATATTTCCCAATGAGAAAAGACTACGAAAATTCCTTATTTTTTTTTTAAAGCTAATGCTTTCGACTTTAAAAATATGTAATAATATTATTATTATTCCAGAAGATCCTAAAATATAAATAAATGAAAATATAACAAAATTGAATTTTTTATATTATTTAATGAAATTGACATTTTAGTAATAAAAAATTATAAGTCTCCGAATCGCAGATATTCGCAGAATTTTTTTCAAGAAACATAATCAACGATAATTATACATTATCATAAAAAATATTTCGTTGCCCAGAAATGCCCAGAAGTATAACTTTTTAACCTTCAAATTTAATTTTTAGCTCTAAAATATACCTACCAAAAAAACAAAAAGATATTGATACTAGTATTGAATACAAAAAAATTATAACTATGTGAATAACAAGTACAAGCCTTGCCTCGAACTATCCATCATATGATAACGCCGATACTTCAGTAAGAACAAAGAAAATTAATATATTTTGTAGAACAATACTTATGAGCACAGACGAGTTAAAGGATAAGGTCAGATTTGAATTAGAATAGCCGCCGGATTAAGGGCCTGGAAGAGATAAGAATCATGTTGCATGATCCCACAAGTCCTCTACTTCACCTTCGAGTCATTATTTACCAGAAATTTCAAACTTCAAAAAATGGGTTTTGGCCAGCTTTTAGGGCCAAATACCCCTGTGTGCGCTGTGGACTCTTGTCAAAAGGAGTCATTCTTCAGCACGATAACGCCCGCCCTCATACAGCCCAGCTGACCAGTGATAAGCTTCAAGAATTGGGTTGGGAGGTCTTACCTCATCCTGCCTACAGTCCCGACCTCGCCCATCTGATTTTTACCTGGACCACTCAAAGACGCCCTACGTGGAAAAAGATTTGCTAACAATGAGGAAGTTAAGGAAGTGGTGCAAAAGTGGCTTCGGGGTAAATCAAAAGAATTCTTCGCCAAGGGATTAGGAAGCTGCAAGAAAGATGGGACAAGTGCATAACTGTGGGGGGTGATTATGTTGAAAAATAGCCTTAATTTTGAAAGATTGAAATAAACCGTTTTTGAGCTGTAGCCATTTGTCTCTTTACTTATTGAATGACGTTCGTACATGTAAATAAATAATTACAGATGGTTGGGCATGCCGAAACGCGTTTGTCTGATATCTCCGAGAAGGAAGTAGGTCTACACGATTACTTGTAAGATCGATCTCTTTCATGGCCTTTACACCCTTGAATTTAATAGTATGTAGAATCTGTCATTTTAGTTAATGGCACTTGAACTATCATTCGGTAAAACATGGTTTTCTCTAATACTTTTGGTAGCTTTAATTGATCGAAAACTTTAAGTTAGGTGTGGAGACAAAAATGTGATAGTAACAAGCAGGGATGTGCCACGTAAATTACATCAAGTCGGAAAACGTAATGAAAGCATTCATTTCATGCAAAATTCTTTACGCTGAACAGTATTCCTTACCTAGAGTTAAGACCAATTAGCCTCCTCCCAATATACTCCAAACTGACTGAAAAATTAATGCACAAAAGATTAGTTGACATACTAACAGTCCAAAAAGTGTCAGCTGACCACCGATTCGGCTTTCGTACTTACCACTTAACAACATATCTATTACACAGAGTTACTGACTACATTGCAAGAGCTCTAGAACAAAAACTATATGCAACTGGATAATATTGGACGTCAAGCGTTTGACAAAGTCTGGCACCGGGGTCTTCGTTTTTTTGGTTTTTGGTCGGACACTAGCATTTTATTTATAAAAAAAAAAAAAAAAAGTGTGATTTAAGATTGGATATTAGTCTAATTTTCAATTTTGACGACTTTTTAAGAAAGAAATAAGACTATACTAATGTATTTTCCATCATTGCTTAGAACCTTCCTTTAATTAAGTGTCCAAATTATTCTGAGTAACGGATCCAGTAATTTTCTAAAAGGGCGTTGGCAATTAACATTTTTTTCCAACTGTTTTTTATCTCTCGGATGTTTGAAACAGGGGCATATTTAAGGTGGCCTCTTTAAAATAAATCAGTACCTATTATCAAGAAAACATTAAGTATCATCTTGAAATTATCAAAATGGCTAACAATTATATTCATTAGTATTTGTAGCAGTAACAGAACTCCAAAAACAATATCCTGTCTTCATTAAGTATGATACGACGGAAGTAGAGGAATTTTAAATCTACAAAAACCATTAATAAAATAAGCAACTATCTTACATTCGATGAAAATGGAAAAACACAGCGAAAGAAAGGGTGTTGCTAGGTAATGAATGCAGCCCATTGATCTATTTTCTTAGGCGCGGTGTTATGTAACGTAAACAGACTAGGTCTGAGTATTGAGCATTGACACAGAACTTGGCAAGTATTAACTAGTTACCCTTGAATCTGATTAATACACTTCAAATATGATAATATGTACATTATGTATCACAGATTATTCAACAAATGTCTGCGATTGTAAGATGGATTTTTTTTATTTTTTTTTTTTTATGTCTTCTAATATGAGGTAAGAGTAGTAGCTCAGTACTTAATACATTTAGATTCCAACGGTTCCAATAGATGCCAACAATCGTTCTCTACACTCCTCCATTCGTCGCCTCCCTTCTGAACTTAACCCCACAAGATCAGCCCTCAAGGCATGGACGCAACTAGCACCAAATTATTGGGGGGACGGCTCAATATTTTCCTAGATGGTGTAGACGGAAATTCGAGGGGCTAAAAGTTTAAATAATAAAACCTAAAAATAACTTTTAGGACATTTGATTCATCCTCCAGCGCTTTATTTTAAAGGTATTTATAGTCTCTTAAAACTTGTCAATTTACGCATCAGTTATAAATTAAATAAGGAGTTGTTAAGGCTTAAAGTTGAAGGATGTGGGCCAAAATTTCTTGATTGAATTTTATCCAAGTTTTTCTTCTGAGCCTTATCCCACTAATATCATTTCTTTCCATCAACTTCTATAAGCTTCATCGAATTGATGGAAAGTAGGATCAAGCTGCTTGGTTTCAAAAAGAAATGTAGAGCAATAAAACAAAACAGTTCGAGCTGAAATAAAAAATATATAATTCATCAAATATACAATAGGCCTGACTAGCTTTTAACAATAGAGTGTGCTGAAATTAACTAATATTTTATAATTATATTTTATTAGTTAAACTCGGATAAATTCGTCAAATCGCATTTTTATTTAATTTTTTACATTGGGGCCTCTCCGGCCAAAATATTGGGGGGGGGGGACGCGTAATCCTTCAACCTTCGCCTTGGCCAACCCTTCGGACTTTTTCGCTTAGCAATCTTTAAGGTAATCGTGCACAACTAAAACTCGCAATTTCACAGACTCACTTTAAGACCGGGCCTAACCTAAGGTTAGACGCACTTCCGTGACGGGTGGTGGCTCAGGAATGCTTGGATTATGCCAAATGCGCGCAGAGGGAGCGAAAGTTGGGACGGACCTCCAAGGTACATCCCTGCTCGTAATCGGCTAAATCCCTACTTTCCTAGGCCACCTTACCTAACACCACGACACGGGGCTGCGTCCAAACAACGCCCGGCCTAAAACTACTTTACCTCGCCCTGCTCACGCCGCACAGTGGTTGAAAGGCGGAAAAAACCCATTTTTTGAAGGTATTGGAATATTCTTTTTCTTTTCAATATTAATTAATAGAATAGTTACCTGACACATTCCATCAATTTATTCGGATATATTCTGATTTTTAAACTTGTTAGGACCCTTTGAAAATCAATCATTGAAAAGGTTTATTTTTCAACGGAAATTTTATAGCACTATAATAATTTTTTCAACTCGCATTTTTGTTTCTTAGAGCGATTTTCCTTCATAATCATGAAAAGCGATCTCACATATTACACTAGCATAAAAATGATGCTCTTTGGTCTATGTTTTAACCCAGAAATAAAATCCCGAATAAATGCAATCAAATTAAGACAAAACATTTTTTTGGTAATCCATATTTTTCAAGCGCAGCCGAGCGCAGTTTTAAAATCCATTTTTTTAAGAAGAAGATACATTCAAGGAAATATTAAAACATATTCTAGCTGCGTCCACCTGCGTCTGTACATGTGGGATTTTTTTTTTTATTGAAATACCTAAGCTATTTCGTGCAGTTTATTCGCTATGGAGCTTGTGCTTCGAATTAGGATATTACTAATCGTTTAGTAAAACATCATGCCTTACTTACCAGGTCTGTAGCATCATTTATAAAGTCAGTCTGAATCGTTGTTAGGTCCATAATAAATCAACTTTTTCACCTACCGTGATTTTAGAATGAATTTGGAAATTATTAATAATAAGTTTATTAACATGACCTCCGATAACTTAAAGGCTTCGGCACTTTTAATTTTTAAGCATCTATTTGATTTTAGAAGATTGGTATTAAAAAAAAAGGTTCAGCTATTATTTAGCGTGAATGAGGGAAATAAATTTTCACAGATAGAGTTGCAGTTATTAAACCTATATTGAACAGTCAATCCCACCATCTCCTATCAAAATTATATTAAAGTCGGATGATCCCAATCTTATATTTTAATATGATATTCATTTAATAGTTAAGAATTAAAACATAACGACAAAAATGATTGATAGTTCCTATGTATGATTTTTTTTTTTTTTTTTTTACCTATCTTGAGTGTTTTCATGAAATAAAATTATATTGCAAGTACTATCATAAATTACTACCATAAGTACCATAAGTACTATCATATATTACTAGCATAAAACAGCAAAAGTGTTTAAACTAGCCGATTTCGAGTCGAAAATTGATGTATAATTTTTTTTCTATTTTCCTTACACTGACGGTTAATCCGAATAGCCGGTTAAGCGGGGCTCGAACCTATACATTTTATAGGAAATTCAATCGTGGTTATGATAATATCAACTTTATTTTTTTGCGGCTCACAGATCGGGTTTGACAAGGTTTTTTCCGAAAATAGTCGATTTTCAACCACTGTGCGCCGGGCTAAAGTTAAGACGCAGCACCTCGACCTGAAATGAAGAGACCCAGGAAAGTCGGGATTAAACTAACTGGGCGGGAGAGGGGGAGGGGCAGCGAAAGTTGGGACGCAGTTCTATTGAAAGCTGCGGACATGTAGGTAGAATGGCTAAGTTATATGCAGATTCATAAATTAGTTTTGGAATCATATTCCGAAAATCATAAAGATCAATTAGTAACAACATTTAGCTTGGTTCGCAGCTTTCAATAGAACCGCGTCCAAACTTTCGCTCCCATTGCGCGAAGTCGGCTTAATCTCTTCCTTCTTAAGACACCTGACGTCACATCACGTAATCTGCGTCAGGAACACAAACCTCCGCAGCTTACGGTGGCTCTAAAACTGCGTCACCTCACTCTGCGGCTCAACATTCGCACTTTTCATACAATTATTTTTAACATATTATCATGTAAAATAAAAAGCCATGTACATTATTATCTTGTACTATAAAAAGCCAAATATGTTGTAATATATTTATTTATAAACATGTAACAAAACCTTGTAAATATATAAGAACAAATATCATGAAATTTATCAAAATAATATATTACATAGGGATGCGACATCGATGTCGATGTTTTTAACATGATGTTACGTAGCCGATGTTTTCCGACTATCGATGTTTGTGGGCTGATGTTAACATCAGCCCAGATGTTTTTAGTATTAAGCTTTTTTTTTTTTTTTTTTTTTTTTTTCAGTATTAACAAAGTTCTTTTTAACATCGATGTTATGTACAAAAACAAATATGCTCTTAACATCGATGTTTTAACGATAACAAAGTTGTTTTTAACATTGATATTTTTGTCTAAAACATCGATGTTAAAACATATTTGTTTTTGCAGAAAAACAAATATGTTTTTCCATCGATCTTTTGGACAATAAACATTAATTTGTATGCTCTTAACATCCATGTTTGAAACATCGATGTTCTAAAAATAAAAAGTGGTTTTTAACATCAATGACAAAAACAAATATGTTTTAACATCGAAGTTTGGGACAAAAAGCATCAATATATATGCTCTTAACATGTTTTAACAATATCCAAGTTGTTTTTAACATCGATGTTATATACACTAACAAATATGCTCTTAACATCGAATTTTTAACTATAAAAGAGTTGTTTTTAACATCGATGTTTGATTGTGACAAAAACGAAAATGTTTTATCATCGATGTTTCGGACAAAAAACATCAATATATATATGCTCTTAACATCGATGTTTCGGACAACATCAAATATATTTTAACATCGATGTTTTCTCCAATACATCGATGTTAAAACATATTTGTTTTGTGCAGAAAAAATCGATGTTTTAAAAAAATTTATGACAATACGATATTAAAAAATTTAACATCTAACAGTCTAAATAAGATATTTTCGAAAATTACGGCCTCGGAAAAATTTGGGCTTTCCCAATATTACTTCGAAATAGGACGTTAACCATAGTCTTTTCGTGGTATTCCTACAAGATGCGCAAACCTGCACAATTTTCAAAGTATTAATGAATTTTGAAAGAGCATATTTGTTTTTGTATATTACATCGATGTTAAAAAATATTTGATGTCTAAAACATCGATGTTAAGAGCCTATTAATAGATGTTTTTTGTCCAAAACATCGATGTAGAAACATATTTGTTTTTGTATATAACATCGATGCTAAAATCAACTTGGATACTGTTAAAACATCGATGTTAAAAACAACTTGGATATTGTCAAAACATCGATGTTAAAACATATTTGTTTTTGCCGAAAACATCGATGTTAAAAACAACTTTTTATTGTTAAAACATTAATGATTTTAACATAGATGTTGACAGCATATATATTGATGTTTTTCGTCCTAAACATCGATGTTAAAACATTTTCGTTTTTGTCAAAATCAAACAGAGATATTAAAACATCTTTGTTTTTGTCAAATACATCGATGTTAATAACTTATTTTTTCAAAACATCGAAGTTTTCTGTAAAAACAAATATGTATTATCATTGATGTTTTGGACAAAAACATCGATGTTAAAAACAACTTTGTTATAGTTAAAAATTCGATGTTAAGAGCATATTTGTTTTTGTATATAACATCGATGTTGAAAAAAAACTAGATATTTTTAAAACATCGATGTTAAAACATATTTGTTTTTGTCCATAACGTCGAAGTTAAAACATATTTGGTTTTGCCGAACACATCGATGTTAAAACATTTTCGTTTTTGTCACAATAAAACATCGATATTAAAACATATTTGTTCTTGTCAATAACACCGATGTTAAAAACAATTTTTTTTTAAAACATGGATGTTCTCTGTAAAAACAAATATGTATTAACGTAGTATCAATGTTAAAAACAACTTTGTTATAGTTAATAATTCGATGTTAAGAGCGTATTTGTTAGTGTATATAACATCGATGTTAAAAAAAACTTGGTTATTGTTAAAACATCGATGTTAAAAAATATTTGATGTTGTCTAAAACCTCGATGTTAAGAGCATATATATTGATGTTTTTTGTCCCAAAATTCGATGTTAACATATTTGTTTTTGTCATTGATGTGAAAAAACACTTTGTATTGTTAAAACATCGATGTAAAAACATATTTGTTTTCGTCATAACTTTGATGTTAAAAAATACTTTTTTTTTAAAACATCGATGTTTTCTGCAAAACAAATATGATTTTACATCGATGATTTGAACAAAAACATCGATGTTAAAATATATTTGATGTTGTCCAAAACATCGACGTTAAGAGCACATATATTGATTTCTTTCTTGGTTATTGTTAAAACATCGATGTTAAAAAATATTTGATGTTGCCTAAAACCTCGATGTTAAGAGCATATATATTGATGTTTTTTGTCCCAAAATTCGATGTTAACATATTTGTTTTTGTCATTGATGTGAAAAAACACTTTGTATTGTTAAAACATCGATGTAAAAACATATTTGTTTTCGTCATAACTTTGATGTTAAAAAATACTTTTTTTTTAAAACATCGATGTTTTCTGCAAAACAAATATGATTTTACATCGATGATTTGAACAAAAACATCGATGTTAAAATATATTTGATGTTGTCCAAAACATCGACGTTAAGAGCACATATATTGATTTCTTTTTGTCCAAAACATTGATGTTAAAAACAACTTTTTATTGTGAAAAACATGTTTTAACATCAATGAGGTTAAGAGAATATATATTAACATTTTTTGTCCAAAACATCGATGTTAAAACATTTTTGTTTTTGTCCAAAACATCGATGTTAAAAACAACTTTTTTTAAAACACTGATGTTTTCTGCAAAAACAAATATGTTTTAACAATAAAAAGTAGTTTTTAACATCGATGTTTAGCTATAATTAAGAGGTTTAGGTCCTAACAGTTGAATAATTAATAAATGATTATGTAAAACCAACTATGTAGAAAACATCGATGTTTTTATATATTAATAATGAAAAATAAACATGCTTTACACTTAAACATCGATTTAAATACTTTTGGGCACTAATATGTTAATGTTTAAAGAAGGTATAAATTAAAAAACATCGATGTCGAAAATCATCGATGTTCTTGAACATTGATGTTTTGTGGTCGATGTTTAATCGACACCGATGTTTTGATTGTAAAACATCGATGTTCAAAACATCGATGTTTTGCCTTCGATGTCGCATCTCTAATATTAGGTAATTATCTACAATTTAGGTATTATCTATATTAGGTATATTTTTTGAGTTCAGATACATATATATTTATGTATATATATAAAATCATAGAATTTACAGATATGATATGAAAATATTATGAATAGTTATATATGCAGATGGATACTTGAAGAATTAAAAACCGGAAGTTTTTTGGGTGATCATGGACTTCCAAAAAATGTAAAAAAAAGCGTTTTTCAGAAAATTATAGCTTGCGCTTGTTTTGGAACTACACGTAATATATTGTAACACTATTGTGGGTTTAAATAATCTGCATTAGAAGAAAACAACACTTCACAATGTCACACAAACTATAAAAACTGAAACAATCAACAATGTTACAAAACGTATCAACTTGAAACGATACAGTAACACAAAAATAACCACGTGATTCAAGCTATATAGCAAGACTAACTCTCCAGTCCATCGCTCTTTATATTTAGTCTGAATCAGAACAGTCTAGAAGGTTCCCAACAAGCGGAGAAGATTCTCGAACAGTCACGAACAGGTACTAAAACAGTTTGTAACTGTTCCAAAAGAAGTCAAGAACTCTTTTCGATCATATTTTTTGTGTTTCACGTTACAATATAATTAAAGGATTTTAATAGGTTAAAAGATGGTCAGGATTTTCAGTTACAATGATATTTATTATGATAAGCCAACGTTTCGATCCAACTTGTGGATCTTCATCAGGGCTAAAAGAAAACAAATATATGAGTATCTATGCTAGAGGGTGACAATAAATGAATACATTACAGAACTGATAATAATATAAAAGATGGTGTATACATGAATATTAAAATAAGAGGCTGGTTAACAAGATAAAATAGAATCTGATATTTACCTACTGAGTCCAGGTGGATACTAAGACTAAAGGTAAATATTTTTTGTATTGTATGCTTCTTTCTGTATATTTTCCAAATTTGTATGCATTGTTACATTATGTATTATCTCATTTTTATGTTATTATTCAGTCCAGACACAACTATTTGTATACAGTACCATATATTTTGTTAGTTTTTAAATATTTTTGTTCACTCAGTTGTCATGTGCCTTCACTTCAAAAGCGTTGGATTTCCCCGCCATAAACCTTTGAAGTCGGCAAACTAACCCCCTACCACTACCTCTCACCTTATTTTTACCTTTAGTCTTAGTATCCACCTGGACTCAGTAGGTAAATATCAGATTCTATTTTATCTTGTTAACCAGCCTCTTATTTTAATATTCATGTATACACCATCTTTTATATTATTATCAGTTCTGTAATGTATCCATTTATTGTCACCCTCTAGCATAGATACTCATATATTTGTTTTCTTTTAGCCCTGATGAAGATCCACAAGTTGGATCGAAACGTTGGCTTACCATAATAAATATCATTGTAACTGAAAATCCTGACCATCTTTTAACCTATCGTAATTGAAGAACAGTTGACCATCTCTCATCTCTAAAGGATTTTAAAAGAAAAATTGTAAATATTAAAAACAAATGTGAATATGCACAATCAAATATGTGAATTCGAATGTGTCCACTAGTAAAATTGAAAATAAGTAAGAGATTTTCAATTTTGTCTACAAGATTTCACATATTGTGTCGTGAATTCTCCAGCCCATCGCTCCTTATATTTAGTCTAAATCGGAAGTATCTAGAAAGTTCCCGACAAGCGTAGAAGATACTCGAGCAGTCACAATCACGTGGTAGAACAGTTTTTTCCAACAAAAAGTCTAGAATCTTTTCAATTATAGGTTTTTTTTTTTAAGTTACAATATTAATGACAATGAATTAACCAACAATCGGTCAAATTTTGCATACTAGCGGTATATTTCAGCTCGTATTTTGATTTAATTTATTTTCATTAATTAGAATATAGCAAACCCCTAATATACAATCTTCCATTCCAATGGTTCATAAATAGAGTAAAATCGTCGGTCATGGTGATAGAATAGAATAATACATAAAATCGTTTATTACAATAAAAACAGTAACAATATACAAAATATGCAATATTAACAAAGATAAAATTGAACGAATTTTGATACGGTTTCCACAATCTGACAGGATACGTAAAGAAATATAACATACAATAAATATATAGGCACACATTATGTGATACTACTAAATAGTAAAGAAAACAGATATTATTTGCACTATTATGCGAATTCTGATAACAATAATTTCTTTTTAAACTCTAAACGCCTCTTTTACATAATAATACATTTTCTTCAGTTTATTTTAGTTGAACAATGCTACGAATTAGTTTTTATTGACCACCAAAGGTATATAAACAGATTTTTATTGGTTTTAAGGGTCACATACGTCTACTAAGAAGGAGTTGGCTACTTTTTATAGTATAATAAAACTACATACAATCCAAGATAAAATAACTACTGAAATCTAATAAAGCAAATCTGTGGCATACACCACTTTCACTTTCCAACTTACTTAGATAAGAAAGTGACGTGTTTTGATAAATGTGTATGGTAAACGCCATTCCTCAAATTCATAGCATAGCATTATACTCCATCGCGTCTGATTTTGTAATTCTCTCTGTTTATTTAATTGAGGTGATACAGCAGCTAGACGAATAAAATGGACGAAACGCAATCGTAAACGAATTCCAGAAAGGTTTATAAGAACGGGTCCGACTGTAAAACATCCATGGGTTGGCCGAGACGGAGGTGAGATGATTGCGTTAAGGCAGATCCATCGAAGTTGTGTGCGGACGGAGGTCGGTGGATAGAGGTATGCAGGGAGCGCGAGTTGTGTTGTCGGCATCGAACCATCAGTTCCGGTAAGAGTTTATTTATTTTTTTTTTTTTAAACAAAATTTATCTAGCAGCATTGATGATTATTTTCTTGAATGATGACCAACTCTGTTCTAAGTCGTCACTATCCCATGGGAGATCAGAATCTCCAAGGAATTTGAGACGACGCAGGGAATACGCCAGGGGTGCAGCCTAAGCCCTCTACTTTTCGTATTAGTGCTGGATCAGGCGTTAAGGAGAGCAAAACCCAGATTGCGACGTTTTCAACTAGGACATAGGAACCTATAGCCTACAGTCTACACCCACCTCGCTTTTGCTGATGACCTCGTCATATTTGCTGCGGATGACCGGGACCTACAATACAACTTGAACATCATGCAAGAAGAGCTGTCTAGCATTAACATGGATATTAATCCAGATAAGACAAAATGCATGAGAATAGGAAGACGTCCCCGCCATGTTATGAGAGTACTGAGGCTGAAAGGACAGATCTTAGAGCGGGTGCATGATTTTAAGTATTTGGGTGCCTGGATAAACGGAAGTGGCTATATCGATGGGGAGATATCACAAAGACTGGGAACAGCTGGAAGAATGTTCCACTCAATCCGGAAAGGCTTCCTCAATAAAAGAGAAGTGACGAAGAAGACAAAGATATCGGTCTACAAGTCAACGTACCTGCCCATCCTATCTTACTCCTCCGAATCATGGACCCTCACCTCAAAACACAAAAGTCAGATCCAGACAATGGAGATGAGATACTTGAGGAAGGTTGAAGGAAAGACAAGGAGAGATAGGATCCGCAATACAACTATAAGATCGAACCTCGAGGTACAGCCGGTAGAAACCATTCTAGAAGAAAATAAACTGAGATGGTTTGGGCACCTCCAAAGGATGAACATCGAAAGAACGGCAAGGATTACGTATGAGACGAGAGTTGACGGAAGAAGGCCAAGATGAAGACCACGGATCACCTGGGAAGAAAGTGTACGTGAAGCGTTCAGGAAGCGAGGACTGGACTGGAACAAGAGGAGAGAACTGGTACAAAAGAGGGATACTTGGGTAGCTCTATAGAGGGCATCCCCACACTGCACAGCGGTAGAAGGGGAAGGGATATGATGATGATGAACAAAATTTATCCATGGTATGTAATTTAGGTCTAATAATTCTCCTTTAACCTCATATACATTCGGTTTATTAAATCCATTGGCGGATCCAGGGGGGGGTGGGGCTTTGTTTGTCATTTAAAGATAGAATTTGACTTTCCTTAAAGCAAGGAAGCAACTTAAAGAACAAATAATGCGCAGAACAAGTAGAATTTTTGTTGTGGGAAAGGAACATTAAGGTAAAAAAGCTGATTAGCAGATCCAAATGAAGGTTTGTGCGGCTGCAGCCCTCCCCCTTTAGGACTGCAGCCCTCCCCCTTTAGGACTGCAGCCCCCCTTTACAATCAGCTGGATCCGCCCATGATCAAATCTAAATTTTAGAGATAATTTATAAAATTAATAAAAAGCTTTTCAAGCATTGCATAGCAGCCTATCGTAGGCAGATTGCTGAGCTGCAGCTAAAATTAAAACTACTCTTGATTGAACCAATGATTTTATTTGTTCTCTCTCTGAAATTACAGGATGGCTTTCCACTCAGCAAATCAAGAACATTAGATTTTCAATATTTCGGTCAAGGTAATATCCCGAAGCATTTTTTAAAGAAATGGAACTGGATAGAAATCCTTAACTAAACATTTAGTTCATCTTGCTCAATAAATGAAATCTAAGGAAATCTATGGAGATATAAAGTTTTAAAGCTTGAAATAATACAGATCAAATGTCTTTAACTGTGAGACAAAATGTTTATATTTTCAATGCTTTTATCACTTCAGGGAGCCAAGATAAGTTATTTTTGATCAACGATATGGTATATAAAGAAGTTTGTAGGCAAAATTACGAGTAGAATGAAGGTTTAACGAACCCAAAGGCCCGATGAAGGCCCGACATCACCAATTTAACTTTACTAAAAGTAAGGAATTAAGGTGAAGAACAAATCATTTGTAGAACAAGTAAAAATTTAGTTGTGGGTAATGAATAATATTAAAAATAATTAAGGCTTAATGAACCCGAAGCCCCAATGCCGACATCAGCAATCGCTACACACCTCCATATACCTCCCCTCCCCCCGGCCAATCCCAACTCCAAAAGATCAGCCCTCACCGAAACCTCCAACCTTCGCCTTGGCCAACCCCTCGGTCGTTCTCCAGTCGGCAAAGCGTTTATAATATACATAAGTTTTAATAATTCGTTACCTGATGGCGGAATCTCAAAATCGAAATCATTTTCATTTTCCGCACCTCGGATATCCATAATGTCGACTCCAAAATCGATTATATCGCGTAAGTAGTAATAAATCGATACCTGAGGGCGGGATCTCAAAATCGATATCATTTTCATAATCAGCACCTCAGATAACCCTATAGCCGACACCAAGATCGATTAAATCGCGTAAGAATTAATAAATCGATACCTGTGACGGCGGAATCTTAAAATCAATATAATTTTCATAATCAGCACCTCAGATAACCCTATAGCCGAGACCAAGATCGATTGTATCGCGTAAGTAGTAATGAATCAATATCTGAGGAGTAACCTTAAAATCGATATTACTTTCATAATCAGCATCCCAAATAACCTAGTAATCGATCTTAATTGATATCAGGTAATTTATTATGTGCTGACGTGATTCCCGTAAAAAGGGTTAACCCAACAATGTATACCAATATGGAGAAATCCAAAAAGAAATTTATTCCGAAATAATGAATTTAGTAGCAATTCACATCTAAATTTGTGAATTTTTCCATATTTCACATCTTTATTTGTAAATGCGGCCGAATTCACAGACTTAGATAAAAATATTCACATTTTTTGTGAATAATCACAATTTTCCCTGTGTACTTATTTTCTTTACAGAAAAATTTCTATATTTGAATAAATTCGTATTCACACTTGTAAATACGAATTTCTTTTTATCATATTCACAAATATTGTGATGTAAATAAATTTCTATTCATATTCACATTAAAATTAAGATAAAAATAAATTCGTATTCATATTTATAAATATAAATATGCCCAACTCTGCTTTAACCCACCCGCGTTTCTGGTACTATTCTCCTGTTGAATCGAACTTCCTCGGCCCAATTATCCTACGCAGTACTTTATTTTCAAAGAGCTTAAGGCGTTGCTCATCCCTTACTATAAGCCATGTTTCACATCCATAAAGAACCATCGTAAGAATTACAGTTTTTTAAATCCTAATTTTTAAGTTTGGGATAGAAGGCGTGAGCTTTTAATTTTGCTACCGAAAAATAACAAGAGTTTCCTGCCATTAAACCTAGCCATAATTTTCTCTTCAATTTCGTTTTTCCTAGTTATTCCCCTTCTACTTCAAATAATACTTTTAATATTTGATAAAGAGAGAATATTTTGTTGAAGTTGAATGGTTCCCTTTTAAACCATATTGATAGTCTCCGATAGTTTCCTCGGCGTAATCAGTGATTCCACTTGTCAGGATTGACGTAAATATTTTATAGCAGACCGGAAGTAGTGAGATCCCACGATAGTTATTAGTATCTGTCACTCTTCTCTCCACCAATTTTCTCATTCTCCCAGATCTTTTTAATCAAAAGATGTATTTTCGAAATCCCTGCTTCTCCACATGCTTTGATTATTTCGCTAGGAATATTGTCATTCCCGGCCGCTTTATAAGATTTTAACTTTCCGATAGCTATTTCGACTTCCCTCATATTCGTTTTAAACAAAATGCAGGTGCGATTTTCAATACATTTTGAACTTTATTGGCAAAAATATAAATTATGCCAGCAAGTATGAAAAACGGTCGTTTTACAGTTTATAAACGAGAAGGTAAATTAAAGAAAGAAGATAATGAAAATCTAAAATTTATTACAGTGAAACTGTTAGCCGTGAAACAAAAAGGATGATAGTTTTGACACTGTTCTAGGAAACTTTTTACAAAAAATTATACTGAAAAGTATTTTGTATAAGAGAACTAACAACATGTTTCCATTACTTAATTTATATAGGAAAAATACACTTGTTTAGATGTAAGTAGTAGGACTGACTAGAAGCCATCCAAGTGATTATTGTCCACCAAAAGGAAAACAAGATTCGACGCAATAAAAATGAGTTATTACGCTTTGATATGGAGTGACGAGAATGAGCGAGAATAAAAAAAAAAATTACAAAAAATAAATAAATAAAAATACAGAACGTTCGTCACTAAATTCATTTTTTAACCGTCTTCGAAAGAGGAGGTTACTCAATTCGATACGAATGTGCCTTTTTTTTTTTCTATATATGTCTACCGATTACTCCGAGATGGATGGACCAATTGGAACGAAACCTTTTGCATCTTGTAGAGCATTTTCCCAAGGTGATACCATTAAAAAATGTTTTTGGGTTCTTAAATTATTTAAGAAGTTATTGGGAAAAAAAATTGAGTATTTAAGTTGGATCTTTTTTTAAAAAATACCAAATCTGTTTTATATGGAATTATAGAGAGGAGAGCAAGATAGTTGTTATGACACGGCATTGGAACCTTCTGTTCGCTAAATGTCAAGAATTCCGCTCGCACACGTTGCCTTCAACGTGAACTTGCGTTCGCGTAAGTTACTTAATCATTCTTAATTTCTTATCGATTATAAAGCAGTTGTTCCACCATAACATATACATATACCAAATACACTATTTCAGGTTCAGGTAGCAAAATTACTTATTCCACGCCTTCTGTCCCGAAATTTTAAAAATCCGGTGCGGTGCGCGCATCACACAACTTTCACTTACCACTCTACTTTCTTGAGTACAGACAGATACAATTTTTGGTACTTTTCTGTTATAGTCACGCCCAGAGAAAATGTTTTTAATTTAGTTAGTACATTGCTTTAAATAAATAAAACACATGTTTTCTGAATAAAAGACTTTACATGAAATTTAATTAAATTATTTATTTTCATTTTAGTATAAACATTGGAAAAAAAATTATATGTTAGAAATTTCATTGTAAAAATCTTTAATATCTTTCAATATTTCATTAAAAGGATCTTTTTCTGCTAACCTGTGGCGCCACATAAATTCCGTTAAATAAGATTTTAAAAAATTCCTTCTAGTGCCCCTCCTTCTTTTGTTCCCCCATTTAATTTTACCTTTGAATGTTAACTTCATATCATGGTTATTTTTACATATGCTCATTTCAGGAATAATATTATGCTTTTGAAAAAACCTAACCGCAGTTTCCTCATCCAAAATATTCCTGAAAATATTTTTTAAATTATACTGATACTCAACCATATTTAATGTGATTAATTATCTAGTTAAAAGAAATGATTCGGCACGGAATTGTTTTCTCCTGACAGTGTTGCCAGTAAGCGAACAGTTGTGAAATTAACTCTTAGTTACCTCCCTAGCAACACTGGCGATAACCCTGCTTCTCCTTAAAGCAATGTACTAACTAAATTAAAAACATTTTCTCTGGGCGTGACTATAACAGAAAAGTACTCAATTTTTTTGAAAATGTCGTACTCACGTGCTACCGGAAAGCGAACACGGAACTTTTTTCCTCATTGACAGAATGTTTGTAGTTGTAAAGTGGATATAGTCGTCAGTAATTCATATAGTTGTGTACCAAGAATGAAGCTGGCTCCATTTACTCGTGGCACAAAAGGATTCACCCAAAGCTGCAGATTGCATGCGGGGGGGGGGGGGGGTTTAACCCGAAATTTGAGGGGGTCATGACTTATCTGATATTAAAAGAATTTTTGATTCTCAATGAACATGACGAGTTAGATCAAAATCGTTGGTCGTTTTTGAGTAAGTAAACAAAAACAACGTAAAAATTAGACAAATTTTATTAAGTAAAGTGCCCCCTCTGTTTGTCCAATATTGATGACATTTTGAATTTCACATCGCAGGCATATACATACATGGTATTTTGATAGTTTGACCAAAATCTTTACAGCCAATTTGGAGAAAAAACAACGTAAAAATGAGACTAACTTTATTAAATAAAGTGCCCCCTCCCCTAAACTTTATTAAATAAAGCTCCCAAATTGAAATTGTGGCTCTCACATCACGGGCATATACATATACCAAATACCCAGTTTGATTAAAATCGTTTGAGCCGTTTTTGAGTCAATAAAAAAAAAACGTGTAAAGGTCAGGCCACACATGTCCGCACCGGATCCGCATCCGTGTGTGAACGGTTACTACCTATCCTTCGTAAATGAATCAGATCCGTCCTGAGGATGCGGATGCGGTGCGGACATGTGTTATGTGTGTTATTTATGGCCTAACCTTAAACGAGACAAAATTTATTAAATAAAGTACCCCCTCTGATTGACCAATTGTGATGAAATTTTTGCAGTCACATCGCGGGCATATACATACACCAAATACCCAATTTCAGGCTCGTACGGTTTATAGTCTTAACCAATTTTCATAATTGGTTAGAGCTAGTCTGTTCAAACATACACACACATAGACCATTTCGCGGGACTTGGTCATTTGGACACATGGGACCCTAAAAGGTGTAATTCATCTGAAAACCGGAAGACTTTAGACGTAACGAGACTTTAAAATTTAGAGAACTATTCTTTAAAAGATTTAAATTAATATAATAATGTCATATGTTACATTTTGTCACTCCTTAGAACATTACTTTCATTGAATATCATTTTCTCGATAACTATAAATATAAGTGTGTTCACACTTTACATCATTGGTAAGGAGCAAGTGACCATGCCATATGCAATCAGAAACATAAGAAAACATGACTTTCCAATTCCAAAAAAAAAAAAAAAAAAAGCCAAATACCACCAAAATTTTAGAATCACCCATTTTTCAATGTCTGAAAACAATAAAAACTAACATAAAAATTCAAATAACTAACAAGATTACAAAAAGTATCATCTTGTAACGATGCAGTAACACAAAAATAACCACAAGATTCGATCCCATCCCTCCTTTTATTTAGTCTGAATAACAACGGTGTAGAAGGTTCCCAACATGCGTAGAAGATTCTCGAACAGTCACGAATAGGTATGAGAACAGTTTGTAACTGTTCCAATAGAATCTAGAACTCTAAACTAGAAATCTTTTCGATCATATGTTTTGTTTTTCAAGTTACAATATAATGAAAGGAATTTAAAAGAAAAATTGTAAATACTAAAACAAATGTGAATATTCACAATCAAATATGTGAATTGTAATGTTTTCACTAATAAAATTGAAAATAAGTAAGATTTCACATATTGTGTTGTGATTTTTTTAAGCTAATTATTTCAAAATAGATTTAAAAAGTTTCCTTTCAAATTTATACATAGGGTAACTGTACCAATAGTTGACAGGTTAGGAAAAAAATATTAGGTTATTGACACTGTTTACTAAAATATTGATGTTAGGTTAATCTTTGTTATGAATTTATGAATCTAGAAAACTGGGAATACAATATCCACATTTACGGTTTTTATAAAAAATGATTTCTTTGAACCTTCTAAAATGTGCCAATAGTTGACACATCAAAATGGAAAGGTTTGGAATGTTGACATTTATTGTGCCAATAGTTGACACACATTATTTTTAATTTCCCAAGGAAAATATTATAAGGTAATAAGGACTGCAATAAAAGTTAATAATTTTTTATTTATAAACTATTCAAAATTGAAACAAAACATATAATATTTCCACAATTTAATTACTTCATACACTAAAACTTAATAGACAAAAGAAAAAATATTAAACTGAAAAATGAGATTATCAAATTAAGAATAATACAGATACCATATAAAATCAATCATTTTAAATTAATCTACCTCAAGTGGGAAACTAAAATGGTACCTTTGCTGTCCATTAAAGATAAAAACTTAGGGCATAAGTATCGCGGATATAGTATCACATGATGGGACTGTGCAACATGTATCGGTGTTAATAAAACTTGTTTTCATCCGATTGCATGGTTGTAAAAGTAAAACCAGAATCCCTAATTTACCAGAGCCAGACATTTTTTACGCTTATATCTCTTATTTGGGAAACCAACTATTATAAATTTTCCTTCATCAACACTTAAACTACCTTGCTCCTCCTCTTGAAGAAATATTCCTTGATCAACATTAATTATCTGCTCCTGCTCGTGGGAATCTAAGCTTTTCTGATTTTCTTTCTCGTCCCAAATTTCTGGTTGGGATAGTATGGTTTCGTCTACTTCCAGTGCTGCAGCATTTTCAGGTAACTCCTGATTAACTGAATTTTTCTTAGGTTTCTTTTTGAATATCTATTTACTACATTTTTATTTATAATATCTATAATTATTATAAGTTGTATTATTCAATCCATTCAACTATTTAACTTTGCTTATTATTTTATTCCCTAATAAAATGAAATTGTTATAATTTCCGAATGTTGCAATTGTTACTTAATTTAAAAAATAAACAAAACAAGTTTATGCCAAATAAAGCTGAGGCTATGCATGGGTGTCAACTGTAAACTGACACAACGTCAACTTTTCAAACAGAATATTCCCCTAGTTGACAAGTTTGAAGGGATAGTTGACACCCCTGTCGAGCATTGGTTAGGATGGAGCTAGGTCAGTGATTCCACTACCGATATTAAACCCAGATATTTTTCAAATCAAGCAAATTATTTTAAACTATCAGTTTCATAAGAGTAAAAAAACACCAATAGTAGACATCGATGTTAAATATTGAAATTAAGGATTAATTTTTACTTTCACTTACCTATATATGAAATATATAGTAAGTGGAAGTATTGCGATCGTGAAAAATTTCGACTTCCGGTTTTCAACGGAAATACACGTTTTGGGACCCCCCTGAGTCGAAATAACCAAGTCCCGCGAAATGGTCTGTGTGTGTGTGTGTGTGTGTGTGTGTGTGTGTGTGTGTGTGTGTGTGTGTGTGTGTGTGTGTGTGTGTGTGTGTGTGTGTGAACAGACTAGCTCAAAAACTATAAACCCTGGGAAACTGAAATTAGGTATTTAGTGTAGGTATATGCCCGCGATGTGACAGCAAAAATTTCATCAAAATTGCTCAAAGGGAGGGGGTACTTTATTTAATAACTTTTTACGTTTTTTTCGATTTTCTCAAAAACGCCTCTAACGATTTTGATTAAACTGAGTATTTGATCTATTTATATGCCCGAGATATGACTGTAAAAATTTCATCAAAATTGATTAACCGGAGGGGGGACTTTACTTAATAAATTTTGTATCATTTTCACGTGTTTTTTTATTTACTCAAAAACGGCTTTAAAGATTTTGATCAAACTGGGTATATAATGTATGTATATGGTATGCCCGAGATACGACTGTAAAAATTTCATCAAAATTGATCAACCGGAGGGGGGACTTAAATAAATTTTGTATCATTTTCACGTGTTTTTTTTATTTACTCAAAAACGGCTTTAACGATTTTTATCAAATTCGTCATGTTTAATGAAAATTAGATTTTCTTTAATATCAGGTAAGCTTTATCATTATTAAAATGTTCTGAGGTGGCATTTTAGGGGGGGAGCCTTTTTTGTTTGTTTGTTTCTTTCTTATAAAGTACCATTGTTTTTGTTTACATGGAGAAATTAAGTGTCTCTCGTTACGCCTAAAAATAAGACATGGCTAAATATGAGATATGATAAAAATAAAGAAAACATAAAGAGGAGAAAAAAAGAAAAATATTCAGTCAACTCATAAAACTCGTTGAGCCCACGCGTGCGGAGTACGCCTTTAATGACAGACCATTGTTCATAATTAAAGCCGTTCTGTTCATTTGAGAAGTGGCAATTAACAAAACGCATTAATTTCTAATCTAAGTAAGTTGGTAAGTGAAAGTTGTGTGTTGCGAGCACGCACCAGATTTTTGTTCTTATAGTTGACACCCACATTAAAGCCCTAAAACATTGTATAAATAAAAGTTGGAAAAGCATATCAAATGATTCCCAGGAACTTAATGAATATCATGAAAGTAGTTAAAAAATAATTGAACATAAATAAACGAACTAAAAAGCGTATTTAATGTGACAGACAACACTAATGAAAAGGGAAGCAGAAACCACTTGTTGAGGCCACTAGAAAATTCTCCATTATAACCTCTCACAAAGAAGTTACATTTTTCATCACACTAATGCAGATGGCAGCACAGCCAACTATTAAAACTTGGGAAATTACAGCCAAATTTTGAACCAAGACAATCTACCATGAATCTTATTATTCACACTTTTTGTACGAAATGTCAACTATTGGAGCACTGTCAACTTATGGTAAAGTTACCGTAGTAGGAATAACATTTTTATAACAAATAGTATCACAAAAATTTTTTATGGTTATCATAATCAATCAATATATATTATAAAGCAAAGTGTACAATGTGCGTGCCGATAAGGCTCAAAAACCACTCAACGTATTTTTAATGTTATGTCAGCGTATTGCTATCACAACCCCTAACGGAGAAGAAGGTTTCCGTTTTTCTCTTAAGGGTGTAAAATTGAAGAGAAAAGGATTGGAATTTTAAGCCTCTCACCATGTAATTAGCCAGGACCATAGTTATAGGACCATCACTGTAGTAGGCGTTTAGGTTGTACTGGAAGTATAATTTTTCAACTATTATCTAATAACTTATTATCTGCTGACTGCTTGGAATGGGCTTATAGGATTCGGAATCACAGAAAGCATAAAAAACTATGCATAACTCGACAACGTTGCAGCAAAATTGATTGTTCATTCACTATTTTCAACCATCCTCTAAAGTATATTGGGTTCCTTATTTAGGCGGACTCTGCAGATCTTGAATTTTAATATTGATACCAAGTTAAAACCGAAGTTTCAAGAAAGTGCTTATTTTGTTCTATATTTCCTTTAATTTTAAAGTATTTCTGTTATTAAAAATATAAACTACCACACAACTACCGGAGCGAAGCCGGGCACCTTAGCTAGTGTTAAAATAATAATTACCAGAATGATGATCGTTTTTAAGATTATTCGCTCTGATACTTAGATTTCTTAGATAAATATACTTATACAACATTTATCCTGAAACAATTAATTAAAAAATATTATTTGTGAATTACAGTCGTATTCAAATGTTTAACTATGGATATTCACAATTTTTACTTTGAATATATTCGTATTTACTGGAAAACTTTCCACATTGATTTACATATTTTTGTTTGACTTCATAAGTTATAGAGAATTATAATTTGTAGTGCGAAAGTTCTCTGTATTTTTCGATTCATTATCATTGTATTGGTGATAAGTCGTGAAAAGTTAATTTTCCGTTATTGAATGATCGATCTCCTTTGAATTGGGCCATGCGATTAGAATAGACAACCTTTGGTATCTGTCTGGGTGGCTTACCTCTAGTTTGTCTTTCATTCCCAAAGTCAACTAGGAATACCTGGTGCTCGCTTCTGTATTGGTATAAATTGATCTTCCAGTATTGAATGATCTTTGTTTGGGGCCATGCGATTAGAATGGACAACATTCGGTTTCTGTCTGGGTGGCTTTCATCCGAGCTGATGTCCTCGTGGCTTCTTGATTCCAGAGTTTCTTCACCATTAATTAAATAAATTTATAATTATCTACCTATATAAATAAAGATTAAACTCTGCTAGTTTGTTTGTTTGTTCTTTATAGAAATCCTTACCGTTTGTCCTAAATTCTCCTAATTTCACTCAGTGGTTCTTCCATATCATATATGTACGAACACCTGTCCATATTAGAATTGCATAACTTCAGCCGATCTTCAGCTGATATCCTTTATTGCTATAAAAATCGTAATGATCTCGCTTTTTAATGTTTTTTTACGAAATCGACGGTTTCATTAGAAAATGAAGTTCCCCGGGTGAAACCGGGATATACAGCTATAATCTGGGTAAATAAAGATGAAATTCTGTTTGTTCTTTATATAAATCCATACCGTTTGTCCTAAATTCTCAAAATTTCGCTCAGTGGTTCTTTGATACCAGGTGCGAACATATTAAAATTGCCTAACTTCAGCCAATCTCTGGGTATATTCTATATTGTTATAAAAATCGTTTTGAACTCGCTTTACATAGGTTTTTACGAAATCGACCGTTTGAGTCAATAAAAGTCTCAGATTATAGATTTTAGAGATTTAAAAAATTAAGTCCTCTGGGTGAAACCGGTATATATAGCTAGTTATTAATAATTATCATAGTGTTGCAATATATTATTCTGTATTTTTTGATAATATTATCTTCTTCATAAAGAAAAGTACACACACTTGACAGTTATTTCTACAAACGAAAAAGTTGAACTTTTTTTGGCTTTGTAATTGATGAATAAATAAATACTTTAATAACTGAAAGTTAATTATTATTTAAAATCTAAATACAGACTACTTCCATTATTAATGGCTTAAATCGTGGACGGTGTAAAATTATATAATGTGTATAGGATAAGACTTTAGGAGATCGGACCGGGAGCGGAGCGGGAACGGAGCGATAGTGTGAATAAGCCCTAAAGATACTTCTTAACTTGTGGGCTTTACGTTACTGTACCTTCAATTGCGTTTCAACAACTTTCGTTAAGCGCATTGGGGGTTGCTTTATGATTTATTTATTAAAGTTCTCTGGAGGTAAGAGTGTGGATAGATGACCCACGTTTTACCTTCCGAAGGCGCAATATTCAAAAACGTGCTAAATTAAATCCACCTGCTAAAAAGGAAGGACCGCTTTATGACACGTGAAGAGAAGGCAGAAGTACCCTCCCAGGGATCACATGGAAATAATAAAATTAGCAACTGTTAGCACAAACGGAATGTCAATACAAAAGTTCCAAGTCACGAGGCGATTTGTACAGAACTCAGTTTTGATGAGGCGTAGTGGGGTGAAGGAGGGGGGGAGGAGAGTTACCTAACGCTTAAATTTAGAGCACATTGTTCTCGGACCTTGTGCTATAGGGATCAATTAGCCAACTCGTTACCTTTGATATCCAGTAAGCACTGGAAGGATTTGCGATGCTTATTTTATTTTCAGTGTTCCAACTCAGTTTTCATTTTTTGTTTTGGTTGTAATTAATTTTTTTTTTTTTTATGAGAATATTATGGAAGCGCCCAAACTCTACAAACCCAAACAGCTAGATTTATCGAAATCAGCTGAACATCGGTCGAGAGATTTTACTAACCTAATTACCAAGAAAACAGAAAGTATAGATCATAGCATATAGACCTATACAACCAAGGTTCAGGTGATCAGTCCTACTAAATATTTGTATCGAAATTATTACATGTCATTGCATTGATATTTTCATATTCTTATTCATTAGTGTTCAATAATGAAACATGACGTTTAGATCCTTGTTTATTTACATGTTCAATTCTGATGATGTGTTTATGCCATCACCCTTAATTTTCACAGTGAGGTGTATTTTTTCTATTAGGCTGTAACGTTATTTTATATTTTATGCCTTGGAACAGAGGAAATTTATTTTTCACACTAGCCTTCTTACTTCATTATTTATTTATTTCATTCAAAAGATTTTTTTTTTAAATTATAGGTATTTTAGTTATTTTTATAAGAAGAACATTATTATGTCCTGAACACACTCCTTTGAAAATAAATAAGCTTTTTAAAAGCAATAAACACGCAATTCAAAAACAAAATAATGTTAGCTTAGTTGTTGCGTCATTTGCACAGGCTCCAACTAGCAATAAAACATGATAACAAATAACCAAACAACTACTTGCATTTCCTTACCAAATACCACAAGAGAAGCTTCATTTTCTGTTTCCCTGAAACGTCAACAAGACAACTGTCTTAAATAATGAAATCGGAGGAAACACGTGGAGTTTTTTTTTTTCTACAACCTATCGAATATAAAATTTGAAATTCCACACAAATTTAGAGTATGGAGTCTTTACTAGTGTTGCCAAGTCCACTCTTGTTACTGCCAAAGGAAGCTGGAAAGAATATTGTTTGACCAGTTAACAGGCAAGAAAGAACATGTCTGATGTTTTAGAAAGATAGCAATAAAACAGCCAATACAATCAATTTAGAGTAGGTCAATCACAATTGTTTGGATCGACTAAAATCCACTTCCGTTCACTAAGGCCGGTGTTCAGGGGACCGTTCAGCAAGGCCTCATTCACAGTAAGGCACGATCTCCCCTGAAAAGTACCCTTGAGGGGTTTGTTGATCTCTGAAAAGCGAGCATAGCAAGCGGGAGTGTAAAGCTAGGATCTAATAAAGGTAATTAAGGCCCTTTGCAACTAAAAAAATGCGATAGGAGTTTGATAATATCATTGTTACATAACCTCTCCAACCAAGTCCCGCCCATGAACCAATCTCCAGAAATAGTACCAAAACTTGTACCCATATCTTGGATAAAATGACTTAATTCTTAAAGATGAAAACACTATTTTGAAAAACATCGGGTTGAGGGTTGTCGGTGATCTTGTTAGTATAGAATTGAACACCCTTCAGACGCAATAATGACATAGTTAAAAATGCTTTTCTAGCTTACTTCTCACGCTGAAGAATTATTCATTTATTATTATACATTTTTCAACATATAATTAAAACTAGTATTTTTCAGGATAATAATCCATGATTTCTATCCACAAGGATTTTCACAAATAGTTAAAAAAATATTTCATAGAAACTGTTTCAGATTTTTTCTTTCTCCATGAATCGAAAGTTTCAAAAAAAAAAAAAATGTTTATATTCAGTTGTAATGGGTCGCGAATGAGCGAACCTTTGTAATTAAGTAAAGGCCACCTCAATTCGGTTTGCCGCTGATATATATTTATTTAATATGTTTATATTCATTTCTTTTAACATTTTATTATTTAATCATATTATTTTATTTGAGAACAATTTTTCAGCACATTTTAAACTCGAAAATTTAAAAAATGTGACAGTGAAATAAAAGTTCCTTTTATATATGCCAAAAAATTTAAAATACAAATGTTGGCAAATGTATTATATATAATAATTAAAAAATGTACGATGACAATTCGCAATGTGAAAGGAAGTAACTCATATGCAAGATTACCTCAGAGGATGGGCCAGTAGCCCGAAACGTTGGGAAAACAAATAAAATTTTCAAAATACGGAAGAGACTCCTTCATTTAAAAAATCCTATAAATAAAGCACTCTTCCTCACTAAGTGAAAGAAAAGAACCAAGCAGAAACATGTTTATTTTTTTTTTAACATGTTATTTATTGATAATGGATACACAAATGCATTAAATTGGAATACATAAATAAAAACTTTACCAAATAACAAAATTGAAACCTAGCTTGGAGGGCAATAATCTTCAATGCAATTCATCATTGGTTAGAACTTTGAAAGTGCTGCATGTTTTCTGCGCTGTGACAAGATCTCACCTGAAATGGGATATAATAATCTTCTTAGAGCGAGCGAAGTGAGCGGAACTGGATAAAGCTTATCGAGGCCCTATTTAACTGAAAAGGGGAGTTCGATAATATCACGGTTACATAATATGTCATAATAATGTTTTTAAAATTAACGGTAGTATAAAAATTAACACCTAATTTATTCAAATAAACACTTCTAAAATATTTTAATTTAATAAAAATATCAAAACATATTATGTGCCTCAAGTATAAAAGATCCAAAATGGACGCTTGGTATAAAATATAGTTTTAGAATAACCATTAGCAATAGTTTTAAATGGTATGAATTATTTGGAATAACTGTAAGCAAATAGTATGCAAGATCCCATTGCACATGTTTAAGATCCCAAAATTTATAAAATGAGAGTTTTAATAGGCAATTAAAAACCAGGGGAAAACCTGAAGTTATCTATAAATATAAAATTCATAAATTATATATCGCAAAGGCAGAAAAAATAACAAAGAACAACAATCTATCCTATCGTATCATATTTTGTGAATGTAAAATCAAGCAAGGTCGGAAACTACTCTTGTGAAGTGGACTACAGAGGAGCTTAGTTTGCTAATCAAATTCCTAGGATCAGGAGTGGAAGAATCCAAAACATACTTTGAAAACAAGGAAAAGGAGATAGGATCACTTGTTGAAAGAAAGTCAAATTGTGGATGGTGACGATCAAAAGGCAGTCCGTGGAAGAAGATAAGATCTAGCAGATCTAGGGGCAGTCTCTAGTCTGAGGGTGAGAAGACATCAACAGATCAGGAGATCTGGAGAGCAGACGCAGGATATCCGAAGAGCAGTGTCGTCCGAAGAACACTGCAGAGCAGATAAGTAAATAAAATGAATTATATACATGATTATTGAAGTAATAAAGGAATAGAAGATCACACCAATATCTCCTAATAATATTCTCCAAAAAAATTTTAAATCTTTAAGATCATGTAATGTACCTATACATTAATAAGGTTTGTTCCAAAAAGCAATTCAACTACGTTTGTCGAGAGACTCATTCGCATGCGTAGAACTCCTTGACTAACAGTCGTATTCTAACAAGTGCCACTCGAACTGGAAAACTCACCAATCAAACTTGGAATCAAAGGAGTTGTGGGAATGAGTTAGTCTGTCTAATTAGTCCTGGAATGCTTGCTGGAACAAACCTCTAATTAATTAAAACTTCAGGAGGTTCTTTTCCGCATTACTATCTGGTGATTCGTATGATCACTTGTATAGCATAACAACCTAATCTTTAGGTTATTAATAATATTATATTAATTTAATCTATTTTTGTGGGTAACCACCTTGTTTTAAATGATTTCAAATAATTTATTTTTTGAAGAGAAAAGATTGAGCTCCGCCGGGAGTCGAACCCGGGTCTTCCGCGTGACATGCGCGGTATTCTAACCACTGTACCACAGAGCTCGCTTCCAAGCGCAGCCAATCCTTCCTCTTCACTGATACCTCTCCCTCGTTCTCGCAAGTTTTGCGAGTATTTACGGGAGGTGGACAATTTTTGTCCAATTTTGGGCATCTCATGACGATCGTCAATTTTTAAATTATTTTATATCAATTTAATCTATTTTTGTGGGTAACTACCACGTTTTAAATTATTGAAGAGAAAAGATTGAGCTCCGCCGGGAGTCGAGCCCGGGTCTTCTGAGTGACATGCGTGGTATAGAATAACAACTTACCTTCTTCAAATAGCAAATTGTATAAGGTTCTATAACCATCAATAAAGATCATATGACTTGGTAACTGAAATCACTAACAATAACATGAAAAAGTAACTGGAGTACTTAAAGTAAAAAAAAAAAAAACATCGTCTCTGTTTGAACTTAGTTTTTAAAGATTTCGAAAGATGAGGAATGACATTCTGATCCTAAAAATAACTAACACAACTACCCTTGTATTAAAATCTGTAGCAAATGTAAAGAAATTCTTTTTATACGAGTAGAGTATAGATCTTCGTAAAAAAAGGTGACGAGGTTAGCTGATAGTAACAAAGGATGTTTAATAGCAAGCATGCAAATGTTTCTTCATCCACGTTCAATACTCTTGTTTACTGACAACCCATTGTTCCAACAAAAGTCAAACCACTTTTTTAATCGTAAAACCAATCGGTCAAACTTACTGCTCGTTGGAGATAGCTATGCTCAATACTCTATAAACTCAATACTAATATAAACTATCTTCTATTCTTTATTTCCTTCCGTTAAGGTTGTCTAAATAAGAAAGTGTACACTATGAGAAGTTAAGACCTACTTTTTTCTAAATTAAATTTAAGAAACCTTACATCGATCAGCGCCAAAAGTATGTATCTCCCATCGGAAGGGGGAGATGTCCACTTAGAACAAAAATATGGTTCAGGTAATAAAGTTCTAGCTTCAATAGTCCAATTTTTAGACTGCTACTGCGATCCACATTGGAGGGATTCCAGAGACGGTCACATATTTTTTATTTTTTTTTTGTTCCTCCCCTACCTCGCCAGTTATGCTATACGGGGTTAACTGGGACAGGGGTTGGGTGGGGGATTAATGCCCAGTATTAACTTGCTATCTTCGAGCCTCCTATCCTATGTTTGGTTATCAGGGGCAATGCGTATTTTCTAACGCTTTTGCCCACTGGGATGGCTACCATACCTGGTCAAATCATATCGACAAAAAGTGCTGTCCCAGTTGCGGAAAAGTGAAGACCACGAAACTCCGAATGCCAAGTTGCTTAGGAGCGTAACCTCCCCTGTCAATAAGTTCTCTACAATTGTCTATATCTTTTTAACATGTTTTCAATAATTTATTCTTTGCCTAATAATATCAATATTGCCTGTGATGTGCATAGTTCATTTTTAAAATAAATGTACCAGTGCATTTATGTGTGCATGTCATTTATGTCTCAAGTGTATAAATGCTTTAGATTTTAGTCAAATAAAATTTAATTTAAAAAAAAACAAAGCAGTAGAAATAGTCGGCGGTGATACACATTTATGTTATATTCCATTAATAATTGAATCGGTCTTTTGAGAAAACCGTATAAATAGAGTATAAAAGTATAAATATATAAGGTTGCAATGGGCAAGATTCAAATGTTTGTTTCTCCATTCAAATCATCTATATGTTCTTTGACAGTGACAGGCTAAGCAAAATTTTAGGTCAAACTTACTTACTGCTACGGTTACAGGAATATATTTTTCAATGTCCAGTAGATCAGCTGGGCTTGCCGGGTATCTCTTGAATTAGATGTCTCTGCGCGAAAGGAGTTCCAAAATAAAATAAAACAAAAATTTATTTTTTTGGACATGGGTTTCTCAAACGACTGATTCTGTCAGACGTTTCGACCCGTATTCTTAAACGCCTTATTTAAAACAAATATAACAGCCAATAAGAAATGAATATATCGGTACTTTGGAGTAAGAACACTCGAACACTGTCAGTCGCCACCTTAGAGCCATACTGTTTTAAGTCAATTTTCATCGATTGTTTAAATAAAATTTATTCATTCAACTGGACTTATGACAGTCCAGCTTTCAGGTACCGCAAACATTTGACTTAAGACAGTGGACAAAGACTTAAACAAGGGCTAAGAAAGAAGCCTACAGGCTTGTGAACCAAAGTAGCACAAGGAGCACTGTAGAAGCCTAACGAGAGAGGCAAAGACAGGAAAAACGTCTTCTTCAACGGAAGAAGAGGCAAAACAAAAAAGAGGAGCTTGAGAGGACAGAACTGCTTAGAGGGTATAAGCAGCATAAAGACTTCTTTAGGCTGGTGAACCGCAGAAGAAAACCATTTACAGTTAGACTAACCTGCTGTCGGGATGGCGAGGGAGATCTCCTGTAGAATTCCTCCGACGTTCTGAAGAAATTGAGGATTCACTTCTCAAATCTGCTCAACGAGAACGACTCTCCTCCTGCGCCTGCATTTCATCAGAGAGACCAAACAGGATCGGAGGAGTTTTAGCCTCCTGACGAGGAAGATATCCTCCAAGCAATTGATAAGCTCAGAAATAAAAAAGACACCAGGAGCTGACGGAATTCAGGCTGAAGTCGTCCAAGATATCATCATTACCTTATGGACAGATGAAGTATTGCCCGAAGACTGGAATCTATCAATGATATGTTCCATACATAAGAAAGGGGATAAATTAAAATGTAAAAAATATAGAGGCATATCCCTACTTCCGTCAGCGTATATTTTCAAACATTTTATTCCAGCGTATCATTCCGTTTGCTAAAGAAATAGTAGGAAAATACCAGTGTAGGTTCAGAAGAGGCAAGTCAACCTTGGAATCTTTAGTCTCCGAACGATTTTGGAAAGAGGTCGAGAGTATAAGATTAAAAACACCACCTGTTCATAGACTTCAAAGCCGCCTATGACAGCATACACAGAAAGAAACTGTGTATTGCGTTGAGAGAGGTAGGAATGCCTAAGAAACTGATAAACCTGTCTTGAATCACCATGCTGAACGCCCGTTGCTCTGTCCAAGTTAATGGTGAGAGGTCGGAGGTGTTTCCATCGACAAAAGGTGTCAGTCAAGGGGCACTGGCCTGCATTCTCTTCAACCTTTCCCTAGAAAAAGCAATTAGGAAATCGGGAATAAAAACTAGGGGTACAATATTTAATCGGATGGTGCAGTTGCTTGCGTACGCAGATGGCAAAGATACAGTTGGTAGCTCACCTCGTGCGGTATAAGACGCGTACCTTCGCTATTGGAACCTGCAAGGAGGCTTGGGCTCATGGTCAATGTCTCAAAGACGAAGTACTTGGTGGCCGAAGAGACCCCACACCATGGAACCTTTGGCTGATTAGAGTTGAAAAAATATCTCAGTTCAAGTACCTAGCCTCTCTGGTTACTCGGAACAACGATAATAACGTCGAGATCTTCAAGAGAATTTCCTCCACTAACAAACCATATTTTGGACTCCTCCTAAACCTGAAGAGTCGTGCCCATACTAGGAAAACAAAAATCCACATGTATAAGACTCTGATTATACCAGTTGTACTGCACTGGTCGGAATCATGGAGCATTACCAGAGTCTGAGCAAGACCTGCTCATATGTGAAAGGAGGATATTTGGAGGAGTCTCGGACAATGGCAGGCGGCGGCGACGAACCAATATCCGAAGTCTACACAATGTACAAAGATCCCAATGTGGTGAGTGTTTGGAAACTTGGTCAACAACGATTGGCGGGACACTATTTATGGGCGGCGTGGCTAGGATGGGCAGCGCTGAGCTTCTGAAGAAGCTGCTGACAGAGCAGCTGTAGCACAAGACGCCGAGGAAAACCCAGAATGAGATGGGGTGATTTGTTAGAAATTGTTTGGCGGCCTCACTTGACCGTGAGAATTGGCGTAGGCCGGGACTAATAACTGAGTTGTAGAGCCACGGTAAGTAAGTAATAAGTAAGACAGTTTGGCTTTTGAAAATCTCGTGAACTCTTAGATAACCGGTTATTTTAATAGTGTTCATGGATACTGCGTGTTCAATTTTTAAATATTGACCCGGTATAATAATATAAGATGGAGGAAGGTAATCTAATAATTGATTCTTGTGCTAAGAAGATCATACGGAGAATCGTATTAGTTTAGTTTTGTAAAAGGTAGGTTAAAAGAAAAATGTTTCTTCATTAATATATTTTTGTTTATTATTTAATTTAAAATATTAACGTTTCAGGGTTCTGCCGTATATCATGGTCACCATTGCAAATAACATTTAGTTATATACATTTTAAAATTCCTTACGAAAATTCAGGAAGATAAAAAAAGAACAATGGGATAGGAATTAAGCAGAAATTAATTTTAAATTAGAACTGGCTCGGTATGCGGAAGCCTGCAAAGTTACCATAAAGCTTGATTCAATTTGGAAAAATGGAGTTCCTATTGTATATGGTACTTGAAAGACTCCAGCGCAAATCCTATTTTTCTAAATAAGGAAATCGACACAGTAGAAGAAGTGACAGGAGAGATAATAATAATAATATTAATTTTAATAATGAAGGCTGAACGAACCCGAAGGCTCGTTGTGGACACCTCTATTCAGACCCAACTTCGACAGATCTTCCATCACGCTATCTTCCCACCTCCGTCTCGGACTGCCCCTCGGACGTTTCTCATTCGGCACGCACTTATTCAGGTTTTCGGAATTCATTTGCTACGAAGTTCCGCAACTTTACACGCCCATTTTATTCGTCTCGCTGCTTTCACATCAATTGATGTATGCAATGTAATTACATTTACCTGGTACAGTTCACTCAGTTCGGCCTTGTGTAAGCGTCTATGTTCTCCGGTTATTTCATTCCTCTTCGGTCGAAATATTCTACACTGTACTTTATTTTCAAAAACCATAGGCCGTTGCTCATCTCTCAATGTCATCGGCCACGATTCGCATCCACACAGGTCCCTTGGGAGATAATTGTTTTGTAAATTTTAATTTTTAACATTCGGGATAGAAGGTGCGAGCTAAGCTATGTCGCTACTAACAAGTAACAAGAAAAGCTAGCATTTCCTGGTTTTAATCTAGCCTTAATTTCCTCATCCATATCGTTTTTTCTAGTTATCATTGCCCCTAAATATCTATATTTATCTGTGTATTCAAACGTATTACCTTCTACATTAATATCAGCGAAATCGTTACCACTTCTACGGCTAAGGGGATATACAACGACTAACGAATATGAAGGCCTCAGGAACGGGGAGAGTTAATGTAGTATTTTTGAAGTAGTGTGGCCGGAAGTTGAGTACATATATGAAGGATCTGATTAACTTTATAGCATGTGGGGACACAATTCCAAAATAAATGTATCTTGTATATATTTAAAACAAAAACAAAACAATCTGGTGCGATGCGCGCAACACATATCTTTCACTTACAAACTTACTTATATTAGATTAATTGACGTGTTTCGATAATATGTAAATGCTATTCATCACACATTTTTTCACATTTATATGCTTATATTCATGTATCTCTACAAGTTATGGAGTATTTTTATTGCAAAAAACAAGAAAGTTCGCAGTACTTTTCGATTCATCATTGCTTATTTCTTTATTTAAGGGACCAAATTCATCAGTACTAATATGGGATATGAAATTATGGCTGTCACATCGCGGGCATATACATACATCAAATATCTAATTTGATAAAAATAGTTGCAGCCGTTTTTGAGTAATTAAATAAACACGTCAAAATTAGACAAAAGTTATAAAATAAAATGTCAATTAAATAAAGTACCCCCTCCAATTGATCAATTTTCATGAAATTTTTACTGTCACATCGCGGGCATATGCATACATCAAATACCCAATTTCAGGTTCGTACAGTTTATAGTTTTTGAGCTAATCTGTTCACGCATACACAACGATCATTTCGCGGGACTTAGGGGGACCCCAAAACCTGTATTTCCGTTGAAAACCGGAAGTCGAAATTTTTCACGATCGCAATACTTTTCCTTACTATATATTTCATATATAGGTAAGTGAAAGCAAAAAAAAGATGATAAGAAAGTAGATTTTACAATAACAAAACGCTTGGTTCACGCACTAAGAAAGGAAACATGGCTATCCCCGATGGTCTAGTCCAGAACCAACGAGATCATGTTATGATCGATGGGCAACATTTATCAGACAAAAAAGATGTACGCAGCTATTCAGGAATAGATTGTCATTTTCTGGTTAAAGTGAAATACAAACAAATTATGGCCAAAGGTAGACAGAAAAGGGGCCAAGAAGTGAGAAAAAATCGGTCTTGGGAATTTTAGAAACAATGATGAAGCTTAGGTGAAGAAATATGCTCTGAAATTGAATAAGTCGGTGAAAAATAACAAAATCTGAAGGGAAGATAGAGTAAGAGCTTGTGATGTCTGGTGGGGTGTGGATATGCCAGAACTAGAATATGTATCTTGTATATTAATGTATCGTCTATACATTAATACACGATATATGGGTAAAAGAAGAGATGCCGGATGTCAATAGAAAAGAAGTATTGATATGCCCCATACATAAGAAGGGAAACAGAACAGTCTGTGAAAACTATGGAGTTGTCGTACTCCATTCTATAGCAATAGGCTGATCCAACCATCGGTAATGGGGGGAGGCCTGCAATGACAAGGGGGAGGCTGCAGCCCCACGGCCCTTCATTTGGGTCTGCTAATCAGCTTTTTTACCTTTATGTTCCATTCCCACAACTAAAATTCTACTTGTTCTGCATATTATTTATTTATCTTGTTCTGCATATTTATTTATTTATATCTTTACCTTAATTCCTTACCTTGGTAAAGTTAAATTCCATCTTTAAATTACAAAAAAATTTCCAAAGGGGGGGCTGCAACCCTAGATCCGCCAATGTCCATAGCTCAAAAGATTCTGGATATATCTTTGTGTAAAATAATTAAAGTGGCCGAACATACTATCAGAGAATATCAGAGTTGTTTCGCAAAACGGCAGAGAAGACTTAAAATGTGAATGTAATATGAATTCTCATACGTTGTGGATTTTAGCACATATAATTAATGGAGAAAACCTATTAAGCTACTTGGGAATGCCAAGTGAGCTAACTGTGCTAATCCGAATGGCACTAAAAAAGACTTCTTGCAGATTACAACTAGACAGCATACACTTAACCGAACTTTTTGTCACAAAAGGACTGCGTCAGGGTGACCCTTTGTCGAAGGTACTATAATAACTTGGAATTGGAATATGCAATCAGGGCGATAAGAACTAACCCACAGGCACGATGCATAACAGAAGGGAGGCTGAAATAGGTTGGGCATGTAGAACGCTTGGAAGGCACCCACATTCCAAAAAGTATGCTTGGTGGAAACCCAAAAGGACAAATAGTTGCCTAATAGTTATGGAAATTACGAGAAAATAGATAAGAAATAAATACGAAGAAGCTGCCAGATCAGAAGAATGGCAATGTGGGTTTACAGCTGGAAGTAAGTGTGTGGATCACATTTATAGTATCCGATAGCTAATAGTGTTACAGAAACGTAAAATGAAACCTAATAAGATCGGTCCGGTATTCGACTACCTAAAGAATCTTCTCCTATCCTCATTCGACGTTTACCGGCAGGCCCACTGTGCCTTCCCTAAGCCTTCCTAATCCAAGCTCCAGATCTCCCCTTCCCAAGTCAAGTCCTTAAGCTGGTTTCATGGTATAATTGATTCTAAAACGGTAAACTTCCGCTAACCACACCCTATACCATCCCGTCCTCATATAAAAATTACAATCTCTCATCAGAAGTACCTTCACCTATGGATCCATCTCCTCGTATATATAAATATAAATATAATCGACTAAAGAGCCCTTGATCTACGAAGAAATTCAACTCCCCCCTTTTTATTAGAACTGCAAAATAACGTCAAACCACCCGCCACGCTAGTGACCAGATTTCTTTCTAAAATCTCACGATGCAACAAGTAGCTATTGTTCTGTTCAAAGTTAACGTACTATTCAACCCACGCCAAGTACTTACTATATTCCTTCATCTATTTTTTTAAATTTTGAGAGCTAAAGTATTTTTCAGAAAACGACGGTGATATTGTACTATTTTCAAGGAATTCATTTGGCAATGATGAATTTGCGATCTGCATATTGCAATGAACAAATTTTGTAGACTGTTTCATGAGCGTTCCATGTGGAAATAACAAAATTAGCACAGTAAGACTCTCGGCCGCCTGCGTAGTTGATGTGGTGGGCTGTACGGGTTATGCATCTTAAATGTTCCGTCCAAGATTTCAGAGGCTTTGTTGAAAGCCATTATAATTTTCTTAGGCTGTTTCTGAAATTATTGGCATGCCTAATATCGTTACTAACATAAAGTAGTGCATAAACTATTCTTCGCGGCACTTTTTACTGAAAAGACTATATCCTTTGGATGCTGGAAAATTTCGCCAAGCCTTGCGGTTCTATTCTATATGTTTTAGCAAAACTTTATATAATGTGAGTTTATTTGTTAAAGATAATTTCGAACATCTGTCAAGAACTCTGAATAAAATATCGCATCATCTGTTTAGTTCTTTTCGGTTTAGTCCAATGTATGTTTTCCAAATCAGTGTTTTATCCAGATGAAAACTTAAATACCTAACCTCACCAGATGGCGGAATAAGGATATTATTGAAATATATATTTGCGAACAAGGTCCACGATTAAGTGTGGAAATTACATGAGCACTCTTTTTTTCTCGTTGATTTTCGTTTTCCATCTAATGGTCCAATCTGCAATATCACCCTTTAAATGCAGCATAAGATGCGCTTTTCAAATGTCTGTAAAGCTTGCAGATCGGTCTTTATCATCGTCTAAGCTTCAGACCCATAAGTAAAGGTAGGTGATTAGCTTTGTTGTTCTGGAAAGGAAGTCGCTCTTCAGCTCCTTCGTTCTGCAATATTATCGTTATCGGAATTCATCTGCGTTCTCAGGTATGTTGATCACTTTCCTTAATGAAAAATTACCGAACCTCACTCTTTCCCCAGGCAGTACTGCCCAGTTACCGTACAATAGTTTTTATCTTCATTCACAATCAAGGGCATCCTCAGGATTTCAGGTAGGGGCAGCCTGGTAAAATTATCGTCTAGGCGTTGCAATCTGATCAAATTGGCGGAGGTGTCAAGGTATTCTGTCTAGTACTTTAGGGCCGGGATAGCCGAGCGTGTTTCAGCGCGACCAGGTTTAACACGCTCGAGCCGAACGGTGGTGGTTCGAATCCGCCCTGGGATGGTATGACTTTTATTTCGTGGAGGCCACACGGAATAAATCTCGACCTACCGACCATGGTTAGGATAGGTTGGTTACACCTCTAGAGTACCCCCCCCCCCCCGGATCCCAAACATGGCCTGGTAGGGGTACAAAAAGATTAGTGCTTTATATCAATTTACGAAATATTGTCATGTAATCTTGCTAATTTCCAATCCAAATCCATATTCCATATTCATTATATTTATTTTATATTCATTTATATTTATTTTATATTCATTTATATTTATTTTATATTCATTTATATTTATTTTATATTCATTTATATTTATTTAGTATTCATTTATTTGTTCCGGTGGGTTCTGAGGACTTATCTACGTCCACGGTACGATCTATTTCAAGACATTTTACTTTAAATGAAAACGCTGACAATTAAAAAAATCATTCAGCAACTTCACATATTTTTCCAAACGTATTTAATTATTTTTGTTTGTCTTCATAAGTTACAGATTATTGTAATTTGTCTCGCAAGGCTTCAAAGTTCTCAGTACTTTTCTATTCATTATTGTTTATTTCTTTTTTTAAGCCTAAAAAGCCTAATTCCATCACCAGTTGAAATTTTTTACTGCTTACTTGTTGTTTAGTGTGAGTTGCTTTTTGTAAATATATTGTGTGAATCGTGAAGGTGAATCGATAGTAGACGTTTTTACGGCTCATAGTAAATTAAAACTTAATTTCAAAATATTTATCTCTTATGCCTTTCCGGAAACCGAGAACAATAATTTCCATTATGATCCAAAAACGCTGACAGCCTTGAACAGAACGACTTTGCTTACGAACAGTAGTCTGTCATTAAAGGCGTACCAACTGCGCATGCGTTGGTAAACGTAAACGTAATTATGATTTGTCGGAATTTTTTGTGTTTTTTTTTTCTCCTGTGCATGTTTATTCAATTTGTTTTCATGTTTATCCATTTCTTATTGTTAGGCGTGATGGTTATTTATAGGACAGTTACCTATTTTCTCCATATAAACCAAGTCAACGGTATGTTATATGAAAATAAAAATATATCCTGCGCCAGTAAAGACCCTCAGGACATGTCTATGATGATAAAGCCCCCTTTATATAAAAGAATACTTGATTCTCACTAAGCATGGCAAATTTAATCAAAATCGTTAGAGCCGCTCTTGAAAAAATCGAAAAAACGTCTAAATGTAGCAAAATTTAGTGAATAAAGTGCCCCTTCCGTTTGATTAATTTTGATGAAATTTTCGCATTCACATCGCGGGCATACGGATAAATCAAATACGCAATTTTAGGTTCGTACAATTGATAGTTTTTGAGATAGTCTGATCACCATTTCGCGTGAATTGCTTTTTTGGAATTGGGGACCCCGAAATGTTTTTATCCGTTGAAAACCGGTTGTCAAAATATTTCACGATCGCAACACTTTCCCTTACTATATATTTCATAAATAGGTAAGTGAAAGTATTTAAAAGGGTAAAGTTGGTTTGGTGAGTTATATTTTGCTATGAAAAGTGTCATAATTCATACATTTGAACTGAAAAACGTTACTTGTGTCTTGGAATGGGTAAAATTTGATTATTGAAGTCACAGACTACACTGAAAAGGTTTGAATAGACTTGGAAAAAGTTTATATATAAACAAGCTCGCTTAAGAGGGATCCTAGACAATTAATTTTTTTTTTCCGAAATTTTCAATCTTTGTAAAATAAATGTCCAATTTTATCAGCTTGTAATACGTTCGTTTCAGAGTGGCAGTCAATATTATAAACTAAGGTTTATTATAAGCTCTGTTACATAATCTCAGTATTTATATAACTCCTTCAATTAATCGTTGTTGAGTTCCAACCACATAGACATTATGGAAATCATTTCATGAATAATAAACTTTTTTTATTATAAAATTAATTAGAAAATACTAAAAATTCAGGATTACAGAGAACAATAAACTAATTACAGAGGACTAATTTCATGAAAATATTCAAAGTGTAAGCAACTTATAACCACAATTTCGTTTTCATCGCGTAAGTTGAAATAAATCGATAACTAAGCGGGTAATCCAAAAATCTATATCATTTCCAAATTCAGCACCTTCATTAACCTAACAGCCGACCACAAGTAGTATTTATCGTGTAAGTTGCAATAAATCGATACTTGAGTTCTTAATCCAAAATTCGATATCATTTTCAAATTCAACACCTTCATTAACCTATTAGCCGACCACAATATCGTTTTTATCGTGTAAGTTGAAATAAATCGATACCTGAGTTCTTAATCCATAAATCGGTATAATTTCCAAATTCAGCACCTTCATTAACCTACTAGCCAACCACAAGATCGTATTTATTTTAATAAATCGATACTTGAGATAAATCGATAATTCATCCTTAAATAATTAAAATAAAGCTTTGACTCTTATATTAGGTATCATTGTGATAAAGATCATATCAGGACTTTTATTTTCTGGTCCGAAATATAAAAATCATGATTTGATTTTTATTCATTTAATATTACTATAAAAGTCCGGATTTGACTTTTAATCTCTTTCCGAGAAAATGAGAATTAATTTCAAACCCTGCTTGTCACAAAACTAGCTAAGCTTTGCGCCTCCCCCCTTGAGCGTCCCCTCCCCCACATTGATAACTGGTGCTCTTTACAATAAGGAATGCCTCAACACTGGTCCAGAGAACTCGTGACAATCCAAAAATCAGATGGAAAGATAGATTCAACAAAGTGCAAAGCGTTTAACAATCTGGAAAGAAGAAACCCTGAGTAGGCAGAGGTGTCATAGGGTGGTGGAAGCTGCTAAACAAATAGACGAATATGTTTCAGGACTACAATAATGACGATTGTATTATCTCTGATAGTATGCGGGTCTATGGGGGTTATGGGGGCCGCAGCCCCCCCCCCCCCCTTTGGACAATTTTATGTCATTTAAAGATAGAATTTAACTTTAAATAGAATTTAACTAAAAGGAAGGAAGTAATGCAAAGAACAAATAATATGAAGAACAAGTAGAATTTCAGTTGTGGGAAAGGGTATTAAAGGTAAAAAAGCTGATTGACAGATCCATCGGAATGGTTGTGGAGATGCAGCCTCCCCTTTACATTCGGCTGGATCCGCCCATGTCTCTGATTATCATGTAGACTAACAACGAATAACAATAACCACAATAACCACAATAACCATGGTGTAAGCAATCGAAAAAAAATAATACATCAGCAAAGTCCTGCTTCATCTGAATTCAATTCATATCTCAGACCCCCGTTTGGTAAGTGGCGAATGATTGATGTCATTATAGTATTTGAGCATGATTGTTAATACTTAAGGTACATTCTATCCATAAATTTGTGTTTACCGGATTATGTTAAACCCAGCCCATAAGAACTATAGTGTAATCTAAAACGGCATTGAGTCACAACCATCATAACCCGGAAGAGATGTCGAACACAGACATGCTGTAAATAGAACATCCTATTACAAATAAATCACCCTCCAGCGATGGCTTACGACCGTTCCTAACCGAAGGTACAAATATAGCCACCGAGATGTAACCCAGTTACGAAAGGAAGATGCAGAAGATGGAAGTAGCATTGTATAAGAGAATCTGTCAGAGACATCTGCCGGAATTAGTTCCGATCCCCACGACACATCTTTGGATAACAAAAAAATTGGGCATTATGGAACTTATATTTATGTTTGTTGTTGTTTTTTTTAGTCAATTTAAGAGTTGTCATGTATAAATTATTGGACAGCGCTGAGTCGTCATTTCAGCCGGAATAGGACATAAGCTGTTCTCAAGAACGTTTCCCTATTCTATTCTTCAAATCTCTTCTTTAACGCTTTAGACAGATATAATTATAAAATGGCATAATTACATAACAGTTTTTTTAACCCTAGAATTACTATAGGGTTTCTATCTGACTTCTTAGTTTTACTATAGCTTTTTTTTATTTTTTTTAACTCTCAATATTGTTTTTTTTTTTTCATGAGATTACAGTATTTACATACTTTTAAAACTGTTGAATTAAAGAACTGTCGAATCATGAGATTCCAGTATTTACATACTTAAACTGTTGATACAATATAAACTACATAATAAAACTGTTGATGTAAAAAAAAATTATAGAGGGAAATGAAATTCATTTTTCTAGATAATATAAATATTCACATATACTAATGATACAAAAATTCCTTAAAAAATTCATATAGATCCATAAGCTTACTTCCGGTTTGTTCTAAATTTTTTGAAAAATGACTACAGACGTATTCTTGACATGCTGACCGACAACCAAATACTACCTGAACATCAATTCGGATTTCGTTCACTACACTCAACAATACACTAACTACACAGAGTCACGGATTACATTTCAGTTGCTCAAGAGGATAGATTATACGCTACTGGCGTATTCCTGGATGTAGCTCAAGCATTTGGCACAATGGTCGCTTTACAAACTTAATTCCCCCCTTCAAACTACTACCTTATTCTATTTTGCTCGCTTTTTCTCTCCAACAGGTTTTTCTCTGTCCGCCAGGGCTCAGAATCCTCCTATATATGACCGCTAAGGGGCGGAGGGCCGCAGGGATCCATTCTTGTACCTCTGCTATACATTATTTACACACATGACATACAAACCTCACTCAGGTATCATCAACCCTCCAACATTATTTATAACAATTACAGGACTGGTTTAAAAAATGGTAAATTAAAGTAAACGGTGAGAAATCGAAACATATCACTTTCACACTTCGACATGACACCTGTGCTCCAGTATAATTAAACAATATTCAAATTAAACAAACTAACACAGCTCATTACTTAGGACTCACATTCGACAGAAGGATGACCTGGGGGCCACACATAAAGCAGAAACGTCTGACCCTAAACAATCGACTAAGGCTTCTGTATTCTCTTTTACACAAACGTTCGGCTCTAAAAATAAGACAAAGACTAAACACTTACACTTACTTACTAAAACCTATATGGACTTACGCTTCACAAATCTTCGGTATAGCAAAAAAAAGACTCAGATTCAAAAAATACAAACAGTCCAATCAAAAACGCTACGACTTATCACTCGTGCTCTCTGGTATGTTAGTAACAAAACATTACATACAGACTTACGCATACCTATGATTCAAGACAGCATTGGGACATCATATAAGAAATTTCATGACAAACTTTATGGACATCCCAACAGACTTATACAAGACATGGCCACAACACACATGCCAGAAAACACCCGAAGAAGGCTAAAAAGGAGCTGGCTAAGGGATCTCCTGGAATAACCTGTTGTAAAGGTTCAAGCTAGGAGTAGATGGCAATGGGTATCAACCTCCCTCATGGCTGACATGCCCACTGTCTCGATTGTTAGCACATCTGCTTATTGTCGCAGGCTGAGCGACAGGTGTAAATTAAAATGTAATAGATTAAAAAAAAAAAAAAGTGTTTCTAGATAATTAAAAACATCAATTCCATGTTTTATAAAATTCATCATTCATTCATGATATATAAGGTACTAGCATTCCCCGTCGCGGCTTTGTCCGCGAGGCTTTAAAATCAATTCTGTGACCATTATCTTGGTATTGATCTAATATAATATGTTAACTGATGTTAAGGAGGTTTAGTAGAATTTGAGCTTCCGGTAGGTGGAATGTTGGAGGGGGAAGCTGCCGGCTCGGTAGAAGAGACGGAGACGCGCAATGGAGATAGTTCACTAAAACCGCCGAAACAAAAAATGACTTACTCGTCGTGAACGCTTCATTTTCCGGCTGTAAAATGGTTTTCGACGCCCAATATGGCCTTTCGAGTTAAACTCGTCGTATCAAATTCTTTAAAATGAATCCTAATTAGATATATTTTCTCGAAGTTCGAAAATAGATGTCCGTTAGAGTTAAACGACAATTTCGCCATTTACATTTTAGATATTCTTAGGGGTTACATTTTTAATATTCCTTTCTTAGTGGTTACCTACATCGCTTTTAAAATCTAAATTCCGAAGTTTCTAATCATAAGTAGTTTTTGCTCTGCGTTGATTCCGTCCGTCAGGACAAAGCCTCTTATATATATGGAGAAGTATATATATGGAGTAGTCTATATATATGGAGAAGTATATATATATATGGAGAAATATATGGAAAAGAGATCGAAATAAACACGCACCCTCCCCAATCATGGGAATCACAGAGTGCTTACTTTGATTACCACTAATATTTAAATAATCAGTAGCCATATTTTATGTGAATGTCTATTTTAATACTATTGTAACGTTAAATCGATATTCAAAAAAAAAAACATATGGTTTAAAATCTCAACAATAGATTTCCGTTAGAGTTAATCGACAATTTCGCCATTTAAGCCCCTAAGGGGTTACATTTTTGAAATTCCTTTCTTAGTGGTTACCTACATCGCGTTTAAAGTCTAAATTCCGAACTTCAAGTTTCTATCATTAGTAGTTTTTGCTCTGCGTTGATTCTGTCAGTCAGGACAAAGCCTCTTACATACAAATTAATTGTTTGAAATGTGTTCATATTTTTACTTAATTAATCAAAAGGAGTAAGTAAAGGAGTAAAGGAGTAAGTAAGGAGTAAAGGATTACTTCGTAATTTTTTTTTTTATATTTTTACGTTTTTTTCGATGTTCTCAAAAATAGCTTTAACGGGCTTCAAACTTAATTAAAATCATGTTTAATGAGAATCAAATTTTCTATAATTGTTTTCCTATAAGTACCTTTGTTTTTGTTTGTATGGAGAAATTGTCTGTATCTTGTTTCGAAATATGGAAAACAAACAAGTAAACATATACAGAAGAAAAGAAAAATATTCCGTCAGCTTATAAAACATGTTGAGCCCACAATGCGCCTTTAATGACTGACCGTTGTTTATAATTAAAGATATTATGTTCATTTAATAGAAATTATTTGTTTCATGGTAACTACATGATGTTTTCAACAACTCCAAAGAGAATAATAAAATCAGTTGACTTGGAGTATTATGCTTGCATTGCCGAATTATCGCAAGTAAAACCTTTTTTATGTAGCAGTAAAAAAAACATTAGTGCACCATACAGAGCAAATACAAAATAAAATAAGTAAATGAATGTGGAAAAAATTTTGACTTTGAGAAATGGTTATTTAACAAAACACGTCAATTTTTAATCAAAGTAAGTTGGTAAGTGAAAGTTGTGTGTTGCGCGCATCGCACCAGATTTATTATTTAATAACTTAGGTGCGAAACAGGGTGGACAAATATTAATGAGAAAATGTCTAGTTTATATCAATAATATCAATAGAAGCTGAAAAAATAACAGTAAATTAACTCAAATATTCATAAAATACGTGGGTGTGGTAGAGAAGAGTGGTTGGAGTGCTGTAATAGTTGGTTATAGAACCGAATCTCGGCCCCTACTTCCTTGTACGACTCCAACAATTAATTTAAATTTAAGTATTTAGAGGTTAGGTTATATATTTTATGGGCACACAACATCAGAGGTCTTTTGTACCCTTTAGCCATTCAATAATCGATAATCACATACATACAAACACAAACACATACATGTAAATAGATATACAAACACTTATACACACACGCGTACATATACAAATACAGTTGTGACTCATTAATTCATGTTTGTTTCTTTTTTTTCTCTCAAACAGCATATCCCTGCTAAATTTTGTTGAAAAAATGTTTTTCTTTAGGGATTCGATAATTGTCGCAATACTATTATTATTGTTGTCGCCCAATATTGTTTGGAGTTTTCTTCCTATTGTTCGAATTGGAAAGAAACTGTCATAGAGTGGGCATTTTTCTAAGATGTGGTATTGTCAGCTGCTCATTGCAATTCCCGTGAGTCTTATGTGTCCGATCCTCAATCTAGTCTAACAACTTCCTCTCTTCTATTGTTCTTACAGGAGCTTTTCCATTCTTTAGTATAATTTTTAATATTTCTTAATTTGTTGGAACCCTTAACAATATCCCAGAGCTGATCCCACATCATCCTGGCTTGGGATTTCAGATAACTACTGATATCAGATGAGGTAAAAGACATTACATAGTTACCTCCATTGAAGATAGTGCTGCATCCTTGGCCGCTATGTCAGCTGCTTAATTCCCTTTAATCCCCATGTGCGATGATGTCCATACGATAACTACTTTAATGTTCACGTCGTTAATCATAGATGAATCTGCCTGAATTTTTCTTACGGTAGGGTTTTTAGAGTATAGGTCTGTAATCGCCATTATAGCTGACAGGGAATCGGTGCATATGCACATTCAGCGGTGTGGGGTGGAAGCTTCTTTTTAATTTCACAGTATCTGGTCACAACAGGGTAAGTATTTAGATATATTCTTATTTCGTTTTTCTCTTATCTTTTTAGAAATACAATTTCATTATTAATAAGGAGATAATTAAAAGCATGAAATGGGGGTAGGCCTAGAATGAGATGATTGCGTTCAGTCAGATCTATCGAAACTTGGTATGGACGGCGGTCATTGGTTTGAGGTGTATAGGGAGCAAGTGGTAGTGTCGGCATCGAACCTTCTGGTCCGCCAAACTAATCCAATTAAATAACTAAAAATTACTAAACGTAAAATTTGTTGTTTTAAACGTTACGGTTTGAAAATTCAAGTTCGCGAGAACTAACTAGAGCTCGCATAGGAAAGGTGGTGGTAGTCAAGGGAGGGGAGCGAAAGCCCCACCCTCCACTCCCCCACCACTAGATCACCTCATAAAGACTTTTTGAATATTTACTTTTGCGAGAGGTGATTAGCTAAGAAAAGAACAAACATGGTAATTAGTTAATGAAAATTTACGTGTGCAAGAGCTAACTAGAGCGTGAGGGCAACGAGTTGGCGACAGTGGTGGTTCCTGGTGGGGTCGGAGGAAACCCTCCCCCCTCCCTAATCTATAGTCTTACCTAATAAAGATTTTTGGACTAATTACCTATACGAGAGGTAACTAGTAACGAAAAAAAACGGTATTAATTACGGTTTAAAAATTTAAGTTCGCGAGAACTAACTAGAGCTCGCATAGGACAGGTCGTGGTAGTCAAGGGAGGGGGGCGAATGTAAAACTGGTTGTTTAAATAGCAGTTCATCCTGTTACAAGGAATAAATCTCATAAATAAATTTGAAAACAAAAGTTCTATTGGACTATACATTAGGGGGACCGGTAGGAGGGTTGGAGGGAGGCGTCGTTACCTACACCACTACTTTTTACTAAATCCGCCCCTGGTTTAAATATAGGCATATCATATATTACGGGATAGATACACTTTAGTGAAAAGGATAATAATATATATAGGATATATTAAGATTATATCCCCCTGTTATAAATGTGGGGGTGGGGCCAAAAATGACATTTCCACAATTCCCTACCTTAATGTTTTCAAGCCGAAAATAGATGTCTGGAAGTCCAAGCTCTGGCAAGGACAAATCTATTTTCAGAATTGTTACATATTTACTTTATCGACAACCTGCCTTCAACAGATTACTCACTTTTTTTTTTTTTATTTGTGTCAAAACAAATTGTTGAGGTTTTTATGTCAAGTGAGAACTGACCTCATATTTTTGTTCTTTTTAGTTTAACGTTGTTGTTTTGCCATTGCATCTATACGTTATCAAATCTTCGTTACAATACTACAAAACGATACCCTAATATTTTTGTTCTTAGTTTAACCTTCTTTATTGTATTAAACATATACCTGGTATAATTGTACATATACTTTATCCGGAGGAAATTAAGTCCCGATTTAAGGTGGGAAGTGCTATCTACTTTTCAGTAGCGAAATTACTTAGATAACTCTGTCTTTCCCGACTTACAAATTCGAATTAACAAAACTATTATTATTCCACCGGTCCTTTAAGGATACAAAACATTGAGGGATGACCAACAGCGTTTTTGAAAATAAGGTACTGCAAATAAATGTATAATGTAGTAGTCCGAGTGCTGAGGACCATTAAAGTGCCTGTTTTGAAGAACGTTTTTGATCATTAAGGATGAAAGTACTCATTTCATAGACAACTGATGTGAACGTCTGACACCTCGGAACGGTTACAGGTAAAACCGAAGTCTTAGCTGGAAGCACTTAGCACTTCGATTACTTTCACTTACCTATATATGTAATATATAGTAAGGGAAAGTATTGCGATCTTGAAAAATTTCGACTTCCGATTTTTAGCGGAAATCGAATCTTTTTGTGGTCCCCTGAGTCCAAATAACCAAGTTCCGGAAATGGTGTTTGTGTATGTGTGAACAGACTATCTCATAAACTATAAACCTTACAAATCTGAAATTGGGTATTTAGTGTATGTATAGGCGGGCGCAATCGACTATAGGGTGCGCTAGTAGCATTTTCAAAATGTCGGAAAGAACGGGGATAGACTTAGTTAATGTAATAGAGATAGTTGGTAATTTTAAGAGACCATTAATTGAAGGGCAGGCTATTCTTGATGCAACCCACATAACATCATGTGGAATATATCTAGAAGTAAAAAAACAGTTATTTTACAAGCCTTGTGCCTTCAAACTAGCAATTTTAAAGGACTGCTCCATCAAATAAAAGTGGAAATCAAATTTATTAATAATAATAAGCAATTTTCTTGTCATTGTAAGTGTAAAGCTGGTAGTTCTGGTAAATGCAAACACATCATTGTAACTTTACTCTACGTTTTTCGGTTAGTAATAACATTAATTACCTATTCATACAATCATTGATATGACAGCTTAGATTCTTTGTCATATTATTTATTTATTTGTCAAAACTTTCAGGCTTCGCATTGAAAACTTGGAACAATTAAGCACAACGGATGTAAGACAAAAATAGGGAACATTAAAAAAGAAAAACAAATATGACACCATGGTCCCAATGTTATTTGCATAAAACCAACATTTTGGAATAATAAAATGTCAAATACTAATATTTACCTGGATAAACATAGTCACTTTCTTTAAAATGAAGACTAAATATATGGTCATCTGTTTCGAAATAGGCTTATCTATTCTTAATTTTACAATCCACTCTTTAAGAAGCTTTTTATTTTTTGGAAACAAATGGAATGACACATCTTTAGATTTTTTTGAAGAACGCTGAGGGACCGAGCAATACCTAATAGACATTTTTCCAATAATTTTTTGCTCAATCGGGTTTTAATTATGGAAAAATAAATTAAAAACGGCAAAAAACCCTATAAATCCCAGGTAATCGCACGGCTTCTATCCCCGTTTCTCTAGTTCCTTCTAGTTCCTCAAAGAAGCAGCACCGTCGCTTGCGCTCGCCAATATGCCCACGATGTGACAGCAAAAATTTCATCAAAATTGGTCCAACGGAGGGGACACTATATTTCATAACTTTTTACATTATTTTCGATTAACTCAAAAACGTCTCTAACGTTTTGATAAAACTGGGTATTTGATGTATGTAGATGCTCGCGATATGGCAACAAAAATTTCATCAAACGGTGGGGGCACTTTCTTTCATAATCAATTGTAAGTTGCGCGCATCGCACCAGATTTTTATTTGTATTTCCTCGCAGTAGTTAACTATTTTTTTGTGTAGAGAACTTCTTCCACGCTAAATTTGACGCTCTGCAACTTTTATCTAAAACATTTTTCATTTAAACTGGCTGTTTTTGATTTATAGGTGTTGGAACACGGTTTCCACCAAAATCGCAAAAAAATACAGATTTTTGATGTATCGAACCCGGCTAAACCACTTAACCGATTTAGATTTCAAAAATAGGATTCTATTTGCAATAGTATAGCCTTTTATAGTAAGGAGGAAGCATTACTTCTTGATTAGTATTTGGCGATTTATATCCGAGAAAATTAAAAAAAATGAAAAGAATTCACGGAATTCAGGCCACTAAGCGCTAAATACTTTCACGTTCTAATTACTTTGTCTCCGTAGGACTTGGCTAATTTTAAATTTTAGGACCTCGTTTTACAGAGAAGTTGATATTCTACAACTATTATAGGAAAAAAATTTTATTTGCAGTAGCTCTCTTCAAATTGCAGGCTTTGGAACATGAGCGTAATTCATTTTTCCGCTTAAATGGCAAATATTGCGGATAATAGGTAATCGGTTTTGGGGAAGAGGCTTAACCGATTTTAACTTTGAGACATTTTATGCCCTATTACCTTAAAGAGAACACATTTTCTCTGCGTTAAATTAAAAAAGTTCGAAAATTTCGATTTTGTTCGCCTATAAAATTTGATGTCCACTGATCTGAGGTGGCGGACGTTCACATTTGCCGTCTTTGAAATGAGTACTTTGAGCCTATACGATCAAAAACTTAATTCAAATCAGACACTTTTCAGCCTTCAGCTCCATACTCCAGACTGTAAGGTAGAAGGTAAAATCAGGTTCTGATGAAGGTGTATAAGAAGCGAGTAATAGTTTTGGCATCGGATCTTCTGGTTCTTTATTACTATAAACTTTATCAGTTCCTCCTCACGTTATGCAGGGTGTCCAAAAAGAGTATTCGGGGTTTGAAAATTAAATAAAATCTCAAATATAGAATATCAAGTTCAATTTTCAATGTTTACGTTTTATTTAAACATTATGAACTCGAAATTTATTTAGAATAAAACTGGTGCGTGCGCGCAACACACAACTTTCACTTACCAACTTACTTAGATTAGAAATTGACGTGTTTTGCTAATAATCATTTCCCAAAGTCACACATTTTTCTACATTCATATCTTATTTTTGTTAATCGTTAAAGCCGTTTTTGAGTAAATAAAAAAACCTGTGAAAATGATACAAAATTTATTAAGTAAAGTCCCCCCTCCCGTAGATCAATTTTGATGAAATTTTTACAGTCATATCTCGGGCATATAAATACATCAAATACCCAGTTTTTTCAAAATCGTTAAAGCCGGTTTTGAGTAAATAAAAAATATGTACACGTGAAATTGGTACAAAATTTATTAAGTAAAGTCCCCCCTCCGGTTGATCAATTTTGATGAAATTTTTACATTCGTATCTCGGGCATATATATACATACATCATATACCCAGTTTGATCAAAATCGTTAAAGCCGTTTTTGAGTAAATAAAAAAACCACGTGAAAATGATACCAAATTTTTCAAGTAAAGTCCCCCCTCAGGTTAATCATTTTTGATGAAATTTTTACAGTCGTATCTCGGGCATATACATACATCATATACCCAGTTTGATCAAAATCGTTAAAGCAGTTTTTGAGTAAATAAAAAAACCACGTGAAAATGATAACAAATTTTACAAGTAAAGTCCCCCCTCAGGTTAATCAATTTTGATGAAATATTTACAGTCATATCTCGGGCATATAAATAGATCAAATACTCAGTTTAATCAAAATCGCTTGAGCCGTTTTTGAGAAAATCGAAAAAACGTAAAAAGTTATTAAATAAAGTGCCCCCTCCCTTTGAGCAATTTTGATGAATTTTTTGATGTCACATCGCGGGCATATACCTACACTAAATACCCATTTTCAGGTTCCCACGGTTTATAGTTTTTGAGCTAGTCTGTTCACACACACACACACACACACACACACACACACAGACACACACACACACACACACACACACACAGACCATTTCGCGGGACTTGGTTATTTCGACTCAGGGGGTCCCAAAGCGTGTATTTCCGTTGAAAACCGGAAGTCGAAATTTTTCACGATCGCAATACTTCCACTTACTACATATTTCATATATAGGTAAGTGAAAGTAAAAAACAATATTGTCTAGGTGTCCACCAGGTGTTGTCACTCCTCGAATCTCAAACGCAGTAAATAGTACGGTAAATAGTGAGCGTTACTGTGAAATGATAAGAGGTTTTTTGGCCCAAGAACTTCAAGAGTTTAAAGGATATAACTCTAGAACATGGTTTAAGCAAGACGTGGCCACTGGCAATACTTCAAACTTATCAATTGCTACGGTAAACGAATTATTCCAAAACAAAGTGATTTCTCGTAGCGGCACCATTAGCTGGCTTCCCAGGAGTCCCGATCTCAGTCCTCTTGACTTCATTCTTTGGGGATACCTGAAAAGTAGGGTATACGAAAAGAAACCGACGAATCTAACGCAATTGAAGCAGAATATCAGAACAGAAATGACGGCAATCTCAGGAACAATGTGTCAACGCGTTTTTAGAAATCTGCGTATGAGATTCGAGGAGTGCCAGTAGCGTTATGGTGGACACATAGACAATATTTTTTTTTCTAAATAAATTTCCAGTTCATTGTGTTTAAATAAAACGAAAACGTCCTACTTGATTTTCTATATTTGAGATTTTATTCAACTTTCAAACCCCGAATACTATTTTTGGACACCCTGTATAAAATACTGTTGAATACCTTAAAAAGGTATTTAAATACTATACAATAAATCCCTTTTCCAGATTTCAGGAGAGATAATTTTTTTTTTTTTGGCATTCGAATTATCCATACAGCCATTCCTAAAATGAATCTGGAGGATTACTTTGGTGGGTAATCCATATTCTAAATATATTTATTTATTGATCGTAAATACTTTGTTATGCTCACAATTTCTTCTCGTTTGGTCGTAATTAGTAACCTTTTTTATTTAATATCGTCATTATATTGGTTTAGAAAATTTAGGGATTGGTTTCTCGTATTACTGTAAGCAGAACATTCCATTATTATATGTTGCAGTGTTTCTCTCTGCTTACACCTATCACATTCCGATGAGTTTTCGACACCTATGCGCTGAAGGTAAGCTTTACATACCATAGACCATGGTTAGATCGGAGTCTTGAAAGATTTTCAATTAAGTCTTTTGTTAGATTAAATTCATAGGACGACGGTTTATTAAGAATTTCCGGTTCAATAGTCTTAAAAACTCTCAAAGACTCTTTATATTGCTGAGACCACTTTTTAATCGTTGGAAAGTAATCGGTGTAAGGTAATCCGATGTCTGTAATTCGCGGTAAGTCGACTGAAGTTTTAGCAAGAATATCTACCTTATGATTTTCGTGTATTTCCGAGTGAGCTTTGACCCATGTAAACACGATTTCTTTTTTATGATTTAGTGCATAAAAGTGTTCTTTCATTATATTCACTAAGATGTTATTGTTATTTATGTTGCTTTTATTTTCAATAGCTCTCATACTATCAGAGAGTTGATTTTTGATGAATGAAAAATGAAATTGAATTCACATAGACGTCACGAATCGATACAGACAAATTTTGTTTTATAGATTTTGGGTATTTGAGGTTAAGTTCCATTTCAACTCAACCATTTTATCATTTTTAAACCCTAAAAATCTGGTGCGATGTGCGCAACACACAACTTTCATTTGCCAACTTAAATTAGACAATGTCGTGTTTTGATGAATATGTAAACGCCATTCCTCAAATTCACAAATTTTTCCATATTCATTTATTTATTTGGTCTCTAAAGTACATTTTTTTTTTTTTTTTTATTGTTAAATAAAAGTTTTTACCTACTTGTGATATTTCGGCAATGCAAGCATAATACTCTATCGCGTCCGATTTTATAATTCTCTATTTAGTTATTGATAACTTCATTTTGTTACCATGGAAACAGAATATTTTCATTATGTTCCAAAACTCTTTACCATGAACAGAACGCCTTTACTTATAGTCTATCATTAAAGGCGTGTTGCGCATGCTTGTGCTTAACGTGTTTTATGAGTTGTCGAAATATTTTTTTTTCTCCTATATATGGTTACTCTAATTTTTTCATATTTCATATTTAGCCATTTATTATTTTTAGGCGTAATGAGATACAATTAATTTCTCTATATAAATGAAATGAAAGGTACTTCATAGGAAAACGAAAAATGTTCCTTCGCCCACATCTGTTTTTAAATTTTCCCACAAAACATTCCTGTGACGATAAAACTTACCTGATATTAAAAAATAATAAATTCTCTTAAAACATGACGAGTTTGGCCAAATCATTTTTCCATAAAATCGAGAAAAAAAAAACGTAAAAAAGAGACAACATTTATTAAATAAAGTGCCCCCTCCGTTTGACAAATTTTGATTAAATTTTTGCCTTCACATTACGGGCATATACATACATCAAATACCCAATTTCAGGTTCGTACAGTTTGTAAATTTTGAGCTAGTCTGTTCACGTATATACCATTCCGCGGGACTGGGTTATTTGGACTTAGGGGACCCCAAAACGTGTATTTCCGATAATTTCAAGTCGATATTTTTCACGATCGCAATACTTTCCCTGACTTTATGTCTCATATATTGGTAAGTAAATGTAAAAATGATATTTTGTATTTCTAAAATCGTGCTCTCGTACGTCCACGGTAATCAGAATATTCATTTTAAGTATCATTGTAGCATCAACTTAAAGAAATATATTTATAGACTCGATAGACCATTCAAGCGTTGTATTTTGTAGATAAGCGCTCTCTTTTACCAATAGGATCAACATTTGGAGGATGTGACAAATGGTTGCATAGTTTATTTTAAAAATAGGGACATTGTTTTTGCTATAGCCACAATAAATGACCTATGCTGCAAATGGAGGCAAAATTAATTCTGAAATCGAGTTAATGTTAGCATAGTTATCAAAATTTGTGTTTTGAGTTTTATTTTTCTATGCCAAAAATAAAACTAAGACACATTTCAAGTATATGGGGTAGACAATTGTGACCTATCAACTTTTAGCAAATAACCATACATATTCAATAAATACATTCCCTATATTCAACTCTTGTTTATTATTATTATCACTGGCGCAACAACCCACTTAGTGAGTCAAGGCCTCCTTAAGAAGATTGCCCCATCGCTCCCTATCCTGCGCAGCCGCAGTCCAATTCCGAGCACCTAGAAGATGTCTTGAATCCTTTGCGACTCCATCTGTCCACCGAAGTTTCGGTCTTCCGACACCTCTCGACCCATAGATTTTGTCGGACATCATTTTCCTTGGAATGCTCTGTTCCGGCATTCTGGCAACGTGGCCGGCCCATCTAAGCCTTCCCACGCGGATGACTCTAATAATGTCTGGTTGCCCATAGAGCATTTGAAGCTCCAAGTTGTTTCGCGATCTCCAATTTCCGCCTACTTTTTTTGGACCGTAGATTCGGCGCAGAATTTTTCTCTCGAAAACAAGGAGCCTCTGCTGGTCAGAACTCGAGATGGTCCAAGTCTCAGAGCCATACATCAAAACGGGGCGAATCAGGGTTTTATACAACCTTACTTTCGTTGTTTTCGTGAGATAGGGACTTCGGAAGAGGTGGCCCAATCCGAAGAAGCTTCTGTTCGCCAGCATTATCCTCCTTTTAATCTCTGCTGACGTATCGTTATTCACATTAACCTGTGAGCCGAGATATACAAATTCCTCTACCTTTTCGAAGTGGTAGGTTCCTATAGTAACCCATTCCTTCTGATAGACCCTCTCGCCTGATACCATGAACCAACTCTTGTTTAATGTCGGTTATTCAGATTAAAATTGAATAAGACAGAGAGCATTGATCCTCGAGTCATTATAAAGTTATCTCAGATAATTTGCTTTGTTAATGCATTGTGCTTAATCTTTCGGCTTTTATATTTAAAAATTATATCACAGCCTCAATGTAAAACTGCCATGATTCAAAAAAAAGTTATTTTTCATTATTTTGTTATCTTGAATCCTCTCCAAACTGGAAAACCATCATATATTAAAATATAAATGTATTAATATTTACTTTATTGTATTTGATTTTTATAAAAGTTAAATGCTAAAGTAACACACGCATAACAATATCAACACATTTTGAGTTTTGTCGGTATTGCATTAACCAAGGAGATAGTATTGGCGTGTTTCTAAATATTAAACCAAAAACTAGAAATTTCATTTTCCTAGATACAGGTTATTTATGGTGATCATCAATGAGTTCATTATCTAATTTAAAAACTTACTCATTCCAAAAAAAAAAAAATTAATGGTAGGAAACCAATCTTTGTCATATTACTCTCAAGCAGTAGTAGACCTTTGTGATGGTATATACAATGAGATGAAAAACGATGTTTATGTGAAAAATACAGAATAAAATAAAATTTATATAATTTAATGATAGATTTTCAAGTTATGAAACTTCTATACGAACAAATTGAAGTTTATTGAACATGAGAATATAAAAAAAAAAACTGTAACAACCAATAGAGGGTATTGGGTTCAGTACTGTGTGAGGAAGTACTGTTTCTTGTTCAGCGGTCGTGCAAGGAGGTGATTTTACCGTGATCACGCTTAACCACCAGGTTAAGTGTAACCACTTTATAGAGTCTGGGTTTGCCCCAGGAGGGTCTCTCGGCCCTCGAGAGGAACTGTGGCAGAGTATTTAAGGTACCCTGTCTAGTCAGATTCGAACTCGCGACATTGAGCACATATCAATGCCTTATCAATGAGATCCTTTTCAAGAGTTTAACCTTACCTCAAATAGATATACCAATGTTTACAAAATAACATTAATATTTTATTTATAATTTACAAATAATAAAACCTAATATTTGAACTTTGAAAATGCTCTAATTTTTTTTTTCCAAAATTGCTGAATAAATTTATGAAATGATATGCATTTAAAAAGAAAGAATACTTCTGTTTAAAGTTTGCTTTGGATTATTGAAATAAACATAAACATGGATAGATGAAGATAGTAATAGATGAAGATACTTATGATGATAGAATTACCTCTGTGAATCTACCTCCATGGCGGGCGGAGTAGTGGAGATATCTGAGGGATCTGGGAGGCTGTGCGCCGAGCTGCGCGCCCCCTCACGTGGCTTCTTTTCAATCTTACATTTATATAACTCTTTCTGGCTATTTATAAATCTTTACTTTTATCTCAAACTTATTTCCCCCTCAACTTAGCAATAAATAAGTATTCTATTTTTTGAACGGTACCAATCGAGAGTTGGTCGTTTATGATGGTTGTAAATAGGCATGGGTTGATACATGAAATTCTTGTATCTGATACAAATGATTCGCGGGCGCAATCGACTATAGAGTGCGCTAGTAGTTTTGCAAAATGTCGGAAGGAACGGGGATAGACATAGTTGATGTGATAGAGATAATTGGTAATTTTAAAAGACCATTAATTGAAGGGCAGGCTATACTTGATGCAAACCACATAATTACATGTGGAATAATATCTAGAAGTAAAAAATCTGGGGCGTGCGCGCAACACACAACTTTCACCTACCAACTTACTTTGATTGGAAATTAATGTGTTTTGTTAATTCCCACTTCTCAAAGTTATACATTTTTCCACATTCATTTCTTATTTTTGTTTTCATTTGCTCAAAAAAAAAAACACTAATTTCTTTTATAGTTAAATAAAAGTTTTTACTTGTGATAATTGGGCAATGCAAGCATAATACTCCAAGTCGTCTGATTTTACAATTCTCTAAGTACTTGTTGAATATTTCATTTAGTTCCCATGAAACAAATAATTTTCATTAAATGAACAGAACATCTTTAATTATAAAGCATTGGTTTGTCATTAAAGGCGTACTCCGCATGCATGGGCTCAACGTGTTTTATGAGTTGACGGAATATTTTCCTTTTTTTCTCCTGTATATGTTTACTTGATTTTTTTCATATATCATATTTAGCCATTTCTTATTTTTAGGCGTGATGAGAGACAGTTAATTTCTCAATATAAACTAAAACAAAGGTACTTTATAGGAAAACAAAAAAGGCCCCTTCCCCATTTAAGCCCCCTCAGAAAATTTTAATACTGATAAAACTTACCTGATATTATTGAACACCTAATTTTCATTAAACATGACGAATTTGATGAAAATCATTAAAGCCGTTTTTGAGATATTCGAAAAAAAGGTAAAAATTGGAAAAAAAGTTATGAAATAAAGTGCCCCCTCCGTTTGAAGAATTTTGATGAAATGTTGGCTGTCATATCTTTGGCATATACATACGTCAAATACCCAGTTTGATCAATACCTTTAAAGCCGTTTTTGAGTAAATAAAAAAAAACACATGAAAATGATACAAAATTTATTAAGTAAAGTCCCCCCTCCGGTTGATCAATTTTGATGAAATTTTTACAGTCATATCTCGGGCATATTAATACATCAAATACTTAGTTTAATCAAAATCGTTAGAGCCGTTTTTGAGAATATCATCAAACAAGATTTCATCAAAATTGGTTACATGGAGGGGGCGTTTTATTTCATAACTTTTTAACTAATTTTTACCTTTTTTTCGATTATCTCAAAAACGGCTTTAACGATTTTCATCAAATTCGTGGTTTTTAATGAAAATTAGGTGTTCTTTAATATCAGGTAAGCTTTATCATTATTAAAATGTTCTGAGGGGGCTTTTTCTGGGGGGGGAGAGGGGGGGCTTTTTTGTTTTCCTATAAAGTACCTTTGTATTTGTTTATATGGAGAAATTATCTGTCTCTCGTTTTACATAAAAATAAGAAATGGCTAAATATGAGATATGATAAAAATCAAGGAAACATATAGAGGAGAAAAAAAGAAAAATATTCAGTTAACTCATAAAACTCGTTGAGCGCAAGCGGAGTGCGTCTTTAATGACAGACCATTGTTCATAATTAAAGCTTTTCTGTTCATTTGAGAAGTGGAAATTAACAAAACCCTTTCTAATCTAAGTAAGTTTGTAAGTGAAAGTTGTGTGTTGCGCGCACGCACCAGATTTTTCAAAAAATATTTGCTCAATCGGGTTTTAATTATGGAAAAATAAATTAAAAACGCCAAAAAACCCTATGAATCCTAGGTACTGGCCCGGCTTCTATCCCCATAACTCTACTTCCTGTCAAATAGCAGCACCGTCACTTCCGCCCGCGAATTGAGCCGTCCGCACCAATAATTTATTGGTGGTAACGCCAATGCTTTACCACCCATCTTTCTTTGACTAAAAATAGAAATTACTATTTTTGAAAATAGGGTACTTAAGTGCTAAGGTTAGGCTCTGCTTATGAATTACTGAGATTCCGTAGAGATTTTGATGAATTAAAAACTGGATTCAAGAAAAAGATGAAGCTTGTAAAAAAAAAAACACAAAACATTTTTACTACAAAACAGTTTTTGTTTATTGTATTAAGGGACAGAATGTAATAAAGAGTTTTATTCTTAAAAAAGTAAATATATATATGTGTATACATATATATAATCAACAAAATTATTATAGGAGGTTAGGCCAGATCATTTGAATCACTACCTTCAACCTCAAACAGAATAAGTATTATGATAGGTTGAATGATTGTCAGGATTTTCAGTTAAAACTTTTTATTTTTAAAAGCCAACGTTTCGATCCAACTTGTGGATCTTCATCAGGGCTTCTGTCTGTCTGGCTTCTGTAGTCCAGGGTAATACAAAGACTGACATTGTTTTCCTTGTATTACCTTGGAATCTGAAGCCCCGATGAAGATCCACAAGTTGGATCGAAACGTTGGCTTTTAAAAATAAAAAAGTTTTAACTTTTTTTAAACTTAATTTAAAAATCCTGACAATCATTCAACCTCTAGTAAAGAATTACAGTTGACTATCTCTCACCAGACAGAAGTCTACAAGACTTCTCTCTTTTTTTTAATTTTATTACCTTATAAAATAAATGAAAAATACGACTTGTACTAAAAACAAGAATTGTTTTGCTATTTACATTATTAGTAAATGTGATTAAAAGACTTTATTTTGCATTAAAAACAAACAGTATTTACACATTGACTGTGTATAAATGATAACAATATATTAAGTGATATAAGTATTTTAGAGCCTTTTATTGTAACAATATTACATTTTAAGGCTATCTTATGATAATGATAATGTTTTGTTGTTTACATGTTTCTTAATGTTATTTCCATGGAGTGATGGGGCTCCCCCATTTTTTGTGTTGGGACAAACAGTTATGATAAGAAAGACTAATAATTGAGACATATCAATGATTCTACATAACAATCAATGATGTAATGACAATAAATAAATTATTAAACCTACTAATCTTCAATTGAGTTGATGAGAAGGTAATTACAGTTTATATTCAAAACAAAACTAAAGACTATGTAATCTTAAATACACTTTATGTGCTGGAAGATCTAAATATTGTAATTGAAGATTGGTGAAATACTTCTTCCAAATTTCTTTTATTAAAAATTTATAATATATACATTAATTTGCCGACGTTTCGGACTATTCGTCCCTCTTCAGGGCAAATTTCTTCTGCCAATAACTGGTAATCCTTACACCTGACAATTTTTGGTGGCTAGGTCCATCTATTTCTATATTACAATTATATCCCATTACCTAAGTAAATTGGTCATTTTATATAAAATTATATATATATTCACATGCTACCACTTTTTTCTACAATATTCTTATCACACTATCTATTACTGACTGAACTAGTCAGTAATAGATAGTGTGTAATAAGTATTTCACCAATCTTCAATTACAAAACTAAAGACTAATTATATTCTTATTAAATATTTCAGGAAGACATTATTAAAATTAAACATTATATTGGAATTTCATAGAGCCTTCAAAAAATATCATGTTAGCACTTCTTACAATCTTATCATAGATAACTTGGAATACATAAATGAGACGAATTCGTAACCTCTTTAACATATAATTTTAGGCCTATCTGTTAGGTGGATCCATCTGTTTGGTTGTGGGAGGAGCAGCACCCCCTTTGGAAAAATTTTAGTCATGTACATGGGCGTCACCTAGCGTATGCGGATGATGTCGCTGTTATCGGCAGGTCACAAGCTGGTGTAGAGGATGCATTCCGCAAGATAGAACAGGAAGCGAAAACTATGGGACTCAAGGTAAACACCAATAAAACTAAAATGATCTGCATCCAAAGAAATGATGTAGCTCCATAACAACAAGTTAGATTGGGAGAGTATACTTTTGAGGTTGTCCCATGCTTCCAGTCAGGCGCGGTTCCAGAAAAAAATTTCGGGGGAGGGGGGATTGGTCGGTATGAAAAAAAAAAAAACAGCGTAAAAATAGCACACTTTATTTGCTTATGCTTATATATTAAGTTCATATACAAAATTCTGCATAAAAAATTCTAGTCAAAATTAAACTAAACTTCCCTAGAAAAATCGTAAAAGTTAGATGCGTAATTAATTTTTTTAATTCATCCCACTAATTTTTTTTTCGTCGAAATTTCGGGGGGGGGATTGATCCCCCATTTCTCCTCCCCCCCCCCCTGGGACCGCCACTGCTTCCAGTATCTATAATCTATAATCTATAATCACTGAAAAGATGGAAGAGGAAGCTGAAATAAGTTCCAGACTAGCAGCAGCCAATAGAGCATACTTTTCTCTGCCCAAGCTTATTAAAAGCAGACTACTGAGCCGCCCTACAAAAATAAGACTTTACAAAGGTTCTATAAGGCCTATAGCGACTTACGCATGTGAAACGTGGACGCTCAACAAGTCAGCAGCACTAAAGGTGGATCTTTTTGAGAGAAAGATCCTGAGACGCATCCTCGGGCCAGTTAAAGAAAATGAAACTTGGTGTCTACGCAGGAATGAGGAATTGTACGCTGAGTGCCGAGATCTGAGTACCTCCAACTTTGCCAGGTTGCAGCGATTAAAATGGGTTGGTCACTTGCTCAGGATGGAGGAATGCAGGGGCCCTTTAAAGGCATACAAGAATACACCAGGCGGATCTAGACCCAGAGGAAGACCCAGATCACGCTGGAAGGATAAGTCCTCATAGACCTACGATATGCAGGGATGAGCACAGCGCATGCACCTACCCCCTATTTTTGGCCTCATCCAATTTACATCACCGATATTTAGCCTCTACCTTTTGAGCCGAGGACTACGCTCGATTTTAACTTTTTTTTTTTTTAATTTCATTAATATTTCGATTTAATTACTCTTTTTTACTATTTCGATTTAATTAGAAATTTTTATACTGCTAAGACTCCGTTCCCGTTCAATTTGTATGCTTTCGAGGTACGAAATTGCTGTCTTGCCGAGGGGCGGAGGACGGTGGGTGGTAAGAGGGTCCTGCACCTACCCCCTATTTTTGGCCTCATCCAATTTCCATCACCGATAATTAGCTTCGACCCTTAGAGCCGTCCTTCAGACAGGACCATATGGGGCAAGATGATAGAGCAGGCCAAGGACCGCTTTATGCCTCTGTCGCGCCAGTAAAGAAAAAGACATGGGCGTCACCAGTACCAAATTATTGGCGGGGGGGGGGCTCAATATTTTCCTAGATAGGGTAGATAGAAATTCGAGGGGCTACAAGTTGAAACAATATCTCCTAATAATAACTGTTGGGACATTTAATTCATCCTCCAACGCTGTATTTTAAAGTTATTTATAGTATGAGTATCTTAAAACTTGTCAATTTATGACTCAGTTAGACATTAAAATAGGGAGTTATTAGGGCTTAATGTTGAAGGATATCCAAGTTTTTCTTCTGATCCTGATCCCACTAATTTCATTGCTTACCAATCAACCTCTATAAGCTTTATTGAATTGAAGGAAAGTATGGATCAATTGATGGATGAATTGATGGGTGATGGATCAAGCTGCTTGGTTTAAAAAAGAAATGAAGAGCAACAAAACAAAACAGTTCAAGCTAAAATAAAAAATATATAATTCATCAAATATACAATACACCTAACTATGCTTTTAACAATTGATGGTGCTGAAATTAACATTTTTTTTATGTTTATATTTTATTGGTTAAACTCGGATAAATTCATAAAATCGCATTTTTATTTAATTTTTTACATTTGATGCTCTCCTTCAATAATATTGGTCATGTAAAGACATAATTTAACTTTACTAAAAGTAAGGAAGTAAGGTAAAGAACTATTCTAGTGGTGGGAAAGGAAAATAAAGGTAAAAAAGCTGATTGGCAGATCCAGGGGAATGGTTGTGCGGTTACAGCACCTCCCTCTTTTGGACAGCAGCCCCCTTTACAACCGGCTGGATCCGCCTATGATCTAAACACATATTACAATCCGTGAGTAGTTCAACACACTCCCTGGAACACTTGGAGATGAGTCTTTACCTCTCAACCGATCCCACCACAACCATTGCTCAACTTTCAGGAAACATTTCATGGCGCAAAACGCCTTTAGCATCTTATCAGAAAGTGTGAAATTTTGAAAATTATTCCTTGAAAGGATGTGGCGTAAAAAAAAAAAAAAATTTATGAAACATTTTTTATTTGTGTATTTTTTTTAAAAACACTTATAAGAAATTCTTCTTCTTTACCAAGCATAGTCATTTCTCGCAGCGAATTCACATAGATCCTTTATACATTTTTTCGTAGTCCAACCTCTTGGTTTGTCGTTTTAATCAATCATGTCCCAATTCCTAACGTTTTTCCCAAGGTGTTTTTGAATTTCTTTTAGTTTAGCCTGGTTACGTTTACAATATCTAAATATCAAGCTAGGATTGAGATGTTAACACATCGGGTCTGATTCGTTTCTTTTCACCTTTCATAGCAATTTATTTGAACTAAATTTTATTGAAATAATGCTTGCTATGTGGTTGGTATCCATTAATAATTCATTGGCCTAGGATTTTCAATCATGACATTTCACAATATCTCAAGGCACCCACTTTGCACTGTTTTAAAAGCATTAAGATATAATAGCGTAAAGTTATAGTTTCCTTTAGAGAAGAGGTCTGATTCCATCATGTTTACAAATTTATCTATTTCAATTTTAACAACAGAAATGTTGTTAGAAATAAATAAAATAATTTATTCATTGGTTTCTAAATTATTCTTTTTTTATAAGTCGCTAACAATCTGAACATCTCTAGTGCGCTTTGTCCAATGATTTCGGAAAATATGGTATATAATTAGTACGAAAATACGCGTTGCCACGGACAACCGGACAGATGACTGAGAACCAGAACATAGCAAGTTCAAAACCCGGAGCCAGAGGAAATATTAATAATACTCGGCATTTATCCCCCACCCTCTCCCCTGGCCCGGGAAACCCCGTATACCCTTTATGGCGAGGAAAGGGGAAAGAAAAAAAAGAAGAAAAAAAATGGTAAATAATTAGTTACCACTTCATTTATAAATACCGCTTTATCGATCTTCATCGTGTCTATATTCATTTATAATTCTTGTCCTGTTTTATGATCACAACATGTTTCCAAAGCACAGCTTGGCTACTGCATGTTGCATCATTCCACTGGAGTCAATTCTTGAGGGATTAGAGTGCATCATAGATTTTAGATTTTTTTTCTTATTATTTATTGATATTAATGTTATGAGGCGAGCCAAGTTCTGAAGCGCTTTGATGAAATTAATTTTGAACTGACCCGAGTAGGACTCATTCAGCTCTCTTCCAACAGGAGGGCTTTGAGGCTGTATACATTAGCGAAGTCGGCTGGCGTCCTTCCGTCCTTTGTCGTCGCCTTCCGGTTTGCTCCAGCCTTGAGCAGCAACCGGACGACTTCTTCGTGGCCACTGATAGCTGCGTCGTGGAGCGGCGTGTACCCGAACCTCCCCTTCACTTCGGTGGCTGCTCCCCGCTCGAGGAGCAGCTTCACAGTGTCCGCCATGCCGAAGTAGGCTGCTCGGTGCAGAGGCGTACTTCCGCCGCTGTCCTGTGATCCAATATTGGCTCCAGCATCCAGAAGAATTTTAGCCACGCCCGTGTGTCCTTCATTAGCAGCATGATGCAGCGGAGTCCAACCAAACTTATCTTTTGTCTCTTTGTCTGCACCTGCCTCGATTAACATAGCCGCGACAGCTTCTTGCCCGTTCGCTGCTGCCCAAATTAATGATGTCCTGCCATTCCTTCCTTTCGCTTCGGTCGATGCTCCACCATCTAATAGAGCTTCGACGATCTTACTATATCCATTTTTGGAAGCCAATATAAGGGGAGTACGACTTGATGTATCACGAACTTCCAGGTTTGCACCTCCGGCAATCAATGTTATCACAGCTTCTATGCGGTCTGAGACAACCGCATCCTGTAATGCAGTTCTACCGTTTTTGTCCCTTGCTTCCACTGGCACTCCACTATTTATTAAAAGATCAATTACATTCGAAGATCCACTTTTTGCAGCTATGTGAAGTGGACTTTCGTTATCTTTTGTCTTTGCTTCCCTATTAGCCCCTTTTTTAAGAAGTAACTTAACTATGTCCATGCTTCCATCCCTAGCGGCTGCGACATGAAGGGGAGTCCATCCACTACCATTAGTCGCTTCTATATCAGCTCCTCTCGATAACAGCAGTCCCACCACTTCGTCCGTTCCACTCTTGGCCGCCCAATGAAGAGCCGTGTTTCCCAATCCATCTTTACTTTCTATATCCACTCCTGCGTCCAAAAGTGATACTATGGAATCGTTTTGCCCTTCGGCAGCCAGTTGATGGAGAGGTGAAATCCCGCTCTGACTTCCGTTATCTTCCCCATCAAGCAGCATTTTCACTATTTCAGATGAGCCCCCTTGAGCAGCCAACAGCAGAGGAGTGTAGCCCTCTCTGTCTTTAATTCCTCTGTTAGCTCCAGCAGTTAATAGCAGTTCCACAGCTGCCAGATGACCTTCCCCTGCAGCTCGATGAAGAGGAGTTCTACCATTCTTGTCCTTAGAATCAAGATTAGCACCTCTGCTCACTAGAGCCATTACCACTTCCAAAGAAGAAGCTCTAGCAGCAAGTTCAAGAGCTGTATAACCTTTCCCATCCAGAGCTTTCATGTCAGCTCCATTATCTAACAACGCGTCAACAAGTTCTAAACGCCCCCTGGAGGCAGCTTCATGGAGTGCAGTACGACCTGAATCATCTTTCGCCTCACTTAGAGCTCCGTTGACCAGAAGTGTAAGTAACATTTCAAGAGAACCGTTCCTCGCTACTAGGTGTAACGGTGTCCTCTTGGCGTCATCGACTGGTTCTAAAAGGCAACCTTTCTTTATCAATAATTTTGCTGCATTCACTTTGTCAGTGACTACAACTGCGTGCAATGGTGTCCATCCATTCTTACCCTTTGCTTCCATGTTACCTCCACAGTTCAATATCGCCCAAATACTTTCCATACTTCCACTTTTAGCTGCTATATGAAGTGGAGTCCAACCATCTTTGTCTTTTATCTCCGTCTCAGCTCCACCAAATCTTAGGATCTGCACTAAGTTCAACGAATCTCGTTTGGCTGCTTCGTGCAACGCGGTTTGTCCCTCGAGGTTCCTCGAATCAGTTGTTGCTCCGTGTGACAAGAGCAGCTTTACCGCCTCAAAAGATCCACTTCTCACAGCCAAGTGAAGCGGAGTCTGGTCTCGAGAGTCTTTAGCATCCTCGTTCGCTCCACGATTCAGCAACAACCTCACCATCTCTAAGTCGCCTCTTTCAGAAGCGTAGTGAAGTGGGCCTCGTCCGGAAGAACCGATGGCGTTGATATCAACATCCAATGACAAAAGAGCTTTCAAGACGTCAAGCCTACCTTCGCGAGCTGCTCTGTGAATCAGAATGTCTCCGTCGATAGTCAGTACCCTAGCCAACGCTATCACCTCTTTGTCATCGAGTGAACTGGATGCATCGAGGTATTTTCGGAGTATCGATAAACCAGTATCTGTTTTATCATTTCCAATCGCCTGAATCTGCAAAATATTGTTGTTGTGAAAATGGTTTATCCGTCCAAACGGATTTTTTAAATTTACTTCAGAGTAATTGGCATTTATTGATATAATAGTTTTCCTGCTTACCTTATCACCTAAGTTATTCTGCAGACATTGAGGAAGGTATTTCATGGAAAAGAATTCCATATTGGAGATATTTTGATTCTGATCGAAATATCTCAAAGTACAAATGTTGATGGTCCCTAAAACCATAATATTAAATAGTATTTACATTTATTATCAGTTTAACGTTTAATTATGTATTTGAACACTGTATAACCGTATGTATTACCTAAAGTTTTCTTCAATATTTCTTGTCCATTTCCATTGATGAAATATGGTGCCTGTAAAAGTTTTAACAAAAAAAAATTAGTAGATACTTTCTGACAAGAATAATGATTTCAAAAATCACTAAGGTAGTTTTTATTTTTTATGTTTAGTTTGGTTATACAGCCAGCTATATTCCCGAAAGAAAAGATAAAATGAAAACAGTATGAATGTATTTTATATTGAAAATATGAATAAAAGTTTATATTTTTTAATTACAAGAATATAGACAAATATACTTTTAATATAAATTAATCAAGTTCTGGTGACTGACGAAACGCACTGTATACATTTTTTAACAAATTTGTAAATCATACAATGTCAGTAGAAAAAAAAAAGCGATATGAATATTTTATAACTTGATCGATTCATTTTTATAAATGTATGTATTAATCTAACAAAAGTATTTTCTGATAACAATATACTAACAGATGATGGCGTCCTAGCTTACTAATATTATTTCTTTATAAATTTATGGTCGCAAGGATCACCCATGCAGAAGTGGTTCGCAGAAACGTCTGAAAAGAAGAACGTCATTTTTATCCCAAAAGGGTATCAAAGAAATGAAGAATGAAGACAAAATTTAGTTCCCGATGTGAAAGCCCATTTTGTTTAGAACACAGAGCACTGAGACGTACTCCATGCGCCATTTTTTTCTAAATTATTAGTTATTCTATTGATGCAATTTTCTATATAGTTTACAGGATAAAGTATTAAATATTTATCTCTTATTGACTAAATTTAAATTTATGGTTGCCCTTTGTTCAAATAAAAGTAAAATGATATTGATTCTTATTTATGTTATTAACGATAGGTAAAATCATTGAGAGAGTTTCAATTCCTAACTTTTCAATTTTTTATTCGATTCCGACTACATTTGACACAACTTTCTTTCACTGTTCAAACCTTAATCATTATTCGAATAATAAGAAAAATAAATCGAATTTATCATCATCAACTTTGATATTTCACATCAAGTGAGCGTCTATGACATTTTTATTTATTTTATATAAGAGTAAGTGAAAGTAATTAGAGAAAGAATGATAGAAAATAGAATAAGATTGTTTACAGATCTACTTCGTGTAAACGTAAACAGCCCCACACGTTCACAATACAACATTTTTATGTAATAATAATAATAATTTACCATCTAGTATTGGTGAATAATAAGAATAATCGGTATTTTTTTATTAATCAAAATTTACCAAGAAACTTTGGTTGCAACACCTTTCGTTAAAAAGAAAAATCTGGTGCGTGCGCGCAACACACAACTTTCACTTACCAACTTACTTAGATTAGAAATTGACGTGTTTTGCTAAATATCATTTCCCAAAGTCACACATTTTTCTACATTCATATCTTATTTTTGTTAATCGTTAAAGCCTTTTTTGAGTAAATAAAAATCTGGTGCGTGCGCGCAACACACAACTTTCACTTACCAACTTACTTAGATTAGAAATTGACGTGTTTTGCTAAATATCATTTCCCAAAGTCACACATTTTTCTACATTCATATCTTATTTTTGTTAATCGTTAAAGCGGTTTTTGAGTAAATAAAAAAAACCCGTGAAAATGATACAAAATTTATTAAGTAAAGTCCCCCCTCCCGTAGATCAATTTTGATGAAATTTTTACAGTCATATCTCGGGCGTATAAATACATCAAATACCAAGTTTGATCAACATCGTTAAAACCGTTTTTGAGTAAATAAAAAAAACACGTGAAAATGATACAAAATTTATTAAGTAAAGTCCCCCCTCCCGTAGATCAATTTTGATGAAATTTTTACAGTCATATCTCGGGCATATAAATACATCAAATACCAAGTTTGATCAAAATCGTTAAAACCGTTTTTGAGTAAATAAAAAAAACACGTGAAAATGATACAAAATTTATTAAGTAAAGTCCCCCCTCCGGTTGATCAATTGTGATGAAATGTTGGTTATCACATCTTTGGCATATAAATACATCAAATACCAAGTTTGATCAAAATCGTTAAAACCGTTTTTGAGTAAATAAAAAAAACATGTGAAAATGATACAAAATTTATTAAGTAAAGTCCCCCCTCCGGTTGATCAATTTTGATGAAATTTTTACAGTCATATTTCAGGCATATAAATAGATCAAATACTCAGTTTAATCAAAATCGTTCGAGCCGTTTTTGAGAAAATCGAAAAAAACTTAAAAAGTCATTATATAAAGTACCCCCTCCCTTTGAGCAAATTTGATGAAATTTTCGCTGTCACATCGCGGGCTTATACATACTCTAAATACCCAATTTCAGGTTCGCAAGGTTTATAGTTTTTGAGCTAGTCTGTTCACACACACACACACACACACTCACACACACACACACAGACCATTTCGCGGGACTTGGTTAATTGGACTCAGGGGACCCCAAAACGTGTATTTCCGTTGAAAACCGGAAGTCGAAATTTTTCACGATCGCAATACTTCCACTTACTATATATTTCATATATAGGTAAGTGAAAGTAAAAAAACACGTGAAAATGATACAAAATTTATAAAGTAAAGTCCCCCCTCCGGTTGATCAATTGTGATGAAATTTTTACAGTCATATCTCGGGCATATAAATACATCAAATACCAAGTTTGATCAAAATCGTTAAAACAGTTTTTGAGTAAATAAAAAAACACGTGAAAATGATACTAAATTTATTAAGTAAAGTCCCCCCTCCGGTTGATCATTTGTGATGAAATGTTGGTTATCACATCTTTGGCATATAAATACATCAAATACCAAGTTTGATCAAAATCGTTAAAACCGTTTTTGAGTAAATAAAAAAAACATGTGAAAATGATACAAAATTTATTAAGTAAAGTACCCCCTCTGGTTGATCAATTTTGATGAAATTTTTACAGTCGTATTTCAGGCATATAAATAGATCAAATACTCAGTTTAATCAAAATCGTTAGAGCCATTTTTGAGAAAATCGAAAAAAACGTAAAAAGTTATTGAGTAAAGTACCCCCTCCCTTTGAGCAAATTTGATGAAATTTTTGCTGTCACATCGCGGGCTTATACATACTCTAAATACCCAATTTCAGGTTCGCACGGTTTATAGTTTTTGAGCTAGTCTGTTCACACACACACAGACACACAGATACACAGACACACACACAGACCATTTCGCGGGAGTGGTTATTTTGACTCAGGGGACCCCAAAACGTGTATTTCCGTTGAAAACCGGAAGTCGAAAATTTTCACGATCGCAATACTTCCACTTACTATATATTTCATATATAGGTAAGTGAAAGTAAAAATTGCTAAAAGAACATTGTAAGGTATTACTTCAGATGAGCAACTCCAAGATGGCGGCCTGCGTGAGTAAACAACAAGTTAATCCGATCCATGCCCTACCCGATTCAGTTCGGGTTTACCGAGAGTTCCCGAGATCCGATGTCGGCTTTATCCACATTTTTGGAAGGGAATTCATTCGTTGCTTACTTCATTATGTTAGGTCTGATACAGCTACAGAATCTGTAACTACATCCAAACGGCATATTTATACTACGAATTTCCAACAGCTCGTCGAAACTTGGAAGTATTGATCGAAAAATTATTGATATAACAACAATAACATTAACAAAATAAATAAATTTAATTAAATTAACCTTGCGCAGAGGCAATATCATAACCATTGGAGGTATACTGAATAATAGCGATTATTGCTATTTGAAACTTATTTAATTAAATTAATTCTATTTAATTAATCATCAGGGGATTATACTAAAGTTAGCCGATAATTATAGTTAAATTGGTTTGAATAGATAAAATTTCTTAAACCTTTTATTCTTAAATCTAACAAATCATGTACAATTTGTAATTTTTTTTCTGGAGTCAAATCATTTAAAATCATCATCAAATCATTTTAAAAATATCCTTTATGGTTATTTAAATACATTTTTCTTGAAATAATAAAAAATAAAAATCTGGTGGTTAGGAATACTCGGATTCTTATATTAATTTATTTGTACTTTTTCCATTTATACGTGCATTTAACTCGAACCCATTTAATTATATAAACAGGACAATTACATATTTAAAAAAACAAAACAAATAAATTTACAAAACAAAAGATTAAATTGATTTGTTAAAAATTGCTAAAGAGGCCATCAAATTTTAAATTTTAAGCAACCATCACAGGAAATGTTAATATATTGAAATAGTACTTCTACTGATATCTATTTTAATACTTTAATTATATTAAAGGAACATTCATTTGTACATATTGCTGGTTGTTCCCATTATTGAGGCGGGAAGGTTATCCCGACTACATCTGCTCGGGAACTCTCTGTAAACCCGAACTGAATCGTGGATATTGGGTAGGGCGTGATCGGAATACCTTGTTGTTTACTCACGCTGGCCGCCATCTTGGAGTTGCTGATCCAAAGTAATACCCATTGTAAGTCTTGTATAATATAGAAAAAAACATATAAACTTACCACAAATGAATTGAAAGAAACAGATATCCAAAGCAGAACTGCCTTCCACATCTTGGCCACGACTACCTCGATATCGAATGGAAGGCTGGATGGCATCTATTTATCTAGTCTGCACCTTTATCGTAAACATATCTAAGGTCGGCTGACCCTTTTGTTAATTGATGTATTATGACATAACTTCAATTTGCATCGAATATAAAGTAAATATTTACCAATTTTCATTTAGGGATCTGTGATATTAAGACATTAGTATTTTTATATATCTAAATACTAATATCCTAATATAAACGTACTAATACTAAATAATATTTTAGTAAGAGAAAGTATTGCGAAAGAGGAAAATTTCGACATGCCGCACAGTGCTTCGATCAATGGACAAAAATCAAAAAATCAAGTTTTTATCTTTTTCTTGCATTTACATTTAAAATGTTCCTAAAGATGTAAATGATAATTAATTATAATATTCACATCAATTTGTTAACTCAATTGTTATTAAAATTAAGAAATGTTTCGAAAAAAACATTTTTTGTGAACACTTACTCGTATTAGTTTAGAAGGTAAATAGTAGATGTAAACATTGGCTTTGTCGTAATCTTTTCATTTAGTCTTCTTTCTGTTTAGAAAAGGTATACTGTGAACTTTATTTTAAGTGAAAGTCGAAATTATTTTGGAAAATATGGCCTAGGGTAAGAAAACATTTTGGCTCACTTGATGTTTTATTAACTTTAAAGTCAAATATTACAAAATTTTCTGCAAAACACCCTTTTCATTTTTTTTTCATACTTGCAGTCTAACTAATTTAGAATAAAAATCTATAAAGATCATTTGCGATAACCTGCGACTTTGACTTTGACAATTTTTTTTCAAATGAAATCAGGCACTCAGCGCTTGCTTGAAAACCAATTCGCATCTATAACAATTAGATTAGCCGTTCTAATTAGATACATTTTTACGCTTGAATCCATAGAAAATATTAATTTTTACTGCAGTAAATTGACCAATATCAATAATTTTAAGCAGTGTCTGAAATTATGCCCTAATTTTAAAAAATCAATGTACCTCCTATTTTTATATACATATAGGTATTTAATTTGTATTTGGGTATTGTATTTACTGCATTACACTATAAAAGTAATATTTGACTTTTCAATTAAAAAAAACTCTCATTTAATTTTGGAACTGAATTTTTAAGAAATTGGCCCAATAGTCATAAGTATATTTTTGGGTCTTAAAAATCGAGAACTCTTTAAAAAGTGTATTTCTGCGCCTCCCAGCAGTAAAAAAAATGCCATTTTGTCTCATTGATTAGAAAAAAAATTAGAATTGGAGACTGGTATTAAAGATTGTGACATAAAATATTGACTAAAAGAAATAAATTAGAGAGAAAATCAAAACACAATGATGTTTCAATTGAACAATATTTAATATGTGATCGACCTATCAATAAGCTGACGGAAACAAGTTACATTTGTTCACCGATATGAACTTAGAAGATAATCTAAGGAGCGAATATTCAAGTGAATCAGAACAATTGTTTTAGTTATAATTTTCTAATTAAAATTAAATTAATGTTCAATTTAATTTTAATTAATTTTGAATAAATTATAATACAGTTAAAAATTAACTAAACGTATATAAGTAAATTTAACATGAAAATTTTCGCCATTGAACCACATTTTTTATTTAGGCTTCTCTTATGTACATGCTTTTAAAAATTATTTTATTAAGTAAGATATTATTTTTATAATTAACTTGGTCAAATATTATTTCCTACCCCGCATATAAGGTATATTCGTAATCAGCTCAGCGTTTCCTATAATATTCCATGGTCAAAAGATTTTTGTCCAAAAACCCCATATACTCGAAGCACTGTGTGCCGGTTAGGAAAGAAAATACACGTTTTCGGGACCATGGGCCTCACAACCATCAAATTATGGGGGGGGGGCTCAATATTTTCCTAGATAGTGTAGACAGAAATTTGAGGGCCTAAAAGTTTAAATAATAAAGCCTAAAAACAACTGTTGGAACATTTGATTCATCCTCCAACGATGTATATACAAAGGTATTTATAGTCTCTTAAAACTTGTCAATTCATGCCTCCATCAGAAAAGAGGTAGTTGCAAAGGCTTCAAGTGTAGATCGAAATATTGTGATTTAATTTTATCCAAATGTATTTATTTTATTTAACTTTCACTTACAAACTTACTAGATTAGAAATTGACGTGTTTCGATAATATGTAAACGCTATTCCTCAACTTCACTCATGCTTCTATTTTTATATCTCAATGAGTTATAGTGTATTTTTATTGCAAAACTTGAAAGTTTTCAGAACTTTTCGATTCATTATTGCTTATTTTTTTTTTTAAGGTAACAAAGTCATCATTGATAATACGGGATATGAAATTATGGCTGTCACATCGCGGGCATGTACATGCATCCATTATGATCAAAATAGTACCGCCGATTTTGAGAAAATAAAAATAGTTACAGCTGTTTTCTAGTAAATAAAAAAAAAAACACGTGAAAAGAAGACAAAAGTTATTAAATAAAGTTCCTCAAAAGTTATTAAATAAATTTGAATGGTTAAACTCGAATAAATTCTTAAAATCGCATTTTTATTTAATTTTTAACATTTTTTCCTCTCCTGTCAAAATATTGGGGGGGACAGCCTCCTCCTAACAAAATTTTGAGGGGGACACCTGGCGGTGACGCCCGTGTTGGGGACCCCTGGGTCCAAATAAAAAAGTCTAGCAAAATGGTATATGTGTAGTATAAACGTATTACGAGTTATTAAAGGACTTAAATAAAATATGCTTAACATACTTTAAAATATGCTTAACAAAACTTATAAATCACAATTAAATGTTTTGTTTTCATGGGCAACTGGGTGAGGCGTCCCCCCCCCCCCAAAAAAAAAAATTACAATTACTTACACTTTAACTGTGACATAAATTGGGAAGTTATCTAGATACCTTTAAAATAAATCGCTATTAATACTCGGCATCAATCCCCCACCATCTCCCCTGGCCAGGGAAACCCTTGGTGCTGGTGACGCCCGTAGTTGTTTTTTTTTTATTTAATGGCATAATATATTTGTGAATAAACACGCTTTTATATTGTAAGATTTTATTTGACATTTCAGGGAATGAAACAAGATATCTTTCTTACTTGTTTACAGAATGTTGATTTTCCATTTAAATATTAGGGCAATTCCACGTCAAATCAACACAAAAATATATCTTTTTGAACCTCACCATTTCACATTTTCTTGAAATTAGGTATACGTGTACTACTTATACCTACTAGAACAATTGTGATTAAAAATTTAATGTCAATTTTCTGTAAAAGGCGATTTTTTTTAATTTTTATATATGTTTTTTAAAAAATGCGCCATACTGCCTATACCTATACCTTGTTCTATATCATATGAAACGGCATGGAATGCGCTGTTAAGCGACACCAATCTCATAGTCAGTTGTGACAATCAGCGAATGTGTTGAACGAATTAAAACATAAGGCATTTTAGGCATGATGAAAGGAAAGTGCCCAGCAGCACCTCTTTCCGGTCTTGATACCTTAAGGTCTCTCGTCCAGCTTCTTTTTAGCCGCCTTGCGACAGGCAAATCAGCCCTGGCCATGCTGTTGATTAGAAATTTACAAAAAACCGTGTGTAAAGAGTTCGTATTTGTTCTTCGATAGTTGTTGTTGCGAGTCTGTATGTAGAGTTTTGTTATTTACGTACCAGGGTGCGTTCACTATTAGTTTGTAATTTTTGTAAGGGCGCCTCTTTGCTGAGCCAAAAATCTGTGAGGCGTATGTCCATATGGTTTTCAGTAAGTAGGTACAGTATTCAGTTTATGTTCCATTTTCAATTTTGACGATTTAGAAAAAGGAGTGAAGAGTATTTTTAGTCGTTTATTAAGAGTCTTTCTTTTCATTTTCAAATGTGGGCCCCAAGTCATCCTTCTGTCGAATAGTAGTCCCAGGTAGCGTACTGAGTCCGTCTGAGGTATTTGAATGTCTCCGATGTAAACTGGTGGGCATGTGTCGCGTCGCAGTGTGAATGTTATATGTTGAGATTTGTTATGGTTTAATATCATTTTCCAGAGTGCGTACCAATTTTGTAAATGTAGTAAGTAATTTTGCAAATGTAATGATGCCAGTCTTGGGTTATTATGTATTGTTAAAATTGTAGTGTCATCGGCGAATGTTGCAGTTGAAGTCTCAGAGTTTGTAAGTATGTCATGTGTGTATATAATGTAGATTAATGGAGCAAGTATTGACCCTTGTGGAACTCCTGCCGAGATTGGTCTGACTGACGAAGTATCAGTGCCTTGTCGGATAGACAAAAATCTTTCGCAAAGGTAGGATTGTAGTATAATGTAATATGTGTGAGATAGAATGGTTTTGTGTACGAAGAGAAAACCCTGGTGCCAAACTTTACCAAACACCTGGGCGACATCCAGAAATACACCAGTAGCGTGCTGTTTCTGCTCTAGTGCCTTTTTGGCGTTTTTAATTTATTTTTTCGAAATTAAAACCCGATTGATCAAAATATTATTTGAAAAATGTCTAATAGGTATTTCTCGGTCCCTCAGCGTTCAATTAGAAAATCAAAAGATGTGTTATCCCATTTATTTCCGAAAAATAAAAAGCTTCTTAAACAGTGGATTGTAAAATTAAGAATAGATAAGCTTGTTTCGAAACATATGACGATATGTAGTATTCATATTAAAGAAAGTGACGATATTTATCCAGGTAAATATTAGTATTTGACATTTTACTATTCCAAAGTGCTAGTTTTATGCAAATAACATTGGGACAATAGTGTCATAGATTTGTTTTTCTTTTTTAATTTTCCCCATTTTTGATTTACATCCATTGTGCTTGATTGTTCCAAATTTTCAATGCGATGCCTGAAAGATTTGACAAATAAATAAATAATATGAAAAAAAACCTAAGCTGTCATGAAAATGACAGCTGTCATAACAATGACTGTATGAATAGGTAATTAATGTTATTTCTAACGGAAAAACGTAAAGTTACAATGATGTGTTTTCATTTACCAGAACTACCAGCTTTACACGTACAATTACTAGAAAATTGTTTATTATTATTAATAAATTTGATTTCCACTTTAATTTGATGGGGCAGTCTTGTAAAATAACTGTTTTTTTACTTCTAGATATTATTCCACATGTAATTATGTGGTTTGCATCAAGGATAGCCTGCCCTTCAATTAATGGTCTTTTAAAATTACCAATTATCTCTATCACATCAACTATGTCTATTCCCGTTCCTTCCGACATTTTGTAAAACTACTAGCGCACCCTATAGTCGATTGTGCCCGCAAGTCATAACCTGGGGCTTTTCTTCTAGGTAATTTTCTATGTGATTTGCAAATGTATGAAAAATTCAAATTTATTTTTGAATTAAATAAACAGTTCTATAATGCGTATAAGATTATGAAACGTATAAGAAATGAATGTGGAAAATGTGTAACTTTGAGAAGTGGCATTAACAAAACGCATTAATTTCTTATCTAAGTAAGTTGGTAAGTGAAAGTTGTGTGTTGCGCGCACGCACCAGATTTTTTTTTTTAAGGGACCAAATTCATCAGTGATAATACGGGATATGAAATTATGGCGGTCACATCGCGGGCATGTACATGCATCCATTATGATCAAGGTGGACCACCGTTTTTGAGAAAATAAAAATAGTTACAGCCGTTTTCTAGTAAATAAAAAAAAACACGTGAAAATGAGACAAAAGTTATTAAATAAAGTTATTAAATAAATTTGAATGGTTAAACTCGAATAAATTCTTAAAATCGCATTTTTATTTCATTTTTAAGATTTTTTCCTCTCCTATAAAAATATTGGGGGGGGGACAGTCCCCTCCTAACAAAATTTTGAGGGGGACACCTGGCGGTGACGCCCGTGTTGGGGACCCCTGGGTCCAAATAAAAAAGTCTAGCAAAATGGTATATGTGTAGTATAAACGTATTACGAGTTATTATAGGACTTAAATAAAATATGCTTAACATACTTTAAAATATGCTTAACAAAACTTATAAATCACAATTAAATGTTTTGTTTTCATGGGCAACACCGCCTGGGTGAGGCGTCCCCCCCCCAAAAAAAATTACAATTACTTACACTTTAACTGTGACATAAATTAAAGATACCTTTAAAATAAATCGCTATTAATACTCGGCATTAATCCCCCACCATCTCCCCTGGCCAGGGAAACCCTTGGTGCTGGTGACGCCCGTAGTTGTTTTTACTTTCACTTACCGATATATGAAATATATAGTAAGTGGAAGTATTGCGATCGTGAAAAATTTCGACTTCCGGTTTTCAACGGAAATACACGTTTTGGGGTCCCCTGAGTCCAATTAACCAAGTCCCGCGAAATGGTCTGGTTGTGTGTGTGAACAGACTAGCTCAAAAACTATAGACCGTGCGAACCTGAGATTGGGTATTTAGTGTATGTATATGCCCGCGATGTGGCAGCAAAAATTTCATCAAAATTGCTCAAAGGGAGGGGGTACTTTATTTAATAACTTTTTAAGTTTTTTTCGATTTTCTCAAAAACGGCTCTAACGATTTTGATTAAACTGAGTATTTGATCTACTTATATGCCCGAGATATGACTGTAAAAATTTCATCAAAATTGATCAACCGGAGGGAGGACTTTACTTAATAAATTTTGTATCATTTTCACGTGTTTTTTTTTATTTACTCAAAAACGGTTTTAACGATTTTGATCAAACTTGGTATTTGATGTATTAATATGCCCGAGATATGATACCCTGATGTATGTATATGCCAAAGATGTGATAGCCAACATTTCATCAAAATTGATCAACCGGAGGGGGGACTTTACTTAATAAATTTTGTATTATTTTCACGTGTTTTTTATTTATTTACTTAAAAACGGTTTTCACGATTTTGATCAAACTGGGTATTTGATGTATGTATATGCCAAAGATGTGATAGCCAACATTTCATCAAAATTGATCAACCGAAGGGGGGACTTTACTTAATAAATTTTGAATCATTTTCACGTGTTTTTTTTTATTTTCTCAAAAACGGTTTTCACGATTTTGATCAAACTGGGTATTTGATGTATGTATATGCCAAAGATGTGATAGCCAACATTTCATCAAAATTGATCAACCGGAGGGGGGACTTTACTTAATAAATTTTGTATCATTTTCACGTGTTTTTTTTATTTACTCAAAAACGGTTTTCACGATTTTGATCAAACTGGGTATTTGATGTATGTATATGCCAAAGATGTGATAGCCAATATTTCATCAAAATTGATCAACCGGAGGGGGGACTTTACTTAATAAATTTTGTATCGATTTCACGTATTTTTTTTAATTTACTCAAAAACGGCTTTCACGATTTTGATCAAACTGGGTATTTATTTATGTATATGCCAAAGATGTGATAGCCAACATTTCATCAAGATTGATCAAACGAAGGGGACACTTTATTTCATAATTTTTTTTCTAATTTTTAGATTATCTCAAAAACGGCTTTAACGATTTTCTTCATATTCGTCATGTTTAATGAAAATTGAGTGTTATTTAATATCAGGTAAGCGTCATCATTACTAAAATGTTCTGAGGGGTTTATAGAGCAAATGAAAACAAAAATAAGAAATGAATGTGGAAAATGTGTAACTTTGAGAAGTGGCATTAACAAAACGCATTAATTTCTAAGTAAGTTGGTAAGTGAAAGTTGTGTGTTGCGCGCACGCACCAGATTTTTTTTTATTTCATGCCATAATATATTTGTTAATAAACACGCTTTTATATTGTAAGATTTTATTTGACATCTCAGGGAATGAAACAAGAAATCTTTCTTACATGTTTACAGAATGTTGATTTTCCATTTAAATATTAGGGCAATTCCACGTCAAATCAACACAACAATATATCTTTTTGAACCTCACCATTTCACATTTTCTTGAAATTAGGTATACGTGTACTACTTGTACCTACTAGAACAATTGTGATTAAAAATTTTATTGTCAATTTTCTGTAAAAGGGGATTTTTTTAAATGTTTATATATGTTTTTTAAAAAATGCGCCATACTGCCTATACCTATACCTTGTTCTATATCATATGAAACGGCACGGAATGCGCTGTTAAGCGACACCAATCTCATAGTCAGTTGTGACAATCAGCGAATCTGTTGAACGAATTAAAACATAAGGCATTTTAGGCATGATGAAAGGAAAGTGCCCAGCAGCACCTCTTTCCGGTCTTGATACCTTAAGGTCTCTCATCCAGCTTCTTTTTAGTCGCCTTACAACAGGCATATCAGCCCTGGCCAAGCTGTTGATCAGTCCGTTATTATGTCCCAGTAAATTTACAGAGTTCGTATTTGTTCTTCGATAGTTGGTTGTTGTAAGTCTGTATGTAGAGTTTTGTTATTTACGTACCAGGGTGCGTTCACTATTAGTTTGTAATTTATGTAAGGGCGCCACTTTGCTGAGCCAAAAGCCAAAATCTGTGAGGCGTATGTCCATATGGTTTTCAGTAAGTAGGTACAGTATTCAGTTTATGTTCCATTTTCAATTTTGACGATTTAGAAAAAAGAGTGGAGATTATTTTTTGTCGTTTGTTAAGAGTCTTTCTTTTCATTTTCACATCCTTCTGTCGAATAGTAGTCCTAGATAGCATACTGAGTCCGTCTGAGGTATTTGAATGTCTCCGATGTAAACCGGTGGGCATGTGTCGCGTCGCAGTGTTAACGTTATATGTTGAGATTTGTTATGGTTTAATTTCATTTTCCAGAGTGCGTACCAATTTTGTTAATGTAATAAGTGATTTTGCAAATTTAGTGATGCCAGTCTTGGGTTTTTATGTATTGTTAAAATTGCAATGTCATCGGCGTAGGTTGCAGTTAAAGTCTCAGATTTTGTCGGTATGTCATCTGTGTATATAATGTAGAGTAATGGAGCAAGTATTGACCCTTGTGGAACTCCTGCCGAGATTGGTCTGACTGACGAAGTCTCAGTGCCTTTTCGGACAGGGAAAAATCTTTCGCACAGGTAGGATTGTAGTGTAAGGTAATATGTGTGGGGTAGAATGGTTTTGAGTTTGAAGAGAAGACCCTGGTGCCAAACTTTATCAAACACCTGGGCGACATCCAGAAATACACCAGTAGCGTACTGTTTCTGCTCTAGTGCCCCAGAAATGAAGTCAGTTACTCTGTGTTGTTGAATGAAATGTGCGAAGACCAAATTGGTGGTCAGGAATTATGTTTTTGTTGGTCAATATGTCCACAAGTCTTGTATATAATAATTTCTCGAAAAGTTTAGAGCATACCGGAAGGAGACTGATTGGTCTGTAAGATGATGGATCGTTGGCATTTTTGTCTTTCTTGTGTATCATTTCGATGTGTGAATATTTTCACTGAATCGGGTATTCAGTCGTCCTAAGAATGCAGTTATATATTGTCGTAAAGAACACTAGGGCTTTCCTAGGCATTAGCTGGAGCTCCTCGGATGTTATTCGCGGGCTCAAGCGACGGTTGCTGCTTCTTGACTAGAACTAGAGGAACGGGGATAGGAGCCGGGCCAGTACCTGGGATTCAGAGGGTTTTAATTTATTTTTTCGAAATTAAAACCCGATTGATCAAAATATTATTTGAAAAATGTCTAATAGGTATTTCTCGGTCCCTCAGCGTTCAATTAGAAAATCAAAAGACGTGTTATCCCATTTATTTCCGAAAAATAAAAAGCTTCTTAAACAGTGAATTGTAAAATTAAGAATAGATAAGCCTGTTTCGAAACATATGACGATATGTAGTATTCATATTAAAGAAAGTGACGATATTTATCCAGGTAAATATTAGTATTTGACATTTTATTATTCCAAAATGCTAGTTTTATGCAAATAACATTGGGACAATAGTGTCATAGATTTGTTTTTCTTTTTTAATTTTCCCCATTTTTGTCTTACATCCATTGTGCTTGATTGTTCCAAATTTTCAAGGCGATACCTGAAAGTTTTGACAACTAAATGAATAATATGACAAAAAACCTAAGCTGTCATGAAAATGACAGGTGTCATAACAATGACTTTCTGAATACGTAATTAATGTTATTTCTAACCGAAAAACGTAGAGTAAAGTTACAATGATGTGTTTTCATTTACCAGAACTACCAGCTTTACACGTACAATTACTAGAAAATTGCTTATTATTATTAATAAATTTGATTTCCACTTTAATTTGATGGGGCAGTCCTTTAAGATATCGCTTGTTTGAAGGCACAAGGCTTGTAAAATAACTGTTTTTTTTACTTCTAGATATTATTCCACATGGAATTATGTGGTTTGCATCAAGGATAGCCTGCCCTTCAATTAATGGTCTTTTAAAATTACCAATTATCTCTATCATATCAACTATGTCTATCCCCGTTCCTTCCGACATTTTGTAAAACTACTAGCGCACCCTATAGTCGATTGCGCCCGCAAGTCATAACCTGGGGCTTTTCTTCTAGGTTATTTTCTTATGTGGTTTGCAAATGTATGAACAATTAAAATTTATTTTTGAATTAAATAAACAGTTCTATAATGCGTAAAAAATTAATTGGTCCACTTACGCGGACAGAAGTTTTGTTCTTCATAAATACAAAATATTTATCTCCCTCCTGTATAAAATTTTTTTTTGCGAGACTTGAAATATTTCTGTTGCAAGCGTGCTGATACCTGGTAGACAACCAGGGCACTCAATTCTATCTCCCACTTGGTCTTCATAGCTTCTATTATACCAGGCATGTGCCCCCTAAATTATATTAATTGTTTACTCAATCCTTAACACGTTAAGAATCCAAGAACTTTTTTTTTTTTTTGTAAAACGCTTTAATTTCTAAATATTTATGTATTTTCATTTGCACAAAGATATTCCCTGAACTTAAATTATATTCTTCAACATGCACCCCTTACTAAAGCTTAGAATTAAAAATACTTTCCTTTTGGATTATCTTAATTATTAGGTATTTCATCTATCATTTTTTTTCATATTCAGAAACTGCTCACAACTACATCCTTTACATTGCATACTATTCTTTCCTTAAAATGTAAAGAGAAATAATGTACATGTTAAGGCATATCCACACCTGGGCAAAAAGTATTTTAATTTTTATTTTAAAATACTTTATTTTAAATAGCAAGTATTTAAAATAAATTTGAATAAAATGCATTTTAACCTCAAATCATTTAAAATACTTTTCGATAAAATTATTTTAAATGCAAAATAAAAAAAGTATTTTGTATTTTGAATAAAAAAAATTAAAATGAAAATACAAAATACTTTTAAAACATATTAGCTAGTGCATTGCAATTGATTAATAAATAAATATGTTTTTAAATATTGCAATTGATTGAAGTTTTATTTAATTTTTTTCGGTTGTCTGCTTGGTGTAATGTATCTGGTACTCAGATCATCTTGGCTTTCGTTTTGTCGAAATTATTAAATTAAATTTCTTTTTCTACAGATCCAATCTGATTCGGAACCTATTTAAAATAATAGGGCTACCCATTAGACTATTCGCTACATTCACCATCCAAAGACCTCCGTCCAATAGGAATTTCGGCAAATCAGCCCTAATGCAATCCTCCCACCTACTTCTCATCCCTTACTTCCATCAGACGTTTTCCATTCTTCTCCGCGCTTATTAATTTCTATGGAATTCGTTCACCACTGTGTTGCAATATTTGCAACTTACTCATCATTCAATGTTAGCATATACGTTTTGCATTCTTAAAGAACCGCAGGAGGAATAATTTTTTTCTAAACTCGAATTCTTAAGTTTTAAGGAAGAAGCCGTGAGCTAATTAATTTCGTTAATGGCTAGCTTTTCTTACCTCTAATCTTGCCTGAATTTCCTCTCCAATTTCGAAGGACCGTCAACCTCTCGGAAAAATAATGACCGATTATAACTTTATTGAATGTATCAGTCATACATATTTCTACTAAGTTTACTAAGTCTTTTGGTGTTGTCTCCAGATTGGGATCCTGTTTATGCCTTCGTGTATGGCTCTAACATATTTTTTGATTTTTTACTATCGAATAAACCGGTAAAAAGTCCATAATTAGCCACCCCCCATAAAAATCCTATTTATTGTAAAAATTATGAGGAATGGGCCTTGTTAATTGACTTATGAACAATCTTTGTTTCATATTTCGTGACAATTGGATATGGCGGTAAAAAGTTAATATTTAACCCTCCACCCCAAAATCTATGCATAAAACCATGTATGAGAAATGAAATCATTAGACGTCTATTTAGATAATCAAAAACAACCAATGCGACAAAATTTGTTGAAATCGGATGAAGCGGTAAAAAGTTAATAATTGCGCCCCCCCCCCCCCATAAAAAACAAAAAAAAACTGCAACACAAACTGAAATAAATGTACTTGCTCAATATTAAGGAGTGAGAGCTCTAGTGCAAAAGACTACACTATACTATTACGAAAATTTTATAACTTCAAACAACCTACTTAAGATTTATTTTATTTTATTATTTAAAATACAAATTAAAATACTTTTTTTTTATTTTAGTATTTTAGAATTAAAATGAAAATACTTTTTTTTATTTGAGTATTTTAGAATTAAAATGAAAATAAACATGTGATTTATTTTATTTTAATTCTAAAATACTAAAATGAAAAAAAAGTATTTTCATTTGTATTTAAAATACTTTTATTTAAAATAATGCCCAGGTCTGGGCATATCCTAGCTTATAACTGCATTAAATCTAGACAGTAATATTTAAAGAAGGGAATAGTTGAAAACATACATTCTGAACAGAACAGGCAGCTCTCAAAGAAAAAACATGGCAACCTCGGTTATAATCTGAGAGAGTAATGTTGCATGTGATAATAGCAGATAACATTATATATTAACATAATTATAAATCATTCATTTTATTTTCTTAAGCTTTTTCTTTAAATGAAGAAATCTCTTCCAATGGGTTATCCTGTATGGGCCATTAGGCAGAACTAGTATGCAATAAAAAAATTAAACCAAGTAAATTATAAAATATTGAGACATAATAAATAAAATGAACAACATATTGTTGTTGTTTTTCTTGTTTAAGGTCACTTTATGCCACTAAGGCTAATCGGACGATACTACAGTGAGAGTCCTAAATTTTGCCTATCCAGGTATAATTTGGATAGGGATCTTTAACGAGTGCCTGACATCGTACAGGCTCGGAACCTCCATTTTACCACTTATCCGAGGGACGTCATGGCTAAGGATTTTTTACTCCTATGAAAAATTCTATGGCCACCGCGGAGCGCGAACCTGTGACCTTTAGTATTGTAAGTTGCCATGCTAACCACTATACCAAAGGTGACCCTATTAGCACTACAATTAATAGAAATTGTGAATTCTAATAATAAGTATTATGGTAAAAGATTAATTTGGTACATTTGTGCTGTCTATTGTGATTGCACTAAACCCTATTCCAATTTTATATTCTTTATTAGTTCCTTTCACATGTGTGTTATTTATATTTAATCTCGCCTCTGCTGAAGTTATCCACTAAGTGCTAAATGAATGGATCATTAATACTTACTATAGCCAAACATGAGATGAAAAAAAAAAAAAAAAAAAAAACTTTAACCCTCCTAAATTCTATACCAAACAATTTTTAAATTTGGCATAAATTTCTATTTTAATTTCAAACAGAATACCAGTTTCTGCGGGTTTTTAGATTAGCTGTAACTTTATCAGTGAATTTTGATTCAAATGACCATTCCTATTTCAATGAAACTTGGCTATGTTTTTCCATCAATGTCTTTTACATTTATGTATATGACACAATTCCCTAAAAAGTTGCTCATAAAAAAAGATAAAACTTCTTTTGAGAATAACTCAAAAGCGTTTAAAATTTGCTTGGATTTTTTTTTCTCAAAATAGCGCTAATTTTTTTAAAAGAAAAAAATAATCACCAAAATGTAATAATTCTTTACAGCATTATATTTTGTATATGGGTGTATTTTTGATAAGTAGGATTGTAATATATTTTTTCTTCGCAATATCGAATTGTAAAGAAAGTTAGTGCAGCAATGTGCCATGTAGATTGATGAATTATGAAAAATATTCATTTGTAATCATTTGCTTAAGGTGATTAAAATAAGTAGACAGGGAATAGTTAAGTTTGCTTTATTCCAGTTTCTTATAGTTTTACTAACTGTTTTGAGAATTTTTGAACTACACAGATGACAACATACAATGACGATAATTTCTACAAGGTACAATAATATTAATATAATAAACATACTCTACATAGTGCATTTTTATATTCATTTTTGTAAATATCACTATTTCAAGATGGCAAACAGGTTTACATTTTAAGTTTACACAGTTTACATTCGTTTGCAGAACAATATCAAATATTTAACGATACACAGTTATCTCGTATAGAAAATTAAAAATTGAAACATACAGTTTTTTTAAAAACATTTTCATAAGTGATTCCATACTTAACAGTGTTATGTTCTCATCATATTTTAATAAAAAAAATAAACATAACAATAGAATAGAAGGAATAAATAATATTTGCGAAACTGTAATCATTATATAATTTTATAAAATATGATTAAATACACTGTCGAACAGAAATAAAAATAAAAATTAAATCTATAAGCATCTTCTTAAAATAAAACATGACAGGAATACAAAAATGAAAAGATACAGAGTCGGTAAAAGGACTTGCCCTCGGTTTTGGCACATGCTATCTTTGGCACTTAATGAAATAGTTCTATCGAAAGGAGATACGCTGTCACTCTGGTAACTATCACACATTTCCTATCACCAAAGAACGAAACAAAAATAAAAAAAATGAAGATATTTGCATCTGTTTAGGAAACAATATAAAAAAATATATATTGATTCGTTACAATATTCCTGAATAAACATTTAAATATATAATAATGAAAAGTGATTCACTTTCAAAGGAATTCATAACCAGTACGTCGCAATTTTGACCTCATATAATCTGCGGAATAAATATATTAGCTCAACATAGGACTAAGAAACAAATGTTTAATATACAGTTAGTAAAAAAAGTCTGTGTACACCACATTAAAATTTTCTAAGTTTGTCCAGGACATCAAAGGAAATGAAGAAATCATTTTTTATATTCTTTTCTTTTAAACTATAACTTTGGAAGAATTAAAATTCACTACCAAAAGAAAAATAAATATAACATTAAAGATAAGGTAAAGATAATTGCTAATAGAACTCCTGAACCATTGCAAAATAAGTCTGTGTACATTTATTATAAACTCCTTCAAATACTGTACAATAATAAACAAACGTTTTCAATATAAACAAAAAGCTTTATTTTTGTCAGTTAAGCCTTTATAGTGGCCGTGATTTGCAAGTTTTTCTGTTACTTTGCTAAAAATGGAAATTTGTGTAGAAATTAGACAATTGATTATTAATTTAAGAAATGAGGGAAAATCTTTGAGAGAAATCGCAAAAATAATTAAGAAACGTCACTCTACAGTTAAAAGAATAATTAAGCATTACCAAGAAACCAGTTATCTTCAAAGTAAACCTAGATCTGGGAGGCCCTAAAACGTTTATGAAATTAAAAATGTTTAAAAATGATCAAGTATTAAGGGTTAATTTATAAAGAAAAATTAAAAAGAATAGTCTGTTATTTTTCCTTGCCTAAAATTTAATTTTTGGCATGGTGTACATAGACTTTTTTTGCTAACTGTATGCAAATTAACCATCATTTTATAAAAAATGAATAATTTATCAACAGACTAATATTTGAAAAAAGTAAGATGTTTATAAATCTTAAATAAATCAGTTTTTCACTATATGGTCAGTCTAATGCCATAGTGAACTAGGCTTCAAACCAATTTAGTAGGTTTTTAATTTTTTGTTCTTCTTTATTTTTGAATAATACAAAAGACAAAGTAAAATTTATTTTAATTCAAAACGATAGAAGTAAACACAAAAATATTTCATATTTAACTTAAATATGAACTTTTCATGAAGTTTCATACTTAAACTTTAGTTTTCTGAAAACGTTGTGTTTGACGCTTATTTCACTTTGGTATTACACTGACCGTACGATGGAATAAAATTTTAAAATTAAATCATGTGTAATTCTAAATTTTCATATAAGAGCAGATTATTTAGGTCTCTGTAGCACCTTGAATAATACAGAACATCATTTGGTAACTCGCTGGTCGATATTATGGCAGTAAACGCAATCCTGTAAGCTAATAATAAAAAAAATTGTAGAAGAAATGATTCATATTTCTTACAGCTAACATTACAGTATCCATTTATAATTTAAACACATCTACTAATTAATTTAAAATTAAATATTTGTTATGTTTTAACATTAAAATTTGAAAGACTTTCATATGTTATTATTAATATTACTATATATATATTACACTGACATAGAAGGCAGACTAGGAAGAGAGAACATGCTAAGGAAATAATTCCTAGTCCCTTATCCATCTTTGTCTTTTACCGGTTCAATGGGAATTATATTTAAAAAAATGTATATCCCATCCCACCCAAAACGAAGCACAATACAAAATATTTATTACATAAAAAATTTAATAAAAACTGATATATTTTTGGTATACGAAATTCATGGAATGATTAAAAATATCCATATTACATTGTAATATAACTCCACTCAGTCTTTTAACTGATTGTACAAAACCGCTTAATAAATTAAGATATATAACAGAATTGTACTAAATTAAGATTGAATATATATGATTGATGAAATTAAAAATCTAGAAATGTTTACGGTATTACTTCGGATGAGGAGCTCCAAGATGGCGGCCGGCGTGAGTAAACAACAAGGTATTCCGATCACGCCCTACACGATATCCACGATTCAGTTCGGGTTAACCGAGAGTTCCCGAGCAGATGTAGTCCAGATAACCAACATCCTCGCTTCAATAATGGGAACAACCAACGTAATGTACAAATGAATGTTTCTTTAATATAATTAAAGTACAACAGACATCAGTAGAAGTACTGTTTCAATATATGAAAATTTCCTTTGATGGTTGCATAAAATTTTAAATTTTAAACTAAACAGACCATTTAACAAATAAATTTAATAGTTTGTTTTGTAAATTTATTTGTTTCTTTTTTAAAAATATGTAATTGTACTGTTAAAATGATTAAATGGGTTCAAGTTAAGTGCACCTATAAATGGAAAAAGTACAAATAAATTATTATAAGAATCCGAGTATTCCTAACCACTAGATTATTATTTTTTTGTTATTTAAAGAAAAAATGTATTTAAATAACCAAAAAGGAATAATTTAATCTTTTGTTTTGTAAATTTATTTGTTTGTTTTTTAAAATATGTTATTGTCCTGTTTAAATTATTAAATGGGATCGAGTTAAATGCACAAGGTACAAATACTTAATAATATAAGAATCCGAGCATTCTTAACCACCAGATTATTATTTTTTTGTATTTAAAGAAAAATGTATATAAATTACCAAAAAGGATATTTTTACAAATGATTTGATGATGATTTTAAATGATATGTCTCCAAAGGAAAAAGAACAAACTGTAAATGATTTACTAGATTGAAGAAAGGGAGTAAAAGGTTTAAGAAATTGTATCTATTAAAATCAATTTAACTATAATTATCGGCTAACTGTATTATAATCCACTAAATAGAATTAATTTAATTAAATACGTTTCAACTAGCAATAATCGCACTTCAGTAGACCTTCATTGGTTACGATATTGCCTCTGCGCAATGTTAATTTAATTAAATGTTTATATTTGTTAATGTTATTCTGCCCTAACCCAATTTTTTTTTTTTTTTTTTTTTTTTTTTTTTTTTTTTTTTTTTTTTTTGTTAATGTGCATTATATAATTAACATATATAATATAATTAACATATATAATATAATTAACATATAACATATAATTAATTTACACATAAACCCAACTAAAAAATACCCATATATTTCAATCATTTTTCGATCAATACTTCCAAGTTTCGACAAGCTGTTGGAAATATATATAAATATGCTATTTTGATATAGGTACAAACTGTGTAGCTGCATCAGACCTAACCTAGTAAAAGGAAGGAACGAATTCCCCTCCAAAAATGTGGATAAAGCCGACATCGGATCTTGGGAACTCTCGGTGAATCCGAACTGAATCGTGGATATCGTGTAGGACGTGATCGGAATACCTTGTTGTTTACTCACGCCGGCCGCCATCTTGGAGCTTCTCATCCGAAGTAATACCATGTTTACGTTAAGTAAATTCATAAAAGAAATAAAATTCATATACTTGCCATTTACTAGAGACTAGTACAATAGTAAATATAAAGATGGCACTTGATAAAACAAATAAAGATGGCACAGTTAGACATTTTCTGTAAACAATTTGACTTGAGCAGTTCTGGTCAATCAGCGAAAACCAAGCTTTTATACAAGAGACAGATCTATTTAAAATAATGGAAGTTAAGAGTAACAATGTTTAGAAAACGCAGCACCCTGTCGGATACACTCACATTCGATTTCTATATAAAATACAGAGAAGTGTTAAAACTACATCTTAAAATCTCCTCATTCGATAAGGTAGTTCTAATTTACAGTAGACAAGTTCTATACACAGATCTAATAATGGCTACACACCATATATTTATTTAAAATAACATGGGACATTATAAATCAAGAAAGAGATTTTTTTTTTTAATTTTTAAAATTTTCTTTCCCTAAATGCCACATATTTATAATTGGCACAAAAATATTTTACAGCTATATAAGTGGCACGATTCAAAAAAATACATTTCAATCTGGCAAACCTAGTGAGACCAATGAGTGAAATATGTCATTTTTTTTATTATTAAGACTACCATACAGACATTTCATTAAAATCAACACCAACAAATTTTAACATGATGTTCTTTAATAAAAACAAAAAAAAAAAAAAATCTTCAAATTGAAACATTAAAAATAATTATTAGGGTCTGATGTGTTTAGGAATAGTAATTTTTAGATAACAGCCATCCCACTATATAAAAAATAAAAACTTGGACTATCAACAGAATTTGAAATAATTTTTTTAAAAGGTAAATAAAAATGCAAAAAGTACTTTCATTAAGAGCCTATTCTATAAGGGTTTTATTTAATCAAATAGTTTCCTAAAGAAAAAATTTAATTAGTTTGAAAATATTTGTCTGTTAAAACATGAACTAAAATTTTTACAAGCAGTCAGACCCCAAGTGGTTATTACTAACCACATAACATATTACTAAGTAATGGCAAGATATTTAGCAATCAAAATTAAAAATTATTCATCTATGTAATAAATGATGACTGTAATTGTTATAGTTTCATTAATAAGATTGGTCCCCACTACATACTTTTACTTGACATAAAACCTAAAAATACTTTTAATATATCCATTTTAACTTCTTCTTGATATGAATATCTTATAAAAAAAAAAAAAAAAAAAACAAAACATAAATTTAATTAAAAAAAAATTGAAATGTATGGAATGTTAAGAAAAAAAATGACAAGTTCCTATAAAAATGGACTCTTCAAAGTTCAGGTTCTTACGACTAAACATCACACAAATCTTTATCATAAGGGAATCATATTTTCTATAGAATTTAAAAATATAAAAACATTTATAAAATTAAGTTTTTTCAATAGTTTTACCGAATCTTTAACCAATTATAAGAATATAATATTATATGTTATAAATAAGCCACTTTAGTTCATGAAAAATTAAAATTATTTTCAACTTATATGATAAATTTTAAAAATTGCACAAGAATAATTGAATATAGTATTTTGAAATAAATAATCTATTAATAAAGAAGTATTTTAAATAAAAATATAATTCAAGGAGAAAATAGAGATCAATTTGCATCGATTCCCCTACGAGTCAAAATATCGATGGCTATGGCACACTTATAGCCACAACAGTTAAAGTATGTGTACATAGATATAAACTAGACAATATATATATTTATATAGAGTAACATGTAATATATATCTATAAGTTATTATTTCCCTTCGAGGCTCAACTATGATGACATTTATACACAGAGGATTGTCTGGTAGCAGACATGAGCGTTTTCATTTCAACACATGACCACAACATATTATCCTTTCTTTTATAATGTACTATATACAATCAACTCCTATTTACACATTTCGACATTTAACGATCGGGCTGTTTTCAAATAACACATACACAGAGGGAAAGAAACAATATACCTATATAGTGGTATACATATACAGATGTATTGTAATATTTCAAAACTTTTTATAACAATCGATTCAAAGATGAAATCTAAAATTGGTCAATAAATTATTCAACTCCAAAAGTCAATACCCAACTTAAAGTACAAAAGAAACATCTTCAAGACCAAGATGGTCAAGTCTGCAGATCACAATCAATAATTCACTCTAACAAACAAGTAGGACTTAATTGATACAACTATAATCAACTTAAAATTCACAAGGACGCAATTAATTAATATAAACATTGAAAATATTATTAATATGAAACTTAATAAAAAATAATATAAGAAAACAGGACTCTTTCTTTTATAGAATATAATACACAAGTTAATATACACAAAATTAATAAAATACAAAAAATAATAAAAAAAAAAAAAGGCAAACTTAATACAAAATGGTATAGTAAGCCTAGCCTGGATGATCGGAAGAGAGCTTAGAAAGGATACCTAGCTTCTTCCTGTCATTCCCCTGTTCCCGGAGTCCAGCGGTCGAACTCTATACCGGAGTCGGGGCTCTGGCCAATACCTGCTGGGGACAGAAAAGTACCCACAGCAGGTTGAATACTGCTCGAAGAGGACTTTCCTCCCGCCAACTCCTGTTCAAACCTACAAAGGAAATAAAAATTAGATAATGAGGAGTTGCAAATAAAAAATTGAAAGTAACAAAACAAAAAGTGAGCGTTTTCAGAAACAGCTTATGTCATTTTTTATAGTAGCAGTGGTCATTATATAGTATAAAATTCCGCTATTCCGTTATTTCCTCAGATGCATCAAATGGCACTAAGAGCCAGGAAGGTATTTAAAGAGGCCAACTGAAGGAAGACCATGCGCCACCAGCGCCATAAACAACCACTTTCAGAAGGTTCAAGCACCCCAGAGACAGAAATCGACGAATCCAGAGCTCCAAAATCTACTTCTTCAGGTGTGTAACTTACGCATATCTAGGCAAACTGTCGGGAGGAGGCTTAGTGAAGTGGGCCTTACCTCGAGAAGGCCTGCGGCTCACCAGGCAACATCGTGTAGCGAGCGAGGCTTACATTTGCAAGAGAACATGTGGACCACGGATGATTGGAAGCGCATACTCTTCGCTGATAAAACGAGAGCCTCTCTCCATAGACCAGACGGTCGGAGGCAGAGTCTGGAGAAGGCCTCAGGAACGGTTCAGCCAATACTGCATCAGTACCCGTGTGCCTTATGGAGGAGACTCTTTAATATTCTGGGGAGCTCTTACAGAGCTTGTGGTGGTGCTCTGACAGGCCCTAGGTATGTTGAAAAAATCATTCAAGAAGATTTCATGGATTACATTGGCCCAGATGCACTGTTTATGCACAGCAATACAAGGCCCCAAAGACCACACAATTGCGAGCTGCGTCACTGACAACCTTGATTAAGCTGGATCGAAAGACTTCAATGGCCTGCAATGAGCCTTGATTTAAATTGTATAGAGCACCTGTGGGGCACACTAAAGAGAAGGGTAAGAGCCCGAAATCCTGCACCCACGACTTTGGCAGGGCTGGAAATATCTGTTCTGGAGGAATGGGAGCCAAATACACAGGAAGCCATTGAAAACCTCATTAGAAGTATGCTAAGGCACGTGGAAGCTGTAATCAGACCTAGAGGAGGAAACACAGCTTATTAAGAACATTCAGCATACAATCAATACAAATACAAGGTTTATTTTCTTTAGTGACTGACCGAAGTTTCGGTTTCGGCCAAAAATCGGCCGAATCTTCGGCCAAGCCGAAACTAGCTTTTGTGTCTGATATCTCCGAGAAGGAAGTAGGACTACACGATTTCAGCTTGTTAGCTTGATCTCTTTTATGAACTTTAAAAAAAAACTTGAATTTAATAGTAGTATCTGTTATTTTATTTAATTACTCTTGAGTTGTCATTCGATAAGAGATGGATTTCAAATGGATCGAAAATTTAAGTTAGGTGTGGTGACAAAAATATGAGAGTGACAAACAGGGATGTGCCACGTCTTCAAGTCTAAACATGTAATGAAGGCTTTCTTTCCATAATGAATTCTTAATGTTGGGTGTAAAGTATAATATTCTTTACCTTCAGCGTTAGGAAACTTTTTCTGCTTTTTATTATCTCCCAATTAATAATGAATTTGATTTATAAAAAAATAGAGGAAAACTAAATAAGAAGAGAATATCCTAAATACTTAAACATAAATTAGTCGTTGGAGAAACCCAGCATGTCCACAGATTTAAATCAAAAGATAAAAAAATATTTTAGTCAGTAACCTTGTTATAAAAAGGGGGGCTCAAGTTGCATCAAATGGTGGTAGTAGGTTTTGTTATTTTTACTTTCACTTACCTATATATGAAATATATAGTAAGTGGAAGTATTGCGATCGTGAAAAATTTCGACTTCCGGTTTTCAACGGAAATACACGTTTTGGGGTCCCCTGAGTCGAAATGACCAAGTCCCGCGAAATGGTCTGTGTGTGTGTGTGTGTGTGTGTGTCTGTGTGTGTGTGTGTGAACAGACTAGCTCAAAAACTATAAACCGTGCGATCATGAAATTTGGTATTTAGTGTAGGTATATGCCCGCGATGTGACAGCATAAATTTCATCAAAATTACTTAAAGGGAGGGGGGACTTTACTTAATAAATTTTGTAACATTTTCACGTGTTTTTTTTATTTACTCTAAAACGGCTCTAACGATTTTGATTAAACTAAGTATTTGATGTACTAATATGCCCGAGATATGACTGTAAAAATTTCATCAAAATTGATTAACGGAAGGGGGGACTTTACTTAATAAATTTTGTAACATTTTCACGTGTTTTTTTTACTTTCACTTACCTATATATGAAATATATAGTAAGTGGAAGTATTGCGACCGTGAAAATTTTCGACTTCCGGTTTTCAACGGAAATACACGTTTTGGGGTCCCCTGAGTCCAAATAACCAAGTCCCGCGAAATGGTCTGTGTGTGTGTGTGTGTGTGTGAACAGACTAGCTCGAAAACTATAAACCGTACGAAGCTGAAATTAGGTATTTAGTGTATGTATATGCCCGCGATGTGACAGCAAAAATTTCATCAAAATTGCTCAAAGGGAGGGGGTACTTTATTTAATAACTTTTTAAGTTTTTTTCGATTTTCTCAAAAACGGCTCTAACGATTTTGATTAAACTGAGTATTAATTCTATTTATATGCCTATGATATGACTGTAAAAATTTCATCGAAATTGATCAACCGGAGGGGGGACTTTACTTAATAAATTTAGTATAATTTTCACGTGTTTATTTTATTTACTCAAAAAAGGTTTCAACGATTTTTATCAAACTGGGTATTTGATGTATGTATATGCCAAAGATGTGATAGCCAACATTTCATCAAAATTGATCAACCGGAGGGGGGACTTTACTTAATAAATTTTGGATCATTTTCACGAGTTTTTTTTATTTACTCAAAAAAGGCTTTAACGATTTTGATCAAACTGGGTATTTGATGTATTTATATGCCCGAGATATGACTGTAAAAATTTCATCAAAATTGATCTACGGGAGGGGGGACTTTACTTAATAAATTTTGTATAATTTTCACGTGTTTATTTTATTTACTCAAAAACGGTTTCAACGATTTTTATCAAACTGGGTATTTGATGTATGTATATGCCAAAGATGTGATAGCCAACATTTCATCAAAATTGATCAACCGGAGGGGGGACTTTACTTAATAAATTTTGGATCATTTTCACGAGTTTTTTTTATTTACTCAAAAAAGGCTTTAACGATTTTGATCAAACTGGGTATTTGATGTATTTATATGCCCGAGATATGACTGTAAAAATTTCATCAAAATTGATCTACGGGAGGGGGGACTTTACTTAATAAATTTTGTATCATTTTCACGGGGTTTTTTTATTTACTCAAAAACGGCTTGAACGATTAACAAAAATAAGATATGAATGTAGAAAAATGTGTGACTCTGGGAAATTATATTTAGCGAAACACGTCAATTTCTAATCTAAGTAAGTTGGTAAGTGAAAGTTGTGTGTTGCGCGCACGCACCAGATTTTTTTACTTTCACTTACCTATATATGAAATATATAGTAAGTGGAAGTATTGCGATCATGAAAAAATTCGACATCCGGTTTTCAACGGAAATACACGTTTTGGGTTCCCCTGAGTCGAAATGACCAAGTCCCGCGAAATGGTCTGTGTGTGTGCGTGTCTGTGTGTGTGTGTGAACAGACTAGCTCAAAAACTATAAACCGTGCGATCCTGAAATTAGTGTAGGTATATGCCCGCGATGTGACAGCATAAATTTCATCAAAATTACTTAAAGGGAGGGGGTACTTTACTTAATAACTTTTTAGGTTTTTTTCGATTTTCTCAAAAACGGCTCTAACGATTTTGATTAAACTGAGTATTTCATCTATTTATATGCCCGAGATATGACTGTATAAATTTCATCAAAATTGATTAACCGGAGGGGGGACTTTACTTAATAAATTTTGTAACATTTTCACGTGTTTTTTTTATTTACTCTAAATCGGCTTTAACGATTTTGATCAAACTGGGTATTTGATGTATTTATATGCCCGAGATATGACTGTAAAAATTTCATCAAAATTGATTAACCGGTGGGGGGACTTTACTTAATAAATTTTGTAACATTTTCACGTGTTTTTTTGATTTTCTCAAAAACGGCTCTAACGATTTTGATTAAACTTAGTATTTGATCTATTTATATGCCCGAGATATGTATGTAAAAATTTCATCAAAATTGATCAACCGCAGGGGGCACTTTACTTAATAAATTTTGTATCATTTTTACGTGCTTTTTTTATTTACTCAAAAACGGCTTTCACGATTGTGACCAAACTGGGTATTTGATGTATGTATATGCCAAATATGTGATAGCCAACATTTCATCAAAATTGATCAACCGAAGGGGGGACTTAACTTAATAAATTTTGTATCATTTTCACGGGGTTTTTTATTTACTCAAAAACAGCTTTAACGATTAATAAAAATAAGATATGAATGTAGAAAAATGTGTGACTTTGGGAAATGATATTTAACAAAACACGTCAATTTCTTATCTAAGTAAGTTCATTTGAGAAATGACAATTAACAAAACGCATTAATTTCTAATCTCAGTAAGTTGGTAAGTGAAAGTTGTGTGTTGCGCGCACGCACCAGATTTTTCTTCTATGGAATGAGGCTCCAATGCAAGAACCACTTTTTCGACCTTGGCTAATCCCTCCCCCCCCCCTTCCCCAGATCACCAATAACGCCCCGAAAACTTTTTTCTGTTTTGACCATAAAGAAGCACTTTTTCGACATAACTATTCTATACATTCTTAAACTAAATTATATCCGCTAACATTTAAGATCAAAACTGACTCAGTCGACACGATAGTTTCTGAGATACAGCTTTTCATATTCAATCAGCTGTCATTTTGTATTACATCGGCTTTATTATGGCAAAGATTTACTACATTATTTATTATTTAGATATTATAATATCAATTATTATAATATTTAAATAATAATAAGTATATTTCAACTTTTAGGGCTGTACTAGTTAAGGGAGTATGGTCTAACATACCGCAGAAATCAGCCGTACTAGAAAGTGGGGGCCGGGATTCGATCCTATAACTTAACATGTACACCTATCTTACCACTCTTCTATACCAACCCCACGTATTGTATGAATAATTCAGTTAAATTACAGTCATTTTCTAAGCTTTCATTGATATTATTGCTAAACTAGACATATTACACGTTTACATGCATTATAAATACACACATAAATAAGTTTCGGTTTCGGCCCGAAATCAGGCTATGGCCAAAATTCGGTTTCGGCTAAAATTTTGGTTTCGGTCGGACACTAATTTTTTTCAATAGTTCTAATTTGATTTAAGTGCGTACTTAGTTTTTGATTATTTTTTTGTGAAAAATATTTTTTATTGGCCCCGTTAATAAACCTTGTTTTCGTCTTCTATTTGGTTCTTATAATTGGCCCAAATCCCTAGAAGCCAAGTTTTTCGATTAAATTAAGAATATGCAGGTGCTATGATACTTTTGACCGGGAGTTTATATATTTTCCTATTTCAAATTTATCGTCACAGAAACGTGTTGTTGTGTAATCTTTTGTTGAACTATATATGAAATACAATTACATTTCAAAATGGATTTTTACTATTTTCCAGATTCTCTTAGCAATACCAATCCTCGTAAAACAATCATTCTTATAACACCTCCATCTCTCCTTACATTCTTGAATATCAATTTCACTTTGAGCCGATTGGGACATTTTCGAGTCTTTTCTAATATACCTCTATCTTGAAAGCTGCATTATTATTTTATTCAGTAAATCCTGGTATTATTTTTTGTATCTAGATATCTGTTATCATAAAAAAGGATATTTATTATATCTTCTACTCTGGCTACTTATTGTGTGAACCTACCGGAATCACTGAACATTTGGGATGGTCATGACTAGAGCTCGGATTCCCGTGCAATTGCATCTTTTTTTTGGAAAGTCAGAATAGAGCGAACTCAAGTTACTTTTACAAATCAAGCCTAATGGGATGTTTTAATGAAGTTTTATATTGCACGTTTTGAAGTTGTATTGCTCGAAATTGCATCATTTGATATTTTGAAGAAAAATTAATTTCAAATTGTAATTTTCTTTAACCCAAATCCAAAAAATAGAGGAAAAATAAATGTAAATATCAAAAGAAAAAAAAGAAAAAATAAAGGGAACTTGGAGATGTAAACCAACACAAACCTCCGATTTCCCAGAAATGAGGGTTCAGTGGTTCCTGGATGTTTACATTTTGTATTTCAATTCCCATCATTTTGTCACTATTGTATCAAACTAGCTTCTGTCGAGCATATTGTAACTAAAAATGCCTAAAATGGGAGCAAGTGTGTCTTCGAAAACTGCGGGATGGATTGAAAAATATCCTGAACACGATAGGGATGGTTTTGTGGTGTTCTGTAAATCTTGTGATAATAAATTGTATGTGAGAGGAAATCACAAATTGATACCCGCTGTAGCACAAGTACCTAATTTTTTTTAACCCTAGAACGGTAACAGGGGTAGTGCGTGTCACCAGAGTGATTTAACACGTTGAGCGCCAGGGAAAAGATGATGTACTTTTGCCTGGGGCCAAAGCAATTTTTCCTAATTTATAACTTTAATATGATTAGAATGATACAAAAATTGCAAAAGAAATAAATAAAAAGTTTAATTTTGGCAATTAAACAATAATTTTGTGAGCGGTACGTATGTACCGCCCGGCCCCAGGGTAAAGCCCGCTACCTATAGTAGTACGGGGGCTGCCCGGTTATGACCGCGACGTCAACCCTTGTCCCCTTAAAATATGTTATTTTAATAAATAAGATATTTTGTTTTGTAAAAAAATAAATAAAATTAATTTATTTTATTTATTTATTTATTTATACCCCCCAAATTTAAAAAAAAAAAAAAAAAAAAAAAAAAACATTTGGGCCAATTGCATTGGCGAATTGTTCGGGGCCGGAGCGGTCCAATATGCCTTGAAATCACGCTCGGCAGGCGGTCCCCTGGCCCAGAACAACCTTTTAGCTGGCGGGAGCGGGCGGTACCTGGGGACCGCCTCGGCCCCATCCAATAGTCCAACAGCGGTACGATCGTACCGCTTGGCGCTCAACGTGTTAAAAATAAGCCTACGCACCGGATATTGTATCTAGTGATTACATAATTTGAGTAGTATCTTTCCTTTTTTAAGATCTTGCTATTTCTAATATATGTAATTACAGCTCACATGCGATCTTTTTACCAGAATTTTTTTCAAAAATTTATCAATAGTATTATAAAAAAGATCCAAAATTCAGTGGTTATACCAATATCAATATTATAAAAATAATCTGTAAAAATAAAAGAGTTTCTATTTCAATTTACTCTCCGCTATTTACTTTTTTCCAAAGTAGCTATTTTTTGTTCACAAAAAAATTTAATGCCTGATTTTCAAACAATACATTTTTATTGCATGTTTTTGCACGTTTTGAAGTTTTTATTGCACGTTTTCAATTTTTTATTGCATGAAATTCCGAGCTTTAGTCATGACGATGAGTCCACCTGATTGAATTCACTTAATATAATTGAATAATAAAATATAAATGATAAATTATTGAAAAAATTATAATTGAAAAATTTCAATAGAATAAGCCAAGAGTATATAACAATTAGCATAGTATATAACAAGTATAAAATCCAAATTTGAGATCTACATTTTATTTTCAACACAACCCTCATAAATAATAGGGGAATAATGGAATAAATAGAAGATCCAAACAGTCTTCAGAAAATCGTTCTGATGATAGTATAGTGTGATAATAAATATCTAATGCTATGATAATATAAATACATTATTATTTAAACAATTAAAATTTTAAGAATCTTATACCCACGTGTGCAACTGCTCCATGAAGTGAAAGTTGGGAGCAACGTTGGCCTTACGCGTCCGAACAAGGGCGAAGGCATCGTTGAGGGATAACCCAAGCCTGGACATGAGGTAGCCGAGGGTAACGGTCACGGAGCGGGAAACACCTGCCACACAATGGACCAGCACTCCTGCTTCCTTCGATCTCGCCTCGTCTGTGAAATATAATAATATATAAAAAAAAACATTATATTAATACCACTAAAATGAACATTAGGTTTAAATGACTAATCACTTGTAATACAGTAAAGGAATACGTTTATAGACTATTTTTCAAATTAAGTCATGAAGGCTTCGCTTTAAACAAAGAAACTACTATACCCAGGGTGCTTGACTGTTTGGTTGATGAAGTCAATGTTTAAAAAGCTGGATAAATTAAATCATTATTCGATTGAGACTTGAAAATGGCGACAAAGCCGAAACGTTGTAGATGAAGCAATAAATGATATTTGTGTGATTGTTCTGGTGATTGCTCCAATACTGTTAACAGCAACTATACCCATAATAAAAATATCCCAGGAGGTTAAGGAACCAATTATATATTGGATATAATTAAGTATAATCTTTTTTTTCCCCATTTATCTTCCAAAATTTCAATGCAACCTTCAGTATGTAAATTGGTAAATAGCAATTCTACATCTAGGCTAATAATTTCTGCATTACTATGAGTTTTTTGTATCATTAGGGTTGTCTCTATTTAGTTCATTTAAAGAATTATTCAAAAAATTTTGATTACTTTTTATTGGTATTAGATTTTTATTTTTGTGTTATTTTTTATTTTTCCCAATTATCTTCCAAAATTTTAATGCAACCTTCAGCATATACAGTTAGCAAAAAAGTCTATGTACACCATGCGTAAAATCAAATTTTAGCCAAGGAAAAAAAAGAAAAATAACAGACAATTCTTTCTTAATTTTTCTTTATAAATTAACCCTTAATACTTGATCATTTTTAAACATTATCAATTTCATAAGTAACATTTTAAGACATTTATAAACATTATTTATAAAAAAAAAAAACTCTGTGTACACTAATTATTTCAAAAAATAATATTTTTTTTTTTTTTTGGTAAAATCATTGTTATCGTGTAGTTACTATTAGCTGGTAATCTAGTTGCAGCGCAGCGGTGCACTCATTGTAGGATTATCATTCACAGATCACAAAATTGCAGGCCTGTGATTTCTCAAAATTTATTTGGGCCTCCCAGATCTAGGTTTACTTTGAAGATAACTGGTTTCTTGGTAATGCTTAATTATTCTGTTAACTGTGGAGTGAGGATTCTTAATTATTTCTAGGATTTTCCCTCATTTCTTAAATTAATAATCAATTGTCTAATTTCTACACAAATTTCCATTTTTGGCAACAACAGAAAAACTTGCGAATCACGGCCACTATAAAGACTTAACTGAATAAAATAAAGCTTTTTGTTTATATTGAAAATGTTTGTTTATTATTGTACAGTATTTGAAGGAGTTTATAATAAATGTACACAGACTTATTTTGCAATGGTTCAGGAGTTCTATTAGCAATTATCTTAACCTTATCTTTAATGTTATATTTATTTTTCTTTTGGTAGAGAATTATAATTCTTTCAAAATTACAGTTTAAAAGAAAATAATATAAAAAATGTTTTCTTCATTTCCTTTGATGTCCTGGGCAAACTTAGAAAATTTTAATGTGGTGTACACACACTTTTTTTACTAACTGTATAAATTGTTGAATATACAACAGTACAAATTATATAAGACTCCAACATTAATGATAATATCATTTTAATATAAATAATAATTATTATTAAAATATTAATGATTAAAATTGGACTGATATTTTTCAACAAACAAGAAGTGATAGAGGTACAATGATATCAAGAATGGAAGACTCCATGATGAATAAAACTTTAAAGGGGAGATAGAATGGAGGGAAGTTGCAACAGGTTGGCCACCACCACCCCATTCAATAGAGTGCTCCACCCTAGGCTAAGGCTTCTATGGTTCATTGATCTACTCATTAGCACATATAAATCTACTAATATTATCTCAACAGCTATATATATATATATATATATATATATATATATATATATATATATTTCTATTTAATAATAATAATAATAATAATATACATTAACTATTTTTTAAAAAAATTATTAGGAATTTATTAAGTAACTCTTTAGTAAGAAGCCAATAAAAAATACTGAATGCTAATCAAGTCTTCATTTTAACCTATAACCTGACAATCAACCAATATTAGGCATGGGTCGATACTTGAAATTCTTGTATCTGATACAAATGGTACTGATACTTTTATTTATCTGATATACAAAATTGAATGACCGCTGCATTATAATTGAATAAATGAACTACAGTTCGAATTTTTGACTAAGTAAAATATATTTTTATTTTTTAAATTAAGTATATCCCTCTATATGTATTGTAAAATGTAAACCATATTTTGTTTAAATAAAAATGAAACATCAAAAAATATGAACTTGTTCTTGTTATATAACTATTCAATTATTAAAATCATTAGGTTTGAAAATCGTATATGAGTATCAATCAATAATTTATTTTGATAAAAAATAATTCAAGTTTATTATTTTATTTAGGTTATTACTTTCTATTATCTTATTATTGTTACCGTCTAAAATAAATGAATAAAATTATCAAAGAGTGTGTTGCTGAATCAATGGATCAGGTATTAAGTAGTTTGCAAGGAATATTTCAAGTACTAAATGATTCAACTGTATCAGTAGTAGCCAGTATCTGGATCATAGTCCAGGGTAAGCTATTTTAAGTATTATTACCTCACACTCAACTGATACAGATCATCGAGTATTAATGGATCAGTGAGTATCAGTACCCGGTTCATTTTGGTTGGATCAACTCCTTGTATCAGATACTTTTCAGTAACTGATACAAAGTATTTGATTCATACAACCTGACCCATCCCTAATTTTAACCTATAACCTTTCAAATCAACCAATATTTATCAGGTAACCATAAAAAAAAAAAAAAAAAAAAAGCTAAGTAAATATTTCTTCTTCTTCAATCAATTTAACACTTCAATAAATGTTGTTTAAGAAGATTAGATAAAATTAATATTAAATCACATAAAATAAAATAAGTATACATAAATGATACAATATTATAATGTAACCAGATAATTCTCAAGAAATCCCAATTGAAAAAATTCCACAGATTTACAAGATAAAGATAATATGTCTTTAGAACAGCCAGACGTAGAAGAGGTGGGAAGACGTTTTAGGGAAGTTGAAAAACAATTAGGCGCCTTGATTCAATGGGAGTATTGAGGAGACATATTGAATTGCGAGTTTTAAGATTTAGGAAGTGTTATTGAAAAGGTTAATTATAACAGCAGAAGAAGGGAGATCTACTACTGACCGCACATTCACCATCAGGAACATGCTAGAGAAATGCAACATCATCTCTTCATAGACTACAAACATGTATATGATAGTATAGCAAGAAATATGCTTCATGGAAAACTTAAGGTTTCTAGATTGTCATAAAAAATATATTAGGCTGGAAAGGATGAGGAAGAGATAGTAATCCTCATCTCCAGGTTTGACACCCTAACATGGGTCTTGAGAAGATTATGAAAGTAGCCAAAACAGCGGCTGATGGATGAATTTGTAATATCATGACCCAATAACTCGCTAGCATTGATGATGAAGTTATTACGAAGATAAATCTAGGTAGCTAAGAACACTACCTTGCGGTACTCCATTTTTTTGTTCAAAAGCTATGGAGACTGCAGACCCACATCTAACGTTAAATGTTCGATTACTTAAAAAATTGTTTATGTTTGTATTACAGGGCGAGAATGACCCAGGTGGTCGAAAAGCCCGAAACTATATATAAATAAATAAATAAAATCGAAGGCGGGATCAAATTCAGAATAGAAACAAGAGATATTGATCACTTTGAAAAAAAATTCAAAACCATGCTACACCCCGGAACCTCAAATTAAGGCTACATAAGACAGTCCTCCGCCCAGTGATGATAAATGGTAATGAGGCATAGATACTAACTAAGAATGGCTACTGAGTGCATGGGAGGGAATAATTATAAGAAAAACTATAAAAATAAAATATGGCCCAACCAAAGAAGAAAACCGACTCCACATTTGGACCAATACAGAACTTAAAAACCTATAAGGCAAACCAGACTTAAGTTTCTTGTATCAAAAAGGGGAGGAATGAGATGTTTGGGTCATGTAGGTACATCGCATGAATCCAAAAAGGCCCCCAAAGTAGATTATTGAAGGACATAGTGGTTTAACCACTAACATTTAACCACATGTCTGATATTCATGAGTTGCTAATCTTCAAATCAAAAGGTGAATTTCTCCAAAAAGAACATCAAGGTAGAGTCGGATCTGAGTGAAGCATAGACACCAAGGATGGCTACTGCCTGCTTGGGAGTACATCACAATAATTTCAATATAACAGCTTACTAGATATTTCAAATGTAGGTAAGTAAATGAAAAAAACAATCTTAACGATCTTTCGCCATGTGAAGACGGCTTTTATATCGGACAACTTGTGGGTGTTTTTTTTAATTTTTCTAATATAAAGTGTTTTTTCTTTTTCTTTTTTGTGTGTGTAAAATATAATGAGCTTGATTATTTCTTTGTTATGCATTCATATATATTGATATATTTATGTTTGTATACGTAAAAATGTTTTTCTTCAGCAAGTTCTGAATTAATAACTCACTTTATGTGATAATTATCTACTTGTTTTGGCCCCAAACCCTTAATTATTATATTTATTTAGTCTTATTGTATTTTTTTTTTTTTTTTACTAAAAGTATAAAAAACAGTTAAAGAGGGCTGAAAATCAAAATATCCTGCTTTAACTAAAAAAGCTTGCAAGGAATCTAAAATAAATAAATAAAAGCATAAATATTTAATTGTCCGATGAGCCTTAGTAGCACAAAGGGATGTTAAACAAACAAACAAACAAAAAGACACATGTATGTTTAAATAAACTTCTCAGAAACTTTTAGCACTAACCGGTTTGTCAACCAATGATCATATCATTCATGAGATCTTCATCAGAGAATTATTATATACTGTTAGAATTATTTTTTTGAGAGGATTATCTGATGAAAAATTAATCAATTTATAATGAATTCCAAATGAAAAAAAAATGAAGAAGAAAAGTAATTAAATAAAAAAATAAATAATCAAAATAGGTAAATAAGCAAGTTTAGATATTCAGCATACCTATAAACTCGATCGCTTTCGGAAAGTGAGCAGCAAGATTTTGACTCCAATGATCTGCTATAGGAATCTTCATGTACTGAATCTCTCCTTTCCCTTCAAAGACATTAGGCAGGTCCGGAGTAACGTTCAAAATATACTAGAAAAATTAATAACAACTTTTAATAATTATTTCCAAATATATTTAAAATCATACAGACCAATAACATATAATTTTATGATTACTTTAGTGTAACTTTTTTTTCATATATGGGTCATTCTCACATAAGAGGGCACTTTTGTGTCCCAGGCCGTTTATAGCGATTTAGAAAAACTTAGGACTCTAAGACATCAATTTTGTAAATCCAGGCGAGTTGTAAAGGTAGACCCCATACGACTTAATTTTAATTGTATAACACATGTACCTTAAAAACACCAGAAAAAGGTCGAAATTCATTCCCCTGTCATGTCCCGAGGTCTGATTCTGCTCAAAGTAAGAGTTCTGTGTCCGTATACTAGGTCAATTTTTACTTTTTTTTTGTTCAATTTGTTCAAAATACTGTAAAATTTCATAAAAGCAGTCGAATCCTTGGTGATAAAGGATTAGAATTGAAAAAACTAATTTTTATGTTGTCCCACAGGTTTTCTTTCATTCCCCTGTCAATTTTTAAAATTAAATTGTCACCACACTATTCAGGCGGGAAATTAGTAAAAAAGATAAGGTCAGCAGGAAGGGGTCTTTCCCTAAGCAACCCCAACTGTTAACTTAACCTCAGTACAAATCCAAGCTCTCCAGAAGCAAATAAGTTCTCAAACTTGAGAGGTTACGTTTAATAGTCTTCATTCCCCTGTCCTCTCTAGTTTTGGTCAGGCAAGTTTTTTCTTTTCTAATTTTTGAGAGATAAAAGATTTTGTAGCACAGATTTCGTTTTTCAAATAGCATTATGATATCTTTTTTTTCCTTTCAACGGTTATCAAATAAGCCTTAAAAATTCATTCCCCTGTCATTCATTCCCCTATCTTACTGTAAATAAAATGCTGCAGGGAAATGAAGATAGCGACGTGGATTGAAGCTTTCTTTTGGTGCTCAACTTTTTCAAAGCATCATCAGTCCTTAATAATGAGAAATTAAAAAAAAAAAAAAAAATAGTTTAACGTGAATTGGTGTTCTTCCACGTCGACTCCTTGCTTCTTATAGGCTAAGGAATAGTATTACACCGGAAAAAACGTTTATTTGTAACCATAAAATTTAAAATAAAAACGCCGTAAAAAGTGCCCACTTTGTTGAGAATGACCCATATAATAACTAAACTGAATCACATAAATTTATAAATAATTATTTTTATAAAGAAAAATATTAGATAAACAACTGTGGCTTTAAGAAAGTATCTGAACAAAAACTTTTTATGGAGTTTCTAGAATTTACAGATTTTTCAAGTATTTAAGTAAACCTCCATGACATTCAAATAGTTGCAATTACTTTGTATGCAATTTTAGAATGGATATAATTTTTTTTGTCATGAAATAGGGTAAAATAAAAATAGGCTAAACTCAATTGTCATTATTTTAAAATAATTTTATCAGAAGATTGGCGATGGCCGGGATTCGAACCCGGGTCCCTACGCATCTCCGTTGCGCGCTCTAACCAACTGAGCCACCAAGTATGTATCCCAGCCACGTCAACTTTCTTCCACCACGTTCCACCACATTGCTGGGAAGTAATCGGGGGGGCTGGGCATTTTCCAAATGTGACGATCTAATTGACAGACTGTCATTATTAAATGAGCCTTTCAGTTCACAGAATGACTACTTCCGATTTCCAACATTTTTGAAAGTAAGCACTTTAAATAATATTTCCTTAGGAAAATTCGTAACCTTCTATTTTGTTAGTTGTACAATTGAGTAAAATTTTATATTTTAATATTTCTACCTTACTTTTACAAAAAAAAAAAAAAAAAAAAAGAGAATTTTTTTAAGAGAATTATAATTAAAAGTGTTTTAAAAAAAAATGTCGAAATTAGAATTAGTCATTCTGTCAATGGAAATGCTCAAAAATATATTTATTAAATTACTTGGTCATTATTTTTAAATAATTTTATCTGAAGAGAAAAGACCTGGGTCCGAATCCCAGCCATGGACGATCTTTTCTCTTCACATAAAATTGCGTAAAAGAAAAAGTTTGCCAGACAGATTCAACTCGTTTTTAATAAATGCACATTAATTTATTGTATAAATATAAAACTCGCTGGCTGCAAACAGGATTCTGATCTAAATAGACAACATGATTAGATCATATTGTAACGTTAAATGGATAAGCAAATAAAAAAAACATATGGCGTAACCTCCCGGACCGCATGTTGGAACAAAATAACCGGTTGGAACGAACTGTTTTTGTCTAGATCATTCCGGAATGACGGAGAATTGCCTACATTGTTCTAGAAGATTCCAGGCCCCACTATTTACGATATATATAAGGGGCAGAGACTGAATGAGTTAGTTAAAGTCTGTGTCTTGACTGTGTTGCTCAAGTCATATGATTGTGTGTGATAAAGTTATCAATTTTGTAACCTGCTCATATATTTAAGTTGTAATAATTCGTTGGCATTGTGATAACTGTATATTTCAGTTAAATAAATATTTGTTACCCACATAAGTGTTACAACTGGTGTCAGAAGTGGGATTCGAACCCACGCCCTCATAGAGGACCAGAACTTGAGTCTGGCTGTAACTTTACCTCGGTTTACCCGAATACCTTGGCTTCTTCTGCGGTTGCAGTCCTCAGCTGCCATCTGGAGGGCGTCAGTCTTTTCTTGCCAGCCACACTTGAAGAGACTATAGTCTTCGTAGCTCCAGTGTCAATCAGCATCATGTACCTCTTGCCGTTGACGCTGCCATCCACATATGCGCTGTCGTCTCGGTGACCCAAGGAGGTTACCATTATTGGTGAAGCACCTTGGTGACTGCCCCGGGAAGCTTTTAACCTCCGGGTATTGGCGTGCCCTATTTTTCCTGCGTCAGGAGCGACCTTTCCTTTGCAGGATCTCCTAATGTGCCCGAGCTCCCCACAGCTCCAGCACCGTACGGGTCTCCTTTTACGGAATTGTAGGAATTCCGTCACAATGCCAACGAATTATTACAACTTAAATATATGAGCAGGTTACAAAATTGATAACTTTATCACACACAATCATATGACTTGAGCAACACAGTCAAGACACAGACTTCAACTCCGACTCATTCAGTCTCTGCCCCTTATATATATCGTAAATAGTGGGGCCTGGAATCTTCTAGAACAATGTAGGCAATTCTCCGTCATTCCGGAATGATCTAGACAAAAACAGTTCGTTCCAACCGGTTATTTTGTTCCAACATGCGGTCCGGGAGGTTACGCCATATGTTTTTTTTATTTGCTTATCGATTTAACGTTACAATATTTATTATTAATACCACTAAATTAAATACTCAGTAATCATGGAAAAACAATAAGAACTTCATAGTAGTTGCAAAAAAAAAAAAAAAAAAAAAAAAAAAAAAAAAAAAAAAAAAAAAAAAAAAAAAAAAAAAAAAAAAAATGGTCCCAACTATAAGATTGGCAACCTAGACAAGAGCAGTAACTGATCAATAAAAAATAAAACTGATTAAGTCACATTTTGCGATAAAGATATAAGGTTTAATTACTTTTATAATTTGTAAAACCATAGAAGTACATAGTCCTTTAGGCTTTTGAAACAATATTAACTAATGTTTGTAAACAAGCTTAGTACAGCATACAGGAGCTTTCTACAAGTGTCTCTCTCCACACCCTACTACGTGTAATAAGATCGATCACTTTTTTAGGGCTGGATCAACTGTTTTAGATTTTTTAGAAAGGCAAGTATATTGTGTAAAAGATAGAATGGTGAATATCTTCTTCCCAAAACTTTTATTTAAAAATTACAAACATTACATTAATTGCCAACGCAAGTATATTGATTTTATAAGAAAAGAAATTGATCGAATGAAGCAATTTTATGTGAAAAACGGGATTGATCAACTAGCAAGATTCGCGGCTCACCAAAAGTTTCCAAGATTTAGCAGGTTTTTAGTCTTGATAGAAGACGATGAACCACCTCGAAGATGTTTTCGGAAGGGCATGGTACCATATGGCCTGGTGGTGACAATCTTTCTTTCAACATGTTCCTAATGATCTGCTAGATGACGGATCACTCATTCCATTGGATTTCACTGACATTACAGTACCATGATGAATGAAAAGTTATTGGCCGAACAGTAACCAGAGTGCGGAGTTCTAAGGCTTTTGGGAGTTGTACCACCAACTTATATTAAGCTTAAAATAGTTGTTACAGTTGTCTGCTTGAACAATTGGTGGGAATGATGTCCTAATCTATATTTTAATAAATCATATAATCTCTGAAGAATATAACTAGTGAATTGGTTTCGATCAACGAGAAATATTTTAGAGTTACAAGTCTGGTGACCCACTGGTAAACAGGAACAAGGGGGTAAGCTTAAAAATGACTAGATACATACATGTACAACAATGTAAGAATTTAAACAGCTATTAATTTCCATTAGACTTTGGAAAACTTTTTTTTAAAATTAAAATTTCATTAATTTGGTACAATTACATTAATGTTGTCCCATGTGTTTAAGTCACATTTTCTTGATAACACAATTATTAAGTACTTACATCATTTTAGTTTTTAATAAATTAGTAACTTTCATAAATAATGTATAACAGATTTACTTGAAAACCAAATAGTCTAAAAAATTATATATTTCATATAAATCAACAACAAAAAAACTATTGAGTGTTTGGTTTTTTATTAACTTTGTTCACAGGTAGACCAATATTTAAAATACATACCTTGATACCATGTTTGACAAGCAACTCCAAATCTGCTGAATTGGCAGCATTGCCAAGAAACAAGAAGGGTAATATTTCCACGAGAGAATCTTCTTCGTGACCCGATTTCCCAGGGAGGCAGGGTGGCGAACAGGAGCATTCGTCACACTTGGCACAGCGTCCTCCTGCATTGTAAGCAGAAATACGCAAAGACCTGTTGACAGATCAAAAGTTAGAACAATTAAATAAAAAATTACAGATATATTTATTTAACTAAATGTAATTATAATAAAAATATTAGTTCCTTAGTGTTATAAATATCGTTGAAGGTAGAATGAATCGTAAGAAAAATTTGTGGGAGATGTGGTCATAGGTAAAAAAAAAAAGTAAAACTTATTTTGCTGTTAAGCTTATCAGCAACTGCTTATCTTAAAACTTAAAATCATTCGACTCGATTTTAATTTTGTTATATTTAATTTTTTTTAAATAATTACCTAAGCGTTTTTCTCTTTATCGATTTTAAGTGTTTCAAATAATAAATTTATATGTTAGTAATTTTTCCATGATTATTTTTAAACTTTCTTATTGATTAATTTATTTGCTTTATTATTTATATTCATATCTATTGTGCCTTGATGATTTATTTTTACTTTCACTTACCTATATATGAAATATATAGTAAGTGGAAGTATTGCGATCGTGAAAAATTTCGACTTCCGGTTTTCAACGGAAATACGCGTTTTGGGACCCCCTGAGTCGAAATAACCAAGTCCCGCGAAATGGTCTGTGTGTGTGTGTGTGTGTGTGTCTGTGTGTGTGTGTGTGTGTGAACAGACTAGCTCAAAAACTATAAACCGTGGGAACCTGAAATTGGGTATTTAGTGTAGGTATATGCCCGCGATGTGACAGCAAAAATTTCATCGAAATTGCTCAAAGGGAGGGGGTAGTTTATTTAATAACTTTTTAGGTTTTTTTCGATTTTCTCAAAAACGGCTCTAACGATTTTGATTAAACTGAATATTTGATCTATTTATATGCCTGAGATATGACTGTAAAAATTTCATCAAAATTGATTAACCGGAGGGGGGACTTTACATAATAAATTTTGTATCATTTTCACGTGTTTTTTTTTTTTCTCAAAAACGGCTATGATGATTTTGATGAAACTGGGTATATGATGTATGTATATGCCCGAGATACGACTGTAAAAATTTCATCAAAATTGATCAACCGGAGGGGGGACTTTACTTAAAGAATTTTATCTAATGTTTACGTTTTTTTTTTTTTTTCTCAAAAACGGCTATGATGATTTTGATGAAACTGGGTATTTGATGTATGTATATGCCCGCGATGCGACAGCCGAAATTTCATCAATATTGGTGAAACGGAGGGGGTACTTCATTTAATAAACTTTTTCTTATGTTCAGGTGTTTTTTTTATTTACTCAACAGCGGCTGTAATGATTTTTATCAGACTGGATATTTGGTCTATGTATACGCTCACAATGTGACAGACAACATTTCATCAAAATTGGTCAAATGCAGGGGGCTCTTTATTTCATAACTTTTTTTTCCAATTTTTACATTTTTTTGGAATATCTCAAAAACGGCTTTAATGATTTTGATTAAATTAATCATTTTTAATCAAAATCAAGTCATATTTTTTATATTATTTATAAAAATGGCAATTAAAAAACATGCCGATTTCTAATGTAAGTAAGTTGGTAAGTGAAAGTTGTGTGTTGCGCGCATCGCACCAGATTTTTAGCCTTAAAGATGATGGTCCACATATTAGGGCTTATCACAAATGATGGTTTAGGTAGTTAAATAGCCTATAGCCTAATTTCCTAATTATTTAATTTCCATGATGTGCCTTAATAAAAATAAAAGGCGAATATTTATCATATCCACAGCAGTTATGTATTTTATGCAAATTACCTTACATGAAGACATAAACAAATTAAAAAGAATAATATTTTTGCAACTTGTTCAAAGGAAAAAATTAGTTGATTTATTTAAGTAATATTGTAGTTTAATAATCCATTGAAAAACTTGATCTCATTTTCTGATTCCCACTTCTACAGATGCGAGAAAAAAAAATTATTACTTCCTCGACATATGCTTAGATTTTTAGATTAAAAATTAATGAACTAAAGCATTAAAAAATAATTTGAAATACATTTACGGTCCACAATCTTAACACATAACAATATCTCTATCATAATAAATGCATCACTATAATATGGCATTAAGGATTCCTCATTTGATTAATAGTTATGTATTAATGATAAGAATAACATTATCGGGCTCAAGATGAAATATTACCACCTCAAAGGTTATTCTCATTTCAGATAGCGATGAGATTCCAAGAGCTCCAGCCATTAGATTATGAATTGACAAAGAAAGATAGAAATATTTGTAAAAAAATAAAAATATATTGACAAAAAAAAAAAAAAATAAAAAAAATATGGAACAACCCACACAGGAACCTTGAAAGAGAGGAAATGCTTTGAGGTCTCACCCACTCCAACTCAATTTGAATACTATTGAACCAGTTTACAACGATCCTTTTTCTCATCCAATTTTCATTTTGAATGAACAACTGATACTGACAACAATTATTCAGATGATATTAAGCAAAGTACTCGGGATCTACAGCTTATAAAAGTCTGAACTATCAATAAAATAAATCAAGTCATACATTAATATTAAAACAAAATTCCAAATGAGCCCTTTAAAATTGTAAAAAAATAGAATAAAAATTACAGTAATTAATAGATTCAAAATATTCACATAGTTAAGAATATTCTATAAAATTATTATAACTGGTTATTTAATAATAGTAACGGAATATTAATCATTATTTATTCATTGACAAATAAATTGGCCATAGGTCCGACTTGGTTACTTTATATTAAAACTTTATTTTTAACATTTCGCAGTTTTCAAACACTAAATTTTAAATAAAATCATTTGTTTTTACAAATAATAATTTGATTTATTGTACATTTTAACTTGTACAATTTTTTAAGAATTATAATAATAATGGTGTCGTGAATTTTGTTTATAATTTCAGTGTGCCTTTGGCAAACCAATTGAGAACAATTGTGGTAAATCTCAACTTTCATACATTTATAATTAATGAATTTTTTTACAAATTTTCTGCTATTCATATTAAAAAACTTTCTGGGAATTACATAAAATGATTACAAAAATACCAATTGTCTCAAATATAATGATTTAATGTAAACAACTTAGCTTATTTCTCAATTATGAAATAAGCGTTCTTTATAATTACAAGTCAAAATTATCCTCACACGGAGGATTGACTAATTTTTATTAAAATAATAATAATAATAATGGTCAATTAAAATCCATATGATAATGGACAAAATAAAAAACACATATCAAAAAGAAATATTTGGAGTTTAAAAATGATACACACCTCAGTCCCATCAATGGAAGGTCAGGGTCGGAGGCTGAAAGACTATCATCCACAGTTTCACACCACTCAGGATAGCTTGCTCGGAATTGAGCAAAACTGTCTAAAATAGAAAAGAGAAGAAATATAGAAATACAATAAATTACAAGAATATTCAAAGTTAAATATGTTAGGTACTTATAGTTAAGTATATATTAATAACATTAGTATGCACATAGGTATAAAAAAAAAAAAAAAAATCATGAGCCATAATAAACTTGAAGACTTATTGAATGGTTAAGATAGGAACAGTCGACACAAATATCAAATTATTTGCACATAATCAAAATTTTAAATTGTTTTTTCATATTACTGTAAATTTTGAGAGAACTTAGAGGGTTTATAAGAGAATAGCTTAGTAGGTGTGTGGGATGGTTAGTGGCAAAGTAGTGAACTAATTATCTGAAGGTTCTAAGATTGATGGCCGCGACTGGGCACTTTTCTATATTATCACAGATCGTTCCAGAGATCACGAGACCCTCATGAGGCATCTTTATCCTTATGTACCTAGATAAATAAATAGAGAGTGATCTCGGTCAAATCACCTCCTTGAACGACCACTGATCAAGAGACAGTAAATCCGTTCTGAAACCAACACTCGCCATGAATTGCAGTATACGTTTTTGTTTCCAATATTTATGATTTCTAATCATATTTGAGAGATAGCTTAGTGTATACTGTATATAATTTTGGACTTTACGACACTTGATTCACTTATTTCATAAATCATGTTTGGTGTGAGCGATATTGTTTATTTCTTCTTGTATATATAACAGAGGCAACACTTGGCAGGCGGTTTTATGCCTTGACAGTAAAATATCTTGTTTTGTTTTTCGTTTATTATGAAAACAGTCAGAAAAATCTATTTTTAATAAACACATCAGTTGATTTATTTATCTAAAAATAGTTACATACATGTTCTCAAACAAAATTTAAGTTACGATGGCAAGTATTGAAACAATCAATAGAATAAAATAAAAATAAAAAATACACATACATATAACAAATTATCTAAGAACAAAACTGTCAATATATAGTCTCATGTTTTTTAATTTAGATGCATAGTGTTAGAAGAGTTAGCTCAATCTCATTTAAATAAAAAAAAAAACGAAAACATAACATTAAGATGGATTTAGAATTTTGAGCATAACAAACCTTTTCTTCTGAACAAATATATTATATAAAAATTAAATTAATAAAAAAAAGGTAAAGAATAATATTTAAAGAGTTTCTACAGAACAATGAATGAATATGCATCGGTTAGATTTGTTTGCATAGTATAATTTAACTAATATAAAACGGTATAATTTAAGTGGTCATTGCATACATCAAACACACTTGAAAACTACTAAGAAGCCTTTATAACATAAGCTTCATTAACAAACTAAAAAAATTTTAATATTTCAAAAGCAGAGATTACATAAATTAAATTATTATTTCAATTTCATAAATTGATGACCTCACAAATGCAAATCAAGTCGCATCTTCGAATAAACGGTACATGATTATCAGAACGGTAGCTGACTAACAGCTACTTATTTTAAATATCTTCAAACAATAATCATATTGTAAAGAATTACCCTTCAGATACAAACGTGAAGTCATTTACCAAATGGTAATATGAATTTTCTTTCATGCAGAATAATGTATCGGGGTATTTTGAAAATCACAATAGAAATCAATTTCTACAGATCATTCTAATAGTTTCTTAGAATACATTCAACCACTTCTAGTTCAGTCAAGTAAACCATACAGAACCTTTTTGTTACAGTGTAAACAATCACTTCAACTCTTATTATATAGATGTTTTGACAATAACTATAGAATTACACAAGGCTAGTCAATGCTATTATAAATTGAAATATTGATACAAATTTAAGCACTTAAAACAAATATATGAGAGTAAGTATTCGGTTGTTAAATCAACTAAGAGTTTTTAGGGGAAAAACTAATATCTTCAATAAGCATATTAATTTCAGATTTTTGGTAAACGGGATGTTAAAACCTGAACACAAAATCAATGCTATTAAATATTTTTGCCAAATTTACTTTAAAAGTAGGAAACACAAAAGAATTTGATAAGCTCATTTCAAATAATAATTCATTGCTTGTAGATATGATATTGCTGTAGTTTAAAAAATCTGTATTCTGAGAAACAATCTTTAAATAGATTCTATGATAACATTATTGATGAGAAGGCTAAATATCTAGTACATCATTGCTATAATCAATTATGGAATAATCATCATATCAATAAATATGAGGGGATATGGGTAATGTGTTTGGTTTTGTTTACATATCGCGAACCGATTAAAATCTCAAAACTTTATTTTTTTATCAACATTTACAGTATATGATAATAATTAGGATAGTTTACTTGTACATCACGATTGATTTTTAGGGTAATTGTTATTATAAATGTAGCTTTGGGGTAGTGAAAAGTATCTGTGCTATAGTTGTGTTTGTGGGGTTTATTGATGTCGGGAACCTTGTTATGAACGGAGCGGTTGATTAACCTTCAGAACTCAATCTAAATTATTTATTATTTAAATATAATTTACATTGGAAATGAAATATATTATAAATGATGGGAAGCATTTAAATCGGGAGGATATGTGAGAATGGAGGATAAGAAGGGGGCGAGATCCGAATGAGCCCGAGAGGGGGGTCAGTTTGTTTACACACTGTCCATTTACCTTCAAGGCAGACGACGCGGCAACCGTCTTGAGCCAGCCTCTTGGACAGGATGCAGATCGTGTCGTTACCCTTCTCAGGAGGGCTGGAGTCGCCATAGAGTACGAAGACATTCTCTTTCAGGGCACTCACAATCCTCTCCTTGAGCTCCCTGGAGCGAACAGTGCTCGCCAAGTCTATTTTGCCGGCGGCCAGCCTCCGCAACATGATGCTGGGGATGGAGAAGTTGACCGCTTGCCTGATGTGGGACTCGCCGAACTCGTTGGAAGATCGGCAGTCGAGAATGATGAGCCTGCTCGGGTTGGAACGAAGCTCGCGGTAGAGCCAGTCCCTTGAGACGTGCTCCGCCTTGGCTCTCTCCTCCTCATCAGACGGCATTACAAACAACACACTCCCAACCGACAAAACAAACAACACTGATACAACGGACAACAGAAGACGCGACCTCGACCCCTCCCACTACACTGACTGAGGGACGCATCACGGTGGTCCTGCCCCTCCCTTACTTCTCCCACCACTCCTGCCAGGTTCCCATTCCTCCCGCTCTTCCTCATCCTCGCCGGGCACGAAATGCCCTATTGTAATACTCCACGTCCGCCACAATCATAATACTCAAGAATTATTTCAGTATAGGGCATATATCGTTATATGGATATAGGCGGCGCCACCGTCGCATCGGCCGTACCGACTACAGCTTGCACCGTGGCGAACATCAATGAGCGGTCACGTGACAGGTCCCCATTGATAAAAGCTGGCTGCTTTACGCAGGGACACGAGGCGTGGGCGGCGGCCCCATTCTGTACTGTCAATGGTAGCCATCAATGACTCCACCGTCTCATCATGGGTAAACATACCCGAGACCTGTCATTGAAGTTGATTTTGATTTGATCTCCTAAAACCCAGCTGCAAATACTATCAGTTTAAAAATGAAAAACAAAAATAATATTTCAAGGTTTCATCGATTTATTGACCTCTCAAATTATCACTATTAGTAGTCAAGTCTACTCAAAACATCCTGATATTGAAATATTTATAAAAACATTCTAAAACTTTTAGAAAAAAAAAAAGAATTACATTTTAGTAATTAATTGGCTATCGATGGCAATAACAATTCGCTGGGAGAAATATCCCGTTGTAAGCTCTGGGATTCTTTATTTATTACATATTTAATAGAAAAAAAGGGGCCTCGAATAGTCTCAAATTTACATATATATATTTATATATATATATAAGCCAAATTTTCGCCCCTTCGGGCATCATCAGGGCATCAGATTAAATATATATATAAAATATTTCACAAATAAATGAAAAGTTAAAAATTCTTCTAACAATTATATATAAAAACCACTGTCTTACACAGATTGTTCAAGACAGTGGTTTTTATATATAAATGTTAGAAGAATTTTTAACTTTTCATTTATATGTGAAATATTTTATATATATATTTAATCTGATGCCCTGATGATGCCCGAAGGGGCGAAAATTTGGCTTATATATATATATAAATATATATATGTAAATTTGAGATTATTTGAGGGCCTTTTTTTATATATTAGTGATTAGTCTCCTTCCTGCTATTGAAAAATCTTAATATACATATTTAATGTTATTAAAAAATGATTTCAATCAGTTATTAATTTTACTCTCCTCTTCTTGAGACTCTCCAATTGATTTAAATTGAGGATCAGGGTGACCATTAAGTCTCATCACTTTTTTTTTCTTAAAACTTTATTTCCACATACGTTTCGGCCGTTCGGCCATCATCAGTGCTGAAATGTGATTGATAGTAAAAAAATTTGTCTCTAAAAATCCACAATCTGTGGTTGGTCCTGAAATAGTTAAAAAATATAGGTATCTACTACCCTAGTCCTACTACCCCATTTGCAATTCAAAAATAAGATTTTTGCCAGGGATGTAGACTTAATTTTTGAATTGCAAATAGGGTAGTAGGACTAGGGCAGTAGATACCTACATTTTTTTAACTATTTCAGAACAAACCACAGATTGTAGATTTTTAGAGAAAAATTTTTTCTATCAACTATCAATCACATTTCAGCACTGATGATGGCCGAAAGGCCGAAACGTATGCGGAAATAAAGTTTTAAGAAAAAAAAGTGCTGAGACTTAATGGTCGCCCTGATACTCAATTTAAATAAAAATATTTAAATTTTTCAGATCCTGTAAAATTAATACTAAACTTTGTTCACTACTTATAAGTACAAAAGGTCACTACTACACATTAAATGCCAAAACAGGTGTCAGAAACAAAGTATTATAAACAAATTCCTATTCAAAACATTTTCTGAAAAATTATTATTTTAAAACAATTTTATTCGGAAAAAAAAGATTGACCATCACCGGGACTCAAACCCATTTTGCTAGGGCGGTTCGTTATAATTTACAGTACCAGAGCCCGTATCCCAGCCAAGTAATCAGTGTACCTAAGATAATTTTTGATATATAGCAATTCCTCTGATATTTCAAATAGTAGTTTTTTTTTTGGTTTTTTTTTTAATTGTGATCTGTTGAGTAGTCAAAATAAAAGGAAATGTACGGTATGAAAAATAACATTTATAAAACATTTTCATAATATATTTTGATAAATTTTAGCTCGAAATTTAACTTTTAAATTATTCATTATTCCAAATTTGAGCCATAAAAGTGATTATAATTTCTAAAACTAAAGGATTCTGTAACAAAAAATCTCACACTTTCTGTCCAGATAACTTATAAGCTTTCAAAACTATAATTCCTTCCGACAGTTATTTAACAACTAGGTATCCTGAATTGGACGGTATCGGTCGCCGGGGTCCGACTGCTAGTATGAGCCACAGAAGATATCGGGCGTCGGGGTCCGATGGGAATACTTTGACGAAAGCATTATCTTTTGATTAAAATGGAATTAAATGAGCGTCTCAAGGGCATTATCTCTTGGTAAGGATTAAAACTAGACATAATAGGCGTAGGACAGGCCGATACAGGAATTACGCCATTCTTTATCGAAAATCGGAACTCGGAGTTCGATTCTAAAAAACAACAGCATTTCGGCTGTTAGCAACATTTTCTGCACTAAAATGCAAAAATCTCATTAAAAATCGAATAAATTGAGTATTTGAAGTGTTCAGACTTTTGGACATTTTCATGAGAAAATCGGCTGTTAAGAAGGGAATGTAAGATGGACCCCGGGGCCGATGCCGCACCTAATGTGTTAAGGATGTGCTACATGACCGCTATTTTCGTTGCTGAAAGGAACAACCCCTTAAGGTTTTTGAAAATAAAGAATTTCGTAGACTATTGGACCGGGAAAGGACGGATCAACTGGATAATTCAGACGGCTACACAATGTCGAATTGCGTAAATTTTAAGAGATTAGGATATAATCGAAGTCATATCCGCGGGTCTTTGTTGCGAACGAATACCCAAAAGATTAAGAAGGGTTTTGCTTACTGGAAAACGTCCGAGGAGTAAGCTAAAATGAAGTTGGGAGGTTTCTCAAACGACTTATTCCATTGCTAGTTGAACAGTAAAAAAAATGGTGGAGTACATTCGATTGGTACACCAACATACATATTTTGTATACGTTTTATCTTATTAACTTAGGCTTTATTGTAACCTTGTTATAATGGATTCACCTACAGTTCAATATTACTTCGCATTACCTCAGATAAGCTATTTTGGGTTTTATCCCATTTTCATTTGTTACTTTCATCATGGTCTTACTTTAATAACTATAATTTTTAAATTCTATAAAAAAAAAAAAAAAAAATTATATTTATTTTTATCTAATATATTTAATGTTTTACAAAATTTAATATTTGTTTATATAATTTCTCTGATTGGTTGTATTCTGGTTTTTAGCCCCGACGATGACCTTAAATTTGGGTCGAAACGTAGGCTATAATAAAATATGTGATTCTCACATATTTGTGCTAATTATTTCGACTGTACTGTTCAATTTCAATCATTTCCTCTCCATGATAAATTTTATTTATTTATTTGTTATTTTACGAGAATAGGAAGAAAGATAAAAGATAGTGCTAATCCATAAAGATAATGTTCTAGAACTTTCGAATCTCTTCACAATCATACCATCCTTTAAGTTATTATTTTTGTTTTGTTTTTTTTGTAAACACTGATGAGAAATGGGAGATTTGTCCCTCCCTGACCTTTCCCTCTTTAGACCTTGATACTGATTTTGTGAGCAGCTGTGGATTGACGATGTTGGCTACAGATAGACATGTAATATGGAGGTCCTGAGCCTTTACGATGTCAGGTACTCGTTAAAGATCCCTATACAATTATACCTGGATATGCAAAATATAGGACGCCTACTGTAGCAGCGTCCGATTAGCCTTAGTGGCATAAAGTGACGTTAAACAAACAAACAGATAGCCATGTTAATTGAACCATGGGCGGATCCATCCGGTTGTAAATGGGCAACGAATTGAACTTTGAACTTGGTTTTATATGTAATAATTTACACTTCAAAAAATTGTTTTCAGGAACATTAAAAAAAAACCGATTGTTTTAAATGTATTATCAATGCCTCTATAAAATCATAGGTCAATAATTTTAAATTATATCCGCCAGTTCACAAGCGGGTTTTTTTTTACGCATTTAATGACAGACCATTGTTTATAATTAAAGGCGTTCTGTTCATGGAAAAGAGTTGTCAACGTGCTTTGGATATGCAATATGCAACATGCATATTTAACGCATATGTTTATAATACGTTAATATGTTTATAATACGATATTAATTATAATTGTTATTAAAAAATAATTTGTTTCTTGTTTGTTTGTTTAACGTCCATTTTTATGCTAGAAGGCTAATCGGAAAATGCTATAGTGGGAGTCCTAATTTTTGCCTATCCAGGTATAATTAGGATAGGAATCTTTAACGAGTACCTGACATCGTACAGGCTTGGGACCTCCATTTTACGTCCTATCCAAGGGACGATAGTAAAGATTTTTTACTCCCTTTAAAAAATCCTAGGACCATGGCGGGACGCGAACCCGCGACCTTTAGTGTTGTAGGTTGCCATGCTAATCACTACATCACAGATGACCCCTTAAAAAATAAATGTTTATACGCTTATTTTTTATATATTAAGTACATACAATAAGTACAATAAATATATAAATACAAATAAATATAAAAATAAATGAATTTACGTTAAATTTTCATTATTTTAATTTTCAGCTATACAGAAATTATTTATACTTTTTTAACACTTTGGCTGCCATGGCATCTGAAATCGAGTAATTGTTCTCTTGTCAGAGAATTAAATATTAAAATTGTGTAGAAACGAGAGCATGACTCTCAGGTATTCTTTTTCGGCAGTCAAAGTGTTAAAGATCTAATTATTTTGCAGAGGCGGTATTGTAGCGTGAACCACCGGTGGTACACGCCGGCGTGAGCGTGTTAATGGAAATCATTTGTTTCCATGATAATTAAATGAAGTCTTGAACAACTAAAAACAGAATTATAATGGAGTATTATGCTTGCATTGCCGAATAATCACAAGTATATTAAAACTTTTATTTGACTATAAAAAAATTTAGTGTACTTTAGAGAGCGAATACAAACAAAAATAAGTAAATGAAAAATTATGTTGGAATGGCGTTTACATGTTAATCAAAACTCGTCAATTTCTAATCTAAGAACGTTGGTAAGTGAAAGATGTGTGTTGCGCGCATAAAGAGTTGGGCAAATTGTAATCTGAATAATGATTAATGAATATGAATAACCATTATTCATAATTAGTACGGAGTATTCTTAATGATTATTGAGTGTTTATGGTATTCATTTGAAATGAATAATGAATAACTGGTATTAAGTTATTCATGATTAACGAATATTGGTAAATTCAGTTAGTCATTATTCATGTATAAAATATATTCATGAGGATTAATATAATTTTCATCAATCTTCAATACTTAATATTCATCAATCATGAATAACAAATATTCACCAATCATCAATCATGTGAATATGATATATTCATAACTATTATTCATTTAAATTTAAAAGACGAGGATGCATTCTGAATTAAAAGTTGTCCTAATAAGCAGTGGGTGTAGTCAACTGAACAGCATCTGATGCCACAAGTAAAGAATTGGACCCTAATTACAATTGGTATCAGTAAAGGTCTCTTCACGAGAATGGAAAGAGCAAACAAATTTTCAATCATCATTCATGATTAGTAAGATTCAGAATTGTGATTTTTTTTTTGTAATCATGATTAATGAATTATATTATTCATGAGTAATGAATGATCTGTAATCATGAGTAGTGAATTTCTATTAGTCATGATTAATGAGTAATGAGTATTCATGAATAATGAATTCTTCTTAATCATAATTACTGACTAACATTTAATAATGAATAATGGTCATTGCATCCTAACTGAATTTACCAGTATTCATTAATCATGAATAACTGAATACCAGTTATTCATTATTCATCTCAAATGAATACAATAAACACTCAATAATCATTAAAAGTACTGATTATGAATAATGGTACTGATTATGAATAATGGTTATTCATTATTCACTTGTTTTATTATTACCAATTATTCATATTCATTAATCATTATTCAGATTAAAATTTGCCCAACTCTGCTCTGCACGCATAGCACCAGATTTTGTTTTATGAAAATCATCATGATTGTTGACTATTTTTTGATTTTTTTTCTTCATAATTCTAGTCAGCTATTTAATTTGTTAGTGATAAGCTAAAGAAGTTATGGTAACATGCAGACAGAGTGGGAGAAGGAATGAATTATTGATGTGGGAGGGAGCGGAGAGCTGAATGGGGAAGCGATGACGAAACCGAACGGAGGCGTCGGGTGTAGGTGGGCGGTGGGTATCGATCCCAAGCTCTCCTATTTCCTCAGGCTTTTCCCTCTACGCTCTCCATCATTCACTCCATATTAATTTTTAAAATTATTATAAATCTTATCCTTTATATATATATTGGGTTGTCCGGAAAGTTCTGAGAGAAATTCGGACAAAAATTAAAATTGATGAACAGCTTAAAATTTATTTATTTAATCTACAAAATAGTTACCACCGTTAGCGATTACCATTAATTAAGGTTCATTAACCCTGTTTCCAAAAATCAATGTCCTTACTCCCGAAGGACAATAAAAGGTCCGTTTTGACTCCATCTTTTGAGGAGTAGGATTTTCCTAGTAGAAAATTTTCGGGGGAACGGAAAAGTTGGTAATCCGAAGGAGTAATTTTCAGGAGAGTACGGCGGGTGACCCCATAAAGACACATGGGGCCTAGCGTTGTCTTGGTGGGATAGCACTCCTTTCCGATTTGCCAACTCTGGCCGTCGATTTGCAGGCTCTTAACTCCGCAGCTATCTCACGGACAGTAAGAATTGAGAAAATGTTCCAGAAATGCTATGGCTTAAACCCACTAGGTGAATTACATTCGGCGCTTATACCCAAGCTGTCTTTCAAACGTTCAAAGAACTACTTATTAACAACTAAAAATTAAATATATCCATATCTGCATAATGGTTTTGATAATATGGGATATGAAATGTCAGCATATACATGCAACAAATACCCAGTTTGATCAAAATAGTTACAGCCATTTTTGAGAAAAAAAACAACATGAAAATAAGACAAAATTTATTAAACAAAGTGATTGATAACTTAAATAATTGAAAACAACCTATTTAATCTTATTTTGCAATAAAAAACAAAGTGAACAGTTTAGAAAGAATCCGAGAGAGAACTTGTGAGAGAAGGCGAAGTGCATGTTGATGAATCAAAGATATGTTCCAATTTGCACTTAAAACACGATGGCAACTTTCGGATGCGCAGTACACCGCGCGTACGCTTCCCTAACTGCTCATTGTTAACAAGACAAGGTGAACTGAGCATGCGAACGTGTTTTAAGAGTTAACAACGTGTTTTAAGAGTTTATTGGGACATAAGTAAGCTCTTGAGTTAAATATTTGATTGTTTCAAATGAAATGTCCAATTTCAAGGTAAAGAGTTTATTAAAAATACAATATCAAAAAACAATATAATTTTATTCCAAGAATTTACCTTCTTTTTCAACACATTTTTCCCAACGTGACACCAACTTTTTTAACCCGGAACTGAAAAACGCTGAGCTTAAAAGTGAAACAAAATCCGAAAACGCACTTTGGACTTCAGCATCATTTTCAAATATATTTCCTCTGACGAAGTTGTCTAAATCCCTGAACAGGTGATAATCTGTTGGAGACAAGTCGAGAGAATATGGTGGGTGTGTAAGAGCTTCCTACCCCAGTTATTTCAATTTATGCACGGTAAGTTTTAAAATGTGGGGTTGTTGTCGTGTTGGAGTATAGGACCCTTCCGAATTACCAATCCTGGTTGTTTATTCAATAATTTTGAATGCATTTGGGCAATTTCATTGCAGTATGTTGTAGAGGTAATGGTCTCACCTCTAGGCAAAAAGGAATAATGTATGAGTCCAGCCATGGACCACCATACTGTAACCATAAATTTTTTTGGCTGAAAACTTAGCAAACCGACGGGGAATGGTTCGTTCATTTACAGTCCATTTCCCAAACTCCTTTAAGACGTTTCTAGCATGCAACTCCATTTTTATTACATATTTCTGAAAATATAATTACATATATATGTACATATTTGACCTTTTATTTTACATGAAAACCCGGTCCCTAATCATAACAACATCCTATAATGCTGTTGAATAGGGAAAGATTATAAATTTTCACTGACATTTTAAAATCTTATTCATAAAAACCGTCGTTAATAATGCAAAAAGACGTATGCCAAAATTTTTCTAATTTGGGAGTTTTTTGTATATTTCACCAAAAGGAGTAGGCTTAGGTTCTCGAAAGACGACATAAGTCACCAGTCTGTGGCGTAGCTGGTTCAATACGTAATTACCAAGGGATGTATACGGAAAAAATTTATTAAGGTAAAAATTAGTCCATGTTTCCATGTTCATATTTGGAGATATACTAGATAGTGTATAATTGATTGGGAAGTTAATATTTATAAAAGAAAAGTAGAGGACTAGTAACTTCTTAATTATAATATGTAAACATTTGGAAGAATAAAATGATGGCGCCGTTTTCTGAAAAATACAAAGCTGCTCTAAATTGATCAGTTTTCATTGTCTATTTTTAATAAAAGAAAGAAGGGCAGTAAGAGAAAGATGTGTAATGCGCGCGCCGCGCAGGATTTTCCTTCATCTACTTGTTTAACTCACCCTTTCTTTGATTCACTCATTGTTTTTCTAAATGGAGACATTACTCGTCTGTGAATTATTATGAGAACGAAATATAAAAAAAAACTCTTAATGTAATTTTACAGGAGCAGCATCTGTTGTGATTTATTGCGTTTTTTCTTTTCAATGGAAGACTGTCTTGACTGACCTTCTCCGTTAAATGTTGGATTTAAAAATCTGGCATTTTTTAAAAATAAATCTTATGCGATTGGAAGTAAAAAAAAAAATAAAAACGAAAATTTTCTTGGTGTGGCAATCTTCTTCTTCATATAATTTATGGAAACATTTCGCATTTCAAAGAATCCAGCCATCAAAAATTGTTGAAATTAATATTATGTTGTTAAACTCAAAGCCTTTAAAGTATACATTGTTTTTTTTAAATAAAATTTTAACTACTCATGAAGATACAGGTACTAGTAATAAAAGTTTGCCTAAGCTTATTATATATGCTTTTATAATGCTTGAAACTAATGAAATATAAACGCTGCTAAAAAAAATATCTAAATTTGGAACAATAAAAATGGAGAGATATCGTTATCATCAGAGGAGATTATGAGTCATCAAGATTCCTTATCAAAACGCTAATCTTATCACTAAGGCACTTTAAAACTGTTTATTTACTTCCTTCCATGCAATTAGATAAAATGGAAAGTAATCGTCTCCCGGGAGCCAACGTCATTTGTCTTATTGCTAATTCCTAATGATGTCATAAAATACTCTAGTCATGGATTCCGATGACTAATTTTTACCTTAATAAATGTTTACTGTATAAATCGCTTGGTAATTACGTATTGAGCCAGCTACGCCACAGACTGGTGAGTTAAGTCGTCTTTCGAGAACCTAAGACTACTCCTTTTGGTTAAATATAAAAAAAAAATACCAAATTAGAAAAAATTTGGCATACGTCTTTTTGCATTATTAACGACGGTTTTTATGAATAAGATTTTAAAATGTCAGTGAAAATTTATAATCTTTTCCTATTTAACAGCATTATAGGCTGTTGTTATGATTAGGAACCGGATTTTCATGTAAAATAAAAGGTCAAATATGTACATATATATGTAATTATATTTTCAGAAATATGTAATAAAAATGGAGTTGCATGGCCAATTGATGCATCCACATGAAATAGTCAGTTGGTCTTTCTTTTCATTTCACAGTTTAAAATAAACGGGGTATTTCTGGTTTCAGAACAGAAAACACGCGATTTTGATGTAATAATTTTTTATGAGTTTAAATTTTATTTCGTTCTCATAATAATTCACAGATGAGTGATGTCTCCATTTAGAAAAACAATAAGTGAATCAAAGAAAGGGTGAGTTAAACAAGTAGATGAAGGAAAATCTGGCGCGGCGCGCGCATCACACATTTTTTCTTTTATAAACATTAAATTCCCAATCAATTATACACTATCTAGTATATCTCCAAATATGAACATGGAAACACGCAATTTTGATGTAATAATTTTTTATGAGTTTAAATTCGGCCATTCGGCAGCTGATGCTGCTAGAAACATGTTTAAGGCGTTTGGGAAATGGACTGTAAATGAACGAACCATTTGCCGTCGGTTTGCTAAGTTTTCACCCAAAAACAATTGATGGTCACGGTATGGTCGTCCATGGCTGGACTCATACATTATTCCTTTTTCCGAGAGGTGAGACCGTTACCTCTACAACCTACTGCAATGAAATTGCCCAAATGCATTCAAAATTATTGAATAAATAACCAGGATTGGTAAATCGGAAGGGCCCTATACTCCAACACGACAACGATCCCACATTTCAAAACTCACCGTGCATAAATTGAAATAACTGGGGTAGGAAGTTCTTACGCACCCACCCTATTCTCCCAACTTGTCTCCAACAGATTATCACCTGTTCAGGGATTTAGACAACTTCGTCAGAGGAAAAGCTCAGCGTTTTTCAGTTCCGAGTCAACAAAATTGGTGTCTCGTTGCGAAAAATGTGTTGTAAAAGAAGGTAAATTCTTCGAATAAAATTATATTGGTTTTTTATATTGTATTTTTAATAAACTCTTTACCTTGAAATTGGACATTTCATTTGAAACAATCAAATATTTAACTCAATAGCTTACATTTTTTTACGTTCCAACAAACTCTTAAAATACGTTGTCAACTCTTTTCGCAGGCTCAGTACGCCTTTCCTTGTTAACAATTAGCAGTTAGTATCGGTGTACTGCGCATGCGAAAGTTGCCATCGTGTTTTAAGTGCAAATTGGAACATACCTTTGATTCATCAACACGTATATCGCCTTCTCTCACAAGTTCTCATTATTATCAAAAAATTAAATTTTATTATACATACAATATAACTTATGGAGATATACAATTACAAGCAAATAAATTTGAAAAAGTATGGCGTTTAAATATTATCGAAACACGTCAATTTTAAGTAAATTAGTAAGTGAAATATTAAAATTAGTCAAACGGAGGGGGCACTTCATTTCGTCAATTTGTTCTCATTTTCAGGTGTTTTTTTTATTTACTCAAAAACGGCTTTAACGATTTCTGGGTATTTGATGTATGTATATTCTCGCGATGCGACAGCTGAAATTTCATTAAAATTGGTCAAACGGAGGGGCACTTTATTTAGTAAATTTTGTCTCATTGTCAGGGTTTTTTTTTACTCAAAAACGGCTTTAACGATTTCGATCAAACTTGGTATTTGATGTATGTATTTTTTTTTTTTTTTTACTTTAGAGAGTAAATACGTGAATACGTCCTCATTATTTCATTTATTTTAATTATTTCAAGCATTTAAGGTGTGAAAAAATCTTTAATTAATTATATTTTAGTTTAGAAACTTTAGGTTCATAATAAATTTCTAAAGGCCATCTAAAGCGATTCTAGAGGAACAGTAATCGTTATCGATATACAGAAAGGCATAAGAGACATACTTTACTACGAGGCGTAAATACATCTTCTATCGATTCACCTTTAACCGATAACTTGCAGTAAAAAACAAGCAAGCAGTAAAAAAATCTCGACTGTTGATGAAATTAGTTCCTTTAAAAAAAGAAATAAGCAATAATGAATCGAAAAGTACTGAGAACTTTTAAGTTTTGCAATAAAAAAACTCTATAACTTATGGTGATATACAAATATAAGCATATACATGTGGGAAAATGCTTGTAAGTGAAAGCTGTGTGTTGCACGCATCGCACCAGATTTTTACTGAACTACGTTTCACACAATCTTTCACAGATTATCATGCGACAATGCAAAGCGTATTACAAAATGGCTTCTAATTATAGTTGATACTAAAACTTTATTTAGTTACCATGAAAACAAATGGTTTCCTTTAAGTACGTATGTTCCAACAAGCACTTTAAACACGTAGACAACTCTTTACGCCTGCGCATTGCGCCTTACTTGTTGCTATTAGGAAAGGCATGCGAACGAGTTTTTGAGTACTTGTTGAAACATTGGTAATATATTTATTTTTTTATGCATAAAATGTATTCATGCCAATTTTTCGTGGCATATATACATTTTATATATATCATAAATGTATATTACTGCACTCAGTAACGCAAATTAAAATTTTTATCTTGTTAAAACGCTTTTCTTTATTTCTTCTGTATATGTTTAGCAAATTCTTTCATATTTCATTGATTGATCATTCATTGATGAAAACTCAAGCTTATTTGTGAGAGGTTGTAATGGCGAATTTTCTAGTGGCCTGAAAACTTGGTTTCTGCTACCTTGTTTCATTAAGCTGGAAGTCAAGTTAAATAAGCTTTTTAGTTGATTTATTTGAGTTCAAATATGTTTTAATTACTTTTATGATATTCATTAAGTTCATGAGAATCAAGAATTGATTTTAGTCAAAATCGTTAGAACCGTTTTCGAGAAAATAAAAAAAGTGTATAGGTGTGATAAAATTTATGAAATAAAATCCCCTCTCCGTTCCCCCAATTTCAGGCTGAATTTCTGCCTAGATTACTCAACCGGCATAAAATTATACCTAATCCCCCACACTTCTGCGTTCTTTAACATCGATGTTTTGAAGGTAAACATCAATATCTAACTAATCGAATTATTTTTTTTGTCGATGTCGCATCTACACTGCAAAGAAGTTAAATTTTCTCAAGTATCTCGAATCGATTAAACATAACTATAAATGTATTCAACTTCTTTTCCTTGTTATAGCGGAATACCTAATTGTCCTTTCCTGTCAGTGATATATTATTTATTTTTAATTCAATAGATTACTTAGAAAAAAGTAATCCTTTGCGATGAATATTGATAAAATATATCATTCTCCTCCTTTATCAACAGATATTGCTAATCAAACCAGTTCACATTCTGCAACTTAGTTATTATAACAAAAAATGCTTGCTTCACTCAGTTTAACCATTTCCCTTACTACGACATAGGTCTAATGAGAATGGCTTCCGCCTAAACCAGTCAGCCCCCTCTTCCGAGAAGAATTCATTCATCCTCTGTTACTCCACTTCCCACACGGTCGGGTGACTGTCCAGGGCTGCCGGTTGACGTCCGGCCTGAGTCACCAGTAGCAGAAGGGCAGGAATACCTGAAGGACGTCATAGGAAAGAGGCCATGTCCAGAATGATGGAGGTCGTCGAGTCAGGCCATCTCCTCTTCTTAGTAACTTTGGCAATCCAAAGAAGTACCTGTTATTATTTGGGATATCGTTCGTAACGAGGTTTCAAAGCAACGAAAGTGATACGTTGGTTTTACTTAGGTATAGACAGGTATAATGACAATGATAATTTTACTTAAATTAAGTTTCTTTTTTATTAACGAGTAGGAGCAGTAGGGTCACCCTTCATAACCACCTCAAGATATTTCTAGCGGGGCTATTCGATATTTGTTTCAATACTGTTTCATGTACAATATATACAGGAACTATCGACATTTTTTACTTTCACATATCTATATTTGAAATGTACAGTAAGAGAAAGTATCGCGATCGTGAATAATTTTGATTTCCGATTTTCAACATAAATACAACATTAATAAATGAATGGTCAAGGTATTATCAAGAGCCTCACACAGGCAGATTTTATAAAACCCAAGTACCGAAAATTTTAAATAAGCCCTGGTTTTTTAAAATGAACTTATCAAGGGACATAGTAAAACATTTTTCTCGATTAAGAACAAATCACGGTTTATGCAAAGTTTACCTGCAACGGATAGGAGTTGAAAATAATTCTGAATGTGACAAATGCAAGCAAAGAGAAAGCCTTCGACATATAATTTTGGAATGCCCTGCATACAAAAACCAAAGGAAAAAGTATCTAAATTTTATAAATCCGGACAATTATGACATCCAATATAAAAAATTACTAACAACAAACAAAAGAGAAGAAATTATTAATATATCCAAATACCTCCGCTCAATAAATAAACAGATTTAACATTTAACTATTAAAATATAGATTAAAATATCTTATAATATTGTATAAATTTGTGTATATAGGTATATAATGTATGTATATATGGGTGTAGTGTATATATATATATATATATATATATATATGTGTGTGTGTGTAATGTATGTGTATGTGTGTGTGTATATATATATGTATGTGTGTATGTATTTATATGTATAAATGTATTGTAGTAGCTATTATTGAACCAAAACACATGGTTGGCGGTATGGAGTAATCCAATGCCAAAAAAACAAAAAACAAAAAAAAAACATAAATACAAAATTTAGAGTCCTTGTATAGTAAATACGTGATTTCCAAATTATTTAAAGCAGTTTAAGGTGTGAAAAAATATGGTATAAGACAATCTTTAATCATATACTTAATGGTTTAGAAACTTTAGTTCCATAATAGATTTCTAAATGCATGAACCTTGGTTTCCGGAAAGTTCGACGAGACAAACATTATAAAGTTTTAAGTCTCAATTTACTATGAGCCGTAAATACGCCTTCTATCGATACGCCTTCATGAAATATATACAAAAAGAAACTCTCAGTAAAAACAAGCATCAGTAAAAAAAATACTATCTATAATAAAAAATATAAAAAATACTAACGTATGGAGACATTAAAAGATAAGTAAATAAATGTGGAAAAATGTGTGAAGTTGCAGAATGGCATTTGCATACTTATCAAATCACGTCGATTTCTAATTTAAGTAGGTTGGTAAGTGAAAGTTGTGTGTTGTGCACATCGCACCAAATTTTTTGATATTATCGTCATCACCATGCTGAAGTAACGACCGTGCAACTAAAAACTTATGCATATTCGTTACTTTATCATGGCGATGACTATGCAGTTTATTATAATCCTTAAAAATGATATTTTAGTCAAAAATTCAGTTCCATAATAGATTTCCGCATGAAATATAAGGTGATTTTAACTATGTTTGGGGCGCTGACTCCAATAATGCAATCAGATGATTTCTATCAGCTCTACTTTTATAGCTTCAGCACACCTTAACAGTAGTTTTATTTAAATTTAAATACCAATGATATAGATAACACAATCCGAAATAGGTGTGTAAATGAATTATTTTAGCACACCTTTCTCCTAATTTTAGAATATTAAACGATTAGCTTGCTGTATATAATTGTTTGTAAAAATTAAAAAAATAATAATATCTAGTAATAACTTGTAGCAACACGTTTTAGTGTGATTTTACCCAACGGCAAATAATTTTAATTATTTTTTGTTAAGGTACACTTTTGAAATGCTCAACTGGCTCATGGGCTACCCACATGATGACAGATTACTGCTGGAACCTAAAACGAGACTGTTTGAAGAAACATTCGAGAAAGTCACGCAAAAGAAGCTTCCGAAGTGTGAAATACAGTCTCTTTGAAATGTGGTTTAGTTACAAAGTAATAATGTAAACAATTTTAAAAATTTACTTTTGAAGAGAAAAGATTTGGCTCCGCCGGGAATCGAACCCGGGTCTTCCGCGTGACACGCGCGGTATGCTATCCATTACACCACGGAGTCGCTTCCAAACGGTGCCAAATTCTTCCTCTTCACTGTCACCACTCCCACGATCTCGCAAGTTTTGCGAGTATTTACGGGAGATGGACAATTTTTGTCCAATTTGGGGCATCTCTTGACGTTCGTCAATTTTTAAGTTATTTTATATTAATTTAACCATTATTGTGGAGTAACCACCTATTTTTTAAATTATTTCAAATAATTTATTTTTGAAGAAAAAAGATTTGGCTCCGCCGGATTTTGGAAGCGACTCCGTGGTGTAATGGATAGCATACCGCGCATATCACCCGAAAGACCCGGGTTCGATTCCCGGCAGAGCCAAATCTTTTCTCTTCAAAAATAAATTATTTAAAAAATAGGTGGTTACTCCACAATAATGGTTAAATTGATAATGTAAATAATGTGTGTGTTTATATGGTTTTAATTTATTTAAAATGTTTTAGGTAAAGAATTTTATTTTCTTTGGTTTTTTCCACATGCTATTAACTTGCATATGTATTCGAGTAATTATGTCTTAAGAGGCAAGTCACGCCATATATATATATCAACAACTAGAGCTGATGTAGGAAAACTTATGGCAAATTTGGATTCAGCGCGCCAATTATACTCAGAATCAGTTAGAAAACGCTAGGCACCAAGACAACTGTGACCTGTGCCTGTAGACAAAACACTTCGGTTTCTACTCCAAGAGATTATTGGTAAGTGAAGGAGTTGTGTTTCGCGTATCGCACCAGGTTTTTTATTCCCTATTTACCGAAATTTCGATAAATCGTATTTTATCCTACGGTCCCGTGGCAAAACGAATAGTAGTTATTCTACAGTAGAAGTGTTGTTATGATATGAAGAAACCTCCAACCATTCCCACTTAATAAACACAATGGATAGCTATATTATAATTATAACAAAAAATATTGATTCATGCCTCGTAAATGTCATAGAGATAGTACAGACAATGAGATAGTAGAGGAACGGATTTTGGTGGACAGAGACATCTCCTTGGCAGGGCTGGGAACAGGATGTGCTACAGGAAGCTGGTGGTATTCTTAGCTACGGAACGTGAAGGTGTCTGCCTGGGGGGGGAGGGGCCTGGGGGCTGGGGTGTCTTCCTGTCTATTGTAGTTCCTTCTGTTCGATTGTGTTGACAATCGTTTATCCGAATCGATTGTTTTCTATCCAATAGCTCCTTGGAGTTTTCCTATCGATATTTATAATCTTCTTCCTCGATTTCCTATCAATCAACTGATAGCATGAGCGAGACCCCCCGGGGGGGGGGCTGGGAGGACGCTTCCCCCAAATATGTTGTTAGGAGGGGACAGTCCCCCCAATGTAAAAAAATAAATACCGAGTGTAACCAATCAAATTTAATTGCAATATAAAAAAAAAAAAAATCTGGTGCGATGCGCGCAACACACAACTTTCACTTACGAACTTACTTAGATTAGAAATTAATGCGTTTTGTTAATTGCCACTTCTCAAATGAACAGAACGGCTTTAATTATAAACCATGGTCTGTCATTAAAGGCGTACTCCGCATGGCTCAACGAGTTTTATGAGTTGACTGAATATTTTTCTTTTTTTCTCCTCTATATGTTTCCTTGATTTTTATCATATCTCATATTTAGCCATTTCTTATTTTTAGGCAAAACGAGAGACAGATAATTTCTCCATATAAACAAATACAAAGGTACTTTATAGGAAAACAAAAAAGGCCTCTTCCCCATTTAAGCGCCCTCAGAAAATTTTAATAATGATAAAGCTTACCTGATATTAAAGAACACCTAATTTTTATTTAACACCACGAATGTTATGAAAATCTTTAAAGCCGTTTTTGAGATAATCGAAAAAAAGGTAAAAATTGGTTAAAAAGTTATGAAATAAAGTGGCCACTCCGTTAAACCAATTTTGATGAGATGTTGGCTATCACATCTTTGGCATATACATACATCAAATACCCAGTAAGATCAAAATCGTTAAAACCGTTTTTGAGTAACTAAAAAAAAAAACACGTGAAAATGATACAAAATTTATTAAGTAAAGTCCCCCCTCCGGTTGATCAATTTTGATGAAATTTATACAGTCATATCTCGGGCATATAAATAGATGAAATACTCAGTTTAATCAAAATCGTTAGAGCCGTTTTTGAGAAGATCGAAAAAAACGTAAAAAGTTATTAAATAAAGTACCCCCTCCCTTTGAGCAATTTTGATGAAATTTTCGCTGTCACATCGCGGGCATACACATACACTAAATACCCAATTTCAGATTCGCACGGCTTATAATTTTTGAGCTAGTCTGTTCACACACACACACACACACAGACACACACACACACAGACCATTTCGCGGGACTTGGTCATTTGGACTCAGGGGACCCCAAAACGTGTATTTCCGTTGAAAACCGGAAGTCGAAATTTTTCACGATCGCAATACTTCCACTTACTATATATTTCATATATAGGTAAGTGAAAGTAAAAATTAGTAGGTATGCATAATTAAAAATGCAGTTGGTAAAAGTAACCCTACAAAAAAATACAAATTACTTTTGTATTTAAAAGAAGAGTGGGAAAAATTAGACAAAGACGTTTATTCAAAACCTGTGAATTCTATGCCAAAAAGGAAAAGTGAGGTAATAAATGCCTATGGCTTGATGACCAAATATTAATTTGACTTTGTTTTATCTTTGAATAAATTATGTTATGATAGTAGATGTTCTTTTTTCCCTCTTTACATTTTTTTAGGAAAATATGTAGGTGCCTAATACTTTTGGCCATAAGAATTTATGTTAATTTAAATATTTCTTTTTTGTAAATTATATAGTTAACATGGATAAAATTAAAACGTATTTTTATCTACTAATTTTACAGCTATTTTTCTTATTTATAAAATATATATTGCTTATTATATATTAAAATATATTAAAGGTAAATCCTAATAGAAAAATAAATGAATTTCATTTTTATTAAAATCTCAGCAAAAATTATGTATTTGATGTGACATAAAAAAATTGTTGAATAGTAATTTTTGACCTAATTAATTTTAAAGCATGATGGAACACCGCTAGGAAGTTAAAACTCGACGTGTTTCGATAATATGTAAACGCCATTCCTCAACTTCACACATTTTTCCACATTTAAGTATATACTTATATTTGTATATCTCCATAAGTTATAGAATATCTGTATAGCAAAATTTGGTAGTTCTCAGCACTTTTCGATTCATTATTGCTAATTTATTTATGAAGGGACTAATTTCATCAACAGTCGAGTTTTTAACTGCTTGCTTATTTTTTACTACGAGTTGCTTTTTGCTTTTGCAAATATATCGTGAAGGTGAATCGGTAGGTGTATTTACGTCTCTTATGCCTTTCTGGAAATCAAGAACAATTACTGTTCTTCTAAAATCGCTTTATATTGTTTTCAAAAATTTATTATGGAACAAAAGATTCTAGACTAAAACATACCTATATTAATTATAGACTATTAACTTATACCATATTTTTACACAGTTGCACACAGACCATTTCGCGGGACTTGGTTATTTGGACTCAGGGGACCCCAAAACGAGTATTCCCGTTGAAAACCGGAAGTCAAAATTTTTTACGATCGCAATACTTTCCTCACTAGGTATATATTTCATATGTAGGTAAGTGAAAGTAATATTAGTAATTACAGCATACTCTATTAATTGATTATACCCGATTTCTCCATCTGATACATTATTTTCACAAATTGGCGCCGGGCCGCTTTTTATAAGCATCGTCAGTCGTATTGTTTATTTTATGAAATATATAATTTTTATTTCAACTTGAACTGTATTGTTTTATGAATACTGTAACTAAGTTGGATCTCCGAAATTGGTCTCCATTTCTATTTTAAACCAAGCTGCTTGATCGTACTTTCCATGAACTCGCTGAAGCTTATAGAAGTTAATGGAAAGCAATGAAATTAGTAGGTAGATCCTGATCAGCAGGAGAACATGGATAAAATTCAATCAAGGAATTTCGGCCCACATCCTTCAACATGAAGCCTTATCAAACTACCCATGTTCTGACAGACATAAATTGATTTTTATTTATTGAAGTTTTAAGAGACTATAAGTATCTTTAACATTCATGGATGGAGGATAAATTAAGTGTCCTGAGAGTTGTTTTATGCTTATTATTTAAACTTTTAGGCCCGCTTTCTCCAATATAGTTTAAACTTAGATTAACTTAAACCGGATTATCTTTAATCCGAGGTTTAAACTCTGATTCACTTTCTACAGCCTTAGTTTAGTTTAAGCTCTGTTTAAACCTAATCATGTGAAGGTTATTATGTTTTTTAAAAGGTTGGTACATATTTGTTTACATTTCCTAGTTGAAACTTCTATGGAAAGAGAAGGTAATGTAAGGGTTATGGAAAGATTATTTATACATATTACTTTGTAAACTATAAAAATTAAGCAAAAAGAAGTAAAAACTTTTCTCAGTGTGAAATTAATGTTCTGCTGGCTCTTGTGGAAGAGTAGAGAGACATTTTTGAAACCAAAAAAACAGATTTCGTCACTGTCAAAGAGAAGGAGGATGAATGAAAGATATTGGCGAACAAATTCAATGAAACGAGCGGTGCTGTTTTTAGAGATTTAATTTGTATGTTAATAAATTTTCTTCATAATATGATATTATTATGCCAAGAATAATAATAACCTCTATTACATTTAATAAATTTTTTTCAAATAATGTTGAACCTTTTTATTATTATTATCATTTTGTTTAAATAATAAATGATCTAAGTTAAGCGATTTATAATTATTATAGCTTAATAATATTAAAATTACATCATTATGAGATATTCAAGTGAAAAATAATTTACAACATAACCTTGATATTAGTTATGAACCAATTACAATAAAAATAATGCACGTTAAGAAACATTTTTTTCTCATCTCAATTCTACTTCACTGATTTAACATGTTCTGAAAATATTCTTGGATTAACTGATTGCGTCTCTTTGGTAACAAAAACACATCATAATCTTCTTCCATGTCATTTAAAATTTCAATTATGTTTATTTTCCATTCTTGTATTCAGTCAAGTGCAAAACAATGATTCTTGAGTAACAAGAGCGAGTATGTTAACACACAAAATGTTAGTTTATATTTTGCAGTTTAAACCTAATTCAGAGTTTAAACCGAGAAAAATGAAGGATTAACTTAATCTAAGTTTAAACCAAGTTTAGAGGTTAAACCGACTTGAAGAAACTCACATCTGGTTTAAACCAAGAGATAATCCGGATTAAATTTAAACTCGGTTTAAACTAACTTGGAGAAAGCGGCCCTTAGCCTCTAAAATTTCTACCTAACCTATTTGGGAGAATGTTGAGCCGTCCCCCCCAATAATAGGGTGCTGGTGACGCCCAAGACTGATAGTAACAGCTTCATCTGGATCGGCCTATGAGCTCATTTACCACTATGTTCCTTTACTCTACTATAAATATATTATTCAGTACTCCAACGATCCCCCTCCCATCAAAAATTTCGTGGGATAAATTTCGCATCTAATTAGTACAAATTTTCTTCAGGGACTATTCCTCCTGCACGGTACTTACAAAGTAAGATTGACAGTCTAAGGGCCGCTTTCTCCAAGTTAGTTTAAACCGAGTTTAAATTTAATCCGGATTATCTCTTTGTTTAAACCAGATGTAAGTTTCTTCAAGTCAGTTTAACCTCTAAACTTGGTTTAAACTTAGATTAAGTTAATCCTTCATTTTTCCCAGTTTAAACTCTGAATTAGGTTTAAACTGCAAAATATAAACAAACATTTTGTGTGATAACATACTCGCTCTTGTTACTCGAGAATTATGTTTTGCACTTGACTGAATACAAAAATGGAAAATATACATAATTGAAATTTTAAATGACATGGAAGAAGAAGATTATGATGTGTTTTTGTTGCCAAAGAGACGCATCAATAGACGCAATCAGTTAATCCAAAAATATTTTCAGAATATTTTAAATCAGTGAAGTAGAATTGAGATGAGAAAAAAATGTTTCTTAACGTGCATTATTTTTATTGTAATTGGTTCATAATTAATATCAAGGTTATGATGTAAATTATGTTTCACTTGAATATCTCATAATGATGTAATTTTATTATTATTAAGCTATAATAATTATATATCGCTCAACTTAGATGATTTATTATTTAAACAAAATGATAATAATAATAAAAAGGTTCAACATTATTTGAAAAAAATTTATGAAATGTAATAAAGGTTATTATTAATATATTAATATGTAATAAAGGTATTATTGGTATGTAATAAAATTATTATTAATATATTAATATGTAATAAAGGTTCTTGGCATAATAATATCATATTATAAATAACATTTTATTAACATACAAATTTAATCTCTGAAAACAGCACCGCTCGTTTCATTGAATTTATTCGCCGATTTCTTCCATTCATCCTCCTCTTTGACAGAGACCAAATCGGTTTTTTTGGTTTCAAAAATGTCTCTCTTCTCTTCCACTAGAGCCAGAAGAACATTAATTTCACACTGAGAAAGTTTTTACTTCTTTTTGCTCCATTTTAATAGAACACTTTCACCTTATTTACTTTTTTGGTAAAAACAAAATAATATGTATAATTTTTCTATAACCCTTACATTACCTTCTCTTTCCATAGAAGTTTCAACAAGGAAATGTAAACAAATATGCACCAACCTTTTAAAAAACAAAATAACCTTCACATGATTAGGTTTAAACCGAGCTTAAACTAAACTAAGGCTGCAGAAAGTGAATCAGGGCCGCTTTCTCCACGTTAGTTTAAACCGAGTTTAAATTTAATCCGGATTATCTCTTGGTTTAAACCAGATGTGAGTTTCTTCAAGTCGGTTTAACCTTTAAACTTGGTTTAAACTTAGATTAAGTTAATCCATCGTTTTTCCCGGTTTAAACTCTGGATTAGGTTTAAACTGCAAAATATAAACAAACATTTTGTGTGTTAACATAATCGCTCTTGTTACTCAAGAATTATTGTTTTGCACTTGACTGAATACAAAAATGGAAAATATACATAATTGAAATTTTAAATGACATGGGAGAAGAAGATTATGATGTGTTTTTGTTGCCAAAGAGACGCATCAATAGACGCAATCAGTTAATCCAAGAATATTTTCAGAATATGTTAAATCAGTGAAGTAGAATTGAGATGAAAAAAAAAAATATTTCTTAACGTGCATTATTTTTATTGTAATTGGTTCATAATTAATATCAAGGTTATGTTCTAAATTATGCTTCACTTGAATATCTCATAATGATTTAATTTTATTATTATTAAGCTATAATAATTATATATCGCTCAACTTAGATCATTTAGGGCCGCTTTCTCCAAGTTAGTTTAAACCGAGTTTAAATTTAATCCGGATTATCTCTTGGTTTAAACCAGATGTGAGTTTCTTCAAGTCGGTTTAACCTCTAAACTTGGTTTAAACTTAGATTAAGTTAATCCTTCATTTTTCCCGGTTTAAACTCTGAATTAGGTTTAAACTGCAAAATATAAACAAACATTTTGTGTGATAACATACTCGCTCTTGTTACTCAAGAATTATTGTTTTGCACTTGACTGAATACAAAAATGGAAAATATACATAATTGAAATTTTAAATGACATGGAAGAAAAAGATTATGATGTGTTTTTGTTGCCAAAGATACGCATCAATAGACGCAATCAGTTAATCCAAGAATATTTTCAGAATATGTTAAATCAGTGAAGTAGAATTGAGATGAGAAAAAAATGTTTCTTAACGTGCATTATTTTTATTGTAATTGGTTCATAATTAATGTCAAGGTTATGTTGTAAATTATGTTTCACTTGAATATCTCATAATGATGTAATTTTATTCTTATTAAGCTATAATAATTATATATCACTCAACTTACATCATTTATTATTTAAACAAAATGATAATAATAATAAAAAGGTTCAACATTATTTGAAAAAAATTTATGAAATGTAATAGAGGTTATTATTATTCTTGGCATAATAATATCATATTATAAAGAACATTTTATTAACATACAAATTAAATCTCTGAAAACAGCACCGCTCGTTTCATTGAATTTATTCGCCGATTTCTTCCATTCATCCTCCTTCTCTTTGACAGTGACGAAATCTGTTTTTTTGGTTTCAAAAATGTCTCTCTTCTCTTCCACAAGAGCCAGAAGAACATTAATTTCACACTGAGAAAAGTTTTTACTTCTTTTTCCTCCATTTTTATAGAACACTTTCACCTTATTTACTTTTTTGGTAAAAACAAAATAATATGTATAAATAATCTTTCTATAACCCTTACATTACCTTCTCTTTCCATAGAAGTTTCAACAAGGAAAGTAAACAAATATGTACCAACCTTTTAAAAAACATAATAACCTTCACATGATTAGGTTCAAACCGAGCTTAAACTAAACTAAGGCTGTAGAAAGTGAATCAGAGTTTAAACCTCGGATTAAAGATAATCCGGTTTAAGTTAATCTAAGTTTAAACTATATTGGAGAAAGCGGGCCTTAGTATTTAAACAAAATGATAATAATAATAAAAAGGTTCAACATTATTTGAAAAAAATTTATGAAATGTAATAGAGGTTATTATTATTCTTGGCATAATAATATCATATTATAAAGAACATTTTATTAACATACAAATTAAATCTCTGAAAACAGCACCGCTCGTTTCATTGAATTTACTCGCCAAATTCTTCCATTCATCCTCCTTCTCTTTGACAGTGACGAACTCTGTTCTTTTGGTTTCAAAAATGTCTCTCTTCTCTTCCACAAGAGCAAGAAGAACATTAATTTCCCACTGAGAAAAGTTTTTACTTCTCTTTGCTCCATTTTTACAGAACACTTTCACCTTATTTACTTTTTTGGTAAAAACAAAATAATAAGTATAAATAATCTTTCCATAACCCTTACATTACCTTCTCTCCCCATAGAAGTTTCAACAAGGAAATGTAAACAAATATGTACCAACCTTTTAAAAAACATAATAACCTTCACATGATTAGGTTTAAACCGAGCTTAAACTAAACTAAGGCTGTAGAAAGTGAATCAGAGTTTAAACCTCGGATTAAAGATAATCCGGTTCAAGTTAATCTAAGTTTAAACTATACTGGAGAAAGCGGGCTTAAATAGTTTATTTATGTCAAAGCTTAATTTAAATAAAAATTAATAATTAAAATATAAAAAAATATATATTCAGTCAAGGTTATAAACTTATTTCCCGTGTCATATTCCTACTATTTCATATTAAAAAATATTATTATCTGCTAAGAGTTTTTCAAACTTGTAACTTCCTAGCGGTGTTCCATCATGCTTTAAAATTAATTCGGTCAAAAATTACTATTCAACGTTTTTTTATGTCACATCAAATACATAATTTTTGCTGAGATTTTGATAAAAATGAAATTTATTTATTTTTATCTTAGGATTTACTTTTAATATATTTTAATATATAGTAAGCAATATATATTTTATAAATAAGAAAAATAGCTGTAAAATTAGTAGATAAAAATACATTTTAATTTCATCCATGTTAACTATATAATTTACAAAAAAGAAATATATAAATTAACATAAATTCTTTTGGCCAAAAGTATTAGGCACCTACATATTTTCCTAAAAAAATGTAAAGAGGGAAAAAAGAACATCTACTATCATAACATAATTTATTCAAAGATAAAACAAAGTCAAATTAATATTTGGTCATCAAGCCATAGGCATTTATTACCTCACTTTTCCTTTTTGGCATAGAATTCACAGGTTTTATATAAACGTCTTTGTCTAATTTTTCCCACTCTTCTTTTAAATACAAAAGTAATTTGTATTTTTTTGTAGGGTTACTTTTACCAACTGCATTTTTAATTATGCATACCTACTAATTTTTTAATTTAGACCATATGTGCTGAATGGGATTGAGGTCTGGAGACTGAGGAGGCCAGTCAAGCACCTTAATGTTGTTTTTCGAACCATTCTATACTTTTGCGTGAAACATAGCATGGAGCATTATCCCGTTGAAAAAAAATGTTTTTTCTGCCATCTGGCATAAATATTTTTTCAAAATTTGATTTAATATGGAAATATAGGCGGGCGCAATCGAATATAGGGTGCGCTAGTAGTTTTGCAAAATGTCGGAAAGAACGGGGATAGACAGTTGATGTGATAGAGATATTTGGTAATTTTAAAAGACCATTAATTGAAGGGCAGGCTATCCTTCATGCAAACCACATAATAACATGTGGAATAATATCTAAAAGTAAAAAAACAGTTATTTTGCAAGTCTTGTGTCTTCAAACTAGCAATCTTAAAAGGACCGCCCCATCAAATAAAAGTGGAAATCAAATTTATTAATAATAATAAGCAATTTTCTTGTCATTGTACGTGTAAAGCTGGTAGTTCTGGTAAATGCAAACACATCATTGTAACTTTATTCTACGTTTTTCGGTTAGTAATAACATTAATTACCTATTCATACAATCATTCTTATGACAGCTTAGATTCTTTGTCATATTATTTATTTATTTGTCAAAACTTTCAGGCTTCGCATTAAAAACTTGGAGCGATTAAGAACAACGGATGCAAGACAAAAATGGGGAAATTAAAAAAGAAAAACAAATAAGACACTATGGTCCCAATGTTATTTGCATAAAATTAACATTTTGGAATAATAAAATGTCAAATACTAATATTTACCTGGATAAATATAATCACTTTCTTTAAAATGAAGACTACATATCGTCATATGTTTCGAAAGAGGCTTATCTATTCTTAATTTTACAATACACTCTTTAAGAAGCTTTTTATTTTTTGGAAATAAATGGAATGACACCTCTTTTGATTTTTTAAGTGAACACTGAGGGACCGAGCAATACCTATTAGATATTTTTCAAATGATTTTTTGCTCAATCGGGTTTGAATTATGGAAAAATAAATTAAAAACGCCAAAAACCCTATGAATCCCAGGTAATGGACCGGCTTCTATCCCCGTTTCTCTAGTTCCTGTAAAGTAGCAGCACCGTCGCTTGCGCCCGCCTATAGGCATCGCTATTCCTTCTTCATTCACATAAAAACATTTCTCCAACACCTGAAGTCCCCCTACAGGCACAAATCATTATATTTTCTCCACCGTGTTTCACAGTATGGACAACACAATCTGGATGATTGGCTTCGCCTTCCCTTCTACGTACGAAAACAGCACCAGGAGTTTCGAAAATCGGTTCAAAATCCGCTATTTTTTATGAGTTTTTAAAAATAACTGTATCCCTATAGTCTACATTGATTTCAGAAAATGTTGGCAACTTTTAATTTCAATTTACATAAATGTATTTACCGTAAAGTTGCTTTCATCTAACCAAACCACATTTGCCCAGTCTTGAGCAGTCCAGTTTTTGGTGAAATTTTGCCCAGGTTAGCCTCTTCTTGCGATTGGCTTTGCTTAGCCAGAGTTTCTTTCCAGCCTTCCAGTCTTTCAGCTCATTCTCTCCCAGTCTTCTTCTTACTGCCCGAGCAGAAATGTCAACAGAACACAAGGTTTTCATCACTTCAGCCAGCTGTTTCGATGTTTTCGTGCGATTCTGAAGAGATGTTCTCACCAAAAACTTATCCTCACGTGTTCTTGTTATCTTATTTCATGTTCCTGTTCTAGGTAGAGAGGAATACGTTTTATGCGTCCGAAGTCGAAGAAGATTATATTGAACAGGGCTACGAGAGCACTTCATAGTTTTTGCTATCTCGGATTGGCTATACCCTTCCGACGGGATAAAACAGTTTTTGACCGTTCGATCTCACTTAGTTCTTTTACTTTGACCATTTTTAATCATAAACAAAAAGAAAATTTAATTTTTTATAATAAAATAAAACAAAACTTCAACTACTACCAATAAGAGAGCAAACACAGTACTGGGAACTTTTGTTTACATTTAATTTTTTTTTCTAGAGTATTAATGAGGAGCTAGGAATTGAAAATAATCCATTTTAAGGGACCCATTTTTGTCAATACAACAAGTTTTAGGAGCCATAGTGTATACAAAATTATTAAATAAAGTGAAATAGATAATTTTTCAAAGTGCCTAATACTTTTGACCAAGGCTGTAGTTCTGACTTTTTTCACAGCTATAGGGGGTGTATGTGGCTATTATGCCTTGATAGAATTTGATCGATCAAATGCGATCGATAGGCGATACATCGATTTTAAGATTTAAATCCCTACATTTGAACATTCAATATATTTTAGGCCATGAATTATACTAAATCATAAAATATACTTCTAGTTGAATTGTTTGACAATATTTTTTTCCGTTAAATATCCTAAAAAATAGGATATTTTTAACTTAATTTTTTTGGATTTTTTCTTCTTCGGAAAATAATTATTTAAAAATCATCCAAAAGGAGCAAATGCCTGAAAAAGACATGCATATAAGCAGAAAGCTCAATAGATAATAATACTGACTCATTTCATTCTCTAAGTACCACCACCCTGTACCAAATAAACTAGATTGACTTCATTCTTTTTGTCATCAGTCTACCCTTCTCATAAGATAAAACTTTGCAATATATTTTTAAATGTTGTAATTTTGAAGGTAAGCTTGTTTATTTCCGATATATGTGTCAGGTTTTTGGAATCGGAGGCCTGTTCATTTATGGCTTTGCATAAAAAAAAAGTCTTTATTTAAATTAAAGCGAGGAGAGGATTCATAAAAAAATTACTTTGTAATATCCAGAGTGATTGTATTTATATTTTTTTTTATTCTCACTGATAAAGGAAATCCCATGTTCATTAATGGGGAAAAAATTATTCGATTATTGTCATTTGGTCAGGAGATATGTAGATTTTTGGCCATTGAATAACTAAATTTTCCAACAGTGGGGTCTATATAATGGGGACAGCCTCTCCAGACATTAGTAATACAACGAAATATTTACGATCATCTGAATTATAGCATATTTAATTATGAAAAATAAATGGCTAATGGCGTTATTCGGTTGTATCTGTAGAAGTACCAGAACTTCTCCAAACATCCCTTGGTCTTCAGTAATTGTGAGAACCCCCCCCCCCCCCCTCCCCCCCCGTTAATCAACCTCAATCTGAATTTTTTTTCTATATTATACATATATAGTTTAGGACAATGCATTTGGAGCAGATGTTAAAACCTTTTATAAACAGGTTTAGTTTAACTGTCTATATATATATATGCTCCTTATCCAATATGGACTTGGAATAACCTGATTGTTAGATATGGCGAATATACTTTATTAATCTGGATCTGTATAATGCTCTTAAACAGTGAATGTATTACCGTTTAAGCATAACTTTTTCCAACGAATCTAGACTAAGCCCATATTAGTAAAGCTTGAAAGGTTAAACAAATATGTAATACACATATATTTCAAATAAAAATTTACACATAAACACATTTTTTGTATTATTTTCTACAATTCTAATATAATATTCAATCATCCATACAGTCCCAACTTATTTAATTTAAATGCTTACTTCACTTAAAAACTGTTACTTGATTACAAAAAACCAAATGAAAAAAAGTTGTCCCAATCCTGAAAGCGGGAAGGATAAACGGCAACCATGCAACTACCGCCCTATATTCTTGACTAGCTGCCTATGTAAAATAATGGAACGCATGGTCAATAAACGGCTGATGTGGACACTGGAGAAAAACCATATCTTCCAGAATTTCCAGTGCGGTTTCCGCTAAGGAAGATCGACGATTGACCATCTCGTCCAGCTTGAGGCGGAGATTCAATATACCTTCATCCAAAATCAACACGCAATAGCAATCTTTTTCGATATGTTCAAAGCTTTTGACCAGACCAATAGACATAACATCCTACAGAAATTGAAAACCCTCGGCTTCACCGGAAATATTTTAATCTTTATCACACGATTTCTATCACAACGAACATTCAGAGTTCGGATTGGAAACATCCTATCACAGACCTACGAGCTGAAAAATGGAGTACCACAAGGCTGTGTGCTTAGCACAACTCTCTTTGCCCTGGCAATCAATGATCTAGGAAGGAACTTGCCCAGAGGGATAAGAGTGATGTTGTACGTCGACGACCTGGCCATTGTGTATCGTTCAAATGACACAAACGACATAAAAAGAAAACTCCAAGAAGCGCTAAACCGACTGAGTGACTGGTCCCGATCCTCCGGCCTCGATTTTTCTGCCGAAAAAACTAAATGTATACATTTCAGCCGAAGAAGACGAATCCCAACATTACCAGAGCTTACCTTAAGAAATATTTCATTACCCTATGTTGAAAGTCACCGTTTTTTAGGACTCATATTCGACAGGAATTTGTCTTGGAGCGTTCACATAAAGGTCCTCAAAGAAAAATGCCTCCATAAAATGAATATTTTAAAAGTACTGGGTAAAACATCGTGGGGAGCTGACAGATGTACGTTTGTACATTGTACATTGTTGGTTGACAATGTACAAATTTACAAGACCCTCATCGGCTCCAAACTGGACTATGGTAGTTTCGTGTACGGCTCGGCCCGTTTTTCTTGTCTCTCTAAGATCGACACCGTTCACAATACCGGGATCCGACTAGCCACTGGTGCCTTTAAGACCAGCCCCATCCTTAGCCTATGTGCTGAATCCGGTTTACCACCCTTAACATTCCGAAGACAATTTTTAGCAATGAATTATCTCTCTCGTATATACTTACAGCATTCACATCCAGTATATAAATACATATTCCAATCGAAATACGCTAGACAATTTCAGCAAAAACCAAATGCAACTCTTCCTGTCGCAGAAAGATTTTCATCGGTAGTAAATGAATTAAAAACAATCCCTATATACATACCAGAAGCAAACACACCGCCCTGGACCTATCAGCCCCCCAAGCTGTATCTAGACCTTTCAAAATTTCATAAAAATAGTACAATTACATCCGAATATCAAGAAAAATTAAAAAAACTACTCCAATCCATACCGCACCACATGTCGATTTACACTGATGGCTCCAAGTCAGAAACTGCAACAGCATCCGCCTTTATCACTCCGACCTCAACACACAAAACGAAACTGTATCATCTTTGCAGCTTTTATACAGCGGAATTGAATGCCATAGCCTCTGCTTTATACTTCTGTATGTCTAACACAGACAAAAACTTAAAAGACATAGCAATTCTATCGGATTCTATTAGCGCGCTTCGTGGTCTAAATAACATGTACTCGAGCCATCCTATTATACCCCGAATCCATGATTACCTAAAAATGCTAGCGGGAATAGGTATGTCGGTGCATTTCATCTGGGTCCCAGGGCATTCAGGCATTACCAGGAATGAATTGGCCGACAAAGCTGCCGGTGAAGCGCTATCGCTCCCAGGAAGGGGAACTACTGTCCTGACGACCTCTGAACTTGCCCTACCATTGAAGAAAACTGTAAAAGCGCGATGGCAATCGATGTGGGATGAGAGTCTGCCGAGCAAATTAAAGAATATAAAGCGAACGGTGAATCCGTGGACAACCTCAAACCGCAACAAGCGCCGAGAAGAAGTAGCAATTGCCCGACTGAGAATAGGACACAGCCGTCTAACCCATATCCACCTTATAACACGGGAAACACCCCCACAATGCCAAACATGCCAAATCAACCTTACTGTCAAACACATCTTCGGGGAATGCCGCCGTTACAAATCAATATTGCAACACCTTAACATACCACCGGAACTACCGAAAGCACTAGGTAACGACCAAGAAATGATAGATAGGGTAATTCAATTTCTCCTAAAAAGCAAGCTATTCCCCCACATCTAATTCTCCGATAATTTTAGTTTATAAATCTACTATCTGTTATATTTTATTTTATTGAATAATAAATAATAGTAACGCTATGTAACCAAAATATGAAAATATGGACAAAAAATAAAAAAATAAATGAAAACATGGACTGACAATTAAAATATTAAAATTGTTTAATTCACAAAAAAAATAAATATACATTTGAAATATTTATAAAATATCAAAATTAAAAAATTTGTTTACACCACTTTTGGAAATGTAAAAACACATACATATTAAACGTTGCAAATAAAATGCATTTTAAGATATTGATTTCTGCGAAGAGATCGCATTGACATAGATGGTCGCGGTAGTCAGGGGGAGGGAGGTAAATCCCCACCCCCCTCCCCCACCGCTACACCACATAATAAGGACTTTTTGAATATTTACCTTTGCGAGAGGTAATTAGCTAGGGAAAAAAAACCATAGTAATTAGTTAATGAAAATTAACGTGTGCGAGAGCCAACTTGAGCCAGAGGGAAACGAGTCGGCGACGGTGGTGGTCCCTGGTGGGGTCGGGGAATAGTAAGTTACAATGATGTGTTTGCATTTACCAGAACTACCAGCTTTACACGTACAATGACAAGAAAATTGCTTATTATTATTAATAAATTTGATTTCCACTTTTATTTGAGTGGAAGCAGTCCTTTAAGATTGCAAGTTTGAAGGCTTGTAAAATAACTGTTTTTTTACTTTTAGATATTATTCCACATGTAATTATGTGGTTTGCATCAAGGATAGCCTGCCCTTCAATTAATGGTCTTTTAAAATTACCAATTATCTCGTATCTCATCAACTATGTCTATCCCCGTTCTTTCCGACATTTTGCAAAACTACTAGCGCACCCTATAGTCGATTGCGCCCGCCTACAAAGATATGAGAGTTACATTAATTTTTTCGAGTTTGTCCAGGCTGTTTATTTGTTTGTTGTGTGTATTATTAGATTTAAGCTTCTAATAATAGACTCGTATTTTTAAAAATAAAAACTTTCATCTCGAAATTTGTGTTTTATGAAAGAATGTAGGGACTAATTAAGGGGGGGGTGTAAGCTCGCTTTCAGTAGGTTGTTTGGCTTCCCCCGCCAACTCAGTTACAGCTTCCCAATGGCACGGGGACCTTTTATTCCATTTTATCTTTATAAAGGGACCCGAGGTACGTATTTATATAATCCACCCACTCCTTTTCAAGAAGGGGTCTAATTTAATATGACAAACAAGTTAATAATTAATTTTATACCGGTTTATTTTTAGCCAGGCTGGAAGTATTATATTTTTATCCCCAACCTTAAAAACAAGGATAAAGCAAATAAAATTTGTCTCTTCCTCACCATTTTTAGAGATTTTATGGAATATTCAAGGTTAATAATAGCCATAGAGGTTCGTTGAATTAATAAAATGATGAATGATTTATTGTTCAAGCGATTGCTTTTTACAATGGAAAATGGCCCATACATGATAACTATCTTAATGATTTTACAATAATTAAAATAAAATAATAACACCTATTAATAAAAAGATTACTTGTCATATTAAATTAGTTATACAATAGTTCTTAATCAACATTTCACTAAAACCAAAAGTATCTTTAATTATTAACATAAAAGAAATAAATAAATAAAAACGATCTTTTCCATAATAAAAACAAAAACAATATCTTATGATCGAGGAATAATCTATATAAATAAAGATGAAATTCTGTTTGTTCTGTATAGAAATCCTTACCGTTTGTCCTAAATTTTCCGAATTTCCTTCAGTGGTTCTTTGATACCAGGTCCGAACACCTGTCCATCTTAAAATCGCATAACTTCAGCCAATCTCTGGGTATATTCTTTATTGTTATAAAAATGGTTTTGATCTCGCTTTACATTGGTTTTTACTAAATCGACCGTTTGGGTCAATAAAAGTCTCACATTATAGATTTAAAAAATGAAATTCTCTGGGTGAAACTGGTATATACAGCTAGTACTTTATATAAATAAAGATGAAATTCTGTTTCATAGTTGCCGCAACGTAGATGCGGAGGACCTGGGTTCGATTCCCGGGCGTGGTCGAATGTTTTATCTTCTAATAAAATAATTTAGAAATTCTGTTTATTTGTTTGTTTGTTCTTTATAGAAATCCATACCGTTTGTCCTAAATTCTCCAAATTTCCCTCAGTGGTTCTTTGATACCAGGTGCAAACACCTGTCCGTATTAAAATTGCATAACTTCAGCCAATATTCTTTATTGTTATAAAAATGGTTTTGATCTCGCTTTACATTGGTTTTTACTAAATCGACCGTTTGGGTCAATAAAAGTCTCACATTATAGATTTAAAAAATGAAATTCTCTGGGTGAAACTGGTATATACAGCTAGTACTTTATATAAATAAAGATGAAATTCTGTTTCATAGTTGCCGCAACGTAGATGCGGAGGACCTGGGTTCGATTCCCGGGCGTGGTCGAATGTTTTATCTTCTAATAAAATAATTTAGAAATTCTGTTTATTTGTTTGTTTGTTCTTTATAGAAATCCATACCGTTTGTCCTAAATTCTCCAAATTTCCCTCAGTGGTTCTTTGATACCAGGTGCAAACACCTGTCCGTATTAAAATTGCATAACTTCAGCCAATATTCTTTATTGTTATAAAAATGGTTTTGATCTCGCTTTACATTGGTTTTTACTAAATCGACCGTTTGGGTCAATAAAAGTCTCACATTATAGATTTAAAAAATGAAATTCTCTGGGTGAAACTGGTATATACAGCTAGTACTTTATATAAATAAAGATGAAATTCTGTTTCATAGTTGCCGCAACGTAGATGCGGAGGACCTGGGTTCGATTCCCGGGCGTGGTCGAATGTTTTATCTTCTAATAAAATAATTTAGAAATTCTGTTTATTTGTTTGTTTGTTCTTTATAGAAATCCATACCGTTTGTCCTAAATTCTCCAAATTTCCCTCAGTGGTTCTTTGATACCAGGTGCAAACACCTGTCCGTATTAAAATTGCATAACTTCAGCCAATATTCTTTATTGTTATAAAAATGGTTTTGATCTCGCTTTACATTGGTTTTTACTAAATCGACCGTTTGGGTCAATAAAAGTCTCACATTATAGATTTAAAAAATGAAATTCTCTGGGTGAAACTGGTATATACAGCTAGTACTTTATATAAATAAAGATGAAATTCTGTTTCATAGTTGCCGCAACGTAGATGCGGAGGACCTGGGTTCGATTCCCGGGCGTGGTCGAATGTTTTATCTTCTAATAAAATAATTTAGAAATTCTGTTTATTTGTTTGTTTGTTCTTTATAGAAATCCATACCGTTTGTCCTAAATTCTCCAAATTTCCCTCAGTGGTTCTTTGATACCAGGTGCAAACACCTGTCCGTATTAAAATTGCATAACTTCAGCCAATATTCTTTATTGTTATAAAAATGGTTTTGATCTCGCTTTACATTGGTTTTTACTAAATCGACCGTTTGGGTCAATAAAAGTCTCACATTATAGATTTAAAAAATGAAATTCTCTGGGTGAAACTGGTATATACAGCTAGTACTTTATATAAATAAAGATGAAATTCTGTTTCATAGTTGCCGCAACGTAGATGCGGAGGACCTGGGTTCGATTCCCGGGCGTGGTCGAATGTTTTATCTTCTAATAAAATAATTTAGAAATTCTGTTTATTTGTTTGTTTGTTCTTTATAGAAATCCATACCGTTTGTCCTAAATTCTCCAAATTTCCCTCAGTGGTTCTTTGATACCAGGTGCAAACACCTGTCCGTATTAAAATTGCATAACTTCAGCCAATATTCTTTATTGTTATAAAAATGGTTTTGATCTCGCTTTACATTGGTTTTTACTAAATCGACCGTTTGAGTCGATAAAAATCTCACTTTATAGATGGAATCCTTCTATCGGAATCATTCGATATGGCATCATTCAAAAGTAACAGAATTAATTTCTTAATCTAAAGATTTGCATTAACAATTACCTATGTCGCACAAAAGCTCAATGTGACCTCGTATTCTTCTAAACAAAATTTCGAAGTTCTAAATCTAAAGGAAGTAAATTTATGGCTTAATGAAAAGAGAAGGATCAAAGTGGCGGTGGACGTGGCTATATTTAACAACCTCGTCAATGCCTTATTGATCACTTTGTAAAGATTAATTTACCATCTCCCCTTCAAACCATAACGGAATTTATACTTTCTTCTCAAATTTCAAGTTCTTGCTTGATGTAGGGTAACTGCATCATTAAAACAACAAAACAATAGAAGCCAAAGAGAGCTATAATTAAAGAGGCTTCTAGAACTATGGGCGTCACCAGCACCAAATTATTTGGTGGGACGAGCCAATATTCTCCTAGATAGGGTATGTAGAAATTCGAGAGGCTAACAGTTGAAATAATAACGCTTAAAAACAACTCTTAGGACACTTAATTTATCCTCCAACGATTTATTTTAAAGGTATTTATAGTATCTTAAATTATCTTATCTTAATTATCAATGTATGTCTCAGTTATAATATAGGTAGTTGCAAAGGCTTCATGTTGGAGGATGTGGGCCGAAATTTCTTGTTTGAATTGTACCCGAGTTCTCTTTCTGATCCTGATCCTACGAATTTCATTGCTAATGCAAAGCTTCTTTCATTCTTTTCATGAAAGTGGTAATAAGCGGCGTGGTTTAAACAGAGTTGGGCAAATTGTAATCAGAATAATGATTCATGAATATGAATAATTGGTAATCATAAAACAAAAGAAAAATGAATAACCATTATTCATAATCATTACGGCGTATTTTTTATGATTATTGAGTGTTTATGGTATTCATTTGAAATGAATAATGAATAAATGTAATTTAGTTATTTATTATTCATTTCAAATGAATACCATAAACACTCAATAATCATAAAAAATACGCCTTAATGATTATAAATAATGGTTATTCATTTTTCATTTGTTTTATGATTACCAATTATTCATATTCATTAATCATTATTCTGATTACAATTTGCCCAACTCTGGTTTTAAAGAGAAATGGTGACCAATGCCGGAGATCCAACTAGCTAACAGAATTCATAAAACAATACCTTCTTATTTTGTTAATTTGAGTTTTAATTGTTTTGTTTTTTGACATTTTAGTGTAATAAATTTTCAAAATAAAATTATTTAAACCCGCATTGGGGTCACGATAATTGTTTACTTATCTTCTTTCAACTACAACTTCTTTAGGCGAGACCGCCAAATAATAAATATTAGTTATTTATAATTAGGGATGGGATTTTCATGTATTTACATATTTTCTTCTGAGGTTTAAAAATGCACGTATATGCGTTCTAAATGTTTTTTACCATGATATAAACTATTTTTATTTTCCATATTTTGCGGTTTGTTTGTTTAACGTCCATTTTTATGCTACTAAGGCTAATCGGACGATGCTACTGTGGGAGTCCTAAATTTTGCCTAACCAGGTATAATTAGGATAGGGATCTTTAACGAGTACCTGACATCGTACAGGCTCGGGACTTCCATTTTACGTCCTATCCGAGGGACGGTATAGCTAAGGATTTTTTTACTCCCATTAAAAAATCCTAGGGCCACCGCTGGAATTGAACCCGCTATCTTGCCATGCTAACCACAACACCACAGGTGACCCCGTATATTTTGCGGTTTTTAAATATTTATACATATATTTCGGTAAATACATATTTTTGTCCAAATTTTACAACTTTAAGGAAATTTACTTTAAATCATTGTTACTTGTTTAAAGTATATTCAATCAATTTCAGAATAAAGTGTAAAGCAGAGATCGGAATATTTCTTGAAAAATCAAAAGGCGCAAAGTAATATCGACAGTTCTCAAAAATTCCGATCCCATTCTTTTGTTATAAGATATAGATGCCTCATCCTTGCCAATGCTTATACTGCCTCCGGGGCTTTATAAAATTAATGATGATTTCATAGCTAATGAGTGAAATGCAAAGAAAAGGAAAGAAAACAGAAAAAACTTAGTCGATAAAAACACGCCGCGGAGTTTGCAGAAGAAACATTTAAATGCGACAATATTGTTTGTGCTGCTACATCCACTGTGCTACCAAAATTTCAACGGATCAACAATTTTTGGTTTTACGGCATTTGAAAACTGTGAAACACGTAGAAAATAAGTCGACTGACGCGTCAGTCAGCGTCCAAAGCTTTACTTTACTTTACGAATCGTTGTCGATTTTCCAAAGTAAATCTTAGAATGCTTCTTATTGGCAACGTTTTTGATGGTGAAGGTGAGGAAGTTTAATATGTGTTCTTACATTTCCAAAAATTTGGTTAACTATATTTGATATTTTATAAGTATTTTAATTGTATATTTATTTTTAGTGTGAATAATGAACTTTTTAAATATTTTAATTTTCAGTCCATATTATCATTTCTTTTCGCCAATATTTTCATATTATTATTACATATACTAGCAAATTTACGTCCATTTATATGTTCATATTTTGAAATTTTTGTTACATAAAAATCTTATCCCTGTTTATAATTTAATGCGTTATTCAACTAAAAAAATAGTTAAATATGTCTGAATGATGCATATATAATGATAATAACAAATATGCATTTATCAACTACTCATTATATTGGGTTTCCTAGACATAGTGCAAAAAAAAAAAAATGGGTAATACTGCATGTAAAACGGGGTAGAATGGAGCAGAAACGAGTTTCCTATCTCAATCTGTTGAGGAGATGGAATTTGTTTTTGTTTTTATTTTTAAAATCTTACTTTTTTTCTGAAAAATGACAATTTTCTCTACTTTGGTTTAGCTTGGAAACAAAAGCGATGATATTTTCTTAATCAGCATTACAATACAATACAATAAGGCTTAACGGACCCGAAGGCCCGACGCCGACACCACCAATCGGCCCCTACATACCTCCATCCACCTACCACCGTCCAATCCCAAATTCACAAGATCTGCTTTCACGGAATCTCCCCACCTTCGCCTAGGCCTACCCCTCGGTCGTTTTCCAGTCGGCAAAGCGTTTATCAATCTTTTAGGAATTCGTTCACTACTAAGACTCGTCATTTTGCATGCCCACTTCAGCCGACGCGCAGCTATAGACTCGATTACATTTGCCGGGTAAAGCTCACGCAATTCCGTATTGTGTAGCCGTCTAAATTCTCCTGTTGACTCATCTTTCTTCAGCCCGAATATTCTACGCAGCATTTAATTTTCAAACACCATAAGGCGTTTCTCATCCCTTACTGTAAGTGGCCATGTTTCACAACCGTAAAGAAAAGTCGGAAGAATTATAGTTTTGTAAATCCTAATTTTTAAATTTCGGGATAAAAGGCGTGACCAAAGTAATTTTGCAACCGAGAAATAACAAGCATTTCCCGCCTTTAATCTAGCCTTAATTTCCTCTTCGATTTCGTTTTTTCTAGTTACAGTAGATCCTAAATATCTAAATTTCTCAACGGCTTCGAACATTTCCTCCTCTATAGCCCAGACAATGAAGGCCAAAAATGAGCGAATGTCGGGAATAATTAGAGACAAGCTCAATTTTTGCCAGTTGTTAGTACTTACTAAAAATAGCTTTTTCTCAAAAGTCCCCGCCCCTGCCATTTGTGCTAACCCCCCCACCAACATTTTACTGTAATTTTCCATTTGTTCAGGTTTTACTTCACACCTCCGTTATTAATAATCCAATTCAGAAATTTTTTAAGACATCTTTTTCTATACACGCTATCCTTTAAAATAATGTATAGGAAGTTTTTCCTAAAGCCCATACTTTGGCAGTTATTTGTCAAAATACATTTTTTTTTCGCGAAAAATAAATTTCATAGTTACAACTTTCTTTTATAAAATTTAGCCTAATGGTGATTCTTAAAAATTGTTCAGATAAAATTTTTAGCGCAAGAATTAAGCTTTAATATGATATGTAAAAAAACCGATTCCCACTACAGGGACGCCAACAAAACTAATGTATAACAAAAAATGTGCTGCTGCCGGCAGCCGGACGGCAGCGGGCATGCCTATTAACCATCTCTGTTTTATTTATATTTTATTATATTTAATAAATTTATTATAAACTATTTTATAATTTATTGAGTAATATAAATTTAATCAATTTAAAAACAAATAAATTAGTAATTAAATTCATTTCATAAATTCTATTTAATTTCATAAATTCATTAAAATTCATCAATTAAAAAGTTAAGTATAATCAAAGTTAAAAATTATATTTTGATAGAGAGAGGCGTTTAAGTTATTATTGTTTTATTACTCTTTTACAGAAAAAATAAATTAAATAATATTAGCATATATTTATACAGCATTATGTTTTACTGCTGTAGGTACAAAGTAGGAAACAAAAACAGTCATGTATTGTAACAGCCTTTGTTTTTAAAAGCTTCCGAGATCGTAGCTTCTGCAGAAAGTGATAGTGAAATTGGGAAAACCGTGTTGAGGCTTGGAGGGTTTCATCTTCTGATGTCGTTTATGGGTTCATAGGGATATCTCGAATAACGGAAGATAGTGGGCTAGAAAGTTTGTGGGGTACAATTTATGTCCTGAATGCGGTTCAACATATGTTTAATGGCCATTCTTATGCACGGTGTATCCGAGCATGCATGCTAAGCGCAGCCGCATTAATAAACATTCTAAAAGAACACAATATTCAGTTTCAAGATTAAATGTCAATCTTAGAGAAATATCATACTCAGGTATCGAATCAAGAGATGAACCCAGAAACGAACTGGTGATTGGAATTTGCACATATCAACAACAACTAAAATGCTTCCTTACTTCCATTTCGCTGGACATTTACCTTATGCGAAATCGGCCCACTTATACATACAACAAATGTAAAAAAACTAACAAAAAGAGACATAGAGATGTTTATAAATAACGGTTGCTTTACAGTAAGAATTACCGGCAAATTTTGGTCGGGTACTTTGGAAGATATGTCAATTGAGCAATCCCTAATGAGGCCGATGAAACCCGGTGGAGATTTAACCCATGGTAGAGGCATTACAGGAAGCACACTTTCAAAGTGGGTACTTGGAACTCCCTATTTTTTAAAAGTACATGAAGCTACTGAAGAGTTCTTAGGAACATCAATAACGTTTAATGAACAGCATGTTGAAGTTCAAGATTCAAGAAAGAAGAGAGGTCAATTAGATATTCATAAGTTTACATCCTGGCTTCAAGAAAATAATCCATTTACAAAGAATCTGAAGAACTAATGTTACCATGGTCTTCGATAGATATCCTCAGTATCCGACGGTTAAAAACAGAAGAACATAGTAGAAGAGCCTCAAGGAAAAATTCTTGTGATATCAATTTTGAAAAAAACACAGAATGTACAACACCCAAGGATATATGTTTAGGAAATGTAGGAAACAAACGAAATTTAATGCGAGCAGTGACTTCAGAAATGAATAAATGAAAAATATCAACTTTCACATTTGAAGAAGACGCAGATTCAGATGTAGTAACCATTGCTATAGAAAAACTGAAGGAATGCTTTAAAGTTGTTGTAGTAGGTTCGGATACAGACTTAATAATTCTATTAGTGGCTCTTGCACCAGAAAACCAAGATATTTACTTCTGTAAACATAAAATTGGAAATATTCCGACCAAACAATATTATAATATTGATATTTTGATCAAGCAGCATAATGATATTAGAAAATGTTTGTTGTTTGCCCATGCAATGACAGGATGTCATACAACATCCACCTTTTATGGTTTAGGAAAGATAAAAGCGACGAAATAATTAATACTTCGCCTTAAGCTAAGAATCACGCTTCTTTATTTCTACTGAAAAATGCACCAAAAGAACGATTACTAATAAATGGGGAAAGATTCGCACTTGAGCTGTATGGACTACACAGGTTTGCAAACTTAAATGAAGCTCGATATTTCAAATTCATGAACCTGACAAAAAAACTAATCTCAGAGCAAATTTCGATATGGCAAAATTACCTCCGACAACTGAGGCATGCCATAAACATATATTGAGAGTGTATTTGCAAGTGCAAAAATGGTTAGGCTACGTATACCGGCAACAGAATGGGGATGGATGTTAGAGGAAATAAGTGATGGTGGAAGAGAGAGGAATTTATTTCAACCTGTAACCTCATTAAAGCCATTTGCTCTAGAAGATCTACGTATAGTATCATGCTCCTGTAAATCTGTTTGTGGAGTTTATTGAGGCTGCAGGACAAATATGTGCGAGCACTGCAGTTGGTATTTTGTCACAACACTTTAATTATGGATGAAGAACCAGAGACAATCGATGATGAATAACATATATAAATTAAGCGTTATTAGTGAGATTATTTTTATTGTGAGACATATTTTTAATAAATAACAATGATATCTAATTTTAAAAATGAAAATAAATATAAAGTGTGAGGGTAGTCCGTGATGCTGTGAATTATTAAAATTGATAGAACATCAAAAACAGTTTTCCAAAGTTCACAGCCGGTTTTTGCAAGTCCAGAACACGGGGGGTCCATCGGTGGTGGATAATGGAAAGATCTTTAGTATTAAGATCAGGAGTAAAAATCTTCCCTGAACCAAAACTTGCAAAGAAAAAAAATTTAATACATTTTTATGATAATTACAGTATTTTCTAATTAAAGTATTTTTCTAATAAAGTATATTTTTTATATTGATAATTAAAGTATTTCTTCATTTTTTTTTTTAAATATAAATAATATTTTTCTGTAACATTGTGCTATCGGTTTTAATGCATGATGAAAGCGTTATCTATGAGGAATAAAAATCAAATAAGCTATAAATGTCACAACTACTGGTCACGCCTTATTGCTTGGTAAGTGTCGGACGCGTACTAATACGTAACACTGTTCGTGTTCGCGATCTCCAAAATGTAAAGCTAGCTACATATTTTTAAAGAGTGGAAAACGAGCAAAAACTTTTATTTGAGAAGTTTTTTCATAATATTTCAATACAAAGAACTGTTCCCTAAAAACTATAAAAGATACGAATTTTTACTCGAAAATTTGGCATATTTTAGGGAATTATAGCAAAAGGGTTCATTTCTCGAAGAAACATTACATGACCTCTTTTGAAGAATAGATAATGAGGAATAAAAGGATACTCGCAGTATCAATAACGAATGAAAAATAGCGGAGTTATGATTAATACCAAAAAGAGTCCCGAAACAGATGTTCAAGGGGGCCCCCCCAAGTTAGCACAAAGGGGAGAGTCGGGGACTTTTGAGAAAATACTGCTTTTAGTAAGTACTAACAACTGGCAAAAATTCAGCTTGTCTCTAATTATTCCCGACACAAAACCTTCATTGCCTGGGCTACTACTTCAATATCGCCAAAATTGTCACCGTTTCTACAACTAACCATATATTTTGTTTTTTCCGTATTTATTTATAGCCCTACTTCTTTTCCGGCTTCCATCAATGCTTTTGTATTTAGTTCTATCGTTTCCACGTCGTCGCCAAGCAAAACCAAATCATCAGCGTAACCGAGTACGGATATATTTCCCCCCAGATTCAAACCCTTTCCGGTATTTATCACCTCCCTAATGACATATTCTAGAGCTAAATTAAATAAAACAGGAGATAGCAAATCCCCCTGTTTCAAACCAGAGTGAACCTCGAACTTCTCAGACAAACAACGACCGATTCTTATTTTATTGAACGTTTCGGTCATACACATTTTTACTAAGTTTACTAACTTCTTCGGTATTCCTAGTTCAGTCAGGATGTTATACAGTTTATTGCGGTCTATTGATTTATAAGCCTTTTTAAAGTCGACATACAGTTGATGAACAATACCATTGTATTCCAATTTTTTCTCTAATATTTGACGGAGGGAGAATATTTGGTCTACGGTTGATCGGTTCCGTCTGAAACCACATTGATAATCTCCGATAATTTACTCGGCGTATTCGGTTATTCGGCTAGTCAGGATTGACGTAAATACTTTATAGCAGACCGGAAGTAGTGAGATCCCACGGTAGTTATTAGTGTCTGTCCGCGACCCCTTCTTGTGAATCGGTATAAGTATAGACTCTTTCCATTCTTTGGGTACTTTCTCATACTTTTACTAAGTTTACTAACTTCTTCGGTATTCCTAGTTCAGTCAGGATGTAGTTATAATCATAATAAGTCATTTGTAGTCATAATCAGCATTAAATTTCCTAAAAGATGAGATGGGTCTAGTTATTTTAAATCCATTGGAAACTCACTTCTGCGCCTTTCTACCCCGTTTCACATGCAGTATTACCCAATTTGTTTTTACACTATGTCTGGGACACCCAATATAAAGGCTGGGTATGCCTCAAGAATCGATTCTCAGCAACAGCAAGATTCGAACCCGTAGAAGTAATAGTGGTACATAATACAAATATAAATAAGAAAAATATTGATAATAATAAAATTACAATCATTTCATGGATTCTGTAGACTAAATGCTGTATTGCTTATCCGTCAGTTACAAGAGGATCGATTAGGAATCATCCGAAGAAATAGAACCATCTAAGGAAAAAGGATTGGGTTGCGAAGACAATTGTCCCGAAGCAGTGTCGAGTTCCATCTCCTCCCAGGAGCCAAAGAGGTTAGAGAGGTTTCTCCTTACAGGCAGGAAAGAGGAAGTCCTTTGAGGATCAGCTAACCCTACCTAACGGCCCCTCTAATTGTACTTAACTACTTAATAATATACTTTAATGCATATTACATTACATTAGTGTAATGTCATATTATAAACATATTAATAACGAATAGTGCCTTGCAAGGGCGTCCGCAGGTTAACACTAAACCTACCGACATATTATATGTTATATGTTCTACCGATGGCGGTCAAATGACCGCTTTTGAAATAAACATTATAGTCTTTTCCTGTTGATTGTAATTGTAGCAGCACCTACTTCTAATAGAAACCTGCCTTTGTCAGTGTTGCCACAAATTATATAAATGTAAACTAGCAGACCCGGCCACGCGTTGCTGTGGCTCAGTAGTTATATCCTAATATTTTTAAACAAATACAGTCAAGCCAATATTCATTGATAAAGATGAAAACCTTTCAGCTAATCAAAATCCAACGTGATTGAGAATAGAAAATTACACCATTTAAAAGTATTTGGTAAGGAATATATGAAAGTTAAAGTTTTTATTGTTTACATCTCATATTTCAATGTAGTTTGTATAAATAGTTCGTTTGGTAGATGACGTTAATTTACAAATATTTATTTACAATAATAATATTGATATAGATATATATAGATATAGATGTAGATAACGTTAATTTACAGATATTTATTTACAATAATAATATACTCTTTTTTTAATATTTTTATTTGTGTTATCTACCCTAAAGGGTCATTGGCCTATAATTGTGCTTTAAATCCATTGGTAGAGTTCTGTGCATTTAATGAACTTGAATAGAGTGATGACTCTTTCTTCGTTGTCTTTCATAATTTCCTTTAATGATTCAGAAAGACCAACTTTTTTCCGGTACATTTCGAATCGTGGGCAGTCTATCGGTAGTAAGTGTTGGACTGAAAGAGGGACATTATCACATTTTTCACATGTCGGGGCTTCTAGACTCATAAGTAGATAACTGTGCGTACAATGGCCATGCCCAATCCTCAGCCGGCACAGCATCACTTCCTCTCTTCTTGATACTCTGCAACTTTTGATACATTTCCTACTGTCAGTTCTTACCCGGCTTAATTAGCGATTTTCTCTGGTCCTACTCTTCTCCCATTCTGCTAATTGCAATCTCTTCGCTAGAAGAATCCAGTCTTCCAATGCAACTTTATTTATTTTATTAATTTCTGTTCCGTCTTCAAGTCTTGCTATTTGGGCTAAATGGTCAGCTGTTTGATTGCCTGAAATGCCACAGTGAGCAGGCATGAAAGTTTTTATCTATTGATTATTGGCCTAACACTACTTCGACTTGGTATTGTTAGTTTAGCAACTGGTTTAATATTGCTCAGGGTCATGCCAATCTTGGTTAATGCGTCGTAAATGTCCTATAAGACCTCGATTTCCCTACCCTTCGGCAAATAAGTGTTCGGTAAGAGGGTGGGTGTTGAAGCTTTTAATTCAGCAATATATTTGAGTGATAATAAATCTCTTCTTAAAGGAGTTTAATACAATTAATAATTTTTATTTATTCAAGTACTTATTTGTGCAACATGTTTTGGGTTAACCTGTTTTTTTTTTTTTAACACAAACCAAATATTTGTTAGTTTCCTCACACGTGAGCAGGCGACATACCATTGCCCATGGGAAAAACACGGATTTTCAAAGTCCAAGCCGCAAGTAGAAATTGTTTGCCCTTGGGATTTGTTTATGGTCACGGCAAAAGCCAAACGAATAGGAAATTGAAGGTTTTTTAATTTTATTGAAAATTCTGACGGTGTCAGTGGAATACGTGGCAGCAGGACAGTATCTCCTCTAAACCTTACAGTCAAAATTGTTGCTTCAATAACATTTCCTATGATCCTTTTAATGACCAAACGTGTACCGTTGCACAATTGAGGTGGATTTAAGTTACGAAGAAGAATGATCTTCAACTAGAGATTGTGTTGTGGCATTCCTGGTTTATCCAGGGAATTCAAAACTTCAGTTGGGAAATTTACGGCTTCGTTTTCATCTAGAACATTGTCAATTAATTTTGGAAGTTTATTTTATCGACACCAACATTTTTTGCTGCAAATATAGCACGAATACTCAGCCAACATAGTCCAAACAATTGTTCAAAATATCAGGAAAGACACTTTCTATTCGTTCATTTTTCGTCTCTACAACAGTATAGAAATTTTCTGGTAATTTGATAAATTGTGAATTTTGATGCAGCTCTATTTCACCGTTTCAAATCTAGAACAATTTTTTAAAAAATATATCTGCTGATGGATCATTTTCCAGTAGTACTCTCATATTTATGGTGGATAAATCTGAAACTTGCGGTTTATTCAAAGAACAGTTATTCCTGTTCAGTAGAGGTGTAATAATCATTACATGTAAAATTTAAAAAATTCCGCGATGATTTGTAATCCTTTCTTAATCAACAATAATTTAAAGATAAGTAAAAAAATGTATTCTGTTGAGATTAACACCGCAATATCATTCCCAATAATAGCCTACTTTAAATTAAAGAAAGGATTAAAATCTTCGCTAACATTTCTTAAATTTTACATTTAAAGATAATTACAACTTAGGAAGTAACAGCCTCTATTCGATTGGGATTAAATTTTCTCAACTTTAAATTATTGTTGATCAAGGAGGAATTCCAAATCTTCACTGACATTTTTTAAATTTTACATTTTAGAGCAAGGGATAAAAATAATAAAAAGGTTTGGTAAAATAAAAAAACACTGTATTCAAATAATAATAACAAAACGAATAATGAAAATAAAGAAACTTCTGTTAAATAAACAAATAAATCAACTCAAAATTATGCAGTTCTTTAGCAAATCACAAAATATCCCACAACACCTAATCAAAACACACTCAGGGAGTTTTCATGCCTGGTTTCCAGCAGTGCAGCCAGCTCACTAATTTTTCACTACTTTTTGGTAGGTGTTAGGTGCTGTTACAACATATATAGGATATTATTCCAAATAATAGCCAAATTCAAATTATTACAATGAATTTACTAAAAATTGATATTAGGGTGGGCCACAGCAAAGCGTTTCAGCACTTAGCTAGCAATTTCATTGAAATACAAATAAAAAAGGAAAAGGAAGAATTTATTGTAACCTTTTCTTGATTTATTTATTCTTTAATGAAAATTAACAATAAATACAAAGGTTTGTATTACTATTTGTCTGTGGAAAATAATAATATAGGAACCAATAACTTCACTCACATAACACAATACAAAATTATAATAATGATAACCTGTATTACAATAGCATGCTTATAAACAAAAACGTTATGAAATCGACATATGACGCCATGTTAATAAATCGAAACACGACCTACTGTATTTGCAATAATTCCTAATAAAAGAAATATTTTGGTCAATAATCAAGATAAAAACTATCCTCTCTCTTAAGTTGGCCAAAACTATAAACATTGAGCCAAATTTCATTAAAATCCGTTGAGTAGTTTCTGAGTTATTGAAAGACAAACATCGGGACACGAGATTTTTATATTTACATATAAGGATTTATACCTGGCTACACTGCGGGTAACCAGACATATAAACTCTCTCAGAGTATGCTTTGATTACGTGTGTGGGATACTGTGACTTGCTAAAAAAATGCATATTAAGACTTATATTGTATTTTCAAGTGGTTTATTTATTTTTTTCAACAGAAGTTTCTTTATTTTCATTGTTCGTTTTGTTATTTTTATCTGAATACAGGGTTTTTTTTATCTTATCAAACGTTTTTATTATTTTTATCCCGTATTGTTACAAATAGAACTAATCACGTCGCAAATATTTATAATGCCCCGTACAGAGCCAGTAATCTAATTTGAATGATGATGATTTTGCCTCACCTCGTGAGTTCATCATAAGACAAACTGAAAGCACATGGCGTTTTCCTAGAACACAATCGGATGAAATTTTCTTAAAAAACTAATGTTTTTGTGTTAAGTTTGAGATTTCAATGCAGATAACTTCATAAAATTTCATATATATTTTAGCGGTCAAAAGACCGCTCAGGGAAGGCAACGGTAGAGTACATATTATTATAGGAAAAACGAAAGAAGAAGAGAAATATATATTGAAAAATTAAACAGCTATATATTATAGATAAAGTCGTGTAGTAAATTCAAGAAAAATAAAAACCTGGAATTTAACAATTTAGATTAAAGTCTAAAAAGCGGTCATTTGACCGCTCTGGTAGGTTTAGTGTCAATACATTTAACTTAGTTTTAATTTGATATCGTAACAGCTATGTGGGTTTAAATAATTTTATTAAACGAAAATCATAATTTACAGTGTGAAACGAACAATATATACTCAATGGAATTAACAAGGTTACAAAAAGGATCAAGACAGTAACACAAAATTAACCATAGGATTTTAACTTCACAATAATAACTCTTCAGTCCATCGCTCCTTATATATAGTCTGAATCAGAACAGTCCAGGAGGTTCTCGACAAGCGTAGATGGTTCTCGAACAGTCGCAAACATGTACTAAAATAGTTTGTTTCAACGACAAGTCTAGATCTCTTTTGAATCTTATATTTTGCATTTCTTTTTTTTTTTTTTTCTTTTTTTCACGTTTCTTAATTTTAATCAAAGTTCATTTTATTTCGATGTACGTAATACTTTATTTTTCAAGACTTTTAGAAGTTTTATTTCTTAACAATGTAAGGAGCAAAACTTCCGGGTTAATCACATTTGGTTTCATAATTAATAATTTTTTCAGGGTAAGAACCTCCGTGAGAAGAAAACAGCCAATGTTACAATAATATTTTATAATTTTAAATTTTATTATTTATAATTGGTACTGAAAAAACTATTACTCATTAAGTTAATCAGTAATTGTTGGCTTCCTTTTGCCGAGTGGAAAATTACTCGTGGTTCATAAAATCAAGCTCATTGAAATTATTTAGCTAAATTTTATACCCGATGTCTTTTGGATACAACTGTTAAGGCCTGCTTACGCGGTTAATTTTTTGGATCCAAACGTTATTTCTATTTTTGACGGTCAGGGGCGATTATAATAGACCGAAAACAGATCAAAGATGAAATATTTTTAATTCACTTATTCACCAGTTCATCTGTGAACTGAATCATTTTCGTGGTCACATGTGGTGCAGTGGTTAGCATGGCAACCTACAATACTAAAGGTCGCGGATTTGCGGCCCTTGGTGGCCCTAGGATTTTTTTAAAGGGAGTAAAAAATACGCTCAACACACAACTTTCACTTACTAACTTACTTACATTAGAAGTGACGTGTTTTGATAAATGCCGTTTCTCGAAGTCACAAAATTGTCCACACTCATTTACTATTTTTGTTTGTATTTGCTCTTTAAAGTACACTATTTTTTTTTATTATTAAATAAAATTACTAATATACTTGCGATATTCGGCAATGCGAGCATAATATCCCAAGTCGTCTCATTTTATAATTCTCTATAAACTAGTTGAAAACTTCATTTAGTAACCATGAAACAAATAATTTCCATTAAATGATTACAACAGCTTTATTTATAAACAATGGTCTGTCATTAAAGGCGTACTGCGCATGCGTAGTCTCAACGCGTTTTATGAGTTGACGGAATATTTTTCTTTCTTTCTCCTGTATCTGTTTACTTGATTTTTTTCATATTTCATATTTAGCCCTTTTTTATTTTTAGTATATACGAGAGACAGATAATTTAAGCTTACCTGATATTAAAGAAGACTTGATTTTCATTAAACTTGACGAATTTAATCATTGCTGTCGTGTCCTACATTAAATACCTATATCAAATTTTATCAAATTCGCTAGATTCGTTTTTGAGAAAATCGAAAAAACCCTAAAAAGTTATTGAATAGTCCCCCTCCATTTGACTAATTTCGATGAAAATTTTGCTGTCACATCGCGGATATATACAGTGGCTCACAGTCAAAATGATGCAAGCGATTAACTTTGAAAAAAAAACTATTTTATACCAAGCCAAAATTTATTTTCAACAATCTTTGTTTACAAATATAAAGTACAAACATTAGGCTAAAATTGACAATACTTAAAAGTTTATTTGGGATCAATTCCTAAAATTAAACTAAAACTTCATGAATAAATATACACTTCTATGGTCACAGTGAAAATGATGAAAAATTAAAAACATCCAAAAAACCAAAAATATTTTGCATTTGAGTACTTTGTAGGTAAGCCTTTATTTTTTATTATCTCTTTCGAACAATTGGGCATGGTTGGACAACCTTTTCTGTTAGAGGTGGGCTTATCTTGTCCCATTCTTCTTGTTTCACCTTTTTGAGATCTTCTCTGTTTATATCTCACGTTTCCTCACTTCTGTTTCTAATTTACTCCATGAATTCTCTATGACGTTTAGGTCTGGTGATTGGGAAGGTGTTTTTATAGTTTTAGGGCAATTATATGAATACCATTCTCTTGCAAGATAAGAAGAATGCTTGGGATCGTTATAACTATAAAAAGCAAAATATTTATTATTCCAAGCTCGGTTGCATTTGCTTTAAAATTTTTCTTTCAGGATGTGACAATATAAATGTCTATTCATTGTGCCCTCAATAAAATGAAGATTTCCTACCCCTGAGGCAGCAATATAGCCCCAAACTATGACATGACCACCTCCAAGTTTGATGGACGGGCGAAGATTTTTTTCATGGCGCTCTTCACTTGATTTTCTCCAGACGAAACCTCTTCCATCAGGGGCAAACAAATTGTATTTTGGCTCATTCGAATACAGAACACTTCCGGAAGTCCATATCTTTTGTTAAATAATCCTCAGCAAAATTGATTGGAAGCTTTTTATTTTTGTCACTGATATAAGGTTTTTGCCATGCAACTCTACCGTTGTATTAGTATTTCCTTAGGACCCTTCAAATGGTTTCAGCAAATACCATTTCATTTAAATGTTTTTAACTAATGTGGTCAACTTTTGAGCATCTAATTTTGGATTATTTGTTATTTCGCGCAAAATCTAAATCATCATTACTAGTAAAAAAATGTTTTGCACTCACACTAGCTTCTCTTATTATTCTATTTTCGTTTTTAAAACTTTCAATAATATTTTGAACGGTGGCATAACTCCTATTAATAGTAGAGGCGATTTTCCGTTGTGCTTTGTCCATTTTTAAATTACTAATCACTATTTTTCGTTCACGATTAATTGTATGCGCAACCATTTTACGCAAAAGCTGGAACTAGACTGATTACTTGTATTCATATTGTTTATTTTTGTTTTCACTGAAAGAATGAAAATAAATTAAAAGGTTAATAAACTCATTTAGCCGATAATTGAAGAATACTTGTCACCTTCACTTTTTTCTAATCGGAAATAAACATTGCATCTTTTTCACTGTGACCTATCCCTACGAGTTTTAATGAAGATTTTTTTTTCTCTTTCTATAATTGCTGTAGATTTGATTTGTTTATATAAATTGAATGTATGGCAATGAATCATTATGGCCTCATGTGCATTGGTTTTTAAATTTTAACAAAGAGGAAGTAAATAGCATTTGAAATAAAAATATTCGTTTGCATCATTTTGACTGTGAGCCACTGTATGTACATTCACCAAATACCTAATTTAAGGTTCGTACGGTTTATAATTTTTGAGCTAGTCTGTTCACACACACATACACACACACACACACACACACACACACACACACACACACACACACACACACACACACACACACACACACACACACACACACACACACACACACACAAACACACACAGACCATTTCGCGGGACTTAGTTATTTGGACTCAGGGGACCCCTGTAAATTTTAAGTATAAAAAGCGAAGAAATGTAAGGAATTATTTTATACCACCAAAGCTTAATGCGTTCTAGGAAAACAAATTCAAACCACCCTTACCCTAATCCTGTTCATCACCAAGTTTTGAAAATATGTTTTCTCTATTCCCATTATCCTCGGTTGAGTACGCATTGTTCAGATATTAAAAAAACCCAGAAACTTGATAAATAATTCGCAGAATAAAGGCTTAGAGAAGAGAAGAGGTATTAACAAACTCTCTTTTCAGAGGATTAATAAATAAATATAAAAACTTCGCCTGTTTTTCAAGTCAATATTTCAGTTTAAAAAAAAAATTCTCTTGTTTTAATCACCATTTTGTGCCGTAACTTAAACATGTGCATTATTAAGCCAAACGCGCTTAAATGTTGTTAAGTTTTAGCATTCTCGAGTGAAGCGGAGTTGTGCCCTCAATGCTAAAGGAGAGAAAAACCTGATGCGATGAGCACAAAACACAATTTTTACCTACCAATTTACTACTTAGATCAGAAATTGACGTGTTTTAATAAATATGTAAACCTCATTCTTCAAATTCACACATTCATTTACTTATTTTGGTTTATATTTGCTCTCTATAGTACAATAACATTTCTTATTATTGAATAAAAGTTTTTACTTATGATAATTCGGCAATGCTAGCATAATACTCCATCGCGTCTGATTTTATAATTCTCTATGTAGAAAACTTCATTTAGTTACCATGAAACAAATAATTTCCATTAAATGAACAGAACGGCTTTAATTATGAACAATGGTCTGTCGTCATAGGCGTACTGCGCATGCGTGGGCTGATGCCGTATTTATGAGTTGTATTATTTTTCTTTTTTTCTCATGTGTATGTTTACTTGATTTTTTTCATATTTCATATTTAGCCAGTTCTAATGTTTAGGCGTAACGAGATACGATATAAACGAAAATAAGGTACTTTATAGGAAAAAAGTCCCCTTTCCCATTTAAGCCCACTCGGAATATTTTAATTATGATAAAGCTTACCTGATATTAAAGCTAGATTGCTTCTCATTAAACATGACGAGTTTAATCAAAATAGTTAGAGCCGTTTTTGAGAAATAGAAGAAAACGTAAAAATGAGACAATATTTATTAAATAAAGTACCCCCTCCGTAAGACCAATTTTTGTCATGTACATACAATCCCGGGCATGTACATGCACTAAATGCCCAACCTCAGGACCGTACGGTTTATAGTTTTTGAGCAAGTCTTTTCACACCTTTTTACTATATATTTCATATATAGATAAGTGAAATTTAAAAATAAATATTAAAAAAAAATCTTCCAACTAATGTTTTCTGATGAACTTTATTCGGATTCATTTTATTTATGTATATTATTTTTTTTTTCTTTCTTCCCCTTGCCTCAATACTGAATGGAGATCGGACACGAGAGGTCTACCCCAGCTCGGAGAGATGTGAATCAGCAGCAGTGGAAGGAATGAATCACTGAGCGCGCGTCATCAGTGACGTCACGGCCAGTATAAATAGTATCGATGTTAACATCGATTGAGGCTCGGATCTCGGAAGCAGCGGCACCTGTTTACATTCCCGGTAAATCATGGACCATTAGCTAGCCGTACTGAGAAAACTGTTACTGAATGATCTCCAAGAGCTAATTGGAACTGGAGTTAAAATAAACAATCAAGTTCATACAAAACATCCATCTGCGGTTTGAATTAAAATAAAATCTGTTTTAGTAGTAATTATTGGCAACAACCCATAATAGTATTATTTTTAAACAAATCCAATATGGAAAACAATAATAATACGAAACAAACAGGTTCAGCAAATTATTTATATTACTAGGATTTTTTAATGAAGGAGCTCTTCCGTGTTTGAAGTTTATTATTTTTTCCCAACGTTTCGAGCTATTGGCTCATCCTTTTGGGTTATCTACACTTATCCTAAGTTACTTCTTTTTTCAGATTAGCCATTTGTCATCTTCTATATTTTTTTAAAACTGTATATGAATACTTTTGTCTCCTTATTACTTGTTACATTTAACGGCCTATTTCACCTTTTATAGTCTTTTTATTTCACTGTCACATTCAGACAAATGTGACAAAAATATAGAAGATGACAAATGGCTAATCTGAAAAAAGAAGTAACTTAGGATAAGTGTAGATAACCCAAAAGGATGAGCCAATAGCTCGAAACGTTGGGAAAAAATAATAAACTTCAAACACGGAAGAGCTCTTACATTAATAAATCCTATAAATTACAGCACTCTTCCTCACTAAGTGAAGAAAAAGAACCTAGCAGTGTTTATATTACGTTGCAATACACATTTAACCCTAGGGTTACCTAGAGGTGGGCTCTACGAACCCATTGTTTATTGTTTATTAACTCTAAATAATTTTTTAAAAAATTATTTCGTGAGATTACAATATTTGAATAGTTATTAAACTGTGCATGTAAAAAAAAAAAAAAAAAAAAAAAAAAAAAAAAAAAAAAAAAAAAAGGGAAATAATAGTCATTTTTCTAGATAATTAAAAATGTCATTTCCATGTTATCTATCATTTAACTAATATACAATTTCAAAAATTGCGTTTTCAGCTTAATTAAAAAAGAAAAAACATTAATTGTTTGAACATTAATTTAATAATCCTTATTCCTTGTATATAAATATAGTAATCTCGTGTCCCGATATTTGTCGGAGGTAAACTCAGAAACTTACTCAACCGATTTTAGTGAAAATTGGCTCAACTTGTATAGTTTTGTCCAACGTAAAAGATAGGATAATTTTTATCTTGATTTATGACCAAAATATTTCTTTTATTGCGAACTAGCTAGGGTGCCCGGCTTCGCTCCGGTAGTTGAGTGCTAGTTTTAATAAAAGAAAAACTTTAAAATTAAAGGAAATATTGATATATAGCACCTTCTTGAAACTTTCGTTTTAACTTAGTATCAATATTCTGCAGACTTGAGATCTGCAGAGTCCGCACAAATAAGGAACCCAGTATGGTGGTCCTATTTGATCCAGAAGTATAGAAACTACCGAAGATTCATAGAAACTTTTTTTAAAGATTTTTCTTCCATTTCAACCTCTCTTAAGATATCCCCCCGTAATTTGAACGGTTTCTGCATATCTCGAATCTTACCACTATTACAAAGTGAAAACCAAAATTTCTTGAAGGCACAATTTTTTCATCATATTTCTTTTTATCTTGAACTATGAGGGATGATAAAATCTTGAATGCTGTAATTGGAGTTAGTCGTTTTGTCAACTGGAATGCTCATCATACGTAGAAACCAAACCAACTTCTTTTTCATAAATACAGTAAGAACACTTCAAACTGTTTATTTAAGATTTATATTTAGTCAATTCATCTCTTTTTTTATGTCTAATTTTATTCGCTCACTGTACTACTAAGAAATGATCATATTGCATTTAATTTACTTAAGTATATATTATAAATAGATTAAATGTAATGTGCTGATCATATATTAGCCTTCTTATGAGAAAACTAATTTTTTAAGGAATCCAGTTGGTTTTCTAATTGATTGCTGAGATGTAAAGTACTTATTTTATTTTGAAACGCAAACTAATTATTTTCTCTTAATTTTTTAGTAATTTAAAAAGAACAGCTGAAAAAATATAGTACGATTACATACTGAATGAATGGACAATAAACATTGAGTGAAACGCACCCTAGCGCTTCCTGGTAGCCTGGAGTTCGAACTAAATTTTTCATTCATAACCTCGTATCTCAATCTCACAGAGGCTAATTAAATGGTGCGAGAGGCTTAAAATTCCAGTCCTTTTCTCTTCAATTTTACACTCTTAAGAGAAAAACGGAAACCTTCTTCTCCATAAGGGGTCATATGGTTAAACGAAGACATAACTACCTTAATCCTACGTGGAGTCGTTTTTGAGCCTTTTCGGCACGCACATTGTAAATTTTGCTTTATAATATATATTGATGATTATTCCAGATACAGTAGGTCATGTTTCGATTTATTAAAATGGCGTCATATGTCGATTTCACAACCTTTTTGTTGTTTGTCGGGGGTAAAATCAGAAACTATTCAACTGATTTTTATAAAAAAATTGTCCAACTTAAAAGATAGGTTAGTTATTTATCTCGATTATTGGCTTCAATATTTCTTTTATTCCAAATTAAATGCTTATTATACTACAGTTGAGTGTGATTATTTGTAAGTTTTATAAATTCCCTATAGATTATAACATTTTTTTTTTTTTTTTATTTAATAACAAACATTTAACAATTATAAATTTGCGATCTGCAAATTACTTGCAATGAGCAAATTTTGCTGGCTGCTACATGAGCGTTCCTTCTGGAAATGACAGATTAGCTCAGCAAGTCTCTTGGCCACCACCTGCGTAGTCGACGTGGTGGGCTGAAAGGGTTGTGCGAGCATCTTAAGGCTTCCGTAAGAGGGTTTGTATTGTAGGTCAGTCTTAGGTGAAAGCTATTATAATTTTCTTTGGCTGTTTCCGAAATTGTTCGCATGTCTAAGTCTTTGTGTATTATATCATTGCTAACAAAAAATGGTGCATCAACTATTCTTCGCAACACTTTTGACTGAAAAGACTGTATTCTTTGGATGCTGGACGATTTTGCAGAGCCCCACAACTCTATCCCGTACGTCCATATAGGTTTTAGGAGGACTTTGTATAATGTGAGCTTAATTGTCAAAGATAATTTTGAACGTCTATCAAGTAGTCTGGATAAAAGACCGTACCGTTTGTTCAGTTCTTTACGTTTTTGTCTAATGTGAGATTTCCAAGTCAGTCTTTTGTCCAGATAAAAACCTAAATATCTAACCTCATCAGATGGTGGTATGCAGATATTATTAAAATATATTGCTGGGCAGGGGCCACGATTAAGTGTGAAAATGACATGAACACTCTTTTTTTCATTCATTTTTATTTTCCATCTAATGGCCCAATCTGCAATATCATCCAAATGATTTTGTAGGGTATTGAAGGCTTGAATAGGGTTTTTATCTGAACAAAGTATAGCTGTGTCGTCAGCGAAAGTAGCCAATAGAGTGTTAGTCTGTTGCGGTAGATCTGACATGTATATGTTGAACAGTATCGGACCAAGGACGCTGCCCTGAGGCACTCCTGCTTTTATACATTTAATGTCCGAGAGGTCAGTTCCTACTTTCACCGCAAAATGTCTGTCTGTCAAGTATGATAGTATTATTAGAAAATAGGTCGGAGGAAGTAAGATTTTAAGTTTGGAAAGCAATCCTTCATGCCAAACTTTATCGAACGCTTGACTAATGTCAAGAAAGACGCTGGGACAATAATGTTTGGACTCTAGAGAATTGGAAATATAATCAACTAAACGATGGCATTGTTGGACAGTTGAATGATGTTTTCTAAAACCGAATTGATGATTTGGAATAAATTTAAGAGTTTCAAGAGAATCGAAACGACGGAGAAGTATTTTTTCGAATAATTTAGAAAAGGAAGGAAGAAGGCTGATTGGGCGGTAGGAATTTGGAAGATCTGGGGATTTATTTGGTTTTAGTACCATGATAACTTCGGAATATTTCCAAAGGACAGGGAAGTAAGTGATTTTCAAAATAGAATTATATATGTTTGTCAGGAAAAGGATTGCTTTCCACGGTAAATTTTTAATTATAAAATTTGTAATTAAATCAAACCCTGGAGCTTTATTATTAGGCAGGCTTGCTATTAAATCCTGAACTTCATTGGGATGAATAAATTTCGGCGGTAATGTCATTGGTAAGGGTATGTCAAGGTGATTTTGGACAAGTAATGTAGAGAGTCTGTCATTTATGTCATGAGGTTTAAAAGTTTCTTGGAGGTGATTAGCAAACAATTGTGCTTTTTGTGCATCTGACTTTGCCCAAGAACCGTCAGGATGTCTAAGTGGGTGTGAGACATCACGATGCTGAAGAATACGTTTTGTCATACTCCAGAGTGGTTTCTCGCAAGTTAAGAGACGATTGAGGAAATTGTCAAAAGATTCAGTTTTTGAACGTCTAATTTCATCATGTAGTTGTCGTGTTAGTTTGTTAAACTTATGCTTGTCTGACGGGTATCTAGATCTTTGCCATATTTTACGGGCTTTCCGTTTCTGTGCGATAAGGTTTAGGATCTCAGGCGAAAGGTAATTATGGCTCTGCTTTTCGGCTTTTTGATTGGTTAGTTTAGAAGCCCATGCTGAGTTTTGAATAGTTTTTGTCAAGTGATTTACCGCGTCATCCAAGTCTTCTGGTGTCCGTATGTTAGTGTTGAGTGATAATGCATTTTCAATAGATAATCTAAACTTATTCCAGTCAATTTTTCCATGAGTCAATGATGGACGAGGAGTTTTAATTAATGGTTTTGATTCTATCCTCAGGAGAAGAGGGGAATGGTCCGAAGACAGATCAGTTACATTGGTAATATCGCATTGGTGTGAATTAATTCCCTTTGTTATGAAAAAATCCAGGACGTCTGGAATTCGGTTAGCATCCGTGGGCCAATATGTGGGGGAAGAGGGGCACAATAATTTACAGTTCTGGGAAAGAATTGCATTGTGTAAGGCTCAACCACGAGAATTGCTTATTCTACTGCCCCATACCTGGTTCTTAGCATTGTAATCCCCGCCACACAAGAATCTGTTGCCTAAAGAATGTAACAGTTTTTCAAACGCTTGGATTGATAAATTCTTACCAGGAGGGCAATATAAAGCAGCGATAGTGACATTTAAATTTAGAAAATTAACAATTACTGATTGGTAATTTTCAGAATCAACAGAAGCGCTTGAGTAGTGACTGATAGAATTTTTTACTAGAATGAGAGCTCCCCCCTTAGCTTTATTTGAAGGATGGTCTGTCCGGTAAGTACTATAAGACGGCAAGTGAAATTTTTTGTTTCTAGTTAAATGAGTCTCAGTCAATAAAGCTATGTCTATGCCATTGTCAGAAAGGAAAATTTCAAGTTCGTTTTTACGAGATATCACACCATTGGCATTCCAAAGAATAACTTTTAGTCCATTCATTTGGAAAGTGATGGAAGAACATGCTGCACCAATGTTGTGAGCAACGATATAAGGGGTGAAACAAGGTTTTTGAACTCGTTTATGAAGTTTGTCAGTTGTGTAGTAATATCTGGAATGTTTGTTGTATTATTGGTTTGAAGGTTAGGAACAGGTGAGTCATATGATCTAATCATGGATTTTGAGTAAGTTGGTTGTGAGGCAACGTTCTGAATCTGAGTAGAGTCTGGTTGTAATGGTGGCTCAAGATTACTTGCTAAATTTGGTGGAATTTCTGAGGATTCTTCATTTTCTTTTTTCTCCCTGTTTTCCTGTTCTTCGTAAAGTTGAAGACTTCTCACGGGGGGACGCTGTCTACGTTTCTTCAATTCTTTATGCACAGAGCAACCTCTATAGTTAGCCGGGTGCGCTTCGTCACAATGAACACATTTTGGCGGCTTGTCTAAGGGCTTTTTGCAATATGACGAAAGGTGTTCACCAGCACACTTGACACACCTTGGCTTCAAATTGCAATAAGTTTTTGTGTGCCCATATGACTGGCAGCGTTTACATTGGGCGATTTCGTTACGTTTTCTAGGTTCTTCAACCTTGATTTTTGTATAATACAAGAATTTCAATGAAAATATTTCAGCACTCTTATCATTTTTCTCTAAATCAACAAAATATATAGGCAAAGGTGCTTTTGTTCTAGGGTGAAGTATATTGTGTACAGCTAGTACGCTATAACCCAATTCTTGTAATTCAGTTTTTATTAAATCACAGCCTATACTGTGATGTAAGTTCCTTATAACAACCCGAAAGGGTCGGTCCTCGGGAAGTTGGTAGGTATGGAACTCAGCCTTTCTTTCTCGGAGGTACTTGGTTATTTTCCTGTAAGAGTCGGATGAGTTGGCCATAATAACAACATTTTTAGCTCCAGATTTCAAAGTGAACCCATTAGAACCTACTACTTTTACGAGCTCATCGCAAAGTAATTTAAAGTTATTAACCGTTTTAACGTAAATTGGTGGAGGCTTCTGCGTTTCATCCTTATTATTATTATTATTTGTTGTAGATTCATTAATATTAGACTGGGGATCCACATCAGTCGGTAGAACATAGAAAGGATTTAATGATTCGAAACTAACCTGCCTCTGTAGAGCAGAAGTAGCCGCTGCTGTTGGGGACACAGCCTTGCGGGGGGACACCTGATGCCACTCTCCTGAGATGCTAGGCCCAGCCTCTGGTCGCGGTTCTTCGCTCTTCTTAATACCCTTGGTCTTAGAAGTTGTTATCTTCTTAATTGATCCAGATGGATTCTTAACCTTCATGACCTTCGATTGCTTGATCGAGTTTAATCTTGGACCTTTTATGCCTAATTTATCCGCGATCATGATACGTTAATAGTATCACAATTTTGCGAATAATAAATCGGTGAAACACCGGAAAAACAACAATATCAATCACCACTAAATTTCACAATGCTGCACTTAGTAGCGACCATATTGATTGAAAGATTATAACATAAACAGATAAGTTTATTGATACAACATTCCATTTTCTTTCGATATTTAGGATGATTAAGCAGAAATGAATTTCTTCCGTCTTGGACTAGGAAAAAACACGTTTTTCCCATGGTTTTAGCAAAAGACAGGTTAAACAAAATCATTGTGCACCAATTAGCACTATAGTAAATAGAAAGTGTGAATTCTATTGAACAAAAAATGTACCTCATTGTTGTAAAAAGTTATAAATTAACGTTATTTATCTCACTTATAAAATTAAATTTTTATATTTTGATAAGTAGCATGTAGAACATTCAGCATGATTTAAGGTTGCTCGCTTTTCCTGTTTCTGGTAGAACCTCAACAAGTAGACCTTATCTCATTTCACCATGTGTTATATTCTGAATTTAATCAATATGTATTAGGACAAATGATTAATTTGGTACATTATAGCTAACTGTCTATTGTGTTTGTACTGAACCCTATTCCAATTATATTAGTTCCTTTTACATGTGTGTTACTCATGGGCGGATCCAGCCGATCTTAAAGGGGGAGGCTGCAGCCACACAGCCCTTCATTTGGATCTGCTAATCAGCTTTTTTACCAACAACATTTTTTACACAACTATAATTCTACTTGTTCTCCACATTATTTGTCCTTTAACTTGCTTCCTTACATTGAGGAAAGCAAAATTCTATCTTTAAATAACGAAAAATTTTCCAAAGGTTTCAGCCCCCACCCCCTGGATCTGCCAATCGTATTACTTATATTTAATCTCACCTCTGCTGAAAAATCCAATAAGTGCTAAATAAATACTTTAATAATTACTATAGGCAAATATGAGAAGTAAAAATAAAAACTTTAACCCTTCCTACGCGGGGCTAGGACTGCTCGTTATTTACTACTTATTTAAGTTATATAAACATTATTTATTATTAATTTATTATCAATGCCTTTAAAAAATTATAGTTTAATAATTTTAAATTTATTTTCAGTCAATTATTTCTTCTGGGTGTAAAATGTTACGAAAAAATTTCAATTCACGTTTACATTAATCTTGAATGTTTTTCTGACAACTACTAATTTTTTCAAGTTTTTTATTTAACACGTTAGGTGCGGCGGCGTATTTTAGGGGTATCCTGAATTGGACGGTATCGGTCACCGGGGTCCGATGGGAATACTTTGACGAAAACGTTATCTTTTCATTAAAAGGGAATCAAATGAGCGTCTCAAGGGCATTATCTCTTGGTAAGGATTGGAAATAGACATAATAGGCGCAGGACAGGCCGATAAAGGATTTACGCCATTCTTTATCGAATATCGGACCTGAGAGTCCGATTCTAAAAAACAACAGATATTCAGCTGTTACCAACATTTTCTGCACTAAAATGCAATAAACTCATTAAAAATCGACTAAATTGAGTATTTGAAGTGTTCGGACTTTCGGACATTATACAATCTGCTGTTTATTCAAGTTTAATAGGAGGCTTAATATCTATTCTGAATAAGTTATGTTCTACTTCTAAATCTTAGTTCATGGATTCGTGAAATATTTTTTAATTATTTATTTTTTAATATTTTTGTGGAATGATGATATTAGGAGATGGGGATATGTGATTAGCGTTATTTTTTCTTACTGATGATGCCCGAATTATGAAACGATTTTTAATTTTAAGAAAGGGAAATAAAAAACAAAAAAATCGGCTGTTGAGAAGGGAATGTAAGACATCGGACCCCGGGGACCGATGCCGCACCTAACGTGTTAATAATTTAGCTCTGAAATAGGGTAGGCAAATATTAATGGGGTCTCTTGGAGGTAGTCTTTGGTATTCCTATAGTTAATATTAGAATTAGGAGCAGCATATACAACAAAAAAATAACGCTGTTAATTACAAATATGTTAATAAAAACCTTGGAATAAATTACGGTGTCATTATTAAATAATTAAAATTCTAAATTAAAGTTATTAAATAGCTTATTTTAAAAAAAGATTTGACTAAAACGGGTTGTGAATCGCGTGGAGATTAAGGAAGGTTCATTGCCACGCTGGTGAGTAATCTTGTGATTAATACAAATTAATTCAACACTTGCTTAATCCGCATAAATGTAGTTTATTTTATCTTATTACCTTGTATTATGTAGCCTGAAGATGTGGACGAATCCCCGAAACGTCGCATTGGCCTAATTGAAGAAATAAATGATTGTATTATATCAGAAAATGTTACTCATAAGATTTCTCAATAAAAAATATCAAGGCAAGGCAAAAATATTAATGCTTTTGTAATGAAAATGGTTTGATAGGCAGAAAACAACACTCAGATTCACATCGAGATATGCGTAACATATAAATAACATATATTCGACTCGAATTTCAGGTCTTCGTAATGAGTAAGATTTGTAATTAACAAAAACATTGAAATATCACATATAATATACGTTAACGCCAATGTGAGTTTAAACATTTTTTATTGGCGTAAAATTATAATTCAAAACAATAAAATCTGGTGCGGTGCGCGCATCACACAACTTTCACTTACCACTTGAGTAAAAAAAAAATCTGGTGCGTGCGCGCAACACACAACTTTCACTTACCAACTTACTTAGATTAGAAATTAATGTGTTTTGTTAATTGCCACTTCTCAAAGTTACACATTTTTCCACATTCATTTCTTATTTTTGTTTTCATTTGCTCTATAAAAAACACTAATTTCTTTTATTATTAAATAAAAGTTTTTACATGTGATAAATCGGCAATGCAAGCATAATACTCCAACTCGTCTGATTTTATAATTCTCTATGTAGGTACTTGTTGAAAATTTCATTTAGTTACCAAAACGAAACAAATAATTTCCATTATATGAACAGAGCGGCTTTAATTATGAACAATAGCCTTTCATTAAAGGCGTACCCACGCCTGCCAGCGCTCAATGTGTTTTATGAGTTGACGGAATTGTTTTCTTTTTTTCTCCTGTATATGTTTACTTAATTTTCTTCATATGTCATATTTAGCCATTTCTTATTTTTAGGCGCAGTGAGAGACAGTTAATTTCTCAATATAAACTAAAACAAAGGTACTTTATAGGAAAAAAACAAACAAAAAAGGCCCCTTCCTGATATTATTGAACACCTAATTTTCATTAAACATGACGAATTTGATCAAAATCATTAAAGCCGTTTTTGAGATAATCGAAAAAAGGTAAAAATTGGAAAAAATTTATGAAATAAAGTGCCCCCTCCGTTTGACCAATTTTGATGAAATGTTGGCTGTCACATCTTTGGCATATACATACGTCAAATACCCAGTTTGATCAAAATCTTTAAAGCCGTTTTCGAGTAAATAAAAAAAAAACACATAAAAATGATACAAAATTTATTAAGTAAAGTCCACCCTCCGGTTGATCAATTTTGATGAAATTTTTACAGTCATATCTAGGGCATATTAATACATCAAATACTTAGTTTAATCAAAATAAACTAAGTATTTGAGGCTCGTTAGAGCCGTTTTTGGGAAAATCGAAAAAAACGTAAAAAGTTATTAAATAAAGTACCCCCTCCCTTTGAGGAATTTTGATAAAATTTTTGCTGTCACATCGCGGGCATATACCTACACTAAATACCCAATTTCAGGTTCCCACGGTTTATAGTTTTTGAGCTAGTGTCCACACACACACACACACACACACACACACACACACACACACACACGCACGCACACGCACACGCACACGCACACGCACACGCACGCGCACACGCGCACGCACGCACACACACACACACACACACACACACACAGACACACACACACAGACCATTTCGCGGGACTTGGTCATTTCGACTCAGGAGGCCCCTAAACGTGTATTTCCGTTGAAAACCGGAAGTCGAAATTTTTCACGATCGCAATACTTCCACTTACTATATATTTCATATATAGGTAAGTGAAAGTAAAAACACGTTGTAATGAAACAACATTTATTAAGTGATAGGAGATACCGATGAGAAGCTTCCAATACTTGAGTAGTATGTCCACATGGAAGAAGAAATTGTAACAGCAGGAGAGCTGAATGAGGAAGAAATCCTTGAATCTAAAAACGCCAGGCGAAAATGAAAATTTTGACAATCCGGACCAAAAAGAAGAAGAAGACCAAGAACATTCAGAAGAGCCAGAGAGGCTACCAGTAACAAAAAATGAAGCACTAAATTGTATCAAGAAGTTGCAGACCTTTTTTGAAATGAATATAGGAGCTGAAGATGAAATCTTTGATAAATTATATGAAAAAGAAAAAAACATTTTCAAGTGACTAAGTGAAGTGCAGAAAAAATAAGTGATAACTTTTATTATTATGTTGGTTCATAATTTCCTTGTACTCTGCATTATATTACTTCCATAGCTTTATAATTGCCTCTATATTTTATGTATTTATGGTTTTTAAGTATGTAGGGGAGAGGGGGGTTGGTTGGCATAGGGGGTAGGTTGGCCTTTGGCTTATAATTTCGGTCACACCTGTTGTGAAGGCGCCACAATCGTACCATGTGACCCGCTCGACCTCGGTAGTCTTGTCTTGAGGTTTCAGTCTGATGCTAACAATTTCTAATCTAAGTAAGTTGGTAAGTGAAAGTTGTGTGTTGCGCGAACGTACCAGATTTTTCTTTATCAAAGCTGCTTTTGAAGGTACTTACTGCCCCTTAGCTGCTTAACTGCCAGTTCATTTTGCCCGGATCAACTCCTAGTACGAACTACTTTTCAGTAAATGAAAGAAGTTGAATCATACAACCATACATCCCTATTACCCATCCTTAGAATATAAATATTCTAAACTATAGGCGGATCCAGCCGGTTGTAAAGGGGGCTGCAGCCCCGACAACCCCCCCCCCCAAAGGATCTGCCAATGTAATAAAGTGTACTTTTTAAAATAAACTCACACAATATAACATATCAAGGTGGTTTATAACAGTAGGTGGGAAGGTTTCGTTATCAGCAAGACGCGGTATTTTGAGCAGGCACGAGGGCGCTATGACATGCAAGGACAGACATGAAACGCTATAAATGTCCCAATCTTTTATGTAAATGGCCTTTTTAAAAATGGAATAAATGAATTTTTCCAGGGCAATTTTTAGAAAACTCATTTCAAAGACGGAATGAAAAAAAAAAAAAAAAAAACCGTTGGGTTAGTTCTTAAAATACACCGTAAGGTAGATATAAATTGATAAATAAAAAAAAAAAAATCTGGTGCGATGCGCGCAACACACAACTTTCACTTACCAACTTACTTAGATTAGAAATTAATGTTTTTTTTTTAATTGCTACTTCTCTAAGTCACACATTTTTCCAAATCCGTTTAGTATTTTTGTTTTTATTTCCTCTATAAAAAACACTAATTTTTTTTATTATTAAATAAAAGTTCTTACGATAATTCGGCAATACAAGCATAATACACCTAATCGTCTGATTTTATAATTATCTTTCATTTAGTTACCATGAAACAAATCATTTTTATTAAATGAACAGAACGGCTTTAATTATAAACAATGGTCTGTCATTAGAGGCGTACTCCGCATGCATGGGCTCAACGTGTTTTATGAGTTGACGGGATATTTTTCTTTCTTTCTCCTGTATCTGTTAACTTGATTTTTTTCCTTTTTTCACATTTAGCCATATCTTATTTTTAGGCGAAACGAGAGAAACATAATTTCTCCATATAAATAAAAACAAAGGTACTTTATAGGAAAGCAAAAAAGGCCCCTTCCCCATTTATGCCCCCTCAGAACATTTTAATAATGATAAAGCTTACTTGATATTAAGAAATACTTGATTCTCATTAAACATGACGAATTTAATCAAAATCATTAAAGCCATTTTTGAGATAATCGAAAAAAAGGTAAAAATTGGAAAAAAAGTTATGAAATAAAGTGCCCCCTCCGTTTGACCAATTTTGATGAAATGTTGGCTGTCACATCTTTGGCATATACATACGTCAAATACCCAGTTTGATCAAAATCTTTAAAGCCGGTTTCAAGAAAATAGAAAAAAAAAAAACAACGTAAAAATGGGCAAAACGTTATGAAATGAAGTCCCCCCTCCGTTTTTTGACCAATTTTGATGAAATTTTAGCTGTCATATCTCGGGCATATACATATATCAAATACCCAATTTCAGGTTCTTACGGATTATAGTTTTTGAGCTGTCTGTTATTTCACACACAGACCATTTTGCGGGCCTTGGTTATTTGGACTCAGGGGACCCCAAAACGTGAATTTCCGTTGAAAACCGGAAGTCGAAATTTTTCACGATCGCAATACTTTCCCTTACTATATATTTCATAAATAGGTAAGTGAAAGGGAAAAAAAATATTCTGTAAACATTACTAAATGAAATCTTATAACTTTCAAAATTCATCCATTTAAATTAAATAATGCATAAGGTAGCGTAAATTTAATAAAATGCTAGAAGAAAATAATAAATACGAAAAAGATTATTTATTCGATGGACGGAGAAGTTGCGATAGGAGCGACTTCAAAAATATAAATATTGATTTTGACTATGTTATATTTAGAAAGGGGTTCTAAATTTATTTGAAGCCAACCGGGGCAACATCAGTTTTTACCCTCAAGCTTTAATATTTACCTTACATTTAATAAAGACCTAAATATTTACTCAGTTATGATCAGTGGTGGATTTGGACGAAATTTTCGGGGTGAGGTCATGATCCCCCGACTCATAACCACGTGGCTTATAGCACCATTTTTGTATGATATTATTACCTTGTATTAAGAAGGACTCCGATTTAAACAACCAAAAGTGTTAAGTTTAGGGTATAGTAAAATACCTACCTTATTCGCTTAAAAATACAAAAAAATTGAAAATTTGGGGGGGGGGGGACGGTGATCCTGTGACCTAACCTCCCTGTATTCGCCCTTAAATATACTTACTAGAGGAGTTTCTTTGGTTTTTACTTTCACTTACCTATATATGAAATATATAGTAAGTGGAAGTATTGCGATCGTGAAAAATTTCGACTTCCGGTTTTCAACGGAAATACACGTTTTGGGACCCCCTGAGTCGAAATAACCAAGTCCCGCGAAATGGTCTGTGTGTGTGTGAACAGACTAGCTCAAAAACTACAAACCGTGCTAACCTGAAATTGGTTATTTAGTGTATGTATGTGCCCGCGATGTGACAGCAAAAATTTCATCAAGATTGCTCAAAGGGAGGGGGTACTTTAATTCATAACTTTTTACGTTTTTTTCGATTTTCTCAAAAACGGCACTAACGATTTTGATTAAAATGAGTATTTGATGTATTAATATGCCAGAGATATGACTGTAAAAATTTCATCAAAATTGATTAACCGGAGGGGGGACTTTACTTTATAAATTTTGCATCATTTTCATGTGTTTTTTTATTTACCTACTCAAAAACGGCTTCAACGATTTTGATCAAACTGGGTATTTGATATATGTATATGCCAAAGATGTGATAGCCAACATTTCATCAAGATTGGTCAAACGGAGGGGGGACTTTATTTCATAACTTTTTTTCCGATTTTTACTTTTTTTTCGATTATCTCAAAAACGGCTTTAACGATCTTCATCACATTCGTCATCTTTAATGAAAATTAGGTGTTCTTTAATATCAGGTAAGCTTCATCAGTATGAAAATCCAATTTTCTGAGGGGACTTAAATGGGGTAGGGGCCTTTCTTTGTTTGTTTGTTTTTTTGTTTCCTATAAAGTTCCTTTGTTTTTGTTTCTATGGAGAAATTAACTGTATCTCGTTACGCCTAAAAATAAGAAATGGCTAAATATGAGATATGATAAAAATCAAGGAAATATATAGAGGAGAAAAAAAGAAAAATGTGCAGTGAACTCATAAAACTCGTTGACCCCACGCATGCGGAGTACGCCTTTAATGACAGACCATTGTTCATAATTAAAGCCGTTCTGTTCATTTGAGAAGTAGCAATTAACAAAACGCATTAATTTCAAATCTAAGTAAGTTGGTAAGTGAAAGTTGTGTGTTGCGCGCACACACCAGATTTTTTTTTAAACCATTTATAAATGAATAGCATACATGAGGCGTTTGCTATCAAAACCAAATCATTCCATTTTTGGAAATTTTAGAGGAGAGAAAAAAAACTTCTCACGTCCACAGTGCTATAGCTAATTTTTTTATTATTTTTTTAACTGTAGGTATAACCGCTTAGAATTTGATTAGTTTTTCATTCTCATTCTAGGTGCATTACCTTGGGCGTAATTACACTTATTAGGTTGGAATGAGCTGATTTTGATGCAAAAATAAGATTTTTTATTTTTTTGTTTTATTAAGTTGTGTGAAATAGTTTTTTTTTTTTTTTTTTCCAGTTTACCAGTTAATATTTGTGTCTTTACGAATTTTAAATAAATGGCATCCACTTAACTTTTTCAAATGATCTGAAATTTCACAGTTGAGACATAAACTTTGGTGCAATGTGAAAAAAGTCACAAATTGCAACGCCAAGTGGAACAGGTTTTTTATAGAAAAATAATATTGTAAATAAAATGCAGAAAGCAAGGAGAGAAAGGAAAAAGAAGGCTCGTTATTTAAATGAAATTGTTGTCGTCGTAATAGATCGGCTCACATTCTTCCTTCCTTCCTGGAATGAGCTGGATTTGAGCTATATCCCTTCGTCAGGTTATGAATAGTGATGGGCAAAACTGTTAATTTTGAAAAACAGTTGCAACTGTTTCTGCTACTTTCAATAAACAATTTAAAAAAAAACAGATACAACTGTTTAAAATAATACTATATGGAAAAAAAGAAAAAAAAACTAGTCCCACTTCGCATTCCAGCATTCTTTTTAATTATGTTTTAATTATTGAAATATCTAACAAGTTCGAATGACAATTTCTCACAAAACATTTAATATAAAATAAAGCTTTATGTAAAATAATTATACAGCAGTAAAAATAAATTATAAATCAAAACTTGTAATAGGCATTAATTTATTTTTTGTTTATAAAATTATGGTTTGATTGAATAAATAATTCTGGAGAAAAATAATTTAATAATTAGAAAAATTAAGAGCCACATAACTCGGAGTAGCGGATTTGCGAATGAAATAAACAGATACAGCAAGGGCGCAAGCTGTTTAATGAACAGTTTCACTGAAACAGTTTCGAGAAGCAGGGAGCATTAGCAGGTTATTAAACAGCCTGTTAACCGAAACAGATACGTGTAACAGTGGCCTTGAAAAAGAAACAGATTCATAAACTGTTTCGGTCAACAGGCTGTTAACCTGTTGATTCTCGCAACAGCCTGTTAACCGAAACAGGTACGTGAAACAGTGGCCTTGAAAAAGAAACAGTTTCATAAACTGTTTCGGTCAACAGGCTGTTAACCTGTTGATTCTCGCAACAGCCTGTTAACCGAAACAGATACGTGAAACAGTGGCCTTGAAAAAGAAACAGTTTCATAAACTGTTTCGGTCAACAGGCTGTTAACCTCTTGATTCTCGCAACAGCCTGTTAACCGAAACAGATACGTGAAACAGTGGCCTTGAAAAAGAAACAGTTTCATAAACTGTTTCGGTCAAAAGCCTGTTAACCTGCTAATTCTGCCTGCTTCTCGAAATTGTTTATTAAACAGGTCACGCCCGTGCTATTGCAAGCTAATTGTTTGTGTTTAATTTTTATTATTATTTACCTTTTTTTTTCTCACTACACTGTTGTATCTGTTTATTTTTTTCCGAAACAGTTAACTGTTTCTGTTTAATGAAATTAACTGTTTCAAATAAACAGATTGCTACTAGACAACACACCACTAGTTATGAAGGACCCTCTAGACTTTCAAAATATGCAAATAAGTGGATTTCAGAAAAATATGGAATGAGCTAGTTTTGATAACAAACGCCTCACATGTTCAATATGCAAACAACGAATTAAGATATAGTTTAGTTTCATTTTCTTTTATTTATTTCAATGCATTTAGAGAGGTGAAAGATATTTCATAAAAAATAATGTGTATTATTGGACAGTTTTTTAAAGGCGGAATTCCACTGAGGCAAATTTTAGGCAAAATATAGCATGCGGCATTGACACATCAATACTTTCAGATTAATTTTTAACATTTGTACTTACCCCGAAAAATCATGTAGACCGTCTTTCAAAGTTCTGCAAACTTCAGGAATAATTCGAGGAGAATTTCCCCGATATTCGAAACATACATGAGCGGTGGTAAACTGTCACCCATACTCAAATGTCTCAACGTCACTAACAATATACTGCTTCCCAAAAGATGGTGTAATATTTTTTTATCATGGATGAGTTTTTTTTCAAGTAGAACTGAAAATCTTCTGTACTAAGCCGTGTGAAATTTCGAATTAAGTATCATCTTCAGCTACCAACTTGTATTTATATACAAATTATACTGAATTTCTTTGCCTTCAACATATCAACATATCTTCTCCGATATCCTAGCGTTTATGTTTCCCTTTTACGATTCAAAGCGATTTCCGACTGTCTCTGATAAATGAAATGAATTTATCTGCATGGAGTCGCTAAAGACGCATGCTACACTCATTTAAAGAGCATGCGACATGATGCAACAAAATCCATTTTGCACGCCTACAGTAGGCAACACAAACTCAAAAACTACACAACTAACTGAGTTAATTCCATTGGCGGATCCAGGGGGGGGGGGGGAGCTGTGGGGGCTGCAGCCCCTCCCTTTGAAAAATTATTCGTCATTTAAAGATAGAATTTGACTTTCTACAATGTAAAGAAGCAAGTTAAAGAACAAATAATGTGCAGAACAAGTGGAATTTTAGTTGTGGGAAAGGAATATAAAGGTAAAAAGCTGATCAGCAGATCCAAATGAAGGGCTGTGGGGCTGCAGCCCCCCCCCCTTTAGGACTGCAGCCCCCCCTTTACGATCGGCTGGATCCGCCCATGGTTAATTCATGCTGAATAATATGGAAAAATGGAGGAAGAGTCTATTTCTAAGACGATTAAGTATTTTAAAATGGATTATCTAAGTAGTTCCAGTATTTTCTTCTATTAAGTGTTGATTATTATATACACAACTTCATGACTATCAGTCATCTCCGAGAATCTTATAGAAAAACAGTCGACTCAATACCGTTATCGCTACTGATTCAAGTATATTATGTTCTAATATATTCAAGTATTTTATATTCGAATATAAGTAAATATTCGATATCAGGTCGATTAAGTTAAATTAAGGAACTCGATAAAAAAAATTAAATGCAAACAGTTGCAATGTTTCATTACTGGATCAGTTTTCAATGGGGCTCTCAACGTATTTAAATATCGGGATACTTCATCCTGGAAATCACCTTTACTTATAATCTTTTTTTCATGCAAAAGTCCCATATGATGTTTCCAAAAATCGTACGCTTCTGCACTGGAACCTGGGGATATGTCTGGATATGTCAAGGAAACAGTTATAAGATTACATCACAATGATTTTAAAAATATATTGTATAAAACATAGAACTTCACTTTGAAACCTCTGAAGCGTTTTTTTTTTTTTTTTTTTGTAAAATGTACTCATAAATAAATAAACTAATTAAGACGGATTTATATCCATTTTTTTTTATGTTAAAACGTTTGTTTAACTGTGGTACAGGAATTGTGGATAAATGTAATCTTAAACTGGAATTTTAACAAGAGCATATTTTTCTTCTACTACAAATTATTATTTATCATAGTCCTGTACCTTAAACATTCTGCATATCCTCTTCAACAAAATAAAAAATATTTCGAAACAATTTTCTCATCAGATCCCGAGGTAAGTGTACCTAAAGGTGGAAAAATGCTATTATTCAAGAGAAGCGGTTTCCTGATAAGTTCGATATTTTCCTCTTTATCTTCTAAGTAAATAAAAAACTACACAATTAAATGAATTAATTCATGCTGACATGTGTGGAAAAATGGAGGAAGAGTCTATTTCTAAAATGATTAAGTATTTTAAAATGGATTTTCTAAGTATTTCTAGTACTTTCTTCTATTAAGTGATCATTATTTGAACTATAGAGATTTTTATTTTCTTAAAAGACAAGATGAGTATAAGGAAAAATTGAAATTGTTTTTGGCCTTATTTGGAAACCAAACAGGTAATAATATAAAATAATTGGAAATTTATCCCATTACTGAAATACTTAATTCTGACCAGGCACAGTAAGTTAAATTTCGGTAACAGTGTGTTGCCATGGTGATTAAGTTGTTTATTCGACGTCACTTTATGCTGCTATGGCTGATCGGACTATGCTACATTGGGAGTCCTAAATTTGGTCAAATAGATATAAGGCATGTGTTCTCAAAGTTGTGAAAATAAACTTGAAATTCAGATTTTTATTTTTTTTCTCCCCTTCCTCGCCGGTTAAGCTATACGGGTTACCTGAGTCAGGGGAGATTACCTTCGGGTTCCGAATCAGGAGGATAAAAGTTAAAAAAATGACGCATAAAACAACTGTTGGGACACAATTCATCCTCCAACGATGTATTTCTTTGGTATTTATAGTCTCTTAAAACGTGTAAATTTCTGTCTCAATTAGAAAATAGGTAGTTGCTAAGGCTTAATGATGAAGGATGTGGGCCGAAATTTCTTGATTGAGTTTTATCCAAGTTTTCCTTCTGATCCTGATCCCACTAATTCCATTGCTTTCCATCAACTTCTATAAGCTTCATCGAGTTGAGGAAAAGTAGGAATCAAGCAGCTTGGCTTAACACGTTACGCCAGGCCTGTAATTCATTGGCCCCCATTGGTGGCTGAATATAATGTTTTTCGCACTATCGGACGGGAGTTATTCAATGGCATGATGCATTATTCACAATCCAACAATAATAAAATAAAACATACAATCCTACCTCATTATACATCGTCGTGGAAAGTTTTGTGAAATTAACTTCGTTGGTTTTTCTTTTACAGAAGAAAGTCTATGTAGTCGTTTTATGTTATAGATTAAAAGGAGCTTGTAAATGTACCTGTAACATTTAGAGCAGATTACAGGGCCAAACATTGCCAATTTTTCTGTAGACATATACAAAACACACTTTTCTAAAATATTTCCAAAGGCGCAAGTGAATTTAACTGATCTTTTTATGTGGTCGTAGTACAAGTAAGAATAGAAATTACCCCAGTGATAACTCCGGGGAGCACCCCTTTGAAACCGAGAAAAACGGTTTTTATTGAAAAAAAGTGGTTTATAAATTGCTTATGTACCCTAATAAGCAATCCAAATTCATGTTGCTCATACTTAATATACTAGCCGTTGAATGTAAGTTTTCAGTGAAATCGGTATATTGATAACTTATTTCTAAAAGGAGAAAATCGAGTTTAATGTTGAATTTTTAGTTGTTTTTAAAATACCCTTAACTTCTATGAAATTTGTATTTTCTTTTGGATACTCGGTGGTATGAAAGCCTACCCTCAGACTAAAAAAATAAAAAAGAAAATTCTGAAAAATGTTGATTTCTTCCATGTTTTTTTGCATACTAATGAAAACTATCCATTAACACACAAGAAACCTGGTTTTGGGTAAGCAAAAAGGACACTTATACGGAAGCAATCTTAACGGGAATTGTTTCCTTGATTTTTGAATTTTATTACGAAGGTAGTAAATTTATCTGTACAATTGTGGAAATGGCATATTTATGTCCGCCAAAAAGCAATTATTGACCACTGTGCGGCGTGAATGTATTAAAAAAGAAATGGAGAACAATTCCGAAGATCCAAGTTTCATTCATAAAACAATAAATTTCAAGCTTTAATAAAAATTTTATACAATTTTTATTACTGAATTCAAGCTTTAATAGAAATTATATTTTATAAGATATTAAGTTCTTGAGACTGTATTTTTAAACAGGTTATCAGAAGGGGACCAAATTAGTCTCAACAATAAAGTTTTTTATTTAAAAGACGTTTCGGCTCTTTTGAGCCATCTTCAGTTCTAAAACATTTAACAATACAATTAATAAATAATAAATATTTGTAATACAGTAATTTTGTCATCTGTATTTAATATATACAGACCAGCAAAACAGGTAGACAAAATCATTTGAAGTCACACAGGGCAGATACAACTCTCAACCAATGTTCCCTAACCCCAAGACATCCAAAACACTCAGGGTGAGCAAAGTCCAATTCATTATAGTACACCCTCCAGCAAAGGCCTATTATTTAGAAAAACCCAAAACTATATGATGTACATCAGCTGTATACTTCCAAAACAAAAATTAAAGACCCATGCAATCCATATAAACTTAAGTATTAATTTTTCTTAATATTTCCCCATATTGCATATTGAGACCTTTAGTGTCTGTTTTAAAATTGACAGACTTGTCAATATTTTCTGCAATATACATTGCTTCTAATAGCTTCCTCTTTTTGTTATTGCTTTCTTTATGTAAAATGTGGGCCCCCTCAAAGTAAAATTCGTGCTTGCTTATATGGTGGTGCTGAACTAGTGCTGACTTTTTCCTGTTCTCTTCACTTTTTTTACAATCATTTTTATGCTGATAGAGCCTATCCTTTAGATATTGCCTAGTTTCACCAATATAAGTAGCCGGGCACCTCAAACAATCAATCTTGTAAACCAGACCTGACTGTAGATTTGTATCTATTTTATCTTTCAGATTGGTGTACAAGTTTTGTATTTTGTTTGTTGGTTTGAAGGCCAGGCTAATGTCATCCACATCATAATCTTTGAATGACCTACTAATTGTCTCCGACAGCCCCTTTACATATGTGCATTTAAGGAATTTCTTTATTACTGGTTTTTCACCTTGAACCACATCATTATTAAACTGTGTATTTCCAAAAATTCTATTGTGGTTAATTGCCCAATATTTCTTAATTAATGATTTTGGATAAAAAAAATTTCAGAAATAAATCAAAGATTTTAGTTTTTACCTTTTGCATATATTGTGCATCCGTCAATCTCATTGCCCTGGACATGGTATTGTTTAGTAGATTTATCTTGATATGTCGTGGATGATGAGATAGAAAATTTAAAATCCTGTTACTTGTGGTTTCTTTTTTCGTCCACTGTGTAAGAATTTTCTTTCCTGTCCTGATTACGTTCATGTCCAAAAATCTTATCATTCCTTCTCTTTCTAATTCCACTGTAAATTTTAGTTTATCATGAAAATTATTGAGGGCTTCTAAGAAACGAGCTGCATCCTTCTTATCCACAATACTAAAAAGGTCGTCAATGTATTTCAATAAAATCCTTGGTCTCATCCCTGTACCGAAACGTCTTTTAAATAAAAAACTTTATTGTTGAGACTAATTTGGTCCCCTTCTGATAACCTGTTTAGAAATTATATTATTCATCAAATATACAATCCGCCTGAAGATGCTTATAAAAAGCTACAATTTGTAAAAATAAAGAATCAGATACAGAAATTGGGTATAATCCATTAATGTATGCTGTAGTAAATAATTTTTTGTACGTCTACTAAATTTGATAGGCAACACAAACAAGTTTCATGTGGCATGTTTGTGTTTTCTGAGTTAAATTCCGCTTTAACTTTTTGCGTCCAAAAAAAAGACAATTTATGTGAGATGAAAAAAAAAAATTGTGAATGGAAGATAATACTGGACCATTAGCATCCACCGTGGAAGGAACCATCCTAATAGGTTATTGTTCACCAAATCCAGGGCGCCACGTCCCACGCCCCGACCCGGCTTATACCCAATAAGCAGTGAACGTGGGAGGTTCCTCCTAGCAACGATATTAACTCGCCTCGTCGTTCCTCAACTTCTACATCCTTATTTCCTAACAAACTTGTTTACTTTTTATCCACATCAGTACATAATTAGGTCTATGAACACCCTCGAATAATCGATACTGGATAATTCTACGCATCGTGTAGCAGTTCGTCGAAGGGTCCAGCGTCAAGCCTCCAGTCTTGAGACGTTAAGATACCACTTAAGTAGCAATACTGCTTTCGATACGAAACTTTACCTTAAAGTATTGATTCTCGATAAATCCGGAAGAAAAGTATCGATACTGACCAACGATGTAATTTATTTATCATCTAGATAGATAGATAAACACGCTTATTGGTACAATATACAATGCATAACATATTTTTTTTTCTTAACGTCTGTAGACAATGGCCAGAGATTAGGCCGTCTGTCGAGTTGTCTACGGGTTATTTTCCATTATAAAATAACTAGCATTCCCTGTCGCGGCTTCGCCCGCGAGCCTTTAAAATCAATTCTGTGATGATTATCTTGGTATTGAACTAATATAATCTGTTAACTGATGTTAAGGAGGTTTAGTAGAATCTGAGCTTCCGGTAGGTGGAATGTTGGAGGGGAAAGCTGCCGGCTCGGTAGAAGAGAGGGAGACGCGCAATAGAGAGAGTTCACTAAAACCGCCGTAACAAAAAATGACTACTCGTCGTCAACGCTTCATTTTTTGGCTATAAAACATGGTTTTATAAACGCCCAATACGGGCTTTCGAGTTAAACTCTTCGTATCAAATTCTTTAAAATGAGTCCAAATTAGATATATTTTCTCGAAATTCGAAAATATATGTCCATTAGAGTTAAACGACAATTTCGCCATTTAAACCCCTTAGGGGTAACATTTTTGAAATTACTTTCTTAGTGGTTACCTACATCGCTTTTAAAATCTAAATTCCGAACTTCAAGTTTCTATCAAAAGTAGTTTTTGCTCTGCGTAGATTATGTCAGTCAGGACAAAACCTCTTATATATATGGAGAAGAGATCGAAATAAACACGCACCATCCCCAATCATGGGAATCACAGTGTGCATAATTTGATTACCACTAATATTTAAATAATCAGTAGCCATATTTTATGTGAATGTCTATTTTAATACTATTGTAACGTTAAATCGATATTCAAATAAAAAAACATATGGTTTAAAATCTCAAAAATAGATTTCCATTAGAGTTAGATGACAATTTCGCCATTTAAGCCCCTTAGGGGTTACATTTTTTAAATTCCTTTCTTAATGGTTACCTTCATCGCATTTAAAATCTAAACTCCGAACTTCAAGTTTCTATCACTAGTAGTTTTTGCTCTGCGTTGATTCTGTCAGTCAGGACAAAGCCTCTTATATATATAGAGATAACAAAAGAAAGAAGCTCTTAGAAAATTAAAAATAAAAATAAACTTTAGGAGTAGGGCGTATATCGTAAACACATAAATTGAAAAACACAAAAAAAAAATTACTATTACAAAAAATAAATCTCAGTACGTTAAAAATTGAATTCATTGATTAAGTAGTTCCTGTATCTTCCTGCGCTCTTTATAAAATTAATAAGTGTCTTCCAGTTTTTGCCGTTTAATATTTCTTTGAATTCTAATATATTGAGGGTATGTTTCTTGAAATGTTTTGACCGGAATTCCTTTAAAACAGGGCATACTCCTATGAAATGAAAAGTGTCCTCTTTCGTTTTCATGTTGCGTAGAGAACAGTCATTTCTTTTATTTATCCACGGTTGATAGTTCAGATTTAGCAAGTCTCCCCTAGCCTTAAAAATTAGTTGAATGTCGTTTAGGTTGTTTAATCTAAAGTAAGTATTGCTATTGTAATCTAGGCTGGGATATGTTAGAGGCTCTTTCTATTATATTTTGTCTATGTCGTAGTTTGATGTGGCTGATTAGTTTATTTCTCCATTCGCTCAGCTCTGAATGAATGTTATTCTTATCTAGTGGCAGATTGTAATGATGAGCCAGTTTATTTAAGTGCTGGAACCAGTTACCATTATTTTCAATGAGGTGCTTGGCTAAGACAATAGGAAATCTATCAGGACTCATTTTTAATACTTTTATTACATAGGAGAGATGTGTATTTAATGTTTGGATATACCAGGTGTGTATGTATGAATGTGTATGTGTATCCATATGAAACCGGAATTTTTTCAAATAGCAAATAAGAGTTGATTGTGTAAAAATGATACATACTTTTTTATTCGAAGTACTGTCCTTCGCTATCTATGCATTTTTCCATCATTCAGGCCATTTTTGGATTCCCCGCCAAAATAATGCTTCCTCTTCTGAGTCAAACCAATCACTTAACCAATTTCGTACATTTTCATAAGAAGTGAAGCGCTGCTCAGCTAGTGCGTGTCCCATCGATGCAAATAGGTGATAATCGGATGGGGCCAAATCTGGTGAATAAGCCGCATGCGGAAGAATTTACCAACCAAACACTTGGGTCGTTTCCTTGGTCCGTTTAGCCGAATGTGATGGGGCATTGTCATGGAGCAAGATCACTTTGTGTCTCCTTTCTTGATATTTTGGACTTTCTGGCGCAAATCTTTATTCAAATTTATCATCTGTTGTAGGTAGCGTTCCGTATTAACAGTTTCCCCAGGTTTCAGCAGCTCATAGTAGGTAACGCGATGCGACAGCCGAAATTTCATCAAGATTGGTTAAACGGAGGAGGCACTTTACCTAATCAATGTTGTCTCATTATCACATTTTTTTTTTTTTTTTTTTGTTTACTCAAAAACGACTTTAACGATTTTGACCAGACTCGGTATTTGGTGTATGTATATGCCCGCGATGTGACAGTCAAAATTTCATCAAAATTGATCAATTGGAGAGGGCTCTTTATTTCATAACTTATCTTGCAATTTTTACCTTTTTTTCGAATATCTCAAAAACGGCTTCATTGATTTTGATATAATTCATCATGTTTAATCAAAATCAAGTCTTCTTTAATATCAAGTGAGCTTTATCATAATTAAAATATTCTGAGGGGGCTAAAATAGGGAAGGGGCCTTTTTTGTTTTCCTATAATGTACCTTTGTATTTGTTTACATGGAGAAATTATCTGTCTCTCGTTTCGCTTAAAAATAAGAAAGGGCTAAATATGAATTATGTGGCTCTGAGAAATGGTAATTAAAAAAACGCATCAATTTCTAATCTAAATAAGTTGGTAAGTGAAAGTTGTGTGTTGCGCGCATCGCACCAGATTTTTCTTTATAATATAGTTAGTACTTTATATGAGTACTCATAAGTATCGATACTTTCCTTTCGATACCTTGGTGGTATCGAATATTTGATTTAAGTACTTAAATGAGTATTGGTATCGATACTTTGTTGGTATCGTACGTCTTTAAGCTAAAGTACTGAATAAATTTCGTCGTTCAGGAAGAGTATTCAACGCTGTAATGTTTAGCGCTATCTCTATGCACAGTATTAGGAAAATAGATGCCCTCGTGGGAAGGGAAGTGTTAATCGAATTAACAATTAGCTAACGAACGACGGTTATCCAAGCCTATTACCGCTAATGCTGTTCCTCGCCCGAATGTCCTCCATATTGTTAATAATTTTATTCCCTATATTTAGTTTATTCAACAAGATGAAAACGTTCATTATTTCTTTTATTAATAATAATTATAAAATTTGAAATGTTTCAAACATCGGATGGAAGATGGTTACAACTCATAAAACTGTTTTTTTGGATAATCACATGAGAATTTTCAACTGCATTCTCAATTTTACAATGTAACTACAACAGCGGGAAAATAGTCTTTGATCATAAATAGTTTACCATTAGGGTAGGTAGTACAATATAACTATAATAACAAGGTGGTTAAGGGCGGATTCACACTATCGGTACCGCTCCGGTCTCGCTCCACTCCCGATCCGCTCTCGCCCTACCCCATTCACACTATCGCTCCGCTCCCGGACTGGTCTCACTGGCAAAATATTCTAAAGAAGAATAGAAAGAGGGTAATCGCAATAATGGAAAAGGTCAGGTTGCGCTCCGCTCTCGCTCCTCTCCTGGACCACTCTCGCTCCACTCCCGGTCCACTCTCGCTTCGCTCCCGGTCCACTCTCGCTCTATCCCAGTCACACTATCGCTCCGCTCCCGCTCCGTTCTCCTAAAGTCTTATCATATTCAAATTATATAATTTTACACCGCTCACGATTGAAGCCATTAATAATCGAAGCCGTCTGTATTTGGATTTAATTAATAATTAACGTTCAGTTATTAAAGTATTTATTTATTCATCAATTTTATGGCCAAAAAAAGGTCAACTTTTTGTTTGTAGAAATAGCTGTTAAGTGCACTTTTCTTGTTGAAGAAGATAACATTATCAAAACATATAATAAGAAGAATATATTGAAACACTATGATAATTATTAATTAGAATTATTAATTAATGGTGAAGAAATAATTTAAATTCTTTCCTAATTTATTCGACTACGCTTGAAATGATTAAAAAAAAAAAAAAACTAAAAAGAAAATAAAACATGAAATCTTGTTGTGAAGCGGATTTACCACGAGAAAAATTCATTTCATGTTTGAGATATATTTTGCAATGAATTAATGTAAAAAACAGCGATCGATTTATTTATTGAGTACATACTCATTGCTATTATAAAATAACGTTCAATTTGAAACGAATAAAAATGCAATATATTTTGAAAAATGTCAGATCATTAACAAAAAAATATATTAAAGCAAAAAATAATTAAAATATGAATCAGGAAAAGAAGAGAACACAAACGGTAAATTGCAGCATTTACCGATTTCAAGCGTATTCGAATACATTCGGAAAAAAATTTAAATTATTTCTTCACCGTTAATTAAATTAATTTATAATTATTATTGATAATTATCATATAGTTCTAATATTATTTATTGCAACTCAATTATTATTGCAATATTATTATTGCGCTTTTATTACTTCTTAAAATATGTTTTGATAATATTATCTTCTTCATCAAGAAAAGTACACTTAACAGCTATTTCTACCAACGAAAAGTTGAACTTTTTTTTGGCCGTAAAATTGATGAAAAAATAAATACTTTAATAACTGAAAGTTAATTATTAATTAAAATCCAAACACAGACGGCTTCGCTTATTACTGGCTTCAATCGTGAACGGTGTAAAATTATATAATGTTAACATGATAAGACATTAGGAGAGCGGACCGGGAGCGGAGCTGGAGCGGAGGGATAGAGTGAATGGGGTAGAGCGAGAGCGGAGCGGGAGAAAAACCGATAGTGTGAATAGACCCTAATTCCTGTAAATATTATTGTAGAAAGGTAAGTACGGGGTTGGGGGCTAGTTTCAAAATAAATATAGAAGTCTATTTTAAAGCCCTGAAATAGGGAAAAATCACGAATTAATTTTCTGTTTTACTAATGTCTTGAAAAAACCTTTTTGAGCTGATCAAGAAGTGGAAATAGTGTAGCCAACACAGATTTCCTCGATAGCGAAATATACGATAAGCAAATAGAGGACTCCCCGTAGGCGGACTAAAATTACAGAATAAATATTTATTTATGAATAGTGGAGAGTGAACGATAAATAGTTCGAGAATAACTTTCCAAGGAGGATGTTTGTGTTTTTATTGGCCAGAGCAAACATTCTATGGCCCTTGGTCTTCTTTTTCATCTCATCTTGTTCCATCTCGGATATCCATCTCCAGACCTATATCATCTTTTATCAGTTTCTGTTCAGGCAAGTTAGGTTTTAATAATAAAAACCTTTCGCTTCCCTGATGAAGAAAGTATGGCCGGTGCTCAATGCTCTTAGTTTTATTGGTTAATGTATTAAAAGTTTTATACAATAAAAGAATAAGATGAAAGATATTTAACATAAAGTTTACCTTTGTAATTTAGAGAATAATAGCATAATAAAAAAGGAGAACAAAATAATATGAATGAAAGGAAATAAAGAAAATCCTCTGATATTTAAAGCTTAAACTATAATTTATTAAATACAAATAATTTATTAAACAAGAATGAAACTAAAATGATTAAATGAAAATGAAACACAACTTATAAACTATTATAGACAAAAATTATGTTTTAATCGAATGGCCATTGATGAACTATAGAGTAGAGTAATAAACAAATGATTAATAACTATAATACAAAGATATATATAATAACTGAATTTAGCAATTTGATATAATGTTAAAAGGTAAAGTTCAATGTTGAAAATATTATTTAAATTTGAAGATTAAACACAATGTAATGTTTATACATTATTTAAAAAATAATGATGGAAGTATTTTACTTTAAAGGTCCATCCCGCTGGGAACTTAACCTTCCTCTTCGCTCGTCTTCTAAAATAATGTTTGCAAATGTGCACACTACACAACTGAACACCCTGGGTGAACGAGAATGTAATAAATGTTTTTAAAGAATGTTTTAAGCGTGAGGTGTAATGCGTACTCGCTTGGCGAGAATCAACAACTGACTGACTTGAAGCGTCTTTTGTTTGCCTCAGAGCGTCTTCGACCAATCAAAAACGCCCACGCACATTACACTAAACTAATTCTAATTAAATACTTAATATAGATTGGTATGATATTCAATGTTAAATTTGATTAATACTTTAACGACAATATATTAATTACTTAATTTACAACTTATTAATTATTGAATTTAGAATTAATTTAAAAATGCTGAACCAAAAATTACACTAAAGAATTATATAAAATGACAAATGGGTTCCCTGAACAGTTTCATTTAATCTGATTTTAGATTATGAGCAAGTACTAAATTAAACTTCACTTATCAACCTTCTTTTTTGAAACAACTTTGAGGAGAACAAATATATGAGAGCAGGAGAGAAGTTTTATACAGAATATGCATTGTTAGTTGTGAAGGAGTCGTTCCTTATAATGCTTAATACACTCCCGTTGTTGAAGGCAACGTCGAAACAATGCTTCGAGTCGAAAGATTTCGCGCGACACGGTTCTAAAAGTTTATTATGAACTTGCAGAACTTGAACGAACTTCAAAGTTTACTTTTAAACAACGGGTGCCGAAAATGAGCACTAATGAATTTTCAAGATTACGTGGAGATAGGGAAGCGATCAATGAACCACGGTTGTTATATGAACGTAGTTGTTTACGTAAAAGTAACGGGGTCTTATTTTATTTATTTATATTAAAAAATAAATTAAATTAAATTTAATAAGACACAACTTTCATTTATCGACCTTCTTTTTTGAAAATGGCATACATACTTAACACGTTCGGTGCTGATGTCTTACATTCCCATCTTAACAGCCGATTATGACATGAAAATGTCCGAAAGGCCGAACACCTCAAAGACTCTATTTAGTCGATTTTTAATGAGATTATTGCATTTTAGTGCAGCAAAAGTTGCTAACAGATGAAACTCTGTTGTTTTTTAGAATCGGACTCCCGGGTCCGATACAGGCTATAGTTGTGAAGGAGTAATATAACAAGACTACTGGACGGCATCACACTTCCGCGTCCGATAAGTCTGTAATTATAAATAAAACACTGATATTTACTTCATTTATTTTATATAAATTCATTTCTTTAAAAATATTTTTTTTTTATCATAGAGTAAGTGATTGTAAAGCAGTAAAAGACTACTAAAAATTATTTTAACATTGCAAAAATCATCAATATGGATGGTTATTCAAAATTCCTGCAGTTTAATGCTATTCTCGATAAAGTATGGTGTAAATCCTGTACCGGACCCCGGGGGCATGTCCTGCGCCTGTTATGTCTAGGTCTAATCCTTACCAAGAGATAATGCCCTTAAGAGGCTCATTTAATTCACTTTTCAGTAAAAAATAACACTTTCGTCAGAGCATTCCCATCGGATCCCGACGCCCGATATCGTATGTGGCTCATCCCAGCAGTCGGACCCCCGGGACCGATACCGTCCAATTCAGGATATCCCTAAAATACGCCGCGCACCTAACGTGTTAAGTGCTACCGGAAAGGAAACACTAAACATTCTTTCGCAATGGAAATTTTATTGGAAAGTCGGGTCAGTAATTCATAAAGTGGCTTAACAAGAATGAAATTGGCCCCATTTAGTCATGGAACACCGTGCTTTCCAAGGATTCGTTCGATATTTTTTATAAAAATATTTTTAGGAGATTATATTTTAAATTCTAAGCTTTCCAACTTTATATTATTCTTATATATTACAACTAGCATTTCTCGTCGCGGCTTCGCCCGCGAGCCTTTAAAATCAATTCTGTGACCATTATCTTGGTATTGATCTAATATAATATGTTAACTGATGTTAAGGAGATTTAGTAGAATCTGATCTTCCAGTAGGTGGAATGTTGGAGGGGGAAGCTGCCGGCTTGGTAGAAGAGAGGGAGAGGCGCAATGGAGAGAGTTCACTAAAACCGCCGAAACAAAAAATGACTTACTCGTCGGGAACGCTTCATTTTTCGGCTGTAAAACATGGTTTTCGAAGCCCAATAGGGCCTTTCGAGTTAAACTCGTCGTATCAAATTCTTTATAATGAGTACTAATTAGATATATTTTCTCGAGGTTCGAAAATAGATGTCCGTTAGAGTTAAACGACAATTTCGCCATTTAAACCCCTTAGGGGTTACATTTTTGATATTCCTTTCTTAGTGGTTACCTACATCGCTTTTAAAATCTAAATTCCGAACTTCAAGTTTCTATCATAAGTAGTTTTTGCTCTGCGTTGATTCTGTTAGTCAGGACAAAGCCACTTATATATATGGAGGAGAGATCGAAATAAACAGGCACCATCCCCAATAATGGGAATCACAGTGTGCATAATTTGATTACCACTAATATTTAAATAATCAGTATCCATATTTTATGTGAATGTCTATTTTAATACTATTGTAACGTTAAATCGATATTCAAATAAAAAACATATGGTTTAAAATCTCAACAATAGATATCCGTTAGAGTTAAACGACAATTGCCCCATTTAAGCCCCTTAGGGGTTACATTTTTGAAATTCCTTTCTTATTGGTTACCTACATCGCGTTTAAAATCTAAATTCCGAACTTCAAGTTTCTATGATTAGTAGTTTTTGCTCTGCGTTGATTCTGTCAGTCAGGACAATGCCTCTTATATATATAAAAGATTAATATTACTAAATTTTGAAATTTTTCAAATGACATTCAAAATGGGTCATACTACTATAACTCTCGGGTCATACTATTATAACTCTTATAACCTGTTTGTTTGAAGCAATACAACGCTTATATTGAATTATTTGTCTTTATATCATCTGAAGTTTCGGGCTATCTACCCATCTTCAAAGATCAACAATTTATTTTTGACAATTCACTTAGTTACACATGGTGTGTGTATGTTTTTGTGAACAGACTGGCTCAAAAATTATAAATCGTACGAACCTGATATTGGGTATTTGGTGTATGAATATGCCCGCGATACAACAGTCAAAATTTCATCAAAATTCATCAATTGGAGGGGGCTTCTACTTAATAAATTTTGTATAATTTTCACGTGTTTTTTTTTTTTCTCGAAAACGGCTTTCACGATTTTGATCAAACTGGGTATTTGATGTATATATATTCATCTAAATTGGTCAAACGGAGGGGGCACTTTATTTAGTAAATTATGTCTCATTTTGGGGTGTATTTGTTATTTACTCAAAAACGGGTGTAACGATTAAATTAAAATATTTAATAATTAAATTTTAGTTTAGATTATACCATAATACCATAATAAATTTCTGAAGGCGATATAAAGTGATTTTAGAGGAACAGTGATTGTTCTCGATTTCCCTAAAGGCATAAGAGACAACCTTTACTAGGTCTCTTATCGATTCACCTTCACGATATATTTACAAAAAGCAAATCGCTGTAAAAAAAACTCGACTGTTGATGAAATTAGGTTCTTAAAAAATAAATAAGCACTAATGAATCGAAAAGTACTGAGAACTTTCAATTTTTGCATTACAGATGCAGATAACTTATGGAGTTATACAAATATAAGCATATACATGTGGAAAAGTGTGACGTTTACCGTGATGATATTACCGAAATACGTTGATTTCGTAAGTTCGTAAGTGAAAGTTGTGTGTTGCGCGCATCGCACCAGATTTTTTAAATAAGGAGTATGAATTATAAGGGTTGGATATGGGAGGAATTTGATGAACTTGGTGTAATCCCAAAGCTCTGCAAATAGGTATTATGTTATTGCCATGTAAATGAGCCCTTTTTAGTTGATTGGTAGATAAGTAGTTAGTGCTGTAGTAGAATATAACTACAAACGAATTTTGTCTTTCTATAAAACATGTGTAGAAGATGGGATCTAATATACTACCTTGAGGAATGCACATCAGATGTCTACAGCGAAAAATGATTGGGCCATCGGGTCTTTTATAGAATAGCCACATCAGTTATTTTTCGTCAACTATAGATATCGTTACCAAACATCATATGATAAATTGAAATGTAATTACAAACATAAAAGACGTGAGATTCGAGTTAATTTATCAAGTTTTAAAGATTTATTGTTTGTAATCTCTTCATTTTTAAAGTTCCAAATAATAATCAAATACAGCTGAAATGAAAGCTTTGTAATATTTAGTTTAGCGTTTTTTATGTATTAATTTAACCTATTGCCGTCCAAAGTATTGAGGATGATCTTAAAATATCAACAAAAAAAAAAGAGAGACTTGAACGGAAAAGCGCTGTCTGTGCCCTCGTTTTCTAAAAATTTTTGATTATAGGATTTTACATATATGAACGATTTGTTTCAGAATATTTAAAAAAACAAAAAACAATAAGTATATAGAAAAATAACATAAATATTTTGGAGTCACCTGTGGTATAGTGGTTGCCATGGCAGCATACAATACTAAAGTCGCAGGTTCGCGCCCAGCGGTGGCCCTAGGATTTTTTAATTGTAGTAAAAAATCCTTAGCTATGCCGTCCCTCGGATAGGAAGTAAAATGGAGGTCCCGAGCCTGTACGATGTCAGATACTCGTTAATGACCCCTATCCTAATTATACTTGGATAGGCAAAATTTAGGACCCCCACATTAGCATCGTCCGATTAGCCTTAGTGGCATAAAGTGGCGTTAAACAAACAAACAAACATGTATATTTTTTATTTCGTCTCAAAATTTTGTTGAGATAAAGTAAAAAATAAATGAGAAAACAGTTATTTGTTGTTCCAATAAAATTTGTTGTAAAATTGCCATTTTCTCTGGTAGGTGATGATATGAATATGTAACATGTTTTCTATCATTCCTGACACTTGTTCCATAATTTAAAATCGAACTATACAGATAACTGATAACAAACACCAATGAAATCTTTTCCCTATGTCGGAAACTAGTTTTTTAGATTTAACAAAAGTACAGAGCTAACTATCTAACAGGCTATTCTGAATGGAATAATGGCGACTAGTGTTCTGGGAAGTGGTACGATTTTTGAACGCGAAGCGCTGACTTGGCACCAAAATTTCTAATATATCCATAATCTGGACCCATTCATAGAGACAAGACCGTTTATAACCGGTGGCGGGATGGCCGAGTGAGCAAACGCGTTTAAACATACGCGTTGCCACGGAAAACCGGACATAACTTTGAGGACCAGAAAAATTTTAAGTTCGAAACCCGGAGCCAGGGGAAATTTAATAATACTCGGCCTTAATCCCCCACCCTCTCAACTGGCCCGGGAAACCCCGTATAGCCTAAACGGCGAGGAAGGAGAGGACCAAAAAAAAAAAAAAAAAAGACCGTTTACAACTTTTAATGTTTTGCTAAAGAGGTTTTATTTATGTTGGTCTCAAGTTCGGTTGAAAACAATGCAAACGTGTAAACAGGGCTTAAGAAAAAAAAAGAAGTAAAAAAATATTATGTTGATATAAATGTTAATAATTATAGGATAATAGGAAATTACACATCATTCAACAACGCTGGTAACTCCAGCTGGCACTGAACAAAGATGTGGTGAGTGAAACAACAAAACACAAATGACATTCAAGGAAGTCACTCATCTAGCGCCGTTTTAGCATTCTCCGTAGCCTTCCTCCTTGGACGTGTGTTCCGCTCACATTATGATTCAGAAGGCTCTAGTAAGGCGTTGTATACACGTTTGTAAATAATAATATTAAGTGAGTAAACTACAGCAATACTTTTCTATTCAACCATCGACCGAACCTAATTGGGCTCACCCATCCTTTATGCAAGTGGGTACTCTTAAATTAATTGGTTGATTGTGATTATTGTTGACATCTCCCCAAATGCAATCGCCGACCAAGAAACAGTACCTCCCATCTGAGGATCCAGATGGAATTAAGATATTTTCAAAGGAATCAAAACATTCTATTGTGATTCATACTGTTACACTTAGGGCGGATTCACACTATCGCTCCTCTCCCGCTCCACTCCCGGTCCGCTCAAATATTCTAAAGAGAAATAGACAGAGAATTCCACTATCAGTACCGCTCCGGTCTCGCTCCACTCCCGGTCCGCTCACACTCTACCCCATTCACACTAGCGCTCTGCTCCCGCTCCGGTCTCACTGGCGAAATATTCTAAAGAGGAATAGAGAGAGGTTAATCACAATATTGGCACAGGCCCGGCCTCGCTCCGCTCCCGCTCCACTCTCGCTCCACTCCCGCTCCACTCTCCTAAAGTCTTTTCATATTCACATTATATAATTTTACACCGTTCACGATTGAAGCCATTAATAATCAAACCGTCTGTATTTGGATTTTAATTAATAATTAACTTTCAGTTATTAAAGTATTTATTTATTCATCAATTTTACGGCAAAAAAAAAGTTCAACTTTAAAAAAAAAAAAAAATATATATATATATATATATATATATATATATATATATATATATATATATGTAATTATAAATTAATTTAAGTAATGGTGAAGAAATAATTTAATTTTTTTCCCGAATGTATTCGAATACGCTTGAAATGATAAAAAAAATCACCAACAATACGCGCGGTTTTTCGACGTGAAAAATTCATGTTATGTTTGAGATATATTTTGCTATGAATTAATGTACTCGTAAAACATGGTCACCGATTTATTTACTGAATACATACTCATTGCTATTTTAAATAACGTTTAATTTGAAACGAATAAAAATGCAGTATATTATGAAAATGTCAGATCATTAACAAAAAAATATATTAAAGGAAAAAATAATTAAAATATTAATCAGGAAAAGAAGAGAACACAATCGGTAAATTTGTAGCATTTACCGATTTCAGCTAGAAATTTTCAAGCGTATTCGAATACATTCCGAAAAAAATTTAAATTATTTCTTCACCATTAATTAAATTAATTTATAATTATTATTAATAATTATCATTGTGTTGCAATATATTCTTTTTATTATATTTTTTAATAATATCTTCTTCGTCAAGAAAAGTACACTTACAAGCTATTTCTACAAACGAAAAATTGATTTTTTTTTTTGGCCGTAAAATTGAAGAATAAATGAATACTTAAATAACTGAAAGTTAATCATTAATTAAAATCTAAATACAGACAACTTCGATTATTAATGGCTTTAATAGCTTAAACCTTTCAAAAGTGAACGGTGTAAAATTATATAGTGTGAATATGGTAAGACATTAGGAGAGCGGACCGGGAGTGGAGCGGGAGCGGAGCGAGAGTGGAGCGGGCGCCCTTCTACCTGGCTACACTGCGGGGAACCAGACATATAAACTCTCTCAGAGTGTGTGTTGATTATGTGTGTGGGATACTGTGACTTGCTAAAAAAACTGCATATAAAGACTTATATTTTCAAGTGGTTTATTTTTTTTTTCAACAGAAGTTTCTTTATTTTCTTTATTCGTTTTGTTATTTTTATCTGAATACAGTGTTTTTTTATTTTATCAATCGTTTTTATTATTTTCATCCCGTACTGTTACAAATACAACTAATCAAATATTTATAATGCCACGTAAAGAGCCAGTAATCTAATTTGAATGATCGCCATTTTGCCTCACTTTGTGAGTTACCAGCAGTCACTCTGTACCCATCATAAAACAAACTGTAAGCACATTGCGTTTTCCTAGAACACAATCGGATAACATTTTCTTGGAAAACTACGGTTTTTGTGTTAAGTTTGAGATTTCAATGCAGATAACTTCATAAAATTTCATATACGAGTATATTCTAGCGGTCAAAAGACCGCTCAGGGTAGACATTATTATCAGGAAAAACGAAAGACGCCACCATGTGTTTACTTAGTATCAAATTAAGGCTAGGGTTAATATTTAATAGGAATTATTCGCAAGGGCCAATTAGTTTTATTTTATTCTTAATTTTAGAACTAGGTAAATGTTTGGACATTTTACCAGATGAAACTTTTCACAGTTTGATAATCACGCCGTGTTTTCGTAAACCAACGGTTAGTTCGGATTTGGAATATAAAAAGATGCTGTGAGACGACCTGAAACTAAACATTAGCGACCTGCGTCATCGCGAGACTGGAACTATATCCATCGGAAATATGAAAGAGGCACTGGAGGGCGGTGACCTGGACGGCAAAGAGATTATATTAGCATTCTGCAGTGCTCACATATCGCTGCTTGATCCAATCGTTCCCGAATTAATAGTCAAAGAGAAGAATGGGAATAGGAAAACTGAATTAATAAGACAATTGATAGTTATGAATTGGAATGCATCTTTACTTCACAGTTTTAGGAAGTTATAAAGATCTTTTTTTGCGTTATTTATTACTCCGAATATTCGAAAATAATTCATAATCATAAGATGGTAATTATTTTTATTGGAAGAAGATTGGTTGACCGTAAATATTAATTGTTGAGAAAATGATGGGGGATGCGGTCACACGAATATATGCGGTTGTCCGGAAAATAATGCAGGTTTTCAAGTTTTCTTTTAAAACATTCTATATATCGTAATCTGTTTACTTTTAGGGGATTATTTATTTGTACGAGTGTCAACAGTTGCTAATCCTCTTCTAAACGACAATGTTTGTTTATCTCTATAGGATCTCGCTACTTGGAAATAATCCAGTCTTTCCTACGATGTCACGTCGTGAATTTCGTACGATTTTCTTTTACGAGTTTAAACTCGGCCGCAGTGGAGCCCAGACGGCTAGAAACATCAACCAAGTGTGGGGCGAGGGAATTGTTACTGAGTGCACTGTTGAAAGGTGGTTTAAAAATTTTCGAGAGGGAGACTTCAGCCTCGAAGATAATGAAGGTCGTGGAAGGCCTTCCTCTCTTGATGACGATATTCTCCGATCATCGGTGGAAGAAAACCACTGAATAACTGTACGAGAACTTGCGGAAAAACTTCAAGTAAGCAAATCGACCGTCGATGACCACCTCAAGGCGATTGGAAAAGTAGCAATCGTTGCATTGCTATTTGGTCGTCATCATAACGGACGAAATGATAGAACTGTTAACAGTTTTTAATTTTAGTTTGTACTTCCGAGGAAAATAATCTACAAGATGCAAAACGTTTCATTACGATTGGTCCATCCATAGCGGAGTAATCGGTAAACATAAAAAAAAAAAAAAAAAAAAAAAAAAAAAAAAAAAAAAAAAAAAAAAAAAAAAAAAAACAGTGCGTACGTATCGAATTGAGTAAATTTCTCTTTTTTCGAGGTCGGTTAATAATGAAAAATTGGAATATAATAGCTTTGTTCCGACAAGCGTTTTAAAAACGTTGCCAGCTTGGTTACTTTTACAAACAGTGATCCATAAAACAAATGGGAAAACCAACTAATCAAAAGATTGGATATAATTAAAAATAATTAAATATTAATTAAATTAAATTAATCCAATCTTAAATTGTGGCTCACCACCAATTTTAAATTATTTTTAAATAATTTATTTTTTGAAGAGAAAAGATTTGGCTCCGCCGGGAGTCGAACCCGGGTCTCCTGCGTTACATGCGAGGATGCTAACCGCTACACCACAGAGCTCGGCTCAAGGCAGAGCAAATCCTACCGCTACTACTCACAAAACTTGTGAGATAGGGGGAGTAGGTATCAGTGAAGAGGAGGATTTGCTCTGCCTTGAGCCGAGCTCTGTGGTGTAGCGGTTAGCATCCTCGCATGTAACGCAGGAGACCCGGGTTCGACTCCCGGCGGAGCCAAATCTTTTCTCTTCAAAAAATAAATTATTTATAATTAAATTAAAGTTTTTTTATAGGAAATGGTTAGAGGGATGGGGTTAAAAAAGATAACCTTTGTCAGCCAAAGTAAACTAAATAGGTACCAAACTCTATATTTTGAGTAACCTGATGTTAATTTTTGAGTTTTGTACATAAAATATGTTTACTTCTAAGACTTTTGAACTACAACATATTTTATTTTGCCTATATTATTCTCATACAAAGTACGAGGATTAAAAAAATAACAACAAATAATTTTTTTTTAAATTCATTGAACTTGTTTGGCGCTTAGTTCACTTTGGCATTACACCGACCATATTAAGTCTCAGACCGTGAATTACTGTGATTCGGAGGCGATCTATGAAGGACTTACTTTAAAGCAGAATTATTTATAGCTTCTGGAAATCATAAACTTCGATGTGGCATAGGAAATCGATGGCACACTAATGGAACACCTAAAGATGGAAACATTGGTCGTGGTAAACTTCTTGGCCAAAAAAAAAAAAAATTACTCCTCTTGCGTAAAATTACACGGAGGTGAAGAGTTAGGTTATTAAATCTTCGAACAAATGACTAAAGAAAAAGCATTATTTTCCGATCTATGCCTGATGTAGCTTTGCTTAACAGGTAAGATATTACTTACATAAACGACAGCTATTTCTTTCAAAACGAGGAAAATTTACATTTGATGATGTAAAGAAATATAAAAAAAAAGTCGTATTTAGATACTTTTCTTTTGGTAAATTAAAGAATTAATAACGGATGGTAAAGTTTTTTAAATGTTTTTTTTTCCTGGCTATTACATTGTGATTTATATTCGCTTTAACGGAGTTAGCTAAGTTGCCCCTTTTCCAAGGTAACGTTGAAACAAATAAATCCCTTAGCAAATAAGTTATTTTAAATAATTTAAAAACAAGGTGGTTACCCACAATAATGATTAAATTAATATAGAATAAAGTATTTATTTTTTTAAACCTATAAATGTTCATTTTTTTTTTCGTCACTTTATGCTACTAAAAGGCTAATCGTAAGTGGGAGTCCTAAAATTTGACTATGTAGGCTTAGTTAGGTTTTGTATCATTAACGAGTACCTGATATCGCACAGGCTCGGGACCTCCATTTTAAATCCGATCTCAACGACAGCCTAGCCAAAGATTTTTTACTCCCTTAAATAATCCTTGCCCCACTTCCGGGGATGCGTACTTTCGACCTTTAGTATTGTAAGCTGCTATGCTAGCCACCACACGGAAGGTGACCCCTTATATGTGTTTGCTTTAGAGTAGTTTTTAAGAGATAAAAACTAATGTATTGTGGAGGTTTAAGAACGGTTTTGGGAAAAAAAAAGAAAAAAAAAAGGCGAAGTTGTCCTAGTTTAATACGGTACCTAATTTGCATGTGGCTTTCCTAATTCTCATAATGCTAATTCTACCATAACCGGAAGCATCAGAAAGAAGCTTTTCAAAACTGATGTTTATAAAAACCCATGACCCAAGAGAGATTGGTTTGACCGGAAACCATTATCATTGAACAAGAGCTGGTACAAATAAAATAATTTAATAGTTGTTCCATTTTGGAAACAAAAAAAAATGTAAAGTTTGTTTTAATCATCCTCAGAAAATTATAATACTTTGAATCATTATTTAGCGATAATAACCAAAGTCATAATATGATTTGTCGTGTTTTAAATTTCCTGTATTTATTTGTCAGATTTACTCTAGAATGGGGGAGGGGGATAGCAATTACCTCTGCTAGGGCACCAAAAACTCGTGAGTTGACCCTGGCTATTGCGAAAGTACCCACTTTTATTTAATGGCTGACCCACAGAATAAATTTTGACCTTGTACCATCCCACTCTATATAGAGTAGGTTAGTAATATTGAGAGCAAACATTTCATCCTGCTTCTATCAGCACATAAGTCAGAAATTGTCTTTTTTATACAAGTTGAGAAATTTGTTTTTCATCATCCTGCATCAAAAACATGTGTTTTCAATACTCGGTTTGAGTCCGTACAGGTGTGTTTACACGCTCAAACTGGCTTGCGCAAGATTCCTCGCTACTACACCAACCTTCGAAATGTGATAAACTTTTTTGTTTTTAAAATTTGGTACTTTGCGGCGGCATAGGATATTTGAAAATAGGCCGGCTGATTTTGTTTAAATATTAAACTTGGTTTTTCTTTCTTGAAAAGTACCAATTTTCACTGGTTTGACTTAGAAGTGGCGGTACAGTTGATTAAAATATATTTCCAAAACTCTAAATTATTTCTAAAACCTTAATTTTTTTCAAGACTAATTCTATTGTAGTATCCCAAAATTTTGATCGAATATTGAGCCGAAAACAATGACCGTTAGATAGTCTTCAAAGGTTCTCGACGTACAAATCATTTAACATCTCATTCAGCCCCATAATTCATCTTATCTAATAGGCCAAACCTTTTGTGTTCAGTCTTATTAGCGGCGAAATCATCATATACTAGGGATTTGAACATTCGAACTTTAGTTTTAAATGAAGTCTAATTACTCTTTATCAAGCGACAAATGTACAGTATTACCTGACAGGTTTCATTTTTACTTTCACTTACCTATTTTTTTTTGTTTTGTTTTTGTTCGGTACCCCTTCCTGACCATCTGAGGCATACAGGGGGGTGGGGGTTACTCTAGAGGTGTAACCAACCTATTCTAACCATGGTGGGTAGGTCGAGATTTATTCCGTGGGTCCTCTACGAAATAAAAGTCAACCATCCCAAGGCGAAAGAAGTAAATAAACGGAAATATTTCATTCAAACCATTTACACAAACTGGCTTGCGCAAGCCAGTTTGTGCTTTTGGTTTGAGCGTGTAAACGGAAATATTTCATTCAAACCAAAAGCAGTACTTTTCGGGCATAGGCCTGAATAGTATATTTCGTACCAAGGGCCGAAAGTGGGCGTTTGCCGGCCCGAGATATTTTTTGATTGAGACGTAGTCGAGGTTATGAAAAGTTCGAGGGCCTGCAAAAGCACTTTGGCCCGAGGCACGAACGCTATTTTTCACCATACTACAATAAATATTAATACGATATAACATTAATCAAAAACAAGATTTTCTTTTGGTTAAGTGTACCTCTTTGTTAGAAGGTTATCTTGTGGTTATGGGGACATGATGAATGATTAATGTATGGATTGTTTTACGTTATGTTATTATGTAAGTTTATAAAGAGAGATGAACATATGTGTGTTTCATTTAATACAACTGATATATTTCAAAATGCTAAAAAAAGTTAGTTCGTTTATTTTTGATTTATAGAAATGTTAAAAGTACAATTTTGGTTGTTTGAAAACATAATACCCTTTGAAGATTCTATTACTTGTTTTTTGTTTGACACATTCACACTTTTATGAAATGTATATAATGAAATTAATGATTAAAACAATAAACAGCTGATTGTGCGGCCCTAGGGCGAAATATTCATTTTCGGTCCTAGGGCGGCGAAGTGTAGCTTTCGGACCGCAAATTAGGTGTGTAAAACAGGTGATTACATCGTAGTATGGTGAAAAAATCTTTTTGGCGTGCTAACCTTACCTGTATATTAATAAACATATGTTTAAAAGACGTTACTTGTAGCTGTACTGTGATTCATTCTGATATAAGTAGCGTGTTTGAAGTGCAAAATAACATGAATATACCATACCATACCAGAAGTTGGTTTAGAAGAAGCCCAAGAAGCTTTAAACGTACTACTCCCGCGCTTCATATGAAAGCGTGTAGCAGTGTTGCCCATGTATGTCGATGTAGCAGTGTTGCCCATGTATATAAATTTTTTTATTTTATAGATTACTTTTTTTTAAAAGTTCTTTATATTTAATAACATTCTATTTATAAAATATTATTAATTATGTTATTAGAAAATATCAAGTAAACATTGTGTAAATATTTTTTTTTTAATTTGTGCAACCATATGGCAACACTGTCAATGATCTTTTAAATTAGAAAAATCATCTGTTTTAATTAGTTTGCGTTAAAAAATACCTGTGGAAACATATGAAAATCGTAAAACTTATGTGGAATAAATAAAATAGTAATCAATTTATATTATAAAGCAAAGTGCACAATGTGCGTGCCGAAAAGGCTCAGAAACGACTCCACATACGATTAAGAGATTTATGTCAGCGTGTAACTGTATGTCCCCTAATGGAGAAGAAGGTTTCCGTTTTTCTCTTAAGGGTGTGAAAATGAAGAGAAAAGGACTGGAATTTTAAGCCTCTCGCAACATGTAATTAGCCTACCTGAGAATGACATACGAGTTTATGAATGAAAAATTTAGTTTGAGCTGCAGACCACTAGGAAGCGCTGGGGTGTGTTTCACTCAATGTTATTGTTCATTCATTCCGTTATATTTGTAAAGGTTATATATTTTGTCAGCTGTTCTTTTTAAATTACTTAAAAATCAAGCGAAAATAATTAGTTTCACCTTTTCTTTTAAAATAAAATAATGATTTTACATATCTGCAATCAATTAGAAAACCGACTGGATACTTTACAAAATTAATTTTCTCATAAGAAGATTAATTGATAAACACATTACATTTAATCAATATCTAACATATACTTAAGTAAATTTAATGCAATATGAGTGAGCGAATAAAAACAGACATAAAACAAAAAAGAAGAGCTGAATAGACTGATTATAAACCGAAAATAACAAGTTTGAAGTGTTCTTATTGTATGTAGTTATGAAAAATGGTTTTATTACTATGTATGATGAGCATTCCAGTTGACAAAATGATGAATTGACTCCAATAATACATTTTTTTCAATAAGCTTTTATCACCGCTCATAGTTCAGGATAAAAAGAAATATGATGAAAAAATTGTGCCATCATGATATTTTGTTTTTCACTTAGTAACAGCAGTAAGATCGGAGAAGTGCAGAGTTCGGCCAAATTAGGGTGGGGGGGGGGTATTATATTAAGGGAGGTTGAACTGGAAGAAAGGTCTTACAAAAAAAACTTCTATGAATCTTCGGTATTTTCTAAACTTCTGGATCTAATGGGACCATCACAGTAGTCGGCGCTTAAGTTGTACTCCAGATATAGTTTTCTTAACTAATTATCTAATAACTTATTATCTGCGACTGCTTGGAATGGGCTTATAGGATTCATAATCACAAAAACCATCAAAAATGATGCATGACTTGACAAAGTTGCAGCAAAATGAATTGTTCATCCACCATTTTCAACACCCTATAAAGTATGTATATAGGGTTCCTTATTTGGGCGGACACTGCAGATCTCGAATCTTAATATTGATATAATTTTAAAATTTTCAAGAAAGTGCTAATTTTGTTCTATATTTCCTTTAATTTTAAAGTTTTTCTGTTATGAAAACTGCCACACAACTACCGGAGAGAAGCCGGGCACCCTAGCTAGTTTCCAATAAATGTGTTGTTCCTTGGTGTACTAAGAATTTATTGATTGGTGCAATTAGAAGTACCAAAACTGGTGACCCCGACGTGATCTGAGTAAATAATTTAATTATTATTTTATTTAATCGTGAGCACGATGCCTAATGAAGATAAATATTTGGGAGAACAAGGGAAAGAATCTTCATAAGACCAAGGAGCAGTGGGAATGGTAAATCCTAATCCAGTAAGTTTTGTTGATAGGGTCAACATAAAAATTCCACCTTTTTGGATTGAAAAACCAGAGATATGGTTTTACCAAGTTGAAGCCCAGTTTAGTATCAACGGTATAGTTAGGGAAGAAACAAAATTTATATACATGGGCAACACTGCTACATCGACATACATGGGCAACACTGCTACAACCGAATACAACAGATTTCGTTAATGGTTAGAAAGAAGAAATGTTCGGGTTTTTTTCGGTATTCCAAAAGGCAATGCCAAACAAAGGTTTTAAAATAATGAATAATCAGAATTGTACTATAAATATTAATGTAAATATATAAGTACTTTTCTTCTATTATAGATCAATAAACAGACTTTTTTAAAAAGTGTCAATTTAATTTCTCATTTTGTATCTCTAAGATATTAATGAGAGGTAAAAGTGTTTTAATGTACTCAAGTATGAGCAGTATGATGAAAAGTATTGTTCATAACACGTTTTTTCTACCAAAAGTGTGTTTTCAGTGCTTGGTCTGATTTCCGCGCTGGGCTACGCTATTGGTTACAAAAGGATGGAATGATTACAGAATTAAATTTTTTTGTATCAGGTAATAATTGAAATGGATATATATGTACATAAATTCTACATTTAGGGATTTTTTTTAAATTAATGTATTTCATTAATGATAAAGGCATTGTATTAAGATATAAAAATATGGAAGGTAATTTAAAAATTGTTTATGTAATGTGTAAATTTTTTATATTTAAATATCCACACTTCAAAAGTATGAAATCAAAAAATTATTGGTATAGGTAAAAAAATTATTCATATTTTTTTTGTATTTTTTTTTTAGTCAACCATCAACTATCGCTACTCTCTCGCCACTTGCTATTTAACTTCATTTTGAAAATTGTAATTGTATATTACTCTTAGAGTTCCTATATTTTTATAAATGTTATAAGAGTACTTTAAATAATATAAATAAATAAAATAAAATACTTTTATTTGGAATCAGAAATAAAAAACAAAAAAATGTTTCATTTTTATTAAGTTTTTTCTGAACAAATAAATCCCTTAGCCAATAAAGTATTTTTTTTAACCTATAAATTTTTTTTTTTTTTTTTATCATCACTTTATGCCACTAAGGCTAATCGCACAAGGCTACAGTGGGAGTTCTAAAAGAGTAAAATAATAATAAAATGTGTATGAAGGACTTAGGAATGAATCTATTGATAGTGGAAACATTAATTACAACACCCCAAACAATGAGAAGCTAACCAAAGGTAAGATATTTCCTGTACTGGAAGCAAAGAAAGTTCAAATTCCATAGTATCTTTAGGAAATTTAAAAATATCATTTAGAAAACAAACCTGTACTGAAGATACTGAGGATTTATCATCTAAAGTCTTGATAAGTTGTTGCTAAGTATCGGCTATTTATGATTTTCTCTTGAGAACACTGAATAAAAAATTATTTAAAAAATATAGGAGTTACATCGATATGGATGGCTCTTTAACTCTAAAACAAGTATAAGATTCATTTATATGTTGAACATCTTAAAGACTTGAAACAACAAAATGCTATAAAACATAACAACTTTTTTTGTTTTGTTTTTTAAATTACTGGTTATATAATTTTTAAATTATTTAATTAGAAGATAAAAGATTCGACCTAGATGCAGAGGACCTGGGTTCGATTCCCGGCCATGGTCGAATCTTTTATCTTCTAATTAAATAGTTTAAAAATTATAAATTAATTATCCAATGATAACTAATTACTACATAATATATTGCTTATATACTTTTCATCTATATATTGGAAACAAGCAAAAATCAAAATTACTTACACAAATAAACATCTTGGAGAAACTTATATTTTTTTATACTGTAATGCTTACCTATGAGTGCCTCTGAATTAATCCTTATCTGCCCAAAGGTGGATTGAAGAAGCATCATTACAAAAATTAGGATTCCTGAAAGTCGATGATTTTCAAATTTATCAGACATATTTTTGACCTTTATCAACATATTTTGGAAGAAGACTAACACAATCCAAAAAACTAAAAAATTTATTTTTATAAAAGCATCTGCTGTGATCATATTGCTATCTCTCACTCTTAGGAAGATCGCCTATAATACTCGCAAGCATTAAATACTGGATTTTTTTAAAAGAAAGATAATATAATTTGAAGTCGTTTAAGTAAAAAAAATAAAAATTTATTTTCAATCAAGGGATGTAAATATTAGTAAACTTCTAAAATTCATATAATTTCTACCATTAATAATAATAATTTTGACTAGAAATTTATTTGTCAAACAAGGCTTCGATACAATTGCTAGGCATAAATTAACAATATTTTGTGAGCCATAATTCAGAAAAGGATACCACTCATGAAAAAGTATAGGGAATGATGAGCCTACTGGGACTATCACCAAGCTGAAGCAATCCAGACATTCTTTGAGAAAGAAATAGTTTGTATTATCAAAAATAAAACAATAACCTCATATAATTTTATTATAATATTAGCAAGTTCGATTTAAAAATAATAATGAATAGTTACTAAACTTCAATTTAAATTAAATCTATTATCTTGACAGACTGCTTTAATTTATTTGTAATAATGAAACAATGGTATCCTATTACAGTCTCAAGCAATATATATGTTTTCACATTCCTTTAATTTGGTGGACGTTTCGGACTGTCGTGTCCATATTCATCACCTGCAAAGTGTACAATTAATTTTAGTATTTTTCTTATACAGTTATAAACAATAAAAATTAAAGTACCGTTATAAATACAAAGGTAGAGTTAAAATAGGTATGAACATGACATATAGGTATAAAGTGTCAATTTTAAAGGGCTACTTAAATAAATACATAAGAATCAATAAATAACAATAGAACAAAAATAAAAATAAAATAATAATAAAATGACAACAATGCTCACCAACCTTCTCGTTTTGGATATTAAAAAATTAATATTCTAATAGAATTTGTCATTATTGCATGTTAATGGATGTTTGACCTGTGGGGAGTCTGCTATCTTTTTAATCCTGGTGCTGCTATATCCTATTTATTATTGCATAATAGTGTTTGCTTACTATTTCTGAGTCCTCTTTATAGTTAACCAGTTTAATTTCATTATTTTTTATATAAATGGATTCAATAATGTTTCTTTTAATGGTATTGCTTTCCCTATGTAGAATCTGTGCATTTTCGAAGTTGATTTTGTGTTTATTGTTTTTTGAGTGTAGAGAAAGGGCTGTATTGGATTTGGAGGATTCTTTGATGTTATTTTTATGGTTGTAAATTCTTGTTTTTAGATTAGTTGAAGTATTGCCTATATATGATTTATTACAATCATTACATGGAATTCTGTAAATTAGATCTTTTTGATCAGTTGTTGGAATTTTATTTTTTGTTTTGGTTGTAATATTTTTGATTTTATTGATGGGTTTGAAGGATATTAAGTTGTCTGTTATGTCGTATTCTATTAGTGTTTATTTAATGAGTTGTGATAATTTATTAATGTATATTAGAGAGCTGTGTTTGATGTAGGGTTTACTATTTTGATTAATTGGCGGTGCTTCCTTGGTTATATCTGTAATATCTGTGTTAGAATTTTTATTATTGAGAGGTTCGAAGAATTTATCTATTGTTTTTTGGGTCGGGTTAAATTTTTGTTCTATTGTTATTTATTGATTTTATGTATTTATTTAAGTAACCCTTTAAAATTGACACTTGACATACCTATGTGTCATGTTCATAGCTATTTTAACTCTGTCTTTGTATTTATAATGGTACTTTAATTTTTATTGTTTATAACTGTATAAGAAAAATACTAAAGTTAATTGTACTCTATGCAGGTGATGAATATGGACACGACAGCCCGAAACGTCTACCAAATTAAAGGAATGTGAAAACATATATATTGCATGAGACTGTAATAGGATACCATTGTTTCATTATTAAATCTATTTTTTATAAACTTTATGCACCTCATCGACAAGATTATTCACGAATGAAAAAGGTTATTACCCAGCAGGCATCTCATATAAGCAATATTCCATTAAGAGCAACAATGTTGAACTGCTACAGAGATTTTAATGGAACTTTTTATTGACATCCTGCTTCTTGCAATATTTGAGACATGAATTTTTTATTGATACTATAGTTTTGTTTATTACTCACTAATCCTTAGAAATTTGGTAAGAGGTAAGAGAGGTGTATACAATTTTTTATACTTTTATGTTCACTATAAACTCAATCAAATCCAACCGAATCATTGTCTAATATACTGATACAAAAATAAAAATCTTGTTTTTTATTTTTTGTTTTTTTTCCTACAATGATATTGAATTCAATATATAATTTAAGATTATAGAACTCAACTGACATATGTAAATTGAATTATTATCATCTGACAGTGGAAATATGAAACATATGGAAATTTTAATTTTATCAGTGTTATCAATTGTGTTTTCTTCAGTCGTAAGTTATATAATGAAGGTGATAAATAAATGAGGTAGCAAGATTGCCTCAGAAGTCAATGTTAGGTGCCATCACTTCCTCACTACCGTCATTTCTCTTGAGGTTTTTTATAATAAATGAAGAGTCAGTGCTTGCGTTCTGTTGCCTCTTCCACGGGGACATTACTAGGCTCCCGACGGTCCTCTTTATCTTCACTGTTGGTATGTCCTTATTTCATCTTCGTAATATTATGTTATAAGTAGTTTATACAGTTGTTTGTTAGAAACATATTTTTGTTTTCCAACTACATACAGTAGGAAAAAAAAGTATTTGTACACCTACCTTTTTTAGGTTGTACTGGAAACTTTGGGTTCATTTTAATTTTGGTATGTGATGAATAAATGAATGAATGAATGATACAACCCATACAAATAGAGTTGGCTATATACACATGTTCATGTAGTAATTATAAATCAAAAATTAAACAATTGGAATTAGAGTATTCAAAGATATATACAATAACATTTAAGCCTTTAAGAGCTTATAGTTTTTAGTTTTAGGAGGTCTGCCTCCATCTTGAACAAATTAAATTTAAATATACTTTAAGTCGAAAATAAAAACAGGAAAATAACGTATAAATAAATATTAATTAATAGATAAAACTTATTAACATATAAATACCTACATCTTAATAGAAAAACAATAGATATACTAACGAATAAGGAAAAAATAAAATAAAAAATAATAATAATAATATCAACATCAATCAAATATCAATTACTGGATAGATGATAGTTGACCGGATATAGAATTAGGTTGAAAATAGTCCGGGGAGGCAGTCAATAAAATACAAAATAGTATAAAACTATTTTATTGTTGCCGACGTTTCGACCCAACTATGCAGGTCTTCGTCGGGGCTAAATAAACAAGACACAGACAACAATATGAGTAATTAGGACAAAGAATATGAACTGGCTAGATAAAATATAAAAAATATGAAAAAACAAAGAATATGAACTGACTATATAATATATAAATGACTGTAAACTTAAGGTTAAGCATATAATTTATATACACATGGTATAATATGGCTATTGACACTGATACTGTTAACACTGATGCTGTTGATACTGATAGTATAGGTGGTGTGATAAGATGGGGTAAGGTACATAATAGTGGATATGTTATGAGAATGGTGTACTATGGGTAGATACGGCAAAATGGGGCAATATTTGAAGAGGGATTAATATATGATGGATTATAATTATAGTAAATAAAGGAGCTTACCTGATGACAGGGATGGATGTCACGGCCAGAGTGAGGGTCGAAGTAAGGTACCCATTTGTCGGAGTGGGAGAATTTCAGAAAAAAAAAGGGTTCTGGAAGGCGGATTAGGATTTGTTTACATACGCTAACTTTACACAAATAAATAACATTAGTTACAAGAGTAAATAATGGTATTTTAAGCAGTATAACAAAATTGAGGAAACTTATAACTAGCTGACTATATATGTATGTAATTAATATTATGTGAAAAACATTAAAATAGGATTAAACAAAAATAAAATTAAAAAATTACAGTACTGTTGATATAAATAGGCTGTTTCTGTATTCGATAGGAACATATTAATTATCTATGTGGCCTTAAGTGTTAGAAGTTGTACAATTGTGGAACTTGACATTTTTTTATAGGTTCAGTACAAATAATGATTGTTATTTCATATAATAATTTGTTCATTCTATTAAATGAATAGTAGTAGATGTGTTCTATTACATGAATTGATCTGGTTCTATTACATAAAATAGGTATATAATATGAATAGGCGGATATGTTAAGTGAGGAGCTAGAAATATCAGTTACATGTGAATGGTTGTCCTAAGTATTTATATTAGTACATTTATTCGTTTATAATAAATGATCTTATTTTTAGACTGCCCAATGTGTAATGATAGATATCGTTTAATTTTTGTATTGTATCTATTGTAAATAAATTTCCTAAAATAGAATTATTTTCATGATTAATATATTTAACTATGAAATGTTTTCTCAGTTCATTGTACAATGGGCACTCTATCAAGAAATGGAATAAGTTTTCCTGTTTTTGAAGATTACATATTGTACAATTTCCTTCCCCTTCTCATTTATGGGGTATTCCATTATAGTAAAATACAGGTTGTGTTAAATTGGCAATTCTAAGCTGACTTACTGATCTTTGTTTTTTTATATTAGTTCTAAAGTTTGGATATTGTTCTCCCTGATCAAAGCTAATAATATTTCTGTATTCTGAGTTATATTTCAAATTTATGTCGTTACAGAAAAAGTGGTTCTCACATCTATTTATTATTTATTATTACATCTATTATTCATTAGTTTTTTTTTTTAGTTGTGAATACCAGTTATTTATCATGTTGTTATGGTCCAGATCCTAATTTAATTTTGGTATGTAAATTATGACAGATAAAAATAAAAAATATACCTAGTAATATTATAATATTATTTTAAAAAATATATAGAAAATTGCTATAAATTAATTTTATCGTTTTGCACTGGAAAAAAAGTATTTACACACTATTGTGTAAACACTAATAAACACTATAGTGATTTTTATTTGTAACATAATATTATTTAATATATTTTATTATTTTATATTCTTATATAATTTCAATATTTTCTATGAATATTTATGGCACATATACTGCTTCCAAATGCCTAGGCATTGATTCGTTTAGTTTCTTACCAGTTTAAAATGTGAAAATGAAATAAATGCTCTTTTCATATATGCCATAAAATTTAAAATAGGACAAAAGTATTATATATACTAATATAAAAAAATATAGGATGACAATTGGCATTTCGGAATTAGAAGGAAAGTAACTCATAGGTAAGATAACCCCAGAGGATGGACGAATAGCCCAAAACATTGGGAAAGTAAATTAAACTTTTAATACACGGAAGAGACTCCTTCATTTAAAAAATCTTATAAATTAAGCACTGTTCCTCACTAAGTGAAAGAAAAGAACCAAGTAGTTTAGTTTTTGTGTAACATACACTGACAAATTACTTTTTCTTGAAAACTTCCACCTTACTCTCTTCTTAATTATTAAATTTAAACTTCTTAATTATTAAATTTCCTCCATAATCCTGCTCCACTTCTCTCTGTCCGCGGCTTTGACATGCCATCATCGTATATTCTTTACTCTATTAACTCTCTTTCCTGATCCTCCTGGATGAACATACAGCATTAGTCTTGGCAGTGTCGGTGAAGATATCCTTTCCACATTTCGTAGCCAACCCAATCATCTTTTCTTTATTATGTGAATGATGTCTGGATCGGTAAATAATTCTTTTAACACATTCAATGCCAAGTACGTCCCAGGGGCGTACCACTCGGCGAACCCAGGTGGCCAACTATGTCTCAGGGACGTACTCAGGTATCTTATATCCTATCCATTTAAAAGCGATGGCGGGATAGGAAAGTTTTGAATTTAGTTAGGCAGCCAACTGCACCGGTTATTGACGGTCATTTCGGCGTTTTTGGTTTCCTCCTAGCTGCTTTATAGCCAAAGTTGTGGATTTATAAAGTTTTCACTCAATTTTTGTCCAATTTTAAAATTATTCTCACTACTTATATTTTATTATTATACATTATCCAGTTACAGTGGATTAGTAAAAGAACGAAAAACTATATATAAAAAGTTTTAGGGACAACAACGAGGATATTTGTCGATGCTGAAACAGTGCTTGGGCAACCACAAACCGAATATTTTTTTTTTTCGTTTTGTATATACTAATTTATTTGAATTTCATGTCACAAACCAAATGTAAATAGTGTTGATTATAGTTAGTATTAAAATGATTAGGTATAGGATCACAATTGTGTAATTAATTAAAAAATTGTAAATAATCTCATTAAATAATATTATTTGTTGTTTTTTGTTATAACTAATGCTTTTTAAAAATAAAATTTATAAAAAAAAAAAAAAAATAATGTATTACAGGAATTTGATGATTTTTTAACTGAGAATTCCCATACCTACAATTAGTTTCACTTTCAAAGGAATTACTCTTCATTTTTTTTACTTTTAATTCATTCAGAATTTTTTAATTATAAATTTGCTAGATCATTCTTACAAATTCTTAATTTATTTTTATAACAATAATATGAAACATAAAAAATAATAATAACGAAAATGAAAGGTAACAGCGCTTTAAACTGGTGCGTTGCGGGTTAACAAACTCTCTGGCGACTCTGATAGCCAACTACGTCCTGGGGACGTACCGGCTCAATGATGACCCAAAACCCTCCGGCTACCTGACTCAGCTAGAGAATATGGAGTTGGCGTTGAATGAGTTAATTGAGAGTTCTTTCTTATTCTGTGCCCATCGATATATCTTATTGTCCCAAACATTTTCCTGAGAAATCTTCTTTCCCATGTCCTCAGCAAGTTCTTTTTCACTCCAGTCAAAACCCAGGTTTCACAGCTGTATGCCACAACTGGTCTAATTATAGTTTTGTAAAGCCATGTCTTTGCACATCTGGGGAGATGTTTGAATTGGAGGGCTTTAAACATGGATTAAAGACAATTGTTACTAGCTGTGATTCTTGCCTTTATGTCTTCCACTGTATCATTATTTCTCGTAATGATTCGGGATGTGGTTTTAACCTAAGAAAATGCAGATCTTTTTTATTTTATTTATCTCGTAGTTTCATTTATTTTTCTAATTTATTTCAAGATAGTAAAAACTATTTACAAAGAATATTAACAATCATTAAATTAAAAAAAAAAAAAAAAAAAACATGTAATACAGAAGGACTTTTCCCCCTCCTTAATAAATATAAAAATATTTCTATGTGTCTACAGTAACTATCCATAGTTAGTCTTATGTAAAAGTACATTATACATACATATTCTATCTTTCCTTGTTTACATTTCATGCTGATAACAATTAATATTTCTAATCGTTAGTGCTGTACAAATTGGAGAATCCTGATATGCAAGTACGGTTGCCCAGCAGTTTTCATCAGGGAAGTTTCAAGTTTGTGGCAAGGTTTGCTGAGGTAAAACTTATTATAATATAGCAATTTTTTTTCTTCAATAGGTTCACAAATGAAGACCCCACGCTAAGAAAGTGTTCAGTCCATTTTTTGTGAATATTGTTTTATAGCGCATTACAGTAAACCCTTTTGAATACTACAAATCTGCGTCGTTTACACGAAAACAGCGGGCTCAGTCCTTGAGATCTTTGCAATTCTTTTTTGGTCAATGAATCTTTTTGTACTAACAAATAATGTATTGTATTTTTATTAACATTACCATTATTTAAAAATATATTGGGAATACAGTATTTTTTTTCACATTAACTTAGAGTTACTAGGTTATTTTCTATACAATATTTAAACAATCTTTTTGCTGTCTTGTAAAATTTGTAAAATGTGATTGAACACATTTTTAGCGTGGGGTCTTCAAATGAAATCAAATTTATTTTTTCATAATAGTAATCTTTTAAAGAAATAATATATTTCTAATATATTTCTGTAAAAAATAAATAAATAAGAAAAGATTACTTGAAAATTGATGTATGTACTTAAATGTAAATACTGAACAGTATTTCCATTGAAATTATATAAAGAATGCATATATTCATTTAAAAAATAAATAAGAAAAATAATTTTGAACTTCTATGCTAGTAGTATGCCTTTTAGGGCAATGTAAAATGTAAAATTAAGAAATACACAACCCTGCCATTCAGTTACTATGGAAGGGGAAAAAAAACTTATTTTTAAGTCATACATTTAAAAGTTTTCTACTAGCCTAATGTAATCTCAGTTTTCTGTTTAGTAGGGGAGAGTGGGGTTGGTTGGCAACAGTTTTCACTTTTTTTATTGTTGAGTCATTCCTGTTAATATAATCCCAATATGGCTGATACCACTGTAAACCCCAAGTATTAGAGTACTTCGAGTATTTTTTTCAACACATAATATTAAAGACTATGATCATAGGAAATTTAAGAATTCATCAAGCCAGAGTATGCCAATTAACCCCCCCCCCAATGTGGGGCAGGTTGGCCTAAAAGGTAGTGGTGTCTGGCCTTCTCATTCAAGTACTGCCTGACACATATTATTAAAACATAAATAACAAAACATTGTTATTAAAAGCTGCACTATAATGATATAATAATATAGATCGGTTTTTAACTGCTATTACGGGAAAATAGATTAACAATTGGATGCATTTATTCAATTGAATAAAATTACATAACTTTCAAACAGCAGAAATTAGAAACATGTAATGGCTTAGAGGCATCATTTCGTTAGAACAATGTAAACAAAATTTTCATAAAACAAAACAAATTTAACAAATCTTCAAAAACTTTAGGTTGGATAAATATTCTCTGGTCCTTCAATCGTATGATGAGAAAGTGTCTTCGGTGCACTGGTTTCATTTTCATTTTAGCCAGGTGTGGCTGATTCATCAATAAGCTTCGATTACGGCTGAAGGTGATCTTTTATGTCATTATCTTTTTCGTTGTTCCTAAAGATTCCGTTTAAGTTTAGCCTCGTCTCTTTTTGTATTGGAAATATTGCTCTCCTTCTCCTCGCTAGAACTAATGACAAGTGGTAGTTTCACTACCACCTTTGTTTATGTTTACCTTACTTTTGTGACTTGCTACTGCGCTAACATACCCCAGTTGAAGTTGGCCAACTAACGCCACAGGAGAAATCATATGAAAGATGGCTGCCAGGACAGGGGAGAACAACCAAACAAGGAACTGATTAGTTGAAAGGTTAGGTTTTTCAAAGGAGTTAGGGGCTATGTGAACAGAATCGGAGTCAAATGTTTTGCCATGCCTTAAAACGAAATTTACTGAAAATATAAAAATTTACTTAAACGTTGTAAAATCAGTCAATGAAGCACACACTTCTCTACACTGTTAGCATCAGACTGAAACCTCAGGACAAGACTCCCGAGGTCGAATGGATCACATTGTACGATTGTGGTGCCTTCACAACAGGTGTGACGGAAATTATAAGCCAAAGTCCTACCTACCCCTTATGTCAACCAATCCCGCTCTCCCCTAATAATATTTTTCATTCAAAAACCAGAAATGAGTATATTCATTAATATTACTTTTGTTCTAATATACAATTCATTAGATATAAAATTAATAAGTATCAGATAAATAAAGATATTGCAATCTAAAAATAAAAACTGATATAAAAATTTTTACAGTTAGTTGCCCATTGGATCATATCAAATGCAGTGATCACTTGCTGGCATCTGTTTTATTCATCACTCTGTTCTTACTTCACGAGCGTCGTAGCGAAAGAAGTAAAAGAGCCATCTTTGTGGCCGATGGGGATGTATTGGAGTAGGACTATCACAAAAACCGAACGAGTTAGGAACACCCTCTTGCCAACACTCATTGGTACATCATTAACAGGTAAATAATTAATTCCACAATGTATTATATTTCTTTGATGCTGATCTTGCAGTTTGCTTGGGCGCCATATATTTGTAACTGATGAAATTGTTGGCGATTTTCAATGATTACTATACATTCAAGTTTTAGTATTCCAAGGAGTCAAAAGTGTTAAAACAGTAACAGCTGATAGGTTAGATACGTTTGACAATAGTTAATTGAAATATGGAGGCCGAGCTTATGGATTACAAAGATTTTCCCTCTTAAAAATTTTTGCTAAGATATTACTTAGAAAAATATTTGTAAATACATATTCAATTACATAGTAATATTACATAGTCTTGAGTTAGTTTATGCTGATTAAACATACATTATACTAAAAAAGACAATGTAAAAAGTATCAGAAGTATCAGGGAAAGATTTTCCCTCTTAAAAATTTTTGCTAAGATATTACTTAGAAAAATATTTGTAAATACATATTCAATTACATAGTAATATTACATAGTCTTGAGTTAGTTTATGCTGATTAAACATACATTATACTAAAAAAGACAATGTAAAAAGTATCAGATCTTTCTGAATTTTATAGTTTTTAATAAGGTTGAATTGAAGAGGTTGGTCGCAGGTGGTGCCAACCCAGAAAAGCATATTTATAATTAATATTTTTTAATATACATATTTTTAATTAATTTTATAACGTAATGAAAAAAAGAGAAGTCTTGATGCAATAGACGCAGGATATTGTATAGTTATATACATTCCATGGTTCTTTTAAATTCGAAAAAGCAAACATAAAATTAAAAAAAAAAAAGAACATAAAAATTTACATTAATGATTATGCAACAGTAAAGGGTAGTAAGATCAAAATATAAAAACTAAAAAAAGAAATTTATTATCTGCGAGTTCTGACATTTGGACTTAACATTTTAATATTATAGAATATTAAAACATGAAACAAAACATATGGTTTAGAATAGTTCTAGACTTGATGTTCAAACAAACTGTCATATTACACGTTTGTGACTATGATTTTCGAGGACCATGTTCGCTTGCCTCGAACCTTCTAGGCTGTTCTTCTTACGACTAAATATAAGGAGAGATGGAATTGAGAGTTAGGCTTGTTCTGAAGCTCATATGGTTATTTTTGTGTAACAAAGTGATAATTTTTGTAGCCTTCTTAATTATTAGTGTTTTCAAAGCTTGTGTGGTATTGTAAAATCTTATTTTCATTCAATAAAAATTGTTTAAGCCACATAAGTGTAACAATATTTAATATAATATATATGGCTCTGACAAAATGCAAAATTTAGTAATGAAAGATAAATGAAAAATAATAAAATCAATAAGTTCTAATTATAATTTAATGCATGTCACAGGCTACCTGATCGCGATGGTCTTCTTAAACGCATCGCAAAGGAGGATGATGGGTAACAGGAGAAGGATTTGACCATTTACTGTACAAGAGTGAAGTCTTCTCCAGTTTGTTTTATAATAAAGGCACTTTTAAATAATGTATTTTATTATTTTTTATATGGGCTATTTTACAAAAAAAAAAGTCATTCATACCCTGTTTAATAAAGTGAAAAATTTATTTATTTTAGAGAAGAAGATTACATTAGATTACGGTATTGCATGAAATTCCCTATTTTTTAAAAATAAAATTATGTTTCCTATTTTATATAGAGGGATAACGAGGTAAGATAAGTGAGGCAATTCCCTATTTTTCGAAGACATACAGCCTTGTTAATCTGATTTGGTGATGGGACAAGAGGGTGGGTCGGAACGGCAAGAAGATCGGATAAACTAGAGATGATAAAATTAGTAATAAAATTTAATTTTTTCCATGCACCAAAAATAGTATATATTTATTAGATAGTATTAGGATTCAAATTATTTTCAACCCTTTAGCGTCTGAGCAGTGCGAGTGTATTTCGGGCCCTGTGGTCTGAGACCTTAGACCGGCAGCCTGAATACTTTTTGCCACATTCACTCTTCTTTATCTCCTTATTCATATTTTTCTTCCAAATTTTTCCATCATCCTTTTTCATCTGGACTTTGGACCGGCATTAGTGGATTTAAACCTTAAAGTTTTTTTTAAGTAATACTACTAATTACTAATGAATTTTAAGAAATCTAAACATGTGCAGGTAAAATTAATTTGGAAAAAACTGAAAAGAACCCCATGTCAATTAGTTTACAAACCTCGGAAATTTTTGAGGATACTATAAACCTCGTCACTGGGAAATACAGGACGGGCTGGAAACAGGGTTGGAGAAACGCGAATGCCAATGATGTAAAAATAATTTTCATTAGTCCTGCACTCGCCCTAAATATGAATAAGAAAATTATGACTATTTTGTCTGCTCGCCATGCTCCTCTAATATTCATGAAATCAAAAAAATACGTGTAGGAACGTACCTAAGTAGACATACTTACATATAATTTTTAGAACTGTTATATTAAATGTTTTATATATCAGTTTATTTTATAACATTTTTAAATTATTTACTATATGACACATACTATAATATTTTACGAGTTCTTACCTACGATTTATGAATGTTGCATTCCTAAATAATGATATGATAAATTTGAAAGCGAAGAGTAAAAATTCAATTTTTGTTTTAAAAGAAGCCACAAAAACATCTGTTAAGGTGCTGACTACTGTGGATTTTATCCTAGTGCAGTAATAAAATGGAAAGAGTAAAGAAATCAATTTAAATAAGGTCCGCAGTTTTAGTTTTCTAACGCTGAAGCGGGTGGGACTGATATATCAGTCTACAGGCCGCAGGGACTGCAGCGCTCAAACTGATATATCAGTCTACAGGCCGCAGGGACTGCAGCGCTCGAACTGATATATCAGTCTACAGGCGTTAAAGGGTTAAATTGCCAGTCTTTGGTTGTCACTACGACTCCTATTTCTTTTTTCTTAGAGATTTCTTCTAAATAAAAATCCAATCCATAATTAAATAATTATTTATGGTACGTAATCTATAATATTATTTGAGGGTCTTGCATATATAAAAGAGATGATTTCAATTTTAAAGTGAAGAATCACGTCACTCAAGCAATCTTTGTCAGCGATTAGAATAAATGGAGAGGGATCACAGGTGAGAGTGAAGTTCACCCAGAAGTGACAGAAGCAGGGACAGATTTTGCACAAAATTTGGAGGGATCATGACCTCCTGTCTCATAATCAGATTATTACCTTATATTAAAAAAGCCTGCTATCTAAACAATCTAAAGTGTTATGTTTAGGGCATAGTAACTATCTAATTGCATCATTCGCTTAAAAATACAAAATAATTGAAAGACAGAATATTTGAGGGGGGTTATGACCCCTGAGTCCCCCCCCCCCCCGCCTGGATCCGTCCTCTGACAGAAGGAGATGAAGTGGAAGGGAATATAAACAAAAAAAAATCTTTTTGATATAAAAAGGAATGTATAATTTTTTTTTTATTTATTAACAAAACAGACTATATGAGGAATATAATAATAATTGACAACAATAATAAAAAAAAAATGTATCATTACAATAAAATGGTAATAATTTTTTATAATATTTATATTCATTCTTAATATTTAATATTCTCATCTATATTATGAAAAACATTATTTTATACAATTATGTACATATTTAGTTCATATGTGACACACATATGAGTAATATTCATAGAAACTGAGCTGGTATTGCAGTCACAGTTTATTAAAGTTTAACATATAAACATAAATTAGCATTTAAACATTTCGAAAACGAAATGTAATTTCAGATGTCGTGGAAACAAAATGGCGTTAGGAGACCCGATAAAAGAATATTCACATCCTGATCTGGAACTTCCCCGCTTTGGTGATATACTTCACTCCTTTGAATGGCTTGTACTTTTCCCCATACATGTCTAGCCTGTTCACCTTTAGCCCAGAGACTGCCATCTGGTTAATCGTAAACTTTACCTGTAATAAAGAATAATGGCCGGATTTGAATATAATCTTATAACCTCCATAGCTAACAGATTAAAATATAAAATATTTATTACATTTATTGTAGGTTTCGATTCCATAGTAGATCCACTCTGACAAGTTACCTAGGCAACAAATAGAATAATAACATTATTATGATATTTGTATATGATAACAAAATTTATTAGTTTTATTTAATTATGGTGGATTACTTATTCAATTATTTTAAATATTAATAACAAAAAATATCAGAGGAAATGAGCTTGCTGATACTATGGCGAAAAAATGGATACTATGGCGGGATTAATAAAGGAGAGCCAGTTAGTTACACATGCACTCGCCACAGAAGTAATTGCCTTAGTAAAGCAAAAGGCGCGAGAGAAATGGCAAGGCGATTGGTTCGGACTGAGGGACAACAAATTAAGAGAGGTAGAACCCAGCGTAGTCCCAAATCGAAAAGAACTGCAGCTAAACCGAAGAGAGGAAGTACTTCTCAGCCGCCTACGGATAGGGCACACAAGGATCACCCACTCATGGCAAGGAAGTCCCCGCATCAATGCATCACCTGCGGTGTGTCTCTGAAAGTGTCGCATATCCTCACAGAATGTTATGCTTACGAAGTAAAGCGGAGAGAAGTGGGATTTGGAACCGACATAGGCGAGATTCTCAATAACACCTCGAAGATGGCCGAGAAGCTGTTCGTATTTCTACGGAAAATTAATCTTTTTGACAAACTTTAATGTTTTTTCTTATTACCTTTCATTCTTCTTTCTTTTTTTACTTTAATTAACTTATAATAGTATCCTTTACAGCAGTCTCCCTTTCTATGCAACATCTAAATTCTCTCACCCATAATTTTTGCGTTACTATTGTTTTATGTTATTTTTTACTCTGATATTTCTCTTCCTACTTTTGAAACTGTTCTAAGGGGGCTGATAAAATGACTCAATTGGTTGAAGAACCCATTTTTTTATAAATAAATAAACAAAAAAAAATTTTTTTTTTCCTTGAAGGACCATTATACCCCATATAATGGAATATAATTTTTACTTTCACTTACCTATATATGAAATATATAGTAAGTGGAAGTATTGCGATCGTGAAAAAATTCGACTTCCGGTTTTCAACGGAAATACACGTTTTGGGGTCCCCTGAGTCGAAATGACCAAGTCCCGCGAAATGGTGTGTGTGTGTGTGTGTGTGTGTGTGTGTGTGTGTGTGTGTGTGTGTGTGTGTGTGTGTGTGTGTGTGTGTGTGTGTGTGTGTGTGTGTGTGTGTTTGTGTGTGTGAACAGACTAGCTCAAAAACTATAAACCGTGCGATCCTGAAATTGGGTATTTAGAGTAGGTATATGCCCACGATGTGACAGCATAAATTTCATCAAAATTACTTAAAGGGAGGGGGTACTTTACTTAATAACTTTTTAGGTTTTTTTCGATTTTCTCAAAAACGGCTCTAACGATTTTGATTAAACTGAGTATTTCATCTATTTATATGCCCGAGATATGACTGTAAAAATTTCATCAAAATTGATTAACCGGAGGGGGGACTTTACTTAATAAATTTTGTAACATTTTCACGTGTTTTTTTTATTTACTCTAAATCGGCTTTAACGATTTTGATCAAACTGGGTATTTGATGTATTTATATGCCCGAGATATGACTGTAAAAATTTCATCAAAATTGATTAACCGGAGGGGGGATTTTACTTAATAAATTTTGTAACATTTTCACGTGTTTTTTTTTATTTTCTCAAAAACGGCTCTAACGATTTTGATTAAACTTAGTATTTGATCTATTTATATGCCCAAGATATGTCTGTAAAAATTTCATCAAAATTGATCAACCAAAGGGGGCACTTTACTTAATAAATTTTGTATCATTTTTATGTGCTTTTTTTATTTACTCAAAAACGGCTTTCACGATTGTGACCAAACAGGGTATTTGATGTATGTATATGCCAAATATGTGATAGCCAACATTTCATCAAAATTGATCAACCGAAGGGGGGACTTTACTTAATAAATTTTGTATCATTTTCACGGGGTTTTTTATTTACTCAAAAACGGCTTTAATGATTAATAAAAATAAGATAGGAATGTAGAAAAATGTGTGACTTTGGGAAATGATATTTAACAAAACACGTCAATTTCTTATCTAAGTAAGTTGGTAAGTGAAAGTTGTGTGTTGCGCGCACGCACCAGATTTTTTAATATATATAAACCTTCGAAAAAAAAAATCTGGTGAAGGAGTCTCAAGTAAATGAAATGGTGCAAGTGTAGTATTTAACTTTTGAGTAAATTTAGTTCCCAATAAATAGAATACAATTTTTTTTTTTTTAGTGCTTAAGCTTTAGGTTGATGATAGATATTCAGTCTTTTTTTAAAACTTTAGCAAAGTCTTATTTTCTTCACAAAGGATTAGTTCATGTAAAAATATATCCAAAGTAATTTATATAAAATATAAAATTAGAAAATAAAAAGTACATTTACCATTCCTTGTAAGTTGGGTAGCTTCGAGACATCTATCCTTCCCACGTCCCATGACAGCAGTCGACTAACGGGGTCGAATGAATATTTTCCTTGGTTGCATACTAAACTACAATTCGAGACACACTTTGGCATAGGGATTTCGACAACTACATTCTCTACCTGGAATAAATTAACAGGCCAAATTAAAACTTCAGTTTAGCTAGATTTTATCATTTATTTTAGAAATAGAGAGAGAGAAATGCTTTATTTCAATAATAAGCCATGCTGCCCAAATACATTGGGTTGCTACCTTACACAGCAATCCATACTTGAGTATCAATCAATACTTGAGTACATGTATACTTATAACTAACATACATTTTTACATTTTGGATAGAAGATAGTTGACCGGATATAGAATTAGGTAGAAAATAGTCCGGGGAGGCAGTCAATAAAATACAAAATAGTATAAAACTATTTTATTGTTGCCGACGTTTCGACCCAACTATGCAGGTCTTCGTCAGGGCTAAATAAACAAGACACAGACAACAACATGAGTAATTAGGACAAAGAATATGAACTGGCTAGATAAAATATAAAAAAAAAATGAAAAAACAAAGAATATGAACTGACTATATAAGATATAAATGGTAGAGATGAGAGATGGTCAACTGTTCTTCAATTATATTTTTTTATATTTTTTCTTCTTTTTTTATATTTTACCTAGCCAGTTCATATTCCTTGTCCTAATTACTCATGTCGTTGTCTGTGTCTTGTTTATTTAGCCCTGACGAAGACCTGCATAGTTGGGTCGAAACGTTGGCAACAATAAAATAGTTTTATACTATTTTGTATTTTATTGACCGCCTCCCCAGACTATTTTCTACCTAATTTTTACATTTTATTTTATAATTATAATATCATATTTTTTCCTTTTTCCTTCCTTCTATATCTTTTACAATTATGTTTTTTATCTTTATTTTATTCTATTTTATTTTAATTTTTCTTCTTTCTTATTTTTCATAATTACTCCTTTTCTCTTCCTTCCATCTCTTAGCGCTCACATTACAAATAGGCACACATACAGACTGCTAGAGAAAAACCCCACAAAATAAGATATTCCAATGAAAACCTTATATCAAATAAATAAATATATAAATATGCAAATAAATAAATAAACATATAAATAAATAAATAAAAAGATATGATATATGATTATACGTAGTCATACATCAATTTCCATACACATGGTGATGGGTAATTCCAAGGGAGTTCAGGATTATGTTTTCGGCCAACACCGCAATCTCTCTCATTTCGACACCTAGGTCTTCTAGAAAACTCCTTGTTCTATTAGGGATTGTTCAGCGAGATCCAAACCAGAGGCCCTAACGGAGAACTCTCTCTCACCGAAGGTCTCGCAGAACTTCTCTTTAAGGAAAGGGATGCACTTTTCGTAGATCTCTCTCTTTTCCCTTTCCACTTCACCCGCCTGGTCAAGGTCATTGTTCTCATATCTAACAGGATCAGTGCTTTATTCCCGGTCTTGGGGAATGCGACAATGTCTGCATACCTTGTGGATCCATCCGTGTCTATACAGTAGACCTCCTCAAAGCAGGCAAAGTTCCTCTCTTTCAGGAGTTTTGTAAGTTCATACTTAACCCTATGGTGCCGGCGAGTTATGAGGAGAAAGTTGTTGGGGCATTTTCCCAGCACATGGGCTGGTGTTTCAGACTCTCTGCCGCATTTATGACAGAGGGACCCAACTTCTCTCAATTGTCCGCTGACTACTGGGACTCCACGCAGAGGGGCATAATTAATGTTCAGTTTCAAGAAATTCGACCATTCTGATCCCGACAGGACCTGTTTATCATAAATGAATCTGTTCGCTTTCGAGGTCTCTATAAAATGTCGAACTCCAATCCCCTGCCATCTGCAATTGGCCCATTCTTCAAAGGAATTTTTCCGCAGTGACTGTCGTAGAGCTCTCACACTTTGGCAGCCCTGATCCACACCTAGTCTATCGGCACATTCCGCCAATTCTTCTTGGTAATTAAATATAGACTGGAACAGGGCATCCGGCACATTTGACAGCCGCTGAGCAATAGACCAATGCTGTAGAGGAGCCTGCCATTGGCAACGGATCAATCCCAGTCCTCAATATCTTCTTGGTGCATAGAGCATCGCTGTAGAGGTGTTGGCCGGTAGCCTGATAATGGCTTTAAGACCCGGGAACACATACTGATTAACAACATTGACCTTCTGCTCAGGTTTCAGCAAACTAGAGCTCACCAAGGTTCGCAATTATCTTTGTCACCGCCTCATCTTTAAAGACCAGCTCCCCCGAACGAGCATCCCAAGTATTTTATTCTTTCATCCATTTTTACAGTCTGGATGCAGTCTCCGTTCTCCAGGGTGATCGTCGACGGCAGCAGCTCTCCTTTATCTATAATTATACCAACGCTTTTAAGCGGATTTATAGCCAGACCGATCTCTGCTAGTATCCTCTGAGTGCTGTTGATAATTCTCTCTGCCGCACCCTTCTCGCGCGCTGAGACAGCCTGGTCATCCGCAAATCTTGTGAGGACCACACTTTCTTGGTCACTTAATTTATAACCAAACTTATCGGACTTTTTTACCCCACCTGCACTTAAAACACCCCACCTGAGACTTTATTTTCATTTTTTTATTTTTTTCCATGTTACCTTAGGATCTAATATATGTAAGAAATGGGTTAAACATTATTTTATTCATCATGTCTGATCGCGAGCAACTAATTTTCAAAAAAATAATTTTGTTTCATTGTGCCCTAGGCCCGAGGTACAATGAAACAGCTGAAAAAACACCATAATTAACAAAAAAACTTTATTCGGCTTCCAGCGGCTTTTTCGTTCTTTTGCTTTTGGATAGCCACGAAATTCTTCAGGAAAGAGGAAAGTTGGATGAAAGTTGTCATAAATTAATACATTTTTTTGGTGTTCCGCTCGCAATTTCGCACCAATCTCTAGGAAAATTAAAATAAACCGACTGCTTATGCACAATCAAATAACACATGCGGCACGATGAAATACTCGTGGGACTCCATGAAACGTTTGCTCCGAACGACCTTGTTTCAAGGAACCCCAAACAAGTCATTTTGATGTCTTTAACTTTCTACGATGAACATGAAGAGGTAGGAAAGCCAAAGTCAGGCAAAATCTTAAGAGATACATGCATTATGAAAAAGTTGTAAGAGCAGACTGAATAAAATAATTACTCATACCTAGAGACAAAAATCCGTTCGACAAAAATTTTTAGTTTTGCCATACAAAACTGCACTTCAGCACGTGGAGTCTGTCACGAAACAAGTCAAAAGGGGACAATAAGCTGACTTTGTTTGGAGCCACCCTTAGCGCTCGCTGTCTGAATTTGGTTGCAGTAGACCTTTTGGTTCGCCCTGTGCCCCGTGTTTCATTGTGCTCCACCCCCTATATTTATATGACCGCGATGTGACATCTAAAATTTCATCAAAATTAGTCCAAAGGAGAGGGCATTTTATTTAATAAACTTGATCTCATTTTTACATTTTTATCGATTTTCACTATAACGGCTCTAAAGATTTTGATTAAACTCGTCAAGTTTAATGAGAATCAAGTATTCTTTCATATAAGGTAACTTTTATTATGACAAGAATGTTCTGAGGGGGCTTAATTGGCAAAGGAAAAGTTTTTGTTTTCTTATAAAATAACTTTGATTTCGTTTATATGGAAAAATTAACTATCCCTCATTCTGGCTAAGAGTAAAAAGTGGCTAAATATTAAATATGTAAAAAAAATCAAGTAAATATAAACAAGAGTAAAAACAACTGATAAAACACATTGATCCCATGCATGCGCAGTACGCCTTTAATGACAGACCACTGTATATGTAAAGGTGTTCTTTTCATGGGAAGGAGTTGATTTCTAATGTAAGCAAGCATGTTTGTAAGTAAAAATTGTGTGTTGCACGCATCAGACCAGATTTTTTATTATTATTTTTTAAAAATATTTATTGTATTTATTGAAATTTACAACTTTAATTACATATAACGTCTGATTAATTGTTACGATTCATCTTTGGGATCCCAAGAGACGTCTCAATCTCACCTTTTTATGAAAAGTTAAAGTGGCTTTACCCCTCCTACCGTCGCAAATACCTCCTGGCATCATTTCTTTACCAAGTTATCCGATCTCGCCGTCCTTCATATACCCTCGAACTCCTTCAGCCCAAATCCTCAGTTCATTCCCGCAATACCCAGCCCAGGCCTTCAGATATATGTATATCGGCCCACCGAACGTCAGCTTTTGAAAGAACTTTCGAAAGCTGACAGCTTTCATATTCAGGTCCTCATCCGCATGGAATTCTATTCCCCCTTTTATTCGTCATTCCAACACCCTCTCTACCTTCAAATCCCGCCTGTACAATCACTTCCTATCAATCCAGTTTCCCGAAAAATTGTAAATGGAAACTTCCAATTCGGAATCCAAATTTTACAGCAGAAATTGTTATTATTTTTCAATTTAAGTTCTGTTCATTTTATTTATAGTTATGTATGTAAGTGCACATTTAAGTAGTGCAATACCAGTTATGTTTGCTATATATACGGTAGAACCTACGACGTGAGAGAATCATTACATTCTATAATTACGACCCTGTTACAAAAGGTCTCATCACAAGGGTCCGCCCTGAGGCACTCCTCTGAGCACACTGATCTGGCTGGTCGAGTGTGCTCCTACACTAATTTTAATTTTTTTAGTGTGCAGGAGAGCTGCTATCACATTTCTGAGGTCGGGTGACACCCTTCTGGCCTTCAGCGAGCTGACTATTTGATTATGGCCAATGTTGTCAAAAGCGCCGACGACATCAAGGAATACCACCGCACAATCATTTTTCCTTTGTTTTGCATCTTTTATGATCGCGTCGATGATCCTCGCGCTAACATGTGCTCACGGTTAGCCTTTAATGAAGCCTCTCTGATTTTTGCTGAAGGTGATTTGCTTTCTCAATTCCTGATCCAGAACCTTCTCTAAGATCCGGTGCACAATTGAATATATTGTAATTGGTCTTCAGAAAGAGATGTTTTTAATATCCCCTTTCCCTTTATAGACCAGTATTGTGTGCCCTTGACGAAGAGGTTCTGGTACATGCGTCACCTTCAGTATTATCTCCGCAATTGTCTTAATAATATGGTATACATCGAAATATTTTATCGTGCGGATCAAGACTCCATTAGGCCCCGGTGATAAAATAACAGCTTATATTTTCTGTTAAAAAATAGTCAGTCTAATTATTAACATTCATTTTTAAAAAATAATTAGTATAAGAGAGTATTTTTATTACATAAAAAAACGAAAGTTGGAAAAAAACACATTAAATTAATAGATTTTTTTTAATTTCAATTAAATTTGCCTGGCAACAGTGTAAAATAAGCAGGAAAAATTACTGTACTATTAACTTACAGTGCGGCCAATAGTTTGTTTTGGCCCAACAGTGAGGTCTAGCCGGCCTTCTTTAAAGTTGAGGTGGTGCCTGACGTAAATTGGAATCGCTACGACCCTTTGGGAGCCGATGTGGTAGGACATCAATCGCATATTACCATCAGGAGGGATGAACGATAATATTCTTTCAGTCTATTAAAAAAATGAAATAAATTAAAAAAAAAAAAAGAACAAAAAACTTGTATAGACAGCGATCAAAATTACCTCCCATCTCTTGAACCTGACACATGGATGAAAGCTAACATCGTCAAAGAGGCGAGGATTCATAAAAGACAACGTAAGATCAGGCATTCCGGAAAGTTTAATGCAACAGTCAATCTAGAAAAAAATGATGTAAAGGTCAGAATCAATCAAGTACATTTATTAAGAATAAAAGAGCAGCTCTCTAATGAACACGACCAAGTATATTTAAAGGAGGAAGAAACAAAAGTTTATTGATTAGTTGAATAAAATCGAATAATTGACATGAATATTGTGTAAAAAATTAATAAAATTCTTTCTGTGGAATACAGTAGGACCTCCATTATCCGGGCCTCGATTAACCGTGGATCCAATTAACTGGGGTCCCGAGGAGCCAATTTTTTTTTTTTTTTACTAAGCTTTTTTTAATTTGTATGCCATTTATCTTGTATGTATAATATTTAGAAAAATGTATAAGTAAATATTTAACGATTACACAGTGGTTAACTATCTATTATGAAATAAAACAATAAATGGAAAAACACAGAAAGGGAGTATTGTATTATAAGATGTATTCCGGTATCCAATACTCCAATTCATAATCTAGGAACGGCATTGTTTTCAAGTCTTTCCAGGAAACTCCTACTCTGGCCTGTTTGGCTACAAAACAAAATATTGTCAATTGTGATTTAGTCTCGATTTAAATACATACGAAGTAGCAAAATGTCTGAAAAAAGAAAACGTGTCGTTTTAACGCCTGAAGAGTAATTAACTATTATGAACAGATTAGAAAATGGTGAAAGTGTTAAAAAATTGTCCGCTGAACTAAGAATTGGCGACCAAACTGTACGGGATATTTTGAAAAAGAAAAAAGACATTTTCAACTACGTATCCTCGTCGGCCCATAATATATAAAACATACATTTACTTTTTTTATTATTTTTTTATATTATAATTTAATGTATATAAAAAGTTCGTTTGTTAATAAAAGTGATTATACCTTACAAGTGATTTTTTAACCTTTTTTTCTATCACACTAAGTCGATAAAATATTTTAATTCGATTATCCAGGGTTTTCGATTATCCGTGGACCCCCATACCCATCATTACCCCGGATAATGGAGGTTCTACTGTACTTGCAAGGGTTCAGCTAGTTTTATAATAAAACCAGACCTGGCAGTGTTTGTAAGTAAACTACTAGAATAATGTTTACAAGTTAAAAAAAAACTTACATAGCCCTGAATTTCGGCAAAGACCGTAGAACCTGCCCTATCGATGATAGCGTCTACCTCCTCAACAACGTCAAAATATGCTTCATTATTAGTATACTTAACTCCAGTCCTCCTCCATGGCACGTTTGAAAGTTGACCGCTTGGTAATGTCGCACTCACACTAGAGATAAAACCATTATATAAACAGTACATACATAGATTCATCAAAAGAATCGTAAGCCTTTTAGTAACCTTTATATATCTGTTAAACAACAGTGTTAAAAACTGTTTTCTCAAAACAGAAATAGTATCTTGGTAATTGGTAGATCATTTAATATTATTAATAAATTAATTTACCACAGGTCGGTCTCAGAAGAATTTTTATTATAAATGATAAGGAGCTTCCAACTAAAAATACAACAATATCATTAAAAATATACAGATAAAAGATGAAAATTGAAAAAATTAAGAAGTATAAGATTTTTCCTGACCTATTAGATGAGAATAAATTAAATAATAAAATTTCGAATAACGATAAAACAAAAAAGAAAGACAATAAATTTTTACAATCAACAGAATACAACCATCGACTTACTTCTCAAAGTACCTTAATACAACTTTTTGAAACCATACTGTAAAATGTCATATCAAACCCAGTACCAATAAGAAAACATAAACTAAGTCTGTAAATGTATGATACAAAATCGATTGCCTACATTAATAAACTGAAGGGGTCGGGGCAAAATAGTGCCAAGCAACATTTTTAACAAAAATAAACTGTAGCTGCCGCCTCTTGTATATTATGTAGTACTATATGTCTATGATGGAAATGCCACCTGAAATATGACTATAGAGCACTCTACAGTCATATTTAGGAGGCATTTCCATCCTAGGCATATAGTACTACATAATATACAACAGACGGCAGCTACAGTTTATTTTTGTTAAAAATGTTGCTTGGCACTATTTTTCCCCGACCCCTTCAATTAAGGTATTATATTATTAAAAATTTCAGAAAATTAGATATTGGCTTAAAATTTGGACTAAAGCCCAACCATTCTATACAAAAATTGCTCACCAACACAAAAACTCTACACTTATAGAAAAACAAAGAAACCTAGTTTATAATATTCCCTGTAAAAATTGTGAAAAATCATACATGGGGAAAACATCAACAGACCTCAAAACTAGAATGTAAGCCATAGAAGCAACCTTAAACTAAAGTCTTAAACAGCTCAAATAAAAAAAGAAAGTAAAAGAAACCAGACATGAAATAGATTTTGAGAACATTAAAATTTAGGTAAAATCAAAGAACAATAGAATCCATGAACATTAGCAATAATTCAAGATAGCATATTAAATTCAAAACAGGAACCGGCCCATTAAACAGTAAAGTTAAAATCAACTTTAAATAAAAAACAATACATTCTCACAATAGATCCCGCTTGCAGGCGATCATTAAGCCAGTAGGCCTTTAGAACGCATCATGGGCAATGGGCCCAGTAATAGTAGATGCTTTTATATATGATGTTTTGATGATCCCACTAAAAGAGGATGAACAGGTAATCGTGAGGTAATCAAAAATTCTTAATTAATTTTCACATTTTATCTGTATTTTTGTATTTTTCAAATGATACGGTTGTATTTTTAGAAGAATATGGTGCTGGATGCCAGAAAATCCTTATTATAGAAAATAAAAATTATTCTGAGATTGTCTTGTGGTTAATTCATTTATTAATAGAAGCAGTATTAAAATTTACAATACATGTATAAGAAAGAAATCGACTTACTTGGATTTACCGGTTACCGTATTAGCTATAGTCCTTAACAGATTAGGGGGCTTAATTAATTCTTTGAGGATGTTTGATTCCGTAGCGAGCGGGAAACCATTGTCCAGCATCTCATCTAATAACTGACAGGCGATATATTTATAAAGAAATAAAATAAAATAATAAATAATAGGATAAACAATTTTGAACATGCAGGCATATGTTACCTCGTATACAACAACATAGTTTTCTTTGATGATAGACTCAGTACATTCTGTAAAATAATCATCGAATGTATCTACAACCCTGTGTAAGAACTCTATCACAAACAAAGGTGGAACTGTAAACAAAATGGATAATTATCAGATTTTTGTGATAAAATTAAAGCTTTATTCAATTCTTTGTTTATTCATTAACATATATTACTTACATATAACACAAAATATTTTTATGAGTTGACTGAATATTTTTCTTTTTTTCTCCTCTATATGTTTCCTTGAATTTTATCATATCTCATATTTAGCCATTTATTATTTTTAGGCAAAACGAGAGACAGATAATTTCTCCATATAAACAAATACAAAGGTAATCATTTATATTATTTATATATTTATAGGAAAACAAAAAAGGCCCCTTCCCCATTTAAGCCCCCTCAGAACATTTTAATAATGATAAAGCTTACCTGATATTAAAGAACACCTAATTTTCATTAAACACCACGAATTTGATGAAAATCGTTAAAGCCGTTTTTGAGATAATCGAAAAAAAGGTAAAAATTGGTTAAAAAGTTATGAAATAAAGTGCCCCCTCCGTTAAACCAATTTTGATGAAATGTTGGCTATCACATCTTTGGCATATACATACATCAAATACCCAGTTTGATCAAAATCGTTAAAGCCTTTTTTGAGTAAATAAAAAAAACACGTGAAAATGATACAAAATTTATTAAGTAAAGTCCCCCCTCCAGTTGATCAATTTTGATGTAATGTTGGCTATCGCATCTTAGGCATATACATACATCAAATACCCAGTTTGATCAAAATCGTTGAAACCGTTTTTGAGTAAATAAAAAAAAAAAAACACGTGAAAATGAAACAAAATTTATTAAGTAAAGTCCCCCCTGGTTGATCAATTTTTATGAAATTTGTACAGTCATATCTCGGGCATATAAATAGATCAAATACTCAGTTTAATCAAAATCGTTAGAGCCGTTTTTGAGAAAATCAAAAAAAAGTTATTAAATAAAGTACCCCCTCCCTTTAAGCAATTTTGATGAAATTTTTGCTGTCACATCGCGGGCATATACATACACTAAATACCCAATTTCAGGTTCGCACGGTTTATAGTTTTTGAGCTAGTCTGTTCACACACAGACCATTTCGCGGGACTTGGTTAATTGGACTCAGGGGACCCCAAAATGTGTATTTCCGTTGAAAACCGGAAGTCAAAATTTTTCACGATCGCAATACTTCCACTTACTATATATTTCATATATAGGTAAGTAAAAGTAATAATATGGTAACATCTTTATATATATAAAAATCGTCGGAGGTAAAATCAGAAACTACACAACCAATCTTTATAAAATTTGGCTCATTGTGAGTAGTTTTGTCCAACTCAAAAGATAGGATCATTTTTATCTCGATTATTGCCTCAATACTTCTTTTATTGCAAATTAAATGCTTATTTTACTACAATTTGATGTGATTATCTGGTAAGTTCTATAAATTTCCAACAGATGGTGGTTATGTTGAATTATTGACACAAATTTTCTTTCGATATTTAGAGTGGGTAAGCATCGAGTAGCCAAATCTATTTTTTCCAGCTTGGACTAGGAAAATCCATTTTTTTCCAATGGGCAATTATGTATTGAATCTAATTGTTTTAGCAAAAGACATTTTGAAAACCTGTTTCAGCTAGAACTTACCCTTTGAACCTACCTATATGATATCCAATCTCATATCATCATGTGTTGTATTCTGAATTTAATCTCTATATATATAAGAGGCTCTGTCCTGACTGACAGAATCAACACAGAGCAAAAACTACTAATGATAGAAACTTGAGGTTCGGAATTTAGTTTTTAAACGCGATGTAGGTAACCACTAAGAAAGGAATTTCAAAAATGTAACCCCTAAGGGGCTTAAATGGCGAAATTGTCGTTTAACTCTAATGGACACCTATTTTTGCACTTCGAGAAAAAATATCTAATTTGGACTAATTTTAAAGATCATGATACAACGAGTTTAACTCGAAGGCCCCTACTAGTTTAAAGCCGAAAAATGAAGCGTTCACGATGAGTAAGCATTTTTTTGTTTCGGCGGTTTTAGAGAACTCTCTCTTCTACCGAGCCGGCAGCTTCCCCCTCCAACATTCCACCTACCAGAAGCTCCAATCACTCCCCCCCCCCCTTCGCTCAGTTCGTTTTTTTTTAAATTGATTTTGTTAACATATTGTATTAAATCAATACCAAGATAATGATCATCTACATTACAGAGCGATATTAATTAAAGAATTCAATTATTAATTTAGATTCATACTAATTTAAGTATCATATATAATTTTGTAATTATGTTAATTATTAAGATTAATTTCTTTTTTTCTTGCATGTATATGTACATAGATATGTTTATATTTTATCTTGGCAACTCTGCTAACGGATTATATCCAAGCAATAAGTTTATATTCTTCATATAAATATTAATGTTTATGTTATAAAAGCTTAAATAAACAATCTATTCTATTCTATATAGAAAGGGAAGGTATTGTGTAAGGTATAAGGTATAGCAGAAGATTGTGAAAATTTTTGACTTTGTGTTCTCGGTGGAAATACACGTTTAGGGGCTCCTCAAGTCTAAATAACTAATTCCTGCAAAATGATCTGAGTATTATCAGAAAAAGTACCTCAAAAACTATGTCGTAAAAATTGATATTAGGAATTTGAGGTAGATATATGCCTGTGATGGGAGGACCAGGATGGCCAAGTGGACAAAGGCACTTGCTATAAGCCTAATGGAGGTGACTCACACAGACTGGGCATAGGAGTGATTAAACCTGAATAACCGCCCGGAGATTTGGTACAAGGACGGTATGCTTCAGGGAAAGAAATATAGGTCCTCAGGGCCTGCTGACTCTGAGCTACTATAATCCTTGGATGTTGACCAGTTTGTTACTGTCCTTGAACCCGTGGGAGCTGACATCATCGGAGGGAAGGACAATGCCAAATTAGCCCCAATGGGATTGGTTTTGGAGCTATGGGCAGTCTGCTGCTCAACCATGGTGACCATTGCTTGCAGCAACATGAAGTTTGGGCTACTGCCTCCAGGCTATCTGTGCTCCCACAAGCAAAACAAATGTCTGTAAGAAGACTAGACGGCACCAGAAAAAAAGAATATGCCCGTGATGTTACAACAACGTTATCGTCAAAATTGAGTAATCGGTAGTGGCACTTTATTCTATTAATTTTATGATTTTTTAACAAACGACTCAAGCAATTTTAATTAAACTCATCATGTTAAAAGAGAATAAGTATTCGTTAATATCACGTAGTTTATATCATCATAGAAATGTTTCGATAGGATTTATTGGCAAAGGAAAAAAAATCTTATACAATACCTTTGATTTTGTTTGTAAAGATTAATTAGCGGTCTCTCATTAAAGTAAAGTATGAAAGAATTTGATAAACATATATAGGAAAAAAAAGATAATGTTTCCCCAAGATGGACGAGTGCAGTTATATCTATCCATAATATATCATAGTAAAGCAAAAATTCATTGTGTAGAAGAAATTAAGAAAAATTCAAGTTCTATATACATACATTTTGATATACTTGACCATCTGAGTAGAAGGTCTCCGTCAGGGCTGTTACGTTTTTAACATTCAGAACAACTACCCAGCAGTGAATGATTGAATGAAGACCTGAAACTCAGTAAGTGTCTTTTTCTTTCCCTCCCATTCCTCACCCGTTAGGCACTACAGGGTTTCCCAGCCAGGGAAGTGGTTATGGGATTGATGCCAAGTATTATTAAATTTCCCCTAAGTAAGAAGTAGTATTCTTTGTAACCCCCCCCCCCCCCCCCCCAAATTTTCACTACATTATTACCTACAGTCAATTATTTATAATTATTGTCATTTCAAAAATTCATTTGTAAAATTTTTGAAAATCAAATCGCAAAATTATGAGATGAATTTTCATTTAGTGAAATCAGGACAACATATCTTATTCTTTGTCCTATAGAACTTATAAACAATCATTTATATGCCATAAAACTTATGACAATCATCATCTGCAACTTATAAAGTCAAAAGATTAACTTACCTTCTGTAGTACAAACTGCGACAAAGAACATGGATGACCTGTGAATACTTATGAGGTAGTGATGAGGAGCTGTAATTATTGGAGGCATATCATCCGGGTTACCAACTTTTCTTTGCTCATCAAAAAAATAATCACAAACTGATCTTGAAACAACGCTTTTCCAGTGTTTCTCCATAAAAACATCCCTGTGAAATTACGAATGATGATTATATTGTCCTGGTACTATTAAATATTTTATTTTTGCAGAGAAAAGATTGGGCTCTGCCGGAAGTCGAACCCGGGTAGCCTGCGTGTCATGTGCGGTATGTTAACCACTACACCACAGAGCTCGCTTCCAAGCGGTTACATGGTACTAGTTTAAAAAATCTAACATATGGCATATCTTCCATATGAGAAGGGTTTCATGAGCACAGAGTGCATTGATTCCCAGAAGTGACCAAGGATGTCTATAAGTATTGGGAGGTGACCAAAACATATTAACGCACTGAATTTAATGGAAAAGGGCACTCTTGAGGTGTTTCATGACTTGGAGTGGCTTAAAAAGCCAACCAATAACCCTCAACATTTTTAGGTTACTTAAATCGAAAATATTTGATTAATATATTGGACCGAAGTGACTGAGCTAAAGAGGTCTATCAGTTCAAGAAAGTTAACTTTATATTCCACAAATATGTTTACTGATTAAATTGCTTATAATTTCAAAGAGAAAAAGTATAAAAATATACCTGTATGCGGGTAAAGGAAGATGAGCATCTACATGTTTAATAATAATAGTAAGTTGATATGGTGTTATGTAATAGGAAAAATGCCATTCAACGGCGTCTCTCAACAATGTAAGCGATCTATTTTATTTTAAATTTAGTTGTAACAAAAATTAAATTTCTATTTTTAAAAGGTTTAGATATTAATAAAAATTGTTTTTCCTTAGAAGCAGTGCATAAATAAAATCATTTATAAAATAATCCTTACCCTGAGGAATTAATTATAAACAGACTGTGTATCATTCTGAAAAAAATTGGCAACCTATTTCTAAAGTAGCTTTTTATTAATAATAAAAGTCAATCAAAAGCTCTACAATCAACTGACAGCCTGTCAACAAACCCTGTAACCTTTAGCGTCTAGGTTAATGTAATTTATCCAAAGAGGTTGTTGATGACAGGAACCTAAGCGTTGGCAAAAGATCGGAAATGGGTCATGAACTTCTTATCATAGAAAATATGCTAAGATTTAATCAATAAAAGTTGGCTAACCCCGGTCGGCGGATAACCGCGAACATTTCAGTTTCTAGGATACTGAACGTGTTGCATGAAAAAATCATGAATGTGCACTATTAATACTCTCAATGCGGATTTATATACTTGTTCAGGTTTGAGATGTCCGATTTCCAAACGGTTTGCACATGTTGAAAGCTTACACCTTTACTAAATACAAGAGCCACTGTTGAAGTGTCTACAACGACTTGTCGCACCATAAGAACTACCCAAGTAACAAAAGGCAGCCTATTTCATAGTAGGTAAATAAATTTACCTACTCCGCAGGAAGGATGTTAAGAGTACAAGCCATCAATGCAGTTAAGTTGCGGCGTGGGAGTGTTCTTCTCGTCTAAATAGTTTCCGCCTTACATCTTTCACAACTGTCTGATGCATAAGAAAAAGAGGCTAGCAAGATTATACCTGCTGATTATAGCCCCCCTGTTCCCAAGTTATCCTGGATCTTCCTCTGGCCCTTCTTCCCTCCACCCGAGTCTAATTTTAATACCGATTTCTGTAAAATTTTAGTGTGCTTATGATTAATTTTGTAAACTTTTATGAATAAATTAAATTATTATTTCCTTTAGTTTTTCTTAAGTAGACAATCAGCAGAAGAATAGTAGAACGATAAAAAATTGTAAATTATCAACAATTTTATAAAAACAGAGGTCTTTTCATGTTATTTAGCGCTTTATATGTATATCCTTAAAATAGTTTTTAAAAATTGAAATTTATTTTTGAATAATCATATGAGGATAATTCATCCTATAAAATATCTGAGTTGGCAGCACTGTCAAATATAGATGGCACTAGTTTAAAGAAATTGAAGAAGTTGTTTAGTTAGTCGTGGTCTCTGTATTAGAAAGAAGCGTATTTATAAGTGTTTGCTTATTGCTGGTCTGCTATTTAGAAAAAATGAAATACAACACTGATCACTGTCAATTCAACTGGTTCTAAGAAGTTGAAGAAGTTACCAAGATCTACGTGGTACTTTGCTAGTATTGAAGGACGCCTTTATTTGAGTCTTTTTTATTATTTCTTGACTTTACTTTGAGAAAATGGATCGTCCATCGGTGAGTGATTCTTTACCTGTCAACAGTAGTAATAAACCTTCTTTAACGATAGAGATTGATTTCTCTGAAGATAACTGTTTTGATTTTCAAAGTCGTAGAGGAAAATTTGGCTGGACAACAATTAATGGAGTTCATTTTCCATTTATACTTCGAAATAAATTGAAATATTTATCAGTTAGAATGCTTTCTAAAGGACTAATGGATAAATACATACGCAAACTTAACCAGCATGTTTACTCTAATAATAGAATAAAAGCTTATTTTATAACCCAAAGTGAGGCAGTTTTATGGACTGAAATAAATAACAAACACCTGGATGGAGCTTATGGAAAGATGAGATTCACTACAAAAGATTTAATAACTGAGTTAGATGACACTATAAATTTTTTTAATTTTATACATTTTTGTTATGTTAAGATTACAAATACCAATCTCCCAGTAAAAAGCAATTGTGGCTACATTCAACTTGGGAAACGAATTGTACCTTATATTGAAATTAATGGTAATAAATTTGTTCCTATATTATTTTTTGATTGTATTTCAGATAGTTTAAAAAGTAAATGTATTAATGTTGATTCCTGGGATTGGGCTTATTTGAAATTCTTTTGTAACATTATTGGTTGGGAACATACTGATGTTCCTTCAAAATCTTGCCCAGTCATAAGCGTGGCTGATATTCAACAGATTTTAGATGACTCCCAAGAATATGATTTTGTTGCTCCTTTTGTGATTAAAGAAAGCTGCCATCTTGGTAGAAACCAAAATGCTGAGACAATCCCTTGGTTTATTATTTGAAATAATTAATTAATCTAAGGACACCAATTTAGCTTGATCTAATGACACACTTAGCTTGATCTAAGGACACATTTAGCTTGATTTAGACCTGCTCTGAAATAAGAATTTCACAAAAAAAAAATTCTATGGGTGATCCTTATTTTATCCATGTTGTCTTTATAAACTTCCATATTTTTAGATTCTGAGTACCTAGTTAAAGAAATTATTTGTTTATTCATTTGTGTTACCATAAAAAATTAGTTCAAATTTGTTTTTTATTCTTTTGTTTTTAAATTTATTTTACTTTCTTTTGTGAAATCTGTTGTTTTAGAATTATACATGCTAATTGTACTGTAAGTATGATGAATGTAATGTCATGGTTTGTTATTTTTTATTATCATGCCTTGCTTTTTTATCCTATTTTTATGTATCTTTCAATAATAATAAATAATAAAATTTTTTATTAAGTAGAAGTTACGAATGTTCACAAGGCTATAATACTTACATTTACATGTTATGGTTTTAAGTATCTAGGCATGATTTTAATATATTTTAAAAATGTTTTTCCTTGTTTTTTAAACTATAGAAAAGAATTTGAAGGCAATGAACAATTAGTATGTATCAGCATTAAATGTTAATAAAAGTAATCATAGTAATAATGTTTACATATCCTTTCACCCTTTTGAGTTCATAGAGGCATCTCATAAACTTAAAGATGATATTGATAGTATTTATCGGTGACAGAAAATAAACTGTACCTAAATCCAGTGCAAATAAAAGCCATTTATTTACAAAGTTTAAAACCTTTCCTAAATGTTCACCTTACCTGGAATCATACAGTGTACCAATATAGCTGAAAATTTATTGCAGTTCCTAAACAGCTTCTTAGAGTCTGCGACCTTCCCAAAAAGGACCCTACTGTATATGAAGGGTCTTCTATTGCACCAGAGATGAGACTAAAGAGATTAATACACACTTTATAATACACTTGGTCTAGCCAGGTATTCTTTTATATTTCCCACCAGTATTCCAAGCAATGTTCTCTTTTTCCTGATTTCCGAATACAATATTTCCATGATACCTTCATATTGCAATTCTTTAAGAACAAAAAAAAAAATCACTAATACTTTTCTTTAAACATAGACAGTAAATTTCATAAAATAAAATAAAATAATTATCAAATGCATCTGTAACCCTGTATTAGAACTGCATCACAGTCAAAGGGAGAAATGTAAAAAGAATGTATAGGTACTTATGATATAATTTAAAAACATTTTTTATTATATAAACATATTTTTAGAGTATTGTTTGATTATTTTTTTTCATTTTGCAAATAGTGAAAAAAATCAAGATTCAAAATAGTTGGATAAGACTTAAAATTTAATGAATATTATGATTTGTAAAATAGGGTTGGTCCTCCATATTTATAGAAATAAAAATATATATCTTTAATGTATACATTTCTTTCTTTTTTTTTTTAGTGAGATACATTATTTTATTGTGTACTGCTACCTGGTTCATAATATCAAAGGTACACAGTACTAGCTGAATTAATAATTTTGAATTATTTTATTTTTATTGATTTTTCAATTAACTTACTTTCTAGATTTGTTTTTAATGCAATGCTTTATATTTTAGAGACGTTTGTCAAAATAATTCTGAATTCAACTAAGGTGTTAGGTTTTAAGAGTACAAATAAAAGTAAATAAATAATTGTTCCTAGATTATGTTGTTTTGAAAGCCTAAATTGATATCATGAATATCTGAAAGCCTATCTGATATCTGATAGGTGATACTAAGTTGATTCTAATTAAACAATGCTATAATTTTCTTAATTATAAGTCACAAACATACAGGTTCTATTAAAACAAAAACAATATTGTAATAATAAAATAATCATTTAGAAATCTGGAAAAATTGAATAGCTATCATATTGCAAACTGACAAAATATAGGGTTAGTTTAGTTGTAAATAAGAATTGAAGATGAATTCTTTCGACTTGGTCACCTGAACTGCTAGAATTCGTAAGGCCTAGCAATTTAAATATACTGATAGTGTAATGGGTAAGTAGGAGATGATCCACCATCAGGCTGACAGAGGGTATCTCTTTAGTAATTAATAATATAATTAATAAAATATATATAATTATTACATTATATATTATTATTTTTATTTGTTTCATACCTTACATGGTATTACAATTATTGTGGACCAAAGTTGGTCATTCAAAAATTATGCAAATACATTTAAGAACTATTAACTATTTGATAGCCATAAATTTTCTAACAAAACATGCATATACTGCCTGATGCATTTTTCCAATTGTTCCAGATGGAAGGTCCCGTTTTTGCAATGAAGTCTGGGTTTCTTCTGGTATCAAGCCGTTGCTTGATATTACCATAGGTAGAATGCGGCTTTTCTTCAAACCATAAAGCTGCTTAATCTCTTGCACTAATTGTACATATTTCCTCTTTTTTTCTGTTACTACCTTATCTATATTATCATCCGAAGGAACACCGATCTCAAATATTGACACTATTTTATTCCTTTGTCTATTATTTAAATTTCTGGCCTTTTGTTCTGGATAGTATTTTGACGCTTTGCTTGGTGATGATTGGTTCTGGACGATATTTATAATATGGGCAATAGTAATCAATGAACCACATCTTAGCTTTGACTACCTTGGCTGCATTATGTTCCCCTAAGTACTTCTTACCTGCAAGGATTTCACATCCCGAATTCATGTGCTGTCCTTTTGCAAATTCTACATAAGGCAGTTATATTCTCCACACAAATATGTTTTCGGTATGCTCTTCTAGCTATTACTTGATCTTGGAGGGCCAGCAAAAATCCTTCAGTTTCTGGAAATAAATGACCACTTATTAGCCATGTTAAGATTGCTGTAGTATCTATCCCAGCCTCTGTTAATGAATGGTAAAAACGTCCATGTTGTGGTTTTTTTTTTCCATTTCTCTTTTAAAGTAGCTTAGTCTGACTCCTTGTTTGGAGTTTCAGCACAAGCAAATTTAGAGCTGAGTAATTTGCATTTCCTGAAGCATAGTTGAGAGTATGATAGAGTTATGACGAAGATTATTTTCTTGCTCCCGGCATAACCTTAACAGACTCGTCAGAGGCCTCCCATTTTCTAGGAAGATATAACTTTGATACTGGAGGTTTAGGATAACTTTTTCTTGAAAGCACCATCTAAGAAGACAATCTAACGATTTGAGACCTGTGTTTGTCCATTTCAGGACAGATAATGAATAGGCTAAAGTTGGCACTGCCCAAGCATTAAATGCCTTAATGATGTTTCTTCCATACCATTTCTGAATGAGACTTAAGTGTTAATTTGATTCTGCATATATCGTCATCGAAGATTATCTTCGAATTAGCTTTGAGTTTCAGCAGTTGCTGCAGTCTCAGATATTTGTAAGAATAGGTTTCCCTCAGCTGATTAATAGCATGTGAAAGTTCCATATTCATTCTTTCTACTATATTTTCTCTTTTGTTATAGCAGCACATTTATCGAGTTCTAGCATAAACCATAAGATCATCCGTTTAAAACGAGAGCTTTGTTTTATTAAGTTGGTATCCCTTGACTGTGTCTTCCAATATTTTTCTAGACAATAAATCTATTATTACGGTGTCTTTATACATTTCCAAAACATACAGAAGACAATTATGCGGGACTGAATCGAATGGTTTATTCCATTTCAACGTAATTTGAAAAATTTTCATAAAGTCAAATTGACGTATTAACATGTTAAGTTTTTATAAATATTATTAAGTATAGGGGTACTTTTCTGTTATAGTCACGCCCAGAGAAAATGTTTTTAATTTAGTTAGTACATTGCTTTAAGGAGAAGCAGGGTTACCACCAGTGTTGCAAGGGAGGTAACTAACAAGGGGAGGGCACAGCTATGGGGTCGTCGATCGGGCCCATTTTTTTTCTGGTGATTCTACATCAAAAAATAGTCGACACGTGTCCGAGCGTTCCGTCCAATGGGCCTTAGGGGCTGAGAAATAAAATAAAATACCTTGAAAATCCTTTATTTTTTATCTTGAGTTTGGAAAATGATATCGACATGATTCTTTCACTAATTCATTTATTTTAAAGAGTAGATTAAAGGAAAAATACAATCGTTAAAGAATTATTCATATTTCTTCAATTTAATTTAAAAAAAGCTTCAAGTTTTCAAGTAAACTAGCTTTATAAATTTTTTCACATAAAAAACAATAGCAGAATTGAGTTCAGCACCTCAAGAAACCGTGATGTCTTAAATATCATCAAAACCAAAACATAAAAAAAATTTCCTGTCAGGAACAGCTTAAAAATGTTTCAGCAAAATTGTATGTGTAGTTTCAAATTCTGCATCTCGTGTTGAGCTGATCCGATTTTTACGTTCTTGAGCTCGTTGCATAGAAGAAAGCTTCCTTTTTCTAACCATATAAATAACTATTGTATTATCTCGGGAAGCTTTTGTAAAAAATGGTCCTCAAAACAAAAATTAAATTCAAACTTTTCTTTATATTATGTTGATTCCTGAACACATAAAAATAACTCGATTATGTAAAAATGGGTAACTCTAGAGCCTTTATTTACCCTATAAATTTCATGAGAATCGGTAGAACTTTCTCGGAAATATGGTCGGATTTTTGGATGTTTAACGAAATTGTAAGGGTCTAGCCTTAGCGAAACTTTTAATGCAATTATTAATTTTTTTTTTTTTTTTTTTTAATCTTCCCAAAATTTACTTATAGGTTTTTTTGGCTATAGAGTTACACATTTTTACATAATCGAGATATTTTTATGTGTTCAGGAATCAACATAATATAAAGAAAAGTTTGAATTTAATTTTTATTTTGAGGACCATTTTTTACAAGAGCTTCCCGAGATAATATTGTATTTTTCCTTTAATCCACTCTTTAAAATAAATGAATTAGTGAAAGAATCATGTCGATATCATTTTCCAAACTCAAGATAAAAAATAAAGGATTTTCAAGGTATTTTATTTTATTTCTCAGCCCCTAAGGCCCATTGGACGGAACGCTCGGACACGTGTCGACTATTTTTCGATGTAGAATCACCAGATAAAAAATGGGCCCGATCGACGACCCCATAGCTGTGCCCTCCCCTTGTAAGAGTTAATTTCACAACTGTTCGTTTACTGGCATGAGAAAACATTTCCAAAAAAAATTTGAAAACAATCTGTCAGGAGAAAACAATTCCGTGCCGAATCATTTGTTTTGACTAGATAATTAATCACGTCAAATATGGTTGAGTATCAGTGTAATTTAAAAAATATTTTTAGGAATATTTTGGATGAGGAAACTGCGGTCAGTTTTTTCAACAGTATAATATTATATTATTTAATTTTATATAATATAATACATAATATAATATATATTTTTTTAATGTTTATACTAAAATGAAAATAAATATTTTAATTAAATTTCATGTGAAGTGTTTTATTCAGAAAACATGTGCTTTATTTATTTAAAGCAATGTACTAACTAAATTAAAAACATTTTCTCTGGGCGTGACTATAACAGAAAAGTACCAGTATAGGTAATAAGGGAGGTTGGTAGTTGTTCACTTTTGACCGGTATTTTTTCTCGATTTTAGTAAACATTGAAACACTTGTCGTTTATAAGCCAAATAAAATTAAAGGAGGAATATTATACATAAATTTTATCAGTTATCTACTAAATTGGAGTTCGGATTTGACGGGGGGGGGGGGGTGGATGAAAATGTGAAGGGAGTGATTGGTGGTGTCGGCATCGAGCCTTCGGATTCGTTAAGTCTTTATTCCTATTCCTATCGAATAAATTTGAATCACTAGTTGTCCGTCCACAGGACAAGTAAAAGTAGAAGGATACTGATTCCTTATAAATGCTATCAAGGTTAAGCAAAATGACGGTTGGGATATTTCGTTACGTTTTACCTTTTTATTCGATCCCGACCAAATTTTAAAAACTTTTGGTTCACGGTTCATGGGTCAAGCTGTAATTATTACTTTCACAAACCTAAATATGAAATATATAGTGAGGGAAAGTATTGCGATCGTGAAAAATTTCTACTTCTGGTTTTCAACGGAAATACACGTTTTGGGGTCCCCTGAGTCCAAATAACCAAGTCCCGCGAAATGGTCTGTGTCTGTGTGTGTGTGTGAACAAACTAGCTCAAAAACTATAAACCGTGCGAACCTGAAATTGGGTATTTAGTATATGTATATGCCCGCGATGTGACAACAAAAATCACCAAAATTGGTCAAACTGAGGGGGTACTTTATTTAATAACTTTTTACGTTGTTTATTTTCGATTTTCTCAAAAACGGCTATAACGATTTTGATTAAACTAAGTATTTGATGTATTAATATGCCCGAGATATGACTGCAAAAATTTCATCAAAATTGATCAACCGAAGGGGGCACTTTACTTAATAACTTTTTTATCATTTTAACATGTTTTTTTCATTTACTCAAAAACGGCTTTATTGGTTTTGATCAAATTCGTCATGTTTAATGAAAATTAGGTCTTCTTTAATGTCAGGTGAGCTTTATTATTATTAAAATGTTCTGAGGGGGCTTAAATTGGGAAGGGTCCTTTTTTGTTTTCCTATAAGGTGCCTTTGATTTTGTTTATACGGAGAAATTAACTGTCTCTCGTTACGCCTAAAAATAAGATATGGATAAATATGAAATATGAAAGAATCAAGTAAACATATCGAGGAAATTATTTGTTTCATGGTAACTAAATGAAGTTTTCAACAGAGAATTATAAAATCAGAGGACTTGGAATATTATGCTTGCATTGCCGAATTATCATAAGTAAAAACTTTTATTTAATAATAAAAAAAAAATAAGAAAAGGATGTGGAAAAAATGTGTGACTTTGAGAAGTGGCAATTAACAAAACACATCAATTTCTAATCTAAGTAAGTTGGTAAGTGAAAGTTGTTTATTGTATCCACTGCAATGGTCATCAGAGCAATTATAGTTCCATTATCTCAATCATCTATTTTTATTTATATGATTCAGTTTATTTGTTATATTTCTTACTTATTCATGACAGTTTTCTATTTTATATTTGATTTGATATTTCCGATATCAAGTTATTAGATTTTACAACCAATTCCACTGTGTTTGTGTCATATTTGGATTTAAGCATGGGCAGAGGTCTCCGCCCTTCCCCTAGAAAATATGAGAGATAAAAGCTACACATTACATAAATTCAAATGCATTTACTATATTTATTAAATATTAAGAAAAAACATTTTAATTTCAAACATCAATAAAAGCCTTACCTAGTCAGAACACCCTTTTAATTTTACTTAATTTTAATTACTTTAATTTTAATTTTACCTTTAAGAATTTTACCTACTTGCCCCCCCCCCCTTGGATTTGAGCCCTAAATTATTGATTGGGGCATGTAAAAGGGACATTCGTGGAAAATGTTACACACTGTTGTGGGTAGGTTAATAGACAGAAAAAAATTGGATAGAGATCTCAAAGAAAATATATACAAAGATTTATTTATTCCATTATAGAAATATCAATATGTATATATCGGAAATAATTATAATAGCATAAGAAATAACTAACTCTCAAGAGGTAAAGGAAGTGAAACACATAAATATTTTATCATTAAATTAATTTAATGTATTATTTTATTTTGTTTATTTATTTAAAAATCAAACTAAACATCAAAGGGAAAAACTAAACATGAGGTAAACAACAATATGGCCGACGTTTGCTTTTTTTTTTCTTTTTTTTTTTACATTCAGGCATATGCTCTATTTAATGCTCAATCAATGTACAATAATTATTAAAGTTCACAATACAAAGTATGAGAAACAATTGAAATTCAGCTTGTATTTGTACAAGAAGATTGTGGATGATGAAAATTCATCAATGAATGAATGAAGCGATACTTGCGCCTGCTCAAAACATGGTGGAAAATTGACAAAAGTCTGCGTCTTTTAGCCACTTTTACACACATCTGCTTGCCTATGTTTGCCGTGAGTGTAAATGAACCTTTAAAGTGGCTTTACACTGTGTCGAACCTCGTCCTCGAATAGCCTGTCTCGGGCACGTTCAGCTAATACAGCAATAAAATGATTGGGGACCATCGGCTGTTCGGGTTCGTGGTATGACGCACAGTGGGGCAAACTAGGAAAAAAACCCAAAATCCAATGTTCATATCTGGAGTTAATTTTTATTGTATTTCATTCTTGAATAGTCAACACATAAAAAACGATTAGTTCCTGTCTTATCAACAATTTCTTTTAAGCAGAAATTTAAGGTTTTGTCGTGGTCGTAAAAATATCATTATTTTTTTTAAAAAATATTTTGAGCTATTTACAGCACATTTGAGTGATAGTTGTTTTACAACCTTTATGGTCGTTTATAGACGTTCCACATTATAACAGTATCAATCCAATATAAAAGATTATATAAGCGAGAATCTTTCGCACAAAACAACTAATTTGAAGCATGATTATAGATAAAACCTTATCCTGGCTTAAAATGGCAGGGATTGATCTAGGACCGGAATGTATCAGAGAATATATTCCTCTGATTTCATTTGCCTTTTTTTGCCTGTTAGGTAGTTATTGTCAATTATGTGAAAAAATTCACGGCATCCTAATAAATTCCCGAGAAGTAAACTACCCTTAACTTGAATGTCTCTAATTTATTAAAAAATCATTGAATCGCATCCCCACATACCTTCACAATCATGGTTTAATTTTATTTAAATTTGAAATATAATATAGTGAGCTTAATACTAAATAAAACTTGACAGCTGCTTCATCCTCCTCCCAGAGAAAGATTGTTGATGTACAATTTTCGACACTGGTTCTGGTCGAGCTGTTTTTATCCAGTCAAAACTGTCTAAATATCAGTATCAGGTTATTAGAAAGGCGATTTAAGACAGTGTTCTCAATATTTTCCTATAAAAAGTTACAAGACGTTAGCAAAAAAAAAAAAAAAAAAAAAAATCGACCTTAAAGGAAATTTAAATTAATATTGAGTTAAATCAAAGTAAAATAAGCTAAATTAATTTTGTTTGGTTTTTTATTGAGGTATAAAAGCCATAAAACTCTAAGGTCATTAATGTCTTTGTTTAGCTGTAGCTAGATTAAGTTAAAAGTAAGTTCAATTATTAAAAATATCCGTTCTTAAGCTTCCTCTATAATTATATAGACATAAACATATATAATTTTTAAATTTAGTCACAATCGTATTGTAATTTTCCTTTCTTAATCGAATGAAACAACTTCCATCTCTATAGGACAAACCGTTCCCAAGATATAGAGTTTTTTCCACTTTTTTGCGGTTTGGCCCCACTGTGCGACGCCACCTTTAAGGTGCCTTTACACTCTACGAACTTTACCTTCGAACACCACCCTCACACAGAGCACTTCATCTGTTCGCCTGTGTTCGGGGGTAGCGCTAGTGCCACTTTTGATTTGGGTTTTTCCCAAGTGACAGGAGTTGTTTGTGATATTAGTGTGCCGTTCTAATTCGTCTCCTATTTTTTTTATTTTTCAGATAGTATAAAATATATTGATAATGGAGATTTTTTCTTCACCATAAGCCAGCGTTGGTTGCGTCAGCCATAATGGTTCGCTTAACGCCACGTTAAGTATAAATGGCTGTTCGTTTAACGCCGGTACGGCAAGGTTCGAGGGAGAACCTGTTGGAGGGTGAGGTTCGTAGAGTGTAAAAGCACCTTTAGAGTGAGTCTTCCCTAACAGGTAGGGGACAATGTTGCTACCTGTTTTACCGCTAGCGAGCAGGTTGTTCCACTGCGCATTCCTCAGTCCCCGTTGCCAGCTTAATTTTTTATTTAATAGAAGAAAAAATATCATCGCCCCAATGGTTTGATTTGAAGAGAGAGTAAATTCTTTTACTTTTGAAATAATTTAACTCAGAAACGCCGAAGACTTTTTCCGTTCTAACAAATTCCGACTTTCATAACTCCTCAATGGATATATCGATATGTGATTCAAAACCCAGTCTTACTGCGGTGAAATAGACTTTTAACCTTTTTAACAACTGATAAGGTTTTTCGGACGATTTACAAAATGGTACAAAATATTTGACGCTTTAAAACCGATGTTTTTGTAGTCTTAACGTTAATTATGCCCATCAAATGTAGATTTAAAAAATATACTTTATTTGATATTGAAAGGACACTTATTAAGGATACGTTCCTTTTTTTTTCAGAACCCCTAGAAGTTTACTAGAAATATTTTTTATATTGCATTTTTTACTTACACTTACCTGTATACGAAATATATAGAAAGGGAAAGTGTTGCGATCGTGAAAAATTTTGACTTCCGGTTTTCAACGTATTGGATCTTCAACAGAAATAAACGTTTTGGGGTCTCCTGAGTCCAAATAACCAAGTCCCGCGAAATGGTCTGTGTGTTTGTGTGTGTGTAAACAGACTAGCTCAAAAACTATAAACTGTGTGAATCTGAAATTGGGTATTTAGTACATATATATGCCTGCGATGTGACCGCAAAAATTTCATCAAAAATTGGTCAAACGGAGGGTGATAAAGTACACATAAAGAATTTCGTCTAATGTTTAGGTTTTTTTTTATTTTCTCAAAAACGGCTCTAAGGATTTTGATTAAACTCTGTATTTGGTGTATGTATATGCCCGCGATGCGACAGTAAAAATTTCATCAAAATTGGTCAAACGGAGGGGTCAAACACTTTATTTAATAAGTTTTATCTCATTTTCTATTTTTTTTCTTCTCAAAAACGGCTGTAACTATTTTGATCAAACTGGGTATTTTATGGGTGTATATGCTTAATTTAGAGTGTAAATACGTGATGCTCAAATTATTTAAAGTATATGTTATAAGATAATTTTTAATTAATTATATTTTAGCTTAGAAACTTAAGTTCTATAAGGGGTCATTAACTGACGATGCGTAGATTTCACTTGCTAAAATTTCATTATTGAAAGGCTATAATTTCGGGCCGAAAAAATTCATACGTACTCAGTGATATATTACCTTCACTTTTTAAATAGTAGCCAGACAGGAGAACCTTTAATTGTTCTATTAAAAAATTATGAAAACAGTTTCAAAGTGAGGGAGTGAAGGGTGAGTGAAGTAGTGAAAAATGTGTTGAGGTAATAGAAAAATTTTGAGAATTGGTAGCAAAAACGTGTATATTTTAAAGAAATACAATCTTAAAAAACAATAGAAATACAATAAAAACAATTTCAAATTCAAAAATAGGAAATTCCAAACGCGTATAGCTAAAAGTAAGCTTGATTTTAGAGTTAGGTTAGGTTACAGCTACATACTTCGTCACCTTTACAGTCTAAAGCATTCTCAAATTCTTTTGAGAATAAAGAGAATGGAGTTATTCGCTCTCTCATTTAAGAAATTTTTGGAAAAAGTGAGGGAGTGAAATTTTCAAAGTCTTTATTATTTTTTAATCACTGTAAGTAGGTTAAAGTTGAAAAAGACTGCAGAATCGAAAACTATGACCATTTTCCATCGAAAAACAATAGTTGAGTGAAAAAATTGCCTGGTCGGCAGTCAAAGCGTTCCTAGGGTCTTCCCTCAACCGATTCTTTCCACCCCGGGCTTTGAGCCCCGTTCCCCTCGACGCTCAAACAACACGTAGATTTCTAATCTAAGTAAATTCGTAAGTGAAAGTTGTGTGTTGCGCGCATCGCACCAGATTTTCCCCTTATTAGGTTGTTATTTGTTGTTTGTTTGTTTGTTTAACGTCACTTTACTAAGGCTAATCGGACGATGCTAAGGTGGGAGTCTTTTTGCCTATCTAGATATAATTAGGATAGGGATCTTTAACAAGTGCCTGACATCGTACAGGCTCGGGACCTCCACTTTACATCCTATCGGAGGGACGGCATAGCCAATTAAAAAATCCTAAGGCCACCTCGGGTCGCGAACCCGCAACCTGTACAGTACAGTAGGTTGCTATGCTATTCACTACACCATAGGTGACCCCCCCTTATTAGTGCACTGATGGTTTTACAGTTATTAATTCAATAACATTCTTGCATTGAAACAATATTGATGTTGAAACTGGTTTTGATCAAGTTGTCCTACAGGGGGTAGGATAGGAAGGACGTCCTGTGATATATATATATATATATATATATATATATATATATATATATATATATATATATATATATACACATATAATATTGTGTTGGGAAAAAAGTAATTTCGGTTTATCCCAATAGTCGCTTATCAAAGTAATTATCTCTTGTAATCAGTATTCAGTGAAGCCATACTATACCACGTTTGAAAGGTCACAGTCCATTCCATATATCAACACAGTGTCATTCATTTACTCAACGTTATTGAGTTTTGAAAATGGTGATTCCAGAAATTCATTTTCGTCATATTTTGCTTTTTTACTTCCGAAAAGGGAAATATGCAGCTCAAGCTCATCGAAAATTGTGTGGTGATTATGGTGATGTGTGTTTAAGCCAACGTTAGTGCCAGAACTGATTCGCTCGATTTCATTCCAGAAAGTTTGATTTTAATGATGAACCTCTCCCGGGCAGGCCAACTGATGAAAAAGTCGATGACATTTAAAAGAAAACGAAGTAGACCGACATATTTCATCTCGTGATATCGCTATGGAGGGAAACATCGACCATAAAACAGTACTGAACCATTTACCTAAGGATGGATTCCAAAAGAAGCTCGATATATGGGTTACACATGAATTAACAGTAAAAAATTTAATGGAAAGAATTTCCATTTGTGAATCGCTGGTGAAACGAAACGAAATCGAGCGATTTTTGAAAAGAATGATTACAGGATATGAAAAGTGGATCACGTACGAAAATAATGTGCGAAAAAGATTGCGTTCGAAGCCCGGAGAGACTTCACAAACAGTGGCAAAGCCTGGATTGACGCAAAGGAAGGTGATGCTGAGTGTTCGGTGGGATTGGAAAGGCATTGTTCGTCATGAGCTGATCGAACCTGGCCAAACCATTGATTCGACTATCTACTGTCAATAACTGATGCGGTTGAAGCAGAAGATTCAAGACAAACGGCCAAAATTGATCAATAGTAAAGGCGTTGAATTCCATCACGACAATGATAGACCACACACATCTTTGGTGACTCGGCAAAAATTAGGATAGTTTGGTTGGGAAGTTTTGATGCATCCACAATATAGCCCCGGACCTTGCACCGCCTGACTATTATTTGTTACATTATTTTCATAACTCTCTTAATGGTGTAAAGATGGAACCAAAAGAGACTTGTGAAAATCACTTGGTTCAGTTTTTCGCCCAGAAATCACAGATTGTTTGTTTGTTTAACGTCCATTTTTATGCTACTAAGGCTAATCGGACAGTGCTATAGTGGGAGTCCTAAATTTTGCCTATCCAGATATAATTAGGATAGGGATCTTTAACGAGTACCTGACATCGTATAGGCTCGGGACCTCCATTTTAGGCTCCGTCCTAACCGAGGGACGGCATAGCTAAGGATTTTTTACTCCCATTAAAAAATCCTAGGGCCAGCGCTGGAATCGAACCCGCGACCTTTAGTATTGTAGGTTACCATGCTAACCAAAACACCACAGGTGACCCTACCAGAAATCATAGAACTTCTACAGTGACGGTATAATTATTTTACAGAAACAATGGCAAAAGGTCATCTAATGGCAAACGGCACATATATCATTGATTAGTATTTGAAATTTATATAAATAAATTCGCTTTGTTTTATATATAGGTGTATATATATATATATATATATATATATATATATATATATATATATATATAATGAATTCATGTATATATATATGAATGAAAAAACAAATTGATGCTAGAGAAAGTATTTACAGTTTCGAAAGGTGAATAATATCATCTGTCCCAAGGAGGGGAAGTAATATTACACTTATCGCCGTTAAGGTATCTAAAACAGGTATCAGATATAACACCAGGGGATTGACACAGTATCCTCCTATCTTTGGAATTTGCACAGTGGTATACCTATGCGAAGAGAACTCCTTTTTGGAAGTTCATGAAACTTACGTATTAAAAAAAAAAAAGATTAAAAATGTTTACTAAGATTATCTTCTAATGAAATACTCTCACGTTTCGTTCCTATTCTTTTTTCCTTAATAATTTTGAATTCGGAGCATTTATATTTGTGTCAATCATAGGTTTGTTCCTAAAAGTACTTACTTAAAACACATTGACAACTTTTTCGCTTGAGCGGGACGTTTTGTACGATGGCATTCCATATCATGGGTTTCCTGTCGAAGACTACATTTTCCTCATAAAACAGAAAATTACGATAACGTTGGAACAAACATGGTACCTATCAGTCAAAGAAAATGAATCGAGAAAAAATAAAAATGATGTTATACATTGGAAAACCTCCATTAAAAGATTGTCAAACCTCCGGTAGTCCGCTAGCCGTTAAACACATACTCGTAGAACATACCAAGTACAGACAGAGCAATTGTAGGAATAATCAGAAAAACTGACCAAATTCCAAGTTAAGGAACAGCGTACAAACAATAGACGATCTTTTCGACTTTCTCAAACATACAAACTGTATCCTAAAATATTGCGTGAAACTTAGCAGAAGAAAAGGTTGTGATTACCCTAATGGTTGACGCGCATGCGTAAGAGATGTCAAAGTGTTTTGTCTGTTTGTTTAACGTCACTTTATGCCACTAAGGCTAATCGGACGATGCTACAGTGGGAGTCCTAAATTCTGCCTATCCAGGTATAATTAGGATAGAGATCATTAATGAGTACCTGACAACTTACAGGCTCGGGACCTCCATTTTACGTCCTATCCGAGGGACGGCATATCTAAGGATTTTTTACTACCATTAAAAAATCCTAGGGCCACCGCTGGAATCGAACCCGCGATCTTTAGTATTGTAGGTTGCCATGCCACCACAGGTGACCCCTGTATGTTTGTTTAACGTCACTTTACGCCACTAATGCTAATCGGACGATGCTACAGTGGCAGTCCTAAATTCTGCCTATCCAGGTATAATTAGGATAGGGATAATTAACGAGTACCTGACAACTTACAGGCTCGGGACCTCCATTTTACGCCCTTTTTCTTTTACATTACATTTTTTACATTTACACTACATTTTTTTTCTTATACACAATTTTTTCGTATTCCCAATAAATAAAAAAAAATTCTACTTCTCAATTTAATTTTACTATGTGAAGTCTCCGTTTCTAGTTGACTTCTCTAAACATGGGCATCACCAGCACCAAATTATTGGGGGACAGCTAAATATTCTCAACATAAATAAGTCCAGCAAAATGGTCTGTATGTGTGTGTCCGTATGTGAACAGACTAGTTCAAAAACTATAAGCGGTACGAAACTGAAATTGGGTATTTGATACATGTATATGCCCACGATGTGGCAGCGAAAATTTATCGAAATTGGTCAAAACGGAGGGGACACTTTATTTAATAATTTTTTTTCTCATTTTTACGTTTTTTTCGATTTTCTGCTAATACGATATAAATCGATTTTGATCAAATTGGTCATGATTAATGAGAATCAAATATTTTTTATTATAAGTTAAGTTTAATCATCATTAAAATGGCCTGATATGGCTTAAATTGCGAAGGAAATTTTTCTCCATATGAAGTACCTCTGATTTTGTTTATATGGAGAAATTAGCTGCCTCCAATTATACAAAGCAATTGGAGGCAGAAATAAGAGATGGCTAATTATGAAAAAAAAACACTCATGAGTACGCCTTTAATGACAGACCATTGTTTATAAATAAATGCGTTATGTTCATGGGAAAGATTTGTTAAAGCGTTTTGGATAGCAATGGAAATTATTTGTTTCCATGGTAACTAAATGAAGTTATCAACAACTAAATAGAGAATTATAAAATTTGACGCGATGGAGACATAAATAAGTAAATAAATGTAGAAAAATGTGAGAAGTTGAGAAATCGCGTTTAAATATTCATCAAAACACTTAAGTTTCTAATCTAAGTAAGTTGTGTGTTGCGGGTATCGCTCCAGATTTTTAAATTTCGAGCAAGAAGTTTAGGTTGACCTCAAATTTTATTCTCGCCGCGGGTCTCCGGCATTGTACTTGCGCCAGTGGTTAGATACTGAGGATGTTTTATTCTTTAATGATTCAAAGTATAAGCGATATAAGGGAAACAATTTTATTTATATAAATGAAGAGGTGAGATGCAAAACTCGTTCGTTCCACCTGAACACATTTTTCGGGAAACTCAAAAAACTTACCACGTCTTGTAGAGGGGCCAGATAAAGATGATTTTTTTTTTGCTTTCGAAAGGTGCAGCTGCCCTGTGTAAGTGAGCTTGGAATAAAAAATTTACTGATTTAGAGGTAACACAAAAAAGTAACAAAATATGAAATGAGAAATTTTTGCAACAAAATGTTTAAAGGAAAGACTTTTGCTGCATACCACATTGGTACGAACGTGTTTTAATTCACACAGTGTAAGTTGATGTTCTTAATAAGTAATATTTATTAAGGTTCACAACTATTTTATAAATGAATTCGGTACCATTTTACAAAATAATATCACCCACTGACTCAAAACAGTTACTAAACATTTTTAGGTTTTCTTTTTGACGAATTTTTCAAAAATATCAGCCTACGGATATAAAAAAAATCCGACTATAAAAATGTTACAAAACGACTAGGTCCTAAGGCTGTCTTCTTCAGGTGCGGTTCCAGAAAAAAAATTCGGGGGGGGGGGATTGGCCGGTAGGAAAAAAAACAGCGTAAAAATAGCACACTTTATTTGCTTATGCTTACACATTAAGTTAATATACAAAATTCTGTATAAAAAATTCTAGTCAAAATTAAACTACACTACCCTAGAAAACTCGTAAAAGTTAGGTACCTAATTAATTTTTTAATTCATCCCACTAATTTTTTTTTCGCCGAAATTTCGGGGGGGGGTTGATCCCCCATATCCATATCCCCCCCCTGGGACCGCCACTGGTCTTCTTCAATAATAGCGACTTCATCATCCTGTTGTTCGTTGTTTCCCTCGTCTGTGGCAGATATATTGAGAACTCGTTTAATATCTCTATGAATCATTGGCCTTCCACTCGTCACCAAAATGCTTTTTCAGCAGATTATCAACGCCTCTCAGCTTGTTGGAGCTATTGAAAAATCAATTATTAATATAGCTAGGTAAGAGGAATCTAGTATAAACTGAAATAAAACATGCGAGTTTAAGTAGCTTTCGATATTTTGTTCAGAAAGAGTAACAGAAACTGCTGAAGTGAACGAATGGGATGGGTGCAAAGGGAGAAGTGATCATTGGAACCAAAAAGTTTTGCATCAAAACGAGTAACAAACCAGTTTTGAAACACAATGAGCTGTGAATCATCAGTTCTGCAACAAACCGCTATTTTTTATAGCAAAAATCCAGAAGAAATAATAAGTTTTGCTCCGATCTGATTAGATATGGCGAAATAGCATTAAAATATCTTTTAGAATCCACTATCTCGATTTTTAAAAAAAATGGAACGAACGAGTTTTATACCTCACCTCCTCAAATCATATAATATAACAAAGAAAGTCCATTAATAAGATATAAGTAATTAATAAAGCAATGTACAACTGAAATTTCGTCAAATATTAGAGACCTTTTAGTTTTTCATGTTTTATTAAAATTTGTGTATTTTGCATATAAAATTTCGTATATTTTAATTTTTAGGTATTGTACCAATTTTTTGTTTTTATCTTCTTAGCTCAATAACATAACCGATTCTCTTAACCTACCTTAATACACATACTACACCTTATCGCATGGAATAGATCTTTTAATCCACAGATTTTTTATTTTTTTTTTGGTATCTATACAATAACTTATTGCGATGTTAGTTAGTATCATTTAATATTTTAAAATAATTCCTAGAAACAATTGGGTAAAGGAACATTTTTTTTAGTGTTGGGCTTTTTGAGTTTTTTAAACAAATTAATTTATTTAACAGTTTTTTTATTTTTTTTTTATTTTGTATGGCTAAATATTATTGGATATATTAAAAAATAAAATGTCCTAGACAAAAGAAGCACCGAAAGATGCCCCCGGACTTAGATACCACGATGAAAACCAAAGACACAAGGATTACGTAAGGTGTGTTATATAACCTAAGTCCAGTGTGGACCCAGTACTTGCCGTGCGCTCTACCTGCACGTTCCTACAATAGTTTCTTCTGTCTGTTCGTTCTTCGTCGGTACGTCTGTCTGTCTGTGTCTGTCCGTCTGTACGTCTTCTTTAGATGACTATCCACGAAGAACACTCACCTCTTCTTCAGTCAGCTCCAAACGGAGGCTACAGGAGTACCTATGTAAGTCACAACAAAATTCATATATAATTCTATCTATTAGTTGTCACTTATATAAAGTTTTATATATGTCACATATATTTTCCGTTTCTTGGCTAAATGCACCGAAAACGAATAAAAGACACATTATTTCAACCACTAATATCAATCCCAATAATAAAAATCATTTTATTTTATGTCAAAAAGATTTTGACATTGAAATAAAATAAATACTATAAAATAATTTAAAATACTTTATAATAAAATTCTGCTGTTTAGCAAGATCTTGTTTATACGCAGACGGGTTATAACGGAATCAATTATAAATATTTTCTTTTTCTTTTTTAGATCCATCTCAAGTTCACGTAAACAAAATTGTACACACGTGTATACTTGCGTTATATAATCGTGCGAATATTGAACTTTTGACTTTGTAATTCCTCAATTATTTAAACTGATATGTTCGAGCGTGTTCTGCTAAACATTTTTCTTATTTTCATCAGATAAAACAGTTAAAAGACAGAATATATAAATCTTAATTAAAAATTACTTTAAACATAGATTTATTGCTCTGTATACCGTTAACTAGAAGCTAAGCTCAATAGAATAATTCATGTGTATGGACACATATGTATAAATACAGACTTCATTGACAACCCCATGATTACGAATGAGTTATAATTTGACACTTTCGAAATATAATGAACCGGTTAAAAATTCCTTTTCGTACACTATTTATAAAAAACGATTTTTTTTCTTTTTCTATAAAATAAGTTTTCTAGATACGTTTTTCGAGAAAAGTTATATGTCCTAGTTTTGAGATGGATCAACCCAATCTGCTCTAGATCCTTAAACATATAATTCTTATCTTTTTGTATTTTAAACGTTAGAAAAAATTTAAATAAATTTCATAATGGATTCAATATTGATTAATAAATTTTTAATTTAATAATACAAAAAAACAAAACATAAATAATGCTGTATCTACATAGAATTAGTAAAAATTATTAGTAAAAAAACAAAACACATTTTAGTTTAGAATTAAAAAAAAAAAAAAGATTTGCTTTTATGAAGAGTTAAAATTACCATATCAAACGTATTCCGTCATATTTCTGAAACTTTCATATCCTAAACATATACCAATACTTTAAGTATTGCACTAAAGTAAATTCACTTAATCATTTTTGAATTTTAAATCAAGATAGTAAAAGGCAATGAAATGAATGTAAAAGAATAAATATTACATTTTCATATTCCATTTTTCATTTCCCAATCTGCGATCAAACGAACTGCATTGAGAATAAGAAAAAAAATTACCTTTAATTTATTTATATTATTCCTGAAAAATTTATGATATGCAGTGCCAAAATTTGAAAAATAACCAAATTTTTAATTTTATTATACATACTTATTCATAAAATTCGGACTTCCCTTTAAAAAAAAAATGGAATAATAAAAAATTGCACTTTTTGCGGAATCAAACAATTTGCTATAACAGGTGGAAGGTTATGGCGTTATCAGTTTGTGATATTGCAGAACTATTTTTCGATGTATCGATTTTCGTATCACTGATTTAGAATAATAGTGTATATAAGTTTTCTATTTTCCGATCTATTTTATTTCATTATAACTGAATCAATTCCAACATGCTGATCTTTTAAATTAGTACTTGTGTGCATTTATTTTTTAATTAGGTAGAAAATAGGCCGGGGAGGCGGTCAATAAAATACAAAATAGTATACAAATATTTTCTTGTTGCCGACGTTTCGACCCAACTACATCTATCATGTACCTTACCCCATCTTATCACACCACCTATATTACCAGTATCAACATCATCAGTGTTAACAGTATCAGTGTCAATAGCCATATTACACCATGTATATAAATTATATACTTAACGTTAAGTTTACATTCATTTATATCTTATATAGTCAGTTCATATTCTTTGTTTTTTCATATTTTTTATATTTTATCTAGCCAGTTCATATTCGTTGTCCTAATTACTCATGTTGTTGTCCGTGTCTTGTTTATTTAGCCCCGACGAAGACCTGCATAGTTGGGTCGAAACGTCGGCAACAATAAAATAGTTTTATACTATTTTGTATTTTATTGACCGCCTCCCCGGACTATTTTCTACCTAATTCTATATCCGGTCAACTATCATCTATCCAATTTATATTTTAACTTTTTACTTTCACTTACCTATATATGAAATATATAGTAAGTGGAAGTATTGCGATCGTGAAAATTTTCGACTTCCGGTTTTCAACGGAAATACACGTTTTGGGACCCCCTGAGTCGAAATAACCAAGTCCCGCGAAATGGTCTGTGTGTGTGTGTGTGTCTGTGTGTGTGTGTGTGTGTGTGTGTGTGTGTGTGTGTGTATGTGAACAGACTAGCTCAAAAACTATAAACCGTGGGAACCTGAAGTTGGGTATTTAGTGTAGGTATATGCCCGCGATGTGACAGCAAAAATTTCATCAAAATTGCTCAACGGGAGGGGGTACTTTATTTTATAACTTTTTACGTTTTTTTCGATTTTCTCAAAAACGGCTCTAACGATTTTGATTAAACTGAGTATTTGATCTATTTATATGCCCGAAATATGACTGTAAAAATTTCATCAAAATTGATTAACCGGAGGGGGGACTTTACTTAATAAATTTTGTATCATTTTCACGTGTTTTTTTTATTTACTCAAAAACGGTTTTAACGATTTTGATCAAACTTGGTATTTGATGTATTTATATGCCCGAGATATGACTGTAAAAATTTCATCAAAATTGATTAACCGGAGGGGGGACTTTACTTAATAAATTTTGTATCATTTTCACGTGTTTTTTTTATTTACTCAAAAACGGTTTTAACGATTTTGATCAAACTTAGTATTTGATGTATTTATATGCCCGAGATATGACTGTAAAAATTTCATCAAAATTGATCTACGGGAGGGGGGACTTTACTTAATAAATTTTGTATCATTTTCACGGGTTTTTTTTATTTACTCAAAAACGGCTTTAACGATTAACAAAAATAAGATATGAATGTAGAAAAATGTGTGACTTTAGGAAATGATAATTAGCAAAACACGTCAATTTCTAATCTAAGTAAGTTGGTAAGTGAAAGTTGTGTGTTGCGCGCACGCACCAGATTTTTTTTCAACGGATAGCTCATAATATTTAGAATAGTGGAATTAAAATTGTTGGATTTCAATATCCTATCAAACATACGATCTCGTGCAGTGGGTGATTTATTGAGAATTTTTTTAAGGGAGGGGGCGCATTTTATTTAACAAAGAATTCCACTGTTTAGAAGTTTGTAAACAACTATTCAACTATCTAACGACTTTTCATGAAGAAAAAAAGAGGTTATGCCGTAGATGGATTGTAGTAACAATGTATCTGATTCTATAAATAAAATGATTGTTAAGACCTTGAATAACAATGTATTATAAACGGTGTATGATCCATTAAAGAACTGAATTTAAAGTATCCATTACAAGATGTACAAGTCGCAATAAAATGCAATCTATTTTTTAATTAAAGAAATAAAAGCTCTATCCGAATAAAGGCGCTTTTTATATTCCTAGTAATAGATTTCTAGATACTTTTCCTAACCTATCGAAAAAATTCTATAGTAATATATTTAGTAAAAGTAAAACCTAACTAAAATGTAAAATAGTAAAACCTAGTAATGATTTCTAGATATTTTTCCTAACCTATGGAAAAAAGTCTTCTCATTGGCCAGCTTCTGTTTGTTTATTTGTTTAACGTGCATTTATGCTACTAAGGCTAATCGGACGATGCTACTATGCTACTTTCTGCTACTGAAGGGGTCCTAAATTTTGCCTATCCAGGTATAATTAGGATAGGGATCTTTAACGAGTACCTGACATCGTACAGGCTCGAGACCTCCATTTTACGTCCTATCCGAGGGACGGCATAGCTAAGGATTTTTTACTCTCATTGAAAAATCCTAGGGCCACCGCGGGACGCGAACTCGCGACATTTAGTATTGTAGGTTGCCATGCTTACCACTACACCACAGGTGACCCCCACCAGCTTCCGTTCCCACGACCTTTTAAATTTGAAAATCAAGAATGCGACGGAATTTTTTCGTTTTCCTCTTCAGTTGTGGTTTCGTCAATTCTGAGTTCGACGCCCCGAAGAATCTAAAAATAGGTCGTAGAGCACACTACCTTGAAAGATTTTTTTTTCTTACTTGACACCCACCCCCCGTGTGTTCTCAGGTAGCAAATGTCCTTTTCTTGACAAAACCCACAAAGACCCGTACTCCTAACGGCTTTTGGAGTTCCATTGTCAAAAACTCTTTTCAAATTTAAAAAATAAATTGTTTATTGTGTTGTAGATAATATTTAATTAGCTTATTTCATGTTAGTAATCGATTCTGTATCTACTCCTTCTATCGCACTCTTGAAAATATTTAATCATGTTTGTTAATTAAAAATTAAAATCAATTACTTGAACATGTCAGTATTTTTCTTCTTTTTTTTTTTTTTTTTTTTTTTTTTTTTTTTTTTTTTTTGTAACTAACTTAATGGGTTTAAAACCAAATGGGTTTGGTCCAGTTACTGTTAGTTTTTTCAAGTTTGATTTTATCAAATTTACTCGTGACATAGTTCCCATTTCGAGTAAATCAAAGTTCTAGTTTGAAAAAATATTTTTACGTAGATTTGAGAGATTTGTTATCTCTTTATTCTAAGATTTCAATCAGGTCTTTGACTTTCAATACCATCTCTAACTTTGTTGGTATTATATTTTCTATATTTTGCGTTATAAATAATATTTCCACTGAAATTGTATAACGATTCATCATGTTAATGTGAAAAAAAAAAAATTGTAAGCATTTATTCAGCTAGTATGCCTTAGGGCATGGAATATGTAAACATTTAGAAACACACGACCCTTCCATAGGTTTACTTATGAACGAGAGAAAAAAACTTAGTATTTTTTATTTTAGGCATTTTATAATCTATGTTAGATATATGGACCATTCCCAAAGTCGGGCCATTCCCACCATAGTTAATTGTTTATTAAATATACTTCGATCTCATTACCTATCAAATGAATGGTATTTGTACTGTATTGTATTCCGCATCAAACTCGATTTTTTTCAAAATTTTACTAGATCCCCTTTCCGAGGTCCGCATATGCTAGGCGCAGCCAACGGGGGGGGGGGGGGGGGGGGCAACAATAAAGGATCTAAATAGTTCTCATTTTGTTTTTGTTTTAAGAAATGTGACATTGACCAAGGTAGTCTTCCAAGGTCTACATATCGTTATAATAAAATTAGGCGATAACCGATTATGACCCTAGTGCTTGACGCCTTAAAAAAAAAAATCTGGTGCGATGCGCGCAACACACAACTTTCACTTACCAACTTACATTAGAAATTGACATGTTTTTTTAATTGCCATTTATATAAATAATATTAAAAAATGACTTGATTTTGATTAAAAATGATTAATTTAATCAAAATCATTAAAGCCGTTTTTGAGATATTCCAAAAAAATGTTCAAATTGGAAAAAAAGTTATGAAATAAAGAGCCCCCTGCATTTGACCAATTTTGATGAAATTTTGTCTGTCACATTATGAGCATATACATACACCAAATATCCAGTCTTATCAAAATCATTACAGCCGTTGTTGAGTAAATAAAAAAAAACCTAAACATTAGATAAAATTCTGTAAGTAAAGTACCCCTTCCGATTCACCAATTTTGATGAAATTTTTGCTGTCACATCGCGGTTATATCCATACACAAAATACCCAATTTCAGGTTCATACGGTTTATAGTTTTTGAGCTAGTCTGTTCACATACACACACACACACAGACCATTTCGCAGGACTTGGTTAATTGGACTCAGGGGACCCCAAAACGTGTATTTCCGTTGAAAACCGGAAGTCGAAATTTTTCGCGATCGCAATACTTTCCTTACTATATATTTCATATATAAGTAAGTGAAAGTAAAAAAAAAAAATTAGGAGATTTATCAGATTAATTATACATTAATTCCGATTTGGCCCAATAGCATCCTTTCATAATAAACTCCCTACCCACTCGAACCCTCTTGTTTCCAGCCTCGCTTCCTCCTCTGTTCCAGACAATCCCCCTAAGCGACTGAAAAGAAAATGGCCTTTTATTATATAAAAAAAAGATTAGCACACATAAAGTTGCTCGTGGGAAAAACTTTCTGCTCTTATGTCTGTTTTAACATGTTTATCATCTTTTTCAAATACTCAATTTAAACGGCGTACTTGGAATACGCTAGTGTATAACTGTAGTAAACATAACAAACGCGAATGCAAGGTAATGTGTTTTTTTTCTTACCATTCTTCTGGAATGCCTGCTTAATAAGGTAAGCTATAAATAGAATATTTACACGAGTTCGTATTGCCTTTTACAGAAGTTCTGTCTGACTACCCGTAACCAGGTTTGTTGCAAGTCGATTAACAATAAGCCGACTAAGTAAAATAACATAAATATTTTCGCGTATGAAATCAAAAAGTTCATAAAAAAGCTTCACCTTTTTTTTCTGAGCGAAAGTTAGTTGTGACATGGAAACCGGTCACACCCATGTGAAATCGCAAATCCATAAATTCAATCATGTTCTACTTCAACGGAGATAAATTAAAAAAGAAATGGAAATAAAAACATCCACTAGTTTAAGATCACATACATATAAAGGATCCAGATGTAAAGCCATGGGAATCCACTAATGCAGATTTTGTGGAAAACTAAATCTTAATTTCTTTTTCTGGGCAATTTTTGTTAGTAAAACCTTTAATAAAAGTTAATATCCTATTTAAACACAGGAGGAATAAAAATATCATAATAGCTATCATTTAAATAAAAAATGTTGATGCCACTTCTCAAAGTTACATATTTTTCCACATTCACTTTTTATTTTTGTTTTCATTTGCTCTATAACAAACACTAATTTCTTTTATTATTAAATAAAAGATTTTACTTGAGATAATTCGGCAATGCAAGCATAATACTCAAAGTCTTTTTATAATTCATCACAAGGATTTTATAATGCTCTATGTACTTGTTGAAAATTTCATTTAGTTACCATGAAACAAATAATTTCCATTAAATGAACAGAACGGCTTTCATTATGAACAATGGTCTGTCATAAAAGGCGTACTACGTATGCCTGGGCTCAACGTGTTTTATGAGTTGACTGAATATTTTTCTTTTTTTCTCCTCTATATGTTTACTTGGTTTTTATCATAACTCAAATGATATTTAGCCATTTCTTATTTTTAGGCGTAACGATAGACAGTTAATTTCTCCATATAAACAAAAACAAAGGTACTTTATTGGAAACGAAAAAAAAACAAACAAACAAAAAAGGCCCCTACCCCATATAAGTCCCCTCAGAACATTTTAATAATGTTAAAGCTTACCTGATATTAAAGAACACCTAATTTTCATTACACATCACGAATTTGATAAATATCGTTAAAGCCGTTTTTGAGATCATCGAATAAAAGGTAAAAATTGGAAAAAAAATATGAAATGAAGTGTCCCCTCCGCTTGACCAATTTTGATGAAATGTTGGCTGTCACATCTTTGGCATATACATACATCAAATACCCAATTTGATCAAAATCGTTAAAGTCTTTTTTGAGAAAATAAAAAAAACACGTAAAAATGATACAAAATTTATTAAGTAAAGTCCCCCCTCCGGTTGATCCAATTTAATGAAATTTTCGTAGTGATATCTCACATAACACTCACACACACACACACAGACCCTTTCGCGGGACTTGGTCATCTGGACTCAGGGGACCCCAAAACGTGTATTTCCGTTGAAAACCGGAAGTCGAAATTTTTCACGATCGCAATACTTCCACTTACTATATATTTCATATATAGGTAAGTGAAAGTAAAAAAGCCATCGATGCCAAAATAACAAATTTTTTTATTAGCTTCTTTGTTTCTTATGTTTTTTTTGTTATTGTTTGCTATTGTTGTTTTTTATTATCTTCTTTGTTAAACGAATATTAAAGAAATCCTGCCAAGCCAGAATTGAACACAGTGCCTCGAGCAAAACCGCTCCCAATTAATTGTGGAGACACTAGGTACAACAAAAATAAAAAATCATGTTGAAAAGTATTCCAAACGAACACATTAATGGATATTTAATTCTCTTCCAACGGGTTGTCTCACGTAAAACATAAGTTTCATTTTTCATTTCTCATCTAAAATGTTTCAGGGGCGTGCAAAATTGCTAAACAAATGCCTAAAATATTGATAAACCGACTGGAAAACGTTCGATGGGTAGGCCTAGGCGAAGTTGGGGGATTCGGTGAAGGCTAATCTTGTGGAGTTAGTATAGGACGGAGGGAGGTAGATGGAGGTGTGAAGGGAGTGACTGGTAGTGACGGGTTCGTTAAGACTTTATTCTTGTTATTATAAAGTGAAACTGACAGCAAAAATTCCTCATGATACGTACCCTTTTCCAAGTAATAAAAATTAACGATACTTTGATTTTTTCGGCTAATGTGCCTTTGATTATAAAACCTCTTAGGGTAACTGTACCATAAGTTGACAGTGCTCCAATAGTTGACATTTTGTAGATTAAGTGTGAATAATAAGATTCAGGTTTGATTATTTTGATTCAAAATTTTGCGGTAATTTGCCAAGTTATACTAGTTAGCTGTTAAGAGGGTAAGACATCGGACCCCGGGGACCGATGCCGCACTTAACGTGTGCGGCCCAACAATTTTTTTTTCTTAAACATCAATAAAATAATACTCAATAATTAAATTGCTCAATCTCTCTATATATAAGAGGCTTTGTCCTGACTGACAGAATCAACGCAGAGCAAAAACTACTAATGATAGAAACTTGAAGTTCGGAATTTAGACTTTAAACGCGATGTAGGTAACCACTAAGAAAGGAATTTCAAAAATATAACCCTTAAGGGGCTTAAATGGCGAAATTGTCGTTTAACTTTAACGGAAATCTATTGTTGAGATTTTAAACCATATGTTTTTTATTTGAATATCGATTTAACGTTACAATAGTATTAAAATAGACATTCACATAAAATATGGCTACTGATTATTTAAATATTAGTGGTAATCAAATTATGCACACTGTGATTCCCATGATTGGGGATGGTGCGTGTTTATTTCGATCTCTTCTCCATATATTTATACCTTTCCATATATATATACTACTCCATATATATATAATTCTCCATATGTATAAGAGGCTTTGTCCTGACTGACAGAATCAACGCAGAGCAAAAACTACTTATGATTAGAAACTTCGGAATTTAGATTTTAAAAGCGATGTAGGTAACCAGTAAGAAAGGAATATCAAAAATGTAACCCCTAAGAATATCAAAAATGTAAATGGCGAAATTGTCGTTTAACTCTAACGGACATCTATTTTCGAACTTCGAGAAAATATATCTAATTAGGACTCATTTTAAAGAATTTGATACGACGAGTTTAACTCGAAAGGCCCTATTGGGAGTCGAAAACCATATTTTACAGCCGAAAAATGAAGCGTTCACGACGAGTAAGTCATTTTTTGTTTCGGCGGTTTTAGTGAACTCTCTCCATTGCGCGACTCCGTCTCTTCTACCGAGCCGGCAGCTTCCCCCTCCAACATTCCACCTACCGGAAGCTCAAATTCTACTAAATCTCCTTAACATCAGTTAACATATTATATTAGATCAATACCAAGATAATGGTGATATAATTGATTTTAAAGGCTCGCGGGCGAAGCCGCGACGGGGAATGCTAGTAAGTTATATTTTATGTTAGCACTATTGGCAAATTATGACAACAATTATTATATTCTCACGAAATTGTAATACAGCGCGAAAATAACCTTGCTTCAATGAGTCCTAAATTTCGCCTATCCAGGTGTACTCTTGAACGAGTAGCTGACATCGCACATGCGTGAAGAATAAGATTCAGGGTTGATTATTTTTGTTCAAAATTTGGCAGTAATTTGTCAAGTTATACTAGTTAGCTGTGTTGCCATCGACATTAGTTTGATGAAAAACTTTAGCTTATTTGTGACAGGTTATAATGGCGAATTTTCCAGTGGCCTCAAAATTTGGTTTCTGCTACCCTGTTTCATTAAGGTGGAAGTCAAGTTAAATAAGCTTTTTAGTCGGTTTATTTCAGTTCCATTATGTTTTAATTATATTAAGTTCATGAGAATCATTTGATATCCTTTTTAATATATTTATACAATTTTTTAGGGCTTAAATGTACGTGTCAACTATTAGAACAGAAATTGACCGATAATTTCAGTAGTTGACATCGATGTCAACTACCGCCAGAATTAGCAAATAGTTTTTCATCTGGGGGTGGTTTATATTATGAATTTATAGCTAGTGCGCTCTATACATTGATCATTGAGAGTAAAATTGCATTGGCAATAATCGTATTCCTACATGGACAAGCGTCTCATCTGACTCTCCCCACTTCCGGATTCTGCAAAGAACATGCGATACTTGCTGTTAGTCGCACTCTATCAAAATGTTACACATTACATCCAACCAATGAATGTGCCCATCTTTAATTGTCTAAAAAAGCACTGCAAGAGTGAAGTTCATCATTGGAGCGTCTAAAATTTTGCAAACCCAACATTAAAAAGCTATACTTCTGGCTATTACTAAAATCTATTTATCATACTTACTTAACTGGATGATATCATTTTTCGTTTAATGATGTTTATTGTTTTGTTTTTTTTGTCTCATTTAAGCTTTTTGTGTATAAAATAATTTAATTGTGGACATTTTATTTTGTTTTCATTGTGAATTTATTAGTCTATAAATAAAAAAATATTAACTTTTATTTCAGTCCTTACTACCTATTAAAAATCATAAAAAAAAAAAAAAAAGAAAAAAAAAAACCTGTACCACTACAACCCATAAAGGGTCTTGGGTGCAGTACTATGTAAGGAAGAGTACTGTTTCTTGGTCAGCGGTCGTTACAGGAGGTGATCTGACCGTGATCACGCTCAACCGCCAGGTTCTTTCCCCTTAATTTTTCAATTAAGGGTACCCACTTTATAGAGGCTGGGTTGGCCCCAGGAGGGTCTCTCGGCCCACGAGACGAACTGTGGCGAATAATAAAGATATCATAAGCCATGTCAGATTCGAACTCGGGACCTTAAGCAGCAGTCCACTGCCTTACCATTGGGCTACCCCGCTGCCTATTAAAAATCATAGGAATTCAAAAATTAATGCATTTGTCAACTTTAAAACCATAAATGTCAACTTTCCAAACCTAAACATTTTGATGTGACAACTATTGGTTAATTTTAAAAGTTTCTAAGAAATCATTTATTTTAAAAACCGTAAATGTAGACCATAGGTAGGAATACAATATTCTTAGTTTTCTAGAGGGATTGGCCTAACTAAATCCATAACAAAGTTTATACTAAAATATATATATTGCTAATATATATTGGTAAACAGTGTCAATAACATAATTTTTTTTTCTTAAACTGTCAACTATTGGTACAGTTACCCTAGTTGGTTAGAAATTTTATCCGTTCTTACTCATTATAGTTCACGGATGGATAGGAAAACGGTTTTCCTTAGTAAAGCTGATGTTTTATCGTTTCCACTCTGTACAGTATACTTTCAGAAGCGACTTGTTTTTTCCAGTTTATGTTTTTTCTGTTGTTAAGGTGTCTTTACACTGTGTGAACGTCGCCCTCGCAAAGCCCGTTCCGAACTCTGTTAGACTATTTAAACAAATCTGGTGCGATGCGCGCTACACACAATTTTCACTCACCAACTTACATTGATTAAAAATTGACGTGTTTTGTTAAATGCCATTTCTTAAAGTCACACAAACTTCCTCATTCATTTACTTATTTTTTTTTTGTGTTTGCTCTTTGAAGTACACTAAATTTGTTTATTATTAAATAAAAGTTTTTACTTGTGCTAATTCGTTAATACAAGCATAATACTCCGAGTCGTCTGATTTTATAATTCTTTACGTAGTAGTTGAAAACTTCATAAATACTTACCATAAAACAAATTACTTCCATTTAATGAAAAGAACATATTTAATTAAATGGAGGTAATTTGTTTCATGGTAACTATATGAACATATTAAATTATAAACATTTATAAATAAAGGCGTACTTACATGCTTGGCCTAAACGTGTATTATGAGTTGACGGAATATTTTTCTTTTTTTCTCCTGTATATGTTTACTTGATTTTTCCATATTTCATACGTATTTAGCCATTTCTTATTACTAAGCGAAACGAGAGACAGATAATTTCTCCATATAAACAAAAACTAAGGTACTTTATAGGAAAACAAAAAAGGCCCCTTCCTCATTTATGCCCCCTCAGAACACTTTAACAATGATGAAGCTTGCGGATATTAAAGAACGCCTTATTTTCAGTAAACCTGGCGAATTTGATCAAAATCATTAAAGCCGTTATTGAGATAATCGAATGAAAGGTATAAATTGCAAAAAAGTTATGAAATAATGTGCCCCCTCCGTTTGACCAATTTTGATGAAATATTGGCTGTCACATATTTGGCATATACTTATACATCAAATACCCAGTTTGATCGCAATCGTTGAAGCCGTTTTTGAGTAAATAAATAAAATACGCGAAAATGATTAAGTAAGGTGCCCCCTGCGGTTGATCAATTTTGATGAAATTTTTACAGTCATATCTCGGGCATATTACTTCATCAAATATTAAGTTTAATCAAAATCGTTAGAGCCGTTTTTAAGAAAATCGAAACAAACGTAAAAAGTTATTAAGTAAAGTGTCCCCTACGTTTGACCAATTTTGATGAAATTTTTGCTGTCTCATCACGTGCATACACATACACCAAATACCCAATTTCAGGTTCGTACGGTTTATAGTGTTTGAGCTAGTATGTTCACACACAGACCATTTCGTGGGACTTGTTTATTTGGACTCAGGGACCCCAGAACGTGTAATTCCATTGAAAATCAGAAGTCGAATTTTTCACGATCGCAATACTTTCCTTACTATACAGGTTGTCCCGAATTTAAATGGCAAAACTTCAGGAACTTATAGGGGATCGAAAAACTAAGACAAAAAGTCCTTTAGAGATTTGCTTTTTTTTTACTTTCACTTACCTATATATGAAATATATAGTAAGTGGAAGTATTGCGATCGTGAAAAATTTCGACTTCCGGTTTTCAACGGAAATACACGTTTTGGGACCCCCTGAGTCGAAATAACCAAGTCCCGCGAAATGGTCTGTGTGTGTGTGTGTGTGAACAGACTAGCTCAAAAACTATAAACCGTGGGAACCTGAAATTGGGTATTTAGTGTAGGTATATGCCCGCGATGTGACAGCAAAAATTTCATCAAAATTGCTCAAAGGGAGGGGGTACTTTATTTAATAACTTTTTACGTTTTTTTCGATTTTCTCAAAAACGGCTCTAACGATTTTGATTAAACTGAGTATTTGGTCTATTTATATGCCCGAGATATGACTGTAAAAATTTCATCAAAATTGATTAACCGGAGGGGGGACTTTACTTAATAAATTTTGTATCATTTTCACGTGTTTTTTTTTATTTACTCAAAAACGGCTTTAACGATTTTGATCAAACTGGGTATATGTTGTATGTATGTGCCCGAGATACGACTGTAAAAATTTAATCAAAATTGATCAACCGGAGGGGGGGCTTTACTTAATAAATTTTGTACCAATTTCACATGTACATATTTTTTATTTACTCAAAAACGGCTTTAACGATTTTGAAGAAAGTGGGTATTTGATGTATGTATATACAAAATATGTAAAAGCCAACATTTCATCAAAATTGGTCCAACTGAGGGGGCACTTTATTTTATGACTTCTTTTCCAATTTTTAACTTTTTTTCGATTATCTCAAAAACGGCTTTAACGATTTTTATCAAATTCGTCATGTTTAATGAAAATTAGGTTTTCTTTACTATCAGGTAAGCTTTATCATTATTAAAATGTTCTGAGGTACCTTTTTTTGGGAGGTGGTGCCTTTTTTGTTTGTTTGTTTCTTATAAAGTACCTTTGTTTTTGTTTACATGGAGAAATTAAGTGTCTCTCGTTACGCCTAAAAATAAGAAATGGCTAAATATGAGATATGATAAAAATAAATAAAACATAAAGAGGAGAAAAAAAGAAAAATATTCAGTCAACTCATAAAACTCGTTTAGCCCACGCATGCGGAGTGCGCCTTTAATGACAGACCATTGTTCATAATTAAAGGCGTTCTGTTCATTTGAGAAGTGGCAATTAACAAAACGCATTAATTTCTAATCTTAGTAAGTTGGTAAGTGAAAGTTGTGTGTTGCGAGCACGCACCAGATTTTTTTGCTTAGTTTTGGAGAAAATCGCAAAATAAAAAAATCTGGTGCGTGCGCGCAACACACAACTTTCACTTACCAACTTATTTAGATTAGAAATGACGTGTTTTGTTAATTGCCACTTCATAAAGTTACAAATTTTTCCACATTCATTTCTTATTTTTGCCGTTAATATTCATTCATTTAATATTCATTCCGTTAACATTAATGAGTAAATGAAAAACACACGTAAAAATGATACAAAATTTATTAAGTAAAGTACCCCCTCTATTTGATCAATGATGATGAAATTTTTACTGTCACATCGCGGGCACATACATACACCAAATACCAAGTTTGATCAAAATCGTTAAACCCGTTTTCGAGTAAATAAAAAACACACGTGAAAATGAGACAACATTTATTCAGTAAAGTGCCCACTCCAATTGATCAATTTTGATGAAATTTTTACTGTCATATCGCGGGAACATACATATACTAAATACCAAGTTTGATCAAAATCGTTAAAGCCATTTTTGGGTAAATAAAAAAAACACGTAAAAGTGGGACACAATTTATTAAGTAAAGTACCCCCTCAGGTTGATCAATTTTGATAAATTTTTTACTGTCACATCGCGGGAACATACATATACTAAATACCAAGTTCGATCAAAATCGTTAAAGCTGTTTTTGGGTAAATAAAAAAAAACACGTAAAAGTGGGACACAATTTATGAAGTAAAGTACCCCCTCAGGTTGATCAATTTTGATGAAATTTTTGCAGTCAAATCTCGTGCATATTAATGCATCAAATACTCAGTTTAATCAAAATCGTTAGAGCCGTTTTCGAGAAAATCGATAAAAACGTAAAAAGTTATTAAGTAAAGTCCCCCCTCCGGTTGATCCAATTTAATGAAATTTTTGTAGTGATATCTCGGGCATATAAATATACCAAATGCCCAATTTCAGGTTTGCACGGTTTATAGTTTTTGAGCTAGTCTGTTCACACACACAGACACACAGACACACACACACACACAGACCATTTCGCGGGACTTGGTTATTTGGACTCAGGGGACCCCAAAACGTGTATTTCCGTTGAAAACCGGAAGTCGAAATTTTTCACGATCGCAATACTTCCACTTACTATATATTTCATATATATGTAAGTGAAAGTAAAAAAAAGAAACAAAACAAAAATGTAATAGGTAGCGATTATCACCTTTCAAAGTTGGTCAGGCTAGGCAGTAAGATATGTAAACACTTAATGTTATCCTTTACATTCTTTTATTTGTTTTCCTTTTGGCTTCCTTCTAGGATTATAATTCCTAAATCAGTCTTCAGTCAGTTACTCAGACATTTTTGAGTGAATAGCATCAGCCACAATGCCGCATATATATTCTAATCTTGAATACGCTGATATGATTTTTGTGTATGGTTTCTGTAACGGTAATGCTTTAGAAGCGGTGCGGGAGTATGCCGAGTACCCGAATAGTTGCTTAAGCTGTTCGCCTGTATGTTCGGGGATAGCGCTAGTGTCGCTTTTGAGCTAGTTAAGATAAGCTTCTATACCTTCTCTTTTAGCATTTTCCTGACGTTGCTTTTATCCACTATAAGTTAGAGCAAAAGACAGAACAGCCGCTAGATCCAAGTCAGCCGTTTTTGTTTTTGTAGTGAAAATTGTTGTATAAGGTGTAAATGTGCGGTCAGACATCATTGTTTGCTAGCCTTCATCTTTATCTGTTCTAGGGTGACGTTCTTCGCTTAGTGTAAAGACACCTCTTGCTCATGTTCGACAAAATATAGACTGCCATACTTCAATTGAACATACCGACGCTACATTTCCGAACTTTCAAATGTGGTATTCTACTGTCACTTGTTCGTTATCCAGTAGTTACCTGTTCTTGTGGGATTTACCACCAACTCCATCTCTCACCGTACTTCGATAAGGAAACCTGTTTGTAAAAAAGCTCTTGATTGGAACCTGACACTGAGCAATAATCCCCCTAAAAAATAACCAGTCCCCTTTAAGTTGCGTAACCACAGCAAGTAATCGATACATCGATATTATTCAGAAAAAAATGCATGATTTGATTATCGATTTTGTATTTTGTAGATCTTAGCTTTCGGCTTCAGGGACGCGTAAGTCCCCAAACGGGTCTTTTTCTGTTTAAATTATTTTCAATTTTTTTTTTTTTTTTTTCGGTTGGCGCATTAGGCCTAATGAGACCTTTGGCCGCGCAGCAGGCCCCGAGGACCTATGTGTTTCTTTCCCCGAAGCATACCGTCCCTGAACCAAACCTCCGGGCGGTTACTGACATCCTGGAAAACCACACCACGATTCTCGATGAGATACACGGGGAAGGTTCATCACTCCTAAGCCCGGTCGGTGTGAGTCGCCTCCAGTAGGCTGACGAGCCTCACATACCCGGGGGTGGGGGTAGACTTGGACTGCGTGGCGTTCATTGGTGGGCGGTCACCCAAATGGAGCGGTCACCCATCCAAGTACTAACCACGATGGACGTTGCTTAACTTCGATTATCTATTGCAAGCGCCCTTGTCCACTCGGCCATCCCGGCCCGTATTTTCAAATTAAAGGATGTCATATTGGCAAGGCCAAGAAGTAATATAGTAGTAGTATTAATTTTTTTTTCTGATAATACATTGTTTAAAAAATATAAAATTAATAAATGAATCCGTAAAGAAACAAAGTTGTTTCGCTAATGAATTGAGGAACTAGAATTGTGGCGCCAGTCTTGTTTTTTTTTCCCTGTTTTCTCTTTTGCTGTTTTTTTACAACTTTTTTTTTCAACACTGTTTTTATTTTTTACAACTCATTAATTTAAAATATAAGTAAATACAAAGTGATCGGTTATAAGGTGTAAAGAAAATATAAATTATTCAATAAAGGAATAGAAAATATGAAGTATTGCCTGGGGATGGTCTAGACTCTATTTGTGTTTTATTTTATTTTTTGTTATTATAAGCAGACCCGGCCACGCGTTGCTGTGGCTCAGTAGCTATTATGCGTTGAACTAATTATATCATATTATTTTTAATACAGTCAAATCAATATTCACTGATAAAGATAAAAAACGTTTCAGCTAATCTAAACACCAATGGGGTTTGGTAAAGAATTCAGAAAGGTTAAATTTTTTATTTTTTACATCTCATATTTGGACTATCGTAAGTATTAATGATCCATTCATTTAGCACTTATTGGATTATTCCAGCAGAAGCGAGATTAAATATAAATAACACACAGGCAAAAGGGACTAATAGACTACTAATAATAAATAATTGAAATAGGGTTTAGTACAATCGCAATAGACAACTAGCAAAAATGTACCAAATTAATCTTTTCCCATAATACATACTAATTTTTAATTATTAATGATTAATTTTCCCCAGTTTGAGCGCGACCCGCTTTAGCACGCTCTAGCCGAACGATGGCGGTTCGGATCAGCCCTGGGATGGTTGACTTTTATTTCGTGGAGGCCCCACGGAATAAATCTCGACGTACCCACCATGGTTAGAATAGGTTGTTTACACCTTTAGAGTGACCTCCCGTATGCCACACACGGCCAGGTAGGGGTACTGAACAAAAAAAAAAAATGTAGGAGGAAATTCGAGGGCCTATAAGTTTAAATAATAACCCCTAAAAACAACTGTTGGAACATTTAAATTTATCCTCCAGCGCTGTATTTTAAAGGTATTTATAGTCTCTTAAAACTGGTCAATTTATGCCTCAGTTATAAATTAAAATAGGGAATTGTTAAGGCTTAATGTTGAAAGATGTGGGCCAAAATTTCTTGATTGAATTTTATCCAAGTTTTTCTTCTGATTCTGATCCCACTAATTTCATTGCTTCCCATTAACTTCTATAAGCTTCATCAAATTGATGGAAAGTTTCAAGGATCAAGCTGCTTGGTTTAAAAAAGAAATGTATAACAATAAAACAAAACAGTTCGAGCTGAAATAAAAAATATATAATTCATCAAATATACAATACGCCTGACTAGCATTTAACAATAGAGTGTGCTGAAATTAACTAATATTTTATAAGGGAGAGCGGGGTTGGTTGGCACAGGGGGTAGGTTGGCTTATAGTTTCTGTCACACCGGTTGTGAAGGCCCCACCATTGTACCATGTGACCCACTCGACCTTGGGAGTCTTGTCCTGAGTTTTCTATCCGATGTTAACAGTGTAGAGAAGAGTGTGCTTCATTGATTGATTTTGCAACATGAAAGTAAATTTTTATATTTTCAGTAAATTTGGTTTAAGTTCCCCAAACGTGAAAAGGTGACACATAATTGCCTATGAGAAAAACCCGAATTTTCCTAGTCCAAACCAGAAAAAATAGGTTTGGCTATTGGATGTTTACCCTCCCTGAATATCGAAAGAAAATTAAGTTTTGTGTCAATAAATCAATTTACACCGCCATCTGTTGGAAATTTATGGAGCTTACAAATAATCACACTCAATTGTCACACACTCAATAAGCATTTAATTTGCAATAAAAGAAATATTCAGGCTAATAATCGAGATAAAAAATATCTTATCTTTTAAGTTGGACAAAACTACACACAACGAGCCAAATTTTATAGAGATCGCTCTAGTAGTTTCTGATTTTATCTCCGATAAACATCATGACACGAGATTTTTATATATGTAAAAATTATGATGGTTTTCTTTATGATGGTTAATTTTAGATTAATTTCCCTCGATCTTGGATTCTAAAATGTAATAGTTATAAATTTATATTTAAAAAATTAAAGTCCAATTAATCGAAAATAACATATACTCGTATCTTTTTAATTGATCGATGCAAAAAAAAAAAAAACCCAATTTTTTTTTATTTAACTGGTTGATTTGATCTTGAAGGACATTTAGTTTTATGATCTGGTTTTTTCATCTTAGTTCCTCTAAATACTTATTTTTTTTTTTTTTTTTAATGGTTTATAAATTGGTTTTTATCCCGGTAGGTAAACTTTAAAATCCCACTGTAGCATCGTTCGATTAGCATAAAGTGACAAATAAATAAGCATGTGTTTTGTTTTTTTACACCTCAATATATATAAAAGCTTTTTAATGTTTTCAAGAACTTTTTTTGAATAATTATTATAAGATTTTAAATATAAATATTTGTTCAGTTTCATTTTAGTTATATTAACTAATATTATCGCCGTTATTTTATAATTACTGAAGGACGCTCTGAAACATTTAAGTAACGCCATCAAAATATTTATAGATTTACGAATAAAATTGGGGAGAGGGGCATATTTCTTTTACTTTCAGTGAAGAAAATTAATAATCTATGCCAATGTCATTTTCTTTTTATGGGCAATGAAGTTCCATTGTTTGTGTGTTTTTTTAACGTCCCTATATGCTACTAAGGCTAATCGGACGATGCTACAGTGGGAGTCCTAAATTTTGGCTATCCAGGTATAATTAGAATAGGGATCTTTAAGGAGTACGTGACATCGTACAGGCTCGGGACCTCCATTTTACGTCCTATCCGAGGGACAGCATAGACAAAGATTTTTTACTCCCATTAATTAATCCTAGGGCCACCTCGGGACGCCTTTAGTATTGTAGACTGCTGTGCTAGCCACTACACCACAGGTGACCCCAATGTATATTTTTAATGACATTATAGACCACATTTTTATGCAAAAATTTAGAAGTCTCTTAAAAACTATTACAGAAAGCGGGAGACGACCTGTTTCTAGACGTACTATGTAGTTAGGTGTAGTTTTAGATCAGAGAAATACAGACTTAAAAAACCTGGTTTGCGCTGTTTCCTGCGCAACAAAAAACAAGTGGGAGCCCTAATATAATAATAATGCCTATAATATAATAGTAATGCCTATCCAGGTATAATTAGGATAGGGATCTTTAACGAGTACCTGACATCTACATCGTACAGATACTGACATCTTACAGGCTCGGGACCTCCATTTTACGTCCTTTCCGAGGGACACCATAGCCAAGGATTTCTAATTCCATTAAAAAATCCTAGAGCCACATTGGAACGCGAACCCGCGACCTCTAGTATATTATGTTGCCAGGCTAACCACTTCACCACAGTTGACCCCAATGAAGTTCGATATCTGATCTCTGGTGTAAATCGATTAGCAAATAGACCTATTTATACGGTTAATTTTTTTTCAACTATCTAGGGATGAAAATGTTCTAGTTCGCTTAATTACCGGTAACTTTTGTGAAGTATTACATTGTTATCTAAAGATTGATTGAATTAGATTAGAATTAGTATAGATAAGAATTATTATTATAGAATAAAATAGAATAAGATCAAAACTAAAGAATAGATTGAACTAAATAATAGATCAAATAAACAGATCTATTTGGTTCATTTCAATCGCCTCTGGCGGTCAAAAACGGAAGCAACATTTGGTTTCAAAATTCGTTCCAAAAACCTGACCTCGTAAACACAAGTTGATGATTGATACCCAAATGATCTAGACATTGAGCGTTTATTCTTTCAGTTATTTAAAAATTAACCTAATTCGTTGCTGTCAAAGTAGATTGTTGACCGTTATCAAGTTTAATGACGGGATGATTATGTCGTTTCAGGAATCAAATGCATGATCTAAATAGCACCTTTCGTCGGACCTATTAATTCCAACACCTCAATAGTAGTTCCGGTAAAACAGACCTAAATTGACTAGAGAGAAACACTTAATTGAAAAAAGTGATGCCTTTTTATTACCTATTATATAATTTGTTAAACCATAAATACTAATATAACTCTGCATATACAAAGAAGCTTATAAGTTTTTTTCCTCTTCTAGATTTCCATTTTTTCTCTCTACAGGCTTAACTGACCAAAAAGACTAATTAGATATGTAGATATGTAATAATTAAAAATTAAAAACGAGGTAAAATATAATTAATATGAAACTACAACAGCCACGAAATAATAACAATATCAAATAACAAGCTCAAAGCTATATATAAAACTAGCATTCCCCGTCGCGGCTTTGCCCGCGAGCCTTTAAAATCAATTCTGTGATCATTATCTTGGTATTGATTTAATATAATATGTTAAGGAGATTTAGTAGAATCGGAACTTCCGGTAGGTGGAAGGTTGGAGGGGGAAGCTGCCGGCTCGGTAGAAGAGAGGGAGGCGCGCAATGGAGAGAATTCACTAAAACCGCCGAAACAACTTACTCGTCGTGAACGCTTCATTTTTCTGCTTTAAAACATCGTTTTCGACGCCCCGTAGATCAAGATCTAAAAAATGAGTCCAAAGTAGATATTCTCGAAGTGCAAAAATAGGTGTCCGTTAGAGTTAAACGACAATATCGCCATTTAAATCCCTTAGGGGTTACATTTTTGAAATTCCTTTCTTAGTGGTTACCTACATCGCGTTTAAAATCTAAATTCCGAACTTCAAGTTTCTATCATTAGTAGTTTTTGCTCTGCGTTGATTCTGTCAGTCAGGACAAAGCCTTTTATATATATAGAGATTGTATAAACAAATTTAAAAAACAAAACAAAGAACAGTATATAAACAAAGTAAGTTTAATGGCTGAATACAGTACCAGTCAAAAGTTTAGACTCACCCTTAGTTTTGTAAAATAAATAAATAACATTTTATTTATTTAACAATATAAAAACTATAATTTTATTTTTAATTTGTTTGATTGTTTCTTTAACGCCCCTTTATGCTTCTAAGGCTAATCGGACGATGCTATAGTGGGGGTCCTAAATTTTGCCTATCCAGGTATAATTAGGATAGGGATCTTTAACGAGTACCTGACATCGTACAGGCTCGGGGCCTCCATTTTACGTCCTATCCGAAGGACGGCATAGACAAGGATTTTTTACTCCCGTTAAAAAATCCTAGGGCTACCTCGGGACTTTACCTTTAGTATAGTAGGTTTCTATGCTAACCACTACACCACAGGTGACCCCAGTTTATGTATGTATTTTTAGTTACAATTAATTAAAGGGCCTCAATAACTAGCGGTTGACCATGATATGATTAAGACAACAAATTCCATGATTGACGGGTGATTTAAAAAAATAAAATAAAAATAATAAGAACATATGATTGAAAAGAGTTCTCGACCTGTTGTTGGAACGAAATTTTCTAGTACAAGTTCGTGACTGTTCGAGTACCTTCTAAGTTTGTCTGGAACGTTCTAGAATATTTTGATTCAGACAAAATATAAGGAGCGGAGGACTGGAGAGTTAGTCTTGCTCTGAAACTCGAATCATGTGGTTATTTTTTGTAACTGTATCGTTACAAGTTGATACTATTTGTAACCTTATTAGTTATTTGAGTTTTCATTGTTTGTTTGGCATTGTAAATTATTATTTTGTTCTAATAAAATTATTTAATCCTTCATATGTAAGTGTCAAAATATAATAATGATTATATAACTATACTATATGTTTATGCCATCTGTCTTCTTCAGTAGGAAGGCAGGCAGGGATGGAAGCGAAGCATCCGGAATATCGCTCAGTGAACAGAACGGAACCGGTTTTTAGAGGAACGATTCCCAATGCACATAACTTGCCTTAGGTTAGTTAGTTAACCTTCCGCTCCATTTATATATATATATATATATATATATATATATATATATGTTGAAAACGTGCCGTTTTTAACCAGAATCCAGTACCAGCTTAACCAATTTTTGTGCCTTCATTGTTAACCAGTTAGGTTCTAAAAATCTTTTAATCGAAAAAATGATCGACTGACCATTAAAAAAAAAATAAAAAAGATCGAAATGGAATTAGAACATTAGGATTAGGGATAGTTTTAATAACAATTTCCTTTTATCAATTGTCTTCGGAGATAATTGATTCAAGACTCACATTGAGGAGAGTTCAAATCTACAACTACAGTAGTTGGTAAACCTAGTGCCGTCTAGACTAATTAGTAGTTTGTTTTTTTATTGGCTTTAAGATTTCAGTAAAATCCTATTTAGCCAGCAATTACTAGTTATAATTGTTGTTCTGGAGCTACAACTGCAGCTACGATTCAACCTATAATTTGACAAGCAGCATTTTTATAAAATGTTAGTTTGTGTTTATGAATATTTACATGACGTCGATTAAATGGCCATTTTTACATATTTTCATTTTATAAAACCCGTTATTCCGCATAAAAAACTCAAAAATAAATGTTTGCGTATTTAAAAAATAATAAAACCAACTATAAATAAATAAGCGAAGTGAACAAGTGAAGAAGTGAACAATACAAGCTTGATATTACAGATTGGAGTTCAAGAATCAACATGATTGAGGTAAATGTGTGTGTGAAATGCTATTGGTCTGTATGTTAATATAACACGAATATTATTATTATACGAAAAATAATTAAATAAACTCTCATTCGGCCAATTATAGTAAGGAAAAGTATCGCGACTTCAACATTCTTTTTATAAACGATAAAGTTATAAAGGATAATGGTTCTAGAAAGACGTTGAAAACACGCCTTTAATGTTTTGAAACATAGATATTTAATATAAATTATTTGTTTCCACGATAACTAAATGAAGTTTTGAACAAATAAATAAAGAATTATAAAATCAGACGCGATGGGGTATTATGCTTGCAATCCCGCATAATCACAAATATAAATAAAAACTTTTATTGTACCTTTATTGAGAGTAAATACGCGATGCTCGAATTATTTAAAGCAGTTTACGGTGTAAATGGTACTAGATAATATTTAATCACTAGCTGTATATCCCGGTTTCACCCGGGGAATTTAATTTTTCTAATAAACGTGAACAAATTTAAAGTGAGATCATAACGATTTTTATAACAATAAAAAATATACCCAGAGACTGGCTGAAGTTATGAAATTTTAATATGGACTGGTGTTCGCACCTGGTAAGAAAGATCCACTCAGAGAAATTTGGGGAATTTAGGACAAACGGTATGAATTTTTATTAAGAAAAAACAAACTAACAGAAATTCTTCTTTAAGCTGTATAACCCGGTTTGATCGGGGAATTTCATTTTTCTAATGAAACGGTTGATTTCGTAAAAAACCATTATAAAGTGAGTTCATTACGATTTCTACCATATAACAATAAAGAATATCAGCTGAAGATCGGCTGAAGTTATGCAATTTTAATATGGACAGGTGTTCGCACCTGGTATGAAAGGACTACTGGAGAATTTAGGATAAACGGTATGGATTTCTATAAAGAACAAACAAACAAACAGAAATATTGGCCTCAAACGGTCGATTTCGTAAAAAAAAAAAAAAACATTGTAAAGCGAGATCATGACGAATTTTTTAACAATAAACAATATACCAAGAGATTGGCTGAAGTTATGCAATTTTAATATGGACAGGTGTTCGCACCTGGTATCAAAGAACCATTGAGCGAAATTTGGAGAATTTAGGACAAACGGTATGGATTTCTATAAAGAACAAACAAACAGAATTTCAACTTTATTTATATAGATTATACTCTAGTTAACAAACTTTAGTTCCATGATAGATTTACTACGAGCCCTAAAAACACTTTCAATCGGTTCACTTTCGCGATATAGCAACCCGCAGTAAAAAAATCGACCTATGATGGAATTAGGATTTTTTTAGGCCCCTTAAAAAAATAAATAGACAATTATGAATCGATAAGTAATGAGAACTTTCAAGTTTTTCAATAAAAATTATAATAATCGATAACTTATGAAGACTAACAAAAAAAAGTAAATAAATGTGTGAAGTTGCGGAATGTCCTTTAAATATTTATCAAAACACGTCGATTTCTAATCTAATTAGCTTGATAAGTGAAAGTTGTGTGTTGCGCGCATCGCACCAGATGTTTTAAATTACAGCAGTAAAAGCTGGGAGCCTTAATAACATTACTTTCATTACTCAGTAGTCTTTCTACTAACAAAAATGTAGTTGTAACACCAACTACTTTCTAACTAGTGAACTTGTAGTATTTTCACTGCTTTTTAACCAAAATAACTTTGAGTCTAGAGTTTTCATGTTATATAATGTATAATAAGAGACAAATATGTATGCAAATAAGCATTAACAGTTAAATTGAACAGTCTACAATAAAACCAGCTCTAGCAAACTTAAAATTGTAGTTTACATACAATTACTCTTGCCTGTGGATTATTTTGCATTTTTCGGTGTCCACTGGTTTAAAAGACAAATTGAAACTTCATAAAAGAAAAACAAATTAATAATATACAAGTTGATCCATGAGAATAATTCTCACAATACGTTGATCAACGACCTTGTATCCCTAATTTGAGACTTAGTAAAAGAGAGAGACGAGTAAAAAAAACATAGTATAAAAATCTGGTGCGTGCGCGCAACACACAACTTTCACTTACCAACTTACTTAGATTAGAAACTGACGTGTTTTACTAAATATCATTTCCCAAAGTCACACATTTTTCTACATTCATATCTTATTTTTGTTAATCGTTAAAGCCGTTTTTGAGTAAATAAAAAAAAAACCGTGAAAATGATACAAAATTTATTAAGTAAAGTCCTCCCTCCCGTAGATCAATTTTGATGAAATTTTTACATTCATATCTCGGGAATATATAAATACATCAAATACCAAGTTTGATCAAAATTGTTAAAACCGTTTTTGAGTAAATAAAAAAACATGTGAAAATGATACAAAATTTATGAAGTAAAGTCCCCCCTCCGGTTGATCAATTTTGATGAAATTTTTACAGTCATATCTCGGGCATATGAATAGATAAAATACTCAGATTAATCGAAATCGTTAGAACCGTTTTTGAGAAAATCGAAAAAAACTTAAAAAGTTATAATTGAAGATTGGTGAAATACTTCTTCCAAATTTCTTTTATTAAAAATTTATAATATATACATTAATTTGCCGACGTTTCGGACTATTCGTCCCTCTTCAGGGCAAATTTCTTCTGCCAATAACTAGCAATCCTTACACCTATTACAAAATGTGTCCATTTTAAATAATCAATAATTTTAAATAACATAACATATTTGATCAATACAACAATCCAACAACAAATATGTTATGTTATTTAAAATGATTGATTATTTAAAATGGACACATTTTGTAATAGGTGTAAGGATTGCTAGTTATTGGCAGAAGAAATTTGCCCTGAAGAGGGACGAATAGTCCGAAACGTCGGCAAATTAATGTATATATTATAAATTTTTAATAAAAGAAATTTGGAAGAAGTATTTCACCAATCTTCAATTATAATATTTAGATCTTCCAGCACATATAGTGTATTTAAGATTACATAGTTAAAAAGTTATTATATAAAGTACCCCCTCCCTTTGAGCAACTTTGATGAAATTTTTGCCGTCACATAGTGGGCTTATACATACTCTAAATACCCAATTTCAGGTTCGCACGAATTATAGTTTTTGAGCTAGTCTGTTCACACACACACACACACACACACACACGCACAGACACACACACACAGACCATTTTGCGGGACTTGGTTATTTTGACTCAGGGGACCCCAAAACGTGTATTTCCGTTGAAAACCGGAAGTCGAAAATTTTCACGATCGCAATACTTCCACTTACTATATATTTCATATATAGGTAAGTGAAAGTAAAAAAAAATTAATAATATACAAGTTGGTCCATGAGAATAATTCTCACAATACGTTGATCAATGACCTTGAAAAAGAGTTTTTTTTTTCGCTATTTAACCTATAACATGAGTAGGACTAAAAAGGCTATAACTTCGTAACTAATCGTCTGATTTAGATTTTTATTGTGTAGGAAATACGGAGACCTTTAGATTTTCCGTCAGTGTTATTGACTTATGTAAATACACAACGGCTCGATAAAAAACAATAAGGAAAAAGGCTTAACGAACCCGAAGGCCCGATGCCAAACATCTCCGTCCATCGCCGCATATTCAATTCCAACCCAAGTCCACAAGATCAGCTCTCACCGAATCCTCCCACTTTCGGCTCGGCCTACCTCGCGGACTTTTTCCAGTCGGCAAAGCGCTTTTCAAAACAAAAACTCATAATTTTACAGGCCCATTTTAACCGATGCGAGTATATAACTTCGATTACATTAAACGGGTTAAGCTCGAGCAATTCTGGATTGTGTGGCTGTATGAACTCTCCTATTAAATCACCCTTCTTCTGCTCAAATGTTCAAAGCAGTAATTCGTATTCCAAGACCTTAAGGCGTCACAAATCCCTCCATGTAAGCGGCCTTGTTTCACCGTAAAGAACAGTCGGTAGAATTCAATTTTTTTTGGACATGTCCAAAAGTTTTATTATATTTATGAACTCCTTGCATGCCGAGACATTTATTCAAGAGATACCCTACAAGCCCAGCTGATATATAGGCTTTTATAGACCATTCAAAAAATCCTTGTCAGCAGAAACTGGACATATCTAGGACATTGGAAAATATCTTCCTGTAACCAAAACAGTAAATACCTTTCGGGGTACAATTTTATCCTGGCCTGTCATTGTCAAAGTACCTTTTTGCGGGCGCAAGCGACGGTGCTGCTTCTTGACTAGAACTAGAGAAACGGTGATAAAAGCCGGGCCATTACCTGGGATTCATAGAGTTTTTTGGCGTTTTTAATTTATTTTTCCATAGTTAAAACCCGATTGAACAAAATATTATTTGAAAAATGTCTAATAGGCATTGCTCGGTCCCTCAGTGTTAAATTAGAAAATCAAAAGACGTGTCATTCCATTTATTTCCAAAAAATAAAAAGCTTCTTAAAGAGTGGATTGTAAAATTAAGAATAGATAAGCCTGTTTCGAAAAATATGACTATATGTAGTCTTCATTTTAAAGAAAGTGACTATATTTATCCAGGTAAATATTTGTATTTGACATTTTATTATTCCAAAATGCTAGTTTTATGCAAATAACGTTGGGACCATGGTGTCATAGATTTGTTTTTCTTTTTTAATTTTCCCCATTTTTGTCTTACATCCGTTGTGCTTAATTGTTCCAAGTTTTCAATGCGATGCCTGAAAGTTTTGACAAATAAATAAATAATAAGACAAAGAAACTAAGCTGTCATGAAAATGACAGCTGTCATAACAATAATTTTTTGAATAGGTAATTAATGTTATTACTAACCGAAAAACGTAAAGTTACAATGATGTGTTTGCATTTAGCAGAACTACCAGCTACAAATACAATTACAAGAAAATTGCTCATTATTATTAATAAATTTGATTTCCACTTTTATTTGATGGGGCAGTCCTTTAAGATCGCTTGTTTTAAGGCGCTAGGCTTATAAAATAACTGTTTTTTTTACTTCTAGATATTATTCGACATGTAATTATGTGGTTTGCATCAATGATAGCTTCAATTAACCCTTCCATTAATAGTCTTTTGAAATCACCAATTATGTCTATCACATAAACTATGTCTACCATATCTCCGTTCCTTCCGACATTTTGCAAAACTACTAGCGCACCCTATAGTCGATTGCGCCCGCGCATATAAGATTTGAATGAAGAAACCTATATTCGAATCTTGCCCATTTCAACCATATTTATTTATACTTTCAGTCATTTTTCTTTTATTAGACAATATATGTAAGCTGGTAAAGGTTTGGTCCAATAATTTCCAAAATGTATGGTTTGTAATAATCCTTTGTCTTCTATAATCGGGAGAATCCCTGCATATTTATTTTTCAGATCTATTGAATGAAGAATCATCAGATCACGAAAAATATATTCGTTGTTGTTCCTATAAGTAGGAAAATGTGTCGGTGAAAATAATTTAAGTTAATGAAATCTCTTAATAGAAAAGGTCTTTTCACTTTTCCAATAATATGAATTTGTGGAAAAGACGGGTTTTTCAAACGACCGATTATAGTTTTGTCAACTTTAGTTTTTAAGTTTCGGATAGAAGTGACTCGATAAATGAATTTGAAGAAGAAGAAGAAATGACTCTATAAATATATTTCAAAATTACCTTACTGTAGGGGAGAGCGGGGTTGGTTGGCATAGGGGGTAGGTTGGCCATTGGCTTATAGTTTCCATCACACCTGTTGTGAAGGCCCCACCATTGTACCATGTGACCCGCTCGACCTCGGGAGTCTTGTCCTAAGTTTTCAATCTGATTCTAACAGTGTAGAGAAGAGCGTGCTTCATTGATTGATTTTACAACATGTAAGTAATTTTTTATAATTTCAGTAAATTTGGTTTAAAGGGATGGCAAAACATTTGACTCCGATTCTGTTCACATAGCTCCAAACTCCTTTGACAAACCTAACCTTTCGACTAACCAGTTTCTTGGTTGATTTTTCTCCCCTGTTCTGGCAGCCATCTTTCATATGATCTCTCCTGTGGGGTTGGTTGGCTCTCTTTAACTGGGGTTCGTTGGCGCAGTAGCAATTCACAAAAGCAAGGTAAACATAAACAAGGGTGAAACTACCAAATGTCTTTAGTTCCAGCGAGGAGGATGAGAGCAATATTTCCTATGCAGAAAGTGACGACAGTCTAAACTTCTATCTTCTTCTATTGTCATTCTATTTTCCCTTAAAAGCTGTTAAAAACCGATTCAAAATTATTATACCATTATAGTGCAGCTTTTAATAACAATAATATGTGTCAGGCAGTACTTGAATGAGATGGCTAAACAACTTCACCTGCTAGGCCAACCTGCCCCACATAGGGGGTTAATTGGCATACTCTGGATTGACAAATTCTTCAATTTTCTATGACCTTAGTATTAAATATTATGCGTTGAAAAAAATACTTGAAGTACTCTTATACTTGGAGTTTACAGTGGTATCAGCCATATTGGGATCATATTTACAGGAACGACTCAACAATCAAAAAAGTGAAAACTGTTGCCAACCAATCCCGCTCTCCCCTATACATTTCTTTTTATAAAATTTAAATTAAAATTCAAAATTAACAACTCTCCTCTGCTCCCCCACCAAAAAAAAAAAAGTGAAGTCCCAAAACCACAAGAAATATAAGAATAAAACATAAAAATAAATATTTGCTGAAGAAACATTGTTTAGGTTGCCTAATATAAAATGCGTTGCATCCTGTTTGTTTTCCTGCCTACAAGGCCTACTGCTTCTTTAAATGATATAAATAAAACAAGAAAACTTTCCTTTTATTTATTTTTTTATATTTGCTTCCTCAATCACAAATTTAGCTGAGGATTGTATTTATATCAACAGATAAGGAATATTTTTTATTCAATGACGTTTCTTGTTATAGATATCAAGGCAACAAATTTTTCTTCGTGTTCGTCTGCCTCAGGTCTACAAGATTTTTTACGCAATTTAAGTTTATGTCGTTAAAGTTCCTTTTGTGGTTCTCAATTTTAATAAATTTTATATTCTCATTTTTTCTTTTTTTGTTTATTTGTTCAAGGTCTATTTTTATGCTACTAAGGCTAATCGGACGATGCTACAGTGAGAGTCCTAAATTTTGCCTATCCAAGTATAATCAGGAAAGGGATCTTTAACGATTACCTGACATCGTATAGGCTCGGGACTTCCATTTTACGTCCTATCCGAGGGACGGCATTGCTAAGGAATTTTCACTCCCTTAAAAAAATCCTAGGGCCACCACGGGGCGCGAACCTGCGACCTTTAGTGTTGTAGGTTGCCATGCAAACCACTACACCACAGGTGACCCCTCTTTTTTTTTGTTTGTTTGTTCACTTCGCCTTTTCGTACCTGTCAGCAAATTAGGCAATCAGTATCATATCATCATTATATATATTACTAGCATTCCCCGTCGCGGCTTTGCCCGCGAGGCTTTAGAATCAATTCTGTGATCATTATTTTGGTATTGATTTAATATAATATGTTAACTGATGTTCAGGAGATTTAGTAGAATCGGAGCTTCCGGTAGGTGGAATGTTGGAGGGGGAAGCAACCGGCTCGGTAGAAGAGAGGGAGACGCTCAATGGAGAGAGTTTACTAAAACCGCCGAAACAAAAGATTGCTTAGTCGTCTTGAACGCTCCATTTTTCGGCTTTAAAACATGGTTTTCGACGCCCCTTTGGGGCTTTTGAGTTAAACTGGTCGTATCAAGATCTTTAAAATGAGTCCAAATTTGATATTTTTTCTCGAAGTGCAAAATTAGGTGTCCGTTAGAGTTAAACGACAATTTCGCCATTTAAACCCCTTGGGGTTACATTTTTGAAATTCCTTTCTTAGCGGTTACCTAAAATCTAAATTCCGAGCTTCAAGTTTCTATCATTAGTAGTTTTCGCTCTGCATTGATTCTATCAGTCAGGACAAAGCCTCTTTTATATATGGAGAAGAGATCGAAATAAACACGCACCATCCCCAATCGTGGGAATCACAGTGTGCATAATTTGATTACCACTAATATTTAAATAATCAGTAGCCATATTTTATGTGAATGTCTATTTTAATAATATTGAAACGTTAAATCGATATTCAAATAAAAAACATATGGTTTAAAATCTCAAAAATAGATTTCCGTTAGAGTTAAACGACAATTTCGCCATTTAAGGCCCTTAGGGATTACATTTTTGAAATCCCTTTCTTAGTGGTTACCTACATCGGTTTAAAATCTAAATTCCGAACTTCAAGTTTCTATCATTAGTAGTTTTTGCTCTGCGTTGATTCTGTCAGTCAGGACAAAGCCTCTTATATATATATATATAGAGATTTCTCAAGGCCTTTTTTTTTTTCTCGGTACGCCATAACTTCCTCAATACTTCATTATATTTCATGAATGAGGCATCATTTTTAAGCTTTTCTTGACCGCTACTCCGGAAATATATACAAATCACTAATTTCGCTTTCGACTACGAGTTATAAGCGCAAAACCGCGTTTTTGCAATAAAATCAATATAGTAAACAAGTTTTTAGGAAGAGACTATTGGATTATAGATATAGAATGCAAGGCCTCAAAGTCTCATATTATTTCAATAATTCACTTAATCGTGCAGATTAAGTGAATTATTGAAATTATACGAGACTTTGAGGCCTTGTATTCTATATCAATAAAATCAATATTATCGTTTCTAAATTGTGTCAATCTTTTCAGATTTTCAAGGAGAAAATTTTTGATCCTATACATTTTTTTGATTAACCTCTCGTTTGCGAGAAACGGCAATTCTCAGAATATGTTCGCAGAGGTTTTTCAAAGGTGTCATTTTTTCCAGCTTGTCGAGACAAATATTTTTGGTTATATACACTCCTCCGATTGTTCCCGTCGTTTGCGGGTTGAAATCAAAAACATGCGATTCAGTCAATAGAATCACCGCACTCGCTTTCCACGAAACCGATATGTGTATGTAAGTATGTGGCGTTTTCTAGGGTGCGCTCATTCATCGATATATATGTCTGCGTAAAACAAACCCACCAACAAGCAATCACAGATGACCAAACATATCGTAACTTCAAACTTAGTGTTCAAAGAGGTCCGGTAAACACGTAAATCTCTCTATATATAAGAGGCTTTGTCCTGACTGACAGAAACAACCCAGAGCAAAAAATACTAATGATAGAAACTTGAAGTTAAAATTTAGATTTTAAACGTGATGTAGGTAATCACTAAAAAAGGAATATCAAAAATGTAACTCCTAAGGGGTTTAAATGGCGAAATTGACGTTTAACTCTAATGGACACCTATTTTTGCACTTCGAGAAAAAATATCTAATTTGGACTCATTTTAAAGATCTTGATACGAGTTTAACTCGAAAGCCCCTACGGGACGTCGAAAACCGTGTTTTAAAGCCAAAAAATGAAGCGTTCACGATGAGTAAGCAATTTTTTGTTTCGGCGGTTTTAGTGAACTCTCTCCATTGCGCGTCTCCCTCTCATCTACCGAGCCGGCAGCTTCCCCCTCTAAGGTTCCACCTACCGGAAGCTCTGATTCTACTAAATCTCCTTAACATCAGTTAACATATTATATTAAATCAATACCAAGATAATGATCACAGATTTGATTTTAAAGGCTCGCGGGCTATGCCGCGACGGGGAATGCTAGTACTAAATAAATATAAAATTTAAAGTTGTGTTTCAAAAAATAAATAATCTACAATTTAAACACATATATTCTTCATTTCAACCCTCACCAATGCCCATGACGCACTAAATGCGCACTATACGATACTAAATATAAAGTGTGTAGGTACTTTAATTAAGTTGGAATTAAGTAGGTTAGAGAGCGAATGCTTCGCACGGTAATTAGGCAAATTCAGTCAATGACTAAACCGAACTCACCCCTCCCCCCACTCTCCCTCCCCCCACTCACCCCTCCCCCCACTCACCCCTCCCCCCACTCACCCCTCCCCCTACTCACCCCTCCCCCCCACTCACCCCTACTAAATTTTGCCAGAAGATAATTTTGATTTTATTTGTGAATTATACTTATTAGGAATCGATGGATCTTATAAATAATCCATAAATCCCTTGTACAGCTGCTACTGTCGTTGGAAATATCGAAATGTCAAGTTTTACACAGAGATATAAAGGAATGAATCATAATTTGGAATGAGGATAGAAACAGAAATATTTTCTTCCTGATCCGTGGCGACAGACACCCTTGAAGCGGCACACTCTTTACGGTCATGCATACTCATAGATGCAATGTCCCTAGAATAGTTGTGGAATATAATATTATTTAATAAGTATTGTATATTTATATATATACTAGCTGTATATCCCGGTTTTACCCGGAGAATTTCATTTTTTAAATCTATAAACTGAGACTTTTATCGCCTCAAATTGTCGATTTTGTAAAAAACAATGTAAAACGGGATCAAAACGATTATTATTACAATAAAGAATATACCCAGAGATCGGCTGAAGTTATGCAATTTTAATATATGGACTGGTGTTCGCACCTGGTCTGAAAGAACCACTGAGCAAAATTTGGTGATTTTAGGGCAAACGGTATGGATTTCTATAAAGAACAAATAAACAAACAGAATTTCAACTTTATTTATTTAGATAAATAAAGATGAAATTCTGTTTGTTTGTTCTTTATAGAAATCCATACCATTAATCCTAAATTCTCCAAATTTCGCTCAGTGGTTCTTTCAGACCAGGTGCGAACACCTGTCCATATTAAAATTGCATAACTTGAGTCGATCTTCAGCTGATATTCTTTATTGTTATTAAAGTCGTAATGATCTCGCTTTACAATGGTTCTTTACGAAATCGGACGTTTCATTAGAAAAATGAAATTCCACGGGTGAAACCGGGATTTAAAGTTATAATCTATATAAATAAAGATGATATTATTTTGTTTGTTTGTTCTTTATAAAAATCCATACCGTTTGTCCTAAAATCTCCAAATTCCGCTTAGTGGTTCTTTCATACCAGGTGCGAACACCTCTCGCTTTACATTGGCTTATAAGAAATCGACCATTTGAGTCGAAAAAAGTCTCATTTTATAGATTTAAAAAATCAAATTCCCCGGGTGAAACCGGTATAAACAACTAATATACTTATAATATGGCGACAGTTCGGGATATTGTTACCATAAACGTGCCAATTTTGTTGATGGATATTGCTAAATAAACTACACAGATGTATAGAGATTGATTAACTATATCTACCGCTATCTATAACAACGATATAAGTAATATAGTTAGTTGATCTATACACATCTATGGGGTTTATTTAACAATCTCCATCAGTAGCATAGACAGGATTATGAGAACAATATATTATGGCAACGTCCCCATACCGTAATTGTTTATTATTGAACTCAATTCTCAAGAACTCTTTTACAACATTAATATCAACTGTCAAGAAAACATGTATTGTTTCATTCGCATACTTATATATGAAACATATTATAAGAGAAAGTTTTGCGGTCGTGAGAAATTTGAACTTCCGGTTTTCAACGAAAAACACGTCCTGGAGTCCCATGAGTCCAAATACGCATGTCTCGCGAAATGGTCTGTCTATGTGAACAAACGATAAAATTAAACACGATAAATCGTACGAAACTGAAATAAGTTATTTGAGATAGTTACATCAGAGTTGGGAATATTTATATTTATAAAAACGAATACGAATTTATTTTTATCTCAATTTTAATGTGAATATGAATAGAAATTTATTCATACGTATACGAATAAATTCGTATTTAAAAGTATGAATACAAATAAATTCGTATTCGCAGGTGTCCATATTAATACGGTCACATTCTCAAATTACACTGTAAATACACAGGAAAAATTGTGAACATTCACGAGAAATGTGAATATTCATAACCAAATCTTTGAATAAGGCCGTATTCACAAATAAAGAGGTGAATATGGAAAAATTCACATATTAAGTTCTGATTTTCGTTAAAATTAATCATTTCAGGATAAATTTAGAAACTTCTTTTCGTATTTCTTCATACTGGTATACATTATTGGGCTAAACATTTTTGAGGAAATCACATCAACACGTAATAAATTACCTGATATCGATTAAGATCGATTACTAGGTTATTTGGGATGCTGATTATGAAAATAATATAGATTTTAAGGTTACTCGTATTGATTTATTTTAACTTATCCGATAGGAACAATATTAAAGTCGAGATTCAGGTTATTCTAATTCTGTTTATGAAAAAAATAATCGATTATGAGGTCTGTTATAGGGTTATCCGAGGTGCTGATAATTAAACTGATATCGATTTTGAGATTCTGTCGTAAGGTAATCGATTTATTACACCTTATGCGATATAATCGATATTGGGGTCGGTAAGGTGGTTATCCGAGGTGCTGATTATGAAATCGATATCGATTTTGAGATTCCGCCGTCAGGTATCGATTTATAACAACTTACGCGATATAATCGATATTGGGGTCGGTTAACTGGGTGTGCGAGGTACTGATTATGAAAATGATATCGATTTTGAGATTCCTCCGTCTGGTAATCGATTTATTACAACTTACGCGTTATAGTCGATATTGGGGACGGTAATGTGGTCATCCGAGGTACTGATTATGAAAATTATATCGATTTTATACGATGATACCGCCTGAGCCTAAACAGAAGACCCAATTCTTCACAAGCGATCGGAAAGGAAGATCAGAAAAAGACTGAGCACTTACACATACCTTTTAAAACCTTGATGTACATATGCATCGCAAATTTTCGGGACATCGAGAAAGACTAACATTGAGACTAATTAGGCGTTTACTCTGGTACCTTAGCAACAAAACCATTCACAGAGATATACAGATACCTGCTGCCCGAGAATATATTCATACATCATAAAAAAGTTTTCACGTCAAACTCAAAGGATTCATTACAAGAAAGTTATACTGAATATGGCGACAAAGGACCTTCCTATGCACACCAGAAGAAGGCTGAGGAAGGCTGTGCAATTTATTACACTTTTAATCCTTTTTTTATATTTCAAATGAGTTTTTATGCAAAATAAGTGCCTCAAACTGATTTATGACATTCATCAAATGAAATCATTGCACTATTTAAAGGCACTTAGACAGTAATAAAAACTCGAGAAACTCGTTTTAGCTTACGATTAGTCTAAATTGAGACCCGTTACTACTGACCAAGGCAGCATTGATAGACTTGAGGCTCAATATCACATATATTAAGTACCTTTACCGGAAGATCGGTAGAAGTAATATAACAATACATAATTAAGTACAACAACCTTAATACAGTAATATACTAATAGAAAGTATTATTTATTTAGTGACAAAAGACCGTCGGCGAACCCAGGGATTTTCTATGACGAGAGTTATTTTTTGTTTTTTATTTAATGCTAGAAATCCATAATTAAAAACTATGAAATAAAAAAACAAACCCAATAAAAAATTTTATCTGAAATTTTTAAAGATCACTTTATAATTTTTGTTACTTATGATTTTTATTAGGTAGAAAATAGTCCGGGGAGGCGGTCAATAAAATACAAAATAGTATAAAACTATTTTATTGTTGCCTATAAAAATCTGGTGCTATGCGCGCAACACAACTTTTACTTACCAGCTTTCTTTTATATAATTATATATAAACCCATATGTATTGATAATTGTGTTGACGAAATTTTGAAAGGAAAATAAAATTATTTTGTTAATAATATCATGGATTGGAATCGATAGGAGTATTTGCGGTTCGTAGGAAATTGGTAGGTACTTAGCTTTCGATTTTTTGTCTTGTCTTGCACTTCCAAAAACAAAGGAAGTTGTTGTTTATGATTGTTCCAGCATAAGCAACTTTATTCAGATCCACTGAAATCTGGTAAGGAACTAAAGTTTCACGCTAAGATATAATATAACAGATGTATGTCATCCTGGAACAAACTCTCCTTCACCGAAATGCTTTTAGAAGTGAATTAAAACGTCTGAAAGAAATAATAATGCTTAATTTGTTTATTCAATTGAATAAAATTCTTTAAGAAACCCCCGGAATAGATCTCTTTTTATGTAAAGCCCTGGGGTTCTATTCTGGAATAGATCTATCTTAGTGCAAAATTGCAGAAAATAAAAATAAAATGAACTCAATATTTTAAGTTCGACGCATATCTCTTGAGAAATCTCGTTTCCCTTGGACAAAAAAAAAAAAAAAAAAGAAGGAAAAATCCTTTAGATCCGTGCCCTATTAATAACTTTGCAACTAACCATGATCGAATCAAACATGGCAATCATTCATTTCATGCACCCCTTCATGTCCGCTATTAAAAAATGGAACTTATAAACTATATATATATATATATATATATATATATATATATATATATATATATATATATAGAGAGAGAGAGAGAGAGAGAGAGAGAGAGAGAGAGAGAATTTAATAAAGTGCGTCTTTTTTGGAATTAGGCCAGCCGGTAATATTGGTCAATATGGCGCCTTTCAATTTGGCTCTTATCTTACCTGAAAAGTTTACGTTGGAGGTTTGTTACCACCCTGAAGAGGGGGCGTGGTGAGAGGAAGTCAAAAGGTTTCTAAATAAAGTTCTTATTCATTTTTTAAACTAATATATGAATTGTTTTTCGCTTTGCATATGCTTTTTACTTTCACTTACCTATATATGTAATATATAGTAAGTGGAAGTATTGCGATCGTGAAAAATTTCGACTTCCGGTTTTCAACGGAAATACACGTTTTGGGGTCCCCTGAGCCCAAATGACCAAGTCCCACGAAATGGTCTGTGTGTGTGTGTGTGTGTCTGTGTGTGTGTGTGTGTGTGTGTGTGTGTGTGTGTGAACAGACTAGCTCAAAAACTATAAACCGTGGGAACCTGAAATTAGGTATTTAGTGTAGGTATATGCCCGCGATGTGACAGCAAAAATTTCATCAAAATTGCTCAAAGGGAGGGGGTACTTTATTTAATAACTTTTTAAGTTTTTTTCGATTTTCTCAAAAACGGCTCTAACGATTTTGATTAAACTGAGTATTTAATGTATTAATATGCCTGAGATATGACTGAGATAAGATTACGACTAAAAATAAAAAATGGCAAAATATGAGATATGATAAAAATAAAGAAAACATGTAGAGGAGAAAAAAGAAAAATATTCAGTCAACTCATAAAACTCGTTGAGCCCACGCATGCGGAGTACGCCTTTAATGACAGACCATTGTTCATAATTAAAGCCGTTCTGTTCATTTGAGAAGTGGCAATTAACAAAAGGCATTAATTTCTAATCTAAGTAAGTCGGTAAGTGAAAGTTGTGTTGCGAGCACGCACCAGATTTTTTACTAACCAATCCTCTCCCCCCATTTTTTTCCAGAGGCTACAACTGCCTGAGAATTGTATCTACTTTAATTTGGTTTGATTTGATATATTCGCCGGCGCAGGCGACGGTGCTTTTTCTTTACTGTAACTAGAGAAACGGGGATAGAAGCCGGGCCAGTATCTGGGATTCATAGGGTTTTTTGGCATTTTTAATTAATTTTTCCATAATTAAAATCCGATTGAGCAAGATATTATTTGAAAAATGTCTAATAGGCATTGCTCGGTCCCTCAGTATTCAATTAGAAAATCAAAAGACGTGTCATTCCATTTATTTCCAAAAAATAAAAAGCTTCTTAAAGAGTGGATTGTAAAATTAAGAATAGATAAGCCTTTTTCGAAACATATGACCATACGTAGTCTCCATTTTAAAGAAAGTGACTACATTTATCCAGGTAAATATTAGTATTTGACATTTTATTATTCCAAAATGCTAGTTTTATACAAATAACATTGGGACCTTAGTGTCATAGATTTGTTTTTCTTTTTTAATTTCCCCCATTTTTGTCTTACATCCGTTGTGCTTAATTGTTTCAAGTTTTCAATGCAATGCCTGAAAGTTTTGACAAATAAATAAATAATTTGAAACTAAGCTGCCATGAAAATGACAAATGTCATAACATCAGCTTTACACGTACAATTACAAAAAGATTGCTTATTATTATTAAAAAATTTGATTTCCATTTTTATTTGATGGGGCAGTCCTTTGATATCGCTTGTTTGAAGGCACAAGACTTATAAAATAACTGTTTTTTTACTTCTAGATATTATTCCACATGTAATTATGTGGTTTGCATCAAGGATAGCCTGCCATTCAATTAATTGTCTTTTAAAATTACCAATTATCTCTACCACATCAACTATGTCTATCCCCGTTCCTTCCGACATTTTGCAAAACTATTAGCGCACCCTATAGTCGATTGCGCCCGCGAATCTCTTTGCAAATGTAACTCCATCTGAATGAAGTAGTCTTATATTGAAACATTTTAGTTGATTATTAAGTACAAGATTTGTTAATCGATGATACCATTGATTAATTGAGGTCAGATCTCAATTTCAGTTATTGTAAATTTAACAACGATAAATTTTATGAAATGATTGGTTTGTCAATGAACTCCCCTCTCTCCCCGCTATTCGCATAAATATTTACGAACGAGCTCGAAAAAGTATTATTTAAGACAAAGGAAAATCTAGGAAGAAAAGTTTTTGGTTTTTTTTTTAATTTTTAGGAAGGGATATTTGAGGGATGACATTTGAGGAGTTAGACCGGTTTGTAACTTTCTTGAATATAAAATTTATGGTGGAAATGAAAGAGATGAAATAAAACTATCATTTTTTTCATTTGAATATAAAATGGATGAAAATGATTTAATTTTTGGTATTTTTGGAATATTATAAGACCACTGATGCGATGATTCCAGCCGATTTCTTTCCACCGTGGACCCAAAAAAAGCGGGTTTCAAATTGCAGATTGACCGAATGCTTCACCACCTTTTAAGGGAGAGTGACCGGTTTTTTAAAAAGAAAAATAATCGACTAAACTCCATTAAATTCTGATCACTAGAAAGGACAAAGCGAATATAAACCAGTTGCATTCATTTAATTTGTTAATACAAATTTAAAACTAGTATGAGAACTTGAACTAGAACTCTAGGTACTTCAATGTTTGTATGCTCGACTTTCTGTTGTAATCGATTTTATTTTTATCGATCTTAAAAGTTTAAGTAACATTAAGAAAAGACATGGTGCGTTGCGCGCAACACTCAACTTTCACTTACTAACCTACTTACGAGTAGAAATCTACGTGTTTTGATAAATGTATAAACGCTATTTAATTAACATCCTCACAGAAAATAGCTATTTCCACATTTATTTACTTATTTTTTTCGTTATTCTCAATTAGGTATTAAAATCATTGCAAAACTCGAAAGTTCTTTTCGATTCATTATTACTTAATATCTCTTATTAAGCGCTGTAAAAAAAGAAATAAAATAATGATTTCATTCATAATCGAGTTTCTTTTACCGCTTTCTGTAAATAGTTTCTAAAATAAAATAAAATCTTTAAAGATTATATTGTACCATAACTTTTTAAAATACCTATTTTATTATTTTTATTATGAACATTGCGTGCATTTCTACGCATTGATTCACTAAAGAACTAATAAAATTTTTTTTATTTTTATCTTTGACAGTGTGCCAGTGCAAAACTCATTATACTCCATGGCGTCTAATTTTATAATTTGCTATTAAGTTGTTAAAAAAAATTCATTTAGTTACCATGGAAACATATTATTTCAATTAAATATATATGTTCCAACGCCCACGCAAAAGATGAAACTCTTTTGAAACTCTTTCGCATGCGCATTACGCCTTTAAGAACGGCACATTGTTAATGCTAAAGAGTTACTGTTACTGTGCGTGTTGTTTGTTTGTCTAACGTCACTTTATGCTACTAAGGCTAATCGGACTATGCTACAGTAGGAGTACTAAATTTTGCCTATCCAGGTATAATTAGGATTGGGATCTTAAATCGTACAGGCTCGGGACCTCCATTTTAGTCCTATCCAAGGGACGGCATGGCTTAGGATTTTTTACTCCCATTAAAAAATCCTAGGGCCATCGCTGGGCGGGAACCTGCGACCTTTAGTATTGTAGGTTGCCATGCTAAACAATGTACCACAGGTGACACCTAGAGTGCTTGTTGTAACATTCATATTGAACTGAAATTATTTCTTGTCAGAACATCGGTACCTAATACAAAAGTAGGGTAAACCATACAGTTATTGGCACCCTTAAGACTAAATTCCAGTGGTGACATTAAAAAAAATACTTCTTATGAAGGGATCTAATTGAAACTTCCTATAACTCCTCTTTATCTATTCTTATAAAGACTCAAGGGTTTTTTTTGGGCCAAAAGTTCAATAGTTTTACAATATAGCAATATTTATTGTGAAAAGTGCCAAATCTAGTTATTGGCACCATGTGGATTTAATTGTGAAATTTTCCCTATGGTTAGTTTATTAAAGTCTTACTTCATAGATGACTTAGAGGACCCTTCAAACATTAGACTCATGCATATCTATATAAATAAAGTTGAAATTCTGTTTGTTTGTTTATTTATTTGTTCTTTATAGAAATCCATACCGTTTGTCCTAAATTCTCCAAATTTCGCTGAGTGGTTCTTTGATACCAGGTGCGAACACCTGTCCATATTAAAATTGCATAACTTCAGCCAATCTCTTGGTATATTCTTTGTTGTTAAAAAATTCGTCATGATCTCGCTTTACAATGATTTTTTTTTACGAAATGGACCGTTTGAGCCGAAAAAACGGCCTAAAAAATCATTTTATAGATTTTGAAGAGGCCAACAAGGCCCGGTAAGACCGTCCCTTGGTAGTCGTCGAGTTCTGGGATTTTTAAACCATATGTTTTATGTTTTTTTTTTTTAACATTACAATACGTTTATTGACATGTATGGTGAATTTATTTTTTATAAATGCCTCCTAAGAAGCGAGCTTCAATAGGAGTGAGCTCAAAAGCTAAAAAACAACGTCAAATACGAGCAGCTGAAACCCTCGACGAACATCAAAATAGGATTGAACAACAGAAGCTTAGACAGGCAGAATCGCGGGAATCTCAGTCTGCCCAGGAATACGAGGTCCGCTTTGCGCCACAAAGGCTTAGGCAAGCCGATTTGCGAGAAGCTGAAACTGCAGGCCAATATTTCTGTAGTTCGTTATAGAAATCCATACCGTTTATCCTAAATTCTCCAAATTTCACCAGTAGTTCTTTCATACCAGGTGCGAACACCTGTCCATATTAAAATTGCATAACTTCAGCCGATCTTCAGCTGATATTCTTTATTGTTATAGAAATCGTAATGAACTCACTTTACAATGTTTTTTTACGAAATCAACCGTTTCATTAGAAAAATGAAATTCCCCGATCAAACCGGGTTATACAGCTTAAAGAGGAATTTCTGTTAGTTTGTTTTTTCTTAATAAAAATCCATACCGTTTGTCCTAAATTCCCCAAATTTCGCTCAGTGGATCTTTCTTACTAGGTGCGAACACCTGTCCATATTAAAATTTCATAACTTCAGCCAGTCTCTGGGTTTATTCTTTATTGTTATAAAAATCTTTATGATCTCACTTTAAATTTGTTCACGTTTATTAGAAAAATGAAATAAAATTGGGACTTGCTTACCTATTTCGTTAAGTTACAGTTGGGGTGCCAATAACTGTACTGAGTGCCAATAACTGTATGGTTTACCCTATAAATTAGTATTTCACATATGTATATAAGTTTTTCGACCTTATAAACTAAATATTATTTTTCCTGAAGTTCTCAGCTTTCCAACGATATATTATATTTGCTTTTTACTGCATTTATAAACGGAAATTGAAATTTCAATCTTGGCGAAACATTTTTTATTTTCTTCTCGTGCGTCCTCATATGTGAATCGATTTTTTCATATTTCGTTTTTAGCCATATCTTATTACTAGGCATAATAAGAGACACTTAATTTCTCCATTGTAACTAATCAAAGGTACAATCAGAATATTTTTATGACGATAAAACCTACCTGATATCAAAGAATACTTGATTCAAAAAGAGTTCTCAAAGTGTATTATGTGCTTGTTGAAACATATTTCATATTGAAGTAAACACATTGTATCGATGATATTTCATTTCTAAATTTCAACTAAAAAAAACAATAAAAACTAAAGACATATTTAAATGTATTGCAAAAATTTAACCTTCATATTATTTATAAACTTTAAAACAAGTTTAACGTAGAATTGGGAATACAATGCAAAAAGAAAATATCAAAACGGGTTCTTTAGGAATGGGAATCGTAAAGATACGATGTATCATTCTATCTTCTTTTTTTCTTTTGGCGGCCATTTGCATTTTAATCTCTAAATCCCCTTCGCTTAGCTCCTAGAACCAGAGAAAATTTGAAATGATGAAATTCTCTTTTGTATATTAAGCTAAGCAATATGTATTTGTCTAATCATTTTCATGACTGCTAGTAATCGTTCTTTTTTCCCCCTAAGATAATCGATTCAAATAAAATTTTGTTAGTATAGGGAGCGTAGTTTCTGTAAAGGTTGTAAGGTCCATTTACACAGCATCCAAAAACGGTAATCGCTCGAACATGGCCGAAGATATGAACAAGAAACCGGGTATGGTGTACTTTTTACACTGTTCCGTGTAGTTCTGGCAGCAAACGTGATTGAGAGTCAAAAAACCTTGTATTATAATATAAAATATTATCAAATAACAAGGCCCTCAACTCGGGTCTATAAATGCGGCAAAACTGAAAAAATACCGGCTATGTATTCGAGCCATTTTCACTTTTCCATAGGAACAGTGGTTTGGCAAAGCTTGACGTCAATAAAGGCACCTTTTCATTCTAAGCCCAGAACCAAGTTCTGTTAACTACGACTCCTTTATCATTTTTTTTTTATACTATAGTTTATGAAAATTCTTTGAAACCCCAATAAATCATAAGTCTGAATCTCTATTTTTAAAATCTATGGAAAAAATTCTATGTTGAAATTTAATCATTGATTATTTCTAAATAATTACTTTATAATTTTTAAACTATTTAATTAGGTGATAGTTAATATGTTTGTGCTTTTCTCCCGATTTAGTCCTTGTAAAGTCATTTTCCCTTGTTGATAGTGTCAAATTAATATTTTTATATGTAATTAAGTAAATAGAGAGTGGTATAGAAAAAAAAAAAATTGTATTCAGAAGTAACAATATAAAACATGAGAGATGTAATCTTAAGGTCTAAAATTTATTTTTATATCATATCCTTGGACCATATACGACCACGGCCGGGAATCGAACCCAGGTCCAATATGAGCGCTGCAACAGTGATAGCTTCTAATTTTGAAGTCTATTAAAAAATGAACTCCTATTCTCCAAAGTTTGAGTTGGAAGCTAGCAATGAAAATAAAATATCAAGTTATGATTTCAGTTGTATTGACAGGTAGTATTGATAATTCAATTTATTTTAAAAAATAATATCATTAAAAGTCAAGTGGTACCAATGGATGGTTTCTATTTCTGGCCTTTTGTGCCATTATTTTCCTCTATTTCACAGCCAACACATTTACTGGATATATTTTGTATAGTTGTAAACTTCAATAAATTTAATATGAAAAAATATGATTATAAAACCTTCGAGTGGGAATATTAGATTTGTATTGAATTGTAAATGTTTTAATTTCATCTTCAAATCCTAATTTCAACATTTACTTAAATGTCTAAAGTTTAAATACATATTTACTTTGGTTGATGTTTACATCATATTTCCTATGACAAAGGTTTTATTATTATTATTTAAGTGTTCAGTAATGATTCCTTTTAGTAGAGTGAGGATTGACCCTATGGACTATAATCTTATACTATTGCATAGTAATCTTATGCTTATTTCTGTTTTATTTAAATTAACAAAACTTAGTAAGCTTGAACTTAAATTACTTTTGGGTTCAAGGTAAAAAAAAAAAACATTATTCCTCCTTCTATTAAATATTACATTATTTTAAAGTTTTTGTAAAGGTTTTATACACTTCAGCTGACCTTATGACGGCTCAATTCTTAATTTTTTTCAACATAATGTAGAAAGGATTTATTAAATAATATTAGCATAATATTAAATAATATTATAGGTAGGTATAGGTATCGTATAGGTAGGTCCCGAGCTTGTACGATGTCAGGTACTCGTTAAAGATCCCTATCCTAATTATACCTGGATAGGCAAAATTTAGGACTCCCGCTGTAGCATCGTCCGATTAGCCTTAGTAGCATAAAAATGGACGTTAAACAAACAAACAAACAAACAAATAATATAAAAGAGTAAACATTTGTTTTATTTTTAACAATGCATTTCTAAACATACAAAATAAAAATGACTATCAGCTTTGTCAAGTTTTAATCACCCTAAGTTGCTTAACACAAAAGCGGAATATCATATAAATAGTTTTTACAATTTGTTTATGTCCTTATATGTTAAAAACTATCTTTAAAAACTTTGCTGGGGCTTGAGGCTCAATTACAATGACACTCTTCAGAGTGGGTTGGTCAGGTGATTTTCATTAATATTAAAAAAAAAAATGTGAATATCAAGACTTGCCGTCATATAGAAAAAACCCAAGGTGTATTTAGACCCCTTATCATATTACAGTCTACAATTTACCGCTTACTGGGTTCTGATAGCACTAGAGACTGAGAAATCAGCAAATGGCTTCTTCTTTTTTTTCCTTAGTAATTTAATTCAAAATTTCAACAAACAATGATTCATAAATATTGTTTTGAAAAGAAACTTTAAAAAAAAAGATTAAATTGCTTTCAGTTGTGTGATGTATACCTCTTACTTTCCTGTGACTGTACTGTAATTTTACTTTTTGTGTAGAAATCATGTACTTTAGAGCACTGAGAGAGTATAAGTATGAATTAGCTTAATTCTTTAATTGACAAGCAGCAAAAGTTTATTATTATAAATAAAGTAATGATAAATAAATATTTTGATCGATCTGTTTATTAAATTATTTTTTTTAAGTAAGAGTATAAACCTTTTTTTAAAATACAATTTTTAGCAAAGGTTTCATATATATTTTTTTTTATGTTATAAATATTGGTAAGCTTAATCGTGGGCAAACCCAGCTAGTTCTCCAAAGCAAACACAATATATGTGTCGAGAATAAAAATCATTAGATTAAAAAAAAGTTTAATAAAAAATTATAACAATTAATAAAGGGGGTCACCTGTGGTGTTATGGTTAGCATGGCAACCTACAATACTAAAGATCGCGGGTTCAATTCCAGCGGTGGCCCTAGGATTTTTCAATGGGAGTAAAAAATCCTTAGCTATGCCGTCCCTCGGATAGGACGTAAAATGGAGGTCCCGAGCCTGTACGATGTCAGGTACTTGTTAAAGATCCCTATCCTAATTATACCTGGATAGGAAAAATTTAGGACTTCCACTGTAGCATCGTCCTATTAGCCTTAGTAGCATAAAAATGGACGTTAAACAAACAAACAAACAATTAATAAATCACTGCTATAATTATAAATGTAATTTTTTATTTCATTCCCCTTTTCCATCCGAAAAAGTTAACCTAAATGATCTCGAATTGCCCCCCTCCTTAGTTTTGATCCTGGGTACGCCCTTGATCTTAATATGTTTTATTAAAAGATATTTTGATAAACTTTTACTTTCAGAACTTTAATAGTGATATGTTCTGAAAATGATCTAAAAACTATAATTTTGTTGTAAACTGTTTTTTTTTTTTTTAATCATATAAAAAATAAGCATAATGTCTATGAGAGTATCTATCATAACTGTTAGTCATTATTGCTTATTTAAAAATATCTCTTGCTCTTACTTTATTAGTAATAGATATAAACAATTATTTTTAAATTATCAGTGAATCATTTTATTTTAGAACCTATTATCAGAAACAAAAAAAAACTTTCAAAACTAATAAAATATAAAAGCTTGATTACCCATCTAATAAACTGTAATTAATTCATGTTTATCTTGTTTTTATAGAAAAGAATTGCTGTAGCTGTTATTTAAAACTTATATTTTTCAGTATAAATAACTTTTTTGTGTTGTGTTGTTTACTTCAAAAAGAATATAAAGGCTATAATTAGAAAAGATCAGTGGCTCTATTCACCAGTATATTGATCATTTAGAAACCTCAGGGTTTATCAATAACCCCTTTCATTTTAATGTTTGCCTTTTATTCTAAAATATATATGACTTGATTTATGTGTTGTATGCATAAATTATAAGTTAAAAAACTATTTTCTGACAAAGCAGAAAGTGGTCATATTTCTCATCTAAACATAATTTTATACCATGAATATTTGGTTTAAAAAAAAAAAAAAATATGCCAAGGATAACTTCACTAAAAAAGAACGAAAAAAAAATCAGATATGGTGGGGAGAGGGGAGAGTTTAGAGAGAAATAGCAATAATCTAAAATGAAGTTGGAAAAAAAATTTAAATAAAATAATGAAAAAGTTTTCATATAATTTAGTTCTTTTTTATAATTAAATAAATACTGAAGGGCATTCACTCGTAAGACTTACCTTGCTATTTTGGAGAAATACAAAAGTTTTTTTTGGTATCTTATAATATTGATTGGATCAAGGTTTCATTATTTTCTTTTTAAATTTGAATGATCTATAATAAAAAAAAAAAAATAAATAAAAAAAAACATTTCTAATGTTTAATGCACGGGAAACTAAAACATAATACTAATTAAATTCATTTTAAAAGAAAAAAAAGTTCATTTGTATCTTTGCTTAATTTTTTGTTATCTCCTTTATTAATTCTACTGGAAGGATATTTCATTTACCATTTTATTTTGTATGCTTTTTAGAATTATGTACATAATTTTATTTCTATAACTTATGTATTTGTCAATTTATCTTCCAAATTTAATTTAAATCCAATTTAGTATTTATCAACTGTTAACAAGGCCAGATGTGAACTTGTGTGACTTCTTCTCACAAGAAATGCTCTCTTCTATTTTAATCCATCTTTGCTATTGTTGATCTGATTTAGTTCATTTGTTGTAAGGAATTTGATCACAATTTTATAATAATGTTTTAAAATAAGTCCACCTATTCAATCATAAGATGGTCAGGTTATTACCCACAATTTTTTTTTGGGGAGGGGGGGGATTGAGAAAGCTCTGAAACATAGATACGCTAAAAAATTGCACATAGAAAATTTTACCTGGTAACAACATTCCTTTCCTAGTAGTGATAAGAAAATAAAAGGTGATTAATACATGTAATTTAATAACCAAGTGACACATTGACAGTCATGTTTAAAACTCAATAAATTAGACAAAATTTATTAAATAAAGTGCCCCCTCTGTTTGACCAATTTTGATGAAATTGTTTCTGTCATATTATGGGCATATACCATACATACATCAAATACACAATTGCAGGTTTGTATGGTTTACAGTTTTTAAGCTGGTCTGTTCACACATAGACCATTTCGCGGGACTTCGTTATTTGGACTCAGGGAAACCCAAAACATGTATTTCCATTGAAAACCGGAAGTCGAAATTTTTCACGATCTCAATACTTTCTCTTACTATATATTTCACAAATTGGTAAGATATATATATCCCTTACTATATCTTTCACAAATTAGTAAGTGACCCGAACGGGAACTACTAAACTACTCTGAAAAAATATTTTCCCTCTGTAAAATCGCGGCTATCCGCTAGGTGGGTCCTCCCGGACTATTGGGTTTCCCAATTCTTCACTGGTCATGGAGGATTTCGAGCTAAACTCCACAGTCTTGACGTGGATGTCGAGCCTCTATGCGTAACATGTGGTGTTCCCGAAACTGTAAAACACGTGATCACGTCCTGCACCGCATTTGAGGCGATAAGGGCCAAACTGATGCGATCCTTGGGGATCTACAGCCTCACTGAAGATGAATTTCCTCAATTAGTTACTGAGGAAAATTTTGTTAAGTTTAAACGGTTCATTAATGTATGGAAAACAATCGTGGGGCCTTCACCCTTTAACATAGGAGCCCGAGGAAGAAGACGAGGGCAGCCACCGGGAAGACCACCAGAAGATGAAATCCCCTCTGGGCAGATGGTGATGGGGTGATAAAGGAAGGAGTGAAGAAAAAGAAACAAAAGAGAACCATGGCATCAGCGACGCTAAGCGTTTTAGCTTAGTGCCACTGTTGCCGAAACCCGCATGGCCATTAGGCCAGGTAGGGATGTAAATAAATAAATAAATATTGGTAAGTGAAAATAAAAAGTTATAGGAATTATTAATAATCAAACATTATGCCGGTCACCAAGAATAGTGACACAAATTGAAATTGTGCACATTAAAATTAATCGTAAGAACGATTTATATGTGCATTGTTAAATCATTTATTTGTTTTGTTTGAAGGCATAAAATCCTCAGGTCAAAAATGGATCAAATTCCTCTTAGCCTCTTTAACTATTCCTCTCCAGTTCTTCATTGGCCAATTTCCATCTTCTGCGGGTTATCTTGACTTCCAAGTCATCGCATCTATCACAGCTAGGGGCTGCATCTCTAAATTTTTCCTCTTGATTTGGTATTGAACAGTTTTAAGGATTAAATATTTATAAATAGTAAACTGTAAACAGGGGGTTAAGGCAGTGCTAGTATAATTATGACAGTATTTTTGCTTAAAATTTACTAGATTTCATTTTTACTAAGACATAAATCGAAAAAAAAAAATGTTGACTAGTGCCACTATTCTTGCAGTCTGGCAATATTTCTTACATAGATTAAACAATTATTAGAAAAAAAAAAACAATACTTACCATTTCAACAAACTTGAAATTCTTCAGGAATCAAAAATCTTGTAAATTTAATTTTAAAATATGATCAAGTCATTGACTAATCCACTACTCTACACAAGTAATACATTATACTTTTGCTATTGCCATTAGCCGTATCAAGTTAATATAAAAATAATGAAAATTTATTTTATTAAGAGTAACAATTGTAGTTATAAAGTTGTATAATGAGAAACATTAAATCTTCAGGATATAATTGCCAAATGCCATTGGCAAACTGAAATATGAAAGGTATTCAACAAAATCAAAATTAAATGTATTCTCAGTCAACTTAAGTCAAATAGCCTAGAAAATTTAGAAGCTTTTTGTAAATTAATATATTTTCTTTTTTACCTCAGATATTAAAGTACATTCATGCAACTCAAAAAAAGCTATTAGGTATATCAAAAATAACTTTACATCAGATTAGTTCTTGAATAGCAATGTTACAGTATTTCCAATATTTTGTTCAATGTAAAATTCTGAGATGAGGTTCTTTTCGGTTGAAAAAGAAAATAACCTATACCATTTAAATATCACTCACTTGATAAAATATTCTTAAAAATAAGATAAAATCTATATACTTTATTATAAATTATGAATTTATGGGAATTACTGATCGTGAATGCTTGATTTCATTCAACATTATTAAATATTATTGTAATTAAAATTACTGATTATGCTGGGAAAGCTTAAAATAAAAAATATTTAAGCATATTATCTTTATTCAAGCCTAATTCTTTATAATTAAATAAAAATAGCAAAAACCTTGATTTTTAACCAATATTGTTTTAATTATTGTATGAAAATAACAGAGGAATGGGAAGATGAGGTTCGCTATCAACGATAAGAACTGAACCAAATCGAAATTGAAGTATAAAATTAAAATTGTCAAATTATTTCTTTTCAATTAATGATAAATGACTTCACAGATTTGATTCAAATGAAATCTAAAATATGTTAATTTACGACTTTTACCTCTAAGTCAATTTATTCATTACAAAATATTGTGTAAGAGAATATCAGTTTGAGGAAAGCTCTCAATTAAAAATTAATAATAAATTTTAATAATTTATTAAGGTATCAATTCAAGTTCAAAATACATCATTTATTTTTGTATCTATAAAGTTCACAATAAAGAGATAGAATTCATTTCCAATCTTGCTAAGAATAAAAAATGCAACTTATTAACAGCAATATTTTTTTTTTCTTAAATCTCTTTAAACATTTAACTATACACATTTAATTCATATAACATTTTTCTGAGGTCACCAAAAGAAACATAAAAAGCAACAATTGAACAATTAAGGAAACAATGAACTACTAACACTTATTCGATTAACTGGAGTATAAATAGATCGTTCGCAAATTATGTAGAATACTAATTCTATGGCTTTTACAGGGTTGTTTTAACGTTGATAAATCCTCTAAAATCACAGAGAAAAAATGAAATAAAACAGAAAAAAATTTAATTACAATAGTGCCAGACACGAAATTCATTTTATCATTGAAGACTAGAAATGGTAAATGATCTGAGGTCAAACGGAAATCGAAAAATATATCTTTTATTTATTCAAGTTCTAAATAATATCTAAAATAGAGAATATTTTAAGAATAACTTTCAGCCATTTACCATTAAGTCTTCAATCAGTCGTTACTCAATAAACATGCCATAAAAATTCAGCTTAAATATCACATTTTAAAAATAATATTAAAGCCGCCAAAAAATCAATGTAGTGTTATGCAACTAAATATTACTAGTTATATCAGCCGATTTTTATTCTTTTATTTTTATGCTAAAAATTAATGGTATATCCACCTAGGAAAATATTAAAATATACTGTTTAATAAATTCTCAAAAATATTAAACAGTTGCCTATTCACAAAAAATATTACATCTCTATTACAGTAAACACAGAGGAAAATACGGTTATATAACTACTTTCAAAAAATTAGGAAATTAAATAAATAAGAAATAATAATTATAAAAATGAAAATAAAATCATATAATTTCAGTTCTCTATACATAAAAATGGGAGACAAATGGAAAAAAAAAAAAGAAATAAATAAAGAGTATACTTAAAATAATTACAAAATACTGATGTATCCTCAATTACAACTGGTCATGAAAATTAAAATTCAACTTTTATAGTTTGATAAAAATAATTTCCTTTACACTTATATAACAAGAATAGTAACAAATCTTATTCCCCTTCGTAATAATTACAAAGGTATAAACATTTAAAAATGTACAAATTAAAAATATAATTAAATAAGTTAAAACCTTGCTCCGACAAATATCGCTGAGGAATCATGATCTCCATATCCTAATTTTTTGGCATGCTTGAAGTGTTCATTTGTTGTAGCCCCTAACGGTAATGGCTGCTCCAGGCTGTCTCCAAGATTCAGAGCTAATTTCACATCCTTCTGAAGATGTGACAATGCCATATTGGTTGTATAATTACATTCATGAATAGCCGTACATTTGTCTAAGATAAATGGGCAGTTCAACAACGATAACTTCAATATGTTAAGAAGTTCTACCTGGGGAAGCCCAGCCCTATCAGCAAGTGCCATACTTTCGGCCAAACCAGCCAAAGTGATACCAGACATCAACTGCAAAACTAGATTCATTTTAGAGGCATTGCCAGCTTCACCAAGATAAAATGAATTCTTACCAAAAGCTTGAAAACAAGATTCACAATCAGAATAGAGAGCTCGGTCCCCTGCAGCCATAACTATCAACGACCCTTCCTCGGCCTCTTTTTTGCTTCCATGCAATCTCACTTCAAGATATCTTCCACCTCTAGATGTGATTGCTTCGGCAATATCAAGTGAAGCTTCAGTATCAATGCCAGTCATTTCAACATAAGCTTTCCCTGGACCCATTTCCATAAGTGCGCCACAATTGCCGAAAACCATTTCTTTAGCAGCGTGTGTGTCCGAAACACAACAGAATGTCACATCAGCTGCGGACACAACATCACTAGGGGTTAATGCAACTTCTGCTCCAGCTTTTTTAAATTCAACACTCTTTTCAGGAGATCTATTCCATACTACAACTTTGTGCTTAGAGTTTAGTAGATTCTTAACAATACCAGATCCCATAATACCCAGCCCAAGGAAACCAAAATTTAGAGTAGACGGTTCAATATTTTTCTGAAGAAGAGTTTCTGATATATTTTCTAAATTTAAGGGAGGATTAACTGGCTTGCTTATATTTGGAGGCCGGTGAAGAAGATTAGCACCAGGACTTTTCCTATAAGTTGGAGTAAACGAAAGAATTGAAGAATTTTCTTCTTGTGAATCTGGTAGAGTCGAGTCGGGATCTATATAACTCATGTACCTTCGTTTAGGTTTCATTTCAGCGCTCGAATCTGTGCTTGATCTCTTCTTAGGAAAGACTGGACTAGTTTCTTTACGGGGGGTTTTGGTTCTTTTCTGAGCACTTGATTTCAATTCCTCATCTTTCTTAGCTAAAGATTGAACAGGAGATTTCTTATTGGTCGGTGTTAATGAGGGCTTCTTAAGAATACCTTTGAGTTTCTTTGGCGATTTTGTCTTATCAGTGGTTGGGGTCGATTCAGTTGACCCAACTAATTTATCAAATGCATCTTCTTCGGCTGGTGGAGTAAATACAGCACTTGGACCCTTTTCAATAAATTTTTCAATTTCTTCACAGGCCAATTTGAAGGAAGCAGATTTGTTAGCATTCCTCATTTCTTCTTTAAAAGCGTTGTAAGGTTTGAGATTACTTGCTTCTATCCAGCTGTAGTTGTTGCTACCAAAAAAGAAAATGCAATGATGAACTCCACTTTTTTTTACCATTGCTTTCAGCTCTTTGGTTGGTTCTGTAATAACGCCTGGCCATGGTGGGAAGCCTTTCATCTTAGCCCAAACTAAGTCGTTGATCTTGAAAGTGCTCATGTTTAAATAAAACTATTAGTAAAACACCGAAAATAAAAAATAACGCACTTTCACAAAAGTATATATACTATCTAACAATAAAACGAGTTATGACTTGTTAGCATAAGCATTAACTACACTAATCATAAACTGGTAACCAAAACAACGCCACCAACTCAACTACCTACAGAGAGAAGCGCCGCCATTTACAACGAACCCCACCGCTAACCACTAATCGATAGTCTCTTACTCCATTTCGATAGCGATAAATAATTAAATAACTTTTTAATTGCACATCAGTCAGATAAAAAATCTCATTCAAGTAGTTTTTTTTTATCCCTCTTCGTTAATTTTTAGCGCAATTACAACGAATATAGAAAAATCGGATAACACAAGGCAACATCGACTAAAACTAAGTTGATCTCAAATGATTATTGATTAAATCTAAATTTATCTGGTACCAATAAATATGAAAATAATAAATCACGAAGTTAAAAGTTGTACTAAAAAACACAAATTCCAAAGAAGTAGAAGCAAAGTATCGTGAAATAATGAACTAACTTACACACTAACTCAAGCGGGTGTGGCCAAGATCAAGACACCAGTTACGTAAGCATCTTCCAAGGAATGGTGTTACATAACAACTACAAAATTTTTTGTTAATTGTTAAAGATAACCTAAATTTACAACAAAAAATATAATTCAAAACACAAAAAGATTATTTATTTCAATATACTGTGTCCTTAATGACTTTTTTAAATAATTACATAATAAAAAGTATCTCATCTTTTTTATTAATTTTAAAAAAATCATAATCATATCATTAGATAATTATATTGTTAAAGACATTTTGGCATTATACATTTAAAATTCATAACCTATTAACAAAAAAAGATTACTTTTTATTTTTTTACCTTCTTAAGTATATTGGAATTAAAAAGTATTTTCAAGATATTAAGAATTGTATGGTTGGTTTTAAAACAAAATTTCAATTAATGAAAAGTGTTTCAGATTTATATAAGCAATACGGGAATCATGCATAAGGAGTGACAAAATTTGTGTGAAATTATATTTTTAAATCAAAACTCAAATCAAATTTTTACGTATTAAATACAAATTATTTATTTTTGTATAAAGTTATGTTTATTGTGAAAGAAGCAGCATTTCACCTGTCATGCCTATGCGCATCATGCAATTTTTACTGGTGCATGCCTATTGTTTGTTTCAAAATATCAATATCAATATCAAATTAATCGAATTTTAACTATTTTTATATTTTAACCCTAAAATGGTAACATGAATCCACCACCTTAAAAAGGTAATCGGCTGGATGGTTACTCCAAAACTTTTCTTAACAAAAAATAAAGGACAAAATCATTTTATATTAAAATCAAGTCTGTATTCAATTTAGTTCATATTAATGAAAGTTTTAGTAAAAATTAAATATTTTATAAAATAAAAGAACTCTACAACAAAATTATCAACAAGTACATAATAAATAATGATGTGGGATGTGCCAAAGCACACCTTCACTTAATTGACAAAAACCACAGGTTAAAAATATTGAATATATTGAAATCACGCTCAGTGCTTTATTAAGTACACTAAATTAAGGTATTGGTACCAACAAAATATTTGTGAATAATAAAAGAACTGTACAAAGAATTATCAAAAAGAAAATCTATTACATGTCTGAATTATTTTGATACATTTATTTTATTTAAAAACATAAATAAATAATTTAATCACTACTTAAAATATTCTAGTTGAATAAATACATTTTAATTAAAGTTTTTGTTAAAAAATAGAATGTTATCAGATGAGATATCAAAAATATCATTGCACCCTCTTCATCTAAAAAAACTTTCCCAAAAATCACAGAAGTTTGGAACCTATGTCAAACATTATTTTCATAGAAAAATAAAAATTCAGAACAGAAAATATTAACTCACAAAGTTAACAGGGGTGTCTGGTAACCCCAGGATGTGGAATAACAGATAAACTACTCGCACGAGAATGTTAATCATAGTGGAAATAGGAAGATCTTTCAGAGGAAGGGGATTACTCAAATTAAGGAATCACTGGATGCAACATCGGGAGCATAGGCATATTTTATTCAAGGGGTAACACGGTACCCCTGTTACCGTTCAAGGGTTAAATTTTCAAATAAATAGTTCTTATTATTCTACTTTTATTTTATTTTATTTTTTTTAAAATTCTGTACAGATTTTATAATAAAAAAAAAAAAAGTTACACTCAACTTGAATTTCTGACATTAAAAATTAATTTTAGAAATGCTTTGGATGAATCTTTCTTTAAATTTAACCCACTTTTTTTAGTTGCCTAGAAGTTGAAATTCATTCATCCCTTCATCGAATATTTTGGCTTATTCGATTTTCGATTTTTTTGTATTTTTAAATGAATAATGCAATTAGGTAGTTACTATGCCGTAAACATAACATTTGGTTGCTTAGATTGTAGTCCTTCTTAATAAAAGGTAATGCAAAAATGGTGCTGTCAGCCTTGTGATTATGAGACAGGGTCATGACCCCCAAATTTTGTCCTAAATCCGGCCCTACTCCATATCCTTGTAAATATAAAATATTTATCCCTCAAATATATACAATTTTTTTTTTCTGTTAGATATTTAATATTTTATCTTAGCAAATGTGCTGCTACCTACTAATCAATTATGGTACTAGCTGAATCCATAATTCTGAGTTCGATCTCTATTCAATCTAATGTGTTAAGTTTTAAGAGTAAAAGTAAAAAAAAATTACGGTTTTCTAATAATAAGTCGATTTTTATAGAAAAAATATAATTTTTCCTATAAGTCACAAACATTAGCGGTTCTAATGAAACAAAAAAATTGTGTTATGAATTACAAGTAGACAAAATAGAAGGTTATTTGTAGGAAAGAAATAAAGACAAATCCTTCAACTAGGTCACCTGAAAAGTTAGAAATTTTGACTTATATTCATAAGGCCTAAGTTAGATATAATGACAGTGTAATTTGATAATGTAAAATGGCAGTTGGTCCTCGTGTAGGTAGATGGATTAACTTGGGTTAAATAATTTAGTTTTAGTATAAATTTTCTAGTTGTATATAAACAAAAAAATTACACTCAACTTGAATTAATCTTTAAAAATTAATTTTGGAAATGCTTTGGATGAATCTTTCTTTAACTTAAACCAATTTTTTAGTTGCCTAAAAAAATTGATCAAGGAAGTTGAAATTCCTTGATCCCCTCATCGAATATTTTGGCTTTTTGATTTTTTTGTATGTTTAAATGAATAATGCAATTAGGTAGTTACTATGCCCTCAACATAACATTTGGTTGTTTAGATTACAGTTCTTCTTAATAAAAGGTAATAATCTCATGCAAAAATGGTGATTATCATACAGTGGGCCATGACCCCCAAATTTTGTTTTAAATCCGGCCCTACTCCATAACCATGTAAATATAAAATATATATCTATATAAATTTTCTAGTTTTATATAAAAATAAGAAAATTGCAATTCAGTTGGATTCCACTTATTGCAATTTAGTTTTTTAAGGATGATTTTAATTTAATATTGTGCTTGACAATAAATATTTTGTCGAAGAAAAATGGCTAATTTAATATGTATTTTTCCACTTCTTGTTTTTTCTTCTCCCTCAAATCTCTTTGGATTTTCTATTTTTTATTACTATGTGTTTTTTGATTTGATTGTGATATTGGCTATTTTTTATAAAATATTTTTAGAATGTTAACATAAAATGAAAAATGTTTTTTAAAGATTAAATTTGAAATTAAAAAGTTTTTTGTATGTTGTTATGTTGTTTTTAAGTATAATGTAATTTTACATATTGTTTTTTAAATAGAATAAATCATGTTTTTAGATACTTGAAAATGGACAAACAAAGGTCTGAAACGTTGTAATTATAAATGAAAAATAAAAAGGACAGTTGAATAGATGTTGGATGTATAAATAACCTGAACTTATTTAATATTTCTTTATTTATAGTTTAACATTGTCTGTTTAAATTTTTCAGAGGGGAACTAACAACGGCGATGTCTTACCTCTTGACCCCGTCAAGAAGCCAAAAGAAGGAGTACAATTATATCCCACCGAAAGTCTTACTTACACCTGGTCGGGTATAAATGTATTTGGTCGAGGAGAACCAAAGAAGAAGAAGATCCTAAGCAAACTGTTCTGTCGCAATAATGAGAGGTTCACTAGGAAGCACATCCTAAAAAATGGTAAGTAATATATAAATATTAGTATCTTAATATTATAATTTTTAATTAGGGAAAAGTATTTTTCTCTTAATGAGAAAACCACACTTGAATTGTGAAAATAAGAAATGTTTGTCTTGAACAGTTATAATATTTAATTTCTCATAATACTATTACCATAGTGAATAATACTTTTTATGTTTTAAAAAAAATGAGTAAACTTTTGAAAGTTAATCTAACTGATAGATAAAATTATTTTTTATTTGAAATAAGGTTCTTTTTCTTTAATAAAAAAGTTTATTTTGCAATGTATATAATTATAATTATAATTTTATAATTTCATTTGCCTTTTATGAAAAGTGTACAAATAAAAATGCTGTGGTAAAAACTTGAAATTTATTTTTAAATTAAATAAACAGTTGTATAATTTGTAAATTTGGAGTTGGTATGTCTAGACAGAGTTTTTTTCCTCAATGTCTATATAAATTTTAATGGTTTATCTCTGTGTAGTTTAAACATTTTTTAGAGGGACTTGATATTTTATCGTTTTACTACCTGGTGGAAAACCACGGTACTCAATTCTATCTCATACTTTGCATTTTTTGTCTGTAACTCTATTAAATAAAAAAAAATACATTGTTATAAGTTATAGATGCAATAGAAAAAAAAAATAAAAAATTGTGATAATGTTATATGGTGGTTGGTCTACCAGACAGGGGTACCCAGAGTTTTTAAAAATTAAACATTTCACATTATAAGTAATTTATTTTGGTATAGGTGAATTAATTCTACTATATTAAGCCCTCAATATTAATTACAGTTACGGGCATGGCTCTTCCTGGTGAACTGATGGCACTTATGGGATCTTCTGGTGCCGGAAAAACAACCCTACTTAACACATTAAACTTCAGGTGATCATATGAATTCGATTTTTATCAAAATATATCTAACGGTTTTGAAAATAAAATTTAAAATGCAATCTTTTAATCTTAATAATAAGTTATTAAAAAAAAATTGTTTATATACTTCTATTTCTATAAACATATTATAGTGTCAGGCATGAGGTATTTCATGAAATTATTATATAACAATTTCTTATATTCAATTTAAGTATTATTATATATTTTCTTCCTCATAATTTATTTGTAATCGATTACATAGTTATTTCTCAGGGCATTACATTTTAAGATGTTTGTGCAAGAAAATATTGTTATTTAAAAGATTTAGATAAATATGTAAGCATAATTTTACTGGTTAGGAAAAGTTAGATTTATTAATATATTTTGTAATAATGAATAATTATTCGATACATTCCTTAAGGTAAAAGAGTTCTTGAAATGTTGAAAAAGCTAAATATTCAATTGGTGAAATAAGCTATAAGGCAAGAAATAACATCATGGAAAACTAAACATATTCATAAAGTGAAAATGAATAAAAGTGAAAGTGAAATATTTTGATGAGTGAAGCTTTTATACAAGTATGAAATATTTTTAATCTTTTTTTTTTTTTATGATTCTAAATATGGTAACTATGACTACAGGTCGCCACCTTCAGTAGAAGTGACTGGAAAGAGAGCTCTCAATGGTATTCCAGTGAACGCTAAAACTTTGAGTTCCCTCTCAGCCTATGTACAGCAGGATGATCTCTTCATAGGAACTCTCACAGTTCGAGAACATCTAATATTTCAGGTTAGAATTTAATAATATATTATATAATATAGTATAATAAATTAGACTTAATTTCTCAGAGTGCTTTAGAGACCTTAGATCTTAAATAAACAAATCCATAATTTACCATAAAGAGGTTATAATAACATTTCGTTTAAAATATACACTGGTCTTTTACCTCATGATAACAATAAAAAATCTGGTGCGTGCGCGCAACACACAACTTTCACTTACCAACTTACTTAGATTAGAGATTGATGTGTTTTGTTAATTGCCACTTCTCAAAGTCAACATTTTTCCAAATTCATTTCTTATTTTTGTTTTTATTTGCTCTAAAAAAACACCATTTTTTTATTATTAAATAAGAGTTTTTACTTGTGATATTTCGGTAATGCAAGCATAATACTCAAAGTCGTCTGATTTTATAATTCTCTATGTAGTTGTTGAAAACTTCATTTAGTTACCATGAAACAAATAATTTCCATTAAATGAACAAAACGGCTTTAATTATGAACAATGGTCTGTCATTAAAGGCGTACACCGTATAAGTGGGCTCAACTTGTTTTATGAGTTGACGAAATATTTTTCTTTTTTTCTCCTCTATTTGTTTACTTGATTTTTTTCATATTTCATATTTAGCCATTTCTTATTTTTAGGCGTAACGAGAGACAGTTAATTTCTCCAAATAAACAAAAACAAAGGTACTTTATAGGGAAACAAAAAAGGCCCCTTCCCCATTTAAGCCCCCTCAGAACATTTTAATAATGATAAAGCTTACCTGATATTAAAGAACACCTAATTTCCATTAAACATGACGCAGTTGATCAAAATCTTAAAGCCGTTTGAGATAATCGAAAAAAAAGGTAAAAATTGGAAAAAAAGTTATTAAATAAAGTGCCCCCTCTATTTGACCAATTTTGATGAAATTTGGGCTGTCGCATCACGGGCATATACATATATCAAATACCCAGTTTCATCAAAATCGTTAAAGCCGTTTTTGAGTAAATAAAAAAAAAAGTTAAAATTAAACAAAATTTATTATGTAAAGTACCCACTCCGTTAGACCAATTTTGATGAAATTTTTGCTGCCACATCGTGGGGCATATACATACATCAAATACCCAGTTTCATCAAAACCGTTAAAGCCGTTTTTGATTAAATAAAAAAAACACGTGAAAATGAGACAAAATTTATTAAGTAAAGTGCCCCCTCCGGTCATGGGCGGATCCAGCCGACAGTAAAGGGGGCTGCAGTCCTAAAGGGGGGGGGCTGCAGCCCAACAGCCCTTCATTTGGATCTTCCAATCAGCTTTTTTAGCTTTATATTTCTTTCCCACAACTAAAATTCTACTTGTTCTGCCTATTATTTGTTCTTTAACTTGATTCCTTACTTTAAGGAAAGTCAAATTCTATCATTTAATGACGAAAAATTTTCCAAAGGGAGGGGCTGCAGCCCCCACAGTCCCCCCCCCCCCTGGATCCGCCAATGCCTCCGGTCGATCAATTTTGATGAAATTTTTTCAGTCATATGTAGGGCATATTAATACATCAAATACTCAGTTTAATCAAAATCCTTAGCGCCTGTTTTTGAGAAAGTCGAAAAAAACGTAAACGCACGATCGCAATACTTTCCCTTACTATATATTTCATATATAGGTAAGTGAAAGTAAAATAATAACACTGATAACTGGTGGAGCATAGAGCATCTACAAGTGCCTTCCATTCTGCTCTTTTTGCAGCAATTATTTTTGCCCTAGGCCAAGCCTTGCCAATCTGGTTCAGGTCTTTTTGAAGTGATCTGCTGATCAAGTCTATCTTGTTCTTAATCTTTTTCTTGTTCTATGGGGGATTCCACTAAAGGCCGGGTAATGCAGGTGGAGCAGGACTGACTTAACATTGTTGTTGAACAATCTTACTTTTGTGTTATTTTTTTAAGCTGTTGGAAAAACAAAAAAGTGTCGAAGGAAACCAAACCAAAGCTCTAACTTCATAGAGGTGTTTAATTGTTTCAAGTTAACTCAAAACACATACTCAGGTTGTAATATATGCTGAGTTGTTCTTGAGTTATTGACTTTGTCAATTTGGTTTATCTTTTCATTAGTGTTAACATTCTGGTGGTCAATGCTGGAGCAGGCCAAGACTCAACTTGCGGGTCATAGAGCTGTATAATAATAATAATAATCTTCTCTGTCAATTTTATTTTAATGTTTAACAGAGACCATTAGTATTTTATTTTTAATCAATTTTGTTTATGGGGGATTAATATTGTTTGATTTAAATGAATTCTTATGGATATGTTTATGTTTCAGGCACTTGTGAGAATGGATCGACATATCCCATTTGAAACGAGAATGGCTCGTGTAGAAGAAGTTATATCTGAGGTCTGTATCTTTTTCTTAAGTGAATTTAAGTTAATTTTCAATTCAAACAGTTTTATGATTTATTTATTAACCATTCATATTTTCATTTGATATTTTTTCCAAATCAGTTGACTTTTTTAACTAAATATTTTTCTTAAGTCCTCACCATTCATGAGAAATTATTTAAGAAAAATGTACTCCATGTATTACAATAAATTCGCTTTAATCTAATATTGCTTTTTCATATAAATTTTTTTTAAACTAATCCTTTATTAACTGTGCCACTGCCTATAAATTCCATGAAACATTAACTACTTCGGTATCAAGTCAAAGTAAATAATTATTATATAAAAGAGTAATCAATTACCTACTTCATGATTTTTCTGAGAAGAGTTAATTTTTATTGAGGGAAATTCTGTTTGAATCGATTATGTAATTATGTCATTATCCAGTAAACTACTCCGAATTAGTATCAATTGTAAAATAGATAAATATGTTTTGTTTTTTTTTCAATTCAACATAATTTTCCATGAATAAATTACCTAACATAATATGACCAAATATTATATTTTAAGTTTTTTTTTTTTAAATTTAACGGAGCATATTTCCTTTTTTCTGCTGTACATCAAGGCATTTATTCATTAAATAGAAAAGGAGAGCAAATTTAATTCTTATTTTCTTCTCACTTTGGTTGGAAGATATTTATATTATAATTGAAGACCCCACGCTAAGAACGTGTTCAGTCCATTTTTTGTGAATATTGTTTTATAGCGCATTATAGTAAACCATTTCGAGTACTACAAATCTGTGTAGTTTACCCGAAAATAGCGGGTTCAGTCCTTGAGATATTTACAATTCTTTATTGGGGGCACACGTGATTACAATTCTTTTTTGGTCATTGATTCTTTTTGGACTATGTATTTTTATTTACATTACCAGTATTTGAAAATATATTGGGCATAGACTATTTTTCCCCATTGGCTTGGAGTTACTAGGCTGTTTTCTATACAAGATTTAACCTCTCTTTTTGCTCTCCTGTAAAATTCGCAAAATGTGACTGAATACGTTCTTAGCGTGTGGTCTTCAATTGATAATAAATTAGCAAAAGTATCTTCCTTTTTCACCATAAATATTTATTTACAGCATAACATGTTGATGTTTCAAGGCTGTTTCCCCATTCTCAAAACATAAATAATTTCTCAATTGTATGATTGATGGACTTCTAATAAATATTACAATAAATATATCAATGCCATATGCTAAAATACATTGTTATACATTTTATATATGTCAGCTCATACTTGTCCATTTCTAATTGACTAAAAAAAGCTGTATAGTTTGGGGAAGCTGTAAAAAAATGGGGAAACAGTCCCGGAACGTCAACATATTATGCTATAAATAAATATTTATGGTGAAAAAGGAAGATACTTTTGCTAATTTATTATTATTTATTTATTATTATCAGCAAATTTAATGTTTCATGAAATATTTTTCAACTGCTTACCTGAAATGTAGTAAATAATCATCTTAATGTTTAAATTGAAGGGGTCGGGGCAAAATAGTGCCAAGCAACATTTTTAACGAAAATAATCTGTAGCTGCAGCCTGCTGTATATTACGTAGTATATACTATATGTCTATGATGGAAATGCCTCCTAAATATGACTATATAGAGCCTCTATAGTCATATTTAGGTGGTATTTTCATCACAGGCAAATAATCCTACGTAATATAAAGCAGACTGCAGCTAAAGTTTATTTTTGTTACAAATGTTGCTTGGCACTATTTTGCACCGACCCCTTCAATTAATTCATACCTTAAAAATAACTTTTGTATTTGTGTTTAATTTTATTTTATTCAGAGCAGCATTTGAACTTATTATTACTTTTTCAAATAATATATTATCACGTTGCTGTAATGTTTATTTATATTCTAGTTAACTCTCACTAGATGCCAAAATACCATCATCGGTGTTCCTGGAAAACTGAAAGGGATATCAGGAGGAGAGATGAAGAGGTTGTCTTTTGCTTCTGAGGTAAGAAAATGACAAAAACTTGCCTAGATAAAAAAAAAATAATAATAATTAAAATTTTTAAATGAAATTCATTCAATTGTTTTTTAGGTATTGACTGACCCTCCATTAATGTTTTGTGATGAGCCCACTTCAGGATTAGATTCTTTCATGGCTCAAAATGTAGTAACTGTTTTGAAATCTCTTGCAGAGAAAGGAAAGACTGTAATCTGTACAATTCACCAACCTTCATCTGAGGTAACCTAAATTTATTTATTTACAAAAGAGCCAATTTTACATATAATGACTAGAATTACATAATGTTATTACAATTTCGTACCAGGTACATAAACTATGTAAGTATAGGAACATACAAAATAACAATGAGTACACACAATGTAAGAATAGGAACATAAATAAGAATAAAATAAAAACAGATGATATATAAGGTGTAAACTGGAGAGTTATTGACACCCTTCAGACTACATTTCTGTGGTGAAATTATAAAAAAAACTTTTTATGAAGGAATCAAATTGAAGCTTCCTTTAAAACCTCTTCATCTATCCTTATAAAGACTCAAGAAGTTTTTTTGGGTCAAAAGCTCGATAGTTTTACCATATGGCAATATTTATTGTAAAAAGTTCAAAAACTAGTTATTGACACCATGCGGATTTGATTGTGAAATCGTCCCTATGGTTAGTTTGCTAAACACTTACTTCATAGATGACTTAGAGGACCCTTCAAACATTAGATTCATGTATACCTTGAAATAAAATTAGGACTTATTTACTTATTTCTTTAAATTAAATTTTGAGGTGTCAATAACTGTACTGAGTGACAATAACTGTCTGGTTTACCCTACGTGAGAATGAAGATAATTAATTCATATTATTTTCTTTTAGGTTTATGGTATGTTTGATAAAGTACTTCTAATGGCTGAGGGAAAAATGGCGTTCTTAGGAACACCGACGGAGGCAAATGAGTTCTTTAAAACGTAAGATTCTTTTTTTTTTTTTTGATGTGTCAAGTGCAAATATCAAAACTAGGAATAATTTTCTTCAAAAGTGTTTATTTATTTTTTTTTTTTACAAAAATAGACTTCATGTATGCTGGTTTCAGAGATGCATAAATCATTTGCAACTTGTTAAAACTTTTAGATTTTGTTAAAACAAAACAAAATAATTTTATTATTTTTGAGAGAAAAATAATGAAGAATTGAGAATGGTTTTGTTCATTCTCGGCTGATTATAATTTGAAACCATTATTCTCATTAGAAACTAAAAAATATATTAAATTAACTGAAATCAAGTAGCAGTTATCTATTTTTAAAAATTTAAATCATCATTAATTTTTCTTCTGTTCATAATTCAATAATTCAATAATTCAATAAATTAGGCCTTTGCATTTTAACTAATAGTAATTTATTAATGAAACTATTTATTTAATTATTTTTTTTTTTAATAGGATGGGTGCAGCATGTCCTAGTAATTATAATCCAGCGGATTTCTTTATTCAATTGCTTGCTGTGGTTCCGACCCGGGAAGAAACATGTAGGAATATGATAGAAATGGTTTGCGATTCATATAAAAATTCAGACATAGGAGAGAAAATGATATTACAAGCAGAATTGGCCACGCAGGTAACTGTTGAAATGATTTATTATTACGTGTTTGTTTAATATTTAAATTTATTTCCTTATGTTTATTAGTTTTTGATAATTGTCTTAATTTCAAATTTACATTGTCATTGAAGTTCTCCTCTTTTTTCGCCAAAAATATAAAATTTAAGGTTTCAACTATTTTTATGGAAATATTTAACATGCCATAGTCTGAACGACCTAGTGACCAACAGTTATTCCCTATAGTCTTTGGGTGATCCCATGTACCAAGTCAAATATAAAAAAAAATTAACAATCAAATATACTAAGTCAAATGAACTGGTAAAAAATCAATAATTCTCCAAACTTTTGGGATTTATTCAAAATGGAAAAAATGTCACTCGTTCCCTTTATCTTCCAAGGTCCACTTAAATGATTATACAGGGTGTCCAAAAAGAGTATTCGGGGTTTGAAAGTTTAATAAAATCTCAAATATATAATATCAAGTAGGATGTTTACGTTTTATTTAAACACAATGAACTGGTAATTTATTTAGATAAAAAAATATTGTCTAGGTGTCCACCATAACGCTGCTGGCACTCCTTGAATCTCAAACGCAGATTTCTAAAAACGCGTTGACACATTGTTCCTGAGATTATCGTCATTTCTGTTCTGATATTTTGCTTCAATTGCGTTAGATTCGTCGGTTTCTTTTCGTATACCCTACTTTTCAGGTATCCCCACAGAAAGAAGTCAAGAGGACTGAGATCGGGACTCCTGGGAGGCCAGCTAATGGTGCCTCTACGAGAAATCACTTTGTTTTGGAATAATTCGTTTACCGTAGCAATTGATAAGTCTGAAGTATGGCAAGTAGAGTTATATCCTTTAAACTCTTGAAGTTCTTGGGCCCTAAAACCTCTTATCATTTCTTATGGCCGCTGAAACCATGTTCTAGAGTTATATCCTTTAAACTCTTGAATCTTTTATTATATTGAATCTTTTGTTATATCTTTTAAGTTTTGGGGCCAAAAAACCTCTTATCATTTCACAGTAACGCTCACTATTTACTGTACTATTTACTGCGTTTGAGATTCGAGGAATGCCAGCAGCGTTATGGTGGACACCTAGACAATATTGTTTTTTCTAAATAAATTTCCATTTCATTGTGTTTAAATAAAACGTAAACATCCTACTTGATATTCTATATTTGAGATTTTTTTCAACTTTCAAACCCCGAATACTCTTTTTGGACACGCTTTATAATCATATATTTTATAAAAATCAAGTTTGGATATTTCTTATTTAAACACAATATTATTCCAGGGTTCTAAGAATAATTGGGGTCTTTGGACAGACAACTGGACATCTCCGAAGGCCCTGTCGCCGTACAAAGCCTCCTGGATGGCTCAGTTCCGAGCGGTTCTATGGAGGTCTTGGCTGAGTGTGATGAAGGAGCCTGTCCTTATCAAAGTCCGAATGCTCCAGACATTTGTGAGTAATGTTTCTTCCTCCAAATTAAAAAAAAAAAATTAACATTCAATACATTATTTTTACAAAATATAGATTTAATTAATATTTTATAATAACTCTTGATTAATTTTCAGATGGTCGCACTTATGATCGGAGTAATATATTTCGGGCAGGAACTGGATCAAGATGGAGTGATGAATATTAATGGTGCGCTATTCATCTGTCTTACAAATATGACATTTCAGAACGTCTTTGCTGTTATTAATGTGAGAACAATGTGAAATATTTTAACTAATTTATTATTATTTTTTTCAATCAGTAAACTTATAATTGAAGGGGTCGGGGCAAAATAGTGCCAAGCAACATTTGTAACAAAAATAAACTTTAGCTGCAGTTTGCTGTATATTACGTAGGACTATATGTCTATGATGGAAATGCCACCTAAATATGACTATATAGACCCTCTATAGTCATATTTAGGTGGCATTTCCATCATAGACATGTAGTCCTACGTAATATACAGCAAACTGCAGCTAAAGTTTATTTTTGTTACAAATGTTGCTTGGCACTATTTTGCCCCGACCCCTTCAATTGGTCAGTGTAAAGCCGAAGTGAACTAAACTTTGAGAAAATTGAAATTAAAGTTGAATTTTGTGAAACATTATGGATTTTGAGATGCAATATATTTAAATTTCTCTATTATATTATTCAAATATAAAGGAGTATGATTAAAAAAAAATAACTATTGGTAATTTAAAAAAAATAAAATAAAAAATTTATGAAATTAATTTGACTTATTTAACGATGGTTTTACACCGACCAATTAGGGCCCCTGTCCAGAAAAAAGCTACTGAAAAATACACACACACATAATTTCATATGTTTAAGCTATTTTATTTGCATGTAGAAGAGTATCTATCTATATATATATATATATATATATATATATATATATATATATATATATATATATATATATATATATATATATACAGTACCAGTCAAAAGTTTCGACTCACTTGTATTTAATTCACAATCTTCAAGTTTAAAAAAAATTATTGTAACTCAAGAGATAACATTTTAAAAATTATATGATTGTTTCGAATACAATCTATGTACATAAAGATGAAATTCTGTATGTTTTTTTGTTTGTTCTGTTTAGAAATCCATACCGTTTGTTCTTAAGTCTCCAAATTTTGCTTAGTGATTCTTTCACACCAGGTGAGAACACCTGTCTATATTAAAATTACATAACTTCAGCCGATCTCTGGGTATATTCTTTATTGTTATAAAAATCGTTACGATCTCACTTTACATTAGATTTTTATGAAATTAACAGTTGGAGTTGAAAAAAATCTCATTTCTGTCCCTTGATCTTTTTTTTGACCCACGGCTTTTCTCATTGTTTTCCAAATTCCCTGTGTGAAACCGGGATATACAGCTAGTTATAAATAAATTAAAAATAATATTATAGTTGTTATGTTGTTCAATAATAATGCAGCATTTTATTTTAAAAAATCCTGTTATTTATTTATTTTACAAAATCTAAGGGCGAGTCCAAACTTTTGACTAGTACTGTATATATATATATTTTTTTTTATGTTTTCCAAGTTAGATGGACCCCCCCCCCCCCATCAAAAAAAGGTCATAGTGGAAATTGATGTCACTTTATGTCTAATAAAGCCATTCATAATTAATATTAGGGTTGGGGTTATAGGTATTAGAGATAATATTTAAATGAAAACTAATGTTTGAGATATTAAATACATTTCTTAAATATTCTATTAATTAATATCTTATATTAAATATTAAATTAATATCCTAAATAATAATTTTCATTTAGATGTTTTTTTCTTTAATTTTTTTTCCAGTGCTTAAATGTTTTGTTAACTACTGACACTATTTGTTACACTATATATTTTGTTAACACTAATAATGATCATTCCTGTTTATCTAATTACGAATTAAAAAAAAATCTATTGTTGATATTTGAAAATTCAATTTATTTTTTCAATTCTTTGAATTAATTTTTATTATAATTTTTCCAGTGTATTAGTGTTATTATTTTTTTTGTTTAGGTATTCTGTTCCGAACTCCCTGTCTTCTTAAGAGAACATATGAACGGGATGTACCGGACGGATATTTATTTCTTGTGTAAAACCTTGGCAGAGGTGCCGGTATTCCTCGCGGTTCCGATTATCTTCACTTCGGTCATATACTATATGGTTGGTCTCAACCCAGCGTTTGTCAGGTTTTTGTCGGCAGCACTCATCATAACTCTAGTTAGCAATGTTGCAACATCTTTTGGTAAGTTACGTCTAATTATAATAATATAGGGGGAGAACGGGGTTGGTTGGCATAGGGGGTAGGTTGGCCATTGGCTTATAGTTTCCGTCACACCTGTTGTTAAGGCCCCACCTTTATATCATTTGACCCGCTCGACCTCGGGAGTCTCGTCCTGAGTTTTCAATCCGGTACTAACAGTGTAGATAAGAGAGTGCTTCATTGATTGATTTTACAACATGTAAGTAAATTTTTATATTTTCAGTAAAGTTGGTTTAAAGGCATGGAAAAACTTTTGACTCCGATTCTGTTCACATAGCCCTAAACTCTTGTTCTTCTTCTTGTTTGATTGTTCTCCCCTGTCCTGGCAGTCATCTTTCATATGATCTCTCCTCTGGGGTTAGTTGGCTCTCTTCAACTTTTTTTTTGGCACAGTAGCAATTCACAAAAGCAAGGTAAACATAATCAAAGGTGAAACTACCAATTGTCTTTAGTTCCAGCGAGGAAGATGAGAGAAATTTTTCTTATGCAAAAAGTGACGACAGTCTAATCTTCTATCTTCTTCTATTGTCATTCTATTTTCCCTTAAAAGCTGTTAAAAACCGATTCAAAATTATTATACCATTATACTGCAGCTTTTAATAACAATAATATGTGTCAGGCAGTACTTGAATGAGATGGCTAAACAACCCCACCTTCTAGGCACCCAACCTGAAGTACTCTAATACTTGGAGTTTACAGTGGTATCAGCACCATTGGGATTATATTAACAGGAACGACTCAACAATGAAATAAGTGAAAACTGTTGCCAACCAAACACGATCTCCCCTACTGTTAAATTAATATATGATTATATTAGTAAAAGAATCTTAAGCAAACGTTCTTAAGTCTCACCAATACATTAAAAACTGAAAAGTTAAATTCTCACTGATGATTATTTTCATGGCGGAAAAATATAAGATCTCATAGATACAGTCTTTAGTGGAGTTAAGACAAAAATTAGTAGTAAATATTAACTTTTATTTTCTTCAGTACCTCTTCCTGTTCATGTGTAGCATACCGAGTGTAAATCTACTGATGTAAAACCTATTCCAACCATGGTGGGAAGGTCGAGATTTATCCTGGGGGTCTGCCAAACAATAAAAGTCAACCTGCCCAAGGTGGATCCAAATAATCAATAGATCAGCTGCTAACTGTTGACTGACAAATGAGGCGTTTGGTTTCAAAACCGGTTACATCCATTTTTTCCAAAAACATTAATTTTCTTTTCTTTTTTCAAGTTTTTAATGTTAGAAATGATGTGTTAGACGCATTTTTTAAAAAAGATGTCTAGATCCTTCGAAAATCAATACTTAAGATTCCATTTCTTATCAAAAACGGTTCCATCCAAGCTTCACTTTTCAGAAAACCTTCAATTTTTCGAAATCCCAAATAGTATCCATGTTTCCAAACAGTTGGATGATATTGATACTCTATTAAGAAAAAAATTATGGAGAAGACTGGAGATCAATAGGTACCCTAGAATTCTACAAAGTTGTAATAGAAAGTGCAATGTGACCTATCCAAGTAAATATGCACGATACCTACCAATATGGATGTGTGTCAAAATCAAGATTTAAATGAAAATTTGTATATTAAAAAAATAAAAACTATGTATATATTGTTCATATTAAATAAAGAGATTTGTTTTTAAAAATTTTCTATTCATAATTTAACCAAAAATTGATATTTTCTTATCAAAGTCAGGTACATCCAACATATTTTTTAATATTAAATGAGATTTAAAAAAAAAATGTGATAAAAAGTTGTCAAAATTTTTTGTTGGAAGGTAATTGTTAGCAAAACAACGAAAAAAAAACAAAACAAATTATGCTAGATTGATTAATTGTTTAAATTGATACTTTTTTGATCAGTCCTGAAAAATTGTTGGAAATGGATGCAGCCGGTTTTGAAACCAAACGCCTCAAATAATTGTTCTAATCATACTTTTTATAAGTTGAAGTAGACACTCTAACGTTTTTAGTTATGACACAGTAGTTACCCTAATGCCTAATCATAAATTATTTGTGTATATGTTAGATTGTACAAGTAATGAAGAAGGATTTTTTGTTTAATTGACATCATTTTATGCCACTAAGGCTAATTGGATGATGCTATAGCAGGAGTCCTAAATTCTTCCTATCCAGATATAATTAGGATAGTGATCTTTAAAGAGTACCAGACATCGTACAGGCTTGGGACCTCCATTTTTCTTCATATCTGAGGTGCGGTATAGCCAAGGACTTTTTACTCCCATTAAACAATCCTAGGGCAATTGTGGAACACGAATCCACGACCTTTAGTATTGTAGGCTGCTATGGTAGCCACTACACCACAGGTGACTCTCCCAATGAAGAAGGAGATGACCCTGAAGATGTTCACAAAATGTAAAAATAATTATAATTTATTTAACAACATGTCAAAATTTATAATCTACTTTGCAGGTTGTCATCTGGACTAAAAGATTAAAACAGTTTTGCCAATCATTGTATCCATTTTTCCTTGTTAAAAATAAAAATATAAATAAATAATTGTTTGTTTTAAGAAGCAATAATTTATATTCCACTTTCAACTAAAAAATAGTTTGTTGAATGGCAAACTGTTTGTTATAATCTTAATCTTTTTATAGGTATAGGCTAATCATTTTTTCAAAATGTTGATGTGAGATGTGAATAACGTTTCTGCTCTAACAAGATCTTTTAATATCTTGATGATGCCTTTTAAGAATCATTGTTTTGAAATCTTGTAATCATATGATAACCATACATTAATTGAGCTACTTCTTTAATTATTTATGTTTAAATATGATTATAGGGTATTTTATATCGTGTGTCAGCTCGAGCATATCAGTGGCATTGTCTATTGGGCCTCCTGTTATTATCCCGTTTTTGCTGTTTGGAGGTTTCTTCCTTAATGCTGGGTAATTATCTATCACATTCATAACTTTGTTTTATTTTTAAATCAATTTCTTATTGTTAAAACAGGTATTCCAAACATGTTGAGCTTAGCAAACTGAGAAAAGTTGAATTTGGTATTTGCAATAACATATACAGGTGAGGTAAAGCTCCTAATTAGAATTGCAAAAATCAAGAGAGCTTTAGAAAAAAAAAAGAAAAAAAAAGGAAAGAATAAATATAATTATAACAGTTGTAGTCTAATTGTTTAAATTAAGTAATATGACATCAATTTTTTTTTTATTTTGGGTGAAGAGGAAAACATGAGGGGCGATATCTACAAAATTTCTCAACAAAAAAAATTGAAGTTCTTTCTCGATGTTATCATTTATTTATTTTGTAATATAATTTATGTTCACATAACCCGTCAAATAAAGTGGGTAACATATACAGCAATATGAAAGATAAAATTAATGTTAAAAACCAATCGAAGTGGTCTATGAAATACCTTGTTTGGATTGCCCAGCAATATACATTGTTGAAACCGGATGTACCAACATAAAAATGATGTGAAAAATATAGAAAAAAACAGGTCTAGTGGAACATGTAAATAAAACACAGCATAGGTTTGATTTTGATGGAGTTGAGGTAAAGCATAGGGAATCAAGCATGTATAAGAGAAGAATGCTTGATGCCATGTCAATTTCAGAGAATATTGATAAAACAGTAAATTTTAAAAATTACTCCAAACATTTAAACAAATACTATGCGGAAATTCTAAGTAAAATTAATAATTGATTGTCCTAATATTAAAAGAAGTTATATGTCTGGATATTTATATACAAAATTTTATTATGAATTTTAAGAATTTTAGAAAATTAATAAATAGTAAAATACAAAAATGTTAAAAATTTTAATCATGATTTTAATTAATATTTTCCAATTGTTTATTTAAGTAACAGTGAAGTTACATGTTGGAGGGGATAAGGGGACTGGTAAAATAATCCATTTGACTGTGATGCTTACATAAAGAGACTATAGTTTTTAACTAGTAAAAAGATTTTTTAATTTTTGACAAGGGTACTCAGCCTATTTTATTTGAAAAATTGTGGTCACAGGTGGGTAAAAACCCTTTTCATCACTTAAATGTTTTTAATTTAATTTGAAAAGTTCAGAAGTATTTAAATAATAAATCTTAGGTGTTCTTCTTGAAAATGGCTTAGTGCCGAAACGTAGAACCGAATATTGTAAAAGTGTGAGGTTAATAAAGGATCTAATTAAAAAAAAATTGACTACTATCTGCTTAGCCTCAAGACCAATAAAAGAATTATAATAAAAATATAATTTATGTTCACATAATCCGGTAACTTTCGTTTCATTTACAGCTCCGTTCCACCTTACTTCAAGTGGCTAAGCCAACTTTCGTGGTTCAAGTATGGAAATGAAGCTTTACTGATCAATCAATGGGAAGGCGTCGAGAAAATCTCTTGCACCAGGTCAAACACTACCTGTCCCAGGGATGGCCATGTCATTTTAGAAACATACAATTTTAGTGAGGTATAACATATATAAATAAAAAATTATGATTTTTTTTTACTTCTTATTATAATATTATAGATTCATTTTAAAAAAAAATATTTTTGTTTTTTAGGATCATTACATTGGGGATTACTTGGCTCTTGCCGGCCTCATTGTTGGTTTTAGGGTACTCGCATTCTTTGCACTACTCAGCAAAACATATTCTAAAAGGAAATGATTTCAGTTATGGACTAAGTTATGCATTCAAAGAATTGCAAATTATGATTGCAAAAAAATTAAGAGAGATTCAGTTAAAAAGTTTAGCCTCGATTTGGTTTGTTATTGAGAATGTTTTAAACTGCCTACTCATCGAGTTTGTATATATAGATTTATATGTTTGCCACCAAATATATTACATAAATGTATTTGTTATATAATAATAAAGATATGTTGATTTTTTATATTTTATCCATTACCAGTTTTATTTTACTCAAAATATGCTCTTTTAGATCTTAATTTAATCTTTTCTTCTGTTAGTGTATCTAAGAAAATGCCAGCAAGCCTGCAAGTAGTGTAGATTCAGTTCCTAGCTGTTTGTGGCAATTTTCATTATTTATTTACTTTTATATGTAGTTTATAAATAATAAACAAAAAGCTTACTAAAGGTTTCATTTCATCAACTTAGCTAGTTACAAAAACTACTTAGCTAGTTTGCAAAAAAATAGCTGTTAAGTTCTTTCTTAATTTTGCTAGGCTGAAAGCTGGAAAGGGTAAGACGCCAAGAGGCACTAGAGAAGATTAGTGCTGAAAGAAAAAGCTACAAATAATTGCATAAAGTATAATCATAGACTCTTTATGGATTATGCATCATCATATTTATTTAAAACAATGTCACTACATGCTAAGGATATGTATTCAGTACATTTTAAGGAAAACCCAAGAAGGAAAATATTAAAATAAAAAATGTGTATATACAGTGTCTGTTGAGATTGATTGGAATGTTGTATGCAACTAGAAATCCTATAAAAAAAGACAGCAGTACTTTGTATTTTTTTGAATAAAGTTTTTATCTCTTTAAATTTTGTTCTTAATTAAATCAATATAAATTAACTAATTCCATGAATTTTTTATTTTTATTTGTGAAGTCACTTCTACCCTAAAGGGTCATTGGCGTCTAATGGTGCTTTAAATCTATTTGTATAGTTCTGTGCGTTGAAGAAACTTGAATAGAGTGGTGACTCTTTCTTCTGTGTCTTCCATAATTTCCTTCAACGACTCAGAAAGACCAAATTTTTTCTGGTACTGATCGAATTTTGGGCAGTCTATCAGTAAGTGTTAGACTGAAAGAAGGATGTTATCACATTTTTCACATGTTGGGGCTTCTAGCCTCTTAAGTAAATAACTTTGTATAAATGGCAATGCCCAATCCTCAGCCGGCACAGCATCACTTCCTCTCTCCTTGACATTCTGCAACTTGTGATCCATTTCCTGCAGTCAGTTTTTATTCGGGTTAGTTGGCGATTTTCTCTGGCCCAACTCTTCTTCCATTCTGCATATTGTAATCTCTTTGTTTGAAGAATCCAATCTTCCAGTGTAGCTTTATGTAGTTTACTAACTTCTGTTCCGTCTTCGAGTCTTAAATTTAAGCCTTTCAGCATGACGACACCAGTTAATGGTTTATATATATTTAATTTATAAAAAAAGGAATTTTATGTTGAATTGATGAAGGCATTGTTTAAAGCTGGATAAATTACATCCGTGTTCAGATTGAGACTTGAAAATGGCGACTTAGCCGAAACGTTGAAAATAAGCAATAAATGGTAAAGTTGAGATTGTACTGGTGATTGCTCCAATAAGGTTAACAGCCACTATACCCATAATATAAATATCCCAGGAAATTAAGAAACCAATTTATATATTGGATATAATTAAGTTAAAATATTATTATATGTTTTTTAAAATTTAATAGATGTATTATTAGTAAAATGTATTATTAGGATATTATGTATTATGGGTGAACAAATTGATTTTTCAAAAGCTTATTAGTTATAGCTAAGCATTTATAGGAGTTCGGTTAAAAAAAAAAAGTAACCATTAGTATTAATATGAACATATACATATTTACAAGTACAAAAAAAAGTTTTATAACTTTCAATCTTTGAAGTATATAAAAAATGTTTTTGTGATTTCATAAATAGTTCAATATAACATATTGTTCATACTAATATAACTTAGTATGGGTCATTACTGTCAAATATTCAATAACGCTGAATAACTTCCAACATGGGTTTGTAGAGTAAAGTCCAGGCATCTTTGGCCCACATAAAATCGAGATGGTTGAAATAGTAAAAGGGAACGAGATAGTCTTCAGCATGAGGCAGTTTAGACTTGAGCTTGAGAACATCCTGAAACAATTGAACTTGTTTAGTAAAAAATCTTCCTTTTAAACGAATTAGTCAAGTTATTGTTGTTTCTGTAGTTCAATAAATAACATTAAAACTAAGAATAGTTCACTGATAATATAATATCAATGAGAAATCACCTTAATTCCTGATATCCAGTCATTATGGGAGTAGTGCAGAGCAACTGGTGTTGTGATTTTGGATACATTGTATTCCGGAGGAGATGATTGGTGATAACGCTTCAAGTTCTCATACCATCCATAGTTGAACTGAGTGAACTTCTGACCTGAAACAAATATTTTATTATGAATAAATGCTACTTTTTTTCCATTTTAAAAAAATTTAGGCAATTATCATTAACTATATATAAGCCGTTCAGTTGACAGTATGACTGATTCCAATTTAAACATTTTGCAGAAAAGTAGGGGGAGAGCGGGGTTGGTTGGCATAGAGGTAGGTTGGCCATTGGCTTATAGTTTCCGTCACTGTTGTGAAGGCCATTGTACCATGTGACCCGCTCGACCTCGGGGTCTTGTCCTGAGTTTTCAATCCAATGCTAACAGTGTAGATAAGAGTGTGCTTAATTGATTGATTTTACAATATGTCAGTAAATTTTTATATTATCAGTAAAGTTGATTTAAATGCATGGAAAAACATTGGATTCCGATTCAGTTCACATAGCCCCAAACTCCTTTGAAAACCCTAACATATGTGGTTAATTGGCATACTCTGGATTGACAAATTCTTCAATTTTCTGTGGTCTTAGTACTAAATATTATGTTGTGAAAAAACATACTCTAATACTTGGAGTTTACAGTGGTATCAGCCCCATTGCGATTATATTAACAGGAACGACTCAACAATCAAAAAAGTGAAAACTGTTGCCAACCAACCCTGCTCTCCCCTACTTATAATATTTCTCTTTGGAAAATTTGTACCTCTTTATTTCTTATGTATATTTTAGTGAACTGTTATGTTTTAATATTTATGCCATACTATTACAAAATAAAAAGGTACACATTTTCCAAAGAGGATTATCATTAAAAATGCTTTCCTGAAAATTTTTTGAAATTGGAGTTAGTCATTCTGTTAACTAAAAGGATCATATATAGGTTTTAACACATAAAAACCAGGAAACTTATGGTTTGAATTTGCAAGTCGATAAAAATTTCCAATATTGTGAAAGATAATTGTTTGAGGAATTTATTTGAAGCTTTCACTCTAAAAAGTAATAGGAGTGAAATGAGGGTTAAAATAAGTAAATATATTAAATAAGTGAAATAAATAAACAGGAAGCAAGTGGTTGATAGTAATGTGTTTTTGTTTTTTTGAAAAGCAATCAAAAGGTAAAAAAAAAAAAAAAAAAAAAAAAAAAAAAAAAAAAAAAAAAAAAAAAAAAAAAAAAAAAAAAAAGAACGAGAAGAAAGAAAATTTTATATAATGATCAATACAGAAATTTTAAGATGCTCGATAATGGACAATAAGATAATGTTGCAATTCATTATGAAATAAATAAAGAAAAAATGTAAAAAATAAAATAAATTTGAGACTGAAGTTGGATTTTCTTAACATTCAAATAATTTAAACAAAATCTACCAAATTAATATGAAGAAAATGTAATAAAGAAAGTAAGTTGGATGTTCATTACCCAATTAAAAACAAATGAATCACTTTAGGAATCATCCAAAGAAACAAAATTAGGGAAATAAAGAAGAAAAAGATTAGGGTTTTAAATAAAATAAAATTGTCTACAAAACTGTTCAAAAATTGTACAGGGGTGTTTTGTAACTGACTTGTGTATTCTACTCCTAAAGTAACCTACTTATATGTGGTACTCATAACTTTTAAATTCTTCTTAATAAGGGCACATCATCAAATTATTAATCCTTCATATAACTAAGCCAGCATGGCAGTGTGGTAATATTCCATATATATTTTCTCAAATATTTTCAACTACATCAAGACGATATGTAAACCTGGCATATTTATTAATTTAAATTACACACTTACAAACTTGTAGAAATTTTATTTCAATTATGTTATTGTATTCATTTCAAGAATGTAAAAAAATTTAATATTACGCAGTTTAGCTTAAAGAAATAAGGCAATGTAAAATGTTCTCAAATGCATAAATAGCTAACAAAATTTCACATCCTCCTTTTGAAATAATAAATTAAAATAACAACAATTTTCTTTTATTTGTTATGCTTATGCTAACAATTTTTAACTTAGTTTTTAAATCAGCTGTTAACCTAGTACTAACCATTGTTTGCCATCTGACCAAAGTGTATCAATTGCTTGGTGGAAGCACCCGCTGGAGTGTAAGTGGTGATAACAGGGATCAATGTCTAAAATTTCGAGAAAAAAAATTAATATTTTTTTAAAGTATCATTTTACATTTAAGTAAGAATAATTTTATAATTATTTCACATGATAAACAAAATATATAATTTATAAGTATGTATAGACTAATTAAGCAAATATACAATATGTACAAACCATGTTAACTTCCTGGGCGTCATAACCAGCTATAAGGAAGAGTATGTTTTCACATATAATACTAGTCACAGGTAGAGTTTTGCAGAACATTTTTTCTACCCCTCTTATTAATGGTGAACTTGGCAAAACATTGTAAATGTGAAACAAGTTTGCAATTTTCTGTAAAAATTAAACAAACAAAAATAAATATGTACTATAAAATATTTAAAGAAAAGCATGTTAGTTTATCAGAATGAAAGCCAAAGACTAGATTTGAAATGAATTAATATTTTTCAAAATAAACAAAACCCAAATAATATTATTAGATTAATAATTATAGAGTTATAAAAAATGGAGTTGAAATTTTAATTTTATTATTTTTCAAGATAATTGACTCAGTAGTTTAAGAAATTCATCATGTCCAAAACGTCAATTTCGATTCTAATTAATTTCCTCCTGTAATATCAGCAATATAGAATTATATATATGTATTATTAATATTGAGTAAAAAGATAGTTATAATATAGTTATAAAATAGTTATAATATCGATATATAGAAAGATGCTGTAATCGATTTTTATTGAAATAAAGCAGTTGTAATTAGTGATAGGCAAAACTGTTAATTTTGAAAAACAGTTGCAACTGTTTCTGCTACTTTCGTTAAACAGTATAAAAAAACAGATACAACTGTTTAAAATAATACTATATGGGAAAAAAGAAAAAAACTGGTCCCACTTTGCTTTCCAGCATTCTTTTAAATTATGTTTTAATTATTGAAATATCTATCAAGTTCGAATGACAATTTCTCACAAAACATTTAATATAAAATTAAGCTATATGTAAAATAATTAAACAGCACTAAAAATAAATAATAAATCAAAACTTGTAATAGGCATTAATTGATTTTTTGTTTATAAAAATTATGGTTTACTTGAATAAATAATCTGGAGAAATATAATTTAATAATTAAAAAAAGTAAGAGCCACATAACTCAGAGTAGCAGAATTACGAACGAATTAAACATATACTGCACGGGCGCAAGCTGTTTAATAAACAGTTTCGAGAAGCAGGCAGAATTAGCAGGTTAACAGGCTGTTGCGAGAATTAGCTGGTTAGCAGGCTGTTTCGAGAATTAACAGGTTAACAGGCAGTTGCGAGTATTAGCAGGTTTACAGGCTGTTAAATGAAACAGTCTGTTAACCTGTTAATTCTCGAAACAGCCTGGTAACCTGCTAATTCTCGCAACAGCCTGTTAAACTGCTAATTCTTGAAACAGCCTGTTAACCTGCTAATTCTCGAAACAGCCTGCTAACCTGCTAATTCTCGCAACAGCCTGTTGAACTGCTAATTCTTGAAACAGCCTGTTAACTTGTTAATTCTCGAAACAGCCTGCTAACCTGCTAATTCTCGCAACAGCCTGTTAAACTGCTAATTCTTGAAACAGCCTGCTAACCTGCTAATTCTCGCAACAGTCTGTTAAACTGCTAATTCTTGAAACAGCCTGTTAACCTGCTAATTCTTCCTGCTTCTCGAAACAGTTTATTAAACAGGTCGCGCCCGTGCTATTGCAAGCTAATTGTTTGTGTTTAATTTTTATTATTATTTACCTTTTTTTTTTTCTCACTACACTGTTGTATCTGTTTATTTTTTTCCGAAACAGTTAACTGTTTCTGTTAAATGAAATTAACAGTTTTAAATAAACAGATTGCTACTAAACAACACACCACTAGTTGTAATGGCCTCCGTTTGTTTCTATGCCCCTGTCTACTGTCTGTTTTGTAGATAAGTATTTATGTTGTTTTTAGATAATACTTAATACTTAATAAATACTTATTTAGATAAGTATTTATACATCACACCTCCTATCTTGCCAAGCCAAATAATGTAATTCAAGAGAATTACAAGTCAAATTCTAAGTTGTAAAATAATATATATAAATTGATGTTAAGGTAATTTTTCTCTGTTCTATAACTTAGATTTTGTGGACATGCCTGGTTTTTGAAGAGACTAATTTAATGTTTTAGTTATTTCATGTTACATATTTAGAGAAATGGATTATTCAGAGACTAAAAAAAAATAATTTAGAGGAATTATATCTTATAGTGTTTTAGTTTTCAAAGAAATTATATCACTATGCAAGACTGTATTTAATATTGTTTATTTAAATTAGTTTAAATTGGGTAAATCTTTGTAAATTCAGAGATGATTTATCAGAAGAAAGAGACTGCCTTTATCAGCTCTACAAGATTAAAATACTTGAGAGGAAAGTGCAGAACTTTTGTTTATGCCATTATTTATCCAAAAATAATTAAATATTTTTAAAATATTACTTTTATCAAATTGTAATGTGGAGTCTCTTGGAGGTTTATGCAGTTTCGCCTGGAGATAAATAATGAAAAAACAGAAAACATGACATTGTACTTCTCTGTCACATCATACTGTATGAAGGATTCAACCTCCAATAATCACATAGTAGCAACAGAAAGGTTTCGTTCAGTACAGAGGTGCTTAAAAAAATATTAATGGTGATTTAAGGTCTCCTTAACGGTTTGAAAATTATTTTGAAATAATTTATTGTTGAATGGGATAGAAGGCAATTGCAAAACCTATATATATACAACTTTAACTAATTTTGCTTTGCGAGATTTTGAGTTAAATGTTAAATTAACTCACTGCCAGCCAGTTTGATACGAAGGTGAGGGCTTTCAGTGTTCCTCTAGTGTGATCCAAAAAGGCGATCGGTGCCAGAGCGGACATGTGAATGACCTTCTCATTATACTCTGGCCTGGTTGACATCAAGGCGAAGAACTGGGTCGTCCCCTGGGAATGGCCGATGTAGAAGAGTTTCTTATGATCCGTCTTGTTCAAGATGAAGTCGATGATGGCCGGCTGATCGTAATAACCCATCTCATGGAAGCTAGAAAATGAATCATCACTTATAATCTGTGTGGATCGATCTGTTACTTTATTTAGAACTAGATAAATTTAGACCCCATTTATAATACTGGAATAAATAGAAATTGAAGTCGGTTCCCAATATGTTTAAAACTGTTACTGATGATATATTTAGTTTTTTATTGTTACCTGAAATCCCAGAATTTCTTTTTATCAGCACTGTTGTAAGGATCGAGTGTAAGGTGCTTGAGACTGTAGGTGTTTCCTCGGTTGTTGGGCATCCAGACATCATATCCGTGATCCGCCATGATGAAACCTGAAAATAATGCAGAGGGACAAGTTAGCAGAGATACTCTTACATATATAGGACCTCCAAGTTTCCTAACTCAAGTGGAGAACTTACCGAGAGCCTGGTCTGGCCTGGAAAGGACCCAGCAAGCAGAGCTGGCCATGACTCCATGTTGGACTATGACAGGCCTTCCGATTTTCCCTTGGCTGTTTTTGCCATAGGGTATCCTGTGCAAGGTGAGGATGTACCCATCTTCTGTGATTACTTCGTGTTCTTCGAAAGGGTATCCTTGTCCAAGTACTAGTTTAGACTGCAACAAGGACATATTTTCTTAATCTATATTCTTAATCTTCTTTTAATGTTAAGAGAACATAAAAAAAAAAAGAGACAAAAATTACATCAAGGATTCTATTGGAAGGTCCTAATACAAGATCCAACAAAAGCAGTTTCTCCTTAAACTGGTTCAACAAATTCCTTCAAATGTTAGACAATTGACAGTTCGGTGTTTTTGTAGCTGATGATCAAACCAGTGAGTGTCAATTGATCTTGTTGGAAGGTATACTACAAAAAGTTGATATTCTTGCCCTGAGACAATGGGATGATTAAAAGTTTGGCAATACAACTGGCATAAGGCTTGGTCATATGAATGAAGAGACATGTATTAGTGGGATATTACCCTCCCAATATAACACCCACCCGACATTCCACCATAATAACTTATAGTATACTAATTATACACCGTCGTAACTATTTCTTATATAACTCCTAATTGGAATTTTCATAACTAAATAGAGTTATGGAATAGAAGAAAGAAGTTTAATCACTACATAAGTTTAAATGGGTTCGACCACCATTGTTAAAAGTTGATTTCCAACACGGGATATTTGTTTTTAATTTATTAATTTGTTTTCGTGGGCTTATTTTTCTTTGGGAATTGGGAGTTCGTTTTTAGAAAAAAAAAAAAAAAAGATCATTATTGTAAGATGTCATTTTACAAGATTGATGAATATCTCTCAGTTTTTAGTACTCATGCTTTTGTGCTGATTTGGTCTAGAATAGACTGATTAATTATTTGAGAAGGAATTCTTTGTTAATTTTTTTTTCTAAGCAAGTTATTTTGACGAGTTAAAAGAAAATTTTTACTTAATTTTTGGTGAGTTTCAACCATGCCCTTAGAGTTTCACCTAAGCTCTATTTACTTACCAGAAATGGTCAATTATTAAAGCTATATAATAAAATGTTCTAAAAAAGGGTTAAAAAGTTTTGAATTGTCATACTGCCATAGTTTAAAAAAAAAAAAAATCTGGTGCGTGCGCGCAACACACAACTTTCACTTACCAACTTACTTAGATAAGAAATTGACGTGTCTTGTTAAATACCATTTCCCAAAGTCACACATTTTTCTGCATTCATATCTTATTTTTGTTAATCGTTACAGCCGTTTTTGAGTAAATAAAAAAAACACGTGAAAATGTTACAAAATTTATTAAGTAAAGTCCCCCCTCCGGTTAATCAATTTTAATGAAATTTTAACAGTCATATCTCGGGCATATACATACATCAAATACCCAGTTTGATCAAAATCGTTAAAGCCGATTTAGAGTAAATAAAAAAAACACGTGAAAATGTTACAAAATTTATTAAGTAAAGTCCCCCCTCCGGTTAATCAAATTTGATGAAATTTTTACAGTCATATCTCAGGCATATTAATACATCAAATACTCAGTTTAATCAAAATCGTTAGAGCCGTTTTTGAGAAAATCGAAAAAAACCTAAAAAGTTATTAAGTAAAGTACCCCCTCCCTTTAAGTAATTTTGATGAAATTTACGCTGTCACATCGCGGACATATACCTACACTAAATACCCAATTTCATGATCGCACGGTTTATAGTGTTAGAGCTAGTCTGTTCACACACACACACACACACACACACACAGACACACACACACACAGACCATTTCGCGGGACTTGGTCATTTCGACTCAGGGGACCCCAAAACGTGTATTTCCGTTGAAAACCGGAAGTCGAAAATTTTCACGATCACAATACTTCCACTTACTATATATTTCAAATATAGGTAAGTGAAAGTAAAAAATCAAATGTCTGAGATAATATATGAAAAAGCAGATGATGCTGAAAATATTAAAAAAGTCTCAAGACCAAACACTGGCATTACAAAAACAGGTTTTATTATTAACGAAATTTATTGCTAAACTATTTATACAAGTACTTTTAGATCTGTAGTATACGCAAGATTTGTATATATAACTTCGACTTTGTTAAAAATACAGACATGACTTATGTGTTAAACAACCGCTAATAGGTGTTATGTAAAGAATGCTAAACAAGAAAACACAACTGATGAAATCCATGCTTAGCTTAAGATGTATTTCTAAACATACTAAACAACAATTTAAAAAACTCACAACAAAATAAAAATACCGACTAACAAAAAAATAAAATAAAAATCTAAAACAATGATTTTATTTCAACATAATTTGTCTCAACACCAATGAAAATTGTCAGTATTTAATACTATTATTAAATTAGTATTTTAAATAAATTTTATAATATTCTGATAGAGATTATTCTGGCATTAAGAGGAATTTTATACAGTGATTTTACAGTAATAACTGTTCTAATATATATGATAAGATTATTTTCTTTTCAGATATCCCTTGAATTAATGGTGGTATCCAATATTAGCATCTCTGTTTAAAAATAATTAAATTTTAATTAGTTCTTTTTTAATCAGCTATCATGAAAAACAGGTAGGAAATTAAAAATTGAGAAAAACTTTGGTTGGGTGCAGGCATAACACAACTGTCACTCCTCCCCCCCCCCCCCCCGTTCTAAGAAAATAGACATTTATTTTTTTTAAATGGCTTGCTTAAGTACTACAGGACAATTGTTTCTGTTTATTCGAATGGAAAGTCTAGCCTGTTGTAAAGGAAGAGGTGCAGTCCCACAGCCCTTCCTCTCGATCTGCCAATCAGCTGTTATAGCTTTATGTTTCTGCATGTTATTCGTTCTTTACCTTGCTTCCTTACTTTCAGTAAGGTTTAATTTTGCCTTTAAAGGACGAATAATATTCGAAAGGGGGGGTACACCCTTGAAGCTGGCTTCAGTTACTCACTAGAACCAGTACTTGAACGGGATTAGTTTGAATTTTTTTGTATAAATACTGATAGTTTATCCTATACTGGAAGACTTTTTACCAGTACTTTTGACTTTTGTTAGCAGTAACAGTGAGGTGGCCAAAGTAAGAAGTGCATCCTGATTATTTGACTTTAATTATTTGACGAGATTTTAAGGAATTGATATATTTTATAATTATAACATATATTTTGTACACCTGAAGATGAGGCAATGAACCTCGAAACGTTGTGATGTTTTAACATATTAAAAAATATATATATCAAAAAAGAAGACTGGATTTTTCACTGAAATATAAATTTTGTATAAATACTTTTTTAGGAGGTCTCTACATCGTTCGAGTTTTTCGACGATGTATTTTAAATAGGAATCAGGTTCATGATAACGGCCGATTGTAAATTGGATCTGAATTTTCAAATTTTGAGTGCTCGAGTTGAGTATTTTTCAGAAAAGGACGGCGATATTGTATTCTTCTCAGGTTAGGAACAGTTAATACCTCTTTATTTAAACTAGTTGTTAAGAAGAAAGTGATTACAGTAAATCTTATTCATTAAAGTTTACGATTACCATATTTTTTCCGATCGATAAACATTTTGAGGAGCACGCACTTCGTCTCTCTCTCTAATTTCTCTCTAACTTCTTAGTTTCCATTGTAAGACGAAATTAAAAAGATTGTAATTCTTTAATTTGAGATTAAATTTTAAGACAGTTGCTACCAATGGAAACGCCAAGGTGACCCACTTTCAGTACTTCTTTTCAACCTAGTTTTGGAGTCCGCCATTCGTAAAATAAGAACGAATCCGGGCGGTAGCATATTCCACCGCCTAACACAACAGATGGCTTTTGCGGATGATGTACTGATCTCAGCTAGAACAAGGCAAGCTTTGGCAGGTGCACTGGAAGAGTTTCTAGGGGCTGCAAAGGAAATCAGGCTTGAGATCAATCATCAGAAGACTCTGTATATGCAGACCGCGAAAAGATGTGATGAAGAGTGGACTATACAGCTGGGAGAGTACCCATTACAGGCTTGTCAGGAATTCAAGTACCTCGGCACCTTAATCACCACTGATAATCTGATTATAACAGATATAAAAGCCCGAATCGATGCTAGAAACCGCTGCCTATGGGGTTTATAAAAGGACCTGAAGTTCAATAACCTCTCAAGAGAGGCAAAGCTGCTAATATACAAGACAGTATTAAGGCCGACTGTTACTTATGGTAGCGAAGCACGGACCCCAACAGCAGAAAACAAAAGAGTTCTAAAAGTCTGGGAGAGGAAAGTTTTTCGGTGAATAATCGGTGCAGTGAAAACTGGAGATGCCTGGCGAATTAGAAACAACAAGGAACTGCAGGAATTGTTTAGGGAAGGAGATATCGTCACATATATCCAGATGGGTCGATTAAGATGATTGGGACTCGTTGAGCGGATGGATCAAAGCAGAATCCCGAAAAAGCTGCTCTACGGGAAGCCAGGATGTGGACGAAGGCGAGGGAAGCCTCGACTACGATTGATTTATGATTTAGAGGCAGACCTGAAGGCTTTAGGAGTACATCGCTGGAGAAGATTTGCAGCAGACAGAGCCGAATGGAGCAAGCTGTTAAAGGAGGCCTAGGATATGTGAGTGAGTGAGTACTACCAATGGAAACAAATAGTTTTCGTTAAATAATCTGAAAGCAGACATTACTATTTTCTTTATACGGTAATAATCCATTAATCCAATAATCAGTGACATTTTACCACATTATAAACTTAATATTATTATTTCTTAAATTCTAATTTTCCAACTATAGATAACTACTTATATTAGTGGAAATTCAAATTTTTTTTCTGTAATAATCCTTTCATATTTTATATTTAGCCATTTCGTGTTACTAGTGATAAGGCAAATAAACAAAAGTAAACGTGTTGTGTATGTGTGAAAAATGGGGATATTTTTTCCTTAGCAATTGAAGCACTTCAGATCTGACCTACAGGGCAAGCTGGTAAAATTTTCTAGGGGGGGACAGGCAGATAAAATAGGTGGAGGGGGTCGAGGTGTTCTGGCTATTTAAGGCTCAAATATAACTATCGTAATTTAAAAACTAAAATTTGGATTTATATAATCAATATATATTATAAAGCAAAGTGTACAATGTGCGTGCCGAAAAGGCTCAAAAACAACTACACCTACTATATGGAATGTTATGTCGTCGTACTGCCCTATTGCCCCTAACGATGAAGAAGGTTTCAGTTTTCATTTTAACTGAGTAATGTTGAAGGGACAAGGGCTGTAATTTTAAGCCTCTCGCTACATGTAATTAGCCGCTGTAATAAGCCCAGGCGAGGTTATGAATGAAAAAATTTAGTTCGATATTTGGAAGCCAGGAGCGCTAGCTAAGCTCAATACATAAGGTTATCGTTCATTAGTTCGCTTTTTTATGGTTTTAGCTTCAGGTGTTTTCTTTAAATTACACGAGATTATGTATAAATAATTATTTTTTCCTTTTTATTTTTAAATAAGGTCATTACATCTCTGCAATGAATCGAAATTAAAAACAAAACCAACTGGATTCAAAGCGCATTAAGTTTTACAGAAGAGGGAAGAATTGGTCGAAACATTGTCTTTAATCAATATACAATATAAGAGTAAATTTACAACAAAAGAAAAATTCCTTATTAGTGCAGTGAGCGAATAAAAACTAACATTGAACAAAATAGATAACCTATAGATAATATAAATAAAAGATATAACCTAATGGAATATATATCGAAAGTAAAGTGTTCATATAATATTTCTGTTTAATAGTTCTGTTCTGTTCGTAAACTTTCAACCGAATTAGAAAAAGGAGAAGTTACTTGATAAGGATTCGGTATCAATGGTCTCATAGGAATCAGAACATAGAAACCATAAGAAATGGTACATACCAGGATATATTTGCTGCCAAAATATTTTTTCTTAATCAAGAAAAGGCAAGAAAACGCATTAAGAGAACCGCATTATTAGGATCTCTTATACCCCAACCATATATGGCCGGACTACGAGGTTTCTAAACTTACCACTACTGAAGTTTCAAGATGGTACAAACTTTGTTTTAATCATGATTAATTTTAGTCTATTTTTCTGTACTATTACATTTTAAAGTTATTCTTTCATTCCACCTATTCCAAAAGTCCCTGAGCGAAGCCGGGCCCCACAGCTAGTACTTAATAAATATATTGCCTTTTTAATCCGAGAAATTTCAATATCCGTATTGGGACTGGCATCGACACTGTACTCTACTTACTATATGTTGATAATTACGTAAAAATAGATGATTTGACACAATCCGTATTTCTAGATATAGGCTATTAAAAAGAGAAAGATTCAAAAAAGTAAAAAAAAAAAGTTAAATAAAAACAGCTTATCTTTTTCCTCAAACGTGGCAAATCCATCAGCTTTAAGTGGCTACTGTAAAATTAAAAAAAACAAAAACAAACATCCTTCATTATTCTAATTGCACTATATCAATTTCAAGATAAGAAAATAATTTAATTCAAATCAATCTGTTTACTGAAAACAATTTATCTGCCATAGTGGAAATCTAAGAATTTTTTTTTGTTTATAATTTACGTTACGTTATGTTGTTTATAGAATTTCTTTAGTGGTGATGTAACAATTTTAAATATGAAATGATAACGATGTAGTGGTATGTTTTACTCTTACTATTTGTTGATTGAAAGAAATAGAAGGTCAACCCCCCCATTCCTATAAAATTCTTATTATCATAACCAGCGTGCCTCTCTATCATTTTCTATGTTAGAAATAAACTTTACAAATATGTTTTTTTAAACTTTCAAGGGAAGCACAAAACTCTTTCATCTGAAGTGCAATAATATTTGTTTTAGCCTAAGACAACAAAGAAGTTAGAATTTTTAAGTACTATAAAAAAAAATCCATTGACAAAATACCAGTAAACATTTTTTGACAAAACGAAACCAATAATTGAAGGGGTCGGGGCAAAATAGTGCCAAGCAACATTTTTAACAAAAATAAACTGCAGCTGCCGCCTGTTGTAGATTATGTAGTAATTTATGTCTATGATGGAAATGCCACCTAAATATGAGTATAGAGTGCTCTATAGTCGTATTCAGGTGGCATTTCCATCATAGACATACAGTACTACATGATATACAAAAACGGCAGCTTCAGTTTATTTTTATAAAAAACTAGCTAGGGTGCCCGGCTTCGCTCCGGTAGTTGTGTGGCAGTTTTAATAACAGAAAAACTTTAAAATTAAAGGAAATATAGAACAAAATTAGCACTTTCTTGAAAATTTTAACATTGTATCAATATTAAGATTCGAGATCTGCAGTGTCCGCCCAAATAAGGAACCCTCTATGCTTTATAGGGTGTCAAAAATGGTGGTTGAACAATTCATTTTGCTGCAACTTTGTCGAGTCGTTTTTGATGGTTTCTGTGATTATGAATCCTATAAGCCCATTCCAAGCAGTCAGCAGATAATAAGTTATTAGATTATTAGTTAAAAAAACTATATTTGGAGTACAACTTAAGCGCCGACTACTGTGATGGTCCCATTAGATCCAGAAGTTTAGAAAATACCGAAGATTCATAGAAACTTTTTTTTGTAAGACCTTTCTTCCAGTTCAACCTCCCTTAATAAATACCCCCCCCCCCCCCACCCTGATTTGGCCGAACTCTGCACTTCTCCAATCTTACTACTGTTACTAAGTGAAAACCAAAATATCATGAGGGCACAATTTTTTCATCATATTTCTTTTTTTCCTGAACTATGAGCGGTGATAAAATCTTATTGAAAAAATTGTATAATTGGAGTCAATTCATCATTTTGTCAACTGGAATGCTCATCATACATAGTAATAAAACCATTTTTCATAACTACATACAATAAGAACACTTCAAACTTGTTATTTTCGGTTTATAATCAGTCTATTCAGCTCTTCTTTTTTGTTTTATGTCTGATTTTATTCGCTCACTCATATTGCATTAAATTTACTTAAGTATATGTTAGATATTGATTAAATGTAATGTGTTTATCAATTAATCTTCTTATGAGAAAATTAATTTTGTAAAGTATCCAGTCGGTTTTCCAATTGATTGCAGATATGTAAAATCATTAATTTATTTTAAAAGAAAAGGTGAAACTAATTATTTTCGCTTGATTTTTAAGTAATTTAAAAAGAACAGCTGACAAATATATAACCTTTACAAATATAACGGAATGAATGAACATTAAACATTGAGTGAAACACACCCTAGCGCTTCCTGGTGGTCTGCAGCTCGAACTAAATTTTTCATTCATAAACTCGTATGTCATTCTCAGGTAGGCTAATTACATGTTGCGAGAGGCTTAAAATTCCAGTCATTTTCTCTTCAATTTCACACCCTTAAGAGAAAAACGGAAACCTTCTTCTCCGTTAAGGGACATACAGTTACACGCTGACATAAATCTCTTAATCGTATGTGGAGTCGTTTCTGAGCCTTTTCGGCACACACATTGTACACTTTGCTTTATAATATATATTGATGTTGCTTGGCACTATTTTGCCCCGACCCCTTCAATTAAACCTATCATGACCCATATGTTTGTTTATTTAACATCACTTCATGCCACTAAGGCTAATCCGACGATGCTACAGTGGGAGTCCTAAATTTTGCCTTTCCTGGTATAATTAGGATAGGGATCTTTAACGAGTACGTAACATCTTACAGGCTCGGGATCGGGACCTCCATTTTACGTCCTATCCGAAGGACGGCATGGCTATTTTTTACTGTCATTCAAAAATCCTAGTGCCAATGCTGGGGGCGGACCTGCGACCTTTAGTATTGTAGGTTGCCATGCTACCACAGGTGACCTCTCATGATCCATATATTATTTCTCAAGGCCTTTTTTTTTTGTTGGTACGCCATATCTTCCTTAATAGTTCATCAAATTTTATGAATGAGGCATCATTTTAAAGCTTTCCTTGACCGCTACACCGGAAAAATATACAAATCACTCATTCCGATAGCGTGGTATAAGCGCAATACCGCGGGTTTTACGAGAAAATCGTCGTATAGGTTTCTAAATGGTGTCAATCATTTCAGGTTTTCAAGGAGAACATTTTCAGTCATACGCATTTTTTCGATTGATCCTTTCGTTTGCGAGATGTAAGCGAAAAACTGCAATTATCAGCAAAAATGGCGGCAGGGCTTTTTCGAAAGTGTCTTTTTTTTCAGTTTGTCGAGACGAACATTTATGTTATATACACTTTTCCGATTTTCGCCGTCGTTGGTGAGTTACAAGCAACATTTCGATTTCAGTCAAGAGAGACAGCGCGGTTTCCGGGAAACCGATATATGTATTTAAGTATTCCGCCTTCTAGTCATTGGCGGATCCAGGGGAGGGGCTGTGGGGGCTGCAGCCCCTCCCTTTGGAAAATTTTTCGTCATTTTAAGATCGAATTTGACTTTCCTTAATGTAAGGAAGCAAGTTAAAGAACAAATAATGTGCATAACAAGTAGAATTTTAGTTGTGGAAAAGGAAAATAAAGGTAAATAAATCGATCAAATACTCAGTTTAATCAAAATCGTTAGAGCCGTTTTTGAGAAAATCGAAAAAAACGTAAAAAGTTATTAAATAAAGTACCCCCTCCCTTTGAGCAATTTTGATGAAATTTTTGCTGTCACATCGCGGGCATATACCTACACTAAATACCCAATTTCAGGTTCCCACGGTTTATAGTTTTTGAGCTAGTCTGTTCACATACACACACACACACACACACACAGACCATTTCGCGGGACTTGGTTATTTCGACTCAGGGGGTCCCAAAACGTGTATTTCCGTTGAAAACCGGAAGTCGAAAATTTTCACGATCGCAATACTTCCACTTACTATATATTTCATATATAGGTAAGTGAAAGTAAAAAGCTAATTAGCAGATCCAAATAAGGGGCTATGGGGCTGCAGCCCCCCCCCCTTTCTGATCGGCTGGATCCGCCCATGCTTCTAGCCTGATAACAAAGGAAAGGAATTTTGAAGTTTCAAAAAGTATATAATCTACAATTTAAACTCATCTTTACTTCAACTCTTACCTTAATTTACAAAAGTCTTGTAGGAAATGAGGAAGTATAAAAATACTCTGACGAATTCCACCACAAAATCATTTCTTCAACGAACACAGGTAGTCTAATGAAAACAAAGCTAGGTTATTCTGGTAGCTATGTAGCAGCTGCGTTACCTTATATTTTTCATGCAGTGAAATACATTTTTTCCTGGTTGTGGAGGGTTAGTTAAGAAAATTTTTAGGGTATGAGGAAAAACTGTGTGACAAAACTAAAACATCTGAGATGTAAGGTTAAAGGATTATATTTTCATAATCTACCCAGTTATTATCGTAGCGGAGGATACACTGAGGGCAAAAATAATTGTTTCAATAATATATGCACTCAGTTAGGGTAGCATAAAAATATGAGATGTAAGAAACCTTTACCGTGTGACAGTTGAAGGGAGTGAGAATTGACGTAATTAACAATTTTTAACTAAGAAGCATATAAACTTTTTAGCCTTAGATTACGAGTAGTTTGTCCATGTAGGGGCCAGGTTGTTTTATCTCTTCAAAATTTTTGGACTTTCTATGACGAATAGTTTAGGCGTGGAGGCCGCGTGACAAAAAAATAACCCTTATTTTTGGAATGACCTATATATTATTTCTCAAGCCGTTTTTTACTTTCACTTACCTATATATGAAATATATAGTAAGTGGAAGTATCGTGAAAAATTTCGACTTCCGGTTTTCAACGGAAATACAAGTTTTGGGGTCCCCTGAGTCCAAATAACCAAGTCCCGCGAAATGGTCTCTGTGTGTGTGTGTGTGTGTGTGTGTGTGTGTGTATGTGAACAGACTAGCTCAAAAACTATAAACCGTGCGAACCTGAAATTGGGTATTTAGAGTATGTATAAGCCCGCGATGTGACAGCAAAAATTTCATCAAATTTGCTCAAAGGGAGGGGGTACTTTATTTAATAACTTTTTAAGTTTTTTTCGATTTTCTCAAAAACGGCTCTAACGATTTTGATTAAACTGAGTATTTGAACTATTTATATGCCTGAAATATGACTGTAAAAATTTCATCAAAATTGATCAACCGGATGGGGGACTTTACTTAATAAATTTTGTATCATTTTCACATGTTTTTTTTTATTTACTCAAAAACGTCTTTAACGATTTTGATAAAACTTGGTATTTGATGTATTTATATGCCAAATATGTGATAACCAACATTTCATCACGATTGATCAACCGGAGGGGGGACTTTACTTAATAAATTTTGTATCATTTTCACGTGTTTTTTTTATTTATTCAAAAACGGTTTTAACGATTTTGATCAAACTTGGTATTTTATGTATTTATATGCCCGAGATATGACTGTAAAAATTTCATTAAAATTGATCAACCGGATGGGGGACTTTACTTAATAAATTTTGTATCATTTTCACATGTTTTTTTTTATTTACTCAAAAACGGCTTTAACGTTTAACAAAAATAAGATATGAATGTAGAAAAATGTGTGACTTTAGGAAATGATATTTAGGAAAACACGTCAATTTCTAATCTAAGTAAGTTGGTAAGTGAAAGTTGTGTGTTGCGCGCACGCACCAGATTTTTTTTTTTGTCGTTAATACTTCATCAAATTTCATGAATGAGGAATCATTTTAAAGCTTTCCTTAACCGCTACACCGGAAAAATGTACAAATCACTCATCTCTAAACGGTGTCAATCTTTTCAGATTTTCAAGGAGAACATTTTCGGTCATATACGTTTGTTTTCGATTAAACCCTTCATCCAACAAATAAACAATCACAGATGACCATATTGTTACTTCAAAAACAGTGTCAATGAGTGAACAATTGAAACACATCTATTCTTTACTTCAACCCTCAACTATTCCCATGATGCCCTAAATACGCACTCTAAGGGTCTGGCCACACATGTCCGCACCGGATCCGCACCGTAGCAATTATACAGGTTATGTTCAGAATATTTTTAATTTAACTTACATATTACCTTTAGTTATGCCTAAAGTGGCCTGTGTCTGACATGTGTGGCTTGAACTTTAGGCATAACTAAAGGTAATATGTAAGTTAAATTAAAAATATTCTGAATATAACCTGTATTATTGCTACGGTGCGGATCCGGTGCGGACATGTGTGGCCAGACCTTAAGATACTATGTATACGGTGTGTACTTTAATCAAGCAGGATTTAAGTAGATTAGAGTGGGAATGCTTTGCACGGGTCAGCCAGTACATACATAGTATTGTACATTAATAATTTGTTTTCATGCCTACACACAGAAATTATAAACTTGAATTCGAATATAAATTTGAAAGAAATATTTTTGTTGTTGTTTTGACTTACACAACAAACGCTCAACCCACATCTTGAACAATAAGCGGGTGAGGTGTAAATATGCTGGTATTTAGATAATTAAATAGGTCAGTACTCAACTCTTATTTTAACTATACTTGTGTAAATTCATTTACAACACAAGTTTGTCATTTTTAGAGAATATTTTAAATATCGCAGGAAGTCAAGAATGTGGTCGCAACTCAGAATCTATGAATTTTGAGTTATACATACAGTTGGAATCAAAATGATAAAAAAGCCTACAATTGAATGGATCCGCCGAAAAACGTTCTAAGCGACAAATATGCAATGTTGAATAATCAGTGAAAAAAATCATAGTCTAAAGTTATTGTTAGTTCTGTAGGTGAATTTACTTTCTCATGTAATTTGTTATGTATGCATGTAAAATGACATAATTGAGTACTAGATCATACTATGACGTACTATTATATTGTACATTTTAATACATTCACCCAAAAGTGCCACATCGGCAATTTTGTCGCTTAGAACTTTTTTCGGCGGATCTATTCAATTTTAAGTAAGGCGCAATTTACCATATTCATATGAAGGGGGTGATCTTGTTAACGCATGTAGAGGGTTAATTTTGAGTTACGGTTAATTTCGAAAATTTGAAAAAACATAGGGAACTTTATCCCAGCTGTTTTATTTTTTTCTCTTTACAACTTCTCGAAAAATGCTTCTACGATTTTGATTAAACTTGTCATGATTTGTCAAAAGCTTTATAATGTAGTATTATTTAATATAAATTAGGTTTTATCATAATAGAAACGAACTGCCACGGCTTGAACGGCTAAATGAAAAAATCTTCTTGTAAAGTACATTTAATTTTTTTTATTTGAAGTAAATAACAGTTAAAAATTATCCCTAGTCACAAAAAATGGCTAGATATAAAAAAATGAAAGGATTTAATAATCAAATAAAAGAGAAAAAATTAATATGATTTCCCGAAAACAAAATTTCCATTTAGAGTAAGGTAATATGATTATTGTATGTGTTTATGAAATTTATATGTATAATATGTCCTTGGAATGCTTAGAATTTAAGAAATGATAATGTTTAGTTTACAATGGAAGAAGTTCACTGAAATTTTAGGTAGCACAAAAATAAAAATTTTTACTTTTAGACTATTTATCGAAAACTATTGTATCTATTGGCCGCTATTATGAATTCCTTCTATCGATTCTCATTTACAATATATCGTAGAAAAACTCGATCTTTATTTTTATAATCTCCTAAAAAAAAAATCTGGTGCGTGCGCGCAACACACAACTTTCACTTACCAACTTACTTAGATAAGAAATTGACGTGTTTTGTTAAATATCATTTCCCAAAGTCACACATTTTTCTACATTCATATCTTATTTTTATTAATCGTTAAAGCCGTTTTTGAGTAAATAAAACCCCGTGAAAATGATACAAAATTTATTAAGTAAAGTCCCCCCTCCGGTTAATCAATTTTGATGAAATTTTTACAGTCATATCTCGGGCATATAAATAGATGAAATACTCAGTTTAATCAAAATCGTTAGAGCCGTTTTTGAGAAAATCGAAAAAAACCTAAAAGTTATTAAGTAAAGTACCCCCTCCCTTTAAGTAATTTTGATGAAATTTATGCTGTCACATCGCGGGCATATACCTACAATAAATACCCAATTTCAGGATCGCACGGTTTATAGTTTTTGAGCTAGTCTTTTCACACACACACACACACACACACACACACACACACACAGACCATTTCGCGGGACTTGGTCATTTCGACTCAGGGGACCCCAAAACATGTATTTCCGTTGAAAACCGGAAGTCGAATTTTTTCACGATCGCAATACTTCCACTTACTGTATATTTCAAATATAGGTAAGTGAAAGTATAAAAAAAATTATATAAATAAATTCAAAAACCAACCTTCACTCCTGGAACACCACTTTAAGAAGTATTGATGACGGTACCCACTTTTCAATAAAATAAACAAAAACAATCGTCATTTAGGCATAGGCGTCACCAGCACCAAATTATTTGGGGGCGGGCTCAATATTATCCGAAATAGGGTAGGTAGACATTTACGAGGCTATCAGTTAAAATAAAAACGTCTAAAAACAACTGTTAGGACATTTAATTCATCCCCCTAAGATGTATTTTAAAGGTATTTATAGTCTCGTAATACTTGTCAATTTATTTCTCAGTTAGAATATTGGTAGTTGAATGTGGGCCTAAATTTCTTGATTGAAATTTATCCAAGTTCTCCTTTCGATCCTGATCCTACTCATGTTTCATTTTTATCAACTTCCATAAGCTTCATCGAGCTAAAAAGGAAAGTAGGATTAAGCTGCTTGGTTTAAAAAATCTGGTGCGTGCGCGCGACACACAACTTTCACTTACCAACTTAGATTAGAAATTAATGCGTTGTGTTAATGCCACTTCTCACTCAGTTACACATTTTTCCACATTCATTTCTTATTTTTGTTTTCATTTGTTCTATAACAAACACTAATTTCTTTTATTAGTAAATAAAAGTTTTTACTTGAGATAATTCGGCAATGCAAGCATAATACTCCAGGTCGACTGATTTTATAATTCTCTTATGTTCTTCTTGAAAATTTCATTTAGTTACCATGAAACCAATAATTTCCATTAAATCAACAGGACATGTGAAAATGATACGAAATTTTTTAAGTAAAGTCCCCCCTCCGGTTAATCAATTTTGATGAAATTTTTACAGTAATATCTCGGGCATATACATACATCAAATATCCAGTTTGATCAAAATCGTTAAAGCCGATTTTGAGTAAATAAAAAAACACGTGAAAATGATGCAAAATTTATAAAGTAAAGTCCCCCCTCCGGTTGATCAATTTTGATCGCATCGCGGGCATATACATACACTAAATACCCAATTTCAGGTTCGCACGGTTTATAGTTTTCGAGCTAGTCTGTTCACACAGACACACACACACACACACACACACACACACACACACACACACACACACACACACACACACACACACACACACACACACACAGACCATTTCGCGGAACTTGGTTAATTGGACTCAGGGGACCCCAAAACGTGTATTTCCGTTGAAAACCGGAAGTCGAAATTTTTCACGATCGCAATACTTCCACTTATTATATATTTCATATATAGGTAAGTGAAATTAAAAAGGAATAAAGACCAATTCCGGAGGTCCAAATTTTTTGCAGAATTCATAAAAAAAATGCAATTCAAGTTGAAATAAAAATTATACAATCCACGAAATATCCAATACGCCTGGTGATGCTTATAAAAAGCGACAAAGCGCCAATTTGTGAAAATAAGGTATCAGATGGAGAAATTGGGTACAATCAATCAATAGAGTATGATGTATTTAGCTAATATTTTATACTTATATTGTATTAAATTTGATTGGTTTAACTAGGAAAATTCGTAAAATCGAATTTTAATTTAATTTTCAAAATTGGGGGGGGCCGTCCCCCCTTTCCCTTATGGCGGTGACGCCCGTGCATTTAGGAAAAGTTTTTGTTCTCTCTACGGTAGCTTGATGTCACCATTTTAAAAAATATATATATATAGTTATTTCAAGTCAATGAAAGGAGAGTAATAAATAAAACTTATGTGAGGCACTTATTTATTCCGATATTACAATATGTATCAATTGATATGCATAAATATTTTTACTTTGTAGCTATTGCACGTATATAAACATATATTTTTCTTTATCAGTTCAGTAGTCAACTGTTATTCTTTATTATAGGTTGACTCATAGGCAGGAGTTTCAGTAAAAAAAATGTTTATTTCTAAAAACAAACGTTTCGATCCAACTTGTGGATCTTCATCAGGGCTAAAAGAAAACAAATATATGAATATCTATGCTAGAAGATGACTATTAAATTGAAGATGACAATTTTTTAACTGATTATCGTGACAAAGAATCGTGATAGGTTGAATCATAGTCACGATTTTCAATAGCAGTTAAATGAATAATGACCATTGCAAATTAAATTATTTCCAGTGAGAAAACATGAAAACGGTTCGGATATGAGGCGTAGAATTCCAAAACCAGTCAAGTCCAATTTCCAGATTTTTATTTTTTATTTCTTTTTAAATAGTTTTTCTATAGATTATCTGGCTGGATTTGTAACAGACTTTATTTTTGTAGGACCGTTTTCAATATGATTTTACCTCTTTTGGAAGAAATCCTTCCACCTAATGATAATCTAGTTGTAAAACGATTTAAAAAAATAATAAAAAATAAAAATCTGGAAATGGACTTGGCTGGTTTTGGAATTGTACGCCTCATATTTAGTTCTCTCTTCTTACAGTATATTATTGAAGTGACATGTATATCATATTAATATCATTAAGGTACAGTTAAAACTAGTTTATCCGGATTTCCAGATTAAGTAAATCAGATTTGTATATATTTTGATTTTATTAAATGTTTATATATATAATGGTGTAATAGTTATCTTATGTCACTTTTGGGTCTGGCCACGATATTAACTGAAAAGGACCCCTCTGGAGGTTAATTTATCCCTGAAGAGCGAGTGCAGAGAGCGGGAGTCTAATGCTGAGGTATAATAATCAATATATATTATAAAGCAAAGTGTACAATGTGCGTGCCGAATAGGCTCAAAAACGACTATACGTACTACCAAGAATGTTATGTCGTCGTATTGCCCTATTACCACTAACGATGAAGAAGGTCTCAGTTTTCATTTTAAGTGTGTAATGTTGAAGGGACAAGGGCTGTAATTTTAAGCCTCTCGCTACATGTAATTAGCCCCCATAATAAGCCCAGGTGAGCTAAGAATGAAAATATTTAGTTCGACATTTGGAAGCCAGGAGCGCTAGCTAAACTCAACTCATAAGGTTATCATTCATTAGTTCGGTTTGTTATGGTTTTAGCTTCAGCTGTTTTCTTTAAATTACACGAGATTATGTATAAATAATTATTTTTTCCTTTTTATTTTTAAAAAAGGTCATTACATCTCTGCAATGAATTGAAATTAAAAATAAACAAAACCAACTGGATTCCTAAGCGAATTAAGTTTTAAAGTAGAGGAAAGAATAGGTCGAAACATTGTCTTTAATCAATATAAAATATAAGAATAAATTTACAAAAATTGCTTATTAGTGTAGTGAGCGAATAAAAACTAACACTGAATAGATAACCTATAGATAATATGAATAAAAGATATAACCTAATGGAATATATACCGAAAATAAAGTGTTCATATAATATTTCTGTTTAATAGTACTGTTCTGTTCGTAAATTTTCAACCGAATTCGAAAAAGGAGAAGTTACTCAACTTGATAAGGATGCAGTACCGTCATGAGAATGGTTTCAATGGAATCAGAACATAGAAACCATAAAAAATGGTCCTGGTACATACCAGGACATATTTGCTGCCAAAAACATTTTTCTTAATCTAGAAAAGGGAAGAAAACGCATTGAGAGAACCGCATTAATGGAGTCTCTTATACCCAAACCATATATAGGCGGACTCTGAGGTTTCGAAATTATTAGGTATTAGAGGTAATACTAGGCTGAAGTTTCAGGATGGTACAAATTTTGTTTTAACATGATTAATTTTGGTCTATTTTTCTGGTCTATTACATTTTAAAGTTATTGTTTCATTCCACCTATTCCACAACTCCCTGAGCGAAGCCGGGCCCCAAAGCTAGTGCTAAATAAAAGCGAATACGTGACCATGCTTTATTGAAAGGACCACGTGTTTCAAACAAACGAAACTTCATTAATTCTTTGAAATGAAACGTGATTTTTTTTTTTTATAACCAAAATTTCCGAATTAACCTGTATTGTTTCAGGTCTAAGTTTGTCCGGACAAATGAGATTGTATTCTAACTTTTATATATATAAAAATCTCGAGTCGGAGATAAAATCAGAAACTACTCAACCTTTTGAATTTTGGCTCATGTGTGAGATGAAATTTGGCTCATTGTGTGTAGTTTTGTCCTTAAACTTAAAAAATGGGATAATTTTTATTTCGATTATTGGCCTCAATATTTCTTTTTTTACAGATTAAATGCTTATTATACTACAGTTGAGTGTGATTATTTGTAAGTTCTATAAATGTCCAACAGATGGTGGTGTAAGTTTATTTATTGACACAACATATCATTTTCTTTTGATATTTAGAATGTTTAAGCAGAAATTTATTTTTTCCGGCTTGGACTAGGAAAAATCGCGTTTCTCACATGGTTTTAGCAAAAGATAGGTTAAACAAAATCATTGTGCACCTATTAGCACTACAGTAAATAGAAATTGTGAATTGTAATAATAAAAAAATCTGGTGCGATGCATGCAACACACAACTTTCACTTACCAACTTACTTAGATTAGAAATTGACATGTTTTTTTAACGGCCATTTCTATAAATAATATAAAAAAGATAACTTGATTTTGATTAAAAATGATTAATTTAATCAAAATCATTAAAGCCGTTTTTGAGATTTTCGCAAAAAAATGTAAACATTGGAAAAAGAAGTTATGAAATAAAGAACCCCCTGAGTTTGACCAATTTTGATTGCTGTCACATCGTGAGCTTATACATACAACAAATACTAAGTTTGATCAAAATCGTTAAAGCCGTTGTTGAGTAAATAAAAAAAAAAGAACACGTGAACACAAGAAAAAGTTTATTAAATAAAGTGTCCCCTCCGTTTCACCAATTTTGATGAAATTTCGGCTGTCGCATTGCGGGCATATAGATACATCAAATACCCAGTTTAATCAAAATCGTTAGAGCCGTTTTTGAGAAAATCGAAAAAAAAACCGTAAAAATTAGACAAATTTTTTTAAATAAAGTACTCCCTCCGTTTGACCAATTTTTATCAAATTTTTGCTGTCACATCGCGGGCATATTCACACACCAAATACCCAATTTGAGGTTCGTACGATTTATAGCTTTTGAGCTAGTCTGTTCACACAGACCATTTCGCGGAACTAGGTTATTTGGACTCAGGGGACCCTAATACGTGTATTTCCGTTGAAAGCCAGAAGTCGAAATTTTTCACGATCGCAATACTTTCCTTACTATATATTTCATTCAGTAAAAAGAATAGGATATTACTAATTATATAGCTACTATTACTATTACTAATTATAGCTACTGAGCCACAGCAACGCGTGGCAGGGTCTGCTCGTATGTACATAATATTAACCATCAAGATATACAGCAAATAAAAATTAATTCAAATATTCTTACTGAATTACGCGTAAAGCCTACTTACATTTGGTCCATGGGATCTGAGAACTCAACCGATAACAGTTGTAGGTGTTATTGAAACTGATATTGGGATACTCAATGATACTACGAGTGTTTCTCTTATCGGATCTAGAATTTTCTTCTCTTAGAAATTAAGGTCTTATCAAAATTTCAATTAGTTTTACCCAATGTGGATTTGAAATCTTTATCTCTATTCCGTTTTCACTGGCGAGGAATGTATTAGATGACATAACCTTATTGTGTACATTGTCTATTGACTACATAGTGGATATAAGGCAAAGAGCTAAGAAAGATATGGGATAGTTACCACGGCGAGGTCATCGGGAGCAGCAACAGCGTGGCGGAAGTAGCAGAAGAGTAAGATGGCGGAGGAGAGGAAGTAGACGGAGCACATCATGTCCGACACTGACTGCTTCCTCCACTGCCACCTCTATATCAAGGGGCTCTTCACTCATATCGTAGCTACCTTTCGAGTGTTATCGATACGTATTTTTGTTTTTATTATAAAATAATTGCGGCCTCTCCCCCGGAAATTAATAGAATAACATCTTGTGCCGAAATTGATAAGATACCGAAAGTTGAAATGTATGTAATTCTACGCGAGCTACGAGATAAAACTTCTTATGGAGTATCAAGATATTGCGATGTACCCGTTTCTGATGTTATCTAATGTCTTTTTATATGTGGTCATTGGCGGATCCAGTGGGGGGGTGGGGGCTCCAGCCCCTCCCTTTGGAACATTTTTCGTCATTTAAAGATCGAATTTGACTTTCCTTAACACATTCAACACCAAGTACGTCGTATCCCGGGGCGAGCCCAGGTGGCCAAATACGTCTCAGGGACGTACTTAGATATTTTCTATCCTATCCACTTAAAAGCGATGGCCGGATAGGAAAGTTTTGAATTTAGTTAGGCAGCCACCTGCACTTGGTTCATGACGGTAATTTCGACGTTTTTGGCTTCCTCCTAGCTGCTTTATAGCCAAAGTTGTGTATTTTTAAAGTTTTCACTTTATTTTTGTCTAATTTTAAAATTATTCTCACTACTTATATTATATTTTATTATTATATTACATTATCCAGTTACAGTGGATTAGTAAAAGAACAAAAAACTATATATAAACATTTTTAGGGACAAGAACGAGGAGATTTGTAGATGCTGAAACTGCGCTTGCGCAACCACAAACTGAATATTTTTTTTTTCGTTTTGTATATACTAATTTATTCGCATTTCAAGCCACAAACCAAATCTAAATTGTGTTAATTATAGTTAGTATTAAAATAATTAGGTACAGGATTACAATTGTGTCATTAAGTAAAATCTTCTAAATAATCTCATTAGTTAATATCATTTGTTGTTTTTGTTGTAGCTAATGCTTTTTAAAAATAAAATTTATAAAAAAAAAAAATAATGTCTTGCAGTAATTTGATGATGATTTTTTAACTGAAAATTCCTTTACCCACAATTAGTTTCACTTTCAAAGGAACTACTCTTCATCTTTTTTACTTTAAATTCATTCAGAATTGTTTAGTTATAAATTTACTAGATCATTCTTACAAATTCTTAATTTATTTTTATAACACTAATATGAAACATAAAAAATAATAATAACGGAAATGAAAGGTAACAGCGCTTTAAACTGGTAGGTTGCGGGTCAACAAACACTTTGGCGACTGATGGCCAACTACGTCCTGGGGACGCACCGGCTCAATGATGATTCAAAACCCTCCGGCTACCTGGCTCAGCTAGAGATAATGGGGTTGGCGTTGAATGTGCTAATGTAAGGAAGCAAGTTAAATAACAAATAATGTGCAGAACTAGTAGAATTTTACTAGTGGGAAAGGAACATAAAAGCAAAACAGCTGATTAGTAGATCCAAATGAAGGGCTGTGGGGCTGCAGCCCCCCACCTTTACGATCGGCTGGATCCACCCATGTTGTGGTTAGCGTATCGGTTCTTAAATACAAAACGTACGCCAGTTACTTTTTTTTATCAATGGTTATTTTTTTAATGACTAAATGTAACTTACAAAAAATCTGGTGTGATGCGCTCAACACACAACTTTCACTTACCCACTTAGTTACATTAGAAATTTGAAAAATATTTAAACCCCATTGCTCGAATAACTTATTTTTCCACATTCGTTTACTTGCTTTTGTTTGTATTTGCTCTCTGAAGTACACTAATTTTTTTTATGGTTAAATAAAACTTTTTACTTATGATAATTCGGCAATGCACGCATAATACTCCATCGCGTCTGATGACATAATTCTTTACGTACTTCTTGAAAACTTAATTTAGTTACATAAATAATTTCCATTAAATAACCAAGTTCCAAAACACCATGACTATTCTTTCGCATGAAAGGAACGCCTTTCCATAAACAACGGTATTCCTTAATTTTTTTCGTATTTAATATTTAGCAATTTCTTATTTTTAGGCACAACGAGATACAGTTAATTTCTCCATATAGACAAAAACAAAGATAGTTTACAGGAAAAAAAAGTCCCATTCCTCATTTAAGCCCCCTCATAAGATTATTTTAATGATGATGAAACTTACCTGATATTAAAGAATACTTGATCCTCATTAAACATGACAAGTTTTATCAAAATCGTTAGAGCTGTTTTTTAGAACATCGAAAAAAAACGTAAAATGTTACGAAATAAAGTGCCGCCTCCATTCGACCAATATTAATGAAATTTTTGCTGTCACATCGCTGGCATATGTATACATTAAATATCCAATTTCAGGTTTGTACGGTTTATAGTTTTTTGAGCAAGTCTGCTCACACACACAGACCATTTCGCGGGACTTGGTTATTTGGACTCAGGGGATCCAAAAACGTCTATATCCGTTGAAAACCGGAGGTCAAAATTTTTCACAATCCTAATACTTTACCTTACTAATGATTAATAATGATAAAGCTTAACTGATATTAAGATGATAAACTGATAAGGTTTAGATGAGTACGGTTACGGTTTTTAGATGAGTACCCTTACGGTTAAGATGAGCTAAACTGACATTAAAGAATACTTGATTCTCATTAAACTTGACGAGTTTGGCCGAAATCGTTGGAGCCGTTTTTGTGAAAATCGAAAACAAACGTAAAAATGAGACTGATTCCTTAAACGGAGAAATTTTATGAAATTATATAAAATACCATTAGGAAGCAATGTCATTTGGGGTCGATTCAATATCTCACAGATAACAATATTTATAAATGTTGACTCACAATGAGATATTTTAGTTAAAGAAGGCAAAAAGCCTTTAGAAATTTTCGAAAGTCTAGGGATAGCACTGTAAAAAGCCACCTATCAAGTTTAAAGTCATACCCTCGACCGGAAAAATGATAGCCACAATTTTTTGGGATTCAGAAGAAATATGATTGTTTACAAAGAAGGCGTAAAAATCACAGGAGAATACTATTGTAATGTTTTGACCTGTTTTATAGAATCAATCGAGGAGAAGAGGAGGGGGAAGCTGAGCCGAGGAGTAATGCTGCTTCATGACAATGCCCCTGTGCACACCTCTCGTCAAGTGATTGCCAAGATTGATACCTTGGGCTTTGATGTGATCAACTAATCACCCTACAGCCTAGATCTAAGCCCTAGTGACCAATTTCTATTCCCAAACCTCAAAAAGGAGCTCATGGCGAGGCGATTTTAAGTTCAAGAAGAAAGTTATTATTTTAGAAATTTTAATAATAGATGTGAAAAGTGTGTAAGTATCGAGGGACATTGAATTAAAAAGTGATATATGATTTGTGTAGGGGGCCGGGATGGCCGAGTGGACAAGGGCGCTTGCAATAGGTAATCAAGGTCCATCGTAGTTAGTACTCGGATGGGTGACCGCTCAATTCGAGTGACCGCCCACCAATGAACGCCACGCAGTCCAAGTCTACCCCCACCCCCGGGTATGTGAGTCCTCAGCCTACTGGAGGCGACTCACACCGACCGGGCGTAGGAGTGATGAACCTTCCCCGCGTATCTCATCGACAATCGTGGTGTGGTTTTCCAGGATATCAGTACCCGCCCGGAGGTTTGGTTCAAGGACGGTATGCTTCAGGGAAAAGAAATATAGGTCCTCGGGGCCTCCTGACTCTGAGCTACCATAATCCTTGGACCTAGACCAGTTTTTCATTGTCCTTGAACCCGAGAGAGCTGACGCCATCGGTGGGAATGACACTCCCAATTGGGATTGGTTATGGAGCTATGGGCAGTCTGCCGCTGCACCATGGTGACCATGGCTTGCAGCAACGTGAGGTTTGGGCTACCCCCTCCAGGCTGTCAGTTCTCCCGCAAGCAACACAAATGTCTGTAAGAAGACCACACTGCGCGGCCAAAGGTCTCATTAGGCCTAATGCGCCAACCGGAAAAAAAAAATATGATTTGTGTTTTTATTTCATTCCCTACTTTCTCAGGCTGAGAACATTTCGACCTCCCCTTGTGTATGTATAAAAATATATCGGCTATGTATATATATATAAAAAAAAATAGATCTTGTTTTCGACACAACTATCCCTTAAGTAAGTTGTATATGTCATCGGGAGTTGGGTTAAAACATATACTAACAAAATAAAATAAAAGCTTTATTAAATTAGATCATGTGTTCACTGAAGACGTTTTCGATCAGATGGACTGAAAAGGAATTTAATATTTATTAAGTACAAATTGAATAAATAAATAATAATAATAATTATTATTACATAAATAAATAGGCATTTAACCACCATTGCACAGCCCTTACTACAATGAAGTACTGTATAGTATAATACATTATTATATGTGAGCGATTCAATAACGCTGAATAACTTCCAACATGGGTTTGTAGAGCAAAATCCAGGCATCTTTGGCCCACATGAAATCGAGGTGGGTGAAGCGTGGGAAAGGGACCAGGATACTTTCTGCGTTTGGTAATTGCGACCTCAGCTTTTCTACATCCTGAAACAATTGCAATTGTAAATAGAACAAAAAAAAAAAAAAAAAGGAAGTTAGAATTTAAGGAAAAATCGCAGTCATTAATGGAGTAGATGAAGAAGTGATAGGACTTGTCTATGCCGTCCCTCGGATAGGACTTAAAAAGGAGGTCCTGTACGATGCCAGGTACTCGTTAAAGATCCCCATCCTAATTATACGTGGTTAGGCAAAATTTAGGACTCCCACTGTAGCATCGTCCGATTAGCCTTAGTGGCATAAAGTCACGTTAAGAAAAACAAACGAAAAAGTCCACATGTTTGGATCGAAACATAATAATAATAATAATAAAGGCTTAACGAACCCGAAGGTTCGATGCCGACACTACAACTCGCTCCCTGCACACATCCATCCACCGACCGCCTTTCAGACCCAACTTTGAAAGATCTGCCTTAACGCAACGCAATCTCCTTCCCGGTCTACCCCACGGACGTGTCCCATTCGGCACCGCACTGATTAATCTTTTCGGAATTCATTCACAACTGAGGTTCGCAATTCTGTTTAAATAGAAAAACACTAACACGGGGCGGTCACATTACCACCTATGGGGAGCGTCCCTCGGGTGGCGGATGTGGAGATGGTCGGTGGAAATTCCTAGGAAATTCCTCCCGGCTAAGTCCGTAGGACTCGCTGACCAACTATGAAATCGGCCCACCAGGCTTGCTGAAGGGCGTGACGTAAGTTTGAAGGACCTACTCACATTTTTTACTGCACCCAAACATAAAAAAAACAGTCTTAGATAGAAAAGTAGGCGGTTAAAATAAAATGAATGTTCGGTGTAAAAACATAGTGAACTAAGTGCCAAACAAATTTAACATTTTTTTACATTTTTAAATTACCTATTTTTTTTTTTTAAATCATCCTACTTTATATTTGAATAATATAAATGACAAAGCGAAATATATATTGTACTTCCAAAGCGATAGAAGTAAACATAACCATATTCCACAAAATTCAACTAAATATGTTGTTAGACGCCTAATTTACTTTGACGTTACACTAGTACGGCTTCGTTGATCTACTAAGCACATGGCCCGTTCAAGTCAATCTCTTTTCTTCATTGACCCCATCCTTACAGTGCGCGCAAATTACGCAAATCTGGAGGGTGGACATTTTGTCAAGAGGCAAGAGCTCCTTAGTAGTGATACGGGAATCGGAGTTCAAATCCCGGCTATGCCAATATTTTCCTTTCTTAAAAAAATATTTTAAATAGAAAAATATGTCCAATCCCCAGTATAGTTCCCAAAAGTGAGAAACGCAACCGAAAGTCTGACTGCAGTCTAGGTAGAACCTAGGGTCAGGTTTCTCGATAATTAAAAACGTCTATTGTTATTTTTTCTACGTCTTAATCATTTATTCTACATGTAGGGAAGTTGTTCGTTTTGACGTACCTTTTAACTCATCCATCCCTTTAGCTTAACGCGATGTAACGAAACCTGGAGCCTAATGGAGAATAAGACGGAGTTCAATGTAAAAATAATTTTTGAAAAAAATCCTGGATATGCTGAACCCTGAGCAAGCTCAAATCAGTCTGTCTTTTTAAAATACAGTATGCGAATAGGTACGGTTGGATATTTACCTTAACGCCGGATATCCAGTCGTTCTCGGAGTAGTGAAGGGTGATTGGGGTCGTCACCTTGGACAAGTCATATTCCGTATCGTTGAACTGAGTGAACCTCTGCCCTGTAAAAAATATTTATATAAATCTTTCTATTGCATAAAAAGGTTTCAAGTAAAACGTGAACATTTTCGTTTGCAAGAGTGCTGCCGCATCGTTGACAAACTGAGCTGCGTTTTTAATTGGTCCATGCAACATGTTGCTGGGACCAGAAACTACTTGATACGTTATCTCTCAGTTTGCCTTCGTAAGTTTCTTCAAGGTCGTCGGGTATATTCGGGAGGCTGTAAAGGATTCGGTATTGCAGGGAATCGGTAAATAAATGACCCTCTCAGTTTACAGAATAACTAACTCTAATTTCAACATTTTCTATAAAAGCACTGTTAATAATATTTCTTTTTACCTTCTCTTACCTATATATGAAATATTTAGAAAGGGAAAGTATTGCGATCTTGAAAACTTTCGACTTCTGGTTCTCAACGGAATCCCCTGAGTCCAAATGACCAAGTCCCGCCAAATGGTCCGTGTGTGAACAGACTGGCTCAACAACTATAAACCGTACGAACCTGAAATTTTCATTTTGTATATGTATATGCCCGTGATGTGACAGCGAAAATTTCATCAAAATTGATAAAACGGAGGGGGTACTTTATTTAATATTTTTTTCGTTTTTTTTTTTTTTTTCGATTTTCTCAAAAACGGCTTTAACGATTTTGATAAAAATTGGTATTTGATGTATTTATATGCCCGAGATATGACTACAAACATTTCATCAAAATTGATCAACCGGAAGATGACGGGTATGCCCCCTTAAACATTCTAGCTTTTCAATTTTTTTGCATTGTTAAACGAATAATGCAATAAGGTAGTTAATATGCCCTAAAAATAAAACTTTAGGTTATTTAGTTCGCAGTCCTTCTTAATGCAAGGTAATCATTTTATATAAAAATGGTGCTGTCAGCCATGTGATTATGATGTTGATAATGATTAAGATATTGACTGATTATTATGATATGACTGAGCTGTGGTTTTCATTGGTCCACGCAACATGTTGTAGGGACTAGATCCTAATTGATACGTAAATGTTATCTCCCTCTCACTTTGCCTTCATTAATTATTTAACCTCCATTAAATTTAGATTATTATATTTAAACAACTAGATTTCCCCGTCGCGGCTTTGCCCGCGAGCCTTTAAAATCAATTCTGTGATCATTATCTTGGTATTGCTTTAATATAATATGTTAACTGATATTAAGGAGATTTAGTGGAATCGGAGCTTCCGGTAGGTGGAATGTTGGAGAGGGAAGCTGCCGGCTCGGTAGAAGAGAGGGAGACGCGCAATGGAGAGAGTTCACTAAAACCGTCGAAAAAAAAATTGCTTACTCGTCGTGAACGCTTCATTTTTCGGCTTTGAAACATGGTTTTCGAAGTCCCTCAGGGGGAATATAAATTCTGAACTTCAAGTTTCTATCATTAGTAGGTTTTGCTCTGTGCTGATTCTATGATTGATTTCTCACAATCAGCGCCCTAAATAACCTAAAAGTCGACCTCAATATTGTAAATATCGGATAAGTTATAATCGATACCTGAGCGAGCCTGAGGTTTTATATTGATATTATTTTCATTTTCAGCAGCCTTGATAATCTAATAATCGATTTCAAGATCGATAGAAAGTAATTTATTATACCCTATTAGCAATATGGAGAAATAAAAAAAAAAAAAAAGCTAATAAATTCATCGTTAAATAATGAAAATCAAGCTCTGACGCTTATATTAGGTATCATTGTGATAAAGATCATATCAGGACTTTTATTTTCTGGCCCGAAATATACAAGTCATGATCTGATTTTTATTTATCAGAAATATAAAAGTCCGGATTTGACTTTTATTCTGCTATGTATGTCCCTGATTTTAATTGAATTAATATGGGTTGCTTGTAAGGTCCGTTAAGGTATGTTAAGGTCCGTGGATCTTAATTATCTAAATAATTGGGACAAGCAAAAATAAACAGAATTGCGCAGTGGAAGTGATTATTATTGGTAATAATATATACATATATACAGATAGAGAAATATATAAATTGATATATACAGGCCTTGATTTACAAAGGAGTGAGGTTTTTTGGGGCCGGAGCTAGGGCACAATACGTCTATACGGCAGTAAATTCCAACTTAAACTGATTGTGAGTGGGGCCATCTTAGAGCTAGGGCGATAAGGAGGGCTCGGGGTACAAAGTTTGGCCCTATGTTATTAGTTAGCATATTTATACAAACTCTCATTAATATCTAGCCCTCTTCTTTTCCCTACTTCCATACTTTTTTCTTCTAATTTCTTTTTTCATTTGATATAAACAACATTAATTTAAGAAAAATACTTCAATTCAAAATATATTATATGGATCCTGCCTACGTTGGATTTGGGACATTATTTCGGTTGGAACATTCTGCCAAGAAATGAAAAAGCTTTCATTTCTTGGCAGAATGTTCAGCTCTCAGTGAGATCTCTACCTGGTACCTAGGGATAGTTGTTAGAGTGCCGTAGAATAGTGAATTTTGCTCGTCATGCGTGACTTCATCGAAATAATGTCCCAAATCCAACGTAGGCAGGATCCATATAATTTATTTTGATTTGAAATATTTTTCTTAAATTAACGTTGTTTATGTCAAATGAAAAAAGAAATTAGAAGAAAACAGTATGGAAGTAGGGAAAAGAAGAGGGCTAAATATTAGTGAGAGTTTGTATTAATATGCTAGCTAATAACATAGGGCCAAACTTTGTACCCCGAGACCTCCTTATCGGCCTAGCTCTAAGATGGCCCCACTCACAATCAGTTTAAGTTGGAATTTACTGCCGTATAGACGTATTGTGCCCTAGCTCCGGCCCCAAAAAACCTCACTCCTTTGTAAATCAAGGCCTGTATATATCAATTTATAGATTTCTCTATCTGTATATATGTATGTATTATTACCAATAATAATCACTTCCACTGCGTAGTTCTGTTTATTTTTGCTTGTCCCAATTATTTAGATAATTAAGATCCACGGACCTTAACGGACCTTAACATACCTTAACGGACCTTACAAGCAACCCACATTAATTCAATTAAAATCAGGGACATACATAGCAGAATAAAAGTCAAATCCGGACTTTTATATTTCTGATAAATAAAAATCAGATCATGACTTGTATATTTCGGGCCAGAAAATAAAAGTCCTGATAAGATATTTATCACAATGATACCTAATATAAGCGTCAGAGCTTGATTTTCATTATTTAACGATGAATTTATTAGCTTTTTTTTTTTTTTTTTTTTATTTCTCCATATTGCTGTACATTATTGGGTTAACCGTTTTTATGGAAATCTTATAGGGTATAATAAATTACTTTCTATCGATCTTGAGATCGATTATTAGATTATCAAGGCTGCTGATAATGAAAATAATATGAATATAAAACCTCAGGCTCGCTCAGGTATCGATTATAACTTATCCGATATTTACAATATTGAGATCGACTTTTAGGTTAATTAAGGTGCTGATTTCGGAAATGATATCGAATTTTGGATTACACGCTCAGGTATCGGTTTATTACAACTTACACGATAAATACGATATTGTGGTTGGCTAATAGGTTAACGCGTAATCCAAAAATCAATATCATTTTCAAATTCAGGGCCTCAATTAACCTCAGAGCGGACCCCAATATCGTTTATATCGCGTAAGTTATAATAAATCGATACCTGACCGCGTATTCGAACAATCGATATCATTTTCACAATCAGCGCCCTAAGTAACCTAGAAGTCGACCTCAATATTGTAAATATCGGATAAGTTATAATCGATACCTGAGCGAGCCTGAGGTTTTATATCGATATTATTTTCATTATTAGCAGCCTTGATAATCTAATAATCGATCTTATATATAATAAGATCGTGATAAGGTAATTTATTATACCCTATAAGAATTCCATAAAAACGGTTAACCCAATAATGTACACCAATATGGAGAAATCCAAAAAAAAAAGCTAATAAATTCATCGTTAAATAATTAAAATCAACCTCTGACTCTTATATCAGGTGTCATTGTGATAAAGATCATATCAGGACTTTTATTTTCTGGGCCGAGATATAAAAGTCATGATGTGATTTTTATTTATTTATTAGAAATATATAAGTCCGGATTTGACTTTTATTTTCTTTCCGAGAAAATAAGAGTTAATTTCACACCCTGGTTTATGGGACTCTCATAGCCTTGTCAAGTGGCAAGATGGTGATGTGATGGACCTCAAATGCGGATTATGGAATGATGGAAGGATCTAAAAAGGATTTAATCTTTGTATTTTAATTCATAAGAATTATAATATTAGGATTTTAAATAGTGCTTCGGTTTGATTAAAATCTTTTAGAAAGTTTTTTCGCTATCAAGATAGTATTGGCAAAACCATCTACGGTACCACAATACCCGGCGTTACGGGGGTTAAGTAGATTCATTCTGATAAAATAAATCAATGTATTATATAATTCTATTTGGGCTTTGAATTTCGTAATCACAAAGAAAGGATTAATATTATTCTATTTAGTTATTCATTGAGCTTGAGTGTTCTCAAGCTCCCGAGTTAGAATCTGGCTTGGCAGGATAGCTTTAATATAATTCAATCTTAATTATTCATTACACTACTTACCATTATTAGCTAATTGGCCAAAGTGTATCAACTGTTTGGTAGAGGCACCAGCTGGTGTGTAAGTCATAATAATAGGAATCAATGTCTGAAAATTATTTTTAAGTGTTTCAATAATACAATATTATAGTTTAAAAAAATAAAATGTAGATTTTAAATTCTACTCATGTTATAGCATAGTGAACAAAAGAATGTTATCGATCATACCTCATTAACATTTCTTGAGTCGAAACCGGCAATCATGAGGAGAATGTTTTTGCAAATTCCAGCAATCCCTAAACCTTTACCGAAGCAGATCGTGTCTTGAATCCCTCTCATCAATGGCGAACTTGGTAGAACGTTGTGGATATTTAAAAAAAAAAAAAATTTCTGTAAAAAATTAAAAATAAAAAACATTGATAATTGAAGCCTTAGGTGGATGCACGTGTTAACTCTTTTGTAAAGATTAGTAGCAATGATCAACACATCAAATTCTTACAAATTAGGCAAGGATAGTAGTGATGGGATAAAGGATTCGAAGTACTGGGAGGAATTCAGATGCTTGGGCACAATAATTCACAGAAATGGAAAAGTAGAACAAGAGATTTCGAATAGGACCATTAAAGCAAGCAATCTATACTACAAGATATGTGACAATATTTTAGGCAAAAAAGGTTTAAAAAGTTTTTATTTACTAATTCCATATTATCATGGCACACTGCTCTCTTTTTTTTCATCTTCAGTCTCAGAAATTGCTTATTCATTACCTTAAATATTCCATAAACCCATCAATAAAATCCAAAACATCATAACCAAAAGAAAGATAAAATTCCAATAATGGAATAAAAAGAACTAATATACCAAACAAATATCTTCTTCGGGCTCACCTGTGGGGTAGTGGTTAGCATGGCAACCTACAATACAAGGTCGCGCAAAATTTAGGACTCCCACTGTAGCATCGTCCGATTAGCCTTAGTGGCATTAAGTGACGTTAAGCAAACAATCAAAATATCCTTTTCTTCTTCCTCCTTTGTGCCGTTACAAGCATGGATGGGCCTCGATCCAACGCTGCCAGGCTTCACGGCCCCTGCACAGCCCCTTCAGTTCCCGGAAAGTTTTTCCTCCAATCCTCTGGATATATTCTCATATGGAATCCTAGGCCTTCCGCGTGGCCTCTTGCCAGTGGGTCGAGCTTCCATCACCTTTCTGGGTTCCCGGTTCTTGCTCATTCGACAAACATGGCCAAACCATTCTAGCCGGTTCTCTGGGATGGTTTTCAATGGAGGAATTTTTAGCTCCTTTCTAATCCTTTTATTTCTTACGCGGTCTCTTCTCGTTTTTCCTAAGTACCTAATCTCAGTTCCAGTTATTCGGCTTATCTGTCAGTTATCTGGCTTAAAGAGCATTATCCAGCTCTCACTCCCTTAGGCAAGAGTAGGGAGGTTTATTGATATGTAAATATCTAGCCCCACATCTGGATGCCCATCTTATAGCTTTAGCAATCCTATTTGCTTTTTCCCCATTTATTTTTCCAAGTATATCTTCCTCCGATTCTAGTAAAGCTTGCTGCAGTTTATCTTTTGTGTCACAAATGAGAACAATACCATCTGCATATTACACTGACTTGCTAAGTATCGTCCTCATGTTCCACTTTAACCGTTATATAACTATGTATATATATATATATATATATATATATATATATATATATACATATACATATATAAAACCGATCGAGCAGTTTGCCTTTTACAAATTTTATGGATTTTCATTACACTGCACGGAAAGTAACTACTTTCGATGCATACAAACAGTACAGAAAACAGCTGTTTCCCGTTTACTTCTAAAAGTGCACCTTTTGCACCTTTCGGTGTACTTGTTATTTCGTTTCCCGGCCACCAGTAGCGCTTGCTGATTGTATTAAAAACAGCTTTTTAATGAAAAATTGAAATCAAGAAAACTGAAAATCCACCGATTACAATTAGTTTTTGTGTCATAAATATTTTCAAAAGTTGTCAGTTTACTTATTGCTTTGAAGAAATTGCATTGCCCGATGAATAAATGAAGAAAGCAGCTGAAGTGGCAGATGGTTTACTTCCAAACAAGTCTCGCGTAAGATACCTAGAGGAGTACGAAAAGTTTTGTCCCTTATTTATTTCAGTATTTTATTACAATACAAATTTGTATTCAGCTTTTGTTTGTTGATCAATAAACTAATCAAACAGTATCCTAGGGTTTGAAATTATAATTTAAGTAAATTAATTATGTTAGTTTGAGATTTCTGTTATACTGCCAGTTTGCAGTTTAACGAACAATATCGTTCATAACACGTACCAAAAGTCCTTTTCCCGAGCTTACTCAAACTATTCCCGTACTCGGCTTCGCCTCGTACGTGAAACTCGAATTCCCGTTTTCGGCTATTCATCCATAAACACTGTAAATAGAAGAGAGCTTAGGCTGTCCCTAAACCCTAAATCTATGGGCACTATACCGATAAGGAGACCTACTGCAATTACTTTCAAGTTCTTGGTGTTGGTGCAAGTTGGGAGGTGCAAGAGGAAAGAATATAGAGGGTCTGAGCGTCCTATCGAGAGGCGGAAAAAGAGCTACCCTGCTTCCAGAGAAACAATAAAAAGAAGATAATAAACTATTATGATAATTTAAAGACCTTGAGGTGAATAGAATAAGTCATCATATTGTACCTCTTTAATGATTATATATCGATAGTTAGACTTTACTGCTCTTTTTTTTTATTAACTTTCGATTGTTGTTTTTGAAACCATTATTATTTATAAACTCCAGTACTTTCCTTTCCGCGCCTCCCCCCCCCCCCTTTTTCCCCCTTACTCAGTACCATTCCCTTCATTCTAGGCTCCAACGTAACTTCATTTCTGTTTCTTTCAGCTTCCATTTTAACTCATTGATCACTATTGCTATACTATATCCCCATTAATAAATAAGTATCTTGTTGTTATCTAGTTAGTTTATATTCTTTGTTTTTTGTATTTTTAATTTTTTTGTCTTTGACTTGTTCATCTAGCCCTGAAAAAGACCTGCATTGTTAGGTCTAAACGTTGGCTGCAATAAAATGGTTTAATACTACTTGTAGATTTTTTGACCCGCTATGAATCGGTGGATTAGTTACGCTTCAGGAAACTCAACAATAATATTTTAGAAGAACACTTATAATAAACGCAGCAAGAGGAAACAAGCACTTGAATGGAATCCTCACGGAAGGTAGAAGGAAAGAATGGCTTAGGGAGACTTGGAGAAGGAGGGTTGATGAATTAGGAAGGTCTGGCAAATGGCGCCGAACAGAATGAGGGTAACATAAACAAGTCCAAACTGTCATGAACCATAAATCATATTGGGAGAGCATACCCCAATCGTCCCTCTAGTTCCTAGAGGGTTCATCTTGTGTGGTTGAGGAAAGTTCAAAACCTGAATATGTATAACTTTAACTAATTTTGCTTTTTTAGTTTTTGAGTTAAATGTTGAGTTAACTCACTGCCAGCCAGTTTGATACATAGGTAAAGGCTTTCAGTGTTCCTCTAGTGTGATCCAAAAAGGCGATCGGTGCCAGAGCGGACATGTGGTTGACCTTCTCATTGTACTCCGGCCTAGTGGACATCAAAGCGAAGAACTGGCTCGTCCCCTGGGAATGGCCGATGTAGAAGAGTTTCTTGTGATCCGTCTTGTTCAAGATGAAGTCGATGATTGCCGGCTGGTCGTAATAACCCATCTCATGGAAGCTAGAAAATGAATTATCATTTATAATTTACTGGGATCAATCAGTTACTCTGCTTACAATTAGATAAATTTAGATCCATTTTATAATACTGGAATAAATATAAACTGAAGTCGATTCATAATACAGTGTGAACTGTTTCTGATGATATTTTTAGTATCATTATTGTTACCTGAAATCCCAGAATTTCTTTTTATCAGTGCTGTTGTTAGGATCGAGTGTAAGGTGCTTGAGACTGTAGGTGTTTCCTCGGTTGTTGGGCATCCAGACATCATATCCGTGATCCGCCATGATGAAACCTGAAAACAATGCAGGGGGACAAGTTAGCAGAGATACTACTTCAGATACAGGACCTCCAAGTTTCCTAACTCAAGTGGAGAACTTACCAAGAGATTGGTCCGGCGAGGAGAGTACCCAGCAAGCAGAGCTGGCCATGACTCCATGCTGGACTATGACAGGCTTTCCGATCTTCCCTTGGCTGTTTTTGCCGTAGGGTATCCTGTGCAAGGCGAGGATGTATCCATCTTCTGTGATTACTTCGTGTTCTTCGAAAGGGTGTCCTTGCCCAATTACTAGTTTAGACTGCAACAAGGACATATTTTCTTAATCTAATGTTAAGGGAATACATACAAATATAAAAAAAAAAATAAGACCAACATTATATCAAGGATACTATTCTTCGATTCTGACCGACCTTAGGTATGTGGAGAAAATCATTCAACAAGATGTCATGGATTTCATGCATTTCATTGGCCCAGACATACTGTTTATGCACAACAATGAAAGGCCCCATTACGAACTGCGTCACTGACTATCTCGATTACGCTGGATCGAAAGACTATAATGGCCTGCAATGAGCCTTGATTAAAGTTGTATAGAGCACTAGTGGGACATACTGAAGAGAATGGTTAGAGCCCGAAATCCTGCACCCACGACTTTGGCAGAGCTGGAAATAGCATTTCTGGAGTAATGGGAGCAAAGGCCACAGAAAGCCATTCAAGACCTCATTAGAAGCATGTAATCAGAGCTAGAGGAGGAAACACGGCCTATTAAGAACATTATGTATACAATCCAAGGTTTATTTACTTCGATAGTTCTAATTTGATTTAAGTGGTATTATAGTGATTTAAGTGGGTATTTTGTTTATTGATTTGTGAAACATACTTTTTTATTGGCCTAATTCAATTAATAAACCTTTATTTCTTCCTCTATCTTGTTTTTTAATTGGCCCAAATCCCTAGAAAACAAATTTTTAATGGATGGGGGGGGGGTATGTTAAACAAATAAAAGAGGAACTGAACAGGCTAAAAATCACAGATAAAGATTGCTTTGATAGAGAGCTTTTTAGGGAAAAACTGAAAGAAAGAAAAAGAGAAGAGGGAGAATATGGACTGAGGAAGATCGAAGGGAACATTCGAGGAAGATGAGAGAGTATTGGAGTAAGAGGAATGCAGTAAGAGGAAGGCAGAGTGCGTGAAGAGAAAACGGAAATGATATATGCATGGTTCTTGCTGCCCATTCGTGTTTAAAAAAATAGAAATAAAAAAAAAATAAATGATAAAAATAAAAGAGAGAGAATAGTAACTATAATGATAGAAAAAAAGAAAAATAAATACAGTCGGGTTCAGATTAAACGAGGTCCCGATTAACGGAAGTGCCAAGTCTGAGGAGGGGGGGGGGTATGTGTATGAATATGAGTTCATTTAAACAAAGTAAAATAAAAGTTTTTTTTTTTATAAAAATAGTTTCACAATTTTTGTTATTATGCATTATTATTATTAAATATTTATTAGGATTTTAAGCATATATGTAGTTTTTATTTAAAAATAACCTACATTTTCAGTTGGTATTGGTTTTGTATTTGGTTCGATTAACCGAGATAACCTTGGTCCCCATCGACTCGGTTAAACGGAACCCTACGGTACCAAAAAAATAAATTCATACAATTTATATTTAAATTATAGTGTATATTATAAAAATTATACCTACCAATATATGTAAAATAATCATATTATATAATTACTATTATATTTTTTTTTTATAGAAATAAATAAAAATTATAAAATATATTAATAAACCGAACAGAGAAAATATAATATGATAAACATTAAATATAGGTTAAATTAAAAAATTTAAAAGGACGTAATAATCAGGCCGTTGACCGTCCAAGTAAAATCTTAATGTAAACTATTAAAAAAAAATTTCATTTATTAAATTAGCTGACAACGCTCTGCTCATTATACAGTCTCAATTTGGCTTGTTTAAATATTGGCATCCTTGAATCCAGCAATGGAACAAATGCAATTGCTATCATTAACATATAAAAATATAATAATTTTATGGTATAATCAATGCTTAATTAGAACCGTAATGAAAGGCTAAAAAAAGTTAAATATATGTTCAGTCGATAATGACAAGTGCGAAAGTGACAAGAAACACTTTATGAATAAAAGGAACGCTGTCCAACTACATACACAGCATACTAAATATCTATCTTAGACTACCTATTTGTAAAATCTTATTGCAATATTGTAATAATAATTGGTATTCATGCATATACAAAATTATATTGTAATTATTTATTAATCAACATACATTATAAAGCAAAGTGTACTATGTGCGTGCCGATAAGGCTCAAAAACGACTCCCCGTACGATTAAGTAAGTTATGTCGTCGTGTACCCATATAACCCCTAACGGAGAAGAAGGTTTCCGTTTTTCCCTTAAGGGTGTAAAATTGAAGAGAAAAGGACTGGAGTTTTAAGCCTCTCGCACCATGTAATTAGTCTATTTGAGATTGATATACGAGTTTATGAATGAAAAATTTAGTTCGAGCTCCAGGCTACCAGGAAGCGCTAGGGTGCGTTTCACTCGATGTTTATTGTTCATTCATCCAGTTCAGCTTGTAAAGGTTATATATTTTTTAAGCTGTTCTTTTTAAATTACTAAAACATTAAGCGATAATAATTAGTTTATCCTTTGTTTTCACAATAAAATAATGATTCTATACCTCTGCAATAAAAAAAACAGACTGGATTCCTTAAAAAAATTAATTATCTCAAAAGAAGGCTAATTGATCAACACGTTACATTTAATCAATATATAATATATACTTAAGTAAATTTAATGCAATATGAGTGAACATCTCTTAATAGTACAGTGAGCGAACAAAAACAGACATAAAAAAAATGAGATAAATTGTTCTTATCGTATGCAAGTATGAAAAAGAAGTTGGTTTTCACTTTGTAACTGCAGAGTCCGCTCAAATTACGGGGGGGATGCATAAATCGACAAAGTCGCATTAAAATTAATTGTTCATTTACCATTTACCATCAACCCCCAATAAAGTATATAGGGTTCCTTATTTGGGCGGACTCTGCTGTTCTCGAATCTTAATATTAATACCAAAAAACGAATGTTTCAAGAAGGTGCTAATTTTGATCTATATTCCCTTTAATTTTAAAGTTTTTCTGTTATTAAATAAGTAAAAAGGCCAATATTCACCAAAAACAATATTGCGGGAGTCGAAAGCTAGAATCTATTAAAGCCAATCAAGGCACTTTTTAAATGAAAAAAAGGCGATGGGAGTTCGATAACATGACGGTCACATAACCTCTCAATACAGGCCACGCCCATCAGCCGCTCTTCAGTACCTTTACCTAGGGACATACGATACCAACAAAGTATTGATACCAATACTCATTTGAGTACTTTGATCAAATATTCGATACCACCAAAGTATCGAAAGGAAAGTATCGATACTCATATAAAGTACTAACAATATTATAAATAAAAATATATTTAATAAAAAAATATATATAAAATATAGCACTAGCTACATTATACCATTAATTAAATTTCTTGTTTTTATAAGTTGTTAATTATAAGATTGGTTTTATGGCCCTTAATGTCAAATGAAATTGTATTTACTTACTACATTTATATTTTAATAAATACTCGGGGATGATTGATAGTCAGGAATTTTAGCCATAAAACATTTTCTTTATTTAACCGTTTCGATCCAAAATGGGGGTCATCAACGGTAACACGAAACAAATATATGAGTATAAAACTTTACACTGTTAACTTCATGACTATCAGTCATTTTCGAGAATCTTATAGAAAAACAGTCGACTCAGAACCGATATCGGTACTGATTTAAGTATTTTACATTAGAATATATTTAAGTAATTTATATTCGTCGCCTCGAAATCTAACTGAACTTAACGATATATTTGTTCCGATACGCATTACAAAAAAGTTTTGAAAAAAATACGCAAATGTTCTGAATTAAAAAGAAAATAAGTTTTTTCCACCACTGAATTTTAATTTCCTAACATTCAATCTTACTTTTCAATAAGTTAAGGGCTTATGTAAGAGTTTCAAAAGTTTGAGATGTATAAGCATGGTTTCATTTTGGCGCTTAGTGGCAGTAAACTGGGTGCTAGTTCTGAGCAGTGGCTCCTGCGCCGTTCAGTAAGGGGCCCTTCAGAGTAAGGCCCGATCCTCTAAAAACCTTTTGGGGGTTTACTTATCTCATGCCCAAGAGTCACTCTTCAGAACTTGTACCAAACTGGGTACTAGTTCTGATTACAACTCTTACCGTAAACTGATGTCTTATATCCTAATCCGACAGTTCCTAAATCTTCTGACTTTGATGAAAATACTTTTCGCCACTTAATATACTTTCTTAATATTCCTATCCTGGTATCGATACTGACTTTCAGTATCGATACCAGTACTCATACTTGAATCCTTGGTATCGATACCAAAATACCCAGTATCGAAATGAAAGTATCGATACTTTACTCATATCGATCGGTATCGTACGTCCCTACCTTTACCCTTATTTTGATAACAATATTTATAACCTGTATTTGCAAATAATGGCCTAGATGAGAATAACAAGAATGTATTTCAGCTATGAATATTTATTGATTTCTTTCATTTTTTTCATCTTTCATTTTTTTCTAAAAATGAAAATTTTAATTTCATGTCCATTATAACACACCCTTGCTCTATGTAATATTTCATTTTCTTGCAAAAACTGAAATGCCTTGTTTTTGTCAGAAATTTCTTGAGCTAATTTCAAAAGACCCATTTTTATTATTACTGAAATTAAAAATTAAGGTAATCACTAAGGTCATCACTGTTTATAACCACTACAGACTGTTGAAAGTAACTGTTTACTAAAAGTAACTGGATGTCCCGTCGTGAAAGTAACTGGATATGGTATTCGCAAACAGACCCATAAAATTTATCAATTTCCATGCAACAACAAAAAAATCAATACCTAAAAAGCATATAAAATCAGAAATAAAAATATATTAAAATTTAACAAACAATTCAATAAATAACACCTATAACACATAAAGTAAATAACAAATGTACATATATGCATAGGCGTACCCAGCACGGGGCAGGGGGGGGCGGCTGCCCCCCCTGGAAGGCTGGAAGCAAAATTTTGTAGGCTTTTAAGACTGGAAGCAATAATAGAATACATTTTTTTCAAGCAAATAATTGTAATAACTTAGTTAATAAAGCATTGCTATAATTATACATAATTTTGGTTTCATTTACCTTTTCCGCGGTAAGGTGTTACAACCTGAACGACCATAGCTTGCCCCCCCTAGTTTTGATCCTGGGTACGCCCTTGCATAGATGTCTACAACATAGATGTATTGTTCCCAGGGAGTACTATACTTTCTATATATTAATTTAACCATTATTGTGGGTAACCACCTATTTTTTAAATTATTTTAAATAATTTATTTTTGTCAGTGATGAGGAAGAATTTGGCACCGTTTGTAAGCGACTCCGAAGTGCAATGGTTAGCATACCGGGCATGTCACGCGGAAGACCCGGGTCCGATTCCCGGCGGAGCCAAATCTTTTCTCTTCAAAAATAAATTATTTAATATACTTTCTATTCTTTCATACTTCTATAACTATACTTTCCGCCACCTCGCTACGACTTTTATGTCGACACCAAAATGAACTAAATTAATTAAAAAAGAACAAAATATTTAAAATTTATAAAAATGAGTGGTCAACACAACAGAAACAATTGTACATTTGTGTAATGCTCAAGAGAGGCCTTGTTAATTTGATGCATAGTCCATTCCCCTGGTAAATTCGCTTAATATGCGAGATCAGTGTCTTGACCAAAATACTTTTTTTTTTTTTTTTTTTTTTTTGTTCGGTACCCCTACCTGGCCATGTGTGGCATACGGGGGGTTACTCTACAGGTGTAACCAACCTATTCTAGCCATGGTGGGAGGGTCGAGATTTATTCCGTGGGGCCTCCACGAAATAAAAGTCAACCCTCCCAGGGCGGATTCGAACCGCCGCCGTTCGGCTCGAGCGTGCAACAACGGTCGCGCTCCTACACGCTCGGCTATCCCGGCCCGGACCAAAATACTTAAAAATTTTAAGTATGATATGATGGAACAAGTGGCAAGCGCGTGCCGATACGGAAACCCGAGTTCAAATCCATCCAAAGCCTTCCTCTTTTGAAAAAAAATATCATGTATACTTATAAACCCATATAAATTGAAATATTTAAAAACAATCAATGAGGGCTTTGAATGACGGTGTTGAATAAATCAGCTATAGTTAAATATTTGGACATTTACCACAGAGAGGTCATCCTTAGTAGCAGCGATGTGGCAAAAGGTCAAGATAGCGGCGAGGATCAAGTAGCGCATGCTGTATCACACTGCGTCATCCCAGTCACAATGCTCCTTTTATTTCAGTGTTTTTTTTTTTTTTTTTTTTTTTTTTTTTTTTTTTTAAATCTGCGTAACTGGGTGTTTTTATTCCTGGAACTGGTAATTTTGCACACAACGACACAGAAGCTGCGTATCTTGTGATAGTATTTTTGTCAAAGTTTCTCTCAATTTAAATTAACTAATTGAGGAGGTGAGGTGCAAAACTCGTTCGTTCCTTTTTTTTTTTAATTGAGATGGCAGTGGATTCTAAAAGATATGTTAATGCTCTTTCAACATTTCTTATCAGATTGGAGCAAAACTTATTATTTCATATGGATTTTTGCTATACAAAATAGCGGTTTGTTGCAGAACTGCTTCGTTCCTCGTTTTGAAGCAAAACTCTTTGGTTCCAATAATCACTTCTCATTTTGTACCCATCCCATTCGTTCACTTCAGCAGTTTCTGTTACTCTTTCTGAACAAAATATCGAAAGCTCCTTAAACTCGCATGGTTTATTTCCGTTGATACTCGATTCTTCTTACCTAGCTATATTAATAATTGATTTTTCAATGGCTCCAACAAGCTGAAAGATGTTGATAATCTGCTGAAAAAGCATTTTGGTGACGAGTGGAAGGCTAATGATTAGAGCTCGGATTCCCGTGCACTTACATCTTTTTTTTGGAAAGTCAGAATAGAGCGAACTCGAGTTACTTATCCGAATCAAGCCTAATGGGATGTTTTAATGAAGATTTATGCTGCACGAAATTGCATGTTTTGGGGTTTACTGCACGAAATTGCACATTTTGGGGTTACTGCACGAAATTGCACGTTTTGAATTTTTATTCCACGAAATTGCATAATTTGATATTTTGAAGATAAAATATATTATGAATTGTAATTTTCTTTAATACACATCATAACAATAGTTGAAAAATAAATGTGAATATCATAGAAGAAAAATAAAGGGAACTTGGGAGATGTAAACCAACACAAAACTCCGATTTCCCAGAAATGAGGGTTCAGTGGTTCCTGGATGTTTACATTTTGTTTCTCAATTCCCATCGTTTTGTCAGTATCTAACTAGCTTCTGTCGAGTATATTGTTACTAAAATTATTAAAATGGGAGAAAGTGTGTTTTCGAAAACTGCGGGATGGATTGAAAAATATTATGAACTCAATAGGGATGGTTGTGCAGTGTTCTGTAAATGATGTGATAAAAAATTGGATGTGAGAGGAAATCTCAAATTGATACCCACTGTATATGTAAGTACCTATTTTTTTTTAAACCCTAGAACGGTAGAAGGGGTTGTGCGTGTCACCAGAGTGATTTAAAAATAAGTCTACGCACCGGACATTGCATTTAGTGATTCCATAATTTGAGTAGTATCTTTCCTTTTTTAAGATCTTCCTATTTCCAATGTACGTAATTACTGCTCACATGCGAGTATTTTACTCTGTTATCCCCACCTTGCTGTTACTATTTTGAGTAAATATTTTATGTTCCGATTTTTTTACCGGAATTTTTTTCAAAAATATATCAATAATATTATAAAAAAGATCCAAAATTCAGTGAATTATACCAAAATCTATACCAAAACCAAAGAGTTTCTATTTCAATTTACTCTCCGCTAGATACTTTTTTCCAAAGTAGCTATTTTTTGTTCACAAAAATAATTTAATGCCTGATTTTCAAGCAATACATTTATATTGCACGTTTTTGCACGTTTTGAAGTTTTTAATGCACGTTTTTGCAGGTTTTGAAGTTTTTATTGCACGTTTTCAAATTTTTACTGCACGGAATTCCGAACTTTACTAATGATTCATTGAAGTATTACACACGAGTTCTCAATATATCTGCCACAGACGAGGGAAACAACGAACAACAGGATGATGAAGTCGCTATTGTTGAAGAAGACGAAGGCCTTAGGTTCTAGTCTTTTTGTAATCAGATGTTTTATATCAGCTGATATTTTTGAAAAATTCTTCAACAAAAAAAATGTTTAGTAAATGGTTGTTAGAGGGGGATATTATAATGTATTATAACATACATTATAATATAATGCACTTTATTTCATAACTTTTTTCCGATTTTCTCAAAAAAAGCTATAACGATTTTGATTAAAATCGCCATGTTTAAAGAGAATCTAGTACCTTTGTTTTTGTTTACACGGAGAAAATTCCGTTTCCTAAACTTAAAAAATGGCTAAATATGAATTATGAAAAAAATCAAGTAAACATATAAAGGAGGAAAAAATAAAAATATTCCGTCAACTCATTAAACACGTTGAGCTGACGCATGCGGAGTACGCCTTTAATGACAGACCAATGCTTTATAATTAAAGATGTTCTGTTCATTTAATGGAAATTATTTGTTTCATGGGAACTATATGAAGTTTTCAACAGCTACATATAGTTAAAAAATCAGGCGACTTGGAATATAATGTTTGCAATGCCGAATTATCTCAAGTAAAAACTTTTATTTAATAATAAAAAAAAAAAAAAAAAAAAATAGAGTACTTTAAAGGGGAAGTGCAAACCATAATAAGTAAATGAATGTGGAAAATTGTGTGACTTTGAGAAATGGCATTTAATAAAACACGTCAATTTCTAATCAAATTAAGTTGGTAAGTGAAAGTTGTGTGTTGCGCGCATCGCACCAAATTTTTTCCATACCTCATCATACGTTTCCATAACCCATTATCATATTTTCAAAATAACTTATGTATCAGACATCATATTATTATTATTCAAAATATTCCTTTTATTCATACGACTTTACGTATCTTAAGTCTCACACTCTTCCATATTGCTGGCTTCTATTTGGCACATTTTGATAAATTTTGAAAGAAAGAGCTTAATTTTTACATATTTAAATTATATCTCTTTATAGCTCCAGCCTGATATTGTACCGTAAAATTGCTGCTAGAATGCCCGCAATTCGATAACTATGCGGGAAAAAAGCAGGCCATTCTGGAATCATTAAACTTAAAATGGAATCACTGAAAAGTTCTGAATGATAACGAAGAGACTTTCCACTCTTTTTAAATTTCTTAAATGGATGAAATTTTATGAAATGAAATAAACTATATATAATACCATTTAAAAGCAATTTAGGGTAGAGTCATTATCTCACAGATAATAATATTTAAAAGTTTCTTTTCGGCTAAAAAAAGTCTGAAATGTATATAAATAAAGATGAAATTCTGTTTTTTCTTTATATAGTACGTGGGCCAGACTCCCCTACCGTGCACCCCCCCCCCCCCCCACATCCCTATAAATTGCATATCGTTGTGTTCCTTGTGATAAAAGATTAAGAAAAAGCCAATGTTCCCAGAAAAAAAAGTGGCCGCACTAACCGAAAATGGCGTTCAAACATGGCGGAATGACGACTTTGATTTTAGTTAGTTTTTTTATTATTAACATTCACCATTATGCTTAATTTCGCCATAACTGGTATTTTATTAAAGCTAGATAGTTCTAGATTCAGAATAAATAAACAAACGTTCTAAAATAATTAGTCTTGACAACATAAAATACATTTAAAGTCAATTTTTTCAAGTCACTCGCTTAAAAGTTAAAATTCCAAGTTAATTTTTGATTAAACGGCTATCGTTAACGAAAAACATCCCGAAATAAAACATCTGGAGCAATTATTCTTCTTTAAAAATCAGTAGTCAAATTTCAAAATATATCAACTAGTCTCATAGAAAATGGACCTACAAGGCGAAAAGGCGCCGGTGACTCGGGCGCATCCAGTCCTCTGCCACATCGTTCAGTTCTCATACATCATATAATTACAGCGGGTTTAGGATATTATTTTGAATGTATAATCGAGCCTATGTAACTGCAAGTTTTTAATTTACATAAATAATTAATATAACGTTTTTTTTTTTTTTTTTTTTTTTTTTTTTTTATTTTATTTTTTTTTTTTTATAAATCTGATAAATAAAGGATATAAATCTGATAAATACTAATGAATTAGTCGCAGATTGCACATTATCTAAACCTCACTTATATTGACATAAACTGGTTATCTTGAAATTAAATAATAATGTTCTCATGGTAGTAGTTGGGCTACAGACACTGGCTTCTGATCATTCGTGAAATTTGAAATAAATGCATTTTTGCAAAGTATTGATTATTTACAGATTTAAAAACAACCCAAATAAAAAAGATAAATAAAAAGTTCTGTTTGTTCGTTGATATTTAGAAATTATTCGTAATACAATTTAGGAAGTATATACATAACACAATTTAATAGCTCACAACAATTAATGAATTAACAGTTACACGATGTGTGTTTGTGTGTATATATATATATATATATATATATATATATATATATATATATATATATACATACGTACATACATATTATGATTAATTTAAAATTAAACCACTACTGGAGAGGAAAACCAATTAAAACATGTAAGTATTCATGCATCTAAGGTCTATAATCCACGAAATTGTGGCTGATCCATGAAATGTTTTCGGCTTCTGGCATATAACTACACATCAAAAAGTTTACTTTCTCTTTTTTTCGAAAAAAAGGGTATACTAATATAAATAAAATGAAATATTTGAAGTTGAAATCGGATTAGTTATTTAGCCAAATTCGAACATGAAAGATCGGTAATTTTTATCATTTTGGTGAAAACTCATGTCCCAACGCCTATAACTCGACAATATGTACTCTAAATGAAAAATGTTACATATACAAGTTTTAGGACATTAAATTTAGCATAAAATAAGCCCATTTATTTTAAAATTAAATTATTCCTGCGTAGAGATACAAATGAAAAAGTGAAAGTATTTGTAGCGCTTACTTCATTCTTTTAACTACATCTTCATTCCTTCATATATCTACATGTCAAAAAGTTTACTTTCTCCTTTTTTCGAAAAAAGGGTATACTAATACAAATAAAATGAAATATTTGGAGTGGAAATCGGATTAGTTATTTAGCCAAATTCGGACATCAAATATGGGTAATTTTTAACATTTTGGTAAAAACTCATGTTCCAACGCCTATAACTCGACAATATGTACTCTAAATGAAAAATGTTACATATACAAGTTTTAGGACATTAAATTTAGCATAAAATAAGCCTACCTAAATAGTTAGATCTGTGAATATTATATCATATCCCCTTAGGTTTCACAAAAAGAAGTAATCAAGCGCTACGAATACTTTCACGTTTTCATTTGTATATCTACCTAGTAATAAGTTAACTTAAAAATAAATGGGCTTATTTTATGCTAAATTTAATGCCCTAAAACTTGTATATGTAACATTTTTCATTTAGAGTACATATTGTCGAGTTATAGGCGTTGGAACATGAGTTTTCACCAAAATGATAAAAATTACCGATCTTTCATGTTCGAATTTGGCTAAATAACTAATCCGATTTCAACTTCAAATATTTCATTTTATTTATATTAGTATACCCTTTTTTTCGAAAAAAAGAGAAAGTAAACTTTTTGATGTGTAGTTATATGCCAGAAGCCGAAAACATTTCATGGATCAGCCACAATTTCGTGGATTATAGACCTTAGATGCATGAATACTTACATGTTTTAATTGGTTTTCCTCTCCAGTAGTGGTTTAATTTTAAATTAATCATAATATGTATGTACGTATGTATATATATATATATATATATATATATATATATATATATATATATACACACAAACACACATCGTGTAACTGTTAATTCATTAATTGTTGTGAGCTATTAAATTGTGTTATGTATATACTTCCTAAATTGTATTACGAATAATTTCTAAATATCAACGAACAAACAGAACTTTTTATTTATCTTTTTTATTTGGGTTGTTTTTAAATCTGTAAATAATCAATACTTTGCAAAAATGCATTTATTTCAAATTTCACGAATGATCAGAAGCCAGTGTCTGTAGCCCAACTACTACCATGAGAACATAATTATTTAATTTCAAGATAACCAGTTTATGTCAATATAAGTGAGGTTTAGATAATGTGCAATCTGCGACTAATTCATTAGTATTTATCAGATTTATATCCTTTATTTATCAGATTTATAAAAAAAAAAAAAAAAAAAAAAAAAAAAAAAAAAAAAAAAAAAAAAAACGTTATATTAATTATTTATGTAAATTAAAAACTTGCAGTTACATAGGCTCGATTATACATTCAAAATAATATCCTAAACCCGCTGTAATTATATGATGTATGAGAACTGAACGATGTGGCAGAGGACTGGATGCGCCCCTGAGTCACCGGCGCCTTTTCGCCTTGTAGGTCCGTTTTCTATGAGACTAGTTGATATATTTTGAAATTTGACTACTGATTTTTAAAGAAGAATAATTGCTCCAGATGTTTTATTTCGGGATGTTTTTCGTTAACGATAGCCGTTTAATCAAAAATTAACTTGGAATTTCAACTTTTACGCGAGTGACTTGAAAAAATTGACTTTAAATGTATTTTATGTTGTCAAGACTAATTATTTTAGAACGTTTGTTTATTTATTCTGAATCTAGAACTATCTAGCTTTAATAAAATACCAGTTATGGCGAAATTAAGCATAATGGTGAATGTCAATAATAAAAAAACTAACTAAAATCAAAGTCGTCATTCCGCCATGTTTGAACGCCATTTTCGGTTAGTGCGGCCACTTTTTTTTCTGGGAACATTGGCTTTTTCTTAATTTTTTTATCACAAGGAACACAACGATATGCAATTTATAGGGATGTGGGGGGGGGGTGCACGGTAGGGGGGTCTGGCCCACCGTGTAATAGAAATCCATTCCGTTTGTCCTAATTTCTCCAAATTTCGCTCATTAGTTCTTTCATACCTGGCGCGAACACCTGCCTATATTAAAATTGCATAACTTCAGCCAATCTCTGAGTATATTCTTTATTGTTATAAAAATCGTTTTGATCTCGCTTTACCTTGGTTTTCACGAAATCTACCGTTTGTGTTGATAAAAGTCTCACTTTATAGATTTTATAGATTTAAAAAATGAAATTCTCCGGGTGAAACCGGTATATACAGCAAGTATATGAATGTGTATAAAAATATATAGATTATGTAAATATAAATTAAAAAAAAAAAATTGATCATGCTTTAGACCCAACTGTTCTGTTAAGTGATTTTAATATGTCATCAGGAGTTGGGTTAAAATACATACTACAAAAATTATATTGAAAACTATATAAAACCTTTATTACATTACATCTTGTGTTCACTGAAAACGTTTCAGATCAGATTGACTGAAAAGATATTTAATAATTACTGATTACAAAATAAATAGAAATTAACCCTCTACTGTACAGCCCTTACTACAATAAAGTACCATAATATAATACAGTAGTATATGTGTGAGCAAGTCAATATTGCAGCAAAGCTTCCAGCATGGGTTTGTAGAGCAAAGTCCAGGCATTTTTGGCCCACATGAAATCAGGATGGGTGAAATTTGGGGAAGGGACCAAGATACTCTCTGCGTTTGGCAACATCGACCTCAGCTTTTCTACATCCTGAAACAATTTAAATTGTAAATAGAATTTAGATAGAATATATACAAAGATAGGAAGAATAGAACAAAAAAGAGATTAGTATTTATGGAAAATTTTTTGAACAAATAGTCATTAAAGGAGAACACGACGAAGTGATCAGCTGATTCCCTAATTAAAATAAAAAAATAGATTGGCTACTTATATGTAAAAATGTAAAACTTTAATAATCTGAAGCACTTAAACTCCTATCCCATTTATGTAAAAATATGTAAATAAGTGAGACAAGCTGACTGAAGTCCAGATAGATAAATGCTGTGGCTTTGTTGTGCTACTCCTCATAGATGTCCAATCCGTTCGGCATTAGCATTATCGTCCGACGAACCTGGTCGGACGATAATGCTTAGCTGAGTGACCTTTCTTCCCCGGCCTGAGGAGAGGCACTACGATCGCTTGTTTTCAGACTGCGGGAAAGTAGGAGATCCGCATACAGGAGCTAAAGGTGTCCATAAGCAAAGGTGCCTTTACACTCTACGAACCTCACCTTCGAACAGGTTCTCCTTCGATCCTTGCCGTACCGACGTTAAACGAATAGCCATTAATACTTAACGTGACGTTAAGCGAAACAATATGGCTGATGCACCCAACGCTAGCTTATGATGAAGAACAAATCTCCATTATCAATATATTTTATATTATCTGAAAAAAAAAAAATAGGAGACTAATTAGAAAGGCGCACTAATATCACAAACAACTCCTGTCACTTAGGAAAGACCCAAATCAAAAGTGACACTAGCGCTACCCCCGAACACAGGCGAACAGATGAAGTACCTAGAACACCCGAACAGTCGACGTGAGGGCTGTTCGAGGGTGATGTTCGAAGGTAAAGTTCGTAGGGTTTAAAGGCACCTTAAGGTTTAGGTTCTCCTTGGAAGCATCTTCAACAGCACGAAGCATGGAGGTGATTGAACGAGGTATCCAGTACATCCTGTGGTATTATTGGTGGAGCATAAATCGTCCGCTCAGAAACTTTGCATAGCTGCGTTCCTTTGCCAGGAGATCAGCTTTTACCACAGGTGTTAGCTATACCAGAGTTGGGCAAATTGTAATCTGAATAATGATTTGTGATGACTCAGAATTGTGATATTTTTTTTTTTTTTTTTGTGATCAAGAATTTTGATTATTCAATTCATATTATTCATGATTAATGCATGATCTGTAATAATGAGTAGTGAATTCCCATTAGTCATGATTAATGAGTAATGAATTCTTCTTAATCATGATTTCTGACTAACATTTAATAATGAATAATGGTCATTCATGATTGTTGAATACATTATATTCATGAATATTCCACGACGATTAATACAATTCATGATTGATAATTCCGCACTAAAGAATTATTTGTAAATGATGATTACAATCATTATTCACATTTATGGTTATTAGTCGTAATCATGATTAAATTTGTAATTAAATTATAGCCCAACTCTGAGCTATACTCCTCTTGAAAGTCACGAAGTTCCTTCCGATGTGTTTCCGGTGATCATCTTAGGATCTCTGAAGTCGTTCATGCCAAAAAAATCACGCGAAAGACTGCCGTGGCATTAAGCTGTGGTATCTAGTGCACTTAAAGGTCATGCGGAGGATTTCGTACGGTTGGATATTTACCTTAACGCCGGATATCCAGTCGTTCTCGGAGTAGTGAAGGGTGACAGGGGTCGTCACCTTGGACAAGTCATATTCCTCACCGGTGAACTGAGTGAACCTATGCCCTGTAAAAAATATTTATATAATCTTTCTATCGCATAAAAAGGTTTTAAGTGAAAAGTGAATATTTTTTATAGGGGATCTGCTTATTCGGCCACCGATCTCTATTGTAGAACTAATATTAATAACTTCTATTTAAACTTAGTTAGATCTAAGACAGGCTGGGAGGCACTGAACCTAAGGTTTATTTTTACTTTCACTTACCTATATATGAAATATATAGTAAGGAAAGTATTGCAATCGTAAATAATTTCGACTTCCGGTTTTCAACGGAAATATACGTTTTGGGGTCCCCTGAGTCCAAATAACCAAGTCCCGCTAAATGGTCTGTATGTGTGGGGGTGTGTGAGCAGACCAGCTCAAAAACTATAAATCGTACGAACCTCAAATTGGGTATTTGGTGTATGAATATGCCCGCGATGTGACAGCAAAAATTTCATTAAAATTGGCCAAACGGAAGGGGTACTTTATTTAAAGAATTTTGTCTATTTTTACGTGTTTTTTTTCGATTTTCTCAAAAACGGCTCTAATGATTTTGATTAAACTTGATATTTGATGTGTTTATGTGCCCGCGATATGACAGTCAAAATTTCATCAAAATTGATCAATTGGAGGGAGCACTCTACTTAATAAATTTTGTCTCGCTTTTTTTATTTACTCATAAACGGCTTTAATGATTTTGATGAAACTGGGTATTTGATGTATGTATATGCCAAAGATGTGACAGCCAAAATTTCATCAAAGTTGGTGGTTTTTTTATCCAATTTTTACATTTTTTTCGAATATCTCAAAAACGACTTAACGGATTTTGATTAAATTAATCATTTTTAATCAAAATCAACTCATCAACTTTTTTATATTATTTATAGAAATGGCAATTAAAAAACATTTCTAATCTAAGTTGGTAAGTGAAAGTTGTGTGCTGCGCGCATCGGACCAGATTTTTTTTTTTAAATCTTAATTATTCAATACACTACTTACCATTATGCACTAATTGGCCTAAGTGTAACAACTGTTTTGTAGAGGTATCAGCTGGGATGTATTTCTTAATAATTGGAAACAATGTCTAAAAAAATATCATAAGTGTTTCAATAAGATGATATAATAGTTTAAAAAAATAAAATGTGAATCTAAAATTCTACTCATGTTATAGTATAGTGAACAAAAGAATGTATACATCATACCGCGTTAATATTAGGTGAGCCGAAACCAACCATATTGAAGATAATATCTTTGGTAATCGGTAAAGTCATCGGTAAGGTGTGGCAGATCGGGCTAATCTTTTTTAGTAGTGGAAAACTACAATATTTCTGTAAACAAAATTAAAATATTGATAATTGATAAAAAAAAAAATTGATATCATTGAAACAAGTAATTAAATAATTAAAGTAATAAAATAATTGAACAAGAGATTTCGAATAGGATCGTAAAAGCAAACAATGTAGGGGAGGGTGGGGGTACAATGAAACACAAAAGTTTCGTTTACCTATAGCACCCCACCTGAGACTTTATTTTCAATTTTATTATTTTTCCCATGTTACCTTAGGATCTAATTTATGTAAGAAATTCATTAAATATTATTTTATGCATCAAGTGTGATCGCGAGCGGCCGTTTTCCAAAAAAATAATTTTGTTTCATTGTGTCCCATCCCTGGGGTTGGGAAGTTGAAGAATGAGTGAATGTTTTTGACAAGTATTATACACGAGTTTTCAATATATGTATCTTCCATAGACGAGGGAAACAAAGAACAACAGGATAGCCTTAGGATCTAGTCTTTCTGTAGTCAGATGTTTTATATCAGTACGCTGATATTTTTGGAAAATTCGACAAAAAAAAAAATGTTTAGTAAATGTTCAAAATGTCAATGGGTGATATTATTTTGTAAAATGGTATCGAATTCATTCATAAAACGGTTGTGAACCGAAATAAATATTGCTTATTAAGAAGATTTGACATGGTGGGGTCGCGTAGTATATACGGGTTTTTAAATTTTAGTTCCCGAGAACTAACAAGAGATCGCATTGACAAAGATGGTCGCGGTAGCCGGAGGGGGGGTAAATCCCCACCCGCCCTCCCCCACCGCTACACCACATAATAAGGACTTTTCGAATATTTACCTTTGTGAGAGGTAATTAGCTAGGAAGAAAACCCATAGTAATTAGTTAATGAAAATTTACGTGTGCGAGAGCTAACGTGACCGCGAGGGCAACGGTGGTGGTCCCTGGTGGGGTCGGGGATTCCCCGACCCCACCAGGAACCACCACTATCGCCAACTCGTTGCTCTCGGGCTCAGGTTAGCTCTCGCACACGTAAATTTTCATTAACGAATCACTATGGGTTTACCTACCCCCTCCCCTGACTATACAAATACAGATTTAATACAGTGTTTACTCGTTGAATCTGTGTGACTTATCTCGATAAAACGAGATTTTTGGAGTGGTGATAAACTACGAGTGGTTTTTTGGACCCTGCTTTGGCACTATAGCAGGTACAGTGGAAGACGATCAGATAGGATCAGTCAGTCCTCCAATAGAGGTTGAAGTTAACGAAAAACAAAACCATAATAAACGAAAAAAAATTATTCCGCTTCCGGTCGGTTTTTCGTTCTCCTGTTGAAAACAGCTCTTTCCTTCCCCCCCCTTTTTATTCCTTCCTTAATCTGTACCTTTCCCTTTCATTCTAGGCTCTGATACCTCCAACGTCACTTCATATCTGTTTCCTTCAGCTTCCATATTAACTCATTAATCACTATTCCTATACTATATCCCCATTAATAAATAAATATCTTGTTAGTGTAAATAATATGTTTGTATACCTCTATTTGTTATCTAGTTAGTTTATATCCTTTGTTTGTTGTATTTACAACTTTTTGTCAGTGTCTTGTTCATCTAGCCCTGAAGAAGGCCTGCATTTTTGGGTCGAAACATTGGTTACAATAAAATATTTTAATACTACTTGTAGATTTGTTGACACGCAACGTACCGGTGGATTAGTCGCGCATTCAGGAAACTCAACAACAATATTTAAGAAGAATACTTACAATAAACGCAGCAAGAGGAAACAAGAACTTGAATGGAATCATCACGGGAGGGAGAAGGAAAGAATGGCTTAGGGAGACTTGGAGAAGGAGGGTTGATAAATGACGAAGGGACCTGTAGGGAGGTCTGGCATATGGCGCTGAACAGAAATAAATAGATTACCCGCTCAGGTATCGATTTATTTCAACTTACGCGATATAAACGATATTGGGATCCGCTCATAGGTTAATTAGGGTGCTAATTATGGAAATGAAATCGATTTTTGGATTACGCGTTCAGGTATCGATTTATTTCAACTTACGCGATATAAATGATATTGGGGTCCGCTCATAGGTTATTAGAGGAGCTGAATTTGAAAATGAAATAGATTTTTGGATTACGTGCTCAGGTATCGATTTATTTCAACTTACGCGATATAAACCATATTTGGGTACGTTCATAGGTTATTTGAGGTGCTTAATTTGGAAATTATATCGATTTTTGGAACAGGGCCACAAGTCCAAACAGTCGTAAACCTTAAATTATATTGGGAGAATGTACCACAATCGTTGTTAGCAAGAAAGTCATTGCGAGAGGATTCCTCTAGTGTGGTTCAGGAAAGTGAATATAAATAACTCTTACTAATTTTTCTTTGTTGATTTTTAAGTTAAATGTTGAATTAACTCACTGCAAGCTCGTCTATTTGGAAGGTGGAGGCTTTTAGTTTCCCTTGATTAGAATTCAAAAAGGCGACCGGTGCCAAAGCGGACATGTGGATGACCTTCTCATTGTACTCCGGCCTGGTGGACATCAAGGCGAAGAACTGGGTCGTCCCCAGGGAATGACCGATGTAGAAGAGTTTCTTGTGATTCGTCTTGTTCAAGATGAAGTCGATGATGGCCGGGAGGTCGTAATAACCCATCTCGTGGAAGCTGTAGAATAGATTGAAATTAAAATAAACAGTTAAGTAAAGGTAAGTTAAAGTAAAAATTAAGATCTATTATTTATTTATTTATTGCCATCCCTATCGTCACTACGATAATTTACGATAATATACGATAAACGATAATTCAGGCAGATGCCTGAAAGGCAATACGGGTTATAGTAATAATATAAGCATACAAATATGAAAAAATGTATGAAGTTGAGGAATGGCGTTTACATAGTATCGAAACACGTCGATTTTTAATCTAAGTAAGCTCGTAAGTGAAAGTTGTGTGTTGAGCGCATAGCAATTAAGAACTAGGCCCAGGTTGTTAATATTAGCATTATATATTTACCAGATGCTCAATAGCGGATCCAGAGACGTGAGGACATATATAAAAGTTTACTATTTCTATATAAAATGTGTTTTATTTAGTCATTTTTAAGTCCTCAAATTGAAAATGGATTGTATTTCAACATTTAACTGTAATTTACAACGTCACTTAATACTAATACATATTTTAAATTAGATCCCCCCCAGAGAAAATTTCTGGATCCGCTACTGCAGATGCTAGGCTATGTTTTATGTAAACATTTAGATTTATTGATGAGTTATTAAACTTATAATAGTAAAAAAAATGAAATTGGTACCCATTATAGCATCCTTACCTATATTCAAGATCCTTTCATGTTCAAATTACCTGAAATCCCAATATTTACTAAGATGAAAAAGATTTTTAGCATCGAGCGTAAGGTGCTTGAGACTGTAGGTGTTTCCCCTGTTGTTGGGCAACCAGACATCATATCCGTGGTCCGCCAAGATGAAACCTAGAAATAATGCAGAGGGACAAATTAGCAGAGACACTCTTACAGCTACTGAACCCCCAAGTTGACTAACTCGAGTAAAGAACTTACCAAGAGATTGGTCCGGCCTGGAGAGTACCCAGCATGCAGAGCTGAGCATTAATCCATGTTGGACTATAACAGGCCTTCCTATCTTCCCTTGGCTGTTCTTGCCGAAGGGAATCCTGTGCAAGCTGAGGATGTACCCATCTTCTGTAACCACTTCGAATTCTTGGAACGGGTAACCCTGCCCTAGCACCAGCTTGGACTGTAATAGCGACATGTTACCATATAATTTAATAGAATTGAAAAGATCGAACACGGCCGGGAATCGAACCCAGGTCCTCTGCACTTTGTCCTGCACCTCCGCTGCAGTGCTCTTACCACTCAGCTAACCATGGGGTTAATCCTAGCCGTGTAAATCTTTTCTGTTTAACGATCTTAACCCCCAGGTCTCTCCACATTAGAGCGTGGTAACCCTGGGCTAGACATGTCCAAATTATGGGATCTACTTGAAATACGGTCATAGTTAAACATTATTTGTTGAGAAATAGATTTTCAAATTCTAAAAAGAAAATTTATTAGTTATAAATATGTATTTATTATATATTTTTAAATAACTTTAATAGAGGAGAAGGAATAGGCCATGGTCAGGAATCAAATACAGGTCCTCTTCATCGCCGTTGCATCACTCTACCACTGATCTAACCTTGGGGTCAATCGTTTCAACGATCCCACCCGCCAGGTCCGACATGGTACTACAGTTTTATCTGATAACACTACACTATTCAAATAGTGGAATAAAATTAGTTTCCACTAAAGGGTCACTATTTGAAAATGTGTAAATCGTACGTCCGGTGCATTTTCAACCACTAAAATGAGAGCTAGTTACTAGAAAAACACAGGAACTATTTCACTCATTTTGTTGTTCTATGGAGGCTATGTTTAGCTCCAAACTAAATTTATGATTGGTTAAAAAAAATTAAAAGTACCTAATTGTTTTTTTACTCCCTCACCTTGTCCGACTCCCAGGCAAACCACTTTAAAAATTCGTATTCTTTCAAAAATTGAGCGTTTGATTAAATTGATTAATCGGTTAAGTCAGTTATTACTTCAAGATTCCGTGAAAAAATAAGCGGTTTCATTTATTGTTACCAATAACAATAAATAAAATAAAAAAGGTATGTCCAGACGTTTTTCCTTCACTCCCTCACATGAAGTGTTGGATTGTCTGAGCATTGAGGGGAACATGGCTCAAAGCCCGGGGTGGAAAGAATCGGTTCAATGGAAGACCCGAGGATCGTTTTGACTGCCGACCAGGGGCTGCGATGGCTTGCCTCCGCTGTGAGATACAGGTTATTACTGGAAATCTACGCTGTGTTCAATACTGGTGAGTTTCCAAGCAATTTTTTCTCTCAACTATTGTTTTTCGATGGAAAATGGTCATAGTTTTCGATTCTGCAATCTTTTACAATTTTAACCTACTAAAGGTCAGGCCACACATGTCCGCATCGCATCCGCATCCGCGTGTGTGGACGGTTACTATCTTCTAAATGAATTACTATCCTTCGTAAATGAATCAGATCCGTGCTGCGGATGCGGATGCGGTGCGGAAATGTGTGGCCTGTCCTTTACAGTGATTAAAAAATAATAAAGACTTTGAAAATTTCACTCCCTAATTTTTTCTAAATATGTCTTAAGTGATGGAGCGAATAACTATATTATTTGTATTTTCAAACGAATTTGAGAAGCCTTTTGAATGTAAAGGTGATGATTCCCAAACTATGACCGAAGTATGTAACTGTAACATAACCTAACTCTAAAATCAAGCTTACTTTTGGCCATACGCGTTTGGAATTTCCTATTATGAATTTGAAATTGTTTTTATTGTATTTCTATTGGTTTTTAAGATTGTATTTCTTTAAAATATACGCGTTTTTGCTTTCACTTCTCAAAGTTTACTACTACCTCAACACATTTTTCACTACCTCACTCACCCTTCACTTCATATCTTTTATTTTTTTTTAAATAATTTTTTAAAAGAAGGTTTAAATTAAAGGTTCTCCTGTCTGGCTGCTATTTAAAAAGTGAAGGTAATATGCCACTGAGTACATTTGAATATTTTCGGCTCGAAATTATTATATTTCAATAATGAAATTTTAGGAAGTGAAATCAAAGCATCTTCGGACAATGACCCTAAAACATTTAAACAGTTTTTCGGATCAGCTGGAACTAAATTTTGTAGAAAAGTTTTATAATTTTATCTCAGAATTGAATCTCTGATATTGTGGTTACCAGGTTGAGGAGAAGAAAGATTTCTGGTCATTCTACCAAACTGTTAGAGTATTAGAAGTCTATTGATCTCGCCTTTGCTTCACCTAGTCTAGAAAATCATTTAACAATTGCCGTCAGTAAGGAACAATGTGGAAGTGATCATTTCCCTATAAAATTAAATCAGTATCTAGGTTCTAAAAGGCGCCTTTTTACCATTCCCAGCAAATTCCAAATTAAATTTTTCAATTTATGAAATTTTCATTATCTTCTTACACATTTTTTTTTTTTTGCTTACTTCAGGTATTAATTTGGTAATGAATTCCATTGGTAATTATGAATTACATTGGCCTTCTTTACACTAAAAGTACCTCTTCTATAGAGATCATTTGTTTGTATAACTCGATTTCTCCAATTTCGGGCATTGACCATTTTATAATCAAGGTTCAGACATTTTAATGATGAAGCTCTAAAGATACAAAAACACCCCTGATGGATAACAGAGAAAGCAAATTGGGATGGATTCATGTACGTATGTGGTGACGTACTATTTCCAGGGAATCCAGGACTATACTTTCCGCCAACCTCGCTGCTGTGTTTTATGTCGACACCAAAAAATAACTTAATTGATTAATAATTAAAAAACCAAAATACTTAAAAATTATGAAATAAGTGGTCAAAACAACACAAATAATAAAATATATATATTTTTTTAATGTTCAAAAGACCTTTTTAATTTGATGAATCCCCCGGTAAATTCGCTTAATTTTCGAGATCAGTGTCTTGACCTGGATATGAGCATGGTGGAACAAGTGGCAAGCGCGTGGGAATACGGAAACCCGAGTTCGAATACCGGCCAAAGCCTTCCTCTTTTGAAAAAAAATATTTAGGTATACTTAAGTATATACCCACATAAATTAAAACATTTAAAACGATTGATGAGGGCTTTGAAAGAGTCGCATAAATCAGATATAGAACATATTTGGATATTTACCACAGAAAGATCAGGTAGGAAAAAGGTAGCAGCAGCCAGGTGGCAAAAGGTCAAGATAGTGGCGAGGATCATGCGGCGCATCCTGTCTACAATTTGCGTCTTCGGAGTCATAACGCTTCTTTTATATTAATGAGTGTTTCTTTTTTGGGTTTTTTAAAAATTGCGTAACTGGGTTTTTTTAATCAAAGTGACTGGTGATTTCAATAAAAGGTCAAAGAATCTGCTTATCTTGGATTTTTTATTTTTTATTTTTGCAGAAGTTTCTATCAATTTAAATTGATTTATTATTTTTATATAAAAAAAATCTTGGGGGTCACCTGTAGTATAGTGGTTAGCATGGCAACCTACAATAATAAAGGTGCAGGTTCGCGCCCTGCGGTGGCCCTAGGATTTTTTAATGGGAATAAAAATCCATGCCCTTATCCATTATATTTTAGTCCCTTATCCATGCCGTCTCTCGGATAGGACTAAAAATGGAGGTCCCGAGCCTGTACGATGTCAGGTACTCGATAAAGATCCCTATCCTAATTATGCCTGGATAGGCAAAATTTAGGACTCCCACTGTAGCATCGTCGGATTAGCCTTAGAGGGATAAAGTGACGTTAAACAAACTAACAAAAAATATCTTAAATCTTATATAAGGAGGTTCACAGGATTTCATCTAGGGTGAAATTTTAGTCTAGGGGTGGCAGACTGTAAAATTGCTGCTTCATGGCAATGCCCCAGTGCACACTGCCCCGGTGCACACCTCTCGACAGGTGACACCTTGGTCTTTGATATGATCAACCATCCACCCTACAGCCCAAATCTAGCCCCTAGTGACTACTCTCTATGACCCCGAACCTCAAAAAGGAGCTCAGGGGGAGGCGATTTGAAGTTCAAGAAGAAAGTTATTATTTGGGAGGTTTAGAAAAATTAATAAATTTCATCCCCCACTTTGTCAGGCCGAGAACTTTGTGACCTCCCCTCGTATTTGTATGAAAATATATAGGCAATGCATACAAAAAAATAGATCTTTCGGCCCAACTGATCCCTTAAGCGATTTTAATATGTCATCGGGAGTTGGGTTAAAACACTAACAAAATGTATATTGAAAACTAAATAAAAGCTTTATTACATTAGATCTTGTGTTCACTGAAGACGTTGAAGATCAGATCGACAGAAAAGGTATTTAACATTTACTAAGTACAAATTAAATAAATAAATAGTAATAATAATTATAAATACATGTCTTAGCCCTTAATACAATAAAATACTATAATATAATACATTGTTATATGTGAGCAAGTCAATAACGCCGAATAACTTCCAACATGGGTTTGTAGAGCAAAGTCCAGGCATCTTTTTCCCACATGAAATCGAGGTGGGTAAAGCGTGGGGAAGGGACCAGGATACTTTCTGCGTTTGGTAATTGCGACCTCAGCTTTTCTACATCCTGAAACAATTTAAATTTTAAATAAAACAAAAAAATATTACAAGTTATGTAAAAAATAGCTGTCATTAAAGTGTTAGATGAAGAAGTGAACAGCTGATTCTCTGAATAACATCCAAAAATGGAATGGCTGCTTATATATAAAAATGCAAAAGTTTTATACTACACTGACGCACCGAGTCTCTGAGTAAACCTCTAGACTCGGCAAGCACTCATGAAATCCCACATGTTTGGAGGCTGTCTGTTATGTATAGTATATCGATATTTGCGCCACTAGCGCGCTCTAGCTTGTACTGTTCTCATTTCTCAATAAAGTGTGTGTTGAGCGATGTTGTCTTCTTTAATACATAACATTGGCGACGAAAATTTCGAACCCCACCATGCCAGAGACTAGTAGAAGCGAAGATGAAGCTAAAGCAAAGATTACAGCCTCGTTTGCAACGGCGGTGTCAGGCTTTGAGCCGTTCGATGAAGCTTCCGAACCCTTCGAAAATTATTTAGAAAGACTGGACGCTTTCTTTTCCCTATACGAGGTGCCGGAACATAAGAGGGTATGTACACTACAGGTGTTACTTGGTGCAAGTGTTTATAGTATTCTCAAGAACTTAGTTTCACCGGATTCAGTGAATTCGAAATCTTATGCGCAGTTAGTGTCGGTGCTGAAAGGTCATTTCTCCCCACAACACCTACAGGTTACTGAAAGATTCAAATTTTACAAAAGGGATCAACTTCCAGGTGAAAGTGTAAAAGAATATATTGTGCAGTTAAAAAAACTATCTATGAACTGCCAGTTCGGCGAGTTCCTTGATCAGGCGCTACGTGATCGCCTCGTGGCTGTCTTGTCGGATGAGGCCATGGTAAAAAGGCTTCTGCTTGAGCAAAGCCTCACTTTTGAAAAGGCTAAATCCATCGCGTGCGATATGGAGACGGTAAAATCTCAGTCTGAGGTGCTGATGGATTCATCTGATGTTCATAAAATATCAAAACCTAAGTTTGACCGCCATTTGGAGAGTAGACATTCTACGTCATCAGTGGCTGCGCGGGGGAGTCGGCGCAGTCGTAGCAGCTACAGAGAGGGAACGACTGGTTATCCACAGGCCGAATGTTTATCTAGCGGTAGCAGTCACCGAGAGGGAACGTCAGGTTATCAACAAGCTAGAGCGCGCTAGTGGCGCAAATATCGATATACTATACATAACACCGGTGTTATGTATAGTATATCGATATTTGCGCCACTAGCGCGCTCTAGCTTGTACTGTTCTCAGTTCTCAATAAAGTGTGTGTTGAGCCATGTTGTCTTCTTTAATACATAACACTGTCAAAATAAGGAAAAACGTGGTCTGTGTAAAAACATGTTGAACTAAGCGCAAGAACAATTTAATGTGTTCAAGATGTCCACTCACCCGTATAATTCGCAAAAGTGACACACGCAATTGAAGGCCTGAATGCAGTCCAGGTAGATAAATGTTAATTATTCCAAGCCTTATGTCATTAATTTTACATGTATGGAATTTAAGTTGTTCGTTTTGACGTCCTTTTTTACTAATCCGTCCTTATAGTATATAGTGCGATGTTACGAACCCTGAAGCCTAATTGATCATAAGATGTGTTCAACAGTTGCGTGTTTACGGCGGTAGTGTTAACATCGCTCCATTAATCCTCTGCAGCTTCAGATAAATAAGGCCAGTCCTTTCCCTTTCATTATCCATCTGTACATATATTTTTTTTTCTCTTTTCTTTTATTTTGAAAATATTATATTATTTTTATTTATCAGAGAACTATTTTAAGATTAATTGATGGGGGTAGATATTGATGGAGGGGAAAAACCTCCTCCCATTCATACAGATAATAAAAATCAAATAAATTCTGGTTCAAGTATTCAACCTCAATTCGAAAATACCAAATATCTCCGGTATTTTAAGGATCCGTTTATAGTAATAAAGTGGAAAAGAATGATCAGGAAAATCTGTCTTTTTTCCATGGCATGAAAGTAGGTAAGTTTTTCAGGCTTAGCGATATTCATGTTCATAGAATTCGAAGGAAAAAAATAAAAAATAAAATAAATAGAGATTACTTTCACTTCAATATGTTCTGAAATTTGGTGTTATTAGAGACGTTTACACATCCATAACAGAGGAAGAAATATTAAAAAATTTATCGTCTACAGAGAAAATCCTAAAAGTAATACGTGTTAATAGAATTATAAGAGGTGATAAGGGGGAAATATCCAAAGTACCTTTTGGTTCAGTACAAATAGTTTTTCGTTCACAAACACTGCAGGACAATGTAGCTTTATATCGTATTTGGCCCCACGAAAAGTAACCCCTTACGTTACTGAGCCACGTTTTTGTGACAAATGTCTTAGATACGGGCATATGAAAGATAAGTGTAGAGGTCGAGAGAGGTTTATGAATTGTGGAGATAACCAACATGCCTCTTAAAATTGCTCAGCGTTAACAAACTGTATTTATTGTAAATTGAACCACAAACCAAATGATAAAACCTGTCCTGAAAAATTAAGACAAGACAAAATCAATGAATTAATGGCGGTTAGACCTATTAATTATAAAGAGGTCTCTGATATATTCCCTATTCAGACAACCAATAGATTTTCACTTTTAGATTTCCCACAAATTGAAGACAATTCGCATCAGTTTAATAGCTCTCTTTTAAGAAATCCTCGAGAAAAAAAAATTCCTCTACCGCGTACCTCAGACTTCGAGAAAAAACGGAAAGCGGAAGAACAAATCGAAACCACCGATTTTTCTAGCAATAACGCTGGTTCTAGTAAACCTAAAACTGTAATCAATTTTGAAAATCCGCATAAATCCACACCCGACTCAAAATAGGTGAATATGCTAAATGCATTAATTCAAAAAATTAAAAACGTAGAAAAAGATGAAGACACTATAAATATCATAGGGCAAACGTTTTATAATTTTGTTCTAGATAATAAAAAAGTTATAAATATCATTGCAGAACGTCACGAAATTGAGAATAATGCAATTTGTTAGATCAATAGTCAACATTATTTTAAATTACTTAACATTAATCATCACAAATTACGCAATATTTTCAAGAAAATTAAACCTTAAAATACTTCAACCTAATTGCCGCAGTATAAACAACAAATTTCAGGAATTAGTAAACTTATTGAATATAAATAAATTTCATGCAGCGTTACACGAGGAAACCTGGTTTAACAGTCAGAGAACATACAACGCTAGAAACTTCGCCATTATCAGCAGAAATAGGCGGGATAGGTATGGTGGAGTAGGAATTTTCTTGCACAATAGACTCAAATTCGAAAAAATCGAGATCCCCAATACCGGCCCAATTGAAGCTTTAGGTATAAAAATAACAAATACATACAAATACTTTTCTCTCTTGATAGTAGATTCCCAGGGCATTCTGTAGTCATTGGGGGAGATTTTAACGCCCACTCATCTTTTCTCGGTACGGAGGAAATGGATTCACAAAGAGGAGATCTGATAGTTCAAGAATCATCTAATTCGTCATTTATGCTATTTAATGAACCCAATGTAGCAATAAGAATAAGCTCCCCGAGAATCAAACCATCCATTTTAGATTTAACCTTTGTCTCACTTGATTTGTTTAATAAAGTATCATGGACACTTTCCTCTGAAACCTTAGGTAGCGATCATTTTCCAAACCCTCAAAAATAAATTCTATGATAAAAGAAACTTTAAAAGAATGAATGAAAATCTCTATGTTGAGTCGATAAATAAACTTAACGATGAATCCGCATTCCAAAGACCTGACTTAGATATCATTACTAAGTTGATTAATCTGGCAGGAAAAGCTTCGATTCCCAAAATGTTTGTGGAATGACATACCTAATTCTGCCTCAAAGGACAAACTAAATGCCATCAAAGTTTACAAAGCCAATATGACCTTAGAAAATTACAAAAATATGAGGTATTTATATTAAATTACAAAGATAAACAAGACTAAGTCTTTAATAAAATAACCAAGAGGGACTCATGGAAAAAATACACGAAAACTATAAATCCCCAGCAGGACGGTAGCATATGGCATAAAATAGCAGCCATGAGAGGAAAAAAATAACTAAGAAAAATTTAGTTACCAGCGATCAAGAAACAGCAGTATCATTTTTACAACTGTGCAATATTTTCGAACCCAGGCATCCACCAATAATCAAGCAATTAACACCATGGCCAACAATAGAATCGTTCGCTCATTATTAGACTATTGCTGAATAATATACAACGAAACCAAATCACCTCTGATAAACACCATACATACTGTACACAGCTATAAGAATATGCATAGGTGCATTCAAAACCACTCCAGTGAATGCTCTGTTGGCAGAAGCGGGTGAAATGCCTTTAACATTAAGAAGAACATGGCTTTCAAAGAAATGCAAAAGAACGTTCCGATGATAGGAACCCCATGAGGAAAGCGAGCCTTGAAAAGAAAATTGACGCTCCGGAAATCTATAATCTGGCCTTAGAGATGCATACACTACTTAAAGCAGTGCACATTTCCTATGGACCACTCGATTTAGCCACAACGGAACCTAAAGCAACTATTAGACTCTCCAGCAGATCCATATTAGATGCTCAAAACTCCTCAAAAAAGACAACCTACTCTCCAGTTGTCATCAAACAAATTGCGCTAACCATATCAAACCATTACTCCGTTTATATTCAAATCTTTACAGATACCTCAAAAACACACTTGCAGACTTCAATAGCGGTCATAGACTCAAAGAAAAATCACGAAATTTCAACTTCAATCCCTAATACATTCAGCATCGCATACGCTGAAATGTATATCATTTACAGAACCATAAAATACTGTGAACATACGTATACCAAGCAGAACAATGTTGTATTAACCAATTCAGCCAAACTAGAAACCATTCATATTGTCACGTGGAAGATGTCCATTGAACCTAGGAGACCCTGAGAGAGAGGGGGAACTCCTAGAAGAGGCTGGCCCAGGAGAGAGTGGGGCAGTCTGGGAGAGTCTGAGGCAGTCAGTCTGTGAGGGGAGTCTAAGTCTGGGGCATAGTGGGACCCGAAGTAGTCTAGTACCCCCCAATGATTTATGAGTCGAGGTACCCCCCCCTCCTTGTGTAGTTGGGACGTGTAGAAACTATTGTAAATAATAAATTATGTAAATAGTACTTAGTTTGATTAATTACCACACAACCCTTGCCCAAAGATCCCAGTGTCACATTGGATTTGTAGATTTGAGAATAGGGGTGACACAAATCTGGTGGAGGCGCCGGGCAAGGGTTGTGTTGTGTGTAAAATGGAGCTGTGAGGCGTGCGGAACATGAGTTGTGGCGAAAAGGGAGCTGCGAGAGTTTCCGAGCAGGGACTATGTGCAAATAGAGGAGCTGCTGGAGAATTTCGGATGGGCGAAAACCGCTGCGTTCCTGGAGGAGAGCCGGGAGGGACAAGAAGAAGAAGGAATCGCCGCTGCGGATCACCTGGGCCAACTCGGAGAGCTACGGAGCCGAAAAGAGAGATGGGAGCTACCCGAAGTATTCTTAGCTCGCCAAGTTGACATCTTAGGTAAAGATTTTTAAGTTATTTTTTGTTTTGTAAAAAATAAAATAAAATTTAGACATAAGAGGAAACAATTGTAGAAAGAATCCCAGCTATAGTGTAAGATAGAAATAGGAGAGAATCTAGAAAAATAGAAAGTAAGTATAGAATGAAAAATAGAAACTAGAAAAATAAGAGAGAAATTAGAGGTTTGGTAATTTTAAGATACGGGGTATCTTGAGCTGTAAATGTTTGACGATTTAGGAGGAAGATTAAAAGAGGTTGGGTTTAAGTGAAGTTCCAAGAGGAGCAGATGGAAAAATTATGGAGTTCTTTCTACAATGTTTCAACTAGATAATTTAATAATTAGTGATCATTTTATTAATGAGAATAGTCTTTGTTTGTAGAGTATTGTAGGTTTAGATTTTTTTAGAAAAATATAAGTCAAAAAGTAACTTTAAAGAGAATTCTTTGTCAATGAAAATTTTCAGGTCGGAAGAAAAATGTTATCTTGACCCTTTGATCGTAATCTCGGGATTAAATGGGATAAGGACAGACGAAGACGGGTAGAAAATTTAAAGTCGAGACGATACAGGGCGAATAAAACGGTTTTTTTGATCGTTGAACAAAAAAAAAAGAAAAAAGGGATTATAAGATTTCATATTTCATTAAATTGTTGAATATTTTCTTTGCTTTGGGGAAAAGTGCAGAATCTAAAGGTTAAAGAATAGGAGGAAATGCTAAATTTGCGTCTGCCAGGAAACAATAGAGACTGAGCAAGCGGTACCCGATGACAACGAACACAAAATTGGGCATCGCTAATTGTTAGCAAAATGCTAACAATTAACAATTGTCATAACTAACGAACAATTGGGGATCCTGTAACGTCCAGGAAATATCCAATTCGATTGCAAGATAAGGAGTCTAGATAACAATGCGCACCACCCCATTGTAATTGGGATTGAATCGATCACGGCGTGGATAATTCGGTTTTTTTTTTTTATTATTTCACTAAGAAGTCAGTTATTTCATTGAGAAGGCCTATTGTCACGGACATGGAAGCGAGCCTCATAGACACCAAGTTCCAAGAAGAGGGACTCTAAAGAATAAGAGATGCAACCTAGTAGCACAGTCAGCGTTAAAAAGTAGGTCAGTCGGTGAGATGTTATGCAGGATAGGCAAAACAAACGATCTTTTAAATCCCTTTATCGAGATTTTTTATTGTTTATAGTTTTATGACTTATATTTTTCTAGTTCTTTAGTAGTAGGTAGAAATTGGAAATGTGTTGAAAAAAAATGGAATTTGTAAGAAAAAGTATAATTTTTAAGTAAAATTCTTAGAGGGTATTATTGACTAAATTTGTATCTTTAATGGTTAAAGAATAAATTTAAAGTAGCAGAATAATGGAATTTATTTTTGTTTTGTTTTTTATTAAGTCAAGAAATAATTGTAAAGGAATTTCACTGCATCTTGTAGATGTTATCATGGTTCTTAAGGGGAAAATTAAATGAATGAGATGGCCGGCATCCCACACCCCTTTGAGGTTCAAAGAGAGTAAAGTACTGGAAGAGGGTAGTAAAGTACTTGAAGGGTAAAGTAAAGTGCTTGAAGAGAGTAGTAAAGTACTTAGAGAGTAAAGTTTTGGAATTTGTTGTGGAATCCTACGAGTCAAACGTAGAGGGTTAATGTATGCAACAAGATTCTCAGAGTCAAACTGAGGTAAGATTTGAGGCAGGTGCTAGTCAAAAGCACGGTATATCGGAGAATGAACGGTAAAGGGGTGAGCCGATGACTGTCGGATTCAAAGAGAAAATGATGCTGTGAGGTTCCTCGATTTTGAGATTTTATTTGGTTTATCACTTTTTTTGTTGTTTCGAATTTTGGTTTGGTTTTAACATTCAGTACTTGGTTCTTTTGTTTGTAAACTCTACAGTTAAGTAAATTAAGTAAAAAACGAGTTTTCTGCCGCTTTGTTTATTTTTTGTTACAGGTCCCAACTTACCAATGAGGACGTTGGTATTCAGGGGAGGGGGGAGTTGTCACGTGGAAGATGTCCATTGAACCTAGGAGACCCTGAGAGAGAGGGGGAACTCCTAGAAGAGGCTGGCCCAGGAGAGAGTGGGGCAGTCTGGGAGAGTCTGAGGCAGTCAGTCGGTGAGGGGAGTCTAAGTCTGGGGCATAATGGGACCCGAAGTAGTCAAGTACCCCCCAATGATTTATGAGTTATGGTACCCCCCCCCCTTGTGTAGTTGGGACGTGTAGAAACTGTTGTAAATAAACAATGTAAATTGTACATAGTTTGATTAATTACCACACAACCCTTGCCCAAAGATCCCAGTGTCACATTAGATTTGTAGATTTGAGAATAGGGGTGACAATTAGAGATGCGACATCGAAGGCAAAACATCGATGTTTTGAACATCGATGTTTTGAACATCGATGTTTTTACAATCAAAACATCGATGTCGATTAAACATCGACCACAAAACATCGATGTTCCAGAACATCGATGTTTTTCGACATCGATGTTTTTTAATTTATACAGTCTTTAAACATTAACATATTAGTGCCCAAACATATTTAAATCAATTTTTAAGTGCAAAGCATTTTATTTTTCATCTTTAATGAATAAAAAAATAGATTTTTTCGACATAGTTGATTTTTTATATTCATATATTAAAAATTCAACTGTTAAAACCCAACCATATTCATACATTGATGTCGTTTCCGTAGCAAATACAGAGAATCGTATGTCTGGTGAATATTTTAAAAGATTTTGTGATAAGCTGCATTGAATAAGTAATTCAATTATGATACTATGGTTTTGTGTTTTCATATTTTATCAACTTATTTGAAGTTGAAATTTTTACAGAAACAAGTATGGGTAGAACAGAGGTAATATTTCCAATATAATGTCAAACATCGATGTTAAAACATATTTGTTTTAACAGTAACCCGGCAGTCTTTAACATCGGTGTTTTTGACGAAACAAATATGTTTAAACATCGATGTTTTAGCTAAGACAAAGATGATTTTAACAGCAACAAACTTGTTTTAACATCAGTGTTTTGACAATGACAGAGTATTTATCGTTATTTATCACCGATGTTTAAACAATAACAAAGCTGTTATTAACATCGATGTTTTAGCTATAACAGAGATGTTTTTAACATCGGTGTTTTAACAATAACAAATTTGTTTTAAAGATCCATACTTTGGACAGAAAAAAGTATATTTTAAAATCAATGTTTTGGAGAAAAAAAAATATTTTAACATCGATGTTATGAATAAAAACAAGTATGCTTCCACATTAATGTTTTGACAATAACATCGATGTTTTGGAGAACAACAAATATGTTTTAACATCGATGTTTTGGTGAACAACAAATATTTTTTAACATCGATGTTTTAAACAATACAAGAATTTTTAACATCGATGTTTTAAACAATGACATCGATGTTTTGGATAAAAACAAATATGTTTTAACATCGCTATTTTGGATAAAAACAAATATGTTTTAACATCGATGTTTAGACAATAACATCGATGTTTTGGATAAAAACAAATATGTTTTAACATCGATGTTTTGGATAAAAACAAATATGTTTTAACATCGATGTTTTGGATAAAAACAAATATGTTTTAACATCGATGTTTAGACAATAACATCGATGTTTTGGTGAACAACAAATATTTTTTAACATCGATGTTTCGAACAAAAACTAGTATATTTTAACATCGATGTTTTGATAATAACCTCGATGTATTGGAAGAAAACAAATATTTTTTAACATCGATGTTTTGAAAAAAAACAAGTATATTTTAACATCGATGTTTAGGCAATAACATCGATGTTAAAATATACTTGTTTTTGTTCAAAACATCGATGTTAAAAAATATTTGTTTTCCTCCAAAACATCGATGTTATTATCAAAACATCGATGTTAAAATATACTTGTTTTTGTTCGAAACATCGATGTTAAAAAATATTTGTTGTTCACCAAAACATCGATGTTAAAACATATTTGTTTTAACAGTAACCCGGCAGTCTTTATCATCGGTGTTTTTGACGAAACAAATATGTTTAAACATCGATGCTTTAGCTAAGACAAAGATGATTTTAACAGCAACAAACTTGTTGTTAACATCAGTGTTTTGACAATGACAGAGTATTTATCGTTATTTATCACCGATGTTTAAAAAATAACAAAGCTGTTATTAACATCGATGTTTTAGCTCTAACAGAGATGTTTTTAACATCGGTGTTTTAACAATAACAAATTTGTTTTAAAGATCCATACTTTGGACAGAAAAAAGTATATTTTAAAATCATTGTTTTGGAGAAAAAAAAATATTTTAACATCGATGTTATGAATAAAAACAAGTATGCTTCCACATTGATATTTTGACAATAACATCGATGTTTTGGAGAACAACAAATATGTTTTAACATCGATGTTTTAAACAATACAAGAATTTTTAACATCGATGTTTAAGACAATACAAGAATTTTTAACATCGATGTTTTAAACAATGACATCGATGTTTTGGATAAAAACAAATATGTTTTAACATCGATGTTTTGGATAAAAACAAATATGTTTTAACATCGATGTTTAGACAATAACATCGATATTTTGGATAAAAACAAATATGTTTTAACATCGATGTTTTGGATAAAAACAAATATGTTTTAACATCGATGTTTAGACAATAACATCGATGTTTTGGTGAACAACAAATATTTTTTAACATCGATGTTTGGAAAAAAAACAAGTATATTTAAACACAATTGTTTTGATAATAACATCGATGTTTTGGAGGAAAACAAATAAGTTTTAACATCGATGTTTTGAACAAAAACAAGTATATTTTAACATCGATGTTTAGGCAATAACATCGATGTTTTGGTGAACAACAAATATTTTTTAACATCGATGTTTCGAGCAAAAACAAGTATGTTTTAACATCGATGTTTAGGCAATAACATCGATGTTTAGGCAATAACATCGATGTTTTGAGGAACAACAAATATTTGTTAACATCGATGTTTAGACAATAACATCGATGTTTTGGTGACAACAAATATTTTTTAACATCGATGTTTTGGTGAACAACAAATAATTTTTAACATCGATGTTTTAAACAAAAACAAGAATTTTTAACATCGATGTTTAAGACAATGACATCGATGTTTTGGATAAAAACAAATATGTTTTAACATCGATTTTTTGGATAAAAACAAATATGTTTTAACAATAGTACCAAACAAATATGATTTGGTTTTGTATAAAACATCGATGGTTTACCTATAACAAAGATGTTTTTTACAACGATGTTAAAGTATACTTGTTTTTGTTAAAAACATCGATGTTAAAAAATATTTGTTGTTCTTCAAAACATCGATGTTATTGTCAAAACATCTATGTTAAAGTATACTTATTTTTGTTCAAAACATCGATATTAAAACATATTTGTTGTTCACCAAAACATCGATATCATTGTCTTAAACATGGATGTTAAAAATTCTTGTTTTTGTTTAAAACATCGATGTTAAAAAATATTTGTTGTTCACCAAAACATCGATGTTATTGTCTAAACATTGATGTTAAAAAATATTTGTTGTTCCTCAAAACATCGATGTTATTGCCTAAACATCGATGTTAAAATATACTTGTATTTGTTCAAAACATCGATGTTAAAACATTTGTTTTTACCCATAACATCAATGTCACTGTCAAAACATCTATGTTAAAGTATACTTGTTTTTCTTCAAAGCATCGATGTTAAAACATATTTGTTTTTATACAAAACAGCGATGTTATTGTCTAAACATTGATGTTAAAATATACTTGTTTTTGTCCAAAACATAACAACAGCAAAAACAAAAACAACAACAACAAAAACAAACCTGTTATTAACATCGATGTTTTTGAGGAAAAAAATATTTTTTAACATCGATGTTTTGATAATTAAGTTGTTTTTAACATTGATGTTTTTACAATAACATCGATGTTTCAGAGAAAAACAAATGTTTTAACAATAAACCGCTAGTTTTTAACATAGATTTTTTTGACAAAAGCAAATATATTTTAACAACGATGTTTTGGAATAGAACAACTAAGTTTTAACAATAACCCGGTAGTTTTAACATCGATTTTTAGGACAAAACCAAATATGTTTTACCAAAAACATCGATGTTACAACTTATTTGTTTCTGTCGAAAACATCGACGTTAAAAACAACTTTGTTATTATCAAAACATCGAGATGAAATACAACATTGTTTTTGTTCAAAAACATCGATATTAAAACATATTTGTTTTTCTCAAGAACTTCAATGTTATTGTCAAAACATAGATGTTAAAGTATATTTGATTTTGTTTAAAACGACGATGTTAAAACAAATTTATTGGTGTACATAACATTGAGGTTAAAAACACCTTTGTTATTTTCAAAACATCGATGTTAATATCAGCCGGGTTACTGTTAAAACATATTTGTTTTTTTCGAAAGCATCGATGTTAAAACATATTTGTATTTGTCGAAAACATCTATATTAAAAACATCTTTGTTATACGTAAAACATCGATGTTAATGCATTTTTTTTTTTTTGTTAAAAACATCATTGTTATTCCTAAAACATCGATGTTAAACCATATTTATTTTTGTCGAAAACATCGATGTTAAAAACAACTTTGTCACTGTCAAAACATCAATGTTGAAGTATACTTGTTTTTCGTCAAAACATCGATCTTAAAATATATTACAAAAAACAACAATATATATGTATATATATATATATATATATAACAATCTTAACATAGGTTTTTTTAACAAAAACAAGTATACTTTAACATCGTTGTAAAAAACATCTTTGTTATAGGTAAAACATCGATGTTTTATACAAAACCAAATCATATTTGTTTGGTACTATTGTTAAAACATATTTGTTTTTATCCAAAAGATCCCTGTTATTATCTAAACAATTATGTTGAAATACACTTGTTTTTGTTCAAAACATCGATGTTAAAACTTATTTGTTTTCCTCCAAAACATCGATGTTATTATCAAAACAATTATGTTTAAATATACTTGTTTTTTTCCAAACATCGATGTTAAAAAATATTTGTTGTTCACCAAAACATCGATGTTATTGTCTAAACATCGATGTTAAAACATATTTGTTTTTATCCAAAACATTGATGTTAAAACATATTTGTTGTTCTCCAAAACATCGATGCTAAAACATATTTGTTTTTATCCAAAACATCTATGTTAAAAAATATTTGTTGTTTACCAAAACATCGATGTTATTATCTAAACAATTATGTTGAAATACACTTGTTTTTGTTCAAAACATCGATGTTAAAACATATTTGTTTTCCTCCAAAACATCTATGTTATTATCAAAACAATTATGTTGAAATATACTTGTTTTTTTCCAAACATCGATGTTAAAAAATATTTGTTTTTATCCAAAACATCGATGTTAAAAATTCTTGTTTTTGTTTAAAACATCGATGTTAAAAAATATTTGTTGTTCACCAAAACATCGATGTTAAAACAACCTCTTACAGTTAAAAGAGATCTGTTTTTGTCCAAAACATCGGTGCTAAAAAAAAAAAAAAAAAAAAAAAAAAAAAAAAAAAAAAAAAAAAAAAAAAAAAAAAGGTTAACTATTAAAAACATCGATGTTAACATCGGCCCACAAACATCGATGGTCGGAAAACATCGGCTGCGTAACATCGATGTTAAAAACATCGATGTTTTGCGCAAAACATCGATGTTTCGAAAACATCGACATCGATGTCGCATCCCTAGTGACAATATAAATAAGATCAATTCCTACATAGAAGCCAACATAATCCATATTCTAACCCAATCCAATAATAAGTATTATTTTCAATGGGTACCAAGTCATGTGGGCTTCTCTGGAAATGAGAAGGCTGACAGAGTTGCTCGAAATAGACATATAGAGAGGGACTACATAAAAGTTCCAACTCCAGACTTACTCAGAGCGATCAAAAAACAGTCTATAAAAGAATGGCAGGATCGATATGACTGGAAGTCACAAACAAAGGGGAGAGATTATAATCGAGTTCGGCACAAAGTAAGCCTAACCCCGTGGTTTCGAAAAATCCGCATGGACATAGACAGGAATAACATTGTGAAAATAACGAGGCTAAGGACAAATCACGGGAACACAAAGAAGTTCCTTGGCTTAATGAAAATAGAAGCCAGCGGAATAAGTGAGCTCTGTGGCTGTCTAGAGGACCGACGTCATATAGTATAGTGTTCAGGTGTAAGAAATATGACAAGATCCAGATAGAATTAAATTTCAATCTTAATACTGAGGAGGAAATCATATATCTAAAAGAACTGGATAATAATAAGGTAGCAAAATTAAGGGAGGTGTTGGATAAAATAAAAGGAATTCTATAAATGAAAAAATAAATAAAGATTATAGATAAATTTAACTCTACATAAAAAAGCGACATATGGTTACATAGGATTTGGAAACAAATCTTGAAAAAAAAAAAAAAAAAAAAAAAAAAGCGTGTTCAATGTAGAAATAATTTTTGAATAAAAAAAATTCCTGGAAATGCTGAACCATGAACAAGCTCAAACGCTTTTTAAATTTGTCTGTATGTAGGTACGGTTGGATATTTACCTTAACGCCGGATATCCAGTCGTTCTCGGAGTAGTGAAGGGTGATAGGGGTCGTCACCTTGGACAGGTCATATTCCGTATCGTTAAACTGAGTGAACCTATGCCCTGTAAAAAATATTTATATAATCTTTCTATCGCATAAAAAATTTTCAAAAATATTATCTCTCAGTTTGCCTTCGTAAGTTTCTTCAAGGTTGTCGGGTATATTCGGGAGGCCTTAGAGGATTTGGTATTACTGGGCACTGGTAAATAAATGACCCTCTCAGTTTACAGAATGACTAACTCTAATTTCAACATGTTCTATAGAAACACTGTTAATTATATATTTCTTTTTTACTTTCACTTACCTTGCGTGCACTTATATTGCGATCCTGAAAAATTTCGACTTCCGGTTTTCACCGGAATTACACGTTGTGGAGTCCCCTGAGTCCAAATAACCAAGTCCCGCCAAATGGTCTGTGTGTGTATCCTAGTGTGAACATACTAGCTCAAAAACTATAAACCGTATGAACCTGAAATTAGGTATTTGGTATATGTATATGCCCGTGGTAAGACAGCAAATATTCCATCAAAATTGATCAAACGGGGGGGGGGGGGGGGGTACTTTATTTGATAACTTTTTACGTTTTTTTTCGATTTTCTCAAAAAAGGCTCTAACTATTTTGATAAAACTTGGTATTTGAAGTAATTATGTGCCCGAGATATGACAAAAAAAATGTCATCAAAATTTATCAACCGGAGGATGACGGGTTATGCCCCCTCAAATATTTTAGCTTTTCAATTTTTTTGCATAGTACGAATAATGCAATAAGGTAGTTACTATGCCCTAGACATAAAACGTTAGGTTGTATATATCGCCTTCTTAATACAAGGTGATCCTCTTATATAAAAATGGTGCTGTCAGCCATGTGATTATGATGTTGATAATGATTATGATATTGACTGATTATTATATTGACTCATATTATGATATGACTATATATTGACTGATATTGTGATATTAACTGATTATTATGATATTGAATGATTATGATATATATTGATTATGATTATGATATTGACTCCCCTCCCACAATTTCGTGTTTTATCCGCCCCTGAAGATAAATGGTATAAATGAATCAAGATCTGATGAGATAACCGTTAAAGAAAATACTACTGATAATAGTTAATGAAACAGACAAAACAACAGCTTCGAATTTCAGTCACTTGTAGACACAGTGGCTTGCAACCTTCTGTCGCGAGTTGAAATGCACCTTACATCACTAAAATGTATTAAATTTTTTCTGAACGATTTTATTTTTAGATTTTATCCTTATATTTTTCATCATAATAATTATAATATTAGGATTTTAAATAGTTGTCCGATACTATTTATTAAAATCTTTCATTTGAATTTTTTATCGCTATCAAGATAGTATTGGCTAAACCATCTACAATTAGCGGTACGACAATACGCGGCTATTCCAAAGCAGATTTATTCTGATATAATATTTCAATGCATTATAGTTCGATTTCTTTAATATCAAAGAGAGAAGTGACTATAAACATATGGTCATAGGCATAGACTTGTCATCTTTGTTGGGAAGTGGTAAAAAAAGGAGTTTTATTTTTTTTTTTTTTGATAGGCGCATTAGGCCTAATGGTACCTTTGGCCACGTAGTCTTTGGTCTTATTACAGACATTTGTGTTGCTTGCCGGAGCACAGACAGCCTGGAGAGGTAGCCCAAACCTCACGTTGGTCCATGCCATGTACACCATGTACACCATGGTTCAGCGGCAGACTGGGCATAGCTCCACAACTAATCCCTTTGGTGCCAATTGGCAGTGTCCTTCCCACCGATGGTATCAGCTCTCTAGGGTTCAAGGGCAGTGACAAACTGGTCTAGGTCCAAGGATTATGGCAGCCGAGAGTCAGCAGGCCCCGAGGACCTACATTTCTTTCCGTCCTTGCGGATACTGACATCCTAGAAAACCACACAACGATTCTTGATAAGATCCAAGGAGAAGGATTATCAATCATACGCCCGATCGGTGTGAGTCACCTCCAGTAGGCTGACGGGCCTCATATATCCTGGGGTTGATCAAATGGTTGATTAAACTTAATAGTGTTGGACTGCCTGATTTTTTTTTCAATTTTACCGATTAAATCCAACAGGTTATGGGCCCAGACAGCTTATAATTGTGCTTAGTTAAACTAAATATAAGTTTTTTGCCCCCTCTGTTTTCTTATCGAGAGAGGGGTTTTTTTTTTTGTGAAATGTTATTTTTTATAGTGGGATCTACTTATTCTGCCACCGAACTCGACTGTAGTAATTAATAGTTTTTTTTTTTAATTTTAGATGTAAGACAGGGTGGAAGGTACTGACCTTAAGGTTTATTTTATTTTTTTTTAAATTTTAATTATTCAATACACTACTTACCATTCTTCGCTAATTGGCTGAAGTGTATTAACTGTTTGATAGAGGCACCAGCTGGTGTGTATGTCATAATATTAGGAATCAATGTCTGAAAAATTATTGTTAAGTGTTTCAATAATATTCTAGTTTAAAAAAAAATAACACGTAAGTTTAAAATACTACACATGTTAAAGCACAGTGAACAAAATAATATATACATCATACCTCGTTAACATTTCTTGAGTCAAAATCAGTAATCAGGAGGAGAATGTTTTTGCAAATTGCAGTTAAACCTTTAACGGAGCAGATCGTGTCTTGAATCCATCTTATCAATTGCGGAGTTGGTGGAACGTTGTGAATATAATGCCTTTTACAATATGTCTGTAAACAAAATCCATAACATTGATAAATGAAGCCTTTGGTGGGAGGTACGCGTTAACTCTATTTTAAAGATTAGTAGGAAAAATTATCACATCAAATTCTTACAAATTTACAAGGATATGAGTAATTGGATAAAGGATTGGAAGTACTGGGAGGAAATCAAATACCTGGGCACAATAATTCTCAGAAATGGTAAAGTAGAACAAGTTAGCACCTTGCTGACAATAATAAACGAATCAGGTGGCCGGATGAGAAAACACTGACATGTCAGACATGGGCAAGGAAAGTACTCCAGAGCACCCTCTTCCAATTACTAGAGCTGTTTAAGAAAGGAGATCTCTGATCCAACCCTTTTTTTAATCTCCTATTAGTATTTATAGGAATATCAAGTGTAGCCATTTCCAATATCAGGCGATTGTTATGTCCATGAAAACGTTTGTGTCGCTCTGCACTGGTCAACCATTGGCTGGTGGAGGTCAATGTGTAGGGTCTGGTTAGTCACGTACCAGGGTCCGTTGGTTATGATTCGTAAAAGTATTGATTGAAACTTCTGAATTTTATTCAAGCATACATTGAATTTTACTTTTCAGCTGTTCCGTTAACTGTGATGAGCCTGTCCATGTTGGTTTAAGTAAGCCTGTCTATGTCTGTAATCTCTGTTTTAGTTTAGAAGTATTTGAGAAAAATGGATAAAATAGTTTCAGTATTTTTTTTTTTAAATGTCCTATGTTTCATTTTAACATATGGACCCCATGTCATCCTTCTGTCCAAGTTAAGACCCAGTACAGATAGTGTACTGTGTCTGTCTCCGGAATTTGGTTGTTGTCAATATAAATGGGGGGGGAGGGGGAGGTATTTTTTCTTAACGTGTGATGTGTTTTGATTTATCATTTCATTTTATGCGCCGACTCCGAAAAGATTGTGTTGTATTGAACATAGTATTTTTTTTTTTAATTTAATAATTTTTATAAACAATTGGTGAATATTTGTACAAATCAAAATAAAATTATTCGTCTTATTGCATTTTTTTGCTTTCTATACCATTTTCAATTTTGCTATGAATTCATAAAGGTCAGAAGGTAATTATTTCATACTTTTCAGTGCATTTATTTTTACTGGTTCCCTAGGTTTCGAAGTCGGTTAAATTTTTTTTTTTTTTTTTTTTGTAATATGTCTTTTATTTCATACTTTTTAGTTGGAGAAGATAATTTGTAGAAAACCGTATGTTAGTTTAACAAAAAATGTATTATTACGAAGGATATTATTATTCTCGATACAACCCAGCCGGAGAACATGTTCAAACAGAAGGAGGTCCGGCCCTAAATCAACCACGGGAGCCTGAACAAGGATCAACATAGACAGACCTACCTGAGCACTCTAATTCCGAAGATCCTCAAATTTAAACAGATGCTCCTAAGCCAATTGCCTATGCGAGAGGTAACTTATCACGAAAAAAAAACTGTACTACTTACGGTGTGAAAATTTAAGTTCGCGAGAACTAACTAGAGCTCGCGTGGAACAAGTCGGTCGTGGTAGTCAAGGGAGGGGGGCGAAAAGGACGGTGTTCTGTATTTCTATGACATATGTTTAAGACGTAAAAGAAGAAATTAAGGCGAGATTGGCTTCAGGTAATAGGTGTTTGTATGCGCTCCAAAGATTGCTCCGTTCCCGAAATATCTCACGGAAGGCCAAGGTAAACATGTACTGCACAATCGTTAGGCCAACTGTGACATATGGCAGCGAGGCGTGGGTATTGACTAAAGAAAACGAACAAGTCATTAAGATTTGGGAAAGAAAAGCTCTCCGAATGATATTTGGACCGGTATGTGAGTCAGGGCAGTGGCGACCAAGGAGGAATAGGGAGTTAATGGAACTTTTTGGTGAGCCCGATATAGTTGTATTCATCAAGACGGCAAGAATAAGATGGCTTGGCCATGTAGAGAGAATGCCGGAAAACCGCATACCAAGAAAACTAATATACGAGAATCCAGGAGGAAAGCGGTTAAGAGGAAGGCCCCGTCTGAGGAGGCTGGAAGACGCGGAGGCAGACTGGAGTTAGGAGATGGAGAGCGGAGGCGGCAGACAGAGGAAGTTCGATGAGGATTCTTTCGGAGGCCAAAGTCCTTCATGGGCTGTAGCGTCAATGGATAGATAGATATGTTTAAGACGTTTGATTATTTACTTTTGTATTCATTTTAAAAGATGTGAAGTTATTTACCTAATTAAAGCCTTTAATCCAGTAACATATATATATATATATATATATATATATATATATATATATATATATATATATATACATATATATCTATATATATATATATATATATATATATATATATATATATATATATATATATGTATATATATATATATATATATATATATATATATATATATATATATATATATATATATATATATATATATATATATATACATATATATCTATATATATATATATATATATATATATATATATATATATATATGTATATATACATATATATTTATACATATAAATATAACTGTATTGAACCTTTTTAATAATTCTAAATCGATAGTCTGACTTTACTCACTGCTCTCATATGTTTTTAAATTTTAATTGTTGTTTCATAGTCAAACAGTCATGAACCATAAATTATATTGGAAGAATATACCACAGTCGTCGTTGCTAGAGAGTTGCTCTAATGTGGTTAAGGAAAGTGAAAACCTGAATATAGGACTCTAACTAATTTTGCTTTGATAGTTTTTGAATTAACTCACTGCAAGCTCGTCTGATAGATAGGTGAAGGCATTCAGTCTTCCTCTATTGTGATTCAAAAAAGCGACTGGTGCCAAAGCGGACATGTGGATGACCTTCTCATTGTACTCCGGCCTGGTTGACATCAAGGCGAAGAACTGGGTCGTCCCCTGGGAATAGCCGATGTAGAAGAGTTTCTTGTGATTCGTCTTGTTCAAGATGAAGTCGATGATGGCCGGTAGGTCGTAATAACCCATCTCGTGGAAGCTGCAGAATAGATTAAAATTAGAATAAACAATAACGTAAAGGCTATCTACCGGCACAGTCCATGTATCTTTCTTTGGTTAAGAACTTCGTTAGTTCTTCTGTTTGTTGACTTATAATACTACATTGCAGACAGTACAACTGCCGCAACCAGTTACGACACCAAACACGCTATGGCAAGGGATACGTGGGAAGGGCGCACAAAGTCTACGATCGATTATTAGGAACTATCGTTAACCTATCGGTTGTTTTTCATGCAATCGATGGTTCAGGTTTGTACGGGTGGAGGGATGGCCGAGTGGGCAAATGCGCATTTACAAACGCTTTGCCCCTGATAACCAAACTATGATTTGGAACAGGAAGATAGCCAGTTAGAAATCCGGTGCCAGAAAACATTAATCTCACACCCTGCCTTGGCCCGGGAAACCCCGTATAGCTTAAAAGGCGAGGAACTGGAGGACAAATAAAAGTTCAGGTTTTTACATTTTTTTTTGTTGTAATTATTAGGAATTTACTAGTTGAGAAATCCTCTGATATTATGAACTCTCTGTCACAATAAATTTAATCTATCGAGAGGATCGTCATGAGCTTGAGGTGGCCCCATTGAAAGAACTCTTAAAATACCGCCAACTAAAGTGGTATGGCCATGTTGTCTGGAAGGACGACCACAGAGATCCTCTTAAAACTATGGAGTATGTCCCAGATGGTAAAAGACCTCGAGGGCGTCCAAGAAAGTAGTACCTCGATTACATCGATCGGCTTTGCAGAGTGAGAGGGAAGAATCTCCATCAAGCGAGAAACAGGGATGAATGGAGTTCCTGGCTAAAAGCTACCCTACGCTGAAAGGGGAAGCAAAAGAAGAAGATATTCCTACTTAGAATACATTTTTCATGATTTGATAAATCTATGTTCATTCAATAAATCTGAAAAATAAATGTTTTTTTGAACATGAAGGGTTTCTCCTGATTATGGAAGACAAACTATTGGTGGTAGTGGTAGTGTTAGAGAAGGGAACAATAGAGGTGAAAGGAGCTTCGAAAATTAAAGGTATCTGCGCCGGCGAGATCAAATGTATTCTCGGAAGACCTTTCAGGATCTTTCTAGACCTTGAAGCATCTTTATAAACAGTGGGACTTCTTGTTTCGGAAGGAGTCTACAATCCTTGCGTGCAGTAACTTGTGATAAGTATTACTTGAGCGCAAGTATAAAATTAGAGGACTTTAGTAATAAGCATTGTAATTTATATTTATTAGCGTGAGTAATTTAAAATTTATTTATTACTAGCTGTATATCCGGGTCTCACCCGGAGAATTTCATTTTTTAAATCTATAAACTGAGACTTTTATCGACTCAAACGGTCGACTTTGTAAAAACCAATGTAAAGCGAGATCAAAACGATGATTGCAACAATAAAGAATATACCCAGAGATCGGCTGAAGTAAGGCAATTTTAATATGGACAGGTGTTCGCACCTGGTATGAAAGAACCACTGAGCGAAATTTGGAGAATTTAGGACAAACGGTATCGATTTCTATAAAGAACAAACAGAATTTCATCTTTACATAGATTATAGCTGTACATACAGGTTTCTCACGGGGAATTTCATTTTTCTAAAGAAACGGTCGATTTCGTAAAAAAAAAAAACATTGTAAATTGAGATCATTATGATCTTTATAACAATAAACAATATCAGCAGAAGATCGGCTGAAGTTATGCAATTTTAATATGGACAGGTGTTCGCGCCTGGTATCAAAGAACCACTGAGCGAAATTTGGAGAATTTAGGACAAACGGTATGGATTTCTATAAAGAACAAATAAACAAACAAACAAACAAACAGAATTTCAACTTTATTTATATAGATTAATATAAATTTCTATTTGTTAATTTTTAATATTTTCTAGCCACTTTATGCGACAAAGGTTAATAAAGACGATGCCACAAGGGGAGTCCTAAATTTGGCCTACCCAGATATAATTAGGATAGGAATCTATAACGAGTACCTGACATCGTACAGACTCGGGACCTTCATTATTCCCTTCAAAAATCCTAGGGGTACCGCGGGACGTGAACTCACAACCTAAGTATTGTAGGTTGCTATGCTAACCACTACACCACAGGTGACCCCCAAGTGAGGATATTATAACATCTATGTCTATCGCAATTGAAATGAATACTTAACGCAGTAGTTCTCAGATATGTAACTTAGTTTTCTCTTTTTACCACAACAACCTGTTTTTATACAATAACATTTTACTCAATTTTATTTTTTCGTGGTGCCCATAAACCAGCAAACTGGAAAATTTTTTAAAAGATATATCACAATAAAAACATTTTTTAAAATTAAATACTAGGCCCAGGTTTTAAATATTAGCATCATATCGTTATCATCATGCTAAAGTAACGAGTATGCATAGGTTTTTAGTTGCCAATTCATTACTTTTGCATGGAGAGGACGATATGTTTATCAGATGTTAGTCTATGTTGTATGTAAACCTTTATATTTATTGAAGAGATATTTAACTTATAATAATAGTAAAAAAAAATGAAATGGGTACCCATTATACCACCCTTACCTACATTGGGAGATCTTTCATGTTCAAATTACCTGAAATTCCAATATTTCCATTCATCAAATGAATTGTTAGGGTCGAGCGTACAATTAGATAAATTTAGATCCATGTTATAATACTGGAATAAATATAAACTGAAGTCGGTTCATAATACAGTGTGAACTGTTTCTGATATTTTTAGTATCATTATTGTTACCTGAAATCCCAGAATTTCTTTTTATCAGTGCTATTGTTAGGATCGAGTGTAAGGTGCTTTAAACTGTAGGTGTTTCCCCTGTTGTTGGGCAACCAGACATCATATCCGTGATCCGCCAAGATGAAACCTAGAAATCATACAGAGGGGCAAGTTAACAGAGATACTCTTACAGCTACTGAACCCCCAAGTTGACTAACTCGAGTTAAGAACATACCAAGAGATTGGTCTGGCGAGGAGAGTACCCAGCATGCAGAACTGGTTAGTATTCCATGTTGGACTATAACAGGCCTTCCGATCTTCCCCTTGCTGTTCTTGCCGTAGGGAATCCTGTGCATGCTGAGGATGTACCCATCTTCTGTAACCACTTCGTATTCTTCGAACGGGTAACCCTGCCCTAACACCAGCTTGGACTGTAATAGCGACATGTTACCATATAATTTATATATTTACCATATATAACATGTCAGTATATAATTTTAATAGAAGAGAAAAGATTGACCACGGCCGGAAATCGAACCCAGGTCTTCTGTATCTTCTCTACACCACTCAGATAACCCCATGGTCAATCGTAGCCTTGTGAATCTCTTCTGTTGCGATGACGAAGTTAAGTCGGAATTTTACGATAAACTTGAGTGGGTTTTCGATAAATTACCGCGAAACTACATGAAGATAATTTTAGTAGACGCTAACGCAAAGGTGGGTAGGGAAGAAATATATTATCCAACAATTGGAAAAGAAAGTTTACACAAAATTAGTAATGATAACGGAATCCGATTGATTAACATTTCTACTTCGAAAAATTTAATAATTAAAAATACAACTTTTAAACATAAAGATATTCACAAATATACCTGGACATCACCGGATTCACAAACACGAAATCAAATCGATCATGTTTTGTTGCAGCATAGGTGGCACAATAGTGTTAATAATGTTAGGTCATGTCGAGGGGCGGAATGCAGGTCAGATCACGAACCAGTAGTCGCTAAAGTTCGGCAAAGACATCCAATAAAAAAAAGGTTAGAAACCAGATCTCGTACCGAATATTTTAATCTGGAAAAACTTAAATTCCGACGATTAGAAAACAATTTGAAATTTAATTCAAGAATAGTGCAACCCGTGTATCCCATCGAGAATCGTGGTGGGGTTTTCCAGGATATAGTAACCGCCCGGAGGTTTGGTACAAGGACGGTATGCTTTGGGAAAAGAAATATAGGTCCTCAGGGTCTGCTGACTCTGGGCTGCCATAATCCTTGGACCTAGACCAGTTTGTCACTGTCCTTGAACCCGAGAGAGTTGACGCCATCGGTAGGAAGGACACTGCCAAATTGGCCACAAGGGGATTGGTTATGGAGCTATGGGCAGTCTGCCGCTGCACCATGGTGACCATGGATTGCAGCAAAGTGGGGTTTGGGCTACACCTCCAGGCTGTCTGAGGGCAGTGTTCCCGCAAGCAACACGAATGTCGGTAAGAAGACCAGACTTTTATCCTTATATTTTTCATCATAATAATTATAATATTAGGATTTTAAATAGTTGTCCGATACTATTTATTAAAATCTTTCATTTGAATTTTTTATCGCTATCAAGATAGTATTGGCTAAACCATCTACAATTAGCGGTACGACAATACGCGGCTATTCCAAAGCAGATTTATTCTGATATAATATTTCAATGCATTATAGTTCGATTTCTTTAATATCAAAGAGAGAAGTGACTATAAACATATGGTCATAGGCATAGACTTGTCATCTTTGTTGGGAAGTGGTAAAAAAAGGAGTTTTTTTTTTTTTTTTTTGATAGGCGCATTAGGCCTAATGGTACCTTTGGCCACGTAGTCTTTGGTCTTATTACAGACATTTGTGTTGCTTGCCGGAGCACAGACAGCCTGGAGAGGTAGCCCAAACCTCACGTTGGTCCATGCCATGTACACCATGTACACCATGGTTCAGCGGCAGACTGGGCATAGCTCCACAACTAATCCCTTTGGTGCCAATTGGCAGTGTCCTTCCCACCGATGGTATCAGCTATCTAGGGTTCAAGGGCAGTGACAAACTGGTCTAGGTCCAAGGATTATGGCAGCCGAGAGTCAGCAGGCCCCGAAGACCTACATTTCTTTCCGTCCTTGCGGATACTGACATCCTAGAAAACTACACAACGATTCTTGATAAGATCCAAGGAGAAGGATTATCACTCATACGCCCGATCGGTGTGAGTCACCTCCAGTAGACTGACGGGCCTCATATATCCTGGGGTGGGGGTAGTTTTGGACTGCCTGGTTTTTTTTTTTCAATTTTCCCGATTAAATCCAATAGGTTATGGGCCCAGACAGCTTATAATTGTGCTTAGTTAAAGTAAATATAAGTTTTTTGCCCCCTCTGTTTTCTTACCGAGAGAGGGCTTTTTTTTTGTGAAATGTTATTTTTTATAGTGGGATCTACTTATTCGGCCACCGAACTCGACTGTAGTAATTAATAGTTTGTTTTTTTAATTTTAGATGTAAGACAGGGTGGAAGGTACTGACCTTAAGGTTTATTTTATTTTTTTTAAATCTTAATTATTCAATACACTACTTACCATTCTTCGCTAATTGGCTAAAGTGTATTAACTGTTTGATAGAGGCACCAGCTGGTGTATATGTCACAATATTAGGAATCAATGTCTGAAAAATTATTGTTAAGTGTTTCAATAATAATCTAGTTTAAAAAAAAATAACACGTAAATTTAAAATTCTACACATGTTATAGCATAGTAAACAAAATAACATATACATCATACCTCGTTAACATTTCTTGAGTCGAAACCACTAATGAGGAGGAGAATGTTTTTGCTAATTCCAGTCCCTAAATCTATATCGGAGCAGATCGTGTCTTGAATCCATCTTATCAATAGCGAAGGTGGTGGAACGTTGTGAAGATAAAGCCTTTTACAAAATGTCTGTAAACAAAATCCAAAATATTGATAAATGAAGCCTTTGGTGGGAGGTACGCGTTAACTCTATTTTAAAGATTAGTAGCAAAAATTATCACATAAAATTCTTACAAATTTACAAGGATAGTAGTAATTGGATTGGAAATACTGGGAGGAAATCAAACACCTGGGTACAATAATTCTCAGAAATGGTAAAGTAGAACAAGTTTGCACCTTACTGACAATAATAAGCGAATCAGGTGGCCGGATGAGAAAACACTGACATGTCAAGCATGGGCAAGGAAAGTACTCAACGCACCCCCTTCCAATTACTAGAGCTGTTTAAGAAAGGAGATCTCTGATCCAACCCTTTTTTTAATCTCCTAATAGTATTTATAGGAATATCAAGTGTAGCCATTTCCAATATCAGGCGATTGTTATGTCCATGAAAACGTTTGTGTCTCTCTGCACTGGTCAACCATTGGCTGGTGGAGGTCAATGTGTAGCGTCTGGTTAGTCACGTATCAGGGTCCGTTGGTTATGATTCGTAAAAGTTTAGATTGAAACTTCTGAATTTTATTCAAGCATACATTGAATTTTACTTTTCAGCTGTTCCGTTAACTGTGATGGGCCTGTCCATATTGGTTTAAGTAAGCATGGTATGTCTGTAATCTCTGTTTTAGTTTAGAAGTATTTGAGAAAAATGGATAAAATAGTTTCAGTATTTTTTTTTAAATGTCCTATGTTTCATTTTAACATGTGGACCCCATATCATCCTTCTGTCCAAGTTAAGACCCAGATAGTGTACTGTGTCTGTCTCCGGAATTTGGTTGTTGTTAATATAAATGGGGGGTGGGAGGGGGAGGTATTTTTTCTTAACGTGTGATGTGTTTTGATTTATTATTTCATTTTATGCGCCGACTCCGAAAAGATTGTGTTGTATTGAACATAGTATTTTTTTTATACACAATTGGTGTATATTTGTACAAATCAAAATAAAATTATTCGTCTTATTGCATTTTTTTGTTTTTTATACCATTTTCAATTTTGCTATGAATTCATAAAGATCAGAAGGTAATTATTTCATACTTTCAGTGCATTTATTTTTACTGGTTCCTAGGTTTCGAAGTCGGTTAAATTGTTTTTTTGTAAAATGTCTTTTATTACATACTTTTTAGTTGGAGAAGATAATTTGTAAAAAAACCTTATGTTAGTTTAACGAAAAATGCATTATTACGAAGGATATTATTTTTCTCGATACTACACTGGTTTAATTAAAAAATATTTCTTGGTTGAGTCACTTATGTTCGTAATTTATTTCGATGAATTTTTAACTAAACTTAATAGCGAAGTACTAAGAATAATATCCTTCTTAATAAAAAATTATTCTGAAAATAAATTGCTAAATACTGTTGCTTCAATTCTAGAAAGGTAGCCTTTATGATATGAATCATTTTTATGGCTGCCAAATTTTTGCTGAGGGGACTTTCATACAATCAGGTTGATTTCTGGGTGATATCAAGTTTTTTTTTTTTGCAGTTTTTAATGATGGATAAACATCAGCAGACTTTGAAATTTTAAGCTCTTTCTTAAATAATGTAATGTCTGTATGGACTAAGTGTCTTAGGAAAATTTTCATTAATTGGGAAATGCAATACACAATATTTATGTTAGTTATTAGAGATGACTACCTTGAATGAGAAAAACCTATAAACACAACCAAATCCATTTTCACTCTATGTTTAAATAAAATTCATTCATTTATGGAGATGGAACAAACTAATATTGAAATCATTTAAACAGTTACTTCAGAATTAGAAGAACAAACTCCAGAAGAAGCGAAAGTCGACAAGGACCAAGCGGCTGCCTTTATACTTGAAGGATTATGTTTTAACCTAAAGGAAGGAAGAATGTTATAATCTGATTTAACATCTGATTAATCTGATTCGCGAGAACTCACTAGAGCTCGCGTGGGGACCAAGTCGGTCGTGGTAGTCAAGGGAGGGGGAAGAAAGCCCCACCCACCACCACACCACCTAATAAAGAATTTTTGAATATTCACCTTTATTCTTAGTTAATTACCTAGCGAGAGGTAATTAGCTAGGAAAAAGAAACTGTAATTAGTTAATGAAAATTTAAGTGTGCGAGAGCTAACTAGAGCGCGAGGGCAACGAGTTGGCGATAGTGGTGGTCCCTGGTGGGTCGGAGAAAGACCGCCCCCCCCCTCCCTAATCAATAGTCTTACCTAATAAAGATTTTTGGACTAATTACCTATGTGAAAGGTAACTAGACACGAAAAAAAAAAAACCGTACTACTTACGGTTTGAAAATTTAAGTTCGTGAGAACTAACTAGAGCTCGCATGGACCAAGTCGGTCGTGGTAGTCAAGGGAGGGGGGCGAAAAGGTCGGTGTTCTGTATTTCTATGACATATGTTTAAGACGTTTGATTATTTACTTTTGTATTCATTTTAAAAGATGTGAAGTTATATACATAATAAGCCTTTATTCCAGTAACAGCTATATATATGTATATACATATACATAAAACTGTATTGAACCTTTTTAATAATTCTGAATCGATAGTCTGACTTTACTCAATGCTCTCATATGTTTTTAAATTTTGATTGTCGTTTCATAGTCCAAACAGTCATGAACCATATACCACAGTCGGCGTTGCTAGAGGGTTGCTCTGGTGTGGTTAAGGAAAGTGAAAACCTGAATATAGGACTCTAACTAATTTTGCTTTGATAGTTTTTGAATTAACTCACTTCAAGCTCGTCTGATAGGTAGGTGAGGGCATACAGTCTTCCTCTATTGTGATTCAAGAAAGCGACTGGTGCCAAAGCGGACATGTGGATGACCTTCTCATTGTACTCCGGCCTGGTTGACATCAAGGCGAAGAACTGGGTCGTCCCCTGGGAATAGCCGATGTAGAAGAGTTTCTTGTGATTCGTCTTGTTCAAGATGAAGTCGATGATGGCCGGTAGGTCGTAATAACCCATCTCGTGGAAGCTGCAGAATAGATTAAAATTATAATAAACAATTAAGTAAAGGCTATCTACCAGCACAGTCCATGAATCTTTCTTTGGTTAAGAACTTCGTTAGTTCTTCTGTTTGTTGACTTAAAATACTACATTGCAGACAGTACAACTGTTGCAACCAGTTACGACACCAAACACGCTATCGCAATGGATCTTTCATGTTCATATTACCTGAAATTCCAATATTTCCTTTTATCAAAAAAATTGTTAGGGTTGAGCGTAAGGTGCTTTAAACTGTAGGTGTTTCCCCTGTTGTTGGGCAACCAGACATCATATCCGTGATCCGCCAAGATGAAACCTGGAAATCATGCAGACGGACAAATTAGCAGAGATACTCTTATAGCTACTGAACCCCCAAGTTGACTAACTCGAGTTAAGAACATACCAAGAGATTGGTCCGGCGAGGAGAGTACCCAGCATGCAGAGCTGGTTAGTATTCCATGTTGGACTATGACAGGCCTTCCTATCTTCCCTTGACTGTTCTTGCCGAAGGGAATCCTGTGCAAGCTGAGGATGTACCCATCTTCTGTAACCACTTCGTATTCTTCGAACGGGTAACCCTGCCCTAACACCAGCTTGGACTGTAATAGCGACATGTTACCATATAATTTATATATTTAGCATATACAACATGTCAGTATATAATTTTAATAGAAGAGAAAAGATTGAACACAGCCGGAAATCGAACCCAGGTCATCTGTATCTCCTCTACACCACTCAGCTAACGGTGGGGTCAATCCTAGCCGTGTGTATCTTTTCTGTTTAACAATCCTAACCCCCAGGTATCTCTACGTTGCAGCGTGGTATCCGGGGCTAGACAAATGTTCAGATAGGACATACGGTCATAGCTAAACATTATTTTTGAGAATTAGATTTTCAAATTTCAAAAGAAAATTTATTATTTTTAAATATGTAATTATTATATATTTTTTAATAATTTTAATTGATTAATTAATTATACCTCGCGCGTGTCTCATTACCGCGTATGGGGAGTGTCCCACGGCGGATGTGGGGATGATCGGTGGAAATTCCTAGGAAGTTCCTCCAGGCTAAGTCCGTAGGAATCGCTGACTAACAATGAGAGCGGCCCTCCTTGCTTGCTGGAGGGTGTGACGTAGGTTTGAACGCCCTAATCACATATTTTTTAGTTCACCCAAACACCACAAACAGTCATGGATTGTCCTAAGGTAAAACGCTCATTATCCGGAGGTAAACTAGTCCCCCGTTCGGGTCTCCGGGTGGGGACTGCTTTAGGGGAATCATGGCGAAAGTTGAAATTAAGAGATTTAGTATTAGGGACATGGAACGTCAAATTTTGAATACAGCGGGTGGGTTAAAATCGGTCGCGAATGAGGTTAACACGTACGGTATAGATATCGTGGCGCTGCAAGAGGTACGCTAGCCGCGGGAGGGCTCGTTAAGAGAAGGTGTGTACTTACCTTCTCTTAACGACCCCTCCCATTTGGTACGGCTGGGGCGAAAATTATAGTTTAGGCACTGGGTTTCTGATTAGAAATAGGTTGATATCCGCTTTGAGGGACGTTCAATTTTTTGGGGATAGGAAATCGGTGGCTGTATTTCAGGGGCGGTGGTTTAAAATCGCGTTAATAAACATACATTCTCCGACCGAAGACAGCGATGACGAAGTAAGTCGGAATTTTACGATAAACTAGAGTGAGTTTTCGATAAATTACCCTGAAACTACATGAAGATAATTTTAGGAGACGCTAACGCAAAGGTGGTTAGGGGAGAAATATATTATCCGACAATCGGATCCGACATTTGGAAAAGAAAGTTTACACAAAATTAGTAATGATAACGGAATCCGACTGATTAACTTTGCTACTTCGAAAAATTTAATAATCGAAAGTACAACTTTTAAACATAAAGATATTTACAAATATACCTGGACATCACCGGATTCACAAACACGAAATCAAATCGATCATGTTTTGTTGCAGCATAGGTGGCACAATAGTGTTATTAATGTTAGGTCCTGTCGAGGGGCGGAATGCAGGTCAGATCACGAACCAGTAGTCGCCAAAGTTCGGCAAAGACTTCCAATAAAAAAAAGGTTAGAAACCTGATCTCGTACCGAATATTTTAATCTGGAAAAACTTAAATTCCGAAGATTAGAAAACAATTTGAAATTTAACTCAAGAATAGTGCAACCCGTGTATCCCATCGAGAATCGTGGTGGGGATTTCCAGGATATAGTAACCGCCCGGAGGTTTGGTACAAGGACGGTATGCTTTGGGGAAAGAAATATAGGTCCTCAGGGTCTGCTGACTCTGGGCTGCCATAATCCTTGGACCTAGACCAGTTTGTCACTGTCCTTGAACCCGAGAGAGTTGACGCCATCGGTAGGAAGGACACTGCCAAATTGGCCACAAGGGGATTGGTTATGGAGCTATGGGCAGTCTGCCGCTGCACCATGGTGACCATGGATTGCAGTAAAGTGGGGTTTGGGCTACACCTCCAGGCTGTCTGAGGGCAGTGTTCCCGCAAGCAACACGAATGTCGGTAAGAAGACCAGACTGCGCGGCCAAAGGTCTCATTAGGCCTAATGCGCCAACCGAAAAAAAAAAAAAAAAAATAGTATACTTATATACCAATATAAATTGAATTATTTAATAAAAATTGATGATGGCTTTGAATGACGGAGTGGCATAAATCAATTATAGAAAATATTTGGATATTTACCACAGAGAGGTCATCCTCAGTAGCAGCGATGTGGCAAAAGGTCAAGATAGCGGCGAGGATCAAGTAGCGCATGTTGTCTCACACTGCGCCTTGTCGGTCACAATGCTTCTTTTATACCAACGAGTGTTGTTTTTTAATCTGCGTAACTGGGATTTTTTGAATCTACGTGACTGGGTGTTTTTAATCCTAAAATTGGTGATTTCAACATAAGGGCAAACAATCCGCTTATCTTGGAACTGTTTTTTTTCTCATCTCTCACTTTAATTTAATTCAATATATCTATATAAATTTTGTATATCCAGACCATAATCTTTATCAAAGACGTCCTACAGTGTCACGAGCAGTGTTCAAAGTAAGAAAAATTAAGTTTGAAAATATTTTTTTTGAGAGCTAATATAAAATTTAGAATCTTAGAAAAGAAAGAAAATATACAAATTTCAATATAAAAACAAAAGCTCAAAGCTAAGGAGTGATCAACTGATCAACTTGAATGTTGATGAAAATACCAAGTATAAAACTGGTTCGGTTAGTATATATTTACATCGGCTATTACCATCTTATTACTTCAACATTTTAATTCCACTCTTCACCAGTTAAAGTGCAAGTCTTAAGTGAATTTTTCATTGACTAATCTTGATGAAAAGTGCAAAAATGGGTAAGATCTATTGTTTAATATTATATAAGAAATTTTCATCATTTTTTTAAATTTGGAAATGATTTTTAAAAAAAATTCTTAAAATAAGGGGTTTTCTATACTTTAACCATAAATAGTACATTTTTTTTTATTTATTTTGATATCTAGTTTATCTGCTTCTTACGGTGATATTATGTTTTAGATTTCAAAACCAATTCATAACTGTACGAAATACCAAGCACCAGAAACGATGGTGTTTATTTGATAGACTAGTGCACGAAAATAATTCATCTGATTGTTCAGATGAAGTTAAGAAGAATATAAGACAATTCGTACTGTTAGTGATTAGATATAGACAAAATTAGTGATCATTATTCTAGTCGACCACTACCGTACCGTTCCGTCTGATTGATGCAAATACCAAAGTTTTGATAGGAAATAAAACTCCGTCTTTCACGTTATTTTTTCGGCTACTAGGTATATGTTATTTTCGCAAAGGAGTTGTCATTAATAATTGAGTCTCAGCACGACAGTATGGACTAAGCAATTGCGAATCTGATCCCAAGTGTAGTGCGAGTCAACCATGCTACTTGGGGAATAGCACACCAAATGATTTTCACAATGATCGATGGTAGTGTGTATAACATTTCAAGTAACACGGATCATACAAAAATGCTACAATTGCGATACAACTCCTAAGCTCTCGAAAAAAGAGTTTGTATATGGTTTGCCACCTAAAACCCGATCAATAAAAATATTTATGTATATTAATACATACTTAATGTTAAGAGAAAATGATGAAAGGAATAATATGTTTTGTTTATTCACAACATTACTTACTAATAGACATTCACTAGATTACATTGTTGTAGATGTTGTTTGAGAAGTATTGAAGTACTTTCATTTCCAGATAGAAAAGTTTTTTTTTCTTACTGGAATTATAGGTACATTGTTATAAGAAATGTAACACTGTTTATTTTCAGAAAGAAAAAAAAATCATATAGGAATGTTATTAAAATTCTATTTTATGTACTTTTGTATTCTATTTTGTTAATAATTTTATCCTTTTTAATTTTGTATCTATGAGAACAATTATACCTAATACTTTTTTGTAAATAAATTATTCAAAATGTTTTGTTTTTTCTGACATTTCAATTTTTTGATGGGTTTATGAAAATTAAATATTTTTTATTAGACAATTTTTCTTTATTATTAATTTATATATCGATATGAAATGAATATCCGAACCAAAGTTTTTACTTGTTTGAACCACTAAATATGTATATAATGATGATGCTATTATATAGATAGTAATGAATACCTAGGTACATTTAATTTTGTATGAAAAACATTTGAAATTGCATTCATTGGATATCTTATTATTATGGTTTGCTTTTATATTGAAATTGATAAACAAGTTTTTAGGAAGAGACTATTTAATTATAGATATAGAATGCAAGGCCTCAAAGTCTCGTATTATTTCAATAATGCACTTAATCATGCAGATTACATGCCAAATTTTCGCCTATTCAGGCATCTTCAGGGCTACTACAGTTTCGCAAGAAAGCTAGAAACAGACTGAAAAGATCTGTCTGTGAGACCTTTCAGTCTGTTTCTAGCTTGCTTGCGAAACTGTAGTAGCCCTGAAGATGCCTGAATAGGCGAAAATTTGGCATGTAATCTGCATGATTAAGTGCATTATTGAAATAATACGAGACTTTGAGGCCTTGCATTCTATATCTTTGAAATTGATAATTATTTGATGAAATATAATATAATTTCAATGCCCTCTCGATCTGCTTGTCATAATTGATAACATAACCTGACACACTTCCAAATTAGCTCCAAAGCAGAAGCAGGCATGGCATATTTGAGCTCCATCCTGTGGTAAACTTCTTAAGTTGTCGAGCTGGACCCCAGTAGTCCCCAATGTATTGTGGAGACCCTAAAATTGATATAAGACAGATCCACATCCCAAACCATGTGTTCCAACCGTAGGCGGATTCGACCAGCTGCAAAGTAGGGGGGCTGCATACCATGCTTGGGGAATTTCCAAAAGCTCATTTACCTTTATACTTCTTTCCCTTAACTGACATGCTCCTTGTTCTGCATATTATTTTTCTTTTATAATCCTTCCTCACATTTGGTTATTAGGATTAGTTAAATTATGTCTTTTTTTAAAAGCATTTATTGATATCTACAACCCTATAACATACCTAATACATCTAGTAAATGTGATTAGGTATAAAGATTTAAATAAATAGTTATTTACATTACTAGTACAGAAAGTGACTTTTTACATTACGAGGTCGGGTTTGATGTCCGGGGCGCAGCCGAGCTCGGTAATTAGACCGAGTACTGTAGGGACACATTCTGTACAGCTGTCAAATTATTTTATATTATACTGAAAAATAAAATAAAATCCCTGACAGAATCAACGCAGAGCAAAAACTACTAATGATAGAAACTTGAAGTTCGGAATTTAGATTTTAAACGCGATGTAGGTAACCACTAAGAAAGGAATTTCAAAAATGTAACCCCTAAGGGGCTTAAATGGCGAAATTGTCGTTTAACTCTAACGAAAATCTATTGTTGAGATATTAAACCATATGTTTTTTTTATTTGAATATCGATTAAACGTTACAATATTATTAAAATAGACATTCACATAAAATATGGCTACTGATTATTTAAAAATTAGTGGTAATCAAATTATGCACTCTGTGATTCCCATGATTGGGGATGGTGCGTGTTTATTTCGATCTCTTCTCCATATATTTAAGAGGCTTTGTCCTGACTGATAGAATCAATGCAGAGCAAAAACTACTAATGATAGAAACTTTAAGTTCGGAATTTAGATTTTAGGTAACCGCTAAGAAAGGAATTTTCTTACAGCTGGGGTATTGTTTCTTTACCTTTTTGAAGTATATCGCAATGATGAGCTTTATGCGGTATTTGGCAATAATTGTAATCCCACGAAAAGACTACGTTTTACTGGTACGCTATGTAATGGCCATTTTGACGTGTGTGAAGCTCTACTACCGCAACTTTCAGAGGAGAAGAAGCAAGTTAAAAGGCGACGTGTCAGGAACAGCAATACAACACGGAATGACCAATTAAAATCAGCTAAAAAAAGTTCGGAATTTAGATTTTAAACGCGATGTAGGTAACCACTAAGAAAGGAATTTAAAAAATGTGACCCCTAAGGGGTTTAAATGGCGAAATTGTCGTTTAACTCTAATGGACACCTATTTTTGCACTTCGAGAAAAAATATCTAATTTGGACTCATTTTAAAGATCTTGATACGACGAGTTTAACTCGAAAGCTCTTACAGAGCGTCGAAAACCATGTTTTAAAGCCGAAAAATGAAGCTTTAATGAGGAGTAAGCAATTTTTTGTTTCGACTGTTAGTGAACTCTCCATTGCGCGCCTCCCTCTCTTCTACCGAGACGGCAGCTTTCCCCTCCCGGAAGCTCCGATTCTACTAAATCTCCTTAACATCAGTTAACATATTATATTAAATCAATACCAAGAATGATCACAGAAGTGAATTTAAAGGCTCGCGTGCGAAGCCGCGATGGGGAATGCTAGTATAATATAAGAATTTTATTTTAAGTGTAAGGTTAACAAATAATGAATGAAATTCATATGGTAGGATGTATTGATTTCTCGTAAAAAATCTTTATATTTATTTTTATATTAAATGTAAAATTTGTATTATTACTAATATTGAATCCTTCAGGTGATAATTGAATGTCACGTTAGGAGTTAGTATACTTTTTTTATTATTCATATTATATAATGGATCGTCTCGTAATAGATCATCAACTTTCTTTATTCCTCTAGTTTATTATATGCACATTCGTATCTGTGTCGTGTTTTTGAAGGAAGCTCTTCGGCGGCTTCATTGATCAATTATTGTTCTGGGAATATTCACAGCACTAACTTCAGACATATTTAAATTAAAGTGATAAAAAGGTTAATAAGCTTTTTAAGAGTTTTATTAACATGTGTTTTCTTTATTGTACTAGTACAGTATGTGAAAGTGTGATGGATCATGTTATGTAAATAACATATGATAATTATTCAACAATTATCATAATATTGTTTGTAAAAATACTAATTCAATTTTTGTCAAATAAAGCCTTTCTATACAAGGTATATTTTCCATAACAATTTATTTGACAAAAATTAACCGTCCTGCGTTCATCAGTTAATTTAGGATGGAAAAATTCTTTAGGCCAGAACGTCTCTCACTAGACCCAAATGAGCCTCAGGCAACACGTCAATGGGTGCATTGGAAGACTACATTTGAAAACTTCACGGAAGAAATTGACGCCACAGACGAAGATAAGTTAAAACTTATTGCTAATTTTGTATCTTATAAAATTTATGAAATAATCGTGGATTGCTCTACGTATCAAGATGCTATTAACACTCTTGAAAATTATTACAAAAAAACAACCAATGAAATTTACGCTCGACATCAATTGGCTTCAAGGAAACAAGAATCCGGAGAGAGTGTTGATCAGTATCTGCGTAGGCTTAAAGAACTCAGCAAGGAGTGCAGTTTTAAAGCTGTAACAGCTGAACGGAATAGAGACGATTACATAAGAGACTCGTTTATTCGGGGTCTTCTTTCTCCCAAGATTAGACAACGTCTATTAGAAAATTTATCCTTAACGTTAAACGAAGCCTATAACCAGGCGTCAACTCTGGAAGCAGCTGAAAACCAGGCGAACTCGTATATGACTTCGTACAACTCACTAAATTCCCTTTCTAATCAAACTCATTTAATAACCAATGATAGAGTATCTTCACCTGGTTACATCCGAGAGGAGATTTTTCAAAATAACCCTGAATCTCAATTAGCTTCACTCAAAAGCTCGCTTGACAAATGTGGATTCTGTGGGTATTCACCTAAACACCCTCGCAACAAATGTGCTGCACGTGAAGCTGTTTGTAACAAATGTGGGAAAAAAGGGCATTTTTTTAAGATGTGCAGATCAATCAGAAATCCTAACCGGAAGAGTTCGAACTCCGTATCAACTGCTGCTTCATTATTAGCCGCCTCTCCCAAATGCTTATCCAAAGCTACCGTCCAAATTTCAATCAATGGTGTAACTGCAGACGCACTACTCGATACAGGTAGCTCTGATAGTTTTATATCTCACAAGACAGTTCAAGCAAACAATATTCACTGCTTTCCTACACGAAGTCAAATAGTATTGGCATCTACTGACCACGTATCTTCTACGATAGGACACTGTTACGTCAACTTAAATTTAGAAGGACATGACTATCCAAACGTAAAATTACTTATACTACCAGAATTGTGTGCTGATGTAGTTATTGGCCACGACATAATGAATCAGCATGACCGAGTGGAACTGAATTTTGGGGGGAAAAGACCTCCCCTTAGTGTATGCAGTCTCCTAAGCGCGAAAGTAACCCCTCCTTCACTTTTTAATAATTTGCACCCCAATTGTAAACCCATAGCTGTTAGATCTCGTCGCTACTCCTCTCAAGATACAATGTATATCAAAGAAGAAGTGTCAAGGCTACTCTCCGAAGGAATTATCGAGCCGAGTAATTCACCGTGGAGGGCACAAGTTGTTGTAGTAAATAAAGAAGGAAAGAGAAGGTTAGTCATAGATTATTCTCAAACCATAAATAAATATACATTTCTTGATGCCTATCCGTTACCAAATATTGAAACTTTTGTCGCTAAATTAGCTCAATACAAAATATTTAGTGCAATAGATCTAAAAAGTGCTTATCACCAGGTACCAATAAGCCAACAGGATAAACCGTTCACAGCGTTCGAAGCAAATGGTAGGCTCTATCAATTCACGCGTATACCTTTCGGTGTAACTAATGGTGTCGCCTGCTTCCAAAGAACCATCGATCAAATAATTGAAACTGAAAACCTAAAGGATACCTTCGCATATCTCGATGATGTAACAGTATGCGGGAAAAATAAAGAAGAACGTGATCGAAATCTTAATCGATTTTTGGAGGTTACAAAAAAATATAACCTCACTCTGAATAAACACAAGAGTAAATTCTCACTTCAGAAAATACCAGTCCTTGGGTACGTCGTAGAAAATATGTCCTTGCGCCCAGATCCTGAACGTTTAAGAACACTTTTGGATTTTCCGGTCCCCGCAGACACACCTAGCCTGAAACGTGCTCTTGGGATGTTTTCCTACTATGCTAAATGGATACCAAATTTTTCAGAGAAAGTTAAATCACTGATTAATACCACTAAGTTCCCAATGAGCCCTCAAGCTCTCAATGATTTTAACACCATTAAGAAGGAAATCGCCAATTCCAGTATTTTTGCCGTGGACGAAGATCTACCATTTACTGTCGAAACGGACGCCTCAGAACAAGATATAGCTGCGACGCTTTCTCAATCAGGAAGACCAGTTGCTTTTTTCTCAAAAACTCTAAATAGGACTGAACGGAATTTCCCCCCTATTGAGAAGGAAGCTTATGCTATTATAGAAGCTCTACAAAAGTGGAGACATTTCCTTATCGGTCGTCATTTTAAACTCATTACGGATCAAAGATCAGTATCTTACATATTTAATCAAAACCACAATGGGAAAATCAAAAATAATAAAATGCTGAGATGGAGGTTGGAGCTTGCACCATATTCCTATGACATCGTTTATCGACCAGGTCGTGAAAACGTTGCAGCAGATGCATTTTCAAGAATCTCTTGTTCACTGTCGATGAAGGATGTCGAGAAACTTCACCAACTACATTGCGAAATTGGACACCCGGGTATAATCAGAATGTTTCATCTAGTAAAATGCAAGAACCTACCATATTCACTGGAGGATGTAAAGAGAACAATAGCCTCATGTTCGGTTTGCGCCGAGATCAAACCTCGTTTCTATCAGAAACCACCGTCTAATCTGATCCGTGCTATGGCACCGTTCGAAAGACTAAACATCGATTTTAAAGGACCAATTCCGTCTATTACAAGGAATAAATACATATTGACAGTCATTGATGAATATTCAAGATTCCCTTTTGCGGTACCATGCCCGGACATGTCAGCTGCTACTGTGATAAGAAGTCTTACCCTTATATTCTCAATTTTTGGCATGCCAGCATTCATACACTCGGACCAAGGAACGAGCTTCATGTCAGCTGAACTACAACACTATTTAGTTTCTCAAGGGATCGCTACAAGTCGCTCATCACCGTATAACCCACGAGGCAATTCCCAGGTGGAAAGGTACAACGGTATTATATGGAAAACAATATCTCTTATTTTGAAATCTAAAAATCTTAAAACAGAACAATGGGAAAGCGTAATACCAGAAGCTCTCCATTCAATCCGTTCCCTTTTATGTACTTCTACAAACGTGACACCGCATAAAAGGATGTTTAAACATCCTAGGCGGTCTTTCTATGGAATTTCGAAACCAGGTTGGCTTATGAACCCGGGCCCTGTTTATGTTAGAAAACAAAATAGGGTTAGCAAATATGAGCCATTGGTGGAAGAGGCTCATTTAATTGAAGCGAACCCTGATTATGCCAGAATCGTCTACCCAGATGGCAAAGAAGCTCTAGTATCTACCCGCCATATCGCAGCTCCTCCTGAATCTGTTCTGAAACAACATACTGAAACGATGAAGGAGAGCGTTGACCAATTGAATTCGAGAGCGCTAGATGAACAGGTTAATGTAATCAGAGAGTCTGAGAGAGAAAAAAAAGTAAAATCAAAGAACACTCCAGTCCATGAACCGGCTACTGATTCAGAAGTTGTTCAAGAACTTGAACTAGAGAGTGAACAGAAACCCGAACCAACTAACGCCCCAGCAACAAGAGGATCACCAACTAGTCCTACTCCCAGGCGATCATATAGAAACAGAAAAATTCCTGCTTATCTTTCGGACTATGTACTAAAATAAAAGATGGGGTGAATGTTATGTAAATAACATATGATAATTATTCAACAATTATCATAATATTGTTTGTAAAAATACTAATTCAATTTTTGTCAAATAAAGCCTTTCTATACAAGGTATATTTTCCATAACAGATCACTTTCTAGGCTAGTTAACAGTCTAGAAAGAAATACTTTGTTAAGCAGTATAATGTAAAAAAAAAAATACATTAATAAACTTGTGAAGAAACTATCCATCGGTAGCTCTCTAATAATAATTCTAAATTAGATTAGAAGATAGGCCATCTTCTTTTCAGACGACTAGGTGGGTTCTCAGGAATTGAGGAGGAAGCTTGGATTGAAGTTTGGGATGAGAAGGGTTGGTATTGTGAAAGGATTGGTATCAGGACTTGGCCAAATCGGGAATATATGGGACATCAATGTCTTTATGGATAATTTTGTTAGTTACAAAATAAGGAGCATTAAGGATTTTGACGAGAGGAGTTTGATGGAGCCACCAACTTCGATTCCATAAGTCCAAATTGGTCTTATTGTTGTCGTATAAACGCGTCTTTTGTTGATCGTTTGTCCAGTAAGTGTTGTAGTAAGCGGTAACGTCGAGCAGTTTCCTGTCGTTTCAATCTTGTATGAATATTCCAAGTTAAACGTTTGTGCAGCTGGAGTCCTAAGTAGCGAATCTGTTCAACAGGGGAAGGTAGTAGAGTATTTTTAAAGGATGCAATAGGACGGCTGGTCTTAGGTTTACAAGGAAGAGTAAAGGTTATTTGATGGTATTTGGTGGGATAGATTTTGATTCTCCATTTTTGGACACCATTCTTCAAGGCTTGTGATGTGGGCTTGCAGAATTTGGGAAGCAGTTAAGGGATAATTATTAAACCTTTAACAGCTAAGCACTCGGAAGGAGAGTTGCACTGAGAAGCTAAGTACACGGTGGGCCAGACCCCCCTACCGTGCACCCCCCCCCCACATCCCTATAAATTGCAAATCGTTGTGTTCCTTGTGATAAAAGATTAAGAAAAAGCCAATGTTCCCAGAAAAAAAAGTGGCCGCACTAATCCAAAATGGCGTTCAAACATGGCGGAATGACGAATTTGATTTTAGTTGGTTTTTTTATTACTGACATTCACCATTATGCCTAATTTCGCTGTAATTGGCCTTTTATTAAAGCTGGGTAGTTCTAGATTCAGAATAAATAAACAAACGTTCTAAAATAATTAGTCTTGATAACATAAAATACCTTTAAAGTCAATTTTTTCAAGTCACTCGCGTAAAAGTTAAAATTCCAAGTTAATTTGTGATTAAACAGCCATCGTTAACGAAAAACGCCCTGAAATAAAACATCTAGAACAATTATTCTTCTTTAAAAATCAGTGGTCATATTTCAAAAAATATCAACTAGTTTTATAGAAAACGGACCTTAGCGGCGAAAAGGCGCCAATGACTCGGGCGCATCCAGTCCTCTGCCACATCGTTCAGTTCTCATATACGATATTATTACAGCGGGTTTAGGATATTATTTTGAATGTATAATCGAGCCTATGTAACTGCAAGTTTTTAATTGACAGAAATAATAAATATAATCTTTTTTTTTTTTTTTTTTTTTTTTTAAATCATATATAAATCTGATTAATGAAGGATATAAATTGATAAATAATAATGAATTAGTCTCAGATTGCACATTATCTAAACCTCACCTATGTTGACATAAACTGGTTACCTTGAAATGAAATAATAATGTTCTCATAGTAATTAGTAGTTGGGTTACAGACACTGGCATCTGTTCATTCGTGAAATTTGAAATAAATGCATTTTTGCATTATAATTAGAGATTTAAAAACAATCAAAATAAAAAAGATAAATAAAAAGTTCTGTTTGTCCGATGATATGTAGAAATTATTCATAATACAATTTAAGAAGTATATACCTAACACAATTTAATAGCTCACAACTATTAATGAATTAACAGTTACACGATGTGTGTGTGTATATATATATATATATATATATATATATATATATATATATATATGATGAATTTAAAATTAAACCACTACTGGAGAGGAAAACCTATTAAAACATGTAAGTATTCATGCATCTAATGGTCTATAATCCACGAAGTTGTGGCCTTTTTCGGTTTCTTGCATATAACACACATCAAAAAGTTTACTTCCTATTTTTTTCGAAAAAAAAAGGGTATTCTAATACAAATAAAATGAAATATTTGAAGTTGAAATCGGATTATTTATTTAGCCAAATTCGAACATCAAAGATCGGTAATTTTTACCATTTTGGGGGAAAATCATGTTCCAACGCCTATAACACGACAGCATGTACTCTAAAAGAAAAATGTTAGAGATAAAAGTTTTAGGACAATTAATTAAGCATAAAACTAGCCCATTTATTTTTAAATTAATTAATTACTAATTAGAGATACAAATGAAAACGTGAAAGTATTCATAGCGCTTAATTCCTTCTTTTTGTGAAGCCTAGGGGGATATGATAAAATACTCACAAAACTAACTATTTAGGTGAGATTATTTTATGCTTAATTTAATGTTCTAAAACTTTTATCTGTAACATTTTTCATTTAGAGTACATATTATCGAGTTATAGGCGTTGGAACATGAGTTTCTACCAAAATGGTAAAAATTACCGATCTTTCATGTTCGAATTTGGCTAAATAACTAATCCGATTTCCACTTCAAATATTTCATTTTATTTGTATTAGTATACCCTTTTTTCTAATAGAAGAGAAAGTAAACTTTTTGATGTGTAGTTGTATGAAGGAAAGAAGATGTAGTTAAAAGATTGAAGTAAGCGTTACGAATACTTTCACGTTTTCATTTGTATCTCTACTTAGCAATTAATTAATTTAAACATAAATGGGCTAGTTTTATGCTTAATTAATTGTCCTAAAACTTTTATCTCTAACATTTTTCATTTAGAGTACATGCTGTCGTGTTATAGGCGTTGGAACATGATTTTCCACCAAAATGGTAAAAATTACCGATCTTTGATGTTCGAATTTGGCTAAATAAATAATCCGATTTCAACTTCAAATATTTCATTTTATTTGTATTAGAATACCCTTTTTTTTTCGAAAAAAATAGGAAGTAAACTTTTTGATGTGTGTTATATGCAAGAAACCGAAAAAGGCCACAACTTCGTGGATTATAGACCATTAGATGCATGAATACTTACATGTTTTAATAGGTTTTCCTCTCCAGTAGTGGTTTAATTTTAAATTCATCATATATATATATATATATATATATATATATATATATACACACACACATCGTGTAACTGTTAATTCATTAATAGTTGTGAGCTATTAAATTGTGTTAGGTATATACTTCTTAAATTGTATTATGAATAATTTCTACATATCATCGGACAAACAGAACTTTTTATTTATCTTTTTTATTTTGATTGTTTTTAAATCTCTAATTATAATGCAAAAATGCATTTATTTCAAATTTCACGAATGAACAGATGCCAGTGTCTGTAACCCAACTACTAATTACTATGAGAACATTATTATTTCATTTCAAGGTAACCAGTTTATGTCAACATAGGTGAGGTTTAGATAATGTGCAATCTGAGACTAATTCATTATTATTTATCAATTTATATCCTTCATTAATCAGATTTATATATGATTTAAAAAAAAAAAAAAAAAAAAAAAAAAAGATTATATTTATTATTTCTGTCAATTAAAAACTTGCAGTTACATAGGCTCGATTATACATTCAAAATAATATCCTAAGCCCGCTGTAATAATATCGTATATGAGAACTGAACGATGTGGCAGAGGACTGGATGCGCCCGAGTCATTGGCGCCTTTTCGCCGCTAAGGTCCGTTTTCTATAAAACTAGTTGATATTTTTTGAAATATGACCACTGATTTTTAAAGAAGAATAATTGTTCTAGATGTTTTATTTCAGGGCGTTTTTCGTTAACGATGGCCGTTTAATCACAAATTAACTTGGAATTTTAACTTTTACGCGAGTGACTTGAAAAAATTGACTTTAAAGGCATTTTATGTTGTCAAGACTAATTATTTTAGAACGTTTGTTTATTTATTCTGAATCTAGAACTACCCAGCTTTAATAAAAGACCAGTTACAGCGAAATTAGGCATAATGGTGAATGTCAGTAATAAAAAACTAACTAAAATCAAATTCGTCATTCCGCCATGTTTGAACGCCATTTTGGATTAGTGCGGCCACTTTTTTTTCTGGGAACATTGGCTTTTTCTTAGTCTTTTATCACAAGGAACACAACGATATGCAATTTATAGGGATGTGGGGGGGGGGTGCACGGTAGGGGGGTCTGGCCCACGTACTAAAGCGGGTCTGTCGGCTTTTACACTCCCCAAGCTAAGGCCTGCAGGCCACTCTCCGCCGCTGACTGCCTAACTCACACATTTTTTACATAATGTAATCTATTTTAACTAACAATAATCAAATTTAATAAAATTTATTTAACTTATAATTTATGAGGTAAATTACATAAAATTTCAGAATATTGAGGCGCCAAAAGTCCCTGCACACATCATTTTTCTTCAACTTGAAGCTTAGTTATTGATCCCAAATCAACTTTAATAGGTAGTCGTTCCTACCTTATTTCTTATCACCTCTCATAATCTATTTTGGCATGGTGTGAACTAGTTTTTTGTAGTTTCTGGAGTAATTTTACCCCACGATTCCTGTAGTACACTTTTTAAGTGGTCTTTGTTCTTTATTTTAATTTTTACTTTCTGACGGCCTAGTTGATCCTACAGATGTTGTATTGGGAAATTGGGGAGGTGTTTTAAGTTGCTATGGAGCATTGTAGAGCAACTATTCTTGAGCTTTCCGCATTGTCGTTATCTTGTTGAAAAATGAATTTTTCCTGGCGATAAAACTTCATTGAACTTTCCGGTAAATTACTCCTCAAAATATTTATATAAACGTGTTGGTCCATTATTCCGTCGATAAATTTAAAATTACCAACTCCAGCAGCAAACAGACACCCTCAAACCAAAACACTCCCGCCACCATGATTCACGGTACCAACTATGTTTTTTGCCAGGGGCTCTTTGTTAGGTTTTCTCAAAACTTTCCCCCTTCCATCTGATCCATGAATGTTAAATTTACTCTCGTCAATAAATAAAACACGTTGCCAGAACCATAAGGGCTTGTTTACATGTTCTTTTGCGAACTGCAGTTTCAATATCCGGTTCGTTTACTAATGAATGGCTTACACCTAGGCCTACGCACATTATAGCTACCTTTCTTTAGGGTTCTTCTAATAGTTTGTGCAGATACCCCAATTTTGTAATTTTCTTACACCATACCTGCTAAATTTAGAGCACTTGTGTGGGGTTCTTCGGCCAAAGTCCTTATGATAGCTCTCTTGTGGTGAGCTTGGAGTACCGGGGGCGGCCTGAGCGGTATCTTCTTTCCATTGTACCCAGTTCTTCATACCGTTTTAGGACATACCTTACCGTATTATAGCTCCTGTTGACGATTTGTCCTATTTACCTGTATGAGTCGTATGAGTTTCCTCAAATTTACAATTTGGTCGGGAATCGGTATTGGAACCTCCATTTTTTATCACACTCTTAACTGTTTGGGCCCAAATAAACACTGGCAAGTTAGGATTAGCCGGAGGATGAATGGGGTAATGTGCAAACTGTATACATATCAGTATCTTGGCTAATTCCACTGCGTGCACATCCATATTATGACATTTTATGTAACTTTCCTCATAAATTATAAGTTAAATAAATTATATTAAATGTAATTGTTGCTCAATAAAATAGATTAAATTATGTAAAAAATATGTGAGTTTCGTTGCCCATATCTGGCTCATAAGGTATCTTTAGGTAAAATAAAAAAAAAAGCTTGAGGGTGTGCAGAGACTTTTGTTAGTAAGTGTATGTCCTATTTACAATGTAAGTATAATTTGGGATATTGGGTGGAATATAGGTTGGGATATCAGCTGTACAAACTGTGTAGAGGATAGGACCGAAGATACTACCTTGAGAAACCTGACTTTCAGAAGAGGGAAGAGTAAGCGTCATTGAGCTTTACTTTTAATTATCTGCATGCTAGGTAAGAACGGACAATGAGGAAATATTAGGACAATTAGGGTAGGAATCTAAGGAGTTTTTACAGCAATCCCGGGTATAGAACTGGATCAGCCTGTTATACATCGAGAAAGACCCCGTGCAGTACATTCCACGCTCCAATGAAGGCGAGACAACGTCCACCACACGATGACATTAAATTATGTTTTTAAATAACAAAGTCACACAAAGAGGTGCTGCAGCCCTGTTAGATCCGCCCATACTTTCGATACGGTTCAACAGTTTATTACTCGTATTTCGGGAAAATATGAATAAAAACAACAAATACTCTTATATCGACGTAGTAGCTACCGAACGGTTTACAAACTTGCTGTAGAGGTGCTCTTGAAATACCTTTTAACAAAAGCGATATCAATAATTATAGCGCTACTAGTTGGCTCTTCAATGTTAGATAAGATTTTCCTAATTAAATACAATTACTATTATATAACATGAGACGTTTCGCACGATAATTTTATCGCTTTCTTCATTCTGTTCATTCTCAAATCTTAATGAAATATGAATTATCGGGAATTCCACCCACAAAAAAACCAAACTAAAAAAAAAAAAAACCGAACTATTGATGGGATAAGAAATTAAAAGTGAAGAACTCATAAAATTTTTAGAGCTTATAAGTTATTATTTTATTTATAATTTGGAAGGCAACCACCAGTCGGCCCCGCTTTTGAACAGATTTAGACCAAGCGCTATAGCTATATTTGATTTAAAAACCTAGCCAAAATTCAGAAAATACTAAGTTCGGATAAATCTGATCTTGGTTTTACCACCTGTCTCACGCAAAAATATTTCCGATTTTTCGATACTGGGCGGTTTTAGGGTCTGGCCGCACCGGATCCACGGTTAATAGAGATACGGTCGAAGCATTCTATTTAGAGTGGGGGTGGTTTCAAGTCCGTGACGTCATTGCAGACCTCTACTACCGAAGCCATACTTTCATCGGTTGCAAAATATATTGTCTCTTGACTACTAAGTTGTTATGTTTCATTAAGAATAAACAAATAACAGCTTTTTGGAATACAGTCTGTTAATTTATTGTTCTAAGTGAAGAAGTTAAGACTAACATGTTTTACAGGTCTACTGTGACGTCACAGGTCAAAGCTTGGTTTTGATTGTTTAGCTCTGTTATGCTTCGACCGTATATCTATTAACCGTGCACCGGATCCGCACCGCAGCACTAATATAGGTTATGTTCAGAATATTTTTAATTTAACTTACATATTACCGTTAGTTATGCCTATAGGTCAGGCCACACATGTCAGAAACAGGCCACTTTAAGCATAACTGAAGGTAATATGTAAGTTAAATTAAAAATATTCTGATCATAACCTATATTAGTGCTGCGGTGCGGATCCGGTGCGGACATGTGTGGCCAGACCCTAAATCAAGGTTATTCCTCAAATATAAAAAAATCTGGTGCGTGCTCGCAACACACAACTTTCACTTACCAACTTACTTAGATTAGAAATTAATGCGTTTCGTTAATTGCCACTTCTCAAATGAACAGAATGGCTTTAATTATGAACAATGGTCTGTCATTCAAGGCGTACTCCGCATGCGTGGGCTCAACGTGTTTTATGAGTTGACTGGATATTTTTCTTTTTTTTTCCTCTATATGTTTTATTTATTTTTATCATATCTCATATTTAGCCATTTCTTATTTTTAGGCGTAACGAGTGACAGTTAATTTCTCCATGTAAACAAAAACAAAGGTACTTTATAATAAACAAACAAAAAAGGCCCCCCCCCAAAAAAAAATCCCCCCTCAGAACATTTTAATAATGATAAAGCTTACCTGATATTAAAGAAAACCTAATTTTCATTAAACATGACGAATTTGATAAAAATCATTAAAGCAGTTTTTGAGATAATCGAAAAAAAGGTAAAAACTGGTAAAAAAGTTATGAAATAAAGTGCCCCCTCCGACTGATAAATTTTGATGAAATGTTGGCTATCACATCTTTGGCATATACATACATCAAATACCCAGTTTGATCAGAATCGTTAAAGCCGTTTTTGAGTAAATAAAAAAAAAAACACGTGAAAATGGTACAAAATTTATTAAGTAAAGTCCCCCCTCCGTTTGATCAATTTTAACAAAATGTTGGCTATCACATCTTTGGCATATATATACATCAAATAACCAGTTTGATCAAAATCATTAAAGCCGTTTTTGAGTAAATAAAAAAAACACGTGAAAATTATACAAAATTTATTAAGTAAAGTACCCCGTCCAGTTAATCAATTTTGATGAAATTTTCACAGTCATATCTCGGGCATATAAATAGATCAAATATTCAGTTTAATCAAAATCGTTAGAGCCGTTTTTGAGAAAATCGAAAATAACGTAAAAAGATATTAAATAAAGTACCCCCTCCCTTTGAGCAATTTTGATGAAATTTTTGCTGTCACATCGCGGGCATATACCTACTCTAAATACCCAATTTCAGGTTCCCACGGTTTATAGTTTTTGAGCTAGTCTGTTCACACACACACACACACACACACACACACACACACACACACACACACACACACACACACACACACACACACACACACACACACACACACACAGAAACACACACACACACACACACAGACCATTTCGCGGGACTTGGTTATTTCGACTCAGGGGGTCCCAAAACGTGTATTTCCGTTGAAAACCGGAAGTCGAAATTTTTCACGATCGCAATACTTCCACTTACTATATATTTCATATATAGGTAAGTGAAAGTAAAAATTGTTAATAGTACACCCACCAAGATGATCTCATAAATATATATTTTCGGTACAATTACATGGAGCCTTGCGCGTCCAGCGCCATATTCATCCTTTCATTCTCCTTAACACGTTAGGTGCGGCGGCGTATTATAGGTGTATCCTGAATTGAACGGTATCGGTCCCCAGGGTCCGACTGCTGGGATGAGCAACAGACGATATCGGGCGTCGAGGTCCGATGGGAATTCTTTGACGAAAGCGTTATCTTTTGATTAAAAAGGAATTAAATGAGCGTCTCAAGGGCATTATCTCTTGGGAAGGATTGGGCGCTGGACGCCGAAAGCTCCATGGAATTGTACCAAAAATATAAATTTATGAGATGGTCTTGGTGGGTGTACTATTAACAATATTTTTAACGATCTACATACTATTTAGATATAAAATAATTTTCTCTTTATTCTTTTTTGCTAATTTTTGGGAAAAATTAGATTGGATATTAAAAAAAAAACCTGTTTTTATTTTCTAAATAATTATGGTGCGGTGCGCGCATCACACAACCTTTTCTTACTAATCTACTTAAAGCATAAATCAACAGGTTTTGATAAATATGTAAACGGTAATCGGCAACTTCACAGAAAATAGCTGTTTCCACTTTTGGTTGTTATTCTCCATAAGTTAAAGAGTATTATAATTATTGAAAAACTTGAAAGGCCTCAATACTTGTCGATTTATCATTAGGGACTTAATAGAATCCTGATTTCATAAATAGTCGAGTTTTTTTTATTTTTTACTTCTTTCTTTGTTTTTACTACGAGTTGCTTGTTATAATATATCGTCAAGATGAATCAGCATTGACGGCTCGTTGTAAATTAAAACTAAATTTTCCAATTTTTGTGTCGTGTGCCTTTCTGGAAACCAAGAAAGATTACTGTTCCTTTAAAACGGGTATAGGCAACCTCTGACATGTTGTGGGCCAATCTTTATTGTGCAAGTACGTCCGAGTAAAAGTAGCTTTAAAAAGTAGCGCATTTTTTGCCCATACATTTTTTGAACAAATGTAAATCATTGTTATTCAAATGAAGCTGTACAGATACACACCGAAGTTATGATGCCCTCACTCATCTTAATTTTCCTCATTTGAAGTGAGTATACTCAAGTATTGTAACATCTCTTTTTAAATTGGGTTTTTCAAAATGTCTCCCGGGCCCGATCAAATCTTAGGCCTAGTCCAGACTGTAAACAAATGTTTCCCGATGTTCCTGAACAGTTCAAATTTGTTTATGACTTGTTCCGGAACTGTTCAGAAATGTTGCGAACCAAAATCAGCCCTGTTCCTTGTTTCCCGTTGGAGATGGAAAACACGGGAATATTGGATAAGTCTGGAAGTGTTCCTCAGCACAGTTCATTTGTTTACAACTCTCTAGTGTTGTAATAATAATAATTGTTGTGATTAGTTCGAGGTTTATTATTATTTGATTTTACAACGTGGAATCAAGAAGAAACCCTCGAACTTATTGAAATGTTGCATAGCAACCCGTGTTTGTAGGAAGTCACATGTAGTGATTATAAGAATAGAAATAAAACAAATTCCTGCAATAGCCTCACTCGACATGTTCAAAACTGGAGAAACACTGACTCAAGTCCGGACGCGGAACATTGTTTCGGAACTGTTTATAAACTATTTGGGAACATGTTCAACAATGTTCCGAATCATTTGTATACAGTCTAGGCCTTACAGCGGGCCGGTAGTTGCCCACATATGCCAGTGGCGGATCCAGGGGAGGGGCGCGGGGGGCGCGCGCCCCCCCCTGGGAGGTGTGGTCACCAGTATATTATTACTATTGCTGTATAACAAGGGATATCTTTAATAATTTTTTAAGCTCCTTAAATGAAAAATGGATTTTATTTAAACATTTAATAGAAATTTACTACTTAAATGTGCACTATTTTAAATTAGGTCCTTTATGAGGCACCAATTTTAAAAATTAAAAAGTGCGCCCCCCCTCAGAAAATTTCTGGATCCGCTACTGACATATGCTCTAAAACCACTTATATTTCATTCAGAAATCTATTATCGTTTGTAAATAGTAAAGTTTGTAAACTAAAACCTATTTGTTAAAGATTAACTTTACCAAATTTATTTTACACCGTAAACAGCTTTAATTAATTTTAGCATCACTTATTTACTCTCTAATGTACAATAAACATTTTTTTGTTCAATATAAGTGTTTATATTTATTTGTGATAATACGGGAATGCAACCGTAATACTCCATCGCGCCTGATTTTATAATCCTATATTTATAGGTAACTTTATAGTTTTTGATACTTTAATTTAGTTAACATGGAAAGAAATATTTTCTTGTTTTCTTTTTATGAAAAATATATGTATTCGCGGGCGCAAGCGACGGTGCTGCTTCTTTAGTGGAATTCATAGGGTTTTTTGGCATTTGTAATTCATTTTTCCTTAATAGAAAAAACCGATTGAGCAAAATATTATTTGAAAAATGTCTGATAGGTATTGCTCGGTCCCTCAGTATTCAATTAGAAAATCAAAAATCGTGTCGTTCCATTTATTTCAAAAAAATAAGAAGCTTCTTAAAGATTGGATTGTAAAATTAAGAATAGATGAGCTTGTTTCAAAACATATGACGATATTTAGTCTTCATTTTAAAGAAAGTGACTATATTTATCCAGGAAAATATTAGTATTTGACATTTTATTATTCCAAAATGCTAGTTTTATGCAAGTAACATTGGGACCATAGTGTCATGGATTTGTTTTTCTTTTTTAATTTTCCCCATTTTTGTCTTACATCCGTTGTGCTTAATTGTTCCAAGTTTTCAATGCAAAGCCTGAAAGTTTTGACAAATAAATAAATAATATGACAAAGAATCTAAGCTGTCATGAAAATGACACCTGTCATAACAATGATTGTATGAATAGGTAATTAATGTTATTACTAACCGCAAAACGTAGAGTAAAGTTACAATGATGTGATTGCAATTACCAGAACTACCAGCTTTACACGTACAATTTCTAGAAAATTTCTTATTATTATTAATAAATTTGATTTCCAATTTTATTTGATGGGGCAGTCCTTTAAGATCGCTTGTTTGTAGGCACAAAGCTTGTAAAATAACTGTTTTTTTACTTCTAGATATTATTTCATATGTAATTATGTGGTTTGCATCAAGGATAGCCTGCCCTTCAATTAATGGTCTTTTAAAATTACCAATCATCTCTATCACATTAACTGTGTCTATCTCCGTTCCTTCCGATATTTTGCAAAACTACTAGCGCACCCTATAGTCGATTGCGCCCGCGAATAAGGAAATAAGACTAGAGAAATATATCCGCCTCGGACACCGAGTGGTCTTGGTACGCCACAGAGTAACAGGAAATTCAACAACTTCTAATCTTTACTAAAACATCGATTAAAATACCATTGAGCTGTCCTTGAAGATAACTTGCCAGCTGCTATATTGGAGGTATATTGACCGATTTCAGATTTCTTTATCTATTGAACATATTAACGCTGAGATTGATATTGAAAAATAAATATTTCTTATCTTCGAGTTATTATTAATTTTTATTTATGTGATGTATTAAATAGTTTATGTAATCAATAATGTGTGTTACATGATACGTGAGCTCACCTGATGTGGGTTAATCGTTATTTTTAATGGAAGAATAATTTTCAACTTCTTCATTCAGAATTTTATTTAATCCCGAGGTTGAGGATGTCAGGGTGCCTAAAACAATGATTTCAAACATTTAGGGGTAGCATACTACCCCCCCTCTCCACCACCACTACAATTTTAACTATTTTAGAACAATAGTTATTTGTTGTTGAAGACCCTACTGAACTGACACTTACCCAAAACACTGCTTCTTATAGAGCCTGACCCATGTATCTCTGACCTGAGCCAGCTGCCAGCTCCTTCTGCAGTCCATTCCTCTCCAGTTATAAAGGGCTTCCTTAATTCCTTCTTCCCAGGTCTTCCCAGGGGCCGCACCCCATCCACTCTAACCTCAAGAGCAGCCTCGGCAATTTGGTCTTTGGCCACTCGTAATTCGCGACCATATAACCTCAGTTGGTTCCCTTCGATTTTTTCCCTGCAGGCCTCAGGTCCAGGTTTGCTCTTATGTTAAGTTTCTGACGCGATCCCGTCTGATTTTCCTCTCTATTTTTCTTAGGTAGCGCATTTTCATAGCTTGTATTTTGTGCTTGGATGTGGGAGACCATGACCCACTTGCATAGGTGAGAATCGGGAGCAGTATGTTGAAGACTTTTTTAGTTTCCAAGACATCTAATTTCTTTTTATCCAGGCAACCTTTCTGTGGGGATGGGAAGTATTTTCCAGCCATCATAGTTAAAACTGTTCTTAAGTCATGCAGTACTGCAGCCCCACTGCCTTCCCCCTGGATCGGCTAATGTTTCTACCACCTTTGGAACATAAACCTAAAATACCAAGCCAAATAGTCACTAAGAAGGATCATAGGAGATGAGAAGTGATATGTAGGGAAACCTTAAAGGATCCAGTTTGTTTGTTTGTTTAAATTCCCTTTATGCTAACTAAGGCTAATCGGACGATGCTACATTGGGAGTCCTAAATTTTGCCTATCCAGGTATAATTAGGATAGGGATCTTTAAGGAGTAGCTGACATCTTACAGGCTCGGGACCTCCATTTTACATCCTATCCGAGGGACGGCATAGCTAAGGATTTTTTACCCCATTAAACTCGCGACCTTTAGTATTGTAGGTTTCTATGCTAACCACTACACCTCAGGTGGTCACCTGGGTCCTAAAGGATCCAGTTTCAAAAGTCAAAATTTTGTTATTATCTTAGTCTTTTTTTTGGTACAATTTAAGTATTTGGCTCAGATCAATCATACAAGCGAAAATGGCCTACGAAGAATGGGTTTAATTTTCTCTTTTGGTATTTTCATCCTGTAAGAAACATCAAATTCATCATTGCTATTATTAAACTGTATGGACTGTGACATTTTTCTTTCTTACATAGGAACATCTGATGATTGTTGCGTGATGATCAGAGATTAATCATTATACTTTCTGATTGTTAGATTTGACGACATGACATTATATAAATAACTTATCTACAACACTTGAACTTTATTAGATCTCAGACTGGAAATGCATTTGATGCAAATAAACCTATTACACCTCAAGTGCATTTTGATTTGTTTTTAAATTTAATGAAGTGAACGATGTGCGCAATGATTTATTTATTATCTTGAGATACGAAGAGTGCACTTAAGTGCTCTGGTAACCAATATTAAAAAAAAAGTTATAGGTAGCATCTTTTTCTTTACATCTCTCCTCCGAGCCACCAACAGTCGTGATATGCCATTGATTCATGGCTCTGGATACAAGGGGATCACAGGAGTCATGAACCCCCCAAATATTTTGGCTTTTCAATTTTTTTGTATTTTTAAGCTAATAAACCAATTAGGTAGTTACTATGCCCTACAAATAACTTTTCGTTCGAGAGATATTGTTCTTGGATATCATCTTGGTATATTGCTGGTTGGAAGATATTCATTCTGAAGGAGGAACCTGCTTCATTCCATTTAACAGACAGCCAAAACATTATAATTGCCTTCTTCCATTCATTCTCAGGATACAACAGATCTTTAGCATCCTCCTTCTTTTCCCAGCTGCACTTCATTTGCACTACATTGATGCTTAGGTGATTCATACCATAGGCGGATCTAAAGGGAGGGCTGAGGGGGCTGCAGCCCCATTTTTAAATGTTTTGTCATTTAAAGATAGAATTTAACTGTACTAAAAGTAAGGAAGTAAGGTAAAGAACAAAACTATTCCATTTCTTTTAGCGGTTTGTACATTCCATTTTATCCATAGAATGTACCATAGAATCTGTATATGAGTAGTGTCGTCAAATACTATTACACTCTCCTACGGAATGCTAATGATGCTCTAAATCATCTATATAATATTATGTTGAAATTGAATTGAACATTATATGATCCTCAGCCATGGTCGAATCTTTTATCTTCTAATCAAATTGTTTAAAAATTATCAATTAGTCATCTACTTAACAGTAAAATTAGGTAATGAAGTTCATCCAAATGGTGCCTAATCAAAAATGGACCCGTATCAGTCCTTAAAAATCACAAAGAATAATTTTCAAAAAGGATAGCCATTTGGAAAAAAAAACTTCTCATTAGCATTCTTTCAATACTCTGAATCGGGGGTCACCTGTGGTATAGTGGTTAGCATAGAAACCTACAATAATAAAGGTCACGAGTTCGCGCCCCGAGGTGGTCCTAGGAGTTTTTAATGGAGTAAAAAATCCTTGTCTCTGCCGTTCCTTGGATAGGACCTAAAATGGAGGTCCCGAGCCTGTACGATGTCAGGTACTCGTTAAAGATCCCTACCCAAATTATACCTGGATAAGCAAAATTTAGGACTCCCACTGTAGCATCGTCCGATTAGCCTTAGTGGCATAAAGTGACGTTCAAACAAACAAACAATACTCTGAATTCATCTTCAATCAATGCTTGGATATAGCAAACAATGTGGAATCAAGCCTCAAGGCATTTTTTCCCTATTCCATATTTTTTTTTTTCAAGCTTTTCGGCTATTTGCTAATTAATTTTATTATGCCTCTGAGTGACTGTTTTATTAATTTATGAATAATAATCTAATTAACTAGTTGTGCTTAAGGAGGATTTAATTCTAAACATGGGCATGAATATATTCTTTTGTGAATACTAAATTATTAGATTAGGGGATTCAAGGGAAGCTTGGGGATTTGGTTATCTCCCCCACCATAAAAAACAAAACAATAAGAGAACATTGTAATTTTTTTAGTTTTCGTCAATGATCCGCATCAAAGAATTGCAATTAGGCAAGAATTATTAATTTTTTTTTTTTTTTTATGAATAAATGTGTAATTATAGTTCTGGAATTAAAAATATTATTAAACTGTTGCTGAAAATCGCAATCTCCAGCTCCCAGGCTAGGACCAACACAAAAAAAATAAATCTTGGATTCTACAGAGTACATTGCCACCTGGCATGAGGGTCATTGTTATTTTTAATGCTAATAAATTAATGCATTAATAATGTTTTCGTTTCCCATTCTTAGTTAAATTAATTTATTTTTGGAATAAAATTAAATTATCTGTCAAGTTTGGACAGGAATGTAAGTTATAATTGATTGATACTCTTTATTCGATATCAAATAAGTGCTTCAGAGAATGAACAGAAGAACTTTGTACCCCTTTAATCGAAGTTTACAATTGCAATCTGCTTCGAAATCGGCTTGTCAATTGAGCTAAGAAAAAGAAAAACAAAGGTTAAGATCAATTCAAGGTTAAGATCAATATATCAATCAAGGTTAAGATCAATATATCAAGGTTAAGATCAATCAATCAAGGTTAAGATCAATATATTTTTTCTTCATTGATGCTAAATTTATACTTCTTTTGTAGTAAGAAAGCAATGATCGATTTTTTTATTTTTATTAATTTAATATAATTACCTAATGTTTCTCAGCCTTTAGGATTAACGCTGCTATTAAAGTCTTATTACTTCATAAAGCTCTGACCAGTTTAGGATTGATGAAACTGATATAAAATCTTCCGAATCAAAAAATACACAGTATGATTTTTGGTGTATTAGATCCAGATCAAAAAATAAATCTAGAAAGTGGTAAAGTGCTTCATGATCTGCTCTGTTATATTTCTGCAACCTTTGTTGTGCATTTGAACTCACTCACTTTTCCGTTACAAGAGATTGCCTATATTTTTATATATTTTATAATCTAATTATTTTATTTCGTAATAATTAAATAAATCTAGAGAATACAACTGAATGAAGGAATGAAGTTATTCTCAAACGACAAAAGGGATGAAAAATTATTTAATGAAAAACATGAAATTAGAAAAATTTATATATATGTTTAAATTTTTAATTTTCATTTGCTTTCAAATTAAAGCATATCTGAATCTGAGGTCTGTCTTCTACTGTCAAAATTATATAAATGTTGAATTCCTTAAAACTGGTATCAGTTTTAAAATAATGATTTATATTGGATAAATTCACAAGATCAAAGTGCATATCTTTTCCAGATTATTTTGAAAACTTTTTTTTATTTTTTTGAGATCACATAAGAGTACATATTTGAGTTTAAGAATATATGATATATAACTGTGCAAGTTTCAATTACTGAGATATGCTCTCAAACAGTAAGATATTTAACCTCTCAAAGATAAATTTACAATTTAAGATGCAATTATATCACTTAATAAATTAAAACAATAAATTGGAACTCAAAAGATTTCATGAAAACACCTCCAAATTCACAAAAATCTTCTTTATCTTCAAGATCAAATTAAAAATAAATAAATAATTTCTAACTTAATCCAATCCTCTCCTTCAGAACTCCAATAATAAACCTCTTATCTTAAGGTAAGTTTCGGATCCAACCCCAGTGTTTGATTTTTGTAAATAGAAAATGCAGAATCTGAAAACAATGATTTTCTGACTGATTTCTGAAGTTAATTCTGGAAACAAGAATCATTTTATAATAAATAAAGAAAATCTGTAAGACAGTTTTCATACAATGGAAAGTCACAATAAATATGTTTAAAAACATATCTATCAAGACTCTGATAGTGATTGAGATTTTTAGGGATAATGAGATGATTCGGCGGGATAGACCTATATTTTCAAAATTTTCTGGATACCTATGCCCGGGGTACAATGAAACAGCTGAAAAAACAACACCATAATTAACAAAAAAACTTTATTCGGCTTCCGGTCGGTTTTTCGTTCTTCTGCTTTAGGATAGCCTAGAAATTCTTCAGGAAAGAGGAAAGTTTGACTTTGGAAGAAAGTTGTCAAAAATTAAAAAAGTTTTTTTGGTGTTCCGCTCTCAATGTCGCACCAATCTGTAAGAAAATGAAAAAACTGAAGGCTTATGGCACAATGAAAAACTCATGTGGCACGATGAAATGCTCGTGGGATTCCATGAAACGTTTCATTGTGCCCCAAACGCCCATGTTTCAAGCAAACCCTTATGAGCCATTTTGATGTCTTTAACTTCCTACGATGAACATGAAGAGGTAGAAAAGCCAGTCAGGCAAAATCTTAAGAGATACCTCCATAATGAAAAAGTTGTAAGAGAAGACTAAATAAAATAATTACTCATACCTGGATACGAAAATCCGTTCGACAAAAAATTTTTCCACACAAAACCACAGTTCAGCTAGTGGAGTCTGTCATGAAACAAGTCGAAAGGGGGCAATATGCTGAATTTGTTATGAGCCACCCTTACCGCTTGCTGTCTGAATTTGGTTACTCAAGACCTTTCGGTTCGCCAAGTGCACCAACTGTTTCATTGTGCCCCACCCTCCCCTATATGTATATATATATATATATATCATTATAAAGGACGTATGATTTCTTGTTTCTGAGCAATCATTAAAAGAATTCTTTTAACTAACAAATTTAAAAAAAATTCTGTTATTATCTAATATTTTATTTGGTTATAATTAAGACCAACTTGTTTGGGTCGCATTATAGGCTATTAAAATAAAGAAAATGTAGTTGACTGAAATTCCTGATTATCAATCATACTCAAGAATCTTCGTGATTTAACAATAAATAAATTCTTTTATCATTATATTGTTGTAACAATAAACTTTCATATGATTCTGCTGAACTAAATTTATCAATTGTATAAAACTTTTTTAAATCAAATAGCTTAGCACAATATCATTATCAGAAGATAAAAAAAAAAAAAAAGAAACATTAAACATTATACTATGAAATATAAAATAAACTCATAATTTATTCCCAAATTAAATATTTTTCTTTTATCATTGAATTCCTAAACAAGAATAAGTTTTATCACAAAAATTTTTATATATTCAGCACTTGGCAACCAAGCCCCCTTTAAGTGGACTTATTTGTTATGAGGAACTGTTTTTGTCCGAAGATCAAGTGAGATATTTTATTTACAAAGATATTTGAAGTGTGGAGGCTTATTCATATCTCAGAAATTTAATAAATTACATCCAATCACTTTAAAAATTGTTGTTGTTTTTCAGGGTATTTATAGTTATCTATCTATAAATAATCTATAAATTTCCAAAATTTGTAGATTAGTGTCAATTTCCACCAGTCTCAATCAATCACATTCAGCAGAATCAATCGTATGTTATGGAGGATTTTATTTTAGGCATTAGAAATTATTCATAAGGAAATTAAAAAAAAAAATTTTAAGTATTCAATAATAGAGTGATTTAAGGAAAATAATTAAATAAAAAAAATGTATAACTTTATTGGGATTTATTTTCATGAAATATATGTACATTGATAAAGAAAAAAAAATACTGTGATTATACACATATTAAACAGCTATGATCATATAGTGCCAATAGAAGAGTCTGTAACAAAAATTTGGTCAAAAATGACTAGGTATAAATGACTAGATCTTTACAATTAGAAAATAGTGTTGGAAATATTCATAAATAGACCATATTTATATAAAGAGACCATATTCTTAGCCATCATTACAAAAATAACTATACCTGATATACAAATAGTAGCACATCAATATTTACAGGAAAACTTTACGCATTGTCAAATATCTGTATCGAGGGGACATTGATGACGTTTGGGAGAGGCCTTCCTTCTTCTTGAGGAGTTTCTGTCCTGGGTAAGAAGACGGAGTCAGTACTGTGGAGGTTGGTAGCTGAGGAACAAGTACTATTCTGATTGGACGGTCCTCGAGAGACCGTGGCTGCCAGCCTCGTCTGTACGCTGGTTTGCGACACTGTCAGTTTGCAAGAGCTCCTCCTACGCTCGCTGCTCTTTGGCACCTGAAGACCTTGCCCACTGCTCCTGCACAAGACTCTACGTCAACAACACCTCTTCCTTCACCATGCAACTAGCTTTCTATTCTTAATAATTGCAATTATTAAGAATTCACAAATGTTAACTAAATATAAGGATGTCCCAACAGCATAACGGGTCAACTGCTTCTAATAATCAAAATCAAAACCACACAATAGCAATCATTTGCTTGCACATGCATGAAATGAGGTAAAAATAAGGAAGAAGAGGTCTAATGTTCATTTATCAACATAATCAACCAAATTGGATTAATTATTCAAAATACAAGAGGCAAGACAAAAGGTTAATAGTAATAAAAATATACTTTTAATATACAAAACAGGTATTGATTATAATAAAACATGCTCTATTGTGCGATGATAGGGTCGTGCTAGGTTGTCATTATGGATGGTTTGAAAACTGACTCTGTGCAGGACGCGTTCATTGCTTCGATCAGTTCTTGCTCCCACTCGTTCTCCTTAATTTCCATTTCTCTCTTCATCAGCTCCTTTTCTCTATTGTATGGCACAAAGTCAACCAGCTGTCCCTCGATCCCAGATTCCTGAAGATGAAAATTGATTTTAATTTTATTATATGAATTAAAATTTAATTTAATGTAGAGTTTTTTTTTTTGTTGGTTTAACTTCACTTTATGCCACTTAGGCTAATTGCACGATGCTATAGTGGGAGTCCTGAATTTTGCCAATCCAAGTATAACTAGGATAGGGATCTTTAACGAGTACCTGACATCGTACAGGCTCGGGACCTCCATTTTAAGTCCTATCCTCGGGACGGCATGGCTAAGAATTTATTACTCCCATTAAAAAATCCTAGGGCCACCGCTGGGCGGGAACCTGCGACCTTTAGTATTGTAGGTTGCCATGCTAACCACTATACCACAGGTGACCCCCCCCCCCCCCTGAGGAGATAGTTGATTTTATATTTAATTATAGAGTGAGTTAGTCGGGGTGGAAGTTCACTCATGGTTTGAATATCACACTATGTACATGTAGAGTTATTTCATCATATGCTCAAATTATAACATGACAATTGTTTTAAATTTGTTAAATCAGCATCCCTGAAGAAGGATTGCAACTTATTCTCAAACATCATCACAACTTGAAAAAATGTTACTTATTATTATTAGAAAGTTATTTCATTTAGTAAAGCTGAGGAGGCTCCTCCTCACTCTCCAACAATTCTTTTAATATTATTTTAAATTATTATGTAGTGCTTTACATAGATTAGTAACTAAATTTATAATAATAAAAGTAGGTACTATTGATTTGTACTGTGATGTGTACTATTGATTTCAAAGAGAACATCCGAACTCAAGCGTTAGTTTACTTTTAAACTTCAGTTCTCTAAAATGATGTTTTTATACAAGGTAAAATGAATCAAATGATAACATCTAATTTTTTAATCAGGGTTAAATGTATGTGTACACATGAAACCATTCTGGCTCATTGGCATATTCAGATATTTTATGATGTGGGGTAAACTTAATAATCTCCTTTGGAAGCTTTAAAAACCCTTTTGAAAGATTACTGATTTACTAATATTATAGATTATTTACTAATAAATAGATTTATGATGACTGACAATTTAGTGCTGCAAATGGTCGAAGCTTATAAGGTTTGTTCCCACAGGCACTTATAAAACATTGATGACTAATAGACTGCACATGAACTCCCACTCTTTTGGTACTAATTTTAATGGGTTGGTTTTAGAATTGACGCTCGATACTGTTTCAATGCTCGATGAATCAAATTGGAAAACCAACGAATCAAAGTTAGAATCATAAGAATGAGGAAGAACTAACACAACTGTTAGATATAAATTTATTTTAAATGCTTGTTGAAGCAGACATATTATTTAATATATGATCATCATACGAATTCAATAAAATTTATACATACAATTCATATTCAATTAAAAAAATAATATTATATTAATCTAATCTATTTTTGTGGGTAATCACCTTGTTTTAAATTATTTTAAATAATTTATTTTTTAAAGAGAAAAGATTGGGTTCTGCCGGGAGTCGAACCCGGGTCTTCCGCGTGACATGCACGGTATGCTAACCACTGCACCACAGAGCTCGCTTCCAAGCGTAGCCAATCCTTCCTCTTCACTGATACCTCTCCCTCGATTTCGCAAGTTAATTTAAAACAAGGTGGTTACCCACAAAAATAGATTAAATTAATATAAAATAATGTAAAAATTGACGATCGTCAAGAGATGCCAAAAGTGAAGAGGAAAAGTTTTAAAATAATTTAAAACAAGGTGGTTACCCACAAAAATAGATTAAATTAATATAAAATAATTTAAAAATTGACGATCATCAAGAAATGCCAAAAATTGGACAAAAATTGTCCACCTCCCATAAATACTAGCAAAACTTGTGAGATCGAGGGAGAGCTATCAGTGAAGAGGAAGGATTGGTTCCGCTTGGAAGCGAGCTCTTTGGTGCAGTGGTTATGTAAACCGCGCATGTCACGCGGAAGACCCAGGTTCGACTCCCGGCGGAGCCCAATCTTTTCTCTTTATAAAAATCAATTATTTAAAAAATAATAGTGTGGAAAATCAAACTGTGGAGATTAGGTTTCTAACAGAGGCACAATATTGCATTAATGCATTGAAATAAAAAGATGGAACAACTTGGGCCATTTAGAACAATTTCAGAGGGATCTGCTGTTTTAAATGTCTTTTAAGTTCTTCCCTCTTAATTATTAACATTTTTTTTTAAAGGAGGGAGTCTGAACATGTGAATAGTATTGAGAAAATAATAAATGTTGCCTTTTTGGAATAATTTATGTGGTATACAGGCCATTCACAAAATGGAAATGTAATACGGAAGTGAGGAAAATTCAATAATTAAATAAAAATTAATAATTTGGTAGATAAAAAAGGTTCAATAAATGGAGAAAAAAAAAATTGTAAAGAATGAATCAACAATATGATTCCTGGGATCAACAGATTATTTATTTATGTTTTATTAGGCTATAGAATGATCCCATTTGATGGTTTTTTTTTGTACTTATTAACAGTAATTATTGTTGAAAATCAAGCATAAATTTAATACTTTCTTTGTCGTGCTTTAATAAAGTTTTATTTTTTTTGTAACTTTTTTCTGAGAAACCTATTTATTTTTTTATAATATCAAGGAAGATAATAGCTAAATCATTAGTTTTGATAAACTATTAATCTAGATATGTTGCACTGAAAAAAAGTGATAATAATATTTTTTTAAATAGTTTGATGGCAAATAAATTGTAAACCTGAACTGGTATAGAAAACATTTTAGTGACTCAATAAAATCTTATATAAGAAAGATATGCGTTTGAAGCCACTTATTCATTATCAAATCGAAAAAGAGTGTTTACTTTTAAATCTAATATAATAAGATTCAATTTGGTTTGCAACAAACAAATAAAATCTTAGAATTATCAATCAAAATATTTTTATTTTTTAAAATGTCTATAAGAAACCTTTCTCCACCAGTTTATTTTTAAGGAAGCACTTAAATATATCTTACCAATTAGTTCAATACCTTACTATCAAATTTCTCTAAAATCTTTTGAATTATATAGAACATAAAAGAATGAAAATAACTAATATGATAAGAGTTATTTGGTTGCAGATACTATAATGTTGTTTAGATTATTTTAATATTATGTAGGTTACTACAGGGTGTCCAAAAAGAGTATTCACGGTTTGAAAGTTGAATAAAATCTCAAATATAGAATATCAAGTAGGATGTTTACGTTTTATTTAAACACAATGAACTGGAAATTTATTTAGAAAAAACAATATTGTCTAGGTGTCCACCATAGCGCTGCTGGCACTCCTCGAATCTCAAACGCAGATTTCTAAAAACGTTGACACATTGTTCCTGAGATTGCCATCATTTCTGTTCTGATATTTTGCTTCAATTGTGTTAGATTTGTCGGTCTCTTTTCGTATACCCTACTTTTCAGGTATCCCCCCAGAAAGAGGTCAAGAGGACTGAAATCGGGACTCCTGTGAGGCTAGTTAATGGTGCCTCTACGAGAAATCACTTTGTTTTGGATTAATTCGTTTACGGTAGCAATTGATAAGTCTGAAGTATGGCAAGTGGCCCCTCTTGCTGAAACCATTTCCTACAGTTATATCCTTTAAACTCTAGAAGTTCTTGGGCCAAAAAACCTCTTATCATTTCACAGTAACGCTCACAATTTACAGTACTATTTACACTATTTACTGCGTTTGAGATTCGAGGAGTGCCAGCAGCGTTATGGTGGACACCTAGACAATTTTTTTTTCTAAATAAATTTCCAGTTCATTGTGTTTAAATAAAACGTAAACATCCTACTTGATATTCTATAATTGAGATTTTATTCAACATTCAAACCCCGAATACTCTTTTTGGACACCCTGTATAATGTTATCTAGTTTAATATCATGTTATGTAGGTTATTATAATGTGATTTAGTTTACTATAAAGTTAATAATGCTATGTAGATTACTATAATGTGATGTAGTTTACTACAATGTTAATAATTTTATGTAGGATGAAGGTACTAACTGGAGTCTCAGCACTGCTAGATCCTTTTAAAGACCTCTGTTTGGCCAGCCGCTTCTTCTTCTTGTGTAGAGGTTTGGCTTCCACAATCATCTCCTCAAGTTCAAAAGTAGGATCACAGTTAAGATGGTCCCTCTAGAAAAAAAAAAAATCAGTATTAAAGAAAAAACTAGGGGAGAGCGGGGTTGGTTGGCATAGTGGGGGGTAGGTTGGCCTTCGGCTTATAATTTCCGGCACACCTGTTTTGAAGTCGCCACAATCGTACCATGTGACCTGCTCGACCTCGGGAGTCTTGCCTTGAGGTTTCAGTCCGATGCTTCATTGATTGATTTTACAACATTTAAGTAAATTTTTATATTTTCAGTAAATTTGGTTTTAAGGCCTGGCAAAACATTGTTCACATAGCCCAAAACTCCTTTAAAAAACCTAACCTTTCAACTAACCAGTTTCTTGTTTGGTTGATCTCCCCTGTCCTGGCAGCCATCTTTCATATGATTTCTCCTGTGGGGTTAGTTGGCTATCTTCATGGGGTTTGTTGGCGCAGTCACAAAAGTAAGGTAAATATAAATAAATGTGAAACTACCACTTGTCTTTAGTTCCAGCGAGGAGGAGATTAATATTTCCTATGTAGAAAGTGACGACAGTCTAAACTTAAACGGAATTAGAAAAAGATAATGACACTAAAGATCACCTTCAGCCGAAATCGAAGCTCATTGATGAACTAGCCACTCATTGCTACCATGAAAATGAAACTAGTGCACCGCAGACACTTTCTCTTGATACGATTAAAGGGCCAGAGAATAGCCAGCTTCGCTCGGAAACACCCATGCAACTTAGGGAACTGTGAGACAACGGCATAGTCCCGGACGACTCGTGTGGCTTCTGGTCTTGAATCAAATGTAACTATTGAATCAAAGGGAACTATAGCCCCTTTCTAGAACTATTAGCCCCTTTCTAGGTACTGACCTATATTTATTTTTTCCCCTTTCCATCAAGGCTAAAATATTATTGCATATTATTTAATCAAAACCATTTTTCCTGGGACTCGGGATCATGCTTATTGACCATTCAATAATTTGTCCATTTTATTTATGTTCCAATACCAGGAAGTGCTTTAAACTTAAATTATTATCTCCAATAGGTATCTTAATTTATAAGGTAATCTATTTTATCTTGATATAACTTAGAATTGAAAATACGAATTACTTTAATCATGCATCAAGTGTGCTAGGAACCCTGAAATATATTAAAACGAGATTAGACTTTTTTGGATATGTCGGAGTTTTAAAAAGACTGATTCAGTCGTAGTTAGACATTTTATTTATCTATGATTATTTTGGGTTAGAGTTTAAATTTTTCTTTTAGGTTGGTGTCACTCAGGATTAATGACAAAGCGAATCCTGAAATTCGAATATTTTTTTAGTGAGCATGATTCTTCTTTTCTATTAACTGTTGAAATACTTCATCTTTTAGGGCCCTAGGTATATTAGTTTTGATTAAATATCCAATAAAATCGCAAATCGAAAATTTCTGACATATTACCTTTTGCAGTAATGAACTACGCTATTCTATACCGTAAGATGTAAAGAATTCATATAGACATATCTCTTTTGATAGGTTTTAAAACCGGCAGAACTTCTGAACAGTGGCTCACGCGCCGCACAGTGGTCCAACCTGGGAAAAAAACCTCATAAATGAAAGTTGCCCAAATCTATTTTTTTCTTGGTTTCGAATACTCAGATACTTGTAGAACAATGGAAAGAATATATTTTTTTAATTAGTTCAAAATTAAAATGTGTGTGCACCGGTAAAATTGAACTTTTTAATTATTGAAAAAATCGTACTTTTCTACCATCATAAAAAAAAAATTCTGCTCTGTATAAGATTAACAATAAAATATTCCCCAATACATCAGGAGTGTGTCATATATATGTGCACTATTATGGACTAAACATGTTTAAATAATATCAATAGTTAGAGAAGAAATTATTCTTCGAAACTGCTGCTGAAATAAGTATGATTTTTTGACTTTGTTGGTTTATAAAAAGTTTGCGTTACGGTCGCAATGGTTTAATATGTAACTGTAGGTAGTAGAGGAACTGTGGTAAAATTTTCAGCGCCAACTTCCGCTACGGTGCGAGTGGCGAGGGCGGATGGCCTTGGGGAGGAACTATTAGTTACGAAAAATCCTCCTATAGGTCTCTAAGGGAGGGGGACTGGCTTAGAATTAAAATAAAATAAATCACGCGTTATTTTTATTTTAATTCTAAAATAATAAAATGGAGAGTAGGAAGAAATATTATAAGCAGTACAGGAAACATCATTCCAGGAAGATATCTCGAGTCGCAACAAATGAAGATGTTTTCCACAAATTAATTGTAACAAGCGACCCATATATTACGGATTTAAGACCAGTATACAAGAATAAAAAGAAAAAAGAGCTAACCGAGGAAGCATACAATTTATTTAAACAAGATTAAATAATTATATCCTATTAGTATTATTGTACATAAAAATGTTAAATAAAAAAAAATCTATTCAAATTTTTATTTTCCCCGTCAAATTTTAACTTGATCTGATGCCCTGATTTCGGTGATATTGATTTCATTAGATTCGGCTCCTTAAAAAACATATAAGACTATATCAAACACGAATTTTTTGATATTTTTGACTTTTTGACCTCAAATTTGGACTTGATCTGGTGGTCCCATTGCACTGATTTTGATTTCATGGTGTGGTTCCAAGCCGCTAGCAAAGTAATTATAATAGATATTAGGTTTTTTTCCCATTTTCAGCTTCCACAGGACCACTGTGCGCCGTTCGAGCGCGATGGTGCTGCTTCTTTACAAGAACTAGAGAAATGGGGATAAAAGCCGGGCCAGTACCTACGATTCATAGGGTTTTTTGGCGTTTTTAATTTATTTTTCCATAATTAAAACCCGATTGATGAAAATATTATTTGAAAAATGTCTAATAGGTATTGCTCGGTCCCTCAATATTCAATTAGAAAATCAAAAGATGTATTATTCCATTTATTTCCAAAAAATAAAAAGCTTTTTAAAGAGTGGAATGTAAAATTAAGAATAGATAAGCCTGTTTCGAAACATATGACCATATGTAGTCTTCATTTTAAAGAAAGTGACTATATTTATCCAGGTAAATATTAGTATTTGACGTTTTATTATTCCAAAATGCTAGTTTTATGCAAGTAACATTGGGACCATAGTGTCATAGATTTGTTTTTCTTTTTTAATTTTCCCCATTTTTGTCTTACATCCGTTGTGCTTAATTGTTCCAAGTTTTCAATGCAAAGCCTGAAAGTTTTGACAAATAAATAAATAATATGACAAAGAATCTAAGCTGTCATGGAAATGACAGCTGTCATAACAATGATTGTACGAATAGGTAATTAATGTTATTACTAACCGCAAAACGTAGAGTAAAGTTACAATGATGTGATTGCAATTACCAGAACTACCAGCTTTACACGTACAATTACTAGAATTTTTTTTATTATTATTAATAAATTTGATTTCCAATTTTATTTGATGGGGCAGTCCAATGATCGCTTGTTTGAAGGCACAAGGCTTGTAAAATAACTGTTTTTTTACTTCTAGATGTTATACCACTTGCCATTATGTAGTTTGCATCAAGGACAGCCTGCCCTTCAATTAATGGCCTTTTAAAATTACCAATTATCTCTATCACATCAACTACATATGTCTATCCCCGTTCCTTCCGACATTTTGCAAAACTACTAGCGCACCCTGTAGTCGCGAATATAGCTGTAGTAGCTGGGATCTAATATAGCTAATCAAGGCACCCATTAACTGAAAAAGATGCGATGAGAGTCTCCTTAAATCACGGTAACATAACCTCTCAAAACAAACCATGCCCATGAGCTAGCTACTCTTTGGAGAGTAGTACCTTAAAACGGACATTAAGATAAAAATCGATAGATTAGATCAGATAATCGATAGTGTCAACTCCAAAGAGGATTACTCACGGGAGGATTAAAGGCTGGCTGAACCTGCTTCTCTAAAACCATGGCGAAGTCCAACTTCTTCAGCACGGGAACTTGCCTTAGTTCGGCGAGGCTGCTAATTCTGGCTCCGGGTGCTGTGCACAACAGCTGTAAAATAGATAAACATAAAATAAAGATAAAAATTTAAATAATGTGCAACCATTCATCTACAATAAATGAAAGGAAAAGTTTATCTTTCTTCTAATAAATTTAATCCTCCCTTTCAGAATAACAGAGAAGCCTCCTATTACGAACGTGTCTCATATTTCGTCAAATTAGTGTATAAATATGTATTTTGAATATCTGTTTATATATAAAATCTCGTGTCCCAATGTTTGTCCGAGCTTTGATGAAATTTGGCTCATTGTGTGTAGTTTTATCCAACTTATAAGATAGGGTAGTTTTTATCACAATTATTGGCCTCAATATTTCTTTTTTTTTTTGCACATTAAATGCTTATTATACTACATTTATGTGCGATTATTTGTAAGTTCTATACATTTCAAACAGATGGCGGTGTAAGTTTAAGAAGGTTGTGATTTATTGATACAACACTTCATTTTCTTTCGATATTTAGGGAGGGTAAGCTTAAATCTATTTTTTCCGCCTTGGACTAGGAAAATCCGCGTTTTTCCCATGAGTCGCCTTTTGGAGTGGGGAAAATATCGAATCTATTTGTTTTAGCAAAAGACAGGTTAACTAAAATCATTCTGCACCTATTAGTATAACCTCCTGATAGGATATCTCATATCATCAGGTGTTATATTCTGAATTTAATTAGTATGTATTATGACAAAAGATTAATTTTTGCTGCCTATTGTGATTGTACTTAACCCTGTTCCAATTATATTCTGTATTAGTTCCTTTTACATGTGTCATTCATTAGCACATTATGGTCAAATTTAAGATGTAAACAATAAAAACTTTAAAGCATCAAAATTCTTTACCAAACAATTTTAAATTTGGCGTATAGTTCTATTTTAAATCCCGTTGGTTTTTAGATTAGCTGAAACGTTTTTATTACTTTCACTTACCTATATATGAAATATATAGTAAGTGGAAGTATTGCGATCGTGAAAATTTTCTACTTCCGGTTTTCAACGGAAATACACGTTTTGGGATCCCCTGAGTCAAAATAACCAAGTCCCGCGAAATGGTCTGTGTGTGTGTGTGTCTGTGTGTGTGTGTGTGTGTGTGAACAGACTAGCTCAAAAACTATAAACCGTGCGAACCTGAAATTGGGTATTTAGAGTATGTATAAGCCCGCGATGTGACAGCAAAAATTTCATCAAATTTGCTCAAAGGGAAGGGGTACTTTATTTAATAACTTTTTACGTTTTTTTCGATTTTTTCAAAAACGGCTCTAACGATTTTGATTAAACTGAGTATTTGATCTATTTATATGCCCGAGATATGACTGTAAAAATTTCATCAAAATTGATCAACCGGAGGGGGGACTTTACTTAATAAATTTTGTATCATTTTCACATGTTTTTTTTATTTACTCAAAAACGGTTTTAACGATTTTGATCAAACTTGGTATTTGATGTATTTATATGCCAGAGATGTGATAACCAACATTTCATCACAATTGATCAACCGGAGGGGGGACTTTACTTAATAAATTTTGTATCATTATCACGTGTTTTTTTTATTTACTCAAAAACGGTTTTAACGATTTTGATCAAACTTGGTATTTGATGTATTCATATGCCCGAGATATGACTGTAAAAATTTCATCAAAATTGATCTACGGGAGGGGGGACTTTACTTAATAAATTTTGTATCATTTTCACGGGGTTTTTTTATTTACTCAAAAACGGCTTTAACGATTAACAAAAATAAGATATGAATGTAGAAAAATGTGTGTCTTTGGGAAATGATATTTAGCAAAACACGTCAATTACTAATCTAAGTAAGTTGGTAAGTGAAAGTTGTGTGTTGCGCGCACGCACCAGATTTTTTTTATCGGTGAATTTTGATTAGATTATAAAGAAGAGGATTCAAATAATTCAACGCATTATAGCTACTTAGCCACAGCAATGCTTTGTAGGGTCTGCTCGTAATACTATATAATTAAACTAGCTTCGCTCCGATAGTTGTGTGGTAGTTTTAATACCAAAAAAACTTTAAAATTAAAGGAAATATAGAACAAAATTAGCGATGGAATGCTCATCGTACGTAGTAACCAAACCAACTTCTCTTTCATAAATACAATAAGAACACTTCAAACTTTTTATTTTCGATTTATATTTAGTCAATTCATCTATTTTTTATGTCTAATTTTATTCGCTCACTGTACTACTAAGAAATGTTCACTCATATTGCATTAAATTTACTTAAGTATATATTGTAAATAGATTAAATGTAATGTGCTGAGCATATATTAGCCTGCTTATGAGAAAACTATTTTTTTAAGGAATCCAGTTGGTTTTTTAATTGATTGCTGAGATGTAAAGTACTTATTTTATTTTGAAACGCAAACTAATTGTTTTATCTTAATTTTTTAGTAATTTAAAAAGAACAGCTGAAAAAATATAGAACGATTACATACTGAATGAATGGACAATGAACATTGAGTGAAACGCACCCTAGCGCTTCCTGGTAGCCTGGAGCTCGAACTAAATTTTTCATTCATAAACTCGTATCTCAATCTCAGAGAGGCTAATTAAATGGTGCGAGAGGCTTAAAATTCCCGTCCATTTCTCTTCAACTTTACACTCTTAAGAGAAAAACGGATACCTTCTTCTCCGTAAGGGGTCATATGGATAAACGAAGACATAACTTCCTTAATCCTACGTGGAGTCGTTTTTGAGCCTTTTCGGCACGCACATTGTACACTTTGCTTTATAATAAATATTGATGATTATATAACGATTTAATTAAATTACACCTGATGTAAAACAAATTGAGATAAAAAAAGCAATGATATTTTGTTGCAGTAAAATGAAGAGGGTTTAAATTAAATATAAATTGAAATGTCGATTATCAGTTTAATTTTCCAAGATTAAATTACTTTGATCAACAATGGAGGTAACGATTACATTTATTAAAATTAAATTAATAAACATGTACAAACTATGTGCACTATGGCCAAGGTGTAAATGTAAAATATACGTTAATAAATATAATGATATATTTATAATATAAACTCTATATAATTCTTAAAGGTGTGTTATCAGAATCACGTAGGTACTTTTATAAAATACAAGATTCACAATTTCAATCAAACAATGACAGAAATACAATAAATATACTGAAAAAAGAATTTTTTATTTTGTTTCAAATCAGGAGTATTAAATTGTCCACTCCAAATTACTAGGAGAAATAGCCTTCGTAAAGTTGAAGCAATTACAGCCGGTCCTGTAAGTACCTCATTCGATTTTACTGCTTCCATAAAACAGCGGAGATAACTTCAGCCTTAATTACATCGACAAGCATTCTGTATTTAACACATTGGCAAATTTATAATTTTTTTTTACATTTGCTAACATATACATGAAATTTATAGTAAGGGAAATTATTTCGATCGTGAAAAAATTCGACTTCAAGTTTTCAACGTAAATACACGTTTTTACGGTCTCCTGTAACGAAAAATAACAAAGTTTCGCAAAATGGTTTGTGTGTAGATAAGTCGTACGAAACTGAAATTAGTTATTTGAGATAAGTACAGGCCCGTTATGTTAGATCAAAGGTTTTCTCGAAATCGGGTTAACACGAAATGGCAATGTATATTTACGATTTTCTACATAACCAACTATTTTAAATATTTCCATTTAACTCGTCGAGACGTCGTAGAATGAAGTTTTTTTTTTAATATCTTTAATTAGAAGGTAGGCTATTACCTAATAAAAATCGTCTGATAGGGCTTAAATAGAAAAGGAAAAATTTCTTCGGGTAAATTGGATTTAATTTTGATTAATTGGGGTAATTAACCCTGCGCTGGTCGCGCCCTTCCGTGAGACACCGTTGGTCCCGCGTGAGCAAATTGCTCACACCTCAGTTTTTGGCTATTCCATTATTTCTAAGCAGCATTCTTCGCCATATTTTTGTTTCTTTTAATTTAGAATATGTTTATCATTAAATTATTAATCTATTTAAGGTGTTTTCATCAGTTTAATGCATTTATTATAATTTATTTATAGGAGGGGAATGAATAGAAGAGAGTAAACAAGAATAAAATGCTTTATTAACACGATTTTTAGTTAAAAAAAAAAGTAGTTATTGTAAGAAAAGTGCAGTGGCATACATTAACGAAAATTAGAAAAAGAAAAATAGAAAATTTTTAGCTGAAAAAAAAATTATAAAAACAAAAATCGCATAAAGTTGGTACCGTGGAATAGGAAGAATACAATGTAAACAATAACGAATAAAAATCTAAAAACGAAATACCCCATTTTACTCAAAGTATAAAAACTAATCCAAGCTTTTACTAAAAAATCGAAGAGAAGAGACGAAAATACTTGGAGTCATTTTTTTCTTCCGGACGATCCTCCAAAACCGTAATATCTTCGCAGCATGTCTTGTTCCACTCATTTTCCGAACTAAACTAACAAACAGAACAGCTACAATATTTTATCAAAGAAATAGAAACGTATACTGACAAGATTTGGACTCATTACAGCGGAGATGGGCAAGTCCGTGCAGGTCTCGGAGCGGCCTGCAGGGTGGCTCAGTTCTGTCCATTTTGCTCACGCTCCCGTTTTTTTCGAACAAAACGTTTTATTGGGGCTTAGCGCGGCAATTTTTTTTTCAAAAACAACTTCCTAAAGTGAGTTAATGTATAAATGACAAATAGAAAAAATATCAGTATTAAAGAAAAAGAAATAAGCGAAATACCCAAGATTTTCGGCAAGTGTGAGCAAAATGCTCTCAACGCGACCAACGCCGGCTTAACGGTCTTTAGTAATAAGAAAGGCTAAATATATCTAATTTCATATGCAGATTCTCCGACCCCACCATGGCCTACCACTAACCCCAACTCGCTCCCCGGGCGTTCTAGTTAGCTCTCGCATACGTAAATTTTCAAACCTTAATTATCATGTTTTTTTTTTTTTTCATAGCTAGTTACCTCTCGCAAAGTTGATAAAGCGTAATCATAGCTGGAAGGGTAAAAGCACATTATTATCGATAAAAATTGGGAAATCCAGAAATAGAGGGGTCCATTTTCTATTACAAGAATCCAACAAAACACGAATATAAAAAAATAAAAATTGGCTCCGTCTTCTGCTGCAGCTCTCCAGCCCCGAACTCCAAGTAAAGTTCTGACATCACTGGTTACGCTGTCCAGCCATCTAATCATCGGGCTTCCTACTCAAAAACCCCTGAATAATTGACGCCATTTTTCTACAAGCGTTGATGACCAAATTGCGGTTTTACGCCTTCGAACTAAACAAAGCAACCAACCAAGCTTCATTAAAAAAAACAAAAACATAAAAAACCCTAATAATAATCTCGTACAATAAATAAATAACAGATATAACGGATAACGGAAAAAAAAATCATAAGATATTTTCAGACACTTGATTTCTTATAAAATTGACTGAGAAGTGCACAGTAAAATCTTTCAAGGTATTCATAAAAAAATCCATTGATATTGTGTCTCCTTTGTATACGATTTCAGACTTTATTTTATTGGGTGTTATTGTTATTTTTTTTTACGTCGGTACGCTTTCCATAAAAAAAAAACAACAAAAATATCAAGATATCATGTTCAAGATAACATCATTGCACAAGATATCAATGTTAAAAACATCTATGTTTTTGAGACATCGACATTTGAGTGACATTACTCTAGAAAAATATTAGTACATTTTTTTACTTACAAAATAGGAAATATTTGTTAACCAATACCTAGACCTTCCTTCTCTTTTGCTTTTTTGAAACCTATAATAATCGTCTTCAAGCAAGAAAAATCATGATAAAATTCCTAGAGGAGTGACTAACATAAATGTCTCACCCAAACGCGCAGCGTTATATTTAGAGGACAGTATACCTAGTCAATATTGAGTCATCATAGTTTAAGTTAAATGTCTTTACATTACCGGGCTTGGCTTTTAAAGTTTGAATTCGTATAAATTAAGGGATTCATTATCAAGCGTTGAAATTTCGTCAAAAATATCAAAATATTTGCTACTAAATACAGCCATTAAACCAAGTTAATAGATCTTAGATGCGAGATATTATAGTTGATTAATTTTTCACTGACTGATAACATCAAATTCAACTCAAATTATAATAACTTCGTTTAAAGTGACTTCTACACTTATATACTACAAAGAAACCGCCTCCATACTTTTATTAGGTTTTTTTTTTTTTTTTTTATTACGCTTTTATGTCAACTCTATTTCATAATATTAAGTTCGTTAATTTAAGAAACAAAGTTGTATGACCGAAACGTTCAATAAAGTTAGATTCGGTATTTAATTTTCTGAGAAGTTTGAGATCCGCTCTTGTTTGAAACAAGGTGATTTTTTATCACCCGTTTTATTTAATTTAGCTCTAGAATTTGCCATGAGGGAGGTGACACGTGTCGGAAAGGGTTTGAACTTGGGAGGGAATAGGTATACCGGTGCTCGTATATGCCGATGATTTGATTTTGCTTGAGGAGGATGCGGTAAACTACAGAACTAAATACCAACATGGTGATGAAAGACGGTAACGAACCAGGGTTCGGAATAAATAGGGATAAGACAAAATATGTGGTTAGCTGCAGAAATGGTGACGATTTTACTGATATTAATGTAGAAGGGAATACGTAGTTTGAACACGTAGGGGAATTTAGATATTTAGGGGCGACGCTAACGATAAAGAAACGAAATCGATGAGGAAATTAAGGCTAGATTAAGAGCCTAGTAAAAAGATTAATAAGCATGGGGCCGACTGGGAAACGTCCGAGGGGTAGACCGAGACGGAGACTTGCGTGAAGGCAAGATTGTCGAAATTGGGTTTGGATGACGGTCGGTGGATCTGCAGGGAGCGAGTTGTGGTCTCCGCATCGAACCTTCGGGAATCTAACTGTTGAATTACAAAATTAATTGCAAATATTCACCCAAAACTCGTAGTTACTTCTCTGCTAGGGTTGCGACATAAACAAAATAATCTGGTGGGTGCGTGCAACACACAACTTTCACTTACAAACTTACTTAGATTAGAAATTAATGCGTTTTGTTAATTGCCACTTCTCAAATGAACAGAACGGCTTTAATTATAAAAAATGGTCTGTCATTAAAGGCGTACTCCGCTTGCGCTCAACGAGTTTTATGAGTTGACTGAATATTTTTCTTTTTTTTTCTCCTCTATATGTTTCCTTGATTTTTATCATATCTCATATTTAGCCATTTCTTATTTTTAGGCGTAACGAGAGACAGTTAATTTCTCCATGTAAACATAAACAAAGGTACTTTATAAGAAAGAAAGAAACAAACAAAAAAGGCCCTCCCCCCCAAAAAAAAAGCCCCCTCAGAACATTTTAATAATGATAAAGCTTACCTGATATTAAAGAACACCTAATTTTCATTAAACAACACGAATTTGATGAAGATCGTTAAAGCCGTTTTTGAGATAATCGAAAAAAAGGTAAAAATTGGTAAAAAGTTATGAAATAAAGTGCCCCCTATGTTTGACCAATTTCGATTAAATTTTGGCTATCACATCTTTGGCATATACATACATCAAATACCCAGTTTGATCAAAATCGTAAAAGCTTTTTTTTAATAAATAAAAAAACACGTGAAAATGATACAAAATTTATTAAGTAAAGTCCCCCCTCCGGTTGATCAATTTTGATGAAATTTTTACAATCATATCTGAGGCATATTAATACATCAAATACTCAGTTTAATCTAAATCGTTAGAGCCGTTTTTGAGAAAATCGAAAAAAACTTAAAAAGTTATTAAATAAAGTACCACCTCCCTTTGAGCAATTTTGATGAAATTTTTGCTGTCACATCACGGGCATATACATACACTAAATACCCAATTTCAGATTCGCATGGCTTATAGTTTTTGAGCTAGTCTGTTCACACACACACACAGACACAGACCATTTCGCGGGACTTGGTCATTTGGACTAGGGGGACCACAAAACGTGTATTTCCGTTGAAAACCGGAAGTCGAAATTTTTCACGATCGCAATACTTCCACTTACTATATATTTCATATGTAGGTAAGTGAAAGTAAAAATTGGATTATATACCTTCGGACGCTTACTGGTTAATCTTAGAAGTTACTGAAACAGTTTTAAAGTGGATTTTAAAAAAACATCGATTCTTTTTGGTCGATGTTGCACCCCTACCTAGAAGTACTAGAACTACTGACCCTGTTGAAGAGATGGATGACCTCCTTGCTCCACTTGGAGGGGTAGTGGACCGGGCTGACGAAGAGGGACTTGATGTGGGGTATGCTGGTGCCGCTGTGGATGTCGAACGGCCTGGTCCTCGCAAGAACCTCGTAGAGGGTCACCCCCAGCGACCACCAGTCCACGGCGAACGTGTAGCCAGCGCACTCGTCCATCGCGCACCCGAACACCTCAGGGGCTGCAAACAAAATACATTTCTCGTTTTATATATATAGGTTCTATGATAACTAAAAGGAAAAAAAATCTAGTTTAAAGACCTTTATGGTAACTGTACCATAAGTTGACAGTGCTCCAATAGTTGACATTTTGCACAAAAAGTGTGAATAATAAGATTCAGGGTTGATTATTTTGGTCCAAAATTTGGCGGTAGTTTAGTTAGCTGTGCTGCCATCGACATTAGTTTGATGAAAACTCAAGCTTATTTGTGAGAGGTTGTAATGGCGAATTTTTTAATGGCCTGAAAACTTGGTTTCTGCTACCCTGTTTCGTGGAAAATAAGCTATAGCTATAATAAGCTTTTTAGTTGGTTTATTTGAGTTCATTTATGTTTTAATTACTTTTATGGTATTCATTAAGTTCAGGAGAATCATTTGATATCCTTTTTAATATATTTATACAATGTTTTAGGGCTTAAATGTATATGTCAACTATTAGAACAGATATTAATCCATAATTTCAATAGTTGACATCGATGTCAACTACAGCCAGAATTAGCAAATAGTGTTTCATCTGGGGGTGGTTTGTGAAAGTCTGAGTCTGTACGGATGACTGGTGTCTTATTTTATGAATATATAGTTAGTGTGCTATATCCATGGATCGTTGAGAGCAAAATTGCAAGTTCAGCATTGGAGAGTCGAAAATTGTGCAAATCCAACATTAAAAAATCGACAATGGCTATTACTAAAATCTATTTATCATATTTATTTAACTGGGTGATCTCATTTTTCGTTTAAACATTTTTTTTTTTTTTTGTCTCAATTAAGCTTTTTGTGTATAAAATAATTAAATTGTGGAAATTTTATTTTGTTTCAATTATGAATTTACTAGTTTGTAAATAGAAAAAAATATTAACTTTTATTGTAGTCCATATTACCCATTAAAAATCATAGAAAATCAAATATTAATGCATGCATCAACTTTAAAACCATAAATGTCAATTTTCCAAACCTTTACATTTTGATGTGTCAACTATTGGTTCATTTTAGAAGTTTCTAAGATATCATTGTTTATAAAAACCGTAAATGTAAACCATAGGATATTTTATTCCTTGTTTTCTAGAGGAATTGGCCTAACTAATTTTATAACAAAGATTATCATAACATCAATATATTGGTAAACAGTATCAATAATATAATTTTTTTTCTTAAACTGTCAACTATTGGTACAGTTACCCTACTCTTATCCAACATCTATCTCTACCTACTCCATATCCTATACTTCTCCGGAGTATATATCCCATTAGATTAGACAAGAAATAAGATTTCACTTATTTTAGATCAACTTAAATATAATTTCAATGCAGCTGTTCTTCAATATTTAACTTTTCACCGATCGATTACTTCAACAACTTTGTTCCTTATTTGTCACTTATGAGAGATTTCTGCATATTGTGTTTTGTCTACTTGTGAAGAAATTTAACTTCGTAAACGTTGAAAAATAATATGCATATAATTGCAATATAGAACAAGATATCCAGATGCATGTATTAAAAATAAATACTGTTAGATATTTGATTTTTGATTAACAAACGGTTAGAAATAAAAACGTTAGAGGTAAAATTCGTCTTTGAGGTGCAGTATACTATTGTAATTGGTGAAATTTCGGTGAGAATTATTAATAGTTTCACTGAAAAAAAAAATACAAAAAAAAAAAAAAAAAAACCACAACATAAAAAACTAATTGAATGAAGTTGGAAGTCCCTAACGAACTAGAAGATGGAGTTCCCAAACCAACGTTTTTTCACGATAGCGTCCCTGGGGCCAGATTTTACCGTATTAATTACCTGCCTGATACAGGTGGTTGCCCAATCCTTCGAGTGAAAGTCGTTGTCTTTAGTAAAAAAAAATCTGATGGGATGCGCGCAACACAACTTTAACTCACCAACCTATTTGGAGTGGAACCCGACGTGTTTTGATAATTGTATAAACGCAATTTAGAAACTTCAACGAAAATATCTTTATCCACAGTTATTTATTTATTTTTGATTGATATTCTCCATAAGATATATAGTATTATAATTATAGCAAAACTTGAAAGGCTTCAGCAATTTTCGATCCATTATTCATTTATTGTTTTAAGGGAAAAAATCATAATTTTATCATTTGTTGAGTTTTTTTTTTTATAGCATTTTTATGAATAATATTGTCACCCCTATTCTCAAATTTACCCAGTCCAATGTGACACAGGGATCTTTGGGCAAGGGTTGTGAGGTAATTAACCAAACTAAGTACTATTTACATAATTTATTATTTACAATAGTTTCTACACGTCCCAACTACACAAGGGGGGGGGGGTACCTTGACACATAAATTACTTGGGGGTACTTTACTACTTCGGGTCCCACTATGCCCCAGGCTCACTCTGCCTGTCCCAGACTTAGACTGCCCATCTCAGACCCAGCCTCCGCTCCAGACTGCTGACTGTCTCTGACTGCCTCTCTCCGACCGACTGACTCAGACTTTCCCAGACTCTCCCAGATTGCCCCACTCTCTCCAGGGCCAGCCTCTTCTAGGAGTTCCCCCTCTCTCTCAGGGTCTCCTAGCTTCAATGGAGATCTTCCACGTGACAACTCCCCCCTCCCCTGAATACCAACGTCCTCGTTGGTAAGTTGGGACCTGTAACAAAAAATAAACAAAGCGGCAGGAAACTCGTTTTTTACATAATTTACTTAACTGTAGAGTTTACAAACAAAAGAACCAAGTACTGAATGTTTAAAACAAAACAAAAATTCGAAACAACAAAAAAGGTGATAAACCAAATAAAATCTCAAAATCGAGGAACCTCACTGCATCATTTTCTCTTTTGGATTCGACAATCATCGGCTCACCCCTTTATCGTTCATTCTCCGATATACCGTGCTTTTGACTAGCACCTGCCTCAAATCTTACCTCAGTTTGACTCTGAGAATCTTGTTGCATACATTAACCCTCTACGTTTGACTCGTAGGATTCCACAACAAATTCCAAAAACTTTACTCTCAAGGTACTTAACTAATCTTTTTAAGTACTTTACTATACCCTTTAAGTACTTTACTACCCTCTTCAAGTACTTTACTCTATTTGAACCTCAAAGAGGTGTGGGATGCCGACTGTCTCATTCATTTTAATTTTCCCCTTAAGAACCATAACAACCTCTACGATATGCAGTGAAATTCCTTTACAATTATTTCTTGACTTACTAAAAAAAAAAAAAATGAATTCCATTATTCTGCTACTTCAAATTTATTCTTTAACCATAAAAGATTTAAATTTAGTCAATAATACCCTCTAAGAATTTTACTTAAAAATTATACTTCTTCTTACAAATTCTATTTTTTCCAACACATTTCCAATTTCTACTACTAAAGAACTAGAAAAATATAAGTCGTTAAACTAAAGAAGAATAAACAATAAAAAATCTTAATTATTCTCGATAAAGGGATTTAAAGGATCGTTTGTTTTGCCTATCCTGCATAACACCTCACCGACTGACCTACTTTTATCGCTGACTATGTCAGGATGGCTGCTGTTCTTACCTTTTTGTGTCTCCCTTCTTGGAACTGGTCGCCGACTTAGACTGGGAAGCTGTTGGCGCTGCTTCCATAACCGCGACAATAGGCCTTCTCAATAAAATTCTTTTTACCCATTTCTTTATTAAATAAAAAATCATGCTGGCAAACGCCGTCATCAATACGATCCACATAACCGAGACGGAGTGATGAATTATTTCCCCCGGAATAAACCCATTTACCTGTCTTACACTCGTCTTATCAAAACCAGATAACGAAATAAAATAACAATGAAAATTGAAAGATGATACTAAAAACCCGTACCATATTATTGACTAAAATTGGGCGGTATTAATTTTCATGGACTCAAATTTATATGTGGTACTGTGAGATTCGACAAATCGGAAAATTTAAATTTTAAGTTCAATCATTGGTGGAATTTGTCATAAATCGAGTTTTGTAAACATCCCCGGGAGTATACGCGATATTTCGAAAATCCCTACTGAAATTTAGTCGCTTGAATAGATCGTTGAAATTAATTAAGTATACCAGATTCCTAAACCTAAACGCTTTTTGTTTTCTTCCAGAAAACCATGATAGTAATTGAAATTTTTGTCCCCGATAAATTTTTTGCTTAAGTCCTTTAAAAATCAAAGATGGGAAAACACAATGACCGCAACCCAAAACCATGATTCTCATCTCGCAACCGATTATGGTGTTTCCTGGACGTTGTAGGATCCTCAATTGTTCGTTAGTTATGACAATTGTTAATTGTCTGCATTTTGCTAACCATTAGCTATGCCCAATTTTGTTTTCATTGTTCCCGTGTTGTTCAGTGCTCTATTGTTTTCTGGCAGACGCAAATTTAGCATTTCCTCCTATTCTTTAACCTTTAGATTCTGCACTTTTCCCCAAAGCAAAGAAAATATTCAACAATTTAATGCAATATGAAATCTTATAATCCCTTTTTTCTTTTTTTTCTTTTTTGTTCAACGATCAAAAAACCGTTTTATTCGCCCTGTATCGTCTCGACTTTAAATTTTCCACCCGTCTTCGTCTGTCCTTATCCCATTTAATCCCGAGATTATGATCAAAGGGTCAAGATAACATTTCTCTTCCGACCTGAAAATTTTCATTGACAAAGAATTCTCTTTATAGTTACTTTTTGACTTATGTTTTTCTAAAAAAATCTAAACCTACAATACTCTACCAACAAAGACTATTCTCATTAATAAAATGATCACTAATTATTAAATTATCTAGTTGAAACATTGTAGAAAGAACTCCATAATTTTTTCCATCAGTTCCTCTTAGAACTTAACTAAAAACTCAACCTCTTTTAATCTTCCTCCTAAATCGTCAACCATTTACAGCTCAAAATACTTAGATACCCCGTATCTTAAAATTCTTAAACCTCTAGTTTCTCTCTTATTTTTCTAGTTTCTATTTTTCATTCTATACTTACTTTCTATTTTTCTAGATTCTCTCTTATTTCTATCTTACACTATAGCTGGGATTCTTTCTACAAGTGTTTCCTCTTATGTCTAAATTTTATTTTATTTTTACAAAACAAAAAATAAATTTAATTTCTTTACCTAAGATGCCAACTTGGCGAGCTAAGAATACTTCGGGTGGCTCCCGTCTCTCTTTTCAGCTCCGTAGCTCTCCGAGTTGGTCCAGCTGATCCGCAGCGATGATTCTGTATTCTTCTTGTCCCCGCTCTCCTCCCGGAACGCAGCCGTTTCCACCCATCCGGAATTCTTCAGCAACTCCTCCATTTTTCACGCTGTCCCTGCTCGGCATCTCTCGAAGCCCCCTCTTCCACACGACACAACCCTTGCCCGGCGCCTCCACCAAATTTGTGTCACCCCTATTCTCAAATTTACCCAGTCCAATGTGACACAGGGATCTTTGGGCAAGGGTTGTGAGGTAATTAACCAAACTAAGTACTATTTACATAATTTATTATTTACAATAGTTTCTACACGTCCCAACTACACAAGGGGGGGGGGTACCTTGACACATAAATCACTTGGGGGTACTTGACTACTTCGGGTCCCACTATGCCCCAGGCTCACTCTGCCTGTCCCAGACTTAGACTGCCCATCTCAGACCCAGCCTCCGCTCCAGACTGCTGACTGTCTCTGACTGCCTCTCTCCGACCGACTGACTCAGACTCTCCCAGACTCTCCCAGACTGCCCCACTCTCTCCAGGGCCAGCCTCTTCTAGGAGTTCCCCCTCTCTCTCAGGGTCTCCTAGCTTCAATGGAGATCTTCCACGTGACAATATATAATGAATATCGTAAATGGAAATCGATAATAGGGGTTTTTTACGGTTCGTAGAGATTCAGAACTTAGTTTTCAAATTTTAGTCTCTAATACTAGAATCCGACGAAGATGATTATCAATTATTATTCCAGTAAGAACCACCTAATATAGCATTCAGAAATCGATTATGAAACTAAATTATAATTATTGAGGGTTATATTGTACCATATTTACGTGCTTGCGTAATATGCATGCGAACGATTGTCAACATGTTTCAAGTGCTTATTGGAACACACCTAATATTTTGTAAGCATAAAATGTATTTATGCCACATTTTTTGTAATATATGGTATATATATATATAACGCCCCAGAAAGGGCTAATATGAACTTGGAATTCTTGAAATCGAAATTGTCGAATTAACGTCTGGAAAATATTTAGGGATGCTCTTTACATAGCATTGGTTGAACTCCAATGCAAGGTTATACAAGAGTAGGGTATATTTATTAATAAAAAAAAAAAAAAAAAAAAATCGGAAGACGGGAAAAGAAATGTGCTGAGGGTTCGTTTAAATATATTTTTTATTGAGTTTTTTTAATTTTTTTTTTAAAATAGCTGACTAAAATCCTAAGTCATCTATCAGCCATTACACAAATTTTTATGACCATCCAGTTTTTTTCTCGTTTACTAATTAAATACAGATGCCTTTGAAATAAATGATAGACCATCGGAAACGTCTCAACGACCTCTATATGTATAAAGCAACGAGAAAATGAAGATGCAATTAGTTTTCGGGTAGAGACAGACAGGACAATGACTCCTGATGTTTAAGACCGTCCAGTTTTTACTTTCACTTACCTATATATGAAATATATAGTAAGTGGAAGTATTGCGATCGTGAAAAATTTCGACTTCCGGTTTTCAACGGAAATACACGTTTTGGGACCCCCTGAGTCAAAATAACCAAGTCCCGCGAAATGGTCTGTGTGTGTGTGTGTGTGTATGTGTGTGTGTGTGTATGTGAACAGACTAGCTCAAAAACTATAAACCGTGGGAACCTGAAATTGGGTATTTAGTGTAGGTATATGCCCGCGATGTGACAGCAAAAACTTCATCAAAATTGCTCAAAGGGAGGGGGTACTTTATTTAATAACTTTTTACGTTTTTTTTCGATTTTCTCAAAAACGGCTCTAACGACTTTGATTAAACTGAGTATTTGATCGATTTATATGCCCGAAATATGACTGTGAATATTTCATCAAAATTGATTAACCGGAGGGGGGACTTTACTTAATAAATTTTGTATCATTTTCACATGTTTTTTTTATTTACTCAAAAACGGTTTTAACGATTTTGATCAAACTTGGTATTTGATGTATTTATATGCCCGAGATGTGACTGTAAAAATTTCATCAAAATTGATCTACGGGAGGGGGGACTTTACTTAATAAATTTTGTACCATTTTCACATGTTTTTTTTATTTACTCAAAATCGGTTTTAACGATTTTGATCAAACTTGGTATTTGATGTATTTATATGCCCGAGATATGACTGTAAAAATTTCATCAAAATTGATCTACGAGAGGGGGGACTTTACTTAATAAATTTTGTATCATTTTCACAGGTTTTTTTATTTACTCAAAAACGGCTTTAACGATTAACAAAAATAAGATATGAATGTAGAAAAATGTGTGACTTTGGGAAATGATTATTAGCAAAACACGTCAATTTCTAATCTAAGTAAGTTGGTAAGTGAAAGTTGTGTGTTGCGCGCACGCACCAGATTTTTTACTTAATACTGCTGCTTTTCGACACAACGATAGTTGGAAACGCGCCAACAAGTTCGGTATGTAATAAGCAGAGAAAAATTTTAGATACTTCCTGGTGTGTTATCTTTTCCCACCTCTGTGTACTATTCTATTATTCTTAAAAATATCGCATACCTCACATTCTAATCTTGAGATGTTTTGAATAGCACCACAGTTACAAATAATTCAAAAAGTGTCAATGGTCAATTCGTAGACGAACGTAAAGTTTGGAAACTGGAGTTGTATATGGCGAGGAACAAAATAAAATGTACGATGCACTCTACACAAAAGTTTGTTACTTTATTTAATAACCAACTTATATAACATAAGGGACTACATTATTGTAAACTGATTTATGATAATTATAAACTGAGACTAATTGAAGGCAGCTCGTAATCATTGTGATTTTCTGTAGAATATCTTTGTCTTTGTCTGTACTGAGTGTAAAGTTTCTTGGTTCAGATTCTTGTTGAGGAACTTTGTTCGTTCCTTGTGATTATGGTTCGCTAAATGAATAGGTACAGGTTCTACCTTGAGCAAGCTTGAACCTTATTTCTCTCTCTCTCTCTCTCTCTCTCTCTCTCTCTCTCTCTCTCTTCGTAATATATTTTAAGATGAAATTAATTGTTGTATATCTGTGGCGGCAGTGTGAATTCGAAATTGAAATTGGCAAAACTGACCGCCTACCATAGTGCCAGAAAAATTAAAAGAAATATTAAAAAAATTAATGGGCGAAATAAAAATAAATAACCTTTTCTGAATATAGCTCATTGTAATTTAGAAAAAAATAAAGAACACAAAACTCATCAATAAAATAAATAGTCAATGATAACCAGTAATAGATTTATTAACATAAGTAATATTCTAGGAAATATAGTTATTAAAATAATGAATATCAATATTGTGTTGTTATATATTAATAATATATATAATATATGGTGTTATATAATATATGGTGTTATATATTAGTCTTTTGTTTCGTTAAGTGATGATCTGTTATATAGAAGGTGCGGCAGTTGTTTGATCGTATGGTCAGTTCTGTCTTTTTAGGTTTGTATGTATGTTCCAAGTGAGTATTTTGTCCAAGTATATTCCTAGCTAACGTAAGTAGTTTTTATAAGCCACTGAAGTGTTATTAATTTTTATTGGTGGATGCGTTGACTTTCTCGGAGAGAAGGTTATATGGTTCGACTTAGTTGCGTTTATTTTTATTTTCCACTCGAATTTTGAATGGCAATCGATGCTATTGTGGGTTCTTTGTCAGCAGAAAGGATAGCTATGTCCTCAGCGAAGGTAAACATTGTGTTGCAACGGTCCCCGGAATGTCATAAAAAATAAAATAAAAATAAAACTCACTAAAGAAACTAATCTAAAACTATAAATTTAATAAATATTCGATAAAGAAAAAATATTAATAAATTAAGTTATTATTAATGTTACTAATGAATAACAATATTCTACAAATTATACAATTATTTTGTTCTGCAACTAATCAATGAATAACTCTCATTGTGACATTATAAAGAATAATAAGAATTAGCCTGAGGGACTGATCCTATGCCAAAGTTATTTAATCTTTATAGTTACAACATATATTCAATGTTCACCTTGTGACTGACCCACATGTGGCCGTCCATGTTTTTGTATTCTAATAACAGGGAATGAGCATATTAATATATATATATATATATATATATATATATATATATATATATATATATATATAATATATTGTAACACTTATGCGGGTTAATTAATTTTTATTAAAAGAAAATAACAATTTTCCAATGCCACACAAAATATGAAAACACAATAATTAAAACGTTCACGCAGGCGCGTACCACCGGTGGCTCACACTTGACTGCCCCAATGCCACACATCGGGCGACTGATCCATTGGGTGGCGTGTATCACTGGTGGCTCACACTAGAATGCCTCCTCGGCCAAATAATTAGATCTTTAGCACTTTGACTGCCGAAAAAGAATATCTGAGAGTCACGCTCTCGTTTCGACACAATTTTAATATTTAGTTCTCTGACAACAGAACTGTTGCTCAATTTCAGGTGACATGGCAGCCAATGTGTTAAGAAAGTAGAAATAATTTCTATATAGCTAATAATTAAAATAATGAAAATTTAACTTAAAGTCATTGATTTTTATATTTATTTGTATTTATTTATATACGGTAAACCATACAGTTATTGGGACTCAGTACAGTTATTGGCACCCTAACTTTAACTTAAAGAAATCGGTAAACAAGTCCTAACTTTATTACAAGATATACATGAGTCTAATGTTTGAAGGGTCCTCTAAGTCATCTATGAAGTAAGACTTTAGCAAACTAACCATGGGGAAGATTTCATAATTAAATCCATAGGGTGCCAATAACTAGATTTGGCACTTTTAACAATGAATATTGCCATATTGTAAAACTATTGAACTTTTGACCCCAAAAAACCTCTTGAGTCTTCATGAGGATAGATAATGAGGAGCTATAGGAAGTTTCTATTAAATCCCCTTATTAAAAGTATTTTTTTAAATTTAACCACAGAAATGTAGTCTTAAGGGTGCCAATAACTGTACGGTTTACCCTATATGTTTATTTATATAAAAGTAATAAATAAGTTGAGCTTCAGAACAAGACCGACTCTTCCATCCATTGCTCCTTATATTTAGTCTGAAATGGAACTGTCTGGAAAGTTCTAGGCAAGCGTAGACAATTCCAGAACATCGTAGTCACAAACATGCACAAGAACAGTTTGTTCCAACAATAAATCTTGAACTATTTAAAATCATTTTTTTGTATTGTTTAGTTTCACGTTAAAATATACTGAATAAAATTATAATTTTAACGGAGCATATACTTGTGTAAATGTTTATATATATGTTGGTCATGTACCGCTTATATATCGATTTAGACAAAATACAGAACATCAAAATCTTAATATTAACTGGATGCTTACATTGTTTAAGAATGTTGTATTAAATTCATATTTACGTTTTTAATCAGAACATTTCGTATTATATAATTGAACGTATGTATTTAATAGTCTTATCTAACGATATCACTTGAGTAAGTGCGTATCGGGATGGATATACACACTACGACCCTCATCTCTTTAAAAAAAAAATTTGATATACGTAACATAAACATATTTAATGATATCCATTTTAAAAAATCTGTTGCGGTGAGCGCATCATATAATTAAATAAAATTAACAAAGTTAATATAAAATAAACTGAAATAAAAAAAAAAAACAGATAGTAGTAAAAAGTTAATATAGCTTTGTTATTTATCATTTACTAGTTGCATGGCGGGGTCACATGTGGTGTTGTGGTTAGCATGGCAACCTACAATACTAAAGATCGCGGGTTCAATTCCAGCGGTGGCCCTAGGATTTTTTAATGGGAGTAAAAAATCCTTTGCTATTCCGTCCCTCGGATAGGAGGTAAAATGGAGGTCCCGAGCCTGTACGATGTCAGGTACTTGTTAAAGATCCCTATCCTAATTATACCTGGATAGGCAAAATTTAGGACTCCCACTGTAGCATCGTCCGATTAGCCTAAGTAGCATAAAAATGGACGTTAAACAAACAAACAAACTAGTTGCATGGCCCGGGTTTCACCCAGGATTTTCATTTTTCTAATAAACATAAACAATTCTTTATTCTTCTTATTACTATAAATATTTGGAATATACTATATTTTTAGTTTTACTCCCTGGGCATATATAATTAGGCCTTCAGGTGAACCTGCATGCATTAGGTGAATGCAACGTAAAGCTAATCATAATAAAACATGGGAATTCCAAATTGATAATAGCTACCCTCAGTGATTCCCTTGAGCTTTATTTATAGTCATTACAAATGCGACCCGAACTAGGAATTGTACTCTTTTGAAATCAAAGGATTTTTCGACTCAAATGGTCGATTTCGTAAAAACACCAATGTAAAGCGAGATCACAGCGATTTTTATAACAATAAAGAATGTACCAAGAGATTGGCAGAAGTTATGCAATATTAATATGGACAGGTGTTCGCACCTGGTGTAAAAGAACCAATGAGCGGAATTTGGAGAATTTAGGACAAACGGTATGGATTTCTTTAAAGAACAAATAAACAAACAAACGAACAAAATAAGCAATAAAAATAAGAAAAAAAAACATTGAGAACATTTAAAAATAATTCGAGATCAGTAAATTTAGAAAAATATTTAACTGCTAGAACTCAGTCGCGTTATTTCATCAAATAGAGGTAAAAAAGTTGCTGGAAAGAATTTATTGAAAAAATTATTTATTTATTTGAAAGAATTATTGGGCCTTTTTTACTTTACCCGCACTAGTTACTTTTTGATAACTAGTTTTTATATTTTTATTAAATAACACCATTATTTAATAAAATATGTCTATTTTAAAAGAAAGGAATATATAAATGGGGTCACCTGTGGTGCAGTGGTTAGCATGGCAACATACAATAATAAAGGTCGCGGGTTCGCGTCCCGCGGTGGCCCTAGGATTTTTTAAAGGCCGTGCAGTCCTCGGATAGGACATAAAATGAAGGTCCCGAGCCTGTACAATGTCAGATAATCGTTAAAGATCCATACCCTTATTATATCTGGATAGAAAAAAATTTAGGTCTCCCACTGCAGCATCGTCCGATCAGCTTTGGTAGCATAAAATGGACATTAAATAAACAAACACACAAACAAATATATACATGAAGGAGGTTGTCTCCTAGATCTGATACAACTTAGTCGTGTTCTTAAATCAGAAGAAGTAGGCATTTAAGACATTTCAAAGGTTCGGAATATTGCATAAACCACGGAAATGTAGAAGGGGACATTTTATTAAGCTTGCTTTTCACCATAAATATCTCCAGCATTTATATGAAGTTTGAGAAGTTGCGGAGAGGAAACCATGGTTATAAATCAAAATATCATTTTTGTTTACATTTGAAGCCTGTTAAATACATTACTTTAATCATCTGTTCTCCATTAGAATTAATTTAATAATATGATAAATCACTCTTTTAGAAATATCTTACTGGTGTGGGTAAAGTAAAAAAGACCCGAATTATTGTATTAATTTATTCATTGATGTCGTTTATTTTCATTTTTGTGTTAACTGTGTATATATTAGAAGCCTAAAGCCATGTCAATTAAAATAAATATTTTATAAAGAAAAAACATGTTTTTTTGTTTGTTCCTTATGTTGATGCTATCTATCTAATTTGGGTTTTAATAATTTGTATGAGACGAAAATATTAATTCAAAACGTCAGACAAACAATAACAGCTCCAATTATTAACACCACGTTACAAATAGTAACTAATAGTGACAATTCAGGGACACATAAGTTATCAATCATATGCTTCGATTTTCAGAATAGGATATGAAATCAAACATTCGAGAAGGGCGTAGAACATTCTCATACGATCTAGAACATTTATTAAAACAGTTGTATATAACAGAGGAAAGCATATTATTTTGTTTCCCGTTACAGTAGTATCACTGGTTAGTGATTTGGTTAAACCATTTAACATTGCAATCCTTCGAAATTCCTCCCTGCTCCAGACCGCGAAGGAATCCTTTGATCCAATCTGACTGGTTTCGGACGAGTTGCATACCAACTTTAGCCTGGTTCCATCGACCACACAACCCCTAGCGGCTCCCTTTATATAAGGCTGATGTGGAGTGCTTTATCAAAGTCCCCGTTCAGAGTTTTGACCGATCTGTTCGGAACTTTCCATGCAAACAATGTTCCTCGCGAAGTTAGACATGTTAGAACCTATGTTTGATCATAACTTTGTCAAAGATATAACAACATTTTCCTTAGTAAATATTATATATAATATTAAACGATTACGTTTCGAGATCTGGAGAAATTCATCAAAATAAAATTATTAATTTTTCAGTCATAAAATATTGATTGAGAATGACAAAAAATGTATTCCATCAGTGTTTTGTGGTTTGCCCCATCACCTGAAGGAAACTACACGTGCTACAATAAAATCTAAAAAATGCTGCACGAACTAAACCTTTCTTCAATAGAATAATTCGCTTACGAACAAACTAGTTCATATTTCGGCAAGACATCGCTAATACAGGAAATAACAACAAACCTCACTTAGGTTACTTTTCTTTTTTAAAGTATGTTTGTTGTAATATTTTTACTAATACTATAATAACTAATATTATCGTTTTAAAATTACTTTGTAAAAGACAAAACTCTTTTACCATGAAAAAGGAGAAACCGGAATCACTTAGGTGTATAATCATAATAAACGAAATAAAACAGTTTTATAATTCAATAATTATAGATAGATAACTTTTTCTATCTTTCACATTATAAATCAGGGGAACGAAATTTAGGGGGTCATAATCACGTGGCATGACAGTACCGTTTTTTTTTTAAATGACATTATTACCTTGTATTATAGTAACTACCTAATTGCGTTAATCGCTTAAAAATACAAAAAAATTAAACCCGCTATTTTCTATTCCCTATGGATCCGCCCTTGAAAAACATATATATATTTAAAGCTAAATAATATAGAATTTACCTACCGATATAAGGTTTTGTTCCAGACATCGAAGTTGCCAACTGTCCATCGGTAAGTTGTGTAGCAATGTTGAAATCTGTGATGTGGGCATGACCTGAAACAGACAAAAAAACACATGATAAAGATCAATTCTTTAAATATGTTTTATTTATCTAATGATATTTAACCTGCATTATCATTTGACCGACAGCGGTGAGGTAACAAATGACCAAACAAAAAGTCCTGTTTACAAAGTCAAGTTTTTTTATTTGATTGGGATTAAAATGTAGCTTATGGCTTGCTTCTATACAAACGTTCGAATTTATCTCTAATTTAACCTGAAAATCCTATCTTAAATTAATATTTCTCAAGGGATTTTTACTTTCACTTACCTATATACGAAATATATAGTAAGTGGAAGTATTGTGACCGTGAAAAATTTCGACTTCCGGTTTTCAACGGAAATACACGTTTTGGGGTCCCCTGATTCCAAATAACCAAGTCCCGCGAAATGGTCTGTGTGTGTGTGTGTGAACAGACTAGCTCAAAAACTATAAACCGCGCGAATCTGAAATTGGGTATTTAGTGTATGTATATGCCCGCGATGTGACAGCAAAAATTTCTCAAAGGGAGGGGGTACTTTATTTGATAACTTTTTAAGTTTTTTTCGATTTTCTCGAAAACGGCTCTAACGATTTTGATTAAACTGAGTATTTGATGTATTGATATGCCCGAGATATGAATGTAAAAATTTCATCAAAATTGATCAACCGGAGGGGGGACTTTATTTTATACATTTTGAATCATTTTCACGTGTTTTGTTATTTACTCAAAAAAGGCTTTAACGATTTTGATCAAACTGGGAATTTGATGTATGTATATGCCAAAGATGTGATAGCCAACATTTCATCAAAATTGGTCAAACACTCAAAATTGGGTGGGGGGGACACTTTAATTCATATTTGTTTTCCAAATTTTACCTTTTTTTCGATATTCTCAAAAAGGGCTGTAACAATTTTTATCAAATTCGTCATGTTTATTGAAAATTAGTTGTTCTTTAATATGAGGTAAGCTTTATCATTATTAAAATGTTCTGAGGGGACTTAAATGGGGTAGGGGCCTTTTTTGTTTGTTTGTTTTTTTGTATCTTATAAAGTACCTTTGTTTTTGTTTATGTGGAATTAGAAATTAACTGTCTCCCGTTACGGCTAAAAATAAGAAATGGCAAAATATGAGATTTGATAAAAATAAAGAAAACGTATAGAGGAAAAACAAAGAAAAATATTCAGTCAACTCATAAAAGTCGTTGAGCTGACGCATGCGGAGTAAGCCTTTAATGACAGACAATTGTCCATAATTAAAGCCGTTCTGTTCATTTGAGAAGTGGCAATTGTAAGTGTAATGGTAAGTGAAAGTTGTGTGTTGCGAGCACGCACCAGATTTTTTATATTGGTACGCCATAACTTCATTAATAATACTTCATCAAATTTCATGAATGAAGCGTTATTTTAAAGCTTTCCTTAACCTCTGAACCGGAAAGATATACAAATCACTCATTTCGCCATTTTGAGATTGCGAGTTACAAGCAAAAACATGCTATTATGTATACGGTGTGTACTTTAATGATGTGGTATTTAAGTAGGTTTGAGTGCGAATCTAGTCTTAAATTATTTTTGAATATACATATTTATATTCTGTTTAGTATGAACCTAAATAAACATCATTAATGTGTTTGTCAAATACGATATAACTTCTGACATATTGACTGGATCGCCATTGTAAAGGACTTTTTTGCGAAGACTTAGCGCGAACGGCGAAGGTGAAATTGCGAGTCTTAGTTGCGAACGAATACCTAAAAGATTAATTAACGTCATAAAATAAACACCTCACGACGGCCTCAAAAATTCAATATATTTTTAAATGTAACAGGAGCTTTCGGTGCTCATAGCACCATATTCAACAATACATTAATACATATATTATTTTATTTAAAATTTAAAATATGTCTTGCATATGCCCAATCTCTTACCCTTTTTTCTCGTTCCCTTAAGGGAGATTCTTTGTATAACTGTGTGTTACATCAGTTGAATCATCATCAGTTTAAATACCTAAAGTAGGAATATGTAGATGATATTAATAATGCCCAAAATATAAATGTCTAAAATAGGTTTTTTAATATATAATTTACTTACTCGTCGTGGGGAGAGACATGCACTCGGCATAGCTGCCACTTGTTCTCTACCCTATTTCCCGACGAACAAGACGCCCCCTAGGTCCGGAATTATAAACTTATATAGATAAGAGCTTGTATATGTTTATATTTTTTCAATTTTTTTTAATTTTATCCTGAATGTGTGAATAATGTAAAGGGATGTGCGCAGCTTCTTGTTTTTCATTCATTAGCTTATTTTGATTCGCCGCGATATATATGGATTCGAGTATTTTTCGCTTAGCCCACGAATCTGATTTATGGAGAATTTTGATATTGCCAAAATCTATTTCTTTTTGTAATATGTTTGCATGATTTGACCGTGCCGTTTTAGTTTTAGAATTAGGTTTTAAGTTACTCTTGTGATTATATATTCTGGTTTTTATATCTGTAGAATTTTTGAGACCGTCGTGAGGTGTTTATTTTATGATATTTAGAAATGAACGGTCTATGATCATATTATGATTAATTAACGCTTTACCGACTGAAAAACGAACGAGGGATGATTCGGTGATGGCTAATCTTGTGGAGTAGGGATTGGACGGGGAGAGGTGGATGGGGGTGTGTAGGGAGCGGTTGCTGGTGTCGGTATCGGACCTTCGGGTCCGTTAAGCGATAGAATTCTATTCCATCATCTTATTTATTTTTATTATTATCTACCGATACTCTTGGCACTGAAAATAGATTTTCGTGAATATCTGTGTGACTATTGGATGGAAGTCGATAAAGTTTATAGGTCATTCTCACGTTAGAGGGCACTTTTGTGTCCCAGGCCGTTTATAGCGATTTAGAAAAACTTAGGACTCTAAGACATCAATTTTGTAAATCCAGGCGAGTTGTAAAGGTAGACCCCATGCGACTTTATTTTAATTGTATAACACACGTACCTTAAAAACACCAGAAAAAGGTCGAAATTCATTCCCCTGTCATGTCCCGAGGTCTGATTCTGCTCAAAGTAAGAGTTCTGTGTCCCTATACTAGGTCAATTTTTACTTTTTTTTTTGTTCAATTTGTTCAAAATACTGTAAAATTTCATAAAAGCAGTCGAATCCTTGATGATAAAGGATTAGAATTGAAAAAACTAATTTTTATGTTGTCCCACAGGTTTTCTTTCATTCCCCTGTCAATTTTTAGTATTAAATTGTCACCACACTATTCAGGCGGAAAATTAGTAAAAAATATGTAGTCAGCAGGAAGGAGTCTTTCCCTAAGCAACCCCAACTGTTAACTTAACCTCTCCAGAAGCAAATAAGTTCTCAAACTTGAGAGGTTACGTTTAATAGTCTTCATTGCCCTGTCCTCTATAGTTTTGGTCAGGCAAGTTTTGTCTTTTCTAATTTTTGAGAGATAAAGGATTTTGTAGCACAGATTTCGTTTTTCAAATAGCATTATGACATCTTTTTTTTCCTTTCAACGGTTATCAAATAAGCCTTAAAAATTCATTCCCCTGTCTTACTGTAAATAAAATGCTGCAGGGAAATGAAGATAGCGACGTGGATTGAAGCTTTCTTTTGGTGCTCAACTTTTTCAAAGCATTATCAGTCCTTAATAATGAGAAATTTAAAAAAAAAAAAAAATAAATAAATAAAAAAAACAACGTTTAACGTGAATTGGTGTTCTTCCACGTCGACTCCTTGCTTCTTATAGGCTAAGGAATAGTATTACACCGAAAAAAAAGTTTATTTGTAACCATAAAATTTAAAATAAAAACGCCGTAAAAAGTGCCCACTTTGGTGATAATGACCCTTATATGTTACTAGCTGTATTCATAAAGTGACCCTTTTATCGACTCAATCGATCGATTTCTAAAAACCAATGAAGCGAGATCATCAGAGATTGACTGAAGTTATGCAATTTTAATATGGATAGGTGTTCGCGCCAGGTACGAAAGAGCCACTGAGCGAAATTTAGATTAAGGATTTCTGTAAAGAACAAACAGAATTTCATCTTTATTTACATAGATTATAGCTGTATATCCCGGTTTCACCCGGGGATTTTCATTTTTCTAATGAAACAGTCGATTTCGTAAAAAAACATTGTAAAGCAAGATCATTACGGGTTTTATAACAATAAAGAATATCAGCTGAACATCGGCTGAAGTTATGCAATTTGGATAGGTGGATAGGTGTTCGCACCTGGTATGAAAGAACCACTGAGCGAAATTTGGAGATTTTTTTCTGTTTCACGAGCCACAAACCGTTACTTCGTTCGAAAATAAGATTGTTTCGAGAAAATTAAACACATATATTCGAAATATGTCGGAATTCTTTTTTTTTTCTTTTTCTGAATTCATAATGAATAAAGAAAAATGTTTAACTGAAGGGAATGTATACTGTGACTACACGAACAGCGTAGGAAGTTTCTAGGTTCCTAAGCCTCTGTGGCGCAAGGCGGGCCTCGTATTCCTGGGCAGACTCAGTTTCCGCGATTCTGCCTGTCTAAGCCTCTGTTGTTCAATTCTATTTTGATGTTCGTCGAGAGTTTCAGTTCAGAGTTGGGCAAATTGTAATCAGAATAATGATTCATGAATATGAATAATTGGTAATCATAAAACAAATGAAAAATGAATAACCATTATTCATAATCATTACGGAGTATTTTTAATGATTATTGAGTATTTATGGTATTCATTTGAAATCAATAATGAATAACTGGTATTTAGTTATTTATTATTCATTTCAAATGAATACCATAAACACTTAATAATCATTAAAAATACTGCCAACTCTGTTTCAGTTGCTCATATTTGACGTTGTTTTGTAATCGACTTCGAAAGAGGAGGTTACTCAATTCGATACGTATGTGCCTTTTTTTTTTTTTTTTTTTTTTTCTATGTATGTCCCCCGATTACTCCGAGATGGGTGGACCAATTGGAACGAAACCTTTTGCATCTTGTAAAGTATTTTCCCAAGTTGGTCCCATTGAAACCTTTTTTGGGTTCTTAATTTATTAAAGAAGTTATTGGTAAAAAACATGAAAATAATCATTTAATTATCGCTCAAAATATTTACTTATTTGAAAACATATGGCATATATATCATAAGGTATGCTCCAACAAACTATTAAAACACGTTGATAAATAACAAACTGACCATGTACTGTCCCCGCTTTTTTATTCTAAATTTGTTTGGTTGATTTCAAGCAATGCTCAATAATGTTTTAATGGTCGATGAATCGGTTGGGAAAGCAAACCAAAGCAAGCAAATTCAGAATTAAAAGAGTGGGAGAGAACATGTTAAGTTTGTTAGTTATTGACGTGTTTTATGTGCTTGTTGGAACAAAAAGTTATTGTTAAGTTGTTGTTTCGACCCTGTTCCTGGAAAATTTTGCCAAGAAATAAAACTTAAGAACATTTTTTTGGGTTGCTTAAAAGATTTTTTTTATAGATTTTAGAAGATTAAAGCACATTAAACACCTATAACAGTAAAAAATCCTAAATGAATGTCTAAACGACGGATGGACAGCATAACCATAAAACCACAAAATTCATAGAATTTAAAGAAAGGCCGAGCATTAATAACCCTTTTTAAAAGAGATTCGTAAACTCCTAGCCATTATTGTTTTAAATTGGATTTTGATTTCCGACTTCCACTTGTTATGCACATTAAAAAGGAATTCAATGCTTCCTGGAAAAGCTCTTTTTCATTTGATTTAGAGGCCTTAACCAAAGATTCAGGCACTTCTGTCAGCTTCCGGATACACTCGATCTCTGTCGGATATTAATATACAAATGTAATCATAAAATCTTGTGCGGATTCTTCACTCTGGAGTGACACTTTTGTTATGTTATCTTGATTACTATTATCGCTTTTTAATTATGTTTCTGCAACTATTGAGGTGTTTAGATGAAAATTTCTGTACGTGTCAAATTATTGATTTTGAGATAACAAATAACTATTAACTAAGCTTAAATTTGGTTGAAAATTAAGAAAAATATTAAGGATATGACCATAATATGGACTTATTATTATTCCAGTCACGAAATAAATACGTCCCGCTAAAAAATTTTAATATTATTTTCTTCCATCTCCAATTCCATCTATGATGGTGAATTGTCTAATTTTCTTTCTTTAAGCTCCGAAAACGTCCCTAGGGTGGCACTCGATAAGAGAGTCTAGAGACGAAAATCTTAAAGATAGTCATTTGTCAAGAATTGTTTCCATTTCGAGGCAGTCATATTCTCAGATACCGAAATAACAAACCTATATGTTGTTATTTATATTTAACCAATAAAACTGGTCGAAAAACGGCCAAAATGCCAACTGTTCCTATACCTATGACATCTTGAAGACCGTCGTGAGGTGTTTATTTTATGATATTTAGAAATGAACGGTCTATGATCATATTATGATTAATTAACGCTTTACCGACTGAAAAACGAACGAGGGATGATTCGGTGATGGCTAATCTTGTGGAGTAGGGATTGGACGGGGAGAGGTGGATGGGGGTGTGTAGGGAGCGGTTGCTGGTGTCGGTATCGGACCTTCGGGTCCGTTAAGCGATAGAATTCTATTCCATCATCTTATTTATTTTTATTATTATCTACCGATACTCTTGGCACTGAAAATAGATTTTCGTGAATATCTGTGTGACTATTGGATGGAAGTCGATAAAGTTTATAGGTCATTCTCACGTTAGAGGGCACTTTTGTGTCCCAGGCCGTTTATAGCGATTTAGAAAAACTTAGGACTCTAAGACATCAATTTTGTAAATCCAGGCGAGTTGTAAAGGTAGACCCCATGCGACTTTATTTTAATTGTATAACACACGTACCTTAAAAACACCAGAAAAAGGTCGAAATTCATTCCCCTGTCATGTCCCGAGGTCTGATTCTGCTCAAAGTAAGAGTTCTGTGTCCCTATACTAGGTCAATTTTTACTTTTTTTTTTGTTCAATTTGTTCAAAATACTGTAAAATTTCATAAAAGCAGTCGAATCCTTGATGATAAAGGATTAGAATTGAAAAAACTAATTTTTATGTTGTCCCACAGGTTTTCTTTCATAGAAATTAGACAATTCTTTCTTTAAGCTCCGAAAACGTCCCTAGGGTGGCACTCGGTAAGAGAGTCTAGAGACGAAAATCTTAAAGATAGTCATTTGTCAAGAATTGTTTCCATTTCGAGGCAGTCATATTCTCAGATACCGAAATAACAAACCTATATGTTGTTATTTATATTTAACCAATAAAACTGGTCGAAAAACGGCCAAAATGCCAACTGTTCCTATACCTACGACATCTTGAAGTTGCCGGATTCATGTTACAGCCGAGCAAAACTGAACACCTCCTCTCGGAGCACAGATGTATGTAATAAACAAGTACCGAAGACAATATTCCGTAAAGGAAGATGTTTGTCATTGTGGAAAAAAAAATTTATGTATCTCCCCGATGGAACATTGGTCTTTACAATAAATCTACAATAAAGTAGACAGGGGTTGAAAGGTGTGTACCTACTGCACGCACCGCAAACGATTTTCAATTTTCTGTGCATATTCATAAAATTGATAATGTGACAATTATAATAGAAAGTTGATTAAAATTGATATAATTATAATATAAATACCCGGGATAGACGAACGTGGTATAGCGTTACCTGGGTGGGCTGACTTTTATTTCGCGAGGGACCCACGGAATAGATCTCGTCCTTCCCACCATGGATAGAACAACCAACTAATGAACCAAACTCACTTGTAGTATCTAAAGAGGTAAAATAAATACAAAAACGACTTGAAAACCCGAAATCAGTTCAAAATGCACTTAAAATCTGTATAAAAAAAAGCATACAGAATTTGTTTTAGAAATCAACGCATTGTTTCCTTCCGCCTTATATTAGAAATTATCTTCCGCCACTAAAAAGTATAAAATAAAAAACACTTTATAAAAAAAATTAAACCGACTTCGAAAGCTAGGAACCAGTAAAAATAAATGCACTGAAAAGTATGAAATAATTACCTTCTGATTTTTATGAATACCCAGCAAAATTGAAAATCGTATGAAAAGCGGAAAAATGCATTAAAACGGATAATTTTATTTTGATTAGTACGAATACATACTAACTGTTAATAAAAATTATTAAATTAAAATATTAAATACCATGTTCAATACTTAACAACCTTTTCGGAGGCGGCGCGAAATTTAAAATTGTTAACACTAAAAATTAGGAAAATCTAGAAATTTTCTACAGATTTTCTATTTTGCGCCATGAATATGAATAATTGGTAATCATAAAACAAATGAAAAATGAATAACCGTTATTCATAATCATTACGGAGTATTTTTAATGATTATTGAGTATTTGATATGGAGTATTTGATGATTTAATGATTAATGAATAACTGGTATTTAGTTATTTATTATTCATTTCAAATGAATACCATAAACACTTAATAATCATTAAAAATACTGCCAACTCTGTTTCAGTTGCTCATATTTGACGTTGTTTTTTAGCTTTTGAGCTCACTACTACTATTGAAGCTCGCTTCTTAGGAGGCATTTTAAAAAATTCCCAATACCTGTAAATAAACGTGTCTGGCATGCATGAAATGAGGTTGAAGAGACTAATGAATTGTTTCATTAGATTCATCTTCGGTGTCCCCAGGCGCTCCCACGTCTCCAGCCGGTACGCAGAATTGAAGTGGCTCTACCCAGTTTTCCGACGGCAATACTTCCTAGGTGTATATCTTTTCCAAACCTTCAGAACCAAGAAACCTCCTTATATCCTCAGTTTGTTCAAACCCTGCTCCTCTATACATTCTCTAAATACCAGATCCCAAACCTCTAACCTGTATATCCCTTTTTACCGATCTGCATCCTTTACAAAATCCTTCATCATCCGTGCTGCCACCTTCTGGAATTCATTACCTGTCTCTATCCGAAAAACTTCATCCCTCACATCCTTCAAAACCCTACTATTTCATCACCTCCTAATGCTCCAATCCCCGATGGCTATGTAAATATGTAAATAGTGAAAACAGTAACAGTATTAAGGATAAATTTATTTGATTTTTATTATATATATTATTTCTATTTATATATATCCCTCAAGCTCAAAAGCTGACCAAAGTTCTGTACTGTACACTCGCATGTTGATCTTACATTTTTTCTTTCTACATTCTGTCTTTGTTATCTCTATTGTATTACTTTTCTTTTCTGCGTCTACCTTATATTGTAATTATTTATTTCTTTTTATTGTTTTTATTATATTTTTCCCAAATAACCAGACAAATGGCTATTAATTTTGTTCATTACTGTTATTCTTAGGGGACTAAATGTCCCAGAATAAAAATTACTTTTCTTCTTCTTCTTCTTCTTCTTCTTCTTCTTAAACGTGTTGCAATGTTAAAAAAAACAAAAAAACATATGGTTTAAAAATCCCAGAACTCGACGCCTGCCAAAAATTTGTTGGCCTCTTCAAAATCTATAAAATGTTTTTTTAGGCCGTTTTTTCGACTCAATTTTATAACAATAAAGAATATACCCAGAGATTGGCTGAAGTTATGCAATTTTAATATGGATAGGTGTTCGCACGAGGTATGAAAGAGCCACTGAGCGAAATTTAGAGAATTTAGGACAAACGGTATGGATTTCTATAAAGAACAAACAGAATTTCATCTTTATTTACATAGATTATAGCTGTATATCCCGGTTTCACCCGGGGATTTTCATTTATCTAATGAAACAGCCGATTTCGTAAAAAACCATTGTAAAGCAAGATCATTACGGTTTTTATAACAATAAAGATTATCAGCTGAGCATCGGCTGAAGTTATGCAATTTTAATATGGATAGGTGTTCGCACCTGGCATGAAAGAACCACTGAGCGAAATTTGGAGATTTTTTTCTGTTTCACGAGCCACAAACCGTTACTTCGTTCGAAAATAAGATTGTTTCGAGAAAATTAAACACATATATTCGAAATATGTCGGAATTCTTTTTTTTTTTTTTCTGAATTCATAATGAATAAAGAAAAATGTTTAACTGAAGGGAATGTATACTGTGCACGTTGTGACTACACGAACAGCGTAGGAAGTTTCTAGGTCGGGCTAAATTAAGTCTTCACAGGCTATTAACATGGAGCGCACTCTGCAAACCAAATAAGGACTTAATCGAGCGATCTTTCTTCCCTTAAAATTGATTGCCTCCCAAACTAAATTTAAATTTCTTTAATAGTAAGTTACTAGTGTGAGCCAGAATATATAAATCCCTAAAGAAAAAGAAAAAAAAAATAATAATAATAAAATATAATTTGACGTGAAACAAAAACAAATGATTATTTCTGCTACTTTGGAAGATTTCTAAAATTCTCTGGAACCGTTACATTAATGTGCGTAAGCACGTGTTTTGGAATGATCTAGGCCTTTATGAGGGAGATTCCATTTCGCGTTGCCCCTGACAACCGACAGATGATGAGAAACCCGGAGATCCCAGTTTGAAACCCGGAGCCAGGGGAAATTTAATAATACTCGGCATTAATTTCCCTGGCCCGGGGAACCCCGTATAGCCTATACGGCGAGGAAGGGGAGAACCAAAAAAAGAAAAAAGAAGAAAACTAATTGATTTTAAACGTTGAAATATTTGTTTATTGTATGCTTAATATAGAGAGAAAATGAATACGAATTTTTTTGTTTCTCAAAATGAGTGCGCTTCCCTGCGGACGTCCACTTCACTCTGAAACTTTAAGTGCAACATACGCAGACATTACGGAGATTTTGAAAATACAGTAATTGAAAGTATGCTATTGTGTTTTATGATATTTTGGCGCGAATTTCACGCTAAATATGAATACATTTATTCATTTCCTTAAAAGTTCATAAAACTTACGTTCTGCAAGATCAATGGCAGCATTAGCTGGAAGATTGGAGGAGCTGGAAAAATCAGCAAAAGAGCTGGGTCTGGTCATTAATGAGGGGAAAACTAAGAAAACTAAGTACCTAATGACCACTAGAGATGGTGCGTTCATGGAAAATGAGGTGAAGTTGGAAGACCACAACTTTCCAGTATGCAGGTCCTTTAAGTACCTGGGAGGAAGATTAAAGAATAACGATACAGTGGAAGACATAAAGGCTAGAATCGCTGCTGGTAACAAGTGCCTTTATGCCATGTTTAAAGCCCTTCAACTCAAACTTCTTCCCAGAAGCGCAAAGATAACTGCTTTACAAAACTATAATCAGACCAATAGTGGCATACGGATGTGAAACCTGGGTCCTGACTGGAGTGAGTGAGAACTTGCTGAGAACATGGGAAAGAAGAGTTCTGAGGAATATGTTTGGGCCCATAAGAGATATCGATGGGTACAGGATAAGAAAGAACTCAGAATTAAAAGAAATATTTTCGGACCCAGACATCGTTAGCGTAATAAAGAAAAGAAGATTGGGCTGGCTGGGACACGTGGAAAGGATGCCTTCGCCGAGATTGCCTAGACAAATGCTTTATGGTCATCCACGAGGATCAAGAAAGAGAGGTAGACCTCGCAAAATATGGTTGGATGCCGTGGAAGCTGATCTTCAGCAGTTAAATATACGACGCACAGTGGGAAAATTTTGTCATTTAGCGGCCAAAAATCTATAACTTCTGACTAAATGATGATAATTGAATAATTCTTTTTTCATTACAGAGCATGGGATTTTCTTTGTCAGTAAGAATAAAAATAAATAGAAATACCATCACTCAAAGTATTTCAAATTAATTTTTAAATGAATTCTTTCTTCACTTAAATTTAAATAAAATAGTTTATTCCGTACAGGGCTAGACATAGGTAATGAAATGAGTTAGGATTATTATCTATTGAGCTTTCTGCTTATATACATGTCTTTTTCAGGCATTTGTTTCTTTTGAAAGATTTTAAAATAATTATTGTCTAAATAAGAAAAAATGCAAAAAATTAAATTAAAATTACCCTTTTTTTAGGAATTTTAACGGAATAAAATATTTTCATATAATTCAACGAGAAGTTTGTTTTATGATTTAGTCTAATTCGAGGCCGTAAATATAATGAAAGTTCAAATATAGGGATTTAAATCTTAAAATTGATATATCGCCGATCGATCGCATTTGATCGATGTAATTCTATTATGGTATTTTAGCACCCTTCCCCCTCTACCAGTATGGGAAAAAATCAGAACCAACTATGAGGGTGAAGGGTGCTAAAAATCCATAATTAGATCGATCAAATGCGATCGATCGGCGATATATCGATTTTAAGATTTAAATCCCTATATTTGAACTTGCATTATATTTTCGGCCTCGAATTAGACTAAATCATAAAACATACTTCTCGTTGAATTATATGAAAATATTTTATTCCGTTAAAATTCCTAAAAAATAGAGTATTTTTAATTTAATTTTTTGCATTTTTTCATATTTAGACAATAATTATCTTAAAATTTTTTCAATTGGAACAAATGCCTGAAAAAGACATTTATATAAGCAGAAAACTCAATAGATAATAATCCAGACTCATTTCATTCCCTATGTATAACCATGTACCGAATAAACTATTTTATTTAAATTTAATTGAAGCAAGAATTAATTTTCAAAATTAATTTGAAATACTTTGAGCGATGGTATTTTTATTTTTTTGTATTCTCACTGATAAATGAAATCCCATGCTCTTTAATGAAAAAAGAATTATTCGATTATCGTCATTTAGTCAGGAGTTATAGATTTTTGGCCGCTAAATGACAAAATTTTCCCACAGTGCGACGATGGCATGCCAAAGCCCCGGACAGAGTGGAATGGAGCAAAATAATGGAGGAGGCTTTGGTTCTAAATGAACCGTGACGCCAAAAAAAAACACGTTCATATCAGAAAAAGCCTAAGGAAAAGCATGGGCATGTCTAGCTAGTAAATAATCTTATTTTACTAACTTATATTATTTATTAAACATTGCCAGAGTACAACTATTCACTAGAATACATTAGTCCTATAGAATATTACTTTCTAAACCAAAACAGTATCCTGAAATTATTCAATAATTCTCCAAAAAAAAATGATCAGAAATATAATTTGTAAATACACTTTGTACCGAAAAGTGATTTGCTTAGTACATTTTAATTAAAATTTAATACTATGTATTTTAATTATATTCTGATACAGAAAAAGTATTATTTGGACACGAATGCTCAAAAGACTGTTGGGGGAATTGAATTTGCCAACTCGGGTAAAACTGATTTTGAACGCTCGACTGGTCAAAAGGGCTGGGCAGTTAAAATAAAACCGATATTTTTTCTTCTCTTTTTTTTTTTCAAGTTAGTTTCGAGTCCGCTAAAGCCTGCGGCAAAACGGTTTTGACATTTTTTATGTATGTTATCTCTCATATGGACAATTATTATTATTTATTATTTATTATTATTAATTATTATTATTTTTTTAACTCTAATTTTCTTTATACATTTCTTGGCGCTTGTAGTGACTAAAAGCAGATTTCAATTTATCTTATAGTGTCTTTACAGTTAATTGAAAATCAAAAACTCATCAAAAAACAATAAATAAATTTTTGTTTTTCTACTGCAGTTTTATAACTTTTTTATGTGCTAATCACGTGTTTTGAAGGATCATTAGACATTATATGTATTCTAATTTCAAGGTAAATATGCCATTCATCTATTATTTATTCTCAAAAAAATATAAATATGTTTCAGCAAAGATTTTGCCATTTACATTGCACTCTTGCACTTATGGCTGAAAATTCTCTTTCCAATATAGCTTCGTAATAGTTATTTACATCACTAGTACAGAAAATGACGTTTTTGAGAAAATCGAAAAAACCCTAAAAAGTTGTAAAATAAAGTACCCCGTTCGTTTGACCAATTTTGATGAAATTTTCGCTGTCACATCGCGGGCATATACATACACCAAATTCCCAATTTCAGATTCGTACGATTTATTGTTTTTGAGCTAGACTGTTCACACACACAGACACACACGGACACAGACACAGACCATTTCGCGGAAATTGGCTATTTGGACTCAGGGATACTTGGATATACCCCAAAACGTGTATTTCCGTTGAAAACCGGAAGTCGAAATTTTTCACGATCGCACATATTTCATATATAGTTAGGTGAAAGTAAAAATATAAGTTATGATTATTAATAGTTATAAATTAATGTTATCTACCTCATTTATAAAATTCATCTTTTATATTTTATTTTAAATGTTTTGATGTAGTGAATTAATCATTAATTATACATGCTATAGTTAAATAAGAGATGTAAAAAATAAAAACTTTAACTCTCCTAAATTCTTTGCCAAACGCTTTGAAATTTGGCGTAAAGTTCTATTTTCAATCCTGTATTTTTACTTTCACTTACCTATATATAAAATATATCGTAAGGGAAAGTATTGCGATCGTGAAAAATGTTGACTTCCGGTTTTCAATGAAAATACACGTTTTGGGGTCCCCTGAGTCACACAAATGTGTGTTTGTGAAAGACTAGCTCAAAAACTATAAGCTGTATAAAACTGAAATTAGGTATTTCGTGTATGTATAAGCCCGCGATGTGAAAGCGAAAATTTCATTAACATTGGTCAAACGGAGGGGGTAATTTATTTAAAGAATTTTGTCTAATTTTTATGTTTTTCTAGATTTTATTAAAAATGACACTAACGATTTTGATTAAACTCCGTATTTTGTGTATGTGTATGGCCGCGGTGTGACAGTCAAAATTTCATCAATATTGATTTAACGGAGGGGGGACTTTACTTAATAAATGTTGTCCCATTTTCACGTGTTTTTTTTATTTACTCAAAAACGTCTTTAACTATTTTGATCTAACTTGGTATGGTATTTGATGTCTGTATATGCCCGCGATGTGACTGCCAAAATTTAATTAACCATATTATGAGAATAAAAACTTTTATTTATTAATAAAAAAAATTATTTGACTTTAGAGAGTAAATACGTGGTGCACAATTTTTTTATAATAAAAAATAAATGTGAAAAAATGTGTTGAGGAATGGCGTTTACGTATTAACGAAAAACGTCGATTTCTAATCTTAGTAGGTTCTTAAGTGAAAGTTGTGTGTTGCGCGTATCGCACCAGATTTTTTTAGATTATCTGAAACGTTTTTACCTTTAAATTGAATTTTGATTTGATTGTATTAAAAAGATTAGGATATAATTAATTAAATGCATTATAGCTACTGAGCTACAGCAACTCGTGGCAGGGTGTTCAAGTAATATTTTAATTCTGTATATTCAAGCGATTAATAATTTGCTGATGCCTTAGCTAGATTGTTGAATTCATGTTTTTATAATTATTCCTTATGTTAACTATTTCCACCTAGATTGAATTTTGGTCCCGTTTTGTGACGGATTCATGTTACATCATCAATAATTCCATCTGAAAGCGGTTGTATTCGTTATCGTGCCCCAGGTAGGCCGGATCCCGGGAATTGATGCAGCCTGCGATATCAGCACCTGGTGACAGATCAAGCCGAAGTACGGTTACTTAGTGGCCGCTACACACTGAATAATGTATCCGAGGCTACATAAATATGTATGGGCTAATACATAGCTCTTTGTCCGCTCCGCACCCTCGTCTCTTCAAAGAGCCCTCCCTCGGTGGCTCAAGGGCGACATTAAAAATCCCATTTCCTGAGGGTCGCTTCTGGTCGAGTGGCAGATTACATCCAGAGAATAATTCATCATCTTCGCTGTCGTCATAAAAAAAAAAAAAAAAAAAAAAATGAAATCCCATCTCTTGAAGAGGTTGGTTATAATCTACGATCGATGTCATGTTGGTTCCAGTTCTAAGGGCTTCCTTCGTATATATTGAAATTTTCGGATGCTGTTTATAATTTTTTTTTTAAAGTCCTAGGAGACCTAATAAGACATTTAAAATATTTCCCTAAAAGATTTTCTGCGTTTTATTAGTCTTCTAATCGCACAACGTGCTATTTTTTCCGCAATAATAAATAATAATGGAAGGGTGATTCTCAGAAAAGGGGCAATGTCGCAGATTGAAAATGACAAGACAAACAAATACAAAAAAAAATCTGGTGTGATGCGCGCAACACACAACTTCCACTTACCAACTTAATTAGATTAGAAATTGACGAGTTTTTTCAAATGCCATTTTTCAAAGTCACACATTTTTTTCCACATCCATTTACTTCTTTTTTTTATTGTATTTGCTCTCTTAAGTACAATACATTTATTTTATTGTGTAATAAGAGATTTACGACTCGTTTTAAAGTTTGTCTCTTATGTCTTTCTGGAAATCGAGAAAGATTACTATTCCTCTAAAATAACTTAATCAGCCTTCAGAAATTTATTATGGAATTAATAAAGTGTCTAAACTAAAATATAATTCTTAAATTCTAAATATTCTTATAGTAATTCTAAAAAAAATTGCACAAGAACATGAAAGATAAAATACCCAAAGATTTGATGACTGGGGTAGTATATAAGATCACATATTTGGCATATACATACATCAAATACCCAGTTTGATCAAAATCTTTAAAGCCGTTTTTGAGTAAATAAAAAAACACGTGAAAATGATACAAAATTTACAAAGTAAAGTCCCCCCTCCGGTTAATCAATTTTGATGAAATTTTCACAGTCATATCTCGGGCACATATACACATCAAATACCCAGTTTGATCGAAATGGTTAAGGCCGTTTTTGAGTAAATAAAAAAAACAAGTGAAAATGGGACAACATTTACTAAGTAAAGTCCCCCCTCCGGTTGATCAATTTTGATGAAATTTTTACAGTCATATCTCGGGCATATTAATATATCAAATACTCAGTTTAATCAAAATCGTTAGAGCCGTTTTTGAGAAAATCGAAAAAAACCTAAAAAGTTATTAAATAAAGTACCCGCTCCCTTTGACCAGTTTTGATGAAATTTTTGCTGTCACATCGCGGGCATATACATACACTAAATACCCCATCTCAGGTTCGCACGGTTTATAGTTTTTTATGAGTTAGTCTGTTCACACACACACACACACACACACACACAAGTCGAAATTTTTCACGATCGCAATACTTTTCTTACCATATATTTCATATATAGGTAAGTTGAAAGTAAAAATGAATTAGAGTTGATTTTGATTTATTATTTAGTGAGTAATGATACAAGGACAACTGTAATAATCTGAAAACTATTCCTTTAGGCTCCATAAAAAGTCATAAAATATCAGACGTTGGTACACGGGGGAATACGTTTCAAGACTTAAGAGTATTTTAATAGTTATTTTCATCACAAGTACCAAAAGTGGTTGTTTTCGGTGGGCGGTAAATTGGACCAAGAACCGAAAACACACTTTTGGCACGCTCTATGAACAATACTTGTCATCATACTGCTCATACTTGAGTACATTAAATCACTTTTATATTTCATTAATAACTTACAGATAAAATATAAGAAATTAAAATGACACTTTTTTTTTTAAACATCTGTTTATTAAACTATAATAGAACTTTTAATTAAACAACCACTTTTTATCAGGACCTTCAAGCATAAACTTGCTTACTTCATCTGCCGTCAAAACTTAGGACTTCTTCGCCGTGTAGCCAACATTATTAGATTTCAAAAATGCAATCGACTTTTGGAAATTTATTTACTAATTTATTCATTGTTTACATTTATATTTTCCTTAAGAGGTAGAAAACTTTTGATCATCGAATATTTTGACCATAAAATAGATGGCTTTAAGATTTTTGCTATTTCTGAGAGATAAACAAGCATATCTTCATCAGACACAACCCGAACAATTCTTCTTTCTGACCAGTAACGAAATCTTTTGTATTCGCTTTCATATAAAGCGACGGATTTAGCTGGATGTAGTTCGTTTAAAGCTTCTTGGGTTTCTTCTAAAACACCTTCTGGTATATCTATGTTATTTTGCACTTCAAACATACTACTTATATTAGAATGTACAATACTATACACAGTATAGCTACAAGTAACCTCCTTCAAACACAAGTTTATTGATATATATTAGTAGCAGGTAAGGTTAGCGCACCAAAAAGATTTTTCAGGCCTAGGCCCGAAAAGTAGTACTTTACGGACTCAAACCGAGTATTAAAAACACATGTTTTGATGGAGTATGATGAATAAAAACACATGTTTTGATGGAGTATGATGAATAAAAACACATGTTTTGATGGAGTATGATGAAAAATCTGGTGCGATGCGCGCAACACACAACTTTCACTTACCAACTTACTTACATTAGAAATCGGCATGTTTTTTTAATTGCCATTTTTATAAAAAAGATGACTTGATTTTGATTAAAAATGATTAATTTAATCAAAATCATTAAAGCCGTTTTTGAGATATTCCAAAAAAAATGTAAAAATTGGAAAAAAAAGTTATGAAATAAAGAGCCCCCTGCATTTGACCAATTTTGATGAAATGTTGTCTGTCACATTGTGAGCATTTACATACACCAAATATCCAGTCTGATAAAAATCATTACAGCCGCTGTTGAGTAAATAAAAAAAACACGTGAACATAAGAAAAAGTTTATTAAATGAAGTACCCCCTCCGTTTCACCAATATTGATGAAATTTCGGCTGTCGCATCGCGGGCATATACATACATCAAATATCCAGTTTCATCAAAATCATCATAGCCGTTTTTGAGAAAAAAAAAAAAAAAAACGTAAACATTAGATAAAATTCTTTAAGTAAAGTCCCCCCCCGGTTGATCAATTTTGATGAAATTTTTACAGTCGTATCTCGGGCATATACATACATCATATACCCAGTTTGATCAAAATCGTTGAAGCCGTTTTTGAGTAAATAAAAAAAAACAGGTGAAAATGATACAAAATTTATTAAGTAAAGTCCCCCCTCCGGTTAATAAATTTTGATTAAATTTTTACAGTCATATCTCGGGCATATAAATAGATCAAATATTCAGTTTAATCAAAATCGTTAGAGCCGTTTTTGAGAAAATCGAAAAAAACCTAAAAAGTTATTAAATAAACTACCCCCTCCCTTTGAGCAATTTTGATGAAATTTTTGCTGTCACATCGCGGGCATATACATACACTAAATATACAATTTCAGGTTCCCACGGTTTATAGTTTTTGAGCTAGTCTGTTCAAACACACACACACAGACACACACACACACACACACACACACAGACCATTTCGCGGGACTTGGTTATTTCGACTCAGGGGACCCCAAAACGTGTATTTCCGTTGAAAACCGGAAGTCGAAATTTTTCACGATCGCAATACTTCCACTTACTATATATTTCATATATAGGTAAGTGAAAGTAAAAAGTTATTTAAAGGCTATATACGAGGTGTGTGAGAAAAATAATGAGATTGGCAACACTGCGGGAGATCTGGCAACGTTGTGTCTACCGGCCGATGCTAAATCTGATTGTTGATCCCATCCACTTCCTCAGTCCGAGTTACAACTCCGTACAGTTAACACATTAGTTTTGACAGCGCCATTAGTACAGTTGTGTTTTCATTGTGCGTCACAGAAATGGAGCATCGGAATTTAGAGCAATGTTGTGCAATAAAGTTTTGTGTTAAACTTGGTGAATCCGCGAGTGTGACTTTTGAAAAGTGGAAACAGGCCTATGGGGGACAGTGCTTATCGAGAGCACAAGTTTTCCGCTGGCACAAATCATTGGATCACAAATCAGAAATGTCGAATGAGCAAATCAAAGATCAAGACCATGCTGATTTGTTTTTTTGACAGGGTATCGTGCACAAAGAGTTTGTTCCACCAGGACAAACTGTCAACCAAGTGTTTTATAAAAGTGTCCTTGAAAAGTTGAGGAAAAGAGTGATCCGTGTGAGACCAGAAATTGGAGTGATGCTGCAGAAAAGTGGATGCTTCATCATGACAATGCTTCATTGTTGTTTGAAAATAATAAAAACTTTCGTTAGTATGAAATCAGTCTCATTACTTTTCTCACACACCTCGTACGTGCTATGATGACTAGGAGAAATTGAAGAGGAAATCTAAAACCTAAAACATGATTAAAGGCGGGAAATGCAATCTACTTTTTAGTTAACTGGCACCTTCTGTTCCGAAACTTAAAAATAAGAATTTATAAACCAAATGCTTACACGACGCCAAAAGAATAAACTGTATACGGTAAATATAAGAGTTGATAGCATCGTGACGAATAAAATCTTCTTCTAAAATTGCAAAATATGAAAACGCTGAGCCGACTGGGAAGCGTCAGAAAGGTAGACATAAACGTAGGTGGGAGGATTGCGTTATGGCAGATTTGTCGAAGTTGGGTTTAGACGGCATCTGGAAATGGTATCTAACATTTCTTTTTTACTCAGATAGTGCCCAAAAACGCCTAAGTGTTCCCATGCTTGTCTATTTATAAATTATTAGAATAGAATAGGATCTTTATTTGTCAGAATTATTACAGAAATAATAAAAAATTAGCTTATTATGAGTTAACTATAAATGAAAAAATCATTCTGACCTGCCCCAAGCAAGAATACTTGTGTTAGGAGCAGGAATCTGGTAAATTATTGTATATTTTAATAGAATAGAAAAAGAAAAAAATATATTATTGAGTGCGAAATTATAAATAGTTAAATTATTTACCTAATATATTAGTTAACAAAAATTCAGAAATACATCTGATTAATTTTTGTGTAGTTTTATATTATTTATATCAATTCCATAACGTTGATAAATTTTATTACTACACATATGGGTGTATAAGAAATCATGAGGTATTATACTTTGGATGTAACAGATTATTGGTTTTCACGTGTCTTGTTTCATATTTATGAGTAATATATAGGGGAGAGCGGGGTTGGTTGGCAACAGTTTTTACTTTTTTGCTTGTTGAGTCGTTCTTGTTTATATAATCCCAATAGGACTGATACCACTGTAAACTCCAAGTATTAGAGTACTTCAAGTATTTTTTTCTACACATAATATTTAACACAACGATCATAGAAAATTTAAGAATTAGTCAAGCCAGAGTATGCCAATTAACCCCTCGTGTGGGGCAGGTTGGCCTAGAAGGTGGTGTTGTTTGGCCATCTGATTTAAGTACTGCCTGACAGATATTATTGTTATTAAAAGCTGCACTTTAATCCTTATATATATATAAAAATCTCGTGTCCCGATGTTTGTCTCTCTATTTCTCAGAAACTACTCAACCGATTTTAATGAAATTTGGCTCAATGTATATAGTTTTGACCAACTTACCGGACCGGATAGTTTTTAACTTGATTAGTGATCAAAATAATTCTTATATAGCGAATTATTGCAAATACAGTAGGTCGTGTTTCGATTTATTTACATTGCGTCATATGTCGATTTCATAATGTTTTTGTTTATAAGCATGCTATTGTAATACAGGTTATCATTATTATAATTTTGTATTGCGTTATGTGAGTGCAGTTATTTGTTCCTATATTACTATTTTCCACAGACAAATAGTAATACAAATCTGTATTTATTGTTAATTTTCATTAAAGAATAAATAAATCAAGAAAAGGTTACAATAAATACTCAAATGTGTAGGTACTTTTTCTTCCTTTTCCTTTTTTATTTGTATTTAAATTAAATTACTAGCTAAGCGCTGAAACGCTTTGCTGTGGCCCACCCTGATATCAACTTTTAGTAAAGTAAATTCATTTTAATAATTTAAATTAGGCTATTATTTGAAATAATCCCACATATATTATTTCACAAAGCCTAAAAATCGGTTTTTCATGAATTATAAGGTCCTGTCGTGCTCAAATGCCATGAATGTGGTATCGTTGGATTCAGAATTTCACGGAGCTTTTGCCAATCGCATTCTCATTGTTCATTTTTCGGTCTAAAATAAAATATCGACCTAAATGTAGTGATTTAACGGATCGAAACGGATCAAATTGGGTTTTATAAATTGCGGTACGAAAATTAAGACCCAGTTTAGTTCTAAATGAACTAAACTGGGGTTTGTATTTTGAAGCCCTAAAACCTACCAGTTTTGAGATAACGCCTGGGTTAGGCCCCTCCGCAGCACGTGGTCTACTACTTACTGTGTTACGTTACAGCAAAATGTAAGTTCTGTCGTGCTTAGGTTCTATAAATGTGGTTTTGTCTGATTTAGAATTAATTATAGCGTTAGAAAATAGCACTCTCACATTTAGCAATTACAGTATACTCCCGCTTAACCGGCTCCCGTTTAACCGACTCTCAGGATAAACAGAAGGACCCTGTGAAAGATAAAATATTATTTTTAAGATCCTTTAAAGCATTTATAGCTTTGTCATATTATCAATCGCTGCTCAAAAATTTTGTTAAAATTTTTATTATGTTGCGGTTTGATAGATCTTAATTAAATTGAAATGTATACAAAAAGTCTTTTGTTTTTTTTATTTTTTGACCGAACTCCAGTAAAACAAGTCTCTTCGAAGTAAAATTGATCTTGAAACAAAATCCTTATCCTCCACCCATTTCATAAAAAAATTAAAAAAGAAATTAAGAAGAAATAACTACGTATATTTAAACAATACCGACGAGATGACATTAAGGTGCGCATAAACGAAAAAAAACAAACAAAAAAACATTTTGTGAAAACTGAATAGATTGATTGTGTAAATTTTCGTAAATCGTTAAATTAAATTAGCCAAAAAAAGTTTTCTTTAATTAATATTTATATAACCTTTGTAAATTAGGCTGTTTTTTTTTGTTTTTGGGTTTTATCGCAATATAGAAGTTATAATAATATATTTTTTTAGCTTTTTTATACACTTTTCCGGATTGACCGGCTCTCTCGCTTAAACAGCAATGAATCCGACGAGGACGGATAAGCTGGAGTCTACTGTAGTCAGAAATGTGAAGTTATGAATGTGTATGAAATAAATAAAATCTATTTATAGTGATTCATAGTGGCATAGTGATGCGTTAGGTGGATTTTATCAATTGAATGGGTCCGCCGAAAAACGTTTTAAGTGACAAATACGCAATGCTGATTTATTGTTATTGTTAGTTCTGTAGGTGAATTTTTTTTCTCATGTCATTTGTTATGTATACATGTAAAATTACATAATCGAGTACTAGATCATACTATGACGTACTATTATACATTTTAATACATTCACCCAAAAGTGCCACTTGGGCAATTTTGTCGCTTAGAACGTTTTTCGGCGGATCCATTCAATTATGATCAGCACATTAAGGACTATTTAAGTACCTTCTTATATATCTGTACATATATTATATATTAATCTAATCTTAATCTGTGGGTGACTACCTTTTTAAATTATTTTTAAATAATTTAAAAAGGTAGTCACCCACAGATTAAGATTAGATTAATATAAAATAATTTAAAATTGACGTACGTCAATAAATACTATAAATTGGACAAACTTTGTCCACCTCCCGTTACGTGATCGGGTAGTAGGTATCAGTGAAGAGGAAGGATTGGCTCTAATTGGAGCCGAGCTCTGTGGTGTAGTGGTTAGCATCCGCGCATTTCACGCGGGAGACCCGGGTTCGACTCCCGGTGGAGCCAAATCTTTTCTCTTCAAAAAATAAATTATGTACATATATTATTTCACAAAAATAAAAATCAAAGAAAAAAAAAAACTGTTCTCTTAAATGTAAGCTTCGGTTATGCTTAAATGTGGTGTAATTTAATTAAATAGGTGTGGTGTAGTTGGATTCAGACTTCAAATAGCGTAAGTAGAAAAATTGGGTTATAAATATTACCACAATCATTCTTTTTGTTTGTTTGTTTGTTTGTTTAACGTCCATTTTTATGCTACTAAGGCTAATCGGACGATGCTACAGTTTGCCTAAATTTTGCCTATCCAGGTATAATTAGGATAGGGATCTTTAACGAGTACCTGACATCGTACAGGCTCGGAACCTCCATTTTACGTCCTATCCGTGGGACGGCATAGCTAAGGATTTTTTACTCCCATTAAAAAATCCTAGGGCCACCGCTGGAATTGAACCCGCGATCTTTAGTATTGTAGGTTGCCATGCTAGCAACAACACCACAGGTGACCCCTATCATTCTTTTTATTTTGTCAAATATTATGAAAATCGATGTCTAGGCAGGAAAAAATGGATTTTGCTAATTAAGACCCACTCAAAAGATATTTTAAAAGAACTGGTCAGTGATTTCATTCAAACATGAATGATTATCATGCCAATAAATGTTTATTTAAATAGATGTACTACAATTTGAAGTAAATTATATTTTATTACATTAAAAAGTCTCTTTGGAAATAAAAAAAATTAATTTAAAGCAAATGGTTTGATAATAGTTATACCTTGATCTAATTGTAACGAAGGTATGTAACGTCAGCGTAAAAATATTATTTCTGTTTCTATTAAATTATTAAATAAATTAAAAATTCAATTTTAATATTTGGAAAAGATTAATCCAAAAGATATTTTAAGCAAACAATATGTGATTTTATAGATTAATGTTTTTCTATAATTTTGATATTTATGGCTTAAATATTATATTAACCATTGTTTTTACAAAGTTAAAATTAACTCCTTTAAAGAACATAACATGTTTATAAAACATTAAAGTTAACAATGTTTACAAAAGAATATTTTCATGCCAATAATTTCATATTTATAGATTATTGGAAGTATATTGAAAAAATACTATATTCATATTTACGCTTAGTACAGTACCTACACTGCCTGCAAAGCTGCTTTTTTTTTTTTTAATTATATGAAATCTGAATCGCAACACTAGAAAGTATCTGTGACAAAAAAAAAAAAAAAAAAAAAAAAAAAATCTTACGTATACTATTCCAAATAGCTAAAAAAATGTAGTTTTCGCCAAATGCACTGTCCTGTCGTGCTCAAATGCCATAAATTTAGTATTGTCTGATTCTGACATTTACGGAGTGTATGCGAATTGCAGGCTCATTTTTTTTCTTCCTCTCAAAGCTAATAACATCGTTTTTAAAGCAGGAATTTTAGTAAATTAAAGGTTCGAAATGAGAAAAATGCATTTCAATGGTTTCTTCGCGGGCTTTATGCATACATGGCCATAAACGTTCCACATATACCTGCCAGACGTTTTAATTCTCTGAAACTTATGGTTTGCGCCCCTCAGCTTTACGAGGCTTCTTATTGTTTTATTGCCTTTCCATGGATAGCAAATTATTTCATGTCGTTGTTAGCACTTTAAAAAATACCTCCCCCTTCATTGTCAGAAAGATAACCGTGAAAAACACCTGATGAAATGGTTTTGAAAAAAAACTTAATAAGGTTAATAAATTGGGCACTTTAATGGTATAGATGCTCTGATTTTTATTTATGACTTATTAGGTTTTATATTTTTCCACTAATAAGAGAGAGTCTGTGCCTTCTTGCACACAAAGAAACTAATTGATGGTGAAGAGGCAACAAAAAAAGTTAATTATGCTTATCGTTATGTTAAACCTGAAAGTAAAATCTGATACAAATCTAAGTGCGAAATGCTTCGCGCGGGTCCAGCTAGTATTCTATAAATATTGTAACAGCACCTACTGTCATAGGTGTAACCTAATAGAAGCCTCACTTGGGGAGTCAGTGTTGCCAAAAATTAGTGAAAATTAGTAAGCTGGCTACACTGCGGATAACCAGTCGTAAAAACTCCCTCACAAAAAGAGTGTTTTGATTAGGTGTTGTGGGATACTTTGTGATTTGCTAAAGAACTGTATAATTAAGACTTTAATATTATATTTTCAGTTGATTTATTTAATAGAAGTTTCTTTATTTTCATTATTCGTTTTGTTATTATTATTTAAATACAGTGTTTTTTTTATTTTACCAAACCTTTTTATCATTTTCATCCCGAGATCTAAAATGTAAAATTTAAAAAATGTCAGTGAAGATTTGTAATTCCTCCTTTATCAACAATAATTTAAAGTTGAGAAAATTTAATCCCAATCGAATAGAGGCTGTTACTTCCTGTTCAGTAGAGTTGTAATTATCTTTAACTGTAAAATTTAAGAAATGTTAGCGAAGATTTTAATCCTTTCTTTAATTTAAAGTAGGCTATTATTGGGAATGATATTTCGTTGTTAATTTCACCAGAATACAATTTTTTACTTATCTTTAAATGATTGTTGATTAAGAAAGGATTACAAATCGCGGCATTTTTTAAATTTTACATTTAATGATTATTACACCTCTACTGAACAGGAATAATTGTTATTTGGGTAACCTCAAGTTTCAGATTTATCCGCCATAAATATGAGAGTACTACTGCAAAATAATCCATCGGCAAATATATTTTTTAAACAATTGCTCTATATTGGAAACGGTGAAATAGAGCTGCATCGAAATTCAAAATTTATCAAATTACCAGAAAATTTCTGAACTGTTGTAGAGACGAAAAATGAACTGTCTACGAAATATAAAGTGTCTTTCCTGATATTTTGAACAATTATTTGGACTATAAGTGGCTGGGTAGTCGTTCTATTTTGGCAGCAAAAAATGTTGATTTCGATGAAATAAACTTCCAAAATCAATTGACAATGTTCTAGATGTAAACGAAGCCGTAAATTTCTCATCTGAATTTTTTAATTCCCTGGATATACACCCAAACAATCTCCAGTTGAAGATTGGCTCACCGATCATTCTTCTTCGTAACTTAAATCCACCTCAATTGTGCAACGGTACACGTTTGGTCATTAAAAGAATCACAGGAAATGTTATTGAAGGAAAAATGTTGCCTGGAAGGTTTACAGGAGATATCGCCCTGTTGCCACCTATTCCCCTGGAACCGACAGAATTTTCAATAAAATTTAAAAGGCTTCAATATCCTATTCGTCTGGCTTTTGCCATGACCATAAACAAATCCCAAGGGCAAACAATGTCCAATTGGACTTTGAAAATCCGTGTTTTTCCCTTGGGCAATGTCATAACTTACGTGGGAAATGGGTATCGCTGCTAAGATGGCTGCCAGGATAGGGGAGAACAACCAAACAAGAAACTGGTTAGTCGAAAGGTTAGATTTTTCAAAGGAGTTTGGGGCTATGTGAAAAGAATCGGAGTCAAATGTTTTTCCATTCCTTTAAACCAAATTTACTGAAAATATAAAAATTTACTTAAATGTTGTAAAATCAATCAATGAAGCACAATCTTCTCTACACTATTAGCATCGGACTGAAACCTTAGGACAAGACTCCCAAGGTCGAGCGGGTCACATGGTACGATTGTGGCGACTTCAAACCAGGTGTGAAGGAAATTATAAGCCAAAGGCCAACCTACCCCCCCCCCCTCTAGGCCAACCAACCCCGCTCTCCTCTACTTAAGATTTTAGTATTTTTTTTTTAATGTAAATACAATATTTATTAATAAATAATTGTCTAATATTCAATACTTCTGACTTCTGTGAACAATTTTGAAGTTTCATATCTTCTATTTTTTTTTTAAGTATAATTTTTGGAGCGCATTATGGGTCACATATAACGGGTGAAGCGTTTCATTTGAACACGTCCCAACCTAGGTTGCCGTAAGATACAATCGATTCCACTAAAGAAAAATACAGAGTTTTATATATTTTTTAATTTACATGAAAGAGTTTTTATTCTGTTTACTAGCAGTTGAATATGGTATTTATATGCTAATCTATTGTCCATTATAACACCTAAATATTTTCATTTTTGAGAAATTATTATTAAACACCATATTTCTAATGTTGCGTAGCTGAGTGCTCTCACCTAGTCTCCACGCTTTTTAACTACAGTGACGCGGCTGGGAGAGAAGCATTGGGATCTCCCAGAGTCTTGCTTTGTCTTCTATAAGTGGGTTGCAAAGAACGAGTCGAAGTTTCCCAGGCTGAATGTATATATTGTAAATAGGTATGAATGTGTGTTCTTTAATTTTACTGATTGTTATTTTATTTTTTCTTTCCCATTTCTAGGTTTATATTTTATTTATGATTATTAGGGGAGAACGGGTTTGGTTTTTGGCTTATAGTTTCCGACACACCTGTTGTGAAAGCCCCACCATTTTACCATGTGGCCCGATCGACCTCGGGAGTCTTGTCCTGAGTTTTAAATCGGATGCTAACAGTGTAGAGAAGAGTGTGCTTCATTGATTGATTTTACAACATTTAAGTAAATCTTTATATGTTCAGTAAATTTGGTTTAAAGGAATGGAAAAACATTTGACTCCGATTCTTTTCACATAGCCCCAAACTCCTTTGAAAAATCTAACCTTTCAACTAACCAGTTTCTTGTTTGGTTGTTCTCCCCTGTTTGTTGGAGCAGTAGCAATTCACAAAAGCAAGGTAAACATAAACAAAGGTGAAACTAAACAACTGTCTTTAGTTCCAGCGAGGAGGATGAGAGCAATTTTGCTTATGCAGAAAGTGACGACAGTCTAAACTTCTATCTTCTTCTATTGTCATTCTATTTTCCCTTAAAAGCTGGTTAAAACCGATTCAAAATTATTATACCATTATAATGCAGCTTTTAATAACAATAATATGTTTCAGGCAGTACTTGAATGAGATGGATAAACAACCCTACTTTCTAGGCCAACCTGCCCCACACATGGGGTTGATTGGCATACTCTGGATTGACGTATTCTTCAATTTTCTATAATCTTAGTATTAAATATTATATGGTGAAAAAATACTTGAAGTACCTACTCTAATACTTGGAGTTTACAGTGGTATCATCCCAATTGGGATTATATTAACAGGAACGACTCAACAATCAAAAAAGTGAAAACTGTTGCCAACCAACCCCGCTCTCCCCTACTTTTTTCTTTTTTAGGTACATTTGTGTATATTTATTGAGTGAATGTGTCCTTACAGCTCTGATATTAATGCCCTTGATTGTGGCAGAATGTATTAATTCTTTAAAAAAAAAAAAAAAAAAAATTGCCTAAAATTAGACAAATATAAAATTTAGATTTTCTGTAGTTGTCTTTAAAGACATAATGTGGATTAAACTAAATATCGACATACAACCAATCCCTTTCCCTGAAGCGATAAATATTCGATTGTCAAGGCGAATATTTTATTTCTTTCGATAAGTTGCAAGTATAGATAAATCCTTTATCTTTGGGTGCGCGTGGGAGCAATATATTTATTTTAAGCTAAATTCAAACGTCCCCTGAGAGAAATATGTCCTGTAATCGAATGGACGCTACAGAGAGGACTGTCATATTCAGCAAAGGGTTTGCGGTCTAACCTTTTGTTATTTCTATGTCACCGCTTTAGGGAGAGAGTTTAATCTTCAAACCTATCTCTCTCTACCTCTCTGTTTAATCTGTTTGAATTAGAAAGAAGCTTCTAGATATTTAAGTTCTTTTACTTCTGATACTTTTTGATTTTAAACCAGTTCATAATCAATACAGATATACAGTTCTACATCTAGATTTTGAAGGCTCCGGGAGCTTCAAGATGACTGAATTATCTATTAACCCGAAAAAGGTAGCGTTAGTCTTATCGACGAAGAGACCGCATACTTCTGTTGATTATTGAACCCCAAATCCTAGCTGGTCCACCTTCCGGGAGTTCTATCTCCACTTAGTACAAGAACAGATCCTGTAGGTAGAAGGTCGGTCGATTTATATAAGTCGATCATTTAATTTATTCTTCTGAAGTAACGACGTCAACGCGTTGGCAAGATGAAGCGCTACTTCATATGTAAGTTTTTGTCTGTCTTGGAAACGAAGTGTTACCTAATGTTCGTCTTGAAAGCTAAATTTATCTGTAGGTGGAATATTTATGGGCTATTTGGAACTTAGAGAAATGTGTCGATTTTGTCCTTGCAAGAAGAGAAGAATGTCAAAATATCATTGTATTTGTGGAAAGTGCATTTGTGGAGAGCATACGGTCAAGTTATGTCCAGATTGTAAAACCAGGCTGTGACCTCTATATTATCAATAACTAGCTAGGGTGCCCGGCTTCACTCCGGTAGTTGTGTGGTAGTTTTAATAACAGAAAAACTTTAAAATTAAAGGAAATATAGAACAAAAATAGCACTTTCTTGAAACTTTTAACATGGTATCAATATTAAGATTCGAGATCTGCAGAGTCCGCCAAAATAAGGAACCCTATATACTTTAAAGGGGGTTGAAAATGGAGAATGAACAATTAATTTTGCTGCAACTTTGTCGAGTCATGCATCGTTATTGATGGTTTCTGTGATTCCGAATCCTATAATCCCATTCCAAGCAGTCAGCAGATAATAAGTTATTAGATTATAGTTGAAAAATCTATATGTTAAAAAACTATATTTCGAGTAGGTACAACTTAAGCGCCGACTACTGTGTTGGTCCTATTAGATCCAGAAGTTTAGAAACTACCGAAGATTCATAGAAACTTTTTTCTTAAGACCTTTCTTCCAGTTCAACCTCCCTTAAGATCCCCCCCCCCCGTAATTTGGCCCGACTCTGCACCTACTATTACAAAGTGAAAAGCAAAATATCATGAGGGCACAATTTTTTCATCACATTTCTTTTTATCCTGAACTATGAGGGGTGATAAAATCTTATTGAAAAAATGCTGTAATTGGAGCATACGTCATCATAGATCTTACATACGTCATACATAGTAATAAAACCATTTTTCCTAATTACATGCAATAGGAACACTTCAAACTTTTTATTTTCGATTTATAATCAGTCAATTCAGCTCTTATTTTTTGTTCTATGTCTGTTTTTATTCGCTCACTGTACTGCTAAAAAATTTTCACTCATATTGCATTAAATTTACTTAGGGATATGTTATATATTGATTAAATGTAATGTGTTAATCAATTAACCTTCTTATGAGAAAATTAATTTTGTAAGATATCCAGTCGGTTTTCTAATTGATTGCAGATATGTAAAATTATTATTTTATTTTGAAAGAAAAGGTGAAACTAATTATTTTGGATTGATTTTTTAGTAATTTATAAAGAACAGCTGAAAAAATATTTAACCTTTACAAACTGAACGGAATGAATGGACAATAAACATTGAGTGAAACACACCCTAGCGCTTCCTGGTAGTCTGCAGCTCGAACTAAATTTTTCATTCATAAACTCGTATGTCATTCTCAGGTAGGCTAATTACATGGTGCGAGAGGCTTAAAATTCTAGTCCTTTTCCCTTAAATTTTACACCCTTAAGAGAAAAACGGAAACCTTCTTCTCCGTTAAGGGTTATAGAGCAACACGCTGACATAACTTTCTAAAACGTACGTTGAGTCGTTTTTGAGCCTTATCAGCAGGCACATTTTACACTTTGCTTTATAATATGTATTGATGATTAATGAGAAAATTTATTAAATATATGTCCAATTTAATTTTGTCTATTATTTGTAACTCGTTGTTCCTGGTTATTTGGTTGCGTAGTGTATTCTTATTGATATCCTTTCGTAGTTTATTTATTCGGTATACTTCTTCATTATTTCTATGGCAATTTCGCTTTTGTGACATTTTCTTTGCCTTTTTTTAAAAATAATTATTCTTCCCAATAAATCATACATTAAAAATAAAAGTGTTTGCGTATATTGAACCTTAACTTTATTAAGTAAATTACATCATTCTTAGTTTCTTATTGACAAAAGGCATAAAAAGTGTAGATGTAAATGAGGTCTGTTTTAAAGTATTATAAATACTGCATTTACGTGATAATTAGGCATCCCTGAAACGATAATATTGTCACTTCGTCTCAAGCACTACCTAAATCAACACTTAGAGTAGCGCTACCTTTCCCGGGTTAATTACATTACAGATCCACGATTATACGTACATAATTTATTCCTGAATTGTGTTCGAAAGCTTGGTAAATATCATGTTACTAATCTAGCCTTGATTCTACATTAATGTAGTTTTTCCTATTCACCACAGCACCTAAATATCTAATGTTCTCCACGTGTTCAAAGGTATTACCCTTATCCTCAATATCGTCCCTATTTCCGCAACTTACATATAATGTAAAGTTGTAAATGTAAAGTGAATACATATAATGTAAAGTGAAAAAACAAAAAAAAAAAAACAACAACAAAAATATGATTTAAAAAGAGTTCTAGACTTGCTGTTGGAACAGACTGTACACTGTCTAGTACATGTTCATGACTGTTCCAGAATAATCTACACTTGTCTAGATTGCTCTTATTCAGACAAAATATAAGAAGCGATGGACTGGAGAGTTAGTCTGACTCTGAAAATCGAATCGTATGGTAATGTTTAATGGTAACTGTATCGTTACATTGTAAATTATTATTTTTGTTTAATAAAAAATATTTATACCTACATAAGTCGCTTGTTTCTTTGTTCTTTGTTTAACGTCCATTTATGCCACTAAGGCTAATAAGGACGATACTACAGTGGGAGTCCTAAATTTCGCTTATCCAGGTATAATTAGGATAGGGGTCTTTAAACGAGTACCTGAAATCGTATAGGCTCGGGTCATCCAATTTACATCATATCCGAGGGACGACATCGCCAAAGATTTTTTATTCCCATTAAAAAATCCTAGGACGCGAACCCGCGATCTTTAGTATTGTAGGTTGCCATGCTAACCACCAAAGGTGACCCCTAATCTGTAGTGTATTACGATATATTTAGTGTTACGATACATTTAGTTTTATCCCTAATTACTTCCAGCCAAACTTCTTTGTTATGGCATATTATAGAGAAAAATTAGAAAAGCATATAATTAGAAATGAAATCCCCTTGTTTTTTACCGGAAAAGAAAACGAACCTCAGACCTGTTAGAAAATTAATTATTGATTCTGACATTATTGAATGTTTCGGTCATACAAATGTTTAATAATTTTCTAAAAATTTTGGTACCTATTCACTGCCTGACATTATGTAGCGTTGCTTGTATAAGTTTTGTACCGAGTGGGTTGGGTGAAGTTCTTACATGATTAACAGGCATATTTAATTACCAGAAAGGGGGTCACCTGTGGTGTAGTGGTTAGCATACAATACCCTATATTTCTAGCTCTAGGATTTTTTAATGGGAGCAAAAAATCCTTGGAGAGGACGTAAAATGGAGCTCCCGAGCCTGTACGTTTGTCAGGTACTCGGTAAAGATCCAAATTTTACCTCGATAGGCAATATTTAGGACTCCCACTGTAACATCTTCCGAATAGCCTTAGTAGCATAAAGGAAAGTTAAACAAATAATTACCAGAAAGTGGAGGTATGTGCAGACCTGCTGTAGATTTAGAATTTTTGTATTTACTATTAGGGTGCACCATTATGTGGGTAGTAGATTTTTAGTTAGTATATGTTTAGTTTAGTTTGTAGAAGTAGTTTATTTAATTTAATTTATTTTATTTGTTCCTTTTTTTTTATAGTTTATTAAGTGAAACTTCATTTGGAAGGTCAAAAGTTATATTGAAGCTTAATGAACTGGGGTGAAACGGTCTGTGGTACCGGTCATACAGCTGATCCAAAACATAATATTATCATTTATATGATGTTTCGTATTGAAAACATTATAGAAATATATCACTATATATTTTCTCATAATCTAAGTAATTAATTTTTATTGTGAATGTAAATATGTGCTAAAGTGTTTGTCACTGGGGAGGCTTAAGGCCTATTCACACTATCGGTTTCGCGCCCGCTCCACTCTCGCTCCGCTCCCGGTCCGCTCTCGCTCTACCCCATTCACACTAGCGCTCCACTCCCGGTCCGCTCTCCTAATGTCTTACCATATTCACACTAAATAATTTTACACCGTTCAATTTTGAAAGGTTTAAGCTATTAAAGCCATTAATAATCGAAGTTGTCTTTATTCGGATTTTAATTAATGATTAACTTTCAGGTATTTAAGTATTCATTTATTCTTCGATTTTACGGCCAAAAAAAAAAATCAATTTTTCGTTTGTAGAAATAGCTGGTAAGTGTACTTTTCTTGATGAAGAAGATAATATTATCAAAAAATATAATAAGAAGAATATATTGCAACACAATGATAATTATTAATAATAATTATAAATTAATTTAATTAATGGTGAAGAAATAATTTAAATTTTTTTCGGAATGTATTCGAATACGCTTGAAAATTTCAAGTTGAAATCGGATCCTACAAATTTACCGATTGTGTTCTCTTCTTTTCCTGATGAATATTTTAATCATTTTTTGCTTTAATGTATTTTTTTGTTAATGAACTGACATTTTTCATAATATACTGCATTTTTATTCGTTTCAAATTAAACGTTATTTTATAATAGCAATGAGTAAGTAGTCAATAAATAAATCAGTGACCATTTTTTACGAGTACATTAATTCATAGCAAAATATATCTCAAACATAACATGAATTTTTCACGTCGAAAAACCGCGCGTATTGTTGGTGATTTTTTTTTTTCATCATTTCAAGCATATTCGAATACATTCGGAAAAAAAAATTTAAATTATTTCTTCACCATTAATTAAATTAATTTATAATTATATATATATATATATATATATATAAGTTGAACTTTTTTGGCCGTAAAATTGATGAATAAATAAATACTTTAATAACTGAAGGTTAATTATTAATTAAAATCCAAATACAGACGGTTTCGATTATTAATGGCTTCAATCGTGAACGGTGTAAAATTATATAATGTGAATATGAAAAGACTTTAGGAGAGTGGAGCGGGAGCGGAGCGAGGCCGGACCTGTGCCAATATTGTGATTAACTTCTCTCTATTCCTCTTTAGAATATTTTACCAGTGAGACCGGACCTGGAGCGGAGCGGGAGCGGAGCGCTAGTGTGAATGGGGTAGAGTGAGAGCGGATCGGGAGTGGAGCGAGACCGGAGCGGTACCGATTGTGGAATTCTCTGTCTATTTCTCTTTAGAATATTTGAGCGGACCGGGAGTGGAGCGGGAGCGGAGCGCTAGTGTGAATGGGGTAGAGTGAGAGCGGACCGGGAGTGGAGCGAGACCGGAGCGGTACCGATAGTGGAATTCTCTGTCTATTTCTCTTTAGAATATTTGAGCGGACCGGGAGTGGAGCGGGAGCGGAGCGATAGTGTGAATCCGCCCTTAACTGATCTCTTCGGCCCGCCATTTTGACTTCCGATAGCTATCACAGTGTTTGAATTGATATTGAACTTTTGTCAGGATATTCCAAGTGCTGAAGTCAATTAAAATGGATGAATCAGATGATATTTCACCTATCGATGGCAATAAGCAAACAAATGAACCAACTAAATGTATTTTGCCTCCTAGAAAAAGTCATCATTTTTTTCAAATATTTACAGTAATAAATATTTATAAAATAAAGGTACTAACCATTTCCTGATTTATTGGTGACTGTTATCTCATTAGGAATATGCGCTATGAAGTTGAAATTTCAAATTGTAATGAATAATAAAAATTTTAATAGTTAAGAAAGATAATACAGCTTATCAAGGCTTCATATCATATCAGGGTTCACAAGGAAATAAACGTTTGATTATTGATTAACATAAATACAAATCTCTCACGTTAAAATACTTGTGAAGAAACTAAAATTCTCAAGTTTAGAACTTCTCCAAACTCATTTCCCTCAATTTGTGAAGTTAGATTTGATGTCAGAAATAGTTTTTGTAAGAGTTATGTAAATAAATACTGTAAATATGTTTGTATTATTAAATTCTTTTAGTTTTATCCTAATAGCTTAAATGTCAGTTTCACTTTATCAGTGGGTAATAAAATAAAACCTACACGCACTCACTTTTTTTTTTTTTTTTTTTTTTTTTTTATGAAAGAGAAGTGTATTTAATTTCCATTTTAATTTTGTTATAGTTTTAATAAATAATTATTTACTGACCAGAATATATTAAATTAACTTATTATTGGGACGTCAGTATACCAAAGAGTTAACATAGTAAACAATCGTGTTCCCTAGAAGAGGATATAAAAAAAAAATATATAAAAGAAACTAAGTCTTATTATTAACAACCCAATTAGTAAATATAATTGTAATATCATTATTGTAACGTATTTATTTTCAGACAAACAGCCTCATTAACTACACACAACACTGATGGGTTTGGAGTGGTCCAAAGCTGGAGTGGTCTAATGGATAGAGACCGTTCCAATGAAGGCGGTAACATGCATTCCAACTCAATTTCATTCCCTGGACCAATAGCAAGCACTTTATTGAAGTTTTCCTCCTATTCCAGACTGAATGAAACCGTTCACTCATGGAGAATTAATAACACGTTCGGATATTACTGTCAGCAGTGAATGTAGCCAACCCATCGGGCGGATATTTAATTTTAGGGGCCCTAAAGTAAAAAAAACAAAAAAAAACAGCAATACATATTCGATCGAGCTTGAGGTTTTTCTTTTTTTTATTTTATTTATTTTACTGTATATATGCTTGTACATTTTATAGGTAGTCTGGCATCATTATTTTAATATCGAAACATAATAGTACACGTTAAAAAATATATAAACTTCTGTACTATTAATATAGGTTATTTTTTATGAATACAATACAATTGACAGTCTATATTATTGAATTATGTTTATGGATATATGAATCATTATTTATAAACACTATATACAAATAGCATATGACATGTAATCATAATTATATATCCCACAGCGAACATTGGTACAATCTATACAAATAAAGTTGAAATTCTGTTTGTTTGGTTATTTGTTCTTTATAGAAATCGATACCGATTGTCCTAAATTCTCCAAATTTCGCTCAGTGGTTCTTTGATACCAGGTGCGAACACCTGTCCATATTAAAATTGCGTAACTTTAGCTGATCTCTGGGTATATTCCTTATTGTTATAATAATCGTTTTGATCTCGCTTTACATTGGTTTTTACAAAATCGACCGTTTGAGTCGATAAAAGTCTCAGTTTATAGATTTAAAAATTGAAATTTTCCGGGTGAAACCGGGATATACAGCTAGTATAAGAATATATTGTAGTTTAAATTATATATATAAAATACAGATGTGTATATCAGCAATATATATACAAACTAGCATTCGCCCGCGAGCCTTTAAAATCACTTCTGTGATCATTCTTGATATTGATTTAATATAATATGTTAACTGATGTTAAGGAGATTTAGTAGAATCGGAGCTTTCGGGAGGTGGAATGTTGGAGGGGAAAGCTGCCGTCTCGGTAGAAGAGAGGGAGGCGCGCAATGGAGAGTTCACTAAAACAGCCGAAACAAAAAATTGCTTACTCCTCATGAAAGCTTCATTTTTCGGCTTTAAAACATGGTTTTCGACGCCCCGTAAGAGCTTTCGAGTTAAACTCGTCGTATCATGATCTTTAAAATGAGTCCAAATTAGATATTTTTTCTCGAAGTGCAAAAATAGGTGTCCGTTAGAGTTAAACGACAATTTCGCCATTTAAATCCCTTGGGGGTCACATTTTTGAAATTCCTTTCTTAGTGGTTACCTACATCGCGTTTAAAATATATATTCCGAAATTTTTAGCTGATTTTAATTGGTCTTTCCGTGTTCCATTGCTGTACTGACACGTCGCCTTTTAACTTGCTTCTTCTCCTCAGAAAGTTGCGGTAGTAGAGCTTCACACACGTCAAAATGGCCATTACATAGCGTACCAGTAAAACGTAGTCTTTTCGTGGGATTAGAATCATTGCCAAATACCGCATAAAGCTCATCATTGCGATATACTTCAAAAAGGTAAGGAAACAATTCCCCAGCTGCCGTTAGTTCCACAAATGGCATGGGTTGAATGCTGAGACATATGAGTGTAATAACTACGGAAATCAGAATAATTGTTACCGTAATCATTTTGAGTAAACGCAGAAAAATTTTCCCAATTTGGATGACATGTTGGACTACAATTTGCCGAAAATGACAACATTTTTCTTGAGAATTCTCGATAATATATGATAGAGATCGAAATAAACACGCACCATCCCCAATCATGGGAATCACAGTGTGCATAATTTGATTACCACTAATATTTAAATAATCAGTAGCTATATTCTATGTGAATGTCTATTTTAATGATATTGTCTATTTAATACACCAAAAAAAAAACATATGGTTTAAAATCTCAAAAATAGGTGTCCGTTAGAGTTAAACGACAAATTTGCCATTTAAACCCCTTAGAGATTACCTTTTTTGAAATTCCTTTCTTAGCGGTTACCTAAAATCTAAATTCCGAACGTTAAGTTTCTATCATTAGTAGTTTTTGCTCTGCATTGATTCTATCAGTCAGGACAAAGCCTCTTAAATATATGGAGAAGAGATCGAAATAAACACGCACCATCCCCAATCATGGGAATCACAGTGTGCATAATTTGATTACCACTAATATTGAAATAATCAGTAGCCATATTTTATGTAAATGTCTATTTTAATAATATTGTAACGTTAAATCTATATTCAAATAAAAAACATATGGTTTAATATCTCAAAAACAGATTTCCGCTAGAGTTAAAAGACAATTTCCCCATTTAAGCCCCTTTGGGATTACATTTTTGAAATTCCTTTCTATTTCTATTCTATTTACATCGCGTTTAAATAAATCTAAATTCCGAACTTCGAGTTTCTATCAATAGTAGTTTTTGCTCTGCGTTGATTCTGTCAGTCAGGACAAAGCCTCTTATATATATAGAGATTATGGAATGCCTGGGAACATTCTTAATTGTTTTACTTTTGAAATATATAGTATAATCATTTAAATAAATCAAACAATTCCAAGCAATATTAAGAGAAAACAGTAATAGAATTAATTAGACAAATCAAAGAAACTTAAAAAAAAGTAAGCCAAAATAAAATAATATACTTTAATCCTTTAAATTTAATCCGTTATAGTAACAACAACACTCAGCCGATAAGTTATCTACTCATTGATAATAAAAGACCTTATTTTCATCGCTTGTTTAATAAAGTTACTAACATTATCCAATTATTCCCGATCTTTGATTGTTAAAATTTGTGCAAAATCAATATCTAAGTTAACCAGAATCACTCATATATTTTTTGAGATAGTGTAATCTAGGAGAATTATATATTGGACAGATAATCAAAATATGCTGCATGGATTCCGATACGTTTAAATTGAATAATGTGCATATTCATTTGTTTCTATTGCATTCGAGCTTGAGGTATTATATATAAATATACTTACACACACAGCCGTTTTTCAGAAAATCGAAAAAAAACGTAAAAATGCATCTAAATTTATTAAATAGAGCGCCTCCTCCAATTTTGATGACATTTTCACTGTCACGTCGCGGGCATATTCACGTAAAAGTGAATATTCACTTTTATTTAGAAAGCCTAGTTTATGTTCCTATTAATTAAGAAAATATGTTTGATTGCATTTGTTTTTTTAAAGTGGATTCAGATTATAGTTTTGTGATTATGATGATAATTAATAAACTTTAAAAACCGATTTACCTTTTAGGTAAGATTCTATTTGTAATTATATATGTTTAATATGTTTGTTTTGTAATTAATGTTTAATATTTTGTTTTGTAATTAATGTTAAATGTTTTGTGATTAATGTTTAATAAATTTACATTTTAGAGACAAATACGGCTTAATGTTATTTATTATTAGATTATTGTTATTAGAAGGGTCTAATTTTATCAACAGTCGAGTTTTTTTACTGCTTGCTTGTTTTTTACCACGTGTTGCTTTTTGCAAATACATCGTGAAGGTGAACCGATAGGTGTATTTACGTCGCTTACCTATGCCTTTCTGGAAATCAAGAACGATTACTGTTCCTCTAAAATCGCTTTATATTGTTTTCAAAAATTTAATATGGAACAAATGTTTCTAGAACTATTAATTTCTATTAATCTATTAAACAAACCTGCGATGCCTCAAAAATTTGAGCATCACGTATAAACTCTCTTAAGTAAAATTGATCTTCTAATTAGTAAATAAAAGTTTTTTTTTCATAATACTGTTTATAAAATTTTGGCTGTCACATATATATACATCAAATATCAAGTTTGATCAAAATCGTTAAAGCCGTTTTTGAGTAAATAAAAAAAAGCACGTGATAATGAGACAACATTTATTAAGTAAAGTCCCCCTTCCAATTGATCAATTTTGTTGAAATTTTGACTGTCACATCGCGGTCGTATACTTACATCAAATAGCAGGTTTAATGAAAATCGATAAAGCCATTATTGAATAACTAAAAAAAACACGTGAAAATGGGACAACATTTATTAAGTAAAGTGCCCCTTCCAATTAATGAATTTCGATGAAATTTTGACTGTAGCATCGCGAGCATATACACACACCAAATACCGAATTTAATCAAAACCGTTAGAGCCGTTTTTGAGAGAATCGAGAAAAACGTAAAAAATAGACAAAATTCTTTGAATAAAGTACCCCCTCCATTTGACCAATTTTGATGAAATTTTTGCTATCACATCGCGGTCATATACATACACCAAATATTCAATTTCAGTTTTGTACGGCCTATAGTTTTTGAGCTAGTATATACACACACACACACGCACGAATGCACGCACGCACACACTAGAGATAAACCAAACCTACCATGGCCCAAGTTAGCTGCAGAATGTACTGCAGAATATAATCGTATAACTCACAGTGTGACTAAGTTTTCCCCACTTTATCTACTTATTGGAAAACAATCATTAATTACCCCTGCATCTCTGAATTCTCCGTCAGATTTAGAAGCAGCCTTCCAAAATTCAAGAGCCACCATTTGTTCAATAAAACAAGATCAGACAAGAACAAGAAAGACCATGATTTCCAAGTTGCTGATTTGGTATATCTAGAAACAGGTAACCGATTAAACCTAAAAAAAATTGAAATCTTTACGTTCAGGTCCATTCAAAATCAGACGGAGGGTATCTTAAAAAAATTTATGAAATTAATTATGGACGAAGGGGTTTACAAGCTGTTATCGTTCATAGTAGCAAACTTTTACCCTTTCGAGGGGTGTGATGTAAAACTGAATATTCACTTTTATTTAGAAAGCCCTGTTTATGCTCCTGTTAATTAAGAAAATATATTTGATTTCATTTGTTTTTTATAGTTGATTCAGAAAGTAGTTTTGTGATTGAAGATAATTAATAAACTTTAAAAATCGATTTACTTTTTAGGTAAGATTCTATTTGTAATTCTATATGTTTAATATGTTTGTTTTGTAATTAATGTTTAATATTTTGTTTTGTAATTAATGTTGAACGTTTTGTTTTATGTTTAATGTTAAATGTTTTGTGATTAATGTTTAATAAATTTACCTTTTAGAGACTAATACGGCTTAAAGTTATTTATTGAAGCATAAGAACATTACATACATAACCCTAATTCCAAGTTCCCAATTCCAGGGCCGGAGGGTTAGTAGTTTTTAAGCTACTCTGTTTACACAAACACACCCACACATATAATATTTGCGGTTTGGTTAATTTGACTTAGGGGACCCCAAAAACGTTTATATCCGTTTAAAACCGGAAGTTTTTTTTACAATCTTCTCTTTCTATATAACTTACATTTATGTACATAAACATTTTTCAGGGGTATGTTGAACTCGAATTTCTCACATAAATATACAGTCTATTCTATTCTATGGTGTATAAGTGAGAGTACAAACGAAAACTATTTTATAGTTCTTTAGTGACAGAATGCGTAAAATATACAGGCGATGCTCAACATATTAAAAGCAATGTTTTTGTATGAAAAAAAAGTTTAAGTTGTTTGTTAATCTAACATCACTTTATGTTAGGATTGTACGAAACAAGTTTGGGTTTTAGGTTGATTAGATAAAAAAAAATTAGTTTTCTTTTTTAAAGGTGACTTTAATACTTTTATAAAATGATAATGTTTAAATAAATAGAATTTTTTTGCAGAATTAAAAGCAAAATACCTTTTATTGCTTCTATATAACGTCACTTTATTATGCTTTTACTAATCCGACGATTCCACAGTGGGAGTCCTAAATTTTACCTATCCAGGTGTAATTAGGATAGGGATCTTTAACGGAGTACCTGACATCGTACAAGCTCGGGACCTCTATGTTATGCCCCCTCCGAAGGAAGAAATGGAATTCAATATTCGTGTTGTAGCATACTAGTGTCATCTCCCGGAGTAGGAACCCGCTAACGACCTTGGCGTTAATGATTGGCTATAAAGGTGGCCCCATGTCGTAAAATTTAATGTTTAGTAATTATATTTTATTTTACAAACTTTAGTTCAATAATTGATTTTTCGAATGAAATATAAGGTAGTTTTAGTGGAATAGTAATCGTTGTCGGGGGTCTGTTTCCGAAGATCACATCCAAGTTACTTTCACGACCCGACATCCAGTTACTCTTAGTAAACAGTTACATTAAACAATCTGTAGTGGTTCTAAACAGTGATAACCTTAATTTGTAATTTCAGTGATAATGAAAATGGGTCTTTTGAAATTAGCTCAAGAAATTTCTGACTAAAACAAGACATTTAAGTTTTTGCCAGAAAATGAAATATTACATAGAACAAGGGTGTATTGTATTATAAATAAATATTCATAGCTGAAATATATTTTTGTTTAACACGTTAACTGCGACGAGGGGTCATTTGACCCCTTGCGGTGGCTTCCTTTACTGCGAGCCATTAAACGTGAATTTGTCGTTAACTGCGATGCTTGTCACGCATCCTGTTTTAATATTTTTGGGAATTTTTTATTTTTTTTTTATAATGCACTACTTAATACTACTTATATATCGAAAAAAAATGTAAGGGGTCACTTGACCCCTTGTCGCATTATAGTTTAAATGTTTTCCTTAATGCGGCAAGGGGTCAAATGACCCCTTGGTCTTTTAATGCTCATTACACTTCATCTTACTATTGTTTTAGCATATTATATCAAATATTAATGAATATGTAAATAAAAAATATTTTTTCTATTTCCGTAAATGTTTGAAAGCGGTGAAAGCGACAGTAATTTACCGTGATCACATTTATCTAAGGGTGAATCACAGATTCACCTACCTTTTTGTTCTTCGACTGATTCTACTTAGTATTGTTGACACCTGAGCTCTCGTTTATTTGTCTCGATTTGGTAAATAATTTCGATATGTATTCAAGTGGTAAGAAACTTGCCGATTTAGCCCTTTCACAGCGGAATTCAACTTCAAGCGAAGTTGAAGGAACTAGTTCAAGTTTTGAAGATAGTTATGATTCATATAAGGAAGAAATGTTCGGGCTGTTATGAAAAGCTAAGAACAGCTATGAGCAGTGCAGAAGCCCAAAAAAAGGTGAAGAAGATCCGGACATACTGTGACGACTGTGCCGACAACCGTCTCTTAGCTTGCAGTGCTTCAATTATAAACATTATAAAATGTAGTTTTCACGTGTTATTTTTTTTTAATAATTTAATTTGTAATATTTAGGTTTATTTTTTTAATACACAAAAGTTACACCTATGTTCATTTATTTATAATAAAAACATACGTTTGGTTTTATTTTTGATATCTGAATTCTTCCTTTCATGATTTGTATATGCTGACAATTAAGTAAATTAAAACCATATAGCAAACATTTTATGATTGAACGTAAAAGGAAAGAAAAAAGTTACTGTTAGTATAACACAGATGTTGTGGAAAAAATAAGTAATAAAAAAATATATTCAGAAGCAACAGAATTCAACCCTGCTTCTGTTACGAATTCTTGTACGTCAGGTATGTGTAAAAAAAATGGATTTCACTTTAAAACATTCATCAATGTTTACAGAGAGTTAATTTTAATGTCTAAGGGACAAGGGGTCAATCAGCCCCTTGACGCAGTTTAGCGGTGTGGTAGCATGGGGTCATTCGACCCCTCGTCGCAGTTAACGAAAATCCCAGTTTATTTGCTTCGCAGCTAACGTGTTAATCTCATCTAGGACATTCTTTGCAAATACAGGTTGTAAATATTATTATCAAAATAAGGGTAAAGGTACTGAAGAGCGGCTGATGGTCGTGGCCTGTTTTGCGAGGTTATGTGACCGTCATGTTATCGAACTCGCATCGCCTTTATTTCAGTTAAAAAGTGCCTTGATTGGCTTTAATAGATTCTAGCTTTCGACTCCAGCTCGCTTCGCTCGCTCTTCAGAGGTAAATAAACCCCCAAAAAGGTCCTTTTCAGTGGAGATCGGGCCTTAATTTGAAGCCGCACTTCAGTACTAGTTCCAAAATAAGTGTTTAAAAGAAGTAACTTTTTAATAAAAGTAACTGTATGTTGCGTCATGATAGTAACTGGATGTGGTCTTCGCAAACAGACCCGATTACCATTCACGATATACCGTCGAAAATGAAAAAAATCTGGTCCGTGCTCGCAACACACAACTTTCACTTACCAACTTACTTAGATTAGAAATCAATGCGTTTTGTTAATCGCTACTTCTCAAATGAACAGAACGGCTTTAATTATGAACAATGGTCTGTCATTAAAGGCGTGCTCCGCATTCTTTTTTTCTCCTCTATATGTTTTCTTTATTTTTATCATATCTCATATTTAGCCATTTCTTATTTTTAGGCGTAACTAGAGACAGTTAATTTCTCCATATAAACAAAAACAAAGGTACTTTATAGGAAACCAAAAAAACAAACAAACAAAAAAGGCCTCTACCCCATTTAAGCCCCCTCAGAACATTTTAATAATGATAAAGCTTACCTGATATTAAAGAACACCTAATTTTCAGTAAACATGTGGAATTTGATAAAAATCGTTAAAGCCGTTTTTGAGATCATCGAAAAAAAGGTAAAGATTGGAAAAAAATCATGAAATAAAGTGCCCCCTCCGTTTGACCAATTTTGATGAAATGTTGGCTATCACATCTTTGGCATATACATACATCAAATACCCAGTTTGATTAAAATCGTTAAAACCTTTTTTGAGTAAATAAAAAAAAACACGTGAAAATGATAAAAAATTATTAAGTAAAGTCCCCCCTCCGGTTGATCAATTTTGATGAAATTTTTACAGTCATATCTCGGGCATATAAATAGATCAAATACTCAGTTTAATCAAAATCGTTAGAGCCGTTTTTGAAAAAATCGAAAAAAACTTAAAAAATTATTAAATAAAGTTCCCCACCCTTTGAGCAATTTTGATGAAATTTTTGCTGTCAAATCGCGGGCATATGCATACACTAAATACCCAATTTCAGGTTCGCACGGTTTATAGTTTTTGAGCTAGTCTGTTCACACACACAGACACACACAGACACACACACACACACACACACACACACAGACCATTTCGCGGGACTTGGTTAATTGGACTCAGGGGACCCCAAAACGTGTATTTCCGTTGAAAACCGGAAGTCGAATTTTTTCACGATCGCAATACTTCCACTTACTATATATTTCATATATAGGTAAGTGAAAGTAAAAATATTATAATAATAATAATAAAAACTCGACTATTGATGAAATAAGGGTTAGTTTTTGAGGCCCTTTAAAATTAACTTTACATCTAATGCTGTGGAGTATACCTTCTGATAACCCTGTATCACTGAGAGTTTTAAACAGATTACAAAAGCACATTTCAAGAGAAATGGAAGAATTAAAGTGGTTCGGAGAATCAGTATCCATTACCATGAGGGGATATTCCAAGTATTTAAGCATCAATACTAGAGCATTACAAAGTCAGATGTGATTTACGCTCTGCGATCTCCGAAACATTTTACTGAGTTGGATAGTGGTTCTAGGAATCGGATCAGAGGGAAATCTTCTTCATAGGTCCAGTCGATAACTACAATAGGGTATCAAATGAATATGACTCTGGACCTGGGCAGATCACTGTTGATATGTTAATACATCAAACTTGGAAATAAACAGAACTTATTAAATAAATAAATAACTTCATTGTTACACACCGTTGTAACCTTTATTGTTATATCTTTGAGGCGCGGTCATAAGGGCTTAAGTCACTATTTGAGCATTTGGAGATCATGCCGTAATATTATAGCACGAAATCAGAGCTACCGGTTGTTATTAAGGTCTTAAGTCAAACTATATTGTTTTATAAAAAAATAACAATGTTCAGGCAAGTTAGGTTTTAATAATAAAAATCTTTCGCTTCCCTGATGAAGAAAGTATGGCCGGTGCTCAATGCTCTTAGTTTTGTTGGTTAATGTATTAAAAGTTTTATATAATAAAAGAATAAGATGAAAGATATTTAACATAAAGTTTACCTCTGTAATATAGAAAATAATAGCATAATAAAAAAGGAGAACAAAATAATATGAATGAAATAAAGAAAATTCTCTGATATTTAAAGTTTAAACAATAATTTATTAAATAAGAATGAAACAAATGATTGGATGAAAATGAAACACAACTTATAAACTATTGTAGACAAAAATATGCTTTAATCGAATGGGCATTGATGATCTATAGAGTAGAGTAATAAACAAATGATTAATAACTATAACACAAAGATATATATATAATAACTGAATGTTAAATGTTCAATGTTCAGAAAATATTATTTAAATTTGAAGATTAAACACAATGTAATGTTTATTCATTATTAAAAAAAATAATGATGGAAGTATTTTACTCTAAAGGTCCATCCCGCTGGGAACTTAATCTTCCTCTTCGCTCGTCTTCTAAAATAATGTTTGCAAATGTGCACAATACACAACTGAACACCTTGGGTGAACGAGAATGTAATAAATGTTTTTAAAGAATGTTTTAAGCGTGAGGAGTAATGCGTACTCGGCTGGCTAGAATCCACAGCTGACTCGCTTGGTAAAGCGTCTTTTGTTTGTCTAAGAGCGTCTTCGACCGATCACAGACGCCCACGCACATAACACTAAACTAATGCTAATTAAATACTTAATATCGATTGGTATGATATTCAATGTTAAGTTTGATTAATAAATTAACGACAATATATTAGTTACTGAATTTACAACTTATTAATTATTGAATTTAGAATAATTTAAAAATGCTGAGCTAAAAATTAAACTAAAGAATTATAAAAAATAAAAAAATGGGTTCCCTGAACATACAAATAATATCAATCATTAGATTTTACATAATGTTTTGAACTTTGCTGTTGCTCTCCTGAAAAATTCAAAATTTTGACATAAGCCCTTATGACCGTGCATCAAAAGATATGTTCACCTATAATTCAATATTACTTCAGAAAAGCTATTTAGAGGTTTATCTCATTTTCATTTGTTATCTTTTATCATAATTTCATCATCTTCAATGACTATAATCTTATGACTATAATATTTATTTATATAATTTCTCTGATTGGTTGTTTTCTGGTTTATCTCATTTAGCCCTAAAGATAACCTAAAAATTGGGTTGAAACGGTGGCAAAAATAGAATATGTAATTCTCACATATTAGTGCTATTTGTTTTGACCGCTCTCCCAACCATTTCCTCTTCATTTCATCTACGCCCAACTATCTTACACCACCATATCTTATTTGTATCCCACTTTACAATTTTTTTTTCGATTGACAAAAATATGTGACAAAAAATAAACGATTTTTTTCTTTATTTAATTTAAATTCAGCAATCAATACTCGAAGAATGCTTAATCTACTTCTAAAGATTTTTTATAGATTTCCTTATCACTTATTAGTAAGGCGTTCTTGCCAATTGAGCCACCAGTTGTTATGATAACATGGAAATTCATCTTATTGTTTTTATAAGAATAGAATATAGTTTTTATAAGAAGAGAAATTAGCCTTGGCCGGTGACTACTAGTGATTATAAAAAATATTTAAAAATTATATTTTAATTCATCATGACAAGAAAAAGAATTTTTATATATAATTAAAATTAAAATTTATCTAGCATTAATTTTTTTTATCGTTGAATTTCCTTTTATAACCATAAAATTAGCCACTCGCTAAGCCCATTAAAAAGGAATAAAATACTTCCTGGAAAAGCTTATGTTCATTTGATGTAGGGGCCTTACTTAACAAATGATTCAGGTACCTTCGTCTTCTTCCGGATGCCCTCGTTCACAGTCGGATATTAATATACAACTTAATCATTTAATCTTGTGCCAATTCTTGATTCTGAAGTGACACGTTTATGCTGTTATCCGGATTCCTACTATCGATTTTTAATTTTGTTCCTGCGACAAATGTGGTGTATTTGATGAAAAAGGCTGTCAGCGCCAAAAAGTTTTTTTTGACAAAACAACAAAAAATATCTGGGACATGTCCTCTCCTGAAATGAATAGGTTTCTGCTAAATGATTTCAATTCAATATTAATTTGCTCCATCGCCAATTCCATCCATGATAACTACTTGTCTCATTTTTACTTTCACTTACCTATATATGAAATATATAGTAAGGGGAAGTACAGCGATCGTGAAAAATTTCGACTTTTGGTTTTCAACGGAAATACACGTTTTGGGGTCCCCTGAGACGAAATAACCAAGTCCCGCGAAATGGTCTGTGTGTGTGTTTAGACCGTATGAACCGTGGGAACCTGAAATTGGGTATTTAGTGTATGTATATGCCCGCGATCGCACAGCAAAAATTTCATCAAAATTGGTCAAAGGGAGGGGGTACTTTATTTAATAACTTTTTACGTTTTTTTTTCGATTTTCTCAAAAACGGTTCAAACGATTTTGATTAAACTGAGTATATAATGTATTAATAGGCCAGAGATATGACTGTAAAATTTTCATCAAAATTGATCAACCGGAGGGGGGACTTCACTTAATAAAATTGGTTGGTTTTATTTAGAGGGGTAAAACCGTAGTACGGTCATCAACGCCAATATTACATTGTGGAAATTATTTAATTTTTTTTAAAGGATAATAAATCTTCAGAGTCTGGAAGTCAAATTTTTGATATTAATTTCAGTTCTATTAGACTTCTCAAGAGCTTCTTGACAGTATTTTCCTCGTCCGCCAGTGCCGCTTTCACATCTGCTGGCACATCGTTTCGAGACAGCACTCCTCTGTATGTAGGGCTTTCCTCGATCATTTGCTTTACACTAACTAGTATACCGCATGTAGAGCAACTGGTGATGGTTCATAAATTTTGTATCATTTTCACGTGTTTTTTTATTTACTCCAAAACCTATTTATGAACGTATTTGAAGTATGCATATCCCAAAGATGTGATAGCCAACATTTCATCAAAATTGATCAACCGGACGGGGCACTTTATTTCATAACTTTGTTTCCCATTTTTGCATTTTTATCGATTTTTTCAAAAACAACTTTTTTTTTGTTTTTATCAAACTCGTCATGTTTAACGAGAATCAAGTATTCTTTAATATTAGGTAAGCTTTCTTATTATCAAAATGCTCTGAGGGGGGCTTAAATGAGAATGTTTTTTTTTTTTTCCCTATAAAGTACCTTTGATTTTGTTTATATGGAGAAATTAACAGTCTCTCGTTACGCCTAAAAATAAGAAATGGCTAAATATGTGATGTGATAAAAATTAAGTATACATATAGAGGAGAAAAACTTAACAAGTAAAACCTTTTATTTAATAATATAGAAATTGGTGTTTTTTTTTTTTTTTTTTGAGCAAATGAAAACAAAATAAGAAATGAATGTGGAAAATGTGTAACTTTGAGAAGTGGCAATTAACAAAAGACAATAATTTCTAATCTAAGTAAGTTGGTAAGTAAAAGATTTTTTTTATGAGAATCGGTGTCGACATCTTCTATTTCAATACTTCTTTTATAGGCATTGGAACACTTATGAGGGTTTAAATTTATATAAATAAAGATGAAATTCTTTTTGTTTGTTTGTTTGTTCTTTATAGAAATCTACTACTAGTTTGCCCTAAATTCTCCAATTATCGCTCAGTGGTTCTTTCATACCAGGTGCGAACACCTGTCCATATTAAAATTGCATAACTTCAGCCAATCTCTGGGTATATTCTTTATTGTTATAAAAATCGTTATTATGATCTAGCTCTACATTGTTTTTTTATGAAATCAAGCGTTTCATTAGGAAAATGAAATTCCCCGGGTGAAACCGGGATATACAGCTAGTAATTTATATTAACGAAAAATTATAACTCGCAATGTCAGACTGAATAAAACTAAATTAATAAACAAGGTTACAAAAATTATCAAATTTTAACGATACAGCAATACAAAAGTAACTTTATGATTCTAGCTTTAGAGCTAGACTATCCCTCCAGTCCACTATTCCTTGTATTTAGTCTCAATTAGAACAGTCTAGAATCTTCCAGACAAGCGTAGATGATCGTCGATCAATCAGAAAGAGGTACTAGAACAGTCTAGAACTCTTCACAATCATAGAATTTTTTTTATATCACGTTACAATATCATATAGCTCGCTCATGGGAATGCTTTGGAGCATCGTTACATATAAATGCATGGAATATTATTCCGCACATATAACCAAACACCAAACAGCAATACCACTTGAACAGTGCATATTATACATATCTAATACTACCTACTATACATACATGAATATCGACTATGCAGTACCATTCCACATCAGTTGGAATTGTCAATTCGCTTCCATGATGGCTTAATCAAGTGTTGTGTAAATTAATGGCAAACTGAGCAATAACATGGCGTCAACATCTCCTCAATTCCATTTGCAGAATTGATTCTAGTCGATTCCGAGGACATTAGCCCGGCGTTGGTCGCGTCGTGAGCATTTTGCTTACACTTGCCGAAAATCTTGTGTATTGCGCTTGTTTCTTTTTATTTAATTCTGATATTTATTCTATTTGTCATTTGTAAATTAAAAAAAAATTAGGAAATTGTTTTTAAAGAAAAAATTTGCCGCGCTAAGCCCCTATAACCTTTTTTGTTAGAAAAAAACGGGAGCGTGAGGGAATTGCTCACGGCGCGTCCATCGGTGACAGAACTGAGCCACGCGGGCCGCTCGAAAAAAAAAAAAAATTGATTTGGGCTTAAACCCTTCAAGAGCAGAGGTTATTCACTGAAGTGAGAGATGACTGTTTCCAAGAATTTCCGTTTGTTTACATTTTTTTTCTATTCATACAGTGTAGAATAACATAGAGGGGACACGGCTACTGTGGCTGCCACCTGAAAGTGTTAGGGACGTACGATACCAATACTCATTTAAGTACTTTCATCAAATATTCGATACCACCAAGGCATCGAAAGGAAAGTATCGATACTTATGAGTACTCATATAAAGTACTAACAAGCAGGATATTATAAATAAAAATATAGTTAGGACTAGCTACGTTATACCATTAATTAAATTTCATGTTTTTATAAGTTATTAATTATAAGATTGGTTTTATGGCCCCAAATTTACATGCTGCATTTATAATTTAATAAATACTCGGGGATGATTGTTGGCGGGAATTTTAGACATATAAAATTTTCTGTATTTTATCGTTTCGATACAAAATGGGGGTCTTCGTCAGGGCTAAAACGAAACAAATATATGAGTATAAAATATAACACAACTACTTGACCATCAGTCATCTCCGAGATTCTTACAGAAAAACAGTCGACTCAATACCGATATCGGTAGTGATTCAAGTATTTTATGTTATAATATATTCAAGTAATTTATAATATAATTAATTCGAATATAAGTTAATATTCGATATCAGGTCAATTAAGTTAAATTAAAGAACTCGATAAATAAAATTAAATGCGAACAGTTGCAATGTTTGATTACTGGATCCTTTTTCAATGGGGCTCTCAACGCTTTTAAATATCGGGATACTTCATCCTGGAAATCACCCTTACTTATAATCTTTTTTCCATGCATAAGCTCCTTTTGATGTTTCCAAAAATCGTAGGCTTCTGCCCTGGAACCTGGGGATTTGTCTTGCTTAGATGAGCTAGACTGAGTGGAAAGTATTTTGGAGGGCAAATTTTTGAATCATTACGCTCTAGTAATTTTTCGATACTAACTTTCAGTATCGATACCAAAAATACTTGGTATCGAAATTAAAGTATCGATACTTTACTTATATCGATCAGTATCGAATATCCCTAGGAAGTGTGCTCTCTTCCCCCCACCCCAGGAGGTCCCATTGTCCTACACCTCGAGCTCACACCAATCATCTTTAAAACAGTTATTCGGCTCTCTTTGTGTTTTTTAATGAAGTGTGGCAATAGCACACTAACAATTAATCTATTAACATTATAAGATTCATTTTTATAACATTAAAAAACCATCATGGATTAGTTTATGTCTGAAGACTTACTGGCCTTTAAAATGGACCAATTTAGTCAGTTTTTGACGGATTTTATTTTTTTTTCTATTGATTGATTCCTGTCAGAACTCAGTTTTTTAATTTTTATTGAAATAAGATGACCGTATAATTTGGTTTAATAAATTTAAATCCAATGTTCAGAAAAAATTAACATTTAATGATACAATCACTAGTTCAATAATTTAGATAAAATGGATTAAATATAACTTACATAAATAATTTCTCAATCGTATGATTGATAGTATTTTAATACGATTGAGAAATTATTTATGTAAGTTATATTTAATTCATTTTATCTAAATTATTGAACTAGTGATTGTATCATTAAATGGTAATAGGTATAAAAATTAATGTAAAGGTTTTGAAAATGGGGAAACAGCACCGGAACGTCAACATGGTTTAATGAGAAAATAAATAGTTGTGAATAAGGGAAGATAAGTTGCTAATTAATCAGTACGTATAAGATATAAATAATCTTCCTACCAATTTTAGAAGAAAATAAAAATAAGTAAATAAATGTGGACAAATCTATTTTCTTTGAATTTTCACAAAACTACTTCGACAATACGTTGGTTTCTACTCAAAGTTGGTAGAGAAGAAGTGAAATTTATGAATTGTACCAGATTTTTAGTTTTTAATATTTGGTTAGTGGAGATAGATGGGACTTGGAATCTGGTGGGCTATCTTGTCGTCTCGTGGGCTGAGTGATCTTCTTGGGGCAAACCCACCTTAATAAGGTATGTACTCTTAATTGAAAGATTAAAAGGGAAAAACCTGGTGTTTGAGCGTGATGACGGTCAAATCACCTCTTTGCACGACCGCTGACCAAGAAACAGTATACAAGCTTTTAGGAAGAGACTATTTAATTATAGATATAGAATGCAAGGCCTCAAAGTCTCGTATAATTTCAATAATTCACTTAATCGTGCAGGTTACATGCCAAATTTTCGCCTATTCAGGCATCTTCAGGGCTACAACAATTTCACATGCAAGCTAGAAACAGACTGAAACCTTCCCATATGGAAGGAGGGCTAACAGGGAAATATACAGTGTTGCCAACATTCAAACAATTTTCTTTAACTTTAATTTTGTGTTTAATTTTCTATAGACCTCATTCAGTTATTATCTCTGTTATCTAAATTTGTTTGAATGTTGGCAACACTGTATATTTCCCTGTTAGCCCTCCTTCCATATGGGAAGGTTTCAGTCTGTTTCTAGCTTGCATGTGAAACTGTTGTAGCCCTGAAGATGCCTGAATAGGCGAAAATTTGGCATGTAACCTGCACGATTAAGTGAATTATTGAAATTATACGAGACTTTGGGGCCTTGCATTCTATATCTAAGAAACAGTATATCCTTACACACAACCTACTGAACCTAAGACCCCTCATGGGTTGTAGTGGTATACAGTTGCTTTATTTTTTTTTTTCAGTGGAGATGGAACAAACTATCGATTTTTGAGATAAATAAAAAAGTCATCATAACAGGCACTACGGGTCTAAGCGGCGTCAAGTCGTCGCCTCCATTCTTCTCTGTCTTGCGCCAGGGTCTGCCAAGCTCGGGTGTTCAGGAGCTTCAGCGCGTCGGCTTCGACCTCATCTACCCATCTAAGTCTTGGCCGTCCTCTCTTTCTTCTTCCATCCACATATCCGAATAGTAGTCTCTTGATTGGGGAGTCACCGTCCATTCTTGCAACATTCCCAGCCCATCGTAATCTTGAGAGCCTTATAAAGTGCACCACATCCGGTTCCCGGTAAATTTGGTTCAACTCTACATTGTGTTTCATCCTGTACAGGGTGCCATCTTTTATAGGACCAAACATTCTTCTCAGGATTTTTCTCTCGAAAACCTGCAGGCTGATGGCGTCAGGACGTGTTAAGGGCTAAGTTTATGAGGCGTATGTCAGCACAGGTCTGATCAGCGATTTGTACAGAGCAATCTTGGTGTTCCTTGCCAGTAAATGACTCCTTAATATTTTAGCCAGGCCAAAATAACACCTGTTCGCAGTTGATATCCGTCTCTGCACCTCTTGGCTAGGGAAATTGTCCGTGCCAACTAGGGACCCTAGATACACAAAACTGGGAACGCTTTCAAACGTGTATCCCCCAAAGGTGACAGTATGTGGTGGTGGTCTCAGAGGGTTGGAAACCATATATTTAGTTTTAACTTGGTTAATTTGGAGCCCCATGTTCTGACCTGCCGTCACTATTGCTAAGAAGGCCTGTTCCAAGTCCCTCTGTGATCTTGCTATAATGTCAACATCATCTGCATAGGCTAAAATTTGTACTGACTTAGTGAGGATCGTACCAGTTCTTTACACTTCAAAGTCCCTTATCACCTTTTCTAGTGCAAGGTTGAAATAAAAAGGTAAAGTTTTAAATTCTGTTGTATATATTTAGAAATACTTTTTTCAATTTCGGAATAAACGTATTGTTAATTTTTTTGTTTTTCAAAGTATTAATTGTGATGGTCTCTCTGAACTTTATAAAAAGTGGAAATGGAGAGTGAATCCGATTAGTTGGGCAGTAATTGATAGCTAAGGATTTCCCTAGATTGGGATGCCAAGGGTTGGTACAAAAAGAGGGGCAGTGCGGACCAGGGAGGATAATGAAAAACGTGCTACGGGAGACTAGGAAAAGAAATAGGACAAAGAAAAAAGGAAAACGAAAGAGTTTGCAATAGGATTAGGATGCTATGATTGTGTTAGCGGTTTTGAAAAAGGGTCAACTTCATTTATTCCTCTTATAAGATAAAAAATAAAAAAGATAAAGTATTTTTCTCTTTTTTTAATCTTCTATCTTTGTGTTTGAATTTCAACCCATCCGTTGAGACGAAAATTTCTTACATCATATAATTTGAAAAGAGAGAAACGAACCGTGATAATTGGATGTAAAGTTTTGTTGTCGTGGATATTTCATATCATCTTGGTGCTATCTGAATTTTAAAAACACAAAGAGCAGACCCGACTATGCGTTGCTGTGGCTCAGTAGCTATAATGCTTAGAATTAATTATATCCTATTCTTTTTAATGCAGTCAAATCAATATTCACTAATAAAGATAAAGAAGTTTTGCAATTTCACACTCCGCAGAAAGAACCGCAGGCGAAATAATATTTTTGAAAACTTGAATTTTCAAGTTTTAAGGAAAAGGCGTGAGCTAAGTAATTGTGTTAATGGCTATCATTTCTTACCTCTAATATTATCTGAATTTCCTCTAAAATTTCGGGCGTCAACCTCTCGGAAAAAAAATGACCGATTCTAGCTTTATTGAATGGAGTCATACACATTTTTACTAAGTTAACTGACTCTTTTGCTATTGTCTCCAAATTAGGATCCTCTTTAAGCCTTCGTGTATGGCTCCAACTTAATTTTTGATTTTTTTGACTTTCGAATAAACCGGTAAAAGTCAATAATTAACCCTCCCCCACAAAAAACCTATTTATTGTAAAAATTATGAGGCATTGGCCTTCTTACTTGACTTATGAACAATCCTTTTTTTTCATATTTTGTGACAATCGGATATGGCGGTAAAAATTAATATTTAACCCTCCACCCCAAAACCTATGCATAATATCATTTATGTGAAATGAATCCATTAGACGTCTATTTAGATAATCAAAAACCACCAATGTGACAAAATTTGTGGAAATCGGATGAAACGGTTCAAAGTTAATAATTGCGCCCCCCCATAAAAAAAAAAACAAAAAAAAAACTGAAATAAACAGGAAAAAAACAGGAACATCAAACTGAAATAAATGTACTTGCTGAATATTTAGGGGTGAGAGCTCTAGTGCAAAGGACTATACTATACTATTACAAAAATTGTTTAACTTCAAACAACAATTAGTTAATGAAAATTAACGTGTGCGAGAGCCAACTTGAGCCAGAGGGAAACGAGTCGGCGACGGTGGTGGTCCCTGGTGGGGTCGGGGAAAACCCTCCCCCCCCGCCCTAATCTATAGTCTTACCTAATAAAGATTTCTGGACTAATTACCTATGCGAGAGGTAACTAGTCGCGAAAAAAAAGCCGTATTACCGTATATTAGTGGACCGCCCCACTCCCCCGACTGCCGCTACCAACGTTGTCAATGCGGTCTGTTGTTAGTTCTCGCGAATTAAAATTTTAAAAACCGTAATTAATACGGCTTTTTTTTCGCGACTAGTTACCTCTCGCATAGGTAATTAGTCCAAAAATCTTTATTAGGTAAAACTATAGATTAGGGCGGGGGGGGGGGAAGGTTTTCCCCGACCCCACCAGGGACCACCACCGTCGCCTACTAGTTGGCCCCGCGCTCAAGTTGGCTCTCGCACACGTAAATTTTCATTAACTAATTATTATGGGTTTTTTTTCCTAGCTAATTACCTCTTGCAAAGGTAAATATTCAAAAAGTCCTTATTATTTGGTGTAGTGGTGGGAGAGGGAGGGTATATATATATATACCCTTATATATAAATCTAGTATTTTAGAATTAAAATGAAAATAATTTTTTTACTTTCACTTACCTATATATGTAATATATAGTAAGTGGAAGTACTGCGATCGTGAAAAATTTCGACTTCCGGTTTTCAACGGAAATACACGTTTTGGGATCCCCTGAGTCCAAATGACCAAGTCCCGCGAAATGGTCTGTGTGTGTTTCTGTGTGTCTGTGTGTCTGTGTGTGTGTGTGTGTGTGTGTGTGTGTGAACAGACTAGCTCAAAAACTATAAACCGTGCGATCCTGAAATTGGGTATTTAGTGTAGGTATATGCCCGCGATGTGACAGCATAAATTTCATCAAAATTACTTAAAGAGAGGGGGTACTTTACTTAATAACTTTTTAGGTTTTTTTCGATTTTCTCAAAAACGGCTCTAACGATTTTTATTAAACTGAGTATTTCATCTATTTATATGCCCGAGATATGACTGTAAAAATTTCATCAAAATTGATTAACCGGAGGGGGGACTTTACTTAATAAATTTTGTAACATTTTCACGTGTTTTTTTCATTTACTCTAAATCGGCTTTAACGATTTTGATCAAAATGGGTATTTGATGTATGTATATGCCCGAGATATGACTGTTATAATTTCATTAAAATTGATTAACCGGAGGGGGGACTTTACTTAATAAATTTTGTATCATTTTCACGGGTTTTTTTATTTACTCAAAAACGGCTTTAACGATTAACAAAAATAAGATATGGATGTAGAAAAATGTGTGACTTTGGGAAATTATATTTAACAAAACACGTCAATTTCTTATCTAAGTAAGATGGTAAGTGAAAGTTGTGTGTTGCGCGCACGCACCAGATTTTTTTATTTACTAAAAAGGCTTTAACGATTTTGATCAAATTCGTGGTTTTTAATAAAAATTAGGTGTTCTTTAATATCAGGTAAGCTTTATCATTATTAAAATGTTCTGAGGGGGCTTAAATAGGGAAGGGGCCTTTTTAGTTTTCCTATAAATTACCTTTGTATTTGTTTATATTGAGAAATTATCTTTTTCTCGTTTTGCCTAAAAATAAGAAATGGCTAAATATGAGATATGATAAAAATCAAGGAAACATATAGAGGAGAAAAAAAGAAAAATATTCAGTCAACTCATGAAACTCGTTGAGCGCAAGCGGAGTACGCCTTTAATGACAGACCATTGTTCATAATTAAAGCCGTTCTGTTCATTTGAGAAGTGGCAATTAACAAAACGCATTAATTTCTAATCTAAGTAAGTTGGTAAGTGAAAGTTGTGCGTTGCGCGCACGCACCAGATTTTTTATTTGAGTATTTTAGAATTAAAATGAAAATAAACATGTGATTTATTTTATTTTAATTCTAAAATTAACTAACTCTGTTGGCGCTATGGTCCCTGTAGGACCTTGGCCCCCTCGACAATCTTCCTCCATTCGGCTCGATCCTCTGCCGCGCTCCTCCATTCCACCACTCCAATCAGTCGAAGATCCGCCTCCACATCTTCCTGCTATCGCAGTCTAGGTCTGCCTCTTTCTCTTTGACCATCCGGGCGTTCTTCCATTATTTGCTTCGGGGTTCTTCCTTGACCCAACCGTTGTAAGTGCCCCAACCATCTTATTCTACCTTTTTTGATACAGGAAACTATGTCTGGATCCTCGTACAGGTCCCTAAGTTCCCTATTTGTCTTTATTCGAAACTTATTTGTATCTATCCTGGTTGGGCCATATATTTTTCTTTGGATCTTTCTCTCCCATGCATTTAAAAGTCTCTCCCGCTGTATTGTTAGGGTCCACGCCTCGCTACCATACATCACCACTGGTCGGAGTACCGTCTAGTAGACTCTTTTTTTAATGTTCCGGGATATTTCTCGGTTTTGAAAAATTCTCTTTAAAGGCCAGTAGCACCTGCTGCCACTTTGGATCCTCGCTTTGATCTCATCCTCTATTTTATTGGTGCGTGTCACAATGGTGCTAAGATATTTAAATTGTTCAACATCTTTGAAATTATACCCTCCATTTACCAGTGGTCCAACAGAGTCCCCTTTCCTGGACGTATACATGTATTTGGTCTTGCTTTCATGTATTTCCAGTCCCATTTGTTTTGCAGCTTCTTCGCATTTTTCGAAGATTCCTATAAGCAAATCTTGGGATTTTGTTGTAATGACCACATCATCGGCAAATGCGAGGAGCTTTATTTTTTCATCATAAATGCACCCTTTCCTCCTACCTCGCACTGACCTGATACCTGGTTCCAGTGCTAGATTGAACAGTACTGATGATAGGGGTCTCCTTGCCTTACACCTTTTTGTATCGAAAAGCCAGCGGTGAGTTCTCCCTGGACCTTCACCACCAGACTCTGTTCTTTAATACCATTTCGATTAATCTTATATGTTTTGTGTGGCAATCTAGGTTCCTGAGATTCTCATACAGCTTTTTTCGGTCTATACTGTCGTATGCTTGCTTAAAGTCGATGAAGATGTGGCGCAGGCTTTTGTTCCACTCATGGCACTTTTCGAGCATGTCCCGGATCGTGAACCCACACTGTTATTCGCCAATCACATTTTCCGCTGCAATCATCACTATTGTAAGTAATAAAATGGCGAAAACTTTCTAAAATACTAAAATTTAAAAAAAAGTATTTTCATTTGTATTTAAAATACTTTTATTTAAAATAATGACCAGGTCTGATAGATACCTCCCAGAAGACGGGCCAAAACCCCGAAACGTTGGGAGAATAAAATAAATGATAACCCGTGTAAGAGATACCATCTGTAAGAAATTTGAAAATTATAGTGTTTTTTTCACCAAAATTTTGGAGTGGGGACCGATTAACGCCACAAAGTAATGTGAAAAAATGATTAAATATATACAATATAAACCATATTTTTTTCTATTGACATAGACAGACTTTTTAGCTACTTTTCCCCCCTAATTTTTCATACGTATTATAATCCACAGGCCACATCATTATCAATAGCTTTGATATATTGGCTACTTCTTGCAGATAGGGCTCAGTTTTTGCTCTAATCCTTTGGACATTAGCTCCAGCAACTTCTTCAGCAGTGGAATAGACATTAGGATAAGTAGAGGATAATGTTACCCACTTCTGAAGGGATTATAGCCAGCATAAGATAGCAGCTATCCTATATTAATTCAATGATTGTGTCGACCATTTGAGAAATAAACTTCGTACTTCAGATTTCTTGCTAACCACTGGAGATAATTAAACCTATCGAATTGCCTTTAGCCTTCGTCGTAAACCCACAATATCCTGCTATAGTATTCCTGCTTAGGCTGTATTTACTCTACCCCGATTTTGAATAATCTTTAAAGATTGAGTACAGTTATATAAGTATACCGTAAACGCAGGTTACTTGAGCCCTGGGGGGGTAACTTGAGGCCAAAAACTGAAAAATGATGTTTGGTTCTTTGGGTATTTTCGACATAAATTTAACGACGTATTTCAATGCTATGCTGGTAGGCAGAAGCACTAGGTAGACCTATGTGCGAGTTTAGGAGGTTTGAGAAGTGACCTATAGGAACAGAAATAGTTTTGCGAACTACGCACCTGTTGTTCGTTTATTTCACTCTGCAAACTTAAAATAATGCATAAATAAACCTATCGAATTGCCTTTAGCCTTCGTCGTAAACCCACAATATCCTGCTATAGTATTCCTGCTTAGGCTGTATTTACTTTACCCCGATTTTGAATAATCTTTAAAGATTGAGTACAGTTATATAAGTATACCGTAAACGCAGGTTACTTGAGCCCTGGGGGGGTAACTTGAGGCCAAAAACTGAAAAATGATGTTTGGTTCTTTGGGTATTTTCGACATAAATTTAACGACGTATTTCAATGCTATGCTGGTAGGCAGAAGCACTAGGTAGACCTATGTGCGAGTTTAGGAGGTTTGAGAAGTGACCTATAGGAACAGAAATAGTTTTGCGAACTACGCACCTGTTGTTCGTTTATTTCACTCTGCAAACTTAAGTCTGTATAGACATCAGGAACAGCCTAAAACTGAAGCTAAGCTCATACATTTCGTCCTAAGTTTATTGTCAAAGCAAATAGAGGCCTTTTTTAAGTCCTAAATACCTCATATATGGAACAGTATGTTATTAAGTAAAGCTGGGACACATTATCTAAAAATACGGGTCACTTGAGCCCAAGGGTTGAAGTGGCCGTGACCACATTTTAAATTTTCAAATCCTAATTTTATGTTGGCCAGTACCTGTAAGCCGGACATATGCTGACCTTACTGCCAAAAAGTTGGAAAAATAATGCCTGGAAGCTGTAAGGAGTAAGATGATGACGCAGCGAGCGGTGGGATTTAAAAATTAGCAAAGCCACTTTCAGAAGAAATGGCAGGCTTCAATATAGCTGAATTAGAGCCTTTAGATTAGAATCAGACTTTAAGCTGTTTGCTAAATCAAGACAAAGATGTCCTAGAAATAGGCAACTTCGTTCAGGTAAAATGGAACAAGACGGAGTATCCAGGTGTCATCCTCGCTATAATAAGTCCCCCAAAACTAATAAAACGAGGTTTGTTTCATTTGACAGGACTCTAAATATTGCTATACGCTCAACTAACGATGTATGGACATTATCTCTAAATTGTTGCTCAAAATAATGTTTAAATTATAATTTTCAAAACTAGCATTATTAAAATTATGTTTTAAAATAATATTTGTCTTTAAAATGAACGTTTTGATGTTTACTGGATATTCAGAAATTGTTTTTTTTTTAATAACCACTCTCTTACTTGGAACCAAACTGCTTTCAAACAGTATTTTCAATGGGAATTGAGTCTTGGGTCAAGTAACCCGACCTTAAGGTTATCTTGGGCACAAATTCAAAAAAATAAATAAAAATATTTACTACGACACAAACAATGCATATTATATGTTAAAGTATTCATAATAAACTGCAGTTTAATAATATAAGGTGAGTATGTCAAAGAAAACAGTATGTTGTGCCTATTTTCAAGAATAATGTTAAAAGTTTCAAAATCTGGGCTCAAGTAACCCGCGTTTACGGTACGAGCTTCATAACATAATATTATTGAAATAATATTTTTGTCTAATTTTACGTTCGGAGAGATCATATGGACTGCATAGTGACCACCACGTGTAATTATTATCTCCTGTGAAAATGTGTTCTAATATAAGTTTTAAGTAATTTGAAGGTGTGATTTTCAACACAAAAGACAGTATTTTCATTGTTTAGTAGTTAGTGAAAATAGTTTTTGTTAATTTTACGCGTTGCCCATGGCAACGTCTGTTTGGAAACATGAAGATAGCAAGTTCAAAACCCGGAGCCAGGGGGAAATTTAATTAATCTCGGCATCAATCCCCCACCCTCTCCCCTGGCCCGGGAAACCCCGTATAGCCTACAAGGCGAGGAAGGGGAGGAACAAAAAAAAAAAAAAAAAAAAAAAAAAAAAAAAAAAAAAAAAAAAAAAAAAAAAAAAAGAAGTTTTTGTTAATTTAGTCTCTAAGTGTCTGAAACTCTTAATTTGAAAAACATGTGAAAAGTGAAAGGTTAGTTTTAGTGTTTTTTTATTTACTTTTTATTTTTCTATTTTCTGTGTTTAAAAACTAGTGTTAATTTGTGATATAAGTGTTAGTTTTTAAGAACAAACAATAAGTGTACTTAAAAAACTTAAAACGATATAATAAACATAATTTGAAGTAACAATGACTGAAGAAGATAACAATATGGACTTGCAGCATGAAGCAGGGCCGTCAATTGAAGTAAATAATGAATGGGAAATCATTACAGGGCGAAAAAGGTCGGCATCTTCAAGGGACCCGAGAATATGCACAAAAAAACCTAACAACATAACGACCAGTAACAGGTATGAGACCCTGGCAAATTTGTCAAGCGACCAAAATAATGAACAAAATAATGTTCAAAAAAACACAATTGACAATAAGAAAATCAAGCCTCCTCCCATATATTTAAAAGATGTTCAAAACATTGAAGCATTAATATCATTTTTAAAAAAAGAAATAGGCCCAAATTATTTCAGTTTAAAGACTACAAACAGAAATGTAATTGTTTACTCGGCCACTCCCGAATCATATAGGGGAGCAGTCAGGTGTTTAAAAAAAGTGAACGCCGAATTTCATACGTATCAATTATTAGAAGATAAGAACCCTCGCGTGGTGATCAAAGGACTTCACCCATCAACACCGATTTCCGCAATACAAGAGGAATTGAAAGCATTTGGATACGAAGCCACAAATATTACAAATGCTATATCATCGAAAACTAAATTACCACTACAAATTTTTTTCGTGGATGTAACTAAAAATACATTTAATGAAAAAATATTTGATTTAGACCATATTTATTACACTAGAATTAAAGTGGAAGAGTTAAGAAAGAAAAGACAAATCCCACAGTGTTTTAGATGCCAAGGCTACGCGCATACGAAGAGCTACTGCAACCACCAGCCACGCTGCGTCCGTTGTGGCGAAGCTCATGAAAGCTCAACCTGTCTAAAACCCAGAGACAAGCCAGCAAAATGCGCCAATTGCTCGGGGGCTCACCCAGCCAACTACAGAGGATGTCAAGCCCTCAAGATCCTTCGAGCTCAGCGCAAAAATATTCACCGCCCTTCGCCGGTAATTGCTGAACCACCGGACCTTGGAGAGTTTCCAGCCTTGCCAAACCAACCTCATCACCAGCAGCCACCGGAACCTATTCCTGCATACTCAAGAATGCACAGTCAAGTTCACCCTCCTCCAAACACTGAAGCTCAACCTCAACATCAAGCCAGGTCAGGTATGAGGGGGATCAGTAATCAGCTGTTGCAGCCAGTTACCTCTGAACCTCCTCACCATTTAAATTTATTAAATAATTTAAATACTCTCATCCAACCCCTTTTCAATCTTATTACTCAAATTTCACAAATAACACAAGCCCTAGCCGCTACCTATGGACATTAGATCTTTCACTGTCGGGTCCCTGTCAGTCCTCCTTTGGGACTCTAACGGACTAATACAACATAAAACGGAACTAGAAATATATATTAACCAGAAACGTATTGATATTGTACTGCTAACGGAAACACACCTCACTTTACGCAACAAACTTTCTATACCAAACTACATTTTATACAGAACGGACCATCCCGATAACAATGCTCATGGAGGAACAGCCATATTAATAAAAAATACCTTAAAACACAACCCCATACACATAGACTCGACGGCACAGATACAAGTAACAGCCATAAACTTACAGACCAAACACAAAACTTTAACAATAGCCTCAATTTATTGTCCACCAAAATATTCTATTAATGTTCAAATGTTCATTAATCTATTTGAGTCATTTGGGACAACATTTCTAGCAGGCGGGGATTATAATGCAAAACACACAAAATGGGGCTCTCGCCTGTGTACTACAAGAGGCAGGAATCTCAGGTGCGCAGCTCAAAACTTATCTTTGGACATACTTGCTCCCGATAAACCGACTTACTTACCCAATTCACTATTTAAAAAACCTGACGTACTGGACATATTTGTAGCAAAAGGCTTGAAGAATCTTCCAATGACTGTTACAACTGATACAGACCTCAGCTCAGATCATCTGCCGGTGAACTTGATGCTTGGTATGGAGGCATTCCTAAGAGAAAAAATACCGTCTCTCACCCGCGGTATCATGAACTGGGATATATTTAGTAAACATCTTGATGAGCAACTGAATGTCCCTCTAGCTCTGAAAACTGAAGACGACTTGGAAGAAGCAGTTGAACTCTTCACAACATCTGTTCAGGAAGCTGCCTGGTCCTCCCAAGAAATAAGAGAAACGCAAGCACCAAGTTCACCATCCTACCCTCAATATATCCGTGACCTAATTGGAGCTAAGAGGAGAGCACGTAAGAAATGGCAAACTAACCGACTTCCTTCGGACAGACGAACTTTTAACAAACTTAATAATGAACTAAAAAAAGAAATACGGCAATTTAAACAAACTAACTTTGACAAATACTTGCAAAATCTGACATCAGATGACAACAGCTTATGGAGACACACCAAACGGCTTTTAAAACATTCCGAGGTTTCAGCCCCTTTGAGAAATGATGATGGTTCTTGGGCTGTGACGGACAAAGATAAAGCTGAAATTTTCGCTGACCATCTTGCAACTGTTTTTCAACCCCACACAAACTTAACAGACACACTCCACGAGGCCTTTGTTGAAACATTTTTAAACTCCCCTCTTCCGATGTCTCTTCCACCAAAATCCTTTACTCCTTCAGAGGTATCAAAACAGATTATGAAAATGCCAAAGAGGAAGGCTCCTGGTTACGACCTTATCACAGCTGAGTTACTTCAAAAAATCCCCAGAAAAGCTTTAGTCTTTCTCACAACACTATACAACGCTATACTTAGGACAACTAAATTTCCTATCCAATGGAAATACTCAACAATTTTGATGATCCCTAAACCAAACAAAGACAAAAATAAACCTGACTCCTATAGACCTATTAGCCTTCTTCCTCTATGTTCCAAAATTTTCGAAAAACTATTACACGAACGTATTCTTTACTTACTGTCACAACAAAACATATTACCTGATCATCAATTTGGCTTCCGCTCACTTCATTCCACAACACAACAGCTACACAGAGTAACAGACTTCATATCTTCTGCTCTTGAACTAAAACAATACGCTTCTGGGTTTTTTTTAGATGTTACTCAAGCGTTCGATAGGGTTTGGCACCAAGGCCTTCTTTTTAAACTGAAACCTATTCTTCCCAGTACTTACTATTTAGTCTTACAATCATATCTCTCCGACCGCTTTTTCTCTGTCCGCCAGGGCACAGTAATCTCATCAATAAAACCAATCTCTGCAGGCGTCCCACAAGGTTCAATTCTTGCCCCACTCCTGTACTTAATATACACAAACGACATACCAACTGACAATAACATACTTACTGCGACGTATGCTGACGATACCGCTATTATTGCAAGAAACACGAATCCTATACATGCCACCCTAGCATTGCAACACAACCTTGACAACATACAAAATTGGTGTAGAAAATGGAAAATTAAGATAAATCAAGACAAGTCACATCACGTTACATTCACTTTAAGACACGAAACATGCCCCCCAGTCTACATAGACAATCAACCAATACCACAAACAAATACAGTAACATACTTGGGACTTACTCTCGATCGAAGGATGACATGGGGACCACACGTAAAGATGAAACGAAAAACGTTAAATCTCAGACTAAGACTATTATACTCCATCGTACATAGACGTTCAAAATTACCCCTCAGACAAAAACTTAACCTATACAGCTATTTACTAAAACCTATATGGACCTATGCTAGCCAAATTTACGGACCCGCAAAAAAGACACATATTAACAAAATACAAACCTTTCAATCCCAATACTTAAGATTAATTACGAACTCACCACCCTATATTTCAAACGAGACCCTTCACAATGACTTAAGAGTTTCGACTGTGAAAAATCATATACGTATGAATTACAGACGGTTTTACGACAAACTACATGGACATACCAACAAATTTGTACAAGATATGGCAAGACGTGACATTCCTGACATACCTCGGCGAAGGCTGAAGAGGAGTTGGATGAGGGATCTCCTAGTCTGACAGGGTAAATCTTTTAAATGCCAGGAGGATGCACCACTGGGTGCTATCTCCCTCATGCCTACCAATGCCTTTTGTAATTATTTTAGCACATTTGCTTATTGTAATTGTACAGGTGCAAATAAATTGTTTAGTTAAAAAAAAAAAAAAAAAAAAAAAAATTTACGTTCGGTTATTGACACATGAGTACTTAGCTGTATTAAACTTCTAAACAATTCTAAAAAGTCTAAATAACTTTTTCATTTTAAAAAAGGAAGAAACGTGTTCCAAGGCTGCTTCTCAGAAAGAAAATTCGAGAAGCCCCACCCTCCGCGGATAGTGATTGGTCGACGGTTGTTACAGAAGACAACCAATAGCCTTGGCTCTTACAGAAGATAAACGAGGGAGCGAAGAGGAGATAACGAAGAGGACGAGAGGCCTAATTTTGTCCCCACTAAATTGTGAACCCTGCGAGACCTGCATTAGTTATCGTCACCAAAGCACAAGATTCATAGCGGTAGCTGCCAGTGTCTCTATCCATGACTCATCTAGCCTTGAAGATAGCCCAGTTGCTTAGGCCGAAACGTCGGAAGTTCAATAAAGAAATTATTGTAGAAAGGGGACGGTAGCAATCTTACATTAATTAGTCAAGTTATTTTTACTTTCACTTACCTATATATGAAAAATGTAGTAAGGGAAAGTATTGCGAGCGTGAAAAATTTCGACTTTCCGGTATTCAACGGAAATACATGTTTTGGGGTCCTCTGAGTCCAAATAACCAACTCCTGCGAAATGGTCTTTGTAAACAGACTAGCTCAAAAAGTATAAACCGTACGAACCTGAAATTGGTTATTTGAGAGGGTAAAAGCGTGATACTCAAATTCTTTAAAGCATGTAAGTAGTGAAAAAATATGGTAGGGGAGAGCGGGGTTGGTTGGCAACAGTTTTCACTTTTTTTATTTGTTGCCTTTCACTTTGTTGTTTTTTGATGAGTTGTTTTTTCAATTGTTGAGTCGTTCCTGTTATTATAATCCCAATGGGGCTGATAACACTGTAAACTCCAAGTAATAGAGCACTTCAAGTATTTTTTCACAACATAATATTTAATAATAAGATCATAGAAAATTGAAGAATTCGTCAATGCAGATTATGCCAATTAACCCCCTATTGGCCTAGAAGGTAGGGTTGTTTAGCCAACTCATGCAAGTACTGCTTGACACATATTATTGTCATCAAAAGCTGCACTATAATGGTATAATAATTTTGTATCGATTTTTAACAGCTTTTAAGCAAAAATAGAATGACAATAGAAGAAGATAGAAGTTTAGACTGTCGTCACTTTTCGCATAAGGAAAATTGCTCTCATATTCCTCGCTGGAACTAAAGACAATTGGTAGTTTCACCTTTGATTATGTTTACCTATTTTGTGAATTGCTACTGCGCCAAAAAAAAAGTTGAAGAGAGCCAACTAACCCCACAGGAGAGATCATATGAAAGATGGATGCCAGGAGAGGGGAGAACAATCAAACAAGGAACTGGTTAGTCGAAAGGTTAGGTTTTTCAAAGGAGTTTGTGGCTATCTGAACAGAGTCGGAGTCAAATGTATTCCCATGCCTTTAAACCAACTTTACTGAAAACATAGAAATTTACTTACATGATGTAAAATCAATCAATGAAGCACACTCTTATCTACACTGTTAGCATCGGATTCAAAACTCAGGACAAGACTCCCCAGGTCGAGTGGGTCACATAGTACAATGGTGGGGCCTTCACAAGAGGTGTGAAGGAACCTATAAGCCAATGGCCAACCTAACCCATATGCCAACCAACCCCGCTCTCCCCTACAAGATAATCTTTAATTAATTACATTTTAGTCCGTAAACTTTAGTTCCAAAATAAATTTCTTAAGGCAATCTAAATGAGTGATTTTAGAGAAACAGTAATCGTTCTCGATTTCCAAAAAGGCATAAGAGTCAAATTTTACTACGAGTCGTAAATACACCTCCTATCGATTCGCCATCACGATATATATTCACAAAAAGCAAATCTCTGTAAAAACCAACCAAGCTGTAAGAAAAAATCGATTAAATTATCGATCCATTAAAAAAAGAAATAAGCAACAATGAATCGAAAAGTACTGAGAACTTTTAAGTTTTGCATTACAGATACATTATAACTTATGGAGAAATGAAAATGTAAGCTTATAAATGTGGAAAAGTTTGGAATTTACATATTATCGAAACACTCGATCTATGTGTGATCTATCTAATCTAAGTTCATAAGTGAAAGCTGTTTGCTGAGAGCATTGCAACAGATTTTCTTATAGATTATATTATAAGTTACTAGCTTTGGGGCCCGGCTTCGCTCAGGGAGTTGTGGAATAGGTGGAATGAAACAATACCTTTAAAATGTAATAGTACAGAAAAATAGACCAAAATTAATCATGGTTAAAACAAAATTTGTACCATCCTGAAACTTCAGTTTAGTATTAGTGGTAAGTTTTGAAACCTCAGAGTCCGCCCATATATGGTTTGGGTATAAGAGATGCTATTAATGCGGTTCTCTCAATGCGTTTTCTTCCCTTTTCTAGATTAAAAAAATTTATTTTGGCAGCAAATATGTCCTGCTATGTACCATTTTGTATTGTTTCTATGTTCTGATTCCATTGAGACCATTCTCATGTCGATACCGCATCCTTATCAAGTTGAGTAACTTCTCCTTTTTCAAATTCGGTTGAAAATTTACGAACAGGACAGAACTATTAAACAGAAATATTATATGAACACTTTATTTTCGATATACAATCCATTAGGTTACATATTTTATTCATATTATCTATAGGTTATCTATTTTATTCAGTGTTAGTTTTTATTCGCTCACTCACTAATAAGCAATTTTTTTTTTTTTTTTTTGTAAATGTATTCTTACGTTGTATATTGATTAAAAGCAGTGTTTCGACCAATTCTTTCCTCTTCTGTAAAACTTAATTCGCTTAGGAATCCAGTTGGTTATGTTTATTTTTAATTTCACTTCATTGCAGAGATGTAATGAACTTATTGAAAAATAAAAAGGAAAAAATAATGATTTATACATAATCTCGTGTAATTTAAAGAAAACAGCTGAAGCTAAAACCATAACAAACCGAACTAATGAACGATAACCTTATGAATTGAGTTAAGCTAGCGCTCCTGGCTTCCAAATGTCGAACTAAATTTTTTCATAAAAAAATATAAATATCGGTGAGGACTATCCTGAATTTCACTGACGGGGCACTGCCTTCACTGATACGGTACTGTGCCGGTTGTGTGGAAACAGACTCATCTGAAATACATGGAAGAATATCCCAAAATAAGCCGGACGGACTATTTGCCGGTGCCGTCACTGATGTGTGTAAACAGGCCTTTAGTTGGCTGTTCAAACCTTTTCAGGTTATTCATCAGATATAATCAGATGGTATAGTACACCTACAAATCCAATTGGCCGTTTCTTCCGCCCAAAAGATCGACAGATGGGTCCACACGACAGTGTACATCAGAAGGCCGACATTACAATCTTATATTACTGATCTTCCCTTAGAAATAACGTGAAAATCAGCTGGTTGTTCTTAAACGGTTTCATTTGGTCGTTAGGTTGACTTTTTAGTGGCTTAGTTCACAAAAAACCGCCCAGATCCGAGAAAAATCTCACCCAAAAAAGTAGCATTAGAAAAAATGAAGCAACTAACGAATTTTCAGCCTGATGTTGATAATTTCACAATGATGTGATCTGGATCCAGGACTATAATAAAATAAAAATAAAATTAAAAAATCTGGTGCGTGCGCGCAACACACAACTTTCACTTACCAAATTAGATTAGAAATTAATGTGTTTTGTTAATTGTCACTTCTCAAAGTTATACATTTTTCCACATTCATTTCTTATTATTGTTTTCATTTGCTCAAAAAAAAAAAAAACAAGACTGATTTCTTTTATTATTAAATAAAAGTTTTTACTTGTGATAATTCGGCAATGCAAGCATAATACTCCAAGTCGTCTGATTTTATTATTCTGAATGTATTTGTTCAATATTTCATTTAGTTCCCATGAAACATATAATTCTCATTAAACGAACAGAACATCTTTTATTATAACGCATTGGTTTGTCATTAAAGGCGTACGGTGAGCTCAAGGTGTTTTACGAGTATGAGTTGACGGAATATTTTTCTTTTTTTCTCCTGTATTTGTTTATTTGATTTTTTTCATATATCATACTTAGCCATTTCCTATTTTTAGGCGTGATGATAGACAGTTAATTTCTCAATATAAACTAAAACAAAGGTACTTTATAGGAAAACAAAAAAGGCCCCTTGCCCATTTAAGCCCCTTCAGAAATTTTAATACTGATAAAACTTACCTGATATTATTGAACACCTAATTTTCATTAAGCATGACAACTTTGATCAAAATCATTAAAGCCGTTTTTGAGATAATCGAAAAAAAGGTAAACATTGAAAAAAAGTTATGAAATAAAGTGCCCCCTCCGTGTTGATCAATTTTGATGAAATTTTTACAGTCATATCTCGGGCATACTAGTACATCAAATACTTAGTTTAATCAAAATCGTTGGAGCCGTTTTTGAGAAAATCGATGAAATGTTTGCTGTCACATCTTTGGCATATACATATAACAATTACCCAGTTTGATCAAAATCTTTAAAGCCCTTTTTGAGTAAATAAGAAAAACACATGGAAATTTTACAAATTTTATTAAGTAAAGTCCCCCCTCCGGTTGATCAATTTTGATGAAATTTATACAGTCATATCTCGGGCATATAAATAGATCAAATACTCAGTTTAATCAAAATCGTTAGAGCCGTTTTTGAGTAAATAAAAAAAAAAAACTTGAAAATGATACAAAAAAGAACTTAAAAAGTTATTAAATATAGTACCCTCTCCCTTTGAGCAATTTAGATGAAATTTTTCTGTCACATCACGGGCATATACATACACTAAATACCCAATTTCAGGTTCGCAAGATTTATAGTTTTTGAGCTAGTCTGTTCACACACACACACACACACACACACACACACACACACATACAGACCATTTCGCGGGACTTGGTCATTTGTACTCAGGGGACCCCAAAACGTGTATTTCCGTTGAAAACCGGAAGTCGAAATTTTTCACGATCGCACTACTTCCACTTACTATATATTTCATATATAGGTAAGTGAAAGTAATAAAATTAAAAAATATCAAATGGTATAACCTATACCTAGATAGGGTATTCGGGAGGTAGGTATTTGCAAATCAAGAGTTTCAAATAAATCTAAAAAATACTAATAAGTAATATAATAAATATGAAGATTGAAAAGGCTGAAACAGTGAAGGGGGAGGGAAGTGCTGTATAGGAAGCAGTTCCTTTGAATGAAATTTCTGTATCCTTTATCCTTCAACAAAAGAGGGCTTGATAAAGGCACCAAAATTGATGCTCTACTCTATTACCTTTTTCTTATTGAATTAAATTAAATTGTATCAGATGTAACTTATCCTCTCGCCCTTTTAAATTTTGTTATGAATAACTCTTGAATTTTCATTACTTATATGTTTTGACTTTCACTTATGTATATTTTATTTATTTTTTATTTATTTATTTATTGGCTTATAATATAATATAAAAGAAAATTACTGACTAACATAATCAGGATTAAACTAAATTTAACTATAGATCAACTAACAAAATAAACTGAAAAACTGAAATTTTTTATATAACTACCACCATTTATATAAAATAAAATATTATCTAAATTCTCTTAAATATAAATTTCTTTTAGTTACAATGATGCAATGCACTTGTTGCCATTAAAAAGGGTACTAAAATATGCACTTGAAAATGAAACTCAAGCATAGAAATTTATTTAAAATAGGGGTTAGAGACTTTGAAATTATAAAGGAAAGTAATTTGGATCTTCGTCTCTACTACTGTTTATTATATTTTTTACATTACAAACGTTTCGACCTCCAGGGCCGTCTTCAATGTCTAAAAATTACATAAATTAATGTTTGGTTAGTCAACTTTTTAAAAATTAATAAAAGATATGTATAATAAGGAGATATTACTTCTTGAATTACTGCATTATCCTAATCATATTACTGCCTTCCCAATAGTTAACCCTAAATGTACCAAAGAGGTTTAACATGGATGTATATATTCTCAATATAATAACTGTCAACTTAAACATATTTACAAGCAGGCCAGTGACTGTGACAACCTCAAGCATACAAATAATTAAATGATTATTTTATAGTTATGGGTTTGCAGGTAAATTGTATAAAATATTAACTGATGACATAATCAAGTAGAAAACATTGTCCAAGTGTTCTAGGCTTTTAAAATCTAGAGCCCTCGTCAGTGATAAGTCATCCGAGCCCGCATTGATATCTTTGTCGAGATATCTCGTTCTATAGGTCTCAACAAATAAACATTCTAGGACCAAATGCTTTAGTGGGTTAGTGACTTACGTATATATGAAATATATAGGAAGGGAAAGTATTCTGATAGTGAAAAATTTCACTTCCGGTTTACAACGGAAATACACCATTTGGGATCCCCGGAGTCCAAATAACCAAGCTCGCGAAATGGTCTGTGTGTGTGAACAGACTAGCTCAAAAACTATAAACCGTACGAACCTGAAATTGGGTATTTGGTGTAAGTCTGTGCCCGCAATGTGACAGTAAAAATTTCATCAAAATTGGTCAAACGGAGTAGCACTACTTTATTTAAAGAATTTTGTCTAATTTATAACTTTGTTTTCGATTTTCTCAAAAACGGCTCTAACGATTTCATCAGTTTCATCAAAATTGAGCAATTGGAGGGGGGGACTTTACCTTATAAATGTTGTCTCATTTTCACGTGTTTTTTTTTATTTACTCAAAAACGGCTGTAACTATTTTGATCAAACTGGATATATTGATGTATGTATATACCAAAAATGCGACAGCCAAAATTTCATCAAAATTGATCTATCGGAGGGGGTACTTTATTTCATACCTTTTTTCCAATTTCCACCCTTTTTTCGATTATCTCAAAAACGGCTTGAATTATTTTGATCATATTCGTCATGTTTAATGCAAATCAAGTCTTCTTTAATATCAGGTAAGCTTTATCATTATTAAAGTATTCTGAGGGGGCTTAAATGGGGAAGGGGCCTTTTTTATTTTCCTATAAAGTACCTTTGTATTTGTTTATAAGGAGAAATTGTCTATCTCTCGTTTCGCCTAAAAATAAGAAAGGGCTAAATATGAAATATGAAAAAAATCAAGTCAACATATACAGGATAAAAAAAGAAAAATATTACACCAACTCATAAAATACGTTGACCCCACGCATGCGGAGTACGCTTTTAATGACAGACCATAGTTTATAATCAATGACATTCTGTTCATTTAATGGAAATTATTTGATTCATGGTACCTAAATGAAGTTTTCAATAACTACATAGAGAATTATAAAAATTGGAGAATTATAATCAGACGACTTGGAGTATTATGCATGTATTGCCGAATTATCGCAAGTAAAAACTTTTATTTAATAATAAGAAAAAATTGTTTACTTTAGATACCAATACAAACAAAAATAAGAAAATGAATGTGGAAAATTGCGTGACTTTGAGAAATGGCATATAACAAAACACGTCAATTTCTGATCAAAGAAAGTTGCTAAGTGAAAGTTGTGTGTTGCGCGCATCGCACCAGATTATTTTTTTTTTTTCAATTTATATCAGGCAATGGAAGACGATTAAGAAATTAAGTTTATATAAGTTATTGGTTCTTGAAATGCAGGTAATGTACAGAGTACCCTCCTTTATTTTCAATAGTAGGTAAAGAGACATACACTAGATTACATTGTTGGAGATGTTGTTTATGAAATGTGGAGTAGTTTCATTTCCAGATAGAAAACTTTTTTTTTCTTTCCGGAATTATACATTGTTATAAGAAATATAAGTCTGTTTAGAAATGTTATTAAAATTCTATTTTATGTACTTTTTCAATTTTGTTAATAATTTTATTGTTTTTAATTTTAAGACTATTATTGTAAAAAAATTATTTAAGTAGTATTAAATAAAAATTTATTATTAATAACAATGTATTAAATAAAAATTTAGTGTACTTTAGAGAGGAAATAAAAACAAAAATAAGAAAATGAATGTGGAAAACTGTGTGACTTTGAGAAATGGCAATCTACAAAACACATCAATTTCTAATCTAAGTAAGTTGGTTAGTGAAAGTTGTATGTTGGGCGCAGAGAATTTCAAGAACATTAACCTGACTCATGATTCAAGATAATCAACAAATTGACTAAGAAAATTCAGTATTAAAAGTAAAACTAATCAATGTACTTATTATCAACGAGACTCTATTAGGATTTTTTTCCTATAAAGGAGCTTTGATTTTATTTAAATGGAGAAATAGACTGTCTCTCGTTACGCCCAAAAAAAAGAAATCAATATTTACGATAGAAGTTTACAAACTCGTTCATAGAGGTGGGCTGACTTGATCGGTGTATGTAGGTCAGCTGATAATGGCGGCAATTAATAAGACTTAGCCCGGGTACTCGATTAAGCCTCCTAAATATTTCACACACTTCTTGATAAATTACCACAGCCTTCAATATCCGCCCTAAGTAGTAATCCGTTTATAACGCTACCTCTAGCTCATCCGATCAAATAGTAATAAGCTTCAATCCCCATTAGATACATAGTTAATTCTAGACCTCGTGTCTATCCTCGATGGAATAATAAATTTGGAATAATAAATAAATATTTAAAATTTGTCAAATTACCATCCTAACAGGATATCAACTAACTATCTATTATATCTTATAACGCCAATTTATAAAATAGGCTCGCTTTGTTAACTAATCAGAATATAAGTAATTCTAGGATTTTTATAATAATATTACAATTATTTCTATCTACAAAATTAGTTAGGTAATAAAATAAAATGACCCCAACCAGCATTTTATTATTTTTCAGAGAAAACTGATTATCATAAATTAGGTCAAAAGATGAATTGGGGTACGAAAATTATGTATGTAAACTATTTTTAGGGGTCACCTGTTGTACAGTTGTTATCATAGCCAACCACTAAATATATGGGTGCGGGTTCGTAGCACGCCGGGTGGCCTTTTTGGATTATTTAAAAGAGTAAAAATGCTTGGCTAAGCCGTCTTTCGGACGTAAAATGGAGGTCCTGAGCCTGCGATGTCAGGTTTCTGTTTATGATCCCTATCCTAGTCATACCTAGATAGACAACATTTAAACCGTCAGATTAGCCATAAAATTACGTTAAACAAACTATTTTAGTCAAGTACTTTTGAGATCCTTTTATTTAAGCCTCACATTTTTAATTTTTTTTTTTTTTCTATTTTTCGGCATTTACGCCATTATCAAGATAACAATATCTAAACTTAGAATTACAATATATTTAAGCCATACACGTTAAATAATTCACACCCACCTGCAAACATAAAAAAATATTTTCATTTAAGTAATTTGAATGCCCTTGTTAGATAAATCTAAAAGCTTCACTATATTTTTTGGAAATTGATAATAGGTGAAATAAAAGACGTTGACGGATGACTTGTTAGTGAGTGGGTAAGAAAACGTGTCACTCATTGAAAACCGTGAAATAGCGACGAATCTGATTTTTTTTTTTTTTTTAATTCTCTGCTCATTCTTTCATTATTTTTTATTAATTCTTCAACACATCATAAATGTGAGATTTGCAAATTTAAATTTCGATGCTATATTTGTCCTTATTCCTCAATTCAATCACCTTCACCTTATCTGACAGTATTAGAACTCTTCACAACATGATAACTTAAGACACTAACGAATGTACACAAGGTTTCCTAAGAGCTACTGATCTGTTAGAAGGAAAAAACGATATTACCTTAAAAAGGGGAAACAAAAGATTTAAAGGAAATTACCAGAAACGGCGCCAGAGCATATGGATCCCAATATTCGCAGATCTAGAGAAATATTTTTTCTGGTATTGAGAGGGCCTTTGCCCATTTACTTCAAACAAATCTTTCCGTTTCCGTTGATCTTCCGGGCATGGAAAATGAATTCTTTCTCTGAGAAATAGGACTTTAAGCGAATTTTTCCGCTTAAACCAAGGCTTCCGTTATGAAGAGCTTCCGCTTATAAGGGGTTATACTGTATTTATAAAACTCTACTTATGAATTTAATCTTCCAAAAGTTAAAAAAAAAATAATGACGCTCAAAGAAGCAAACGATTGTTAATAAATTTGAACGGGCATACGAACAGTTTAAAATAAAAGGTGTTACTGACACATTCCTGGATAAGAAAAAAGAAAAAGCTATGTAATTTCATGCCTAGTAGAATATCAGCCACGTATCGTTTTCCAAAATAATTCATTTCTGACGCTGTCACAAATAGAAAAATCGAACGAAAAGCAATAACTTAAGAGAGTGGCGGTGATTTGCTGATGGGACACATGTCTGGGATGAATCGGGCCAATCAGAGATAACGATACAATGGAAGCCCCTCTTTCCAACTAGCTGTCTTATCATTGAATGGCCTTTTTCAATCTTTCTCTCTTTATTTTGTTCTGATATATGGAGAACATTGCGTTTTAATTTTATTTTCTCACCTTCAAACTGTCAATACCGGCTTATCATTTGATATTAATTATTAGTTATATGTGATTTTTATTATGTTAATTAAAAAAGCTCTGTTACAATAGTTGCCAATGTTCTTCCTAATCACTCACAGTGATGCGATACTAGAAAATATTTTATTTATCCAAATCTTATAATCAAGAAACAGGTTCCCATAACAAATAATTAATTTTTTAAAAACTTCAATGTTTTAAGGAGTTTTATTTATTTTTTATAGGCAACCTTAGCCCTCAGCTGGTGGTCTAATAATTGGACCAAAAGTTGCTCGACTTAATAGGGAATCAGAAGAACGTGATTTAGCTACTGCTGATGCGAAGTCTTTACAACAAAGATTTCGGGAAGCTTTGCTTGATAACGGAGGTGATTCAGTATAATTTATTTTTACAACAGATATTAGTAAAATGGCAACCTATCGGAAAATTTTACTGCTTTAGTAGATAAGAAGTATGGTCATAGTGTGATCTTTTAAAGAATCGTAGTCTTTACAACGTACGATGGCCTATACCACCTCAAATTATACATTATTACAGTAGAAGGTACTGTAGAACTTGAAGGTATAATACAATGCAATTTACATTTCCAACACTGATGGCAATAAATTCATGCATACATATAATTATGCACTGTCCGTACACTTCTGTTGCAGTTGTCAATTTATATTATTTATGGGTGAACCAATTTAAATAACAATTCAAAACATGTATAAAGCCAATAATGAAAAAACTCCGAAAAATAGACTAACCCATTCGTTCATAATCTCAAAAGAGCTACCACTGAAATGTGTTATCATTGTACGAGTAATAACAGTCAACCACTACGTCACATTTTCCAAGAATGTCCCGCATATCAATAATTTAGGGTGAAAATCCCATTGGGCTGAAATCCTAAAAAAAAAAAATTAGAACGCGGTAGAATTGGCCCTAAAAGAGCGTTTCACACAAAAGAACATTAATGAAGTCTTAAATTATTATCCATAATCAGTTAAATAGTTTTCAGCAATAATCAGGACTTACCTTCTTCATCAAGGAGAATGTTGTCTGGTTTGATGTCCCTGAAAATTAATACAAAAGAAATTAGAAAACATTAATATTTTCTATTTTAAAACAAATAGGTCTGTTCCAACCATAGGGCATAGAATAACATTTCTAAAATGTTATTCTATATTCTATGGTTCTAACAGGAGTACAACTAAGGGAATTGAATCAGTCGGATGAGAACCCGAAATGCCTACAGATTGGAATTATTGGAAAAGAAACAAAAATGTTTCTAGATTTCCATTAAGACATTAAATAAAAGGAAATTATTAGGGGAGACCGAGGGGATTTGAAACAGAAGTGAGTTGAAACAGTAAAGATTTCTTGGAACTTAAAATCCCTAGCAAATGGCAACTTCGCTTATCAATCACTTCCCTCCGCCTGCTGACATGTCAGTTCGCGTCGGTGGCGTAGGTTGCGCGGCTTTGGAGTTCTGCTTGCCACGTGACAAAAATCGTGAAAAGTAGGTTTTTGATGTTTTTTTTATGATGCCTATATTTTGATTATGGTTTTGTATTTTGACTTAAGTTATATATGTTTCGAAAGCTCATTAACTAAAGAATTATTATGCATGTTTGGTACAATTGATTTCTGTGTAGTTGCTTCTTGATTGAAAATTGGGAGATTTTTTCGTACCGACGAGGACCAAAACAAGTGAGTGGCATGACTTCCGCAGAGAGAGGGGAACATTGGTTACTATAGCACCTATTCAGCAGAAGAAGAATCCTTTTGCCTTTATTATTTAGAGCCATTATCAAACAGCAGAGCCAAATAAAAATGGGTGCAATGTCTGGAATACAACAACGGTGCACATGAAACGCACTGATGGGGAACTTTACGTTAGACACTACTGCTTGTCAGATTGACCTTCTTTGTTATCATAATATTTTTATTTTTGACATTTGTGAGATTATTGTAACATAAATATTTGAAGAAATATTGATCAAAACTGATTTTAATACTTAAAAAACGTCTGAAAAATAATAATTATTATTAATAAATCTTTGAAATAATATAATTACAATTATATTATTTCAAAGATTTATTCTTTGAATTCAAAGAAAATTCTTCGACGTGGTGGGAATTGACCAAGAAAAACTGACCATCCTAGCTGAATCAATTCTGATTGTTTCATTAGGTATTATAAATTGTCAACAAGTATTTATAATTGACAACTGCTTGGCAGGGTGCATTATTTATATAAAGAATGTAAATAAGTAATATTTATTATATTTTAGTCTATTATAATTGTTATATAATTATAATTTTACAGACCTTAAAGGTCTGGCCACACATGTCCGCACCGGATCCGCACCGCAGCACTAATATAGGTTATGTTCAGAATATTTTTAATTTAACTTACATATTACCTTAAGTTATACCTAAAGTGGCCTGTGTCTGACATGTGTGGCCTGACCTTTAGGCATAACTAAAGGTAATATGTAAATTAAATTAAAAATAATATAACATACTTCTCAAAAATCACAAGTATCAATCCTCCTCGTCCCCTGTTTCATCTCACCTCAGTATGAGTTGTTGCGGTTAAGTGGATTTTGACCACAATATTTAACGCTTACAATTTCTTTGTGTTTGCCATTCGAAAGTGTAAAGAATGCCCTATCGATTGGTACTAGTATGATACGATTTCTGTCAATAGGATTTGGGGTATGAAACAAAATGTGAAAATAGTTTCAACTCCCCTCGGTCTCCCCTATAACTACATTTCAAATGGACACATGACATATAAATTTATTCACTACGAAGAAACCGTCTTCATGTTCACCATCGATTACTGAACAAGACTTACCTGTGAAGGATGGACTGGCTCTGGAGGTAGTCGAGGGCCATGCCGAGCTCGGTGGCGAAGAGGAGGACCGACTCCTCGGTGAAGGTGACATCCTGGCTGAGGTGGTAGCGGAGGTCTCCCCCCAGCAGGAGGTCGGACACCATGAAGATGTCTTCTTCGTCTGCAAGCATCAAGGGGTAAGCATTATATAAACGGAAATCAAAGTTTTACATCAGTACATATCTATACAGTTGCAAGAACTCATAAATAAATTTCATATACCTTCATATAAACTACTCCTTACTCATTCGTTATACTGGAAACTGGTAGGCGCCACATTCAATTTAAATATTTAAGCGAATGTTAAGCTGGTGGGAATCTTTGTTGGAGATGCCAGCGCACCGGTTACCCAAAATATGTTATTTGAGATTGTTGGAGCTCAGTAGCTCCATAATGCCCTATGATATCCTATGGTGACGGAACTAAGAAAATACTTCGAAGTGTTTGGTGCCGAGCATGTTTTTAAATCCGAAGATCTACAATTATTTAGAGAGAAACGCAATAGCTTGCTAAATGCATTCGAAAATAATCTATTCAGCAAAGATATTGATTTTATTCTGGATAGTCATTACATTAGAATCTTTCGGAAGAATTTAAGTTACACATTTTTCTGTGAACCATATTTAATGTTCAATGGTCACATCAATAAATTAAGATTAGTAGCTCAAATATGGGTAGCTAATAAAAAATGTTTATTAGAAGAAGTCTGAAGAGAGTTGGAGAAAGAAGATTTATATGGAGGAAGAAAACAGAAGGAGAAGTTGGAGGAAGTGCCAAGAGTTCGGAGGTTGAGGGAAGAGTTCGGGCGGAGGTAGTCCGCGGTTCTAGAGATAGCTGAGAAAAGATGCGGCGCTGAGTCTAAGAGAGCGTCAGAGATGGCAGAGACTGATCCATACCAGAGACAGAATGATCCAGAGAGCCCACCAGATAAGTTTAATATTAGTAACCGAACGAAGTTTCGGTTTCGGCCAAAAATTGGCCGAATCTTCGGCCAGGCCGAAACTAGCTCCTGTGTCTGATATCTCCAAGAAGAAAGTTGGACTACACGATTTCAGTTTGTAAACTCGATCTCTTTCATGGCATTTAACACCCTTGGATTTAATAGTGGGAGGTATCTATTATTTTAGTTAATTACACTTGTATTGTAACAAACAGAAATGTCCTCATAAATCAAATCTAGTCTTGACATGTAATGAAAGCATGCTTTTCATACAGAATTCTTTACATTAAGTGTAAAGAATAGTATTTATTCTTTAGCGTTAAGAACCTTTTTGTGCTTCATCTCCTCATTGATAATGAAATTTGATTTATAAAAAAAAAAAATTAACATAAATAAGAATATATATTCTAAATACTTAAACTTAAATTAGTCGACATGTCCACAGATTCAACTCAAAAGTGAAAAAATATTTTAGCCAGTAACCTTGTCAATGAAAGTTGCATCAAATGGTGGTAGTAGGTTTTGGTCTTTGTTCTATCTTGGCAGCCCCCTTCTCCCCGGCGGTTCACCAATAACATCCCTAAAACTTGTCTCAATTTTTACCATGAAGAAGCACATTTTCGACCAAAAACTATTCTATAAATTTTCAAACTAGATTAAATCCGCTAACATTTGAGACCAAAACCGACTCAGTAGACAAAATAGATTCTGACATACAGTTTTACTTATTCAATAGGACTCATTTTGTATTCTATCGGCTTTATTATGGCAAAGTTTTACCATATTATTTATTATTTAGACATGATAATATGAATTTTCATTAATATCAGCCTGTTATTTCATGAGTATTCCAACTTTTAGGGCTGTACTAGTTGAAGGTGTATGGTCTAACATCCCACGGAGACCAGCCGTACTAGGAAGGAGGGGGTCGGGATTCGATCCTTTAACCTAACTAATACAGCTGCTTTACCACTCTTGTATACCAGCTCACTTATTAAATGAATAATTGAGTTAAATAACTGTTATTTTATAAGCTTTCATTGATATTATTGCTAAACTAGACATATTACACACTTATATGTATTATATATAGACACGTAAATCAGTTTCGGTTTCGGCCCGAAACTAGGTCTATGGCCGAAATTCGGTTTCGGTTTCGGCTAAAATTTTGGTTTCGGTCGGACACTATTTAATATACAGTACTTTGTATAATTGTAATATTGCGTGGAATGCATTCAATAAATTATGTTAACTTGCCAGTCAGCATGCAGTAAATAAGTTGAGTTCCGACTCTGTAGTTCTGAATGAAATATATTTACATTATACTGCTTATGAAAGTATTTCTTTCTAGACAGTTAGCTAGCCTAGAAACTGATCCATTAAACTACTAGTAGTGAACAGAAAACACATGATGATAAAACTCTTAAAAAGCTCACTAACCTTCTTATCACTTTAATTTACATATGTCTGAAGTTAGTGATGTGAATATTCCCAAAGCTGTAATTGATCAAGCAAATGAAGCTACAAAAGAACGTCTTCCCTAAAAATCAAAATAAATGAAGCATAATAACATCAGTGCCGCGAATAACGACGATCAATTCTTCATGTTTGATATTTATTCACAGACGAAACATTATGTAATACGAATAATAGAAAGTATACAAACTCTAAACGTAACATTCAATTACCATCTGATGGATTCAATATTAGTAATAATGCTAATCGTTCAATTAATCAATATATATAAAGCAAAGTGTACAATGTGCGTGCCGATAAGGCTCAAAAACGACTCCACGTACGATTAACAAAGTTATGTCGTCGTTTAGCTATGTAACCGCTAATGGAGAAGAAGGTTTCCTTTTTTTACTTAAGGGTGTAAAATTGAAGAGAAAAGGACTGGAATTTTAAGCCCCTCGCACCATTTAATTAGCCTCTCTGAGATTGAGATACGAGTTTATGAATGAAAAATTTAGTTCTAGCTCCAGACTACCAGGAAGCGCTAGGGTGATTTTTACTCAATGTTTATTGTTCATTCATCCAGTTCATTTTGTAAGGGTTATATATTTGTTCAGCTGTTCTTTTTAAATTACTAAAAAATTAAGCGAAAATAATTAGTCTCTCCTTTGCTTTCAAAATAAAATAATGATTTTACATCTCTGCAATCTATTAGAAAACCAATTAGATTACTTAAAAAATTAGTTTTCTCATAAGAAGGCAAATTCATGATCAGCACATTACATTTAATCTATATATAACATATACTTAATTAAATTTAATGCAATATGAGTGAACATTTCTTAGTAGTACAGTGGGCGAATAATATCAGACATAAAGAAAGACATGAATTGACTGAATATAAATCGAAAATAAAAAGTTTGAAGTGTTCTTATTGTAGTTATGAAACAGAAGTTTGTTTGATTACTATGTATGATGAGCATTCCAGTTGACAAAACGACCAACTCCAATAAAAGCATTTTTTCAATAAGATTTTATCAACCCTCATAGTTCAAGATAAAAAGAAATGTGATGAAAAAATTGTGCCTTCTTACAGAAGAGAGTATAAATGAATAATGAAAATAATTTACATTCTTAGTCAATAAAATTAAATATGGAGTTCAATTTAAATTTGTTTCTTTATTTTCATTCACCCTTCTTTATTTTCTTAAAATAAATAAAATTGGTAAACACATCACCTCTGGAAAACGTATACAATGTATGTACAATCTATGTATCAATGTATACAAGTATACTATACATGTATTTGGTACATATTAATTTCATATTATTAATTTGATTTATCTTGTTTCTGGAAACCCACATCAGAGGACAGCCAGAAACGTAGCATAAATGGATTAACTGTCCTGTTTGACCGTTACGGAAACGAACCTTTTTTTTACAGATTAGTCACTTAAATGAAAATTAGATTTTCTACGACAATTCTAAACTTTTTGAACCGTGATCCGACAAAAGAGATGCAATACAATACTCGAAATCGATAACCCATCAGCTGTGCGCTGCCTTTGTTATTAGTTATGACCCATACTTATCGGAAAGGAAACAAAAAGGATATAAAAAAGAAGTCACGGCCGTTTGTGTCAATGGTGGGCGGTGCCCATTTTCAAAAATATATTATCCTTGCTTCAAGCCCATAATCCCCAATAGGTTTGCTGCTGTACCACAGTCTGTGGAACGAATGGATAACGGACATTTTATCACAACCATTGCTGAAATATTTTCGTGCCTACTACATAGATGGCAGCTGCTTACAAAATAGATTGTCCAGAAATCCTTTAATTTTGCATATTTCCATTCTGATCGAACCTTATATTAACCCTAGGATTGCCTTGGTGCCCATTAATATAATATATAATCTCATTTGAACCTAAATTATTTTTTAAAAAATCTGAAAAATTAGTTGGGTAAACCATACAGTTATTGACACTTTGTAAAGTTATTGACACCCCAACTTTAACTTAAAGAAATAAGTAAACAAGTCCTAATTTTATTTCAAGATATACATGAATTCAGATTCATGTAATGTTTGAAGGATCCTCTAAGTGACCTATGAAGTAATACTTTAACAAACTAACCATAGGGAAGATTTCACAATTAAACCCACAGGGTGTCAATAACTAGTTTTTGCACTTTTAATAATGAATATTGCCAAATGGTAAAACCATTGAACTTTTGACTCAAAAAAAACCTCTTGTGTCTTTATAAGGATAGATAAAGAGGAGGTATAGGAAGTTTCAATTTGATCCCTTCATAAGAAGTATTTTTTTTAATTTCACTACAGAAATATAGTCTTAAAGGTGTCAAAAACCGTACAGGTTTACTACCCTAGCTGTAAAAAAAAAAAAAAAAAAAAAAAAAAATCAAGATTTATGTAAACTTGAATTGAAATTTTTCTCTTTACATTTTATTTCCTGAAGAGTTTGTGGGCTCCCTGAAATAATTTAAAATTATTAAACTATAATTTTATAAAGGCCTTGTTTCTAATTAATAAATGTCTAGTAATTTATGTTTTTTTATTATTTAATATATCAGAAAACACAATTTTTGAAAGTGTACATTAGTTAAATCTTTATATATTTAAAAATCTCGTGTCCCGATGTTTGTCGGGAGTAAAAAAAGGAACTACTCAACCGGTCGTTATAAAATTTGGCTAATTGTGTGTAGTTTTGTCCAACTTAAAAGATAGGATAGTTTTTATCTCGTTTATTGGCCTCAATTTTTATTTTATTGCAAATTAAGTGTTTATAATATTAATATTGAGTGTGATTATTTGCAAGTTCTATAAATTTCCAACTGTAAGTTGATTTATTGATAGAAAACTTTATTTTCTTTCTATGTGTAGGGTGGATAAGCAACAGTAGCCAAATGTATTTTTCCGGCTTGGACTCGGAAAATCTGTGTTTTTCTCATGGGTGATTATTGTGTGGTAAAATATCGAATCTATTTGTCTTATCAAAGACAGGTTAACCAAAATCATTGGTCACTTATTGGCACTAGAATACACTGAAACTTTAAATTCTAATAATAATAAAATGAATGTAAATTGTTATTATAAAAAGTTTTAAATTAACTTCATCTATCTCATTCATAAAATTAAATGTTTACGTTTTGATAATTATTACTGAAAGGACATGCAGAATGGTTTGAGGTTCCTCCCGCTCCGTTCCCGCTCTTCATAACCTGTTTCAGGTAGAACCTATTGATACCATATCTAATATCATCATGTGTTATTTTCTGAATTTAATTAATATCTATTATGGCCAAAGAGTAATTTGGTACATTTTTGCTGATCGTACTAAACCCTATTCATATTATATTCTTTATTAATTCCTTTTAAATTTGTTTTATTTATATTTAATCTCGCCTCTGCTGAAATAATCCGGTAAGTGATAAATGAATGGATCATTAATACTTACTATATTCAAATATTTAACGGAATCGTACATCAGCTTTTTATCGATTTCAAAAAGGCATATGACTCTATTAACCGCCAAAAGTTGTATAATATTCTGGTCGAGCAGGGAATTAGGATAGTACTTACTATTATATAGTACTATTATATAGTATTAGTCTAACTAATCTAACTAATTTAACTAATTCCCTGTAGTATTTACTAGTAGTATTATGTACTAGTAGTACTATGTAGTAGTATTTACTAATTCGCACCCGTAAAGGACCGTCGGAAGAATAATAGTTTGTAAATCCTAATTTTTAAGTTTCGGGACAGAAGGCGTGAGCTAAGCAATTTCGCGACTGAAAAGTAGCAAGCATTACCGGCTTTTAATCTAGCCTTAATTTCCTCATCGATTCGTTTTTTCTTGTTACCATCGCCCCTAAATAGCTAAATTTCTGATTCAACTGCTTGCTACTTTACAAAACTATTATTCTTCCGACGGTCCTTTACGGATGCGTCACTTGGCCACTGACATTGAGGGATGAGCAACGGCTTAGAGTTTTTGAAAATAAAGTATTGCGCAGAATATTCGGACCGAAGAGGGATGAACTAACCGAGGAATTCAGACGCTTACATAACGCCGAAAACAGCGAGCTTTACCCAGTAAATATAATTGACGTGATTGCAGCAAGACGAATAAAATGGGCGTGTAAAATTGCGAAACTTGGCTGTGAACGAATTCCGAAAAGATTAATAAGCGCGGTGCCGAATGGGAAACGTCCGAGGGGCAGGCCGAGACGGAGGTGGGAGGATTGTGTTAGGGCGGATCTATCGAAGTTAGGTCTGGAAGACGGTCGATGGATCGAGGTGTGCAGGGAGCGATTGGTGGTGTCGGCGTCGAACCTTCGGGTTCGTTAAGCCTGTATTATTTATTATTTATATTCAAATATTAGATGTAAAAAATGAAACCTTTAACCCTTCTGAATTCTTTTTCATACAACACTAAATTTGGCGTAAGGTTCTATTATAAATCCCGTTGGTTTTTAGATTACCTTAAACGGTTTTATCTTTATCGGTGGAATTTGATTTGACTGTATTAAAAAGTAATAAGGATATAATTAATTCAACGCATTATAGCTACTGAGCCACAGCAACGAGTGGCCGTGTCTCCTCGTATCTTATAATATAAGATATATATATTATATATTAATAATATATAATATATATTATATATGAGCAGTTTATTTTGAAAATGTCCTAAGTCCATTTATAACTACAAATCAAGATATATGACGGTTTGCTTTTCAATGGATTTAAAAATATAAGTATAGGATACTAATAAGTCATACTGGTTAATTTTATAGTTCCTATTAAAATAGTGGCAATCAATAAGTGAATAATATGCGTTTTCTCATCATGAATGAAGTTAGGAACTTTCAAAATTAACAAGATTCATTATTAAATTTGAAGTTGCCCAAGTCCATTCAACATAATTTAAAATACTTCAAATTGAAAAAAACAACAATACTGAACTTATTTTACATATATTTAAACACTTTTAATATGGTTGGTTATTAACGTGCTTTTTCCATTCCTCAGATAATTTTCTTGGTGATCCAACTAACTATCATCCAACGTAAATTATTGCCTACATTTACAGAGTTAATAAATACTCGTTTTAATCGTCCTCCCTTTAAAAGTATCCAAAAAGAATTTTTTACTCACGGGAACTTTTCCGTTTTTGTAATTTAATAAATACCTAAAACTCCAATTTCTTGGCCAACCTTTTCCGTTTGTTCAACGTCTTCGTTCCTCAATTTTGCGCTCGACAGCTTTTCGTAAAGCGATACATTTTGTTTGCTAAAATCTCCCAAACCCCAAAACTTCTCAAAAATATTCTTTCTTTCTTCTTCATTGTAATTTTTGTGCATTCCGACAACGCACTGGTTATTGAACTAACACAATTGTCCAAAAACTTAGGTTAACTTGTAAATACTAATTAATTAAAATTACCTTCATTACTACTTTCCGATTATCAATAGTATCTATCGATCATCAATAGTAAATATCTTGATTTAATTATTATTGGAGTTAGACCACTTTCAAACTACACGCTTTGATTACACTGGTCAACAACAATTTTGCCACAAAGGTTTTCTTGGCAAAAAGTAATTAGTATTGACCTACCATTGAAGTACATAAGCAACATTCTTAAATGTTAGCGCTAGTTTTCAAGTTTTTTCCTTATTTTATATTTACCCTTCTTCTGTTAAGATTTCTTTACTTGAATAAAAGTAATCCTATTCTTATCTTATTGTTTGCATTTTTCTCACCCTACTTGGAATTAAAAAGGACAAAATGTGATTACCTAGGCAATAATAAGATGTATTCCTGGTATAACAAGGTTTAAGATAAATCGACAACATTAACAGACAGTAGGTGTATGGAGTTATATTAGATAAAACATCTGATAATGTAAGGATTCTGTTGTAATAAAACAGCTGTGAATGTAGGGATTATATATAGTTAGTCTGATGTTTCTAGTTATGTATAGTGTTATGTTTTGAGTGGAAGCTCATCAATAAGTGTATATGTTAAAACTAAAGGTAGTGTTCTTTAGTTATACGGAACCAGACAGAACCACACAGTAGTAGTAAAAGGATCACGCTGAACTATAAGTCGGTTTTGTATTCTATTGAGTCTTGAAATGCCTCGTAAGCAGTGTTTAAATGACCCAGATGCTTTTTGTTATGTGTGTGGTGAGCTGACATTTGTGCCACAACGAAGAAACATTACCCTTAAATTAAAAGAAATATATTTTTTATATTTTGGTTTAAAAGTGAGTCATCTAGATAAACCTTGGGCTCCTCATGTATTTTGTTTAAAATGCGTGACGAACCTAATGAAATGGTTTTCTGGAGATAGACCTTCAATGACATTTGCTATTCCAATGATTTGGAGAGAACAGTCAAACCACTTGAACGATTGCTATTTTTGTCAGTTTCCAAATGTGTTTAAAAAAGGGTTTAATAAAAATAAGAAACACTCTGTTGTATATCCTAATGTGTCATCAGTAGATCGCCCTGTTCATCATAGTAGCAATTTGCCAGTGCCAATACCACCGAAATATTTGCAACACTTTACTGGAAATGAAGATTCTGACCCAGGTGAAGCTTGCGCCTTAGAAATATGCGATCCTAAAAGTGAAGATTCTGATTTTGAAGCATCTAGTGGATCTAGTTCCCCTCACAAAATCTGCCAGGATGAACTTAATGATTTAGTTAGGGATTTGGACTTAAGCAAATCAAAGGCTGAATTACTTGCATCTCGATTAAGCCAATGGAAATATCTGTTTATCGAAATAGACAAAAAGGCATAGAAGCATTTTTCGCAATGAAAGACAACTTAGTTTATTGTTCCGACATTGAGGAGCTTATGAATTTTATTAATATAAAACATAGTCCAGACCACTGGAGCCTATTTATTGACGCTTCAAAATCAAGTTTAAAAGCTGTATTATTACACAATGGTAATATTTTACAGTCCATTCCTGTAGCCCATTCTGTACATATGAAAGAGACTTACGAGAATATGAAGACAATATTAGAAAGCATTAACTACGAAAAATATAAGTGGCATATATGTGGCGATTTGAAAGTTGTGGCTATTCTCTTAGGATTACAACTTGGGTACACCAAATTTTGTTGCTTACTATGCGAATGGGATAGCCGTGTTAGGGATTTACATTACAAAAAAAGAGACTGGCCAGTTAGACAAAATTTCATACCAGGAACGAAAAATGTAAAGTATATTCCTTTGATAAATCCTGAGAAAGTGATCCTTCCGTCTTTGCATATAAAATTAGGATTGATGAAAAATTTCGTCAAAGCGCTAAATCAAAACGATCTAGGTTTCTTACATCTCCGTCAACAATTTCCCCAATTAAGTGATGCAAAGTTCAAAGAAGGAATATTTTTGGGCCCACAAATCCGTAAAATGTTTAATGACAACGATTTTGAAAGACTTTTAAATGCAACTGAATAAAAAGCATGGGCAGCGTTTAAGATATTTACTCAAAACGTTTTGGGTAACTACAAAGCAAACAATTACAAAGAATTGGCTGAAAATCTTTTAGACTCTTTCAAGGAAATGGGTTGTAATATGTCACTTAAAATTCACTTTCTCCACTCACACATTGACTTTTTCCCCTCAAATTGTGGTTCAGTGAGTGATGAACATGGCGAGCGGTTTCACCAGGAAATCTCATCAATGGAAAAACGTTATCAAGGAAAGTGGACATCATCTATGTTGGCGGATTATTGCTGGACAACTCTCAGAGATTGTCCTGGTGTTCATTATAATAGAGCATTGAAGAAACGAAGCAAAACTTAAGTATTAAAGTTATTACAACCATATTTTTTTATTTTATCGTTAAGTTAATTTTATATTAAATGTTTTAATATAGATCTGAAAATCTAGCGCTAAGTTTGTATGGAAAACTAGACCTAATTAAATGTTTTGAATATATAAATCAGTTTTAGCAGTCATTATGATTGTGCAAAAAAAAATTGTGATTTTGTTGACCAGTGTTATTGAACTAATTCTGAAAACTTCTGAAAACCACTTTCAAGATAAACGGCTCATATCATGAATGATGAATTTTAGAATACATGGAATTTCCTTTCTACTTATTTAGAAAAATGACCTTCATTTGTCTCTATATACATTTTTTTTATATCCACAGTTTTATAAATATGTAAATAGTGTAGCATTATGGAATAATTTTAAAAAACATAATAGAATCTGGGTTCCTAGAGCCCTTGATAATCCTAGAGTTAAAACCATTAATTATTTAAGCCCTTCCTAGTCTAATGCTTCCGAGTTTTTGATCAAATTATTAATATTTTAATGATCAGATAAATTAATTCATGAAAAGAAAGAGACACGCCTAATGAACGATTTACGCTATGAAAAAAAATCCTCCCCCCCCAAAAAAAAAAAAATAAAAAATAAGAGGAGAGAAATGAAAGAAGTTTAAATACTTTTTCTAATTCATCACCCGGTTTAATGATGCTACTACTCTAAATGGTTTTACCTCGAAAACTTTAATGGTTTTCAACTCCCAAACTGAAATATATTTTAAATGGAACGACTAAGTAAAAGAGGAAAAGAAATAAAAATAGTTTTATCTCTCTTGAAAGTTTTTATAGAACGTTCTGAAAAGGGGATAAAAAAACAAAACAAAAAAAACATATGGGAGAGCGGGGTTGGTTGGCAACAGTTTTCACTTTTTTGATTTATGAGTCGTTCCTGTTAATAAAATAAAACAGTTAATAACTCCCAATAGGGCTGATACCACTGTAAACTCCAAGTATGAGGGTACTTCAAGTATATTTTTCACCACACAATATTTAATACTAAGATCATAGAAAATTGAAGAATTCGTCAATCCAGAGTATGCCAATTAACCCCTAAGGAGGGGCAGGTTGGCCTAGAAGGTGGAGTTGTTTAGCCATCACATTCAAGTGCTGCCTGACACATATTATTGGTATTAAAAGCTGCACTATAATGGTATAATAATTTTGAATCGGTTTTTAACAGCTTTTAAGGGAAAATAGAATGCAATAGAAGATAAAAGTTTAGACTGTCGTCACTTTTTGCATAAGAAAAATTGCTCTCATCCTCCTTGCTGGAACTAAAGACAATTGGTAGTTTCACCTTTATTTATGTTTACCTTGCTTTTGTGAATTGCTACTGCGCCAACAAACCCGAGTTGAAGAGAGCCAACTAACCCCATAGGAGGGATCATATGAATGATGGCTGCCAGGACAGGGGAGAACAATCAAACAAGAAATTGGTTGGGAGCTTGGGGAGAACAGGAAAAGAAGTTTGGGGCTATGTGAACAGAATCGGTGTCAAATCTTTTACCATGCCTTTAAACCAAATTTACTGAAAATGTAAAAATTTACTAACATGTTGTACAATCAATCAATCAAGCACACTCTTCTCTACACTGTTAGCATCGGATTGAAAACTCAAAACAAGACTCCCGAGGTCGAGCGGGTGACATGGTACAATGGTGGGGCCTTCACAACAGGTGTGACAGAAACTATAAGCCGATGGCCAACCTACCCCCTATGCCAACCAACCCCGCTCTCACCTACTATAAATATAAAAATTAATAAAATAAAAAGAGTCGGAATAGATTGTTATACGCTAAACTTTTTGCAAACTATTTAATAACAATAATACTAAGTTCATTTAATAACGATATTATTATATCCTTGGGTACACATTCTTGAGAAACCATTCCTATAGAAACTAGATATAGAAACATAAATGCATTTTAAAAAAATTTTGCGATGCGCACAACACACAACTTTCACTCACAAACCTACAGTAGAAACCGACGTGTTTTTATAATTATGTAAATGTAATTTAGAAAATTCACAAAAAAAAGAAAGCTTTATATAGGTTATTTCCTTATTTCTGTTTATTATTCTCCATAAGATATATAGAATTATAATTACTGCAAAACTTGAAAGACTTCAGTAGTTTTCCATTCATTATTATTCATTTCTCCTTTATACTAATCTCTATATATATAAGAGGCTTTGTCCTGACTGACAGAATCAACGCAGAGCAAAAACTACTGATGATAGAAACTTGAAGTTCGGAATTTAGATTTTAAAAGCGATGTAGGTCACCACTAAGAAAGGAATATCAAAAATGTAACCCCTAAGGGGTTTAAATGGCGAAATCGTCGTTTAACTCTAACGGACATCTATTTTCGAGCTTCGAGAAAATACATCTAATTAGTACTCATTATAAAGAATTTGATACGAAGAGTTTAACTCGAAAGGCCCTATTGGGTTACAGCCAAAAAATAAAGCGTTCCCGACGAGTAAGTCATTTTTTGTTTCGGCGGTTTTAGTGAACTCTCTCCATTGCGCCTCTCCCTCTCTTCTACCGAGCCGGCAGCTTCCCCCTCCAACATTCCACCTACCGGAAGCTCAGATTCTACTAAATCTCCTTAACATCAGTTAACATAGGTAATATATTAGATCAATACCAAGATAATGGTCACAGAATTGATTTTAAAGGCTCGCGGGCGAAGCCGCGACGGGAAATGCTAGTCATATATAATTAAAACCTCATTATAAATTAAGTAGTGCTAACAATAGTAAATTGATTAAGGAAGGTTCCAAAATTATAAGCAGGTAGGGTCTCAAATTTTTTTTTATGTATTGATCTTTATAGAGTCACAGTCAGTCATATTGCATTATTGCTTAATACAAAAAGCAATATTGCTGCTTATAATTTTTGGAACCTTCCTTCATTATTATAGTGGTCTTTTCAGTCTTCTTCTAATTGAAGATTAATACTCAGTAAATTGAGTATGCGTTTAACCTCTAATTAATTAAGTACAATTCTTAGGATCCCATTTATAGTTAATAATACAATTATTGAAAGCCTTTATTTAATGAATAAATATTAGACTCTAATGCTGCAATTTTGGTAGTTAGTGAAAAAATATCTTCCATTATATTTTTTTATTATTGTTAAGGTCATAACAACTTTTCACGACGCACAGTGGGAAAATTTTGTCATTTAGCGGCCAAAAATCTGTACCTCCTGACCGAATGACGATAATCGAATAATTCTTTTTTCATTAATGAGCTTGGGATTCCCTTTATCAGTGAGAATAAAATAAATAAAATTAACATCGCTCAAACTATTTCAAATTAATTTTTATATGAATCATTTCTTCACTTAAATTTAAATAAATTAGTTTATTATGTACAGGGTTATACATGGAGAATGAAATGAGTCAGTATTATTATCAATAGAGCTTACTGCTTATATTCATGTCTTTTATCAGGCATTTGTTCCTTTTGAAAGATTTTAAAATAATTATTGTCTAAATAAGAAAAAATCCAAACAAATAAATTAACAATACCCTATTTTTTAGGAATTTGAACGGAATAAAATATTTTCATATAATTCAACAAGAAGCGTATTTTATGATTTAGTCCAATTCGAGGCCGGAAATATAATAAAGGTTCAAATATAGGGATTTAAATCTTAAAATCGATATATCGCCGATCGATCGCATTTGATCGATCTAATTCTATTAGGGTATTTTAGCACCCTTCACCCTCTACCACCGTGAAAAAAATCAGAACCAACTATTGCCAATAATAGAAGTTATATCAATTTAAATACTTTCTTTTCATAAATTACATAGTTAACGTGGATGAAATTAAAACGCATTCTTATCCAATAATTTTACAGCCATTCTTCTTATTTACAAAATATGTTTGGTGCAATAATATAAAAAGTAATGCTGAATAGAAAAAAAAAAATAATATCAGAGAGATGAGCATAGATTTTGCTTTAAATAAAATCAATTTTTTCCCTATTAAGCTTTACTTTCTGTATTAATGCACCAAAAATATTTTATAAATAAGAAGAATGGCTGTAAAATTATTGGATAAAAATGCGTTTTAATTTCATCCACGTTAACTATGACAATAATTATTTTAAAATCTTTCAAAAGGAGCAAACGCCTGAAAAAAGACATGTATATAAGCAGAAAGCTCTATATATAATAATACTGACTCATTTCATTCTCCATGTATAACCCTGTACCTAATAAACTAATTTATAAAATTAATATTTAATATTTAAAAAATTAATATGAAATACTTTGAGCGATGTTAATTTTATTTTTTTTATTCTCACTGATAAAGGGAATCCCAAGCTCATTAATGAAAAAAGAATTATTCGATTATCGCCATTCGGTCAGGAGTTATAGATTTCTGGCCGCTAAATGACAACATTTTCCCACTGTGCGACGTTTCCAGGTCCACCACCCACACCATCATCAGTTACAAAACGACAATCAACACATTACTGCTATTCTCAATATTAAAAACATTTTAAATTTTTTTAATATCGTCAATTTTTATTTATTTACATATATTTTACGTCATTTGCGCCTGCATTGGAGCGCATCTAGTAAATTTGTGGAGAATGCAAAGTTATTGTTGGAATGTACATAACTTTGTGTATTGTTTTGTTAGAAATGTACCATGGAGCGTTTAAAATTTTTCGATCAATTTTTGTCTGTGTGGTTTGAACTTTCTTTATGTGTACCTACCTACCTGTTTAGCGGAACCCCTAAATTCTGCTCCGTAGGTCCAAATAGGTTTTAGTATCGTGTTGTATATTAGTCTTTTATTTCGTAAGTTAAGTGAGATCTGTAGTCTAGAAGGTGTGATAGTTGTCTATATCGTTTGGTCGGTTCTTGTCTTTAATATTTATTTAAAATTAAACACTCATTATTATGAACCAATCATCTTTGCTACCTCACTGTTACTGACATTATTGGGCTTCCCATTAGTATTTTTAATATTGTTTTTATATTTTCTATCCCTTATCCCTTTTATTTTTTCATCTTTTCTTGATTTCAGATCATTGACCTTCATTACTCACAAAATTACCAAGGTGAAAAAAGTTTTGGGATAAACTATGGTATAGTCAGCCTACAATACTAAAAGTGGGTTCGCAGCACGCAAGGGCCGTAGGAGTTTCGGATTATAGGATGCCGTCATGGAGGTCCCGAGCCTGTACGATGTCTGGTACTCGTTTAATTTAGGACTCCCACTGTACCAAAATCGAAAAAAGTTTTGAATATTTTTATAGTTTTTCCTCAAAATGTGTCATATGGATGTCCAGTATTCTACATTCCTCGAAGAAGAATGAATTTGTTCATTAATTTCTTGAAATTGGGAAGAAAGCTTACTTCTTGGACCTAAGTGACTTCCCTAAAACTTTCCAGGTGTGTTTCAGTTCCTGTGCTCATAATAATTATCAATTCTACTCCCACCAAGGCAGCATATATAATTCACAGCACTATCGATTATAATCAGAACTAATTATAAAGTCTGGAAGGGACTTCATTAATAAAACCCGACCTCAAGTTCCATTAGGGGCAATGATTGTGACGAAATAATTAATCAGGTGATTGAGCGAGTGGGTGCCTCTGATTGATTCCGATAGAGGTCCTCTTTCCTCAGCACTTCATTGCATCCCAACTTCTTCTTCAATCATTAATGTGATCACTCGGGCACTTTATCAATCAACAATTTCATTAAGAATACTGTTCATGATTTAATCTATTCTAATTAATTTGTTTAAAAAAACAAATTTAAATATATATATATATATTTAATCTATGAGCAAGTTGGTTTTTTAATCAAGAGCCTGGAGGTTGGAGGCGCCAGGAGAGCTTAAGAAGGCCCCGGATTTATTTATTTTTATGAAAGGTTAGGTGTCAAAAAAGCGTACTCCTCATTTTGTTTTAGTTATTTTTTCTGCCTACTTCCTCTAGAGAATTTCCCCCATTTCCTTTCTACACTCCCCCCACGTCTTTCCCTCCATCTTTCCATCTTTTTTTCATCACTCATTCTGCGTAAATGTCCCTTTACACTGTACACTGTAATTCTTGAACCTGGTCTTACCGGCTTACTACGAACTGCTATTTACACTGAAACATGAAGTCGAGTGAACAATAATGCCTGACGGAACCTATACACCTTAATACAATAATTTTCATTACAAAATTACTAGTCATTACACAGCTGACTTAAAACTAGCTGCTGTTAAGGCTTTTGCTCCAACTTGTTATGGATAAAAGCAACGCCAGAAAAAATGCTAAAAGAAGAAATTTTGTTAGTTAAGATAAGCAAGAAGCTTTCTGTGTTAACAAAAGCGACACTAGCGCTAACCCCGAACATTCGAGTTACCTAGTGGTTTTCACAACCATTTGTTTTCAAAAGACTTTGTATGTAAAATACAGATGTCCTTGTTTAAATAATAATTAAAATTTAATAATATCTTCTGTAGTTGTGGAACTATTTCCATTACCACACTTTTCTGTTTTTTCTATTCGGATTATTTGCTGTAGTTCATTCTATCACCTTGTGGTGATCCACACATATAATTAATTATTAAGTCATGTATAATATTATGTATTATGTATATTATTATAAATAAATTTTACTGCTAATTGTAATTGCAATTGTATTATGGCAGCATTGTATAAATTATAATTGTATTCATTAATGTATTAATTAATATTATATATCATTGAATGTAATTCCTTTTACTCGTAAATAAGTTAAGCCATCCACGTTCAAAGTGTAGACGATGTCTTTCTATATTTGCATAAGGTAGATAACGAAGACAAATAATTATTGTATACATTAAAGTATTACTAAAGGTTAAAGTTACACTAGGTATAGCCCGAAGTAATTGTTCTTTGCCAAATAATTGTACATATCCTCCACCACCGAACAGAGGTGACTTATCAGATCATAACGTTTCCAGACTCACTCAGTTTCGAGATCTTTAGGGCCTATTCACACTATCGGTTTCGCGCCCCCTCCACACTCGCTCCGCTCCCGGTCCGCTCTCGCTCTACCCCATTCACACTAGCGCTCCGCTCCCGCTCCACTCCCGGTCCGCTCTCCTAATGTCTTACCATATTCACACTATATAATTTTACACCGTTCACTTTTGAAAGGTTTAAGCTATTAAAGCCATTAATAATCAAAGTTGTCAGTATTCGGATTTTAATTAATGATTAACTCACAGTTATTTAAGCATTCATTTATTCTTGAATTTTACGGCCAAAAAAAAATCAATTTACTTGTACTTTTCTTGATGAAGAAGATAATATTATCAAAAAATATAATAAGAAGAATATATTGCAACACAATGATAATTATCAATAATAATTATAAATTAATTTAATTAATGGTGAAGGAATAATTTAAATTTTTTTCGGAATATATTCGAATAAGCTTGAAAATTTCAAGTTGAAATCGGTAAATGCTAAAAATTTACCGATTGTGTTCTCTTCTTTTCCTGATTAATATTTTTATTATTTTTTGCCCTAATATATTTTTTTCTTAATGATCTGACATTTTTCATAATATACTGCATTTTTATTCGTTTCAAATTAAATGTTATTTTATAATAGCAATGAGTATGTAGTCAATAAATAAATCGGTGACCATTTTTTACGAGTACATTAATTCATAGCAAAATATATCTCAAACATAACATGAATTTTTCACGTCGAAAAACCGCGCTTATTGTTGGTGATTTTTTTATCATTACAAGCATATTCGAATACATTCGGAAAAAAAAATTTAAATTATTTCTTTACCATTAATTAAATTAATTTATAATTATATATATATATATATATATATATATATATATATATATATATATATTATTGGAATATAGTTTCTTTCATTAAAAAGCTTCCACTGTAAGCTTTGTTTTTCTTTGTTGTATGAAATCAATAAATCTTATAAAAGATCCACGGATTTATACCCTTTTATTGGTATTATAATTAATAAAGATACAACAACCTTCATCCCTCTTTCCCCAATATTTATATACTTGTTATCATTATGTCTATATTAGTTTCTGTATGTTTTTATCTAAGTGTTTTGTATCTATTTTATAATTTTTTTTTTTATGCTTTTTGTTATGTATATTGTTTTTTCTATTTTTCTATTATTTATAATGGAAATAGATCTACCACAGAATTTTTTAATGTTAATTATTATTTAGGCGAGGGTATTATCTTATACATTAAGATTCTTTCACAAACATTCGGTATTAAACATTAGGTAAACATTAGGTAACATTACGTATCTTTCACAAACATTTTTTCACGACAAACTGATGGTTGTGGAATCGTAAAAACGCACCACAAGGTAATTAATCACATTAAATAATATTAAAAAATTACTATTATAATATCCTTACTTCTTTCTAATATCATATAATTCAATATTTGGTTAATTGAAATCTATCAACTCCTAGCTCATCCTCTTCTGCCCTTACGGCTTTCCATGCATGGAATACCCATTTTCCCCAGTGATATGCCCTTTGATTTCAAAAGAGTATAATTCCCTGCCCAGTTCTGGTCGCATTTGCGATGATCACTGAGGGTAGCTGGTATCAATTTGGGATCCCCATGTTTTTCTCATGGTCAGCTTTAGGTTGCATGCTCTAGAGTAGGTTCATCTAAAGACCTATTGCTCCTGACCTGCCTGAATGCCCCAGAAGGTAAAACTAAAGCAGCGGCTACTTCTGCTCTACAGAGGCAGGTTAGTTTCGAATCATTAAATCCGTTCTATGTTCTACCGACTGATGTGGATCCCCAATCTAATATTAATGAATCTACAACTACTAATAATAATAATAAGGATGAAACGCAGAAACCTCCACCGATTTACGTTAAAACAGTTAATAACTTTAAATCACTTTGCGATGAGCTCGTTAAAGTAGTAGGTTCTAATGAGTTTACTTTGAAATCTGGAGCTAAAAATGTTGTTGTTATGGCCAACTCATCTGACTCTTATAGGAAAATAACAAAGTACCTCCGAGAGAGAGAGGCTGAGTTCCATACCTATCAACTTCCTGAGGACCGACCCTATCGGGTTGTTATAAGGAACTTACATCACAGTATAGAATGTGATTTGATAAAAACTGAATTACAAGAATTAGGTTATGACGTATTAGGTGTACATAATATACTTTACTCAAGAACAAAGGCACCTTTGCCAATATTCTTTGTTGATTTAGTCAAAAACGATAAGAGTACACAAATATTCTCGCTGCAATACTTGTACTATACAAGAATCAAGGTTGAAGAGCCTAGAAGACGAAATGAGATTGTTCAATGCAAACGCTGCCAGTCATACGGACATACTAAGTCTTATTGCTATTTGAAGCCTAGGTGTGTAAAGTGTGCTGGTGAACATCTTTCGTCTAATTCCAAAAAACCTCTGGACAAGCCTTCTAAACGTGTTCACTGTAACGAACCGCACCCAGCAAACTATAGAGGATGCTCTGTTCACAAAGAGTTGAAGAAACTTAGATAGCACCCCCCCGGTGAGAAATCTCGAATTTTATGATGAACACGGAAAGAGACATAAAACGAAAATAAGGAAGCTTCAAATATTGCACCAAACTTAGAAAGTAATCGTGAGCCACCATTACAGTCAGACTATACTCAGATTCAGAACGTTACTACACAACCAACTTACTCACACTGCATTACAAGACCATATGACACATCCATTCCTAACCTTCAAATTCATAGTACCTCTAACAACACAGAAATAACCACACAACTGACAAACTTCATTACCGAATTCAAAAACCTCGTTTCACCCCTTATATCGTTGCTCACATCATTGGTGCAGCACGTTATTCCAGCACTTATCAAATGAAAGGACTGAAAGTAATTCTTTGGAACGCTAATGGAGTAGTAACCTGTAAAAACGAACTTGAAATTTTCCTTTCTGACAATTCGAAGGCGGTGGCCAAGAGACGATCTCGATTAATAACTACTCTTGCACAAGAACGCTGTCGAAGCAGCTCACAAACTTTGCTCATTGCAAAGCAATTTTGCAGATTGCAAATTTTAAATCTTGACAAATGATTTGTATTGAATTAATAAATAAATAAATAAAAATTAATTCTTTATTACACTGACTAATATCCAATCCTTATTTTCCGCAGGGTTGAACTAGTTATATTATATTTTTTATTTTATTTTATTTTCTAGTGACTTTATAATAAAAGCTGAGCCCTTCAATATTATGTGGTGACCTAAGAACTTGGCACGCAACAAAACCGTAAAATCCTCAATAAAGATGGGTTATGTATAGCGGGTCAGGATACTGAAGCAATAACACCTTTTATGATGACATCACCTCCCAGGTAAAGTTTTATCTCTAGGATGACCTCGCGCGTTGAAAACTTAAAGCTACCTCTCGTACACGCTTAGCCGCCTATATACTTTTATTTTATATTATATTTATAAATAAAATAAATTGCTTTACAATATATTGGCCTATTTAAACAGCTATGAGTTAAGGAAAAAAATTTGGAATCAAACTTTATAGTGAAATCTATAATTGAATCGGTAGTTTGAGATACTCGAAATGTCCACGAATTAAAGTTATTGGGAAATCGAAAAAAAAAAAAAAACATTTCTAATTTTGCATTAATATATTTCCCCAACATTAATTATTTATTTATCTCCGACATATACTGGGTGTCCCAGACCTAGTGTAAAAAAAAATTGTGTAATACTACATGCTAAACGGGTCATGGCGCCGAAACGAGTTTCCTATCTCAATCTGTTGAGGAAATAGAATTTTTTTTGTTTTTATTTTTGAAATCTTACTTTTTTCTAAAAAATGGCACTTTGATTTAGCGTTGAAACAAAAACAATGATATTTTCTTACTCAGCAGTAAATTTCCTAAAAGATGAGCTAGGTTTGGTTAATTTTAGAATATTTTTACCCTTTTTATATTATTTAGAATTCATACATTGTTCTTTCTAGTCTTAAAAAGTAAAACTAACTCTAACTCATGCGATGTTCGGCATCCATTACTTTGGATTTGCGCGCTTCCTCATTGCCCCAGCATTGACATCTCTAGCGTGATTTTCATCAGGAAAACTTCTTTTAGACTCAAAAGGTGAAGTGCATTGTATCATGGGTTACACCACTAAAAATCTAACTAAATTCCGCAGTTTTTAGGAAATTTGACAGCTTCTAGGGTGCTCCAGTGGGGAGTGAGGAATTTTCAAAAACTATTAAAATTTTTTTTTTTTTTTTTTTTTTTTTGCTTCAATCTTCAATTCACACCTGTCACCCAGCGTGACAATCAGCGAATGTGTTGTTTAAAATGAATTAAAACTTAGGGCATTTTAGGCATGATGAAAGGAAGGTGCCCAGCAGCACCTCTTTCCGGGCTTGATACCTTACGTGAGCAGGTCCCTCATCCAGCTTCTTTTTAGCCGCCTAGCTACAGGCACATCAGCCGTGGCCATGTCGTTAATTAGTGTATTGCTATGTCCGTGTAATTTAACAAAAAATCGTGAATAAAGAGTTCGTATGTGTTGTTCGACAGTAGGTTGTTATAAGTCTGTATGTAAAGTTTTATTATTTACGTACCACGGAGCGTTCGTTATTAGTCTCAAAATTTTTGACTGAAAAGTTTGCAATTTTCGTAAGTGCGTCCTCTTTGTTGAGCCGAAAATCTGTGAGGCGTATGTCCAAATGGGTTTAAGTAAGTAAGTGTATGTGTTCAGTTTATGTTCTATTTTTAATTTTGACGATTTAGAAAAAAGAGAGAACAGTGTTTTCAGTCGTTTGTTAAGAGTCTGTCTTTTCATTTTTACGTGTGGGCCCCAAGTCATCCTTCTGTCGAACAGAAGTCCCAGGTAGCGTACTGAGTCCGTCTGAGGTATTTGATTGTCTCCTATGTAAATTGGTGGGCATGTGTCGCGTCGCAGTGTGAATGTTATATGTTGGGATTTGTTATGGTTTAATTTCATTTTCCAAAGTGAGTACCAATTTTGTAAATGTAGTAAGTGATTTTGCAAATTTAGTGATGCCAATCTTGGGTTACTATGTATTGTTAAAATTGCAGTGTCATCGGCGTAGGTTGCAGTTAAAGTCTCAGAGTTTGTCGGTATGTCATGTGTGTATATAATGTATAATAATGGAGCAAGTATTGACCCTTGTGGAACCCCTGCCGAGATTGGTCTGACTGAAGAAATCTCAATGCCTTGCCGGATAGAGAAAAATCTTTCGCAGAGGTACGATTGAAGTATCAGGTAATATGTGTGGGGTAGAATGGTCTTGAGTTTGAAGAGAAGACCTTGGTGCCAAACTTTATCAAACGCCTGGGCGACATCCAGAAATACACCAGTAGCGTACTTTTTCTGCTCTAGTGCCCCAGAAATGAAGTCAGTTACTCTGTGTAGTTGATGTGTTGTTGAATGAAATTTGCGGAAACCAAATTGGTGGTCAGGAATTATGTTTTTGTTAGTCAGTATGTCCACAAGTCTTGTATATAATAATTTCTCAAAAAGTTTAGAGCATAGAGGAAGGAGACTGATTGGTCTGTAAGATGACGGATCGTTAGCATTTTTGTCTTTCTTATGTATCATTTTGATGTGTGAATATTTCCACTGAATTGGGTATTTAGTCGTCCTGAGAATGCAATTGTATATTGTCGTAAGGAACACTAGGGCTTTTCTAGGCATTTGTTGGAGCGCCTCGGCTGTTATTAAGTCATAACCCGGGGCTTTTCTTCTAGGTAATTTTCTTATGTGGTTTGCAACTTGTGAAGGTGTAAATGATGAAGGCGGTGGTGTCAACTGCAATGGTATGTCTAGTGTATGAAGTATTAAGGTTTCATGATCAGTGTTTGTCGAGCCAGTGAATGGTGTGAATACTGATGAGAGATGATCGGCAAACAATTCAGACTTCTCTCTATCCGACACATTAAAAATTTAAGTTTTAATAAATGTTTTGTATTTTGCGCATTAAAAGACCCACTGAAAGTGATTTAAAATAACCAAACGTAACTCATCTTTTAGGAAATTTAATGCTGATTAAGAAAATATCATTGTTTTTGTTTCTACGCTAAACCGAAATAGAGAAAAATACCATTTTTTAGAAAAAAGTAAGATTTTAAAAATAAAAACAAAAAAAATTCTATCTCCTCAACAGATTGAGATATGAAACTCGTTTCTGCGCCATTCTACTCCGTTTAGCATGCAGTATTACCCTTTTTTTTACACTAGGTCTGGGACACCCAGTATATGCCTACGTAGAATGCATTTTCATGATTTGATAAATCTATGTGCACCAGAGGATCTTAAATTCGTAAAACTTTCTTATACTTTTGAAAAAAATAGCTTTTATCTCTTATAGCGAGGAAGCGAGGCTGGAAACAAGAGGATTCGGGTTGGCCGGGAGTAAGTTACCTTTCAAAGGACTGGTATCTGGGTCGGCCAAATCGGCGATATATAAAATATTGAGGTATTTATGGATGAGTTTATTTGTGACGAAATAAGGAGCGTTGAGGATTTTGGATTGCAAGGATTGGATTCGAGAGGAGTTTGATAGTTTGTTAGAGCCGTAAAGCTCGACACCATAAGTCCAAATAGGTCTTGTTGTAGTCATGTAAATTAGCCTTTTATAATTAATTGGTAGTTTCGAGCGTTTGTCAAGTAAGTTTTGATGTAGTCGGAAGCGAAGAGCACTTTCTTGCCGTTTCAGTCTTGTATGAGGATTCCAAGTAAGGCGTTTGTCCAAGTGAAGTCCTAAGTAACGGATCTGTTCGACAGGGATCAACTGAACTCAAAACTAGAAATTAGAATTTAGAAGCACCCTTAAACCAAACTCAAAAAACAACCACATTATAGTCAAACCATGCAAAAGAAGCAAGATCTAAAATAGATTTTGAGAACGTCAAAATGCTACATAAATACATCTCTCGGCCAAAACAAAAAATAATAGAATCCATTTACATCGCAATTAATCAAAACACCACATTAATGGGTTGTCCGGAAAGTTCGTAGAGAAATTTGGATTAAAATGAAAATGGATAAACAGCTTAAAATTTATTCATTTAATCTACAAAATAGTTCCCCCCGTTAGCGATTACCCTTTCTCAACGGCTTGGAAGGTCCATTATCCCTTTTTTTCAAAAATCACTGTTCTTACTCCTGAAGAATAATAAAAGGGTCGTTTTGACGTCATCTTCTGAAGAGTGGGATTTCCCTTGTAGAAAATTTTCGAGGGAACGGAAAAGATGGAAATCCGAAGGAGCAATGTCAGGAGAGTACGGCGGGTGAGGTAAAACCTCCCATCTGTAGCTTAATAACTTTTGACGTGTCCTTAAAGACACATTAAGGGCCTAGCGTTGTCTTGCTGGAATAGCACTCCTTTCCGATTTGCCAACTCCAACGGTCGATTTGCAGGCTCATCAACTCCGCAGCTATCTCACGGACAATAATTCGTGGACTGTTGCGATGACCGTCATAATATCCTCGATGTCAAGAGTTGAACTTCGGCCAGTCCGGGGTAGGTCTTCCAAATTGAAATCTTCTGATCTAAACCGCGAAAACCACTTCTGAACCGTGCTATCAGCAATTGAATCGCTGCCATACACGGCACGAATCTTTCTTGCAATTTGAGCTGCTTTTTCCTTTTTTACTTTCACTTACCTATATATGAAATATATAGTAAGTGGAAGTATTGCGATCGTGAAAATTTTCGACTTCCGGTTTTCAACGGAAATACACGTTTTGGGACCCCCTGAGTCGAAATAACCAAGTCCCGCGAAATGGTCTGTGTGTGTGTGTGTGTGTGTGTGTGTGTGTATGTAAACAGACTAGCTCAAAAACTATAAACCGTGGGAACCTGAAATTGGGTATTTAGTGTAGGTATATGCCCGCGATGTGACAGCGAAAATTTCATCAAAATTGCTCAACGGAGGGGGTACTTTATTTTATAACTTTATACGTTTTTTTCGATTTTCTCAAAAACGGCTCTAACGATTTTGATTAAACTGAGTATTTGATCTATTTATATGCCCCAAATATGACTGTAAAAATTTCATCAAAATTGATTAACCGGAGGGGGGACTTTACTTAATAAATTTTGTATTATTTTCACGTGTTTTTTTTATTTACTCAAAAACGGTTTTAACGATTTTGATCAAACTTGGTATTTGATGTATTTATATGCCCGAGATATGACTGTAAAAATTTCATCAAAATTGATTAACCGGAGGGGGGACTTTACTTAATAAATTTTGTAACAATTTCACGTGTTTTTTTTTATTTACTCAAAAACGGTTTTAACGATTTTGATCAAACTTGGTATTTGATCTATTTATATGCCCCAAATATGACTGTAAAAATTTCATCAAAATTGATTAACCGGAGGGGGGACTTTACTTAATAAATTTTGTATTATTTTCACGTGTTTTTTTTATTTACTCAAAAACGGTTTTAACGATTTTGATCAAACTTGGTATTTGATGTATTTATATGCCCGAGATATGACTGTAAAAATTTCATCAAAATTGATTAACCGGAGGGAGGACTTTACTTAATAAATTTTGTAACAATTTCACGTGTTTTTTTTTATTTACTCAAAAACGGTTTTAACGATTTTGATCAAACTTGGTATTTGATCTATTTATATGCCCGAGATACGACTGTAAAAATTTAATCAAAATTGATCAACTGGAGGGGGCACTTTACTGAATAAATGTTGTCTCATTTTCACATGTTTTTTTTATTTACTCAAAAACGGTTTTCACGATTTTGATCAAACTGAGTATTTGATGTATTAATATGCCCGAGATATGACTGTTAAAATTTCATCAATATTGATCAAATGGAGGGGGTACTTTACTTAATAAATTTTGTATCATTTTCACGTGTGTTTTAAATTACTCATAAAAGGAAAAAATAAGAAATGAATGTGGAAAGATTTGTGACTTTGTGAAGTGGCAATTAACAAAACACGTCAATTTCTAATCTAAATAAGTTGGTAAGTGAAAGTTGTGTGTTGCGCGCACGCACCAGATTTTTTAATAAAGAATAGCATAAATTTGCCGAAAATGAACTGAATAAAGACGAATTCAGTGTGTAAACATATTTAATTCCACGAGGATTAAAGGCGTATAAATAAACATTAGCTTTGTGATTCATTTTTAGTAGAAAAAATAAAAGATAAATTTTATTTTAAAAATCTCTAAGCATGAGATTGTCAATATTGTATCAGATTACAACAGTATTATATAAAAGTGTTAGCTTTATAAATTTTCATATTATCTACATATGAGGAGGTGAGGTGCAAAACTCGTTCGTTCCATTTTTTTTGAAAAATTGAGATAGCATTTGATCTTAAAAGATATTTTAATGCTCTTTCAACATATCTTATCGATTGGAGCAAAACTTATCATTTCTTATGGATTTTTGCTATACAATATAGCGGTTTGTTGCACAACTGATTTGTTCCATAGCCAATTGTGTTTCAAAACTGGTTCGTTACTCGTTTTGAAGCAAAACTCTTTGGTTCCAATAATCACTTCTCATTTTGCAGCCATCCCATTCGTTCAGTTCAGCATTTTCTTTCTGAACAAAATATCGAAAGCTCCTTAAACTCGCATGGTCCATTTCCGTTTATATTCGATTCTTCTTACCTAGCTATAATAATAATTGATTTTTCAATGGCTGAACGAGCTGAAAAAGCCGAAAGATGTTGATAATCTGCTGAAAAAGCATTTTGGTGACGAGTGGAAGGGCAATGATTCATTGAAGTATTACACACGAGTTCTCAATATATCTGCCACAGACGAGGGAAACAACAAACAACAGGATGATGAAGTCGCTATTGTTGAAGAAGACGATGGCCTTAGGATCTAGTCTTTTTGTAGTCAGATGTTTAATATCAGTACGCTGATATTGTTGAAAAATTCGTCAAAAAAAAAAAAAGTTTAGTAAATGTATTAAGTCAATGGATGATATTGCGTAAAATGGTACCGAATTTATTAATTAAATGGCAGTGAGCCTAAATAAATATCACTTATTAAGAAAAAATCTTTGCTTTTGTTTTCTTCACCTCGTATTATTATCCTTATTGGAAGATCAAATTAGCCGTGTAAATTAAAACTCGTTCGTACCAATGTTGTGTGCAGCGAAAGTCTTTCCTTTAAACATTTTGTTGCAATACTTTCTCATTTCATACTCTGTTACTTTTTTTTTTTTTATCACCTCTAAATCAGTATTTTTTTTTTATTCCAAGCTCACTTCCAAAGGGTAGCTGCACCTTTGGAAGGCGAAAAAAATCATCGTTATCTGGCCACTCTACAAGACGTGGTAAGATTTTTCAGTTTCCTGAAAAACGTGTCCATGTGGAACGAACGAGTTATGCATCTCACCTCTTCATATGAGTTATTCAATGTATTTTTAGATGAATATGGCGCTGGACGCCGAAAGTTCCATGTTATAATATCAAAATATATTTATGAGAAAGTCCTGGTGGTTGTAATATTATAACTTTTAAAATCCTTAAATTAATAAAATAAAAAATAATAACAAAATTTTTTTTTTTTTATTATTATTATTCTGGCGCTACGGTCCTGCAAGAACCCGGGCCTCCAACACCTCTGCCAACCAATCTCTGCGATCCTGTGCTACTCTTCTCCAGTTTAGTACACCCAGCAGTTTCAGGACCTCCTCAACATCATCCAGCCATCTGATTCGAGGGCGTCCTCTGCTTCGTTTACCGTCCGGTATCTCATGGAGTATTCTTCTTACTATCCTGTGCTACGGCATTCTTTCCACGTGCCCCAGTCATCTAAGTCTGGCTTTCTTTATTAACGCCACCATGTCCGGTTGTCCATATAGCTCCATCAGCTCCCCATTCTTTCTTCTTCCCCACGTACCATTTTCGGACACTCCTCCCCAGATTCTTCTTCGTATTTTTCTCTCCCATGCATTGATCATAATTTCTGATTTTTTGGTCATTGGCCATGTCTCGCACCCGTATAAAACTACCGGTCTTACTTTGGTTTTGTACAGTCGAATTTTTATTCATTTAGAGAATGATTTTACGTGGAACACTCTTTGCAGTGAGGAGTAACACCTATTTCCTGCTGCTATTCTTGCTTGTATTTCACTCTCTAGTTTATTGTCAACTGTGACCACACTTCCCAGGACTTGAATTGGGTTACTGCCTTAAAACTGTGCTCTCCTAAACTCACTTTATCATATTCCTTAATTTCAAATTTTGAGTTTTTCATATATACAGTTTTATTCTTTTTTACTCGTACAAAAAAGAACAAGCCATTATATTATTGGAGTCGTTAGCATGATGAATAAACCATAAAAAAATCTGAAAACCGCTGTTCAATAAAAGGCGTTTCTGAGAACTGAAAATGATTAAACTAGGATACGCATTAGGAAAAAGAAAAACAGACACAAAAAAATAAAAGAAGAAAAAATAAATAAAGGTTTGCCGATGCGGCGTGTAAAAGAAAAAACACGGACGGGGAGAGAGTAACAACTAAAGTCCAAAACAAACACGCTGCTCCCAAATGGGACCGCCCTCGGAAAGCAATTCACTGAATAGAAAAAGGAAGAAAAAAAAGTAGAAGAGAGAAAAAAAAACATTGTAATTAAAAATCAGGAGGTTTTAAGTGGTTTGTTCCCGGGAGAATCTACGAGGAATATGAAACTACTGACGAAAAATCTGACGCGATGCGCACAACACAAAACTTTCACTTACCAACATACCCACTTAATAAGAGAAGAAATTGACGTGTTTTGATAAATATGTTAACGCCATTATTCAAAATCACACATTTTTTCACCTATTTTTGTTTGCGTTTGCTCTCTAAAGTACAGTTTTTACTAAATATCATGTATATTATTTCTGAAGGCTTTTTTTTTTGTCGGTACGCCATAACTTCCTTAATACTTCATCAAATTTCATGATTAGCTTTCCTTTACCGCTACAAAGAAAAAATATACAAATCACTCATTTCGCCTTCGATTGCAAGTTATAAGAGCAAAATGGTCGTAGAGGTTTCTAAATGGTGTCAATAGTTTTAGGTTTTCAAGGAGATTATTTTCGGTCTTCTGCATTTTTTCGATTAACCCCTACGTTTGCGAGTTGTAAGCGAAAACTGCAATTCTCAGCGAAAATAGTCGCGTGGCTTTTTCGAAGGTGTCATTTTTTTCAGTTTGTAGAGACGAATATTATGGTTATATGCACTTTTCCATTGTCGCCGTCGATTAAGAGTTACAAGCAAAAACATGCGATTTCAATCAACAGAATCAGCGCGCTCGCTTTCCTCGGTGTATGTATATAAGTATGTGGCGTTTTCCAGGGTGCACTCTTTAGGTGACATCTATGTCTGTGTAAAAGAAACCCACCAACAAACAATCACAGATGACCATATCGTAACTTCGATCATAGTGTTTAATGAGGTCCTGTAAACAAGTATATACTGTGTAAATACCTTAAGCTTATGTTTCAAAAAATAAATAATTTACAATTTAAACACATCTATTCTTTACTTCAACCCTCACCTATGTCGATGACGCACTAAATACGCACTGTACAGCACGAAATATATGGCGTGTATAATGTACGGCGTTCTACCTACTTTAGGTGGGATTTAGTTAGTGTGCGAATACTTCGCATGGGTCAACTAGTTTTATTGTTAAATAAAAGGTTTTACTTGTGTTAATTCGGTATCAAGTCCATTTGAGCGAATTGTGCAGTTTCCCTTATAACTATGGCGTCAGCTCTATAGGGTTCAAGGACAGAGACCAATTGGTCTAGGTCCAAAGGTTAAGGCAGCTCAGAGTCAGCAGAAGCACGAGGGTCTATATCACATTCCGTCCCGTAGACCCTCCATGGAACGAACGTCGCGGGTATTCACTTTCTGTAAAACTACAGTGATCGTCCTAATCTCAGCCCTCTTCCCAGATACTGGTTCTACATGTTTTTGTAAGTGTGTACATAAGGCTGAAGTCAAGATATAAGTCAGTTTGTTTAATGCATTGATGTGATTACAGTCACTTATTGACCATACACATGTTGCCTTTATAAAGCAAGTTAATCGGGCAGAAGGATCAACAAGGACAGTTTACCGGGTAGCCGTGTTTGTAAGCAAACAGAAAGACAACATTGATTGGGCGAACCACAGAGCAGGGGTCAATACTCTCCGTTACTGGCCATTTATTTACCCTCAGCCTCTGTAAGCGAGGATAGTTTAAACATTCGGCAAACAAAAATTGTTTTTTGAAAACAGTTCTAGGGAATTTCACTATCAGATATATACTATTAAAACCAAAAAACTTATTGTTTAATATTACATTAATAGGTTTAGAAAAAGATTTATTTTTATCAGGCACATTGGATCGTATCTGAGCTTTTAATTTCTTGTAAATATAGTATAAATAGTTATAAAAAATAATAGAAATAATCAATATATATTATAAAGCAAAGTGTACAATGTGCGTGCCGAAAAGGCTCAAAAACGACTCAACGCACGTTTAAGAGAGTTATGTCAGCGTGTTGCTATAAAACCCATAACGGAGAAGAAGGTTTCTGTTTTTCTCTTAAGGGTGTAAAATTGAAGAGAAAAGGACTGGAATTTTAAGACTCTCGCACCATTTAATTAGCCTCTCTGAGATTGAGATACGAGTTTATGAATGAAAAATGTAGTTCGAGCTCCAGGCTACCAGGAAGCGCTAGGGTGCTTTTCACTCAATGTTTATTGTTCATTCATCCCGTTCAGTTTGTAAAGGTTAAATATTTTTTCAGCTGTTCTTTTTAAATTACTTTTAAAATTGTTTCACCATTTCTTTCTAAATAAAATGATGATTTTACATATCTGCAATCAATTAGAAAACCGACTGGATACCTTACAAAATTAATTTTCTCATAAGAAGGTTAATTGATTTACATATTATATTTAATCAATATATAACATCTACTTAAGTAAATTTAATGCAATATGACTGAACATTTTTTAGTAGTACAGTGAGCGAAATAAACAGACATAAAGCAAAAAAGAAGAGCTGAATTGACTGATTATAAATCGAAAATAAAAAGTTTGAAGTGTTCTTATTGTATGCAATTATGAAAAATGGTTTTATTACTATGTATGATGAGCATTCCAGTTGATAAAATGACTAACTCCAATTACAGCATTTTTTCAGTAAGATTTTATCACCCCTCATAGTTCAGGATAAAAAGAAATATAGGAAATATAGAAATATAGAAATATAGGATTCAGAATCACCGAAACCATCAAAAACGATGCATGACCCGACAAAGTTGCAGCAAAATTAATTGTTTATTCGCCATTTTCAACCCCCTTTAAAGTATATAGGGTTCCTTATTTGGGCGGACTCTGCAGATCTCAAATTTTAATAATGATAATATGTTAAAAGTTTCAAGAAACTGCTAATTTTGTTCTATATTTCCTTTAATTGTAAAGTCTTTCTGTTATTGAAACTACCACACAACTACCGGAGCGAAGCCGGGCACCCTAGCTAGTAAATAATAAAAGTGGCTACAGATGAAATGCCCATAAATGTAGAGAGGAGATTGGAAAGGCGTTGGATGAAAGATTTCCTTCTTTTTTTACTTTCACTTACCTATAAATGAAATATTTAGTAAGGGAAAGTATTGCGATCGTGAAAAATTTCGACTTCCGGTTTTCAACGGAAATACACGTTTTTGGTCCCCTGAGTCCAAATAACCAAGTCCCACGAAATGGTCTGTGAGTGTGTATGTGAAAAGACTAGCGCAAAAACTATAAACCGTATGAACTTCAAATTAAGTATTTGGTATATGTATATGCCCGCGATGTGAAAGAAAAAAATTCACTAGAATTGGTCAAACGGAGGGGGTACTTTATTTCATAACTTTTGATGTTTTTTAAGATTTTCTCAAAAAGGGCTCTAACGATTTTGATAAAACTGGGTATTTGATGTATGTATATGTCCGAGATGTGACTGCGAAAATTTTATCAAAAATTATTAAACGGAGGGGCCCTTTATTTCATAACTTATTTTCCCATGTTAACGTTTTTTTTTTTATTTTCTCAAACATAGCTTTAGCGATTTTTATTTAACTCGTCATGTTAAAGAGAATCAATTATTCTTTAATATCAGGTAAGCTTTATCATTATTAAAATGTTCTGAGGGGGCTTAAAAGGGGAAGGGGGCTTCTTTTTTTTCCAATAAAGTGGCTTTGTTTTAGTTTATATAGAGAAATTATCTACCTCTCGTTTTGCCCAAAAATAAGAAATGGCTAAATATGAAATATGAAAAAATCGAGTAGACATATGCAGGAGGAAAAAAGAAAAATATTCTGTCAGCTCATAAAACACGTTGAGCCAACGCATGCGCAGTACCCCTTTAATGACAGACGGTGTTTATCATTAAAGATTTTACATTCGTTTAATGGAAAATATTTTTTTCATGGTAACTATATGAAGTTTTCTACAACTACATAGAGAATTACAACTATATAAAGAATTATAGATCAGAGGACTTGGAGTATTATGCTTGCATTGCCGAATTATCACAAGTAAAAATTTTTATTTATAAAAAAAAAAATGAAGTGTGCTTTAAAAAGCAAATACAAAAAAAAAAAAAAAAATAAATAAATATGTGACTTAGAGAAATGGCATTTAACAAAACACGTCTATTTCTAATCAAAGAAAGTTGTGTGTTGCGCGCAATGCACCAGATTTTTTTATGTAAGCACCAACCACTTGGGTCATCATAGCCTAAAATCAATTAATTGTTATATTTGATGATACAGATTTGCCATTTTCAGAAATTTTATTTGTCGATTGTCTGCACTCTTTCCTGTAATGCTGTCTGTAAGTCAATAGGTATTTCTAGGTTATCCCTGTACGTGCCATAATTCCTGCAGTCCGTTTCTATGTGTTTCACTATAAGTGGACACCCGCAGGTCTGGCAGTCAGGTGGAGGCTCACGCGCTATAAGGTAGCCGTGGGTTACTCAAATTACCAATACGCAGGAGCGTTGGGATGACTTTCTCCCTTCGTTAACCTCGACAGACGATTTCCATTGGTCTATCCTGCTTTTTACTTCCCTTAATTTATTTTCTGATGTGCTGAACCACTCCTGTTCCCATTTAATCTTTATTTTTTGCTTTTTAATGGAAATAACGTCCTTAACTGATATGCAATGCCTTCCGTAATTACTGTTTTTGCAGCACGGTCAGCTTCCTCATTTCCGACTATTCCACAGTGAGCAGGGATCCTGAGAAATTTCACTGAAATATTATTGCTATGCGCTGACCTCAATGCTAAAAGAATACAGTAAACCCTCGACATAGCGAACTGGTAGGGGGTTTGATTTTCATAGTTCGCTATAACGAGATTCGTTATAACCGAGGGTTCTTTTTTTATATATCTTTTTCAGCCAATGGCCGCACTAATTTGATCATATTTAGAAGGAAATTCATTCATTAGAACTAGTTAAATTAAATCGCATGTATGTAATTAATTTTTAGATAAACTACATATTAATTAAACAATGAGATTTAATTATTTAACTGCCAAGTTCACTTGAGAGTTCTTTAGCCTTAGCTTTAATAAGAAGGTCTAAGATTGGTATTTGGGATCTCATTTGTTTAAAGCAATTTATCAATATTTTCCAAATATTCATGAGCGGCAGAGCGCAGTCGTTTATTTGATGCTGAAGTTAATCCTTGGGCTGCGGTTGAATCTATTTTATCTTTTTTTTATAATGGTTGAATTAATTCCATATTTTACTGCGATGGTTTTCTTACTTAGAATCCCCGATTCAATATCCTGGAGAATTTTTAATTTTTCCTCGATTGATAAGAATTTACGTTTGTGACACACGTTTACCAACGAACTCATTGTTTATTTTAAAAAACACTATAAACGACTACAGTAGACTGATTCAAATAATACAGAAGTCGAAACAGAACTGAGCTAGTTTTGAGAAAAAGTCAATGGAATTAGAGAGAAAGCAAAAGTAAATCGGATTAGTTAAGAGTAAAAAAACACCTCGATTCTAGAAACTGGAGCTACTTCGTCTTCACGCACTCCTTCTACGTAATACAGTAAAAAAAAAAAAAAAATAATAAAAATTCTAGCAGTTCGTCATTACAGAATATAATAATTCTCAGGCATCAAATTTAGTTCGTAGTTCGCACTAACCGAGGGATTTCGCTATAAAGAGGGGTTCAGCAAAAATAAAACGGTAATTTTGGGGGATAGTATTTTGGTTCGCTATATCGAGGTGTTCGTTATATCCGAGTTCGTAATAATGAGGGTTTACTGTATTCTGAATGATAATTTTTGGTGAAAAAAGTGTTATTTAAACTGATTAGGGCTGATAGTGAATCAGTACAGATAATTTGCGTTTTTTTTTGTGAATTTGGAGACAATTTACACTATTGTAAATTGCAATTAATTCACCTGTATAGTTACTGCATATCGGTGATAATGAAAAAACATTATGTTGATCATTAAGCATTATCTCCTTCTTTAACAGACGTCAATAACTGAAAAAAGCCAGACAAGAGGTAATGTTTCGTGCCGCAATCCTTCCCCATGCCTGACATGTCATTGTAAGACTAGTAGAATGGCCATCACATCTGCTGTTCACATGCGCAGATATACTAATGGAGTAAAAAATGTGGAAGATGTTAGAATAAATGGTGAAATTATCTCTTTATCTGTTTTATGATTTACAGGGTTATAGATAAGAGATAATTTCACCCACTTATTCTAACATCATCCGCATACTCAAATCCTAGTTTTGATTTCATAGGTAACATGATTACCGGTGTACCTCTTGTATTAGTAATATTTTTAGCATTGTATAACTTTCTTCTGTATATGTTTCAAGTTTTTATGTATTGTTCCTTATCTACAATCTCAATTTTGTGTTACTATTGAGTCCAGACATAACAATTTGTATAGAGTACCATCTATTTCATTAGTTTTAATATTTTATTTTCACTTAGTTGTCACGTACCCTTTCACTTCAAAAGCGTTAATTTCCCCGTAATAAACCTTTGAAGTCGGCAAACTAACCCCTACCACTTCCTCTCACCTCATTTTACCTTCAGTCTTTGTATCACTCTAGACTCAGATGGTAAATATCAGATTCTATTTTATCTTGCTAACCAGCCACTTACTTAAATATCCATGTATAATGCTTACCATCTTTTATATTATTATCAGTTCTGCAAAATATTTATTTATTGTCACCGTATAGCATAGATACTCATATATTTGCTTTCTTTTAGCCCCGATGAAGATCCACAAGTTAGATCAAAACGTTGGCTTTCCAAAATAAAAAAGTTTTAAATTGAAAATCCTCATCATCATTGAACCTATTATAATACCTCTGTGGGTACTTAAAACTTTCATTCAAAAATATTACAACCGTTTCATAAGCACCGGGGTACGTGACTAATGAAACCTTACATACAACATTTAGTTTTGTACCTAAGTAAAATGTAACTTTAATTCTTATTGATGCGTATTGATTTTTTATAGAACTAGCCCAATAAATCGTAGACAAACAATTTCCATTTAATGCCCGACTCTAATTAGAATTAGGTTTAGTCGCTTCGTGGATATAAATATATGTATAAACAAATGTTTATAAAGTATACGGATACGGTTCAGACCTTTCTTGTGCTGAAACCTGATGAGGGTCTGACCCTAATCAGGAACAATGTTAATTGGATGGTGGGTCGGCGTTAATTGGGTATAGAGGTCAGTTGGGGTGAGGTGTTGATACGGGTTCAAAGCTCGTTGCTATTAATAACTTTTTAAGTATTATAAAGCTCCTCTCAGCCTAATAAATAATATAATTTTTAAAAAAATGCAATAATAAATTTAATTAAACATGACTTTAGATTCCTTTAGACCCTTACAGACTAATGTAGTATAAATAATTCTTGACATTGTTTTGTCTTGAACAAAATAAATTATTAAGGCAAACTTAATAATTTATTGCGTTTTCTTAGGGCAGAATAAGGAAAGCACTTAAAACAACGGCTGTAATTAATATTTGTTGAAAAGCTTTTAAGATGACACTCGTTTTAATTAAATATATTAAATAATGATACCATCGTAGGTAACATTTATTGCGTATTGAAATGCCTTGTTTACACTCCATTGAAAACGCGTACTTTCGTTATATGACATCTGTATAGATAGTAGCTTTGATAACAGAAACTCTTTAAAATACTGCTTAATTTTCCGTAAAAGGAGAGAGTAAAATATTGTATTATGTGAATCGGGTAAATGTCTGGTCACACATAACCGCACCGGAGCTCGAGCGTGTATCGGATCTGATTCAATTACGAAGCAGAGATCGTAACCGGTCACACATATATCACACACTTGAGATGCGAGAGCTTACATATTGTGAAATTACTACGCACAGCGGGGCCGCTTGGTGTGCCTACTAACCCGCAACAGCGAAGCCCCTCATGCCTCGCTACATCCGTAGTTAAAGGCTTAAAGATCAAAATTCTAATTATACCTGGGTGGCCAAAATTTAGGACTCCCCCTGTAGCATCGCCCGATTAGTCATAGTAACATAAAGTCTGAACCGATAAGAGGGTAACTCCATTTTAGAATAATTTTTCCCACTGAGCCTTTCTGCCATAAAAATAGAAAATGGGTGATAAAACTCTCTGTCATTACATTGTATCATTAGAACAATGTAATTTAAATTAAACAACTGAAAACGTTAAAGTAACAATTCAGAAAAACAACATAACCATTGACGTATTTTTTAAAACTAAATGAAGGACACAGGACATTATCTGGGACTCACTTTCGACAGAAGGATGACATGGGGCCCGCAAGTCAAAATGAAAAATCTGGTGCGTGCGCGCAACACACAACTTTCACTTACTAACTTAGATTAGAAATTGACGTGTTTTGCTAAATATCATTTCCCAAAGTCACACATTTTTCTACATTCATATCTTATTTTTGTTAATCGTTTAAGCCGTTTTCGACTAAATAAAAAACCCCGTGAAAATGATACAAAATTTATTAAGTAAAGTCCCCCCTTCGGTTGATCAATTTTGATGAAATGTTGGCTATCACATATTTGGCATATACATACATCAAATACCCAGTTTGATCAAAATCTTTAAAGCCGTTTTTGAGTAATTAACAAACACGTGAAAATGATACAAATTTATTAAGTAAAGTCCCCCTCCGGTTAATCAATTTTGATGAAATTCTAACAGTCATATCTCGGGCATATGCATACATCAAATACCCAGTTTGATCGAAATCATTAATACCGTTTTTGAGAAAATAAAAGAAACACATGAAAATTATATAAAATTTATTAAGTAAAGTCCCCCCTCCGGTTGATCAATTTTGATGAAATTTTTACAGTCATATCTCGGGCATATTAATAAATCAAATACTCAGTTTAATCAAAATCGTTAATGCCGTTTTTGAGTAAATCGAAAAAAAACCTAAAAAGTTATTAAGTAAAGTACCCCCTCCCTTTAAGTAATTTTGATGAAATTTATGCTGTCACATCACGGGCATATACCTGCACTAAATACCCAATTTCAGGATCGCACGGTTTATAGTTTTTGGGCTAGTCTGTTCACATACACACACACACACACACACACACACACACACACACACACACACACACACACACACACACACACACAGACCATTTCGCGGGACTTGGTCATTTCGACTCAGGGGACCCCAAAACGTGTATTTCCGTTGAAAACCGGAAATCGAAATTTTTCACGATCGCAATACTTCCACTTACTATATATTTCATATATAGGTAAGTGAAAGTAAAAAAAAACGCTTACCAAAGGACTTAAACTTCTCTATCCACTATTTTCCAAATCTTCAAGACTAAAACTGAAACAGAAACTAAATACCTACACATACTTACGAAGGCCATATGAACTCCTTACAGACATTAGGCATCGCTAAAAAGACTCACCTACAAAACGTACAAAAATACTCACAACGTTTCAATCAAAATTGCTACGAATTATTACAAAGGCACCCTGGTACGTCACTAACAAAACTTTACATACAGATCTCCATCTACCAACAGTTGACCAGCACATAACGACTCTTTACAAACGATTTTTTATTATCTTGAACGGAGATCCTAACAGTTTAATCAGTAATATGGCTGACATACTTATTGATACGAGGATACTAAAAAGGCGCTGGATGAGAGATCGGCTCTCTTAGACAGCCAAGGTAATTTAAGGGGGTACTGCTGGGTGCTTTCCCTCCTCACGCCTTACATGTCATTATTTCCTATTGCCATCATCTCATTCGCTGATTGTCAGTGACTGCTGACAGGTGCGAATCAATAATTGAATTAAAAAAAAAAAATTAAAGGATAAATCTTTATAACGTTTTCAACCTAGTGTTTGAAGAAACACGACCATTAATATTAAATTAACCGACTTTATTCTATCTTATCGACGTTTCCAAGAAGCAGAGGGGAGGGGGTATGTTTGGCATGGAGGAGGGATGGATTAAGGGATTTAGATAATAATAAAAAGATAGGGCTGAGGGCAATATGAATAAATTATGGAATATATTGTTAGGTAATATAAGTTTTTTTAGTAATCATTTTTGACGATTACACACCAGGCGTAAATAAGTGAATATTGATGTATGTAACAATAAGATCTAAATTTTAAACAATGATTTGTTAAAATATAACGATTGTTTTAGGATTTATTGTAGGATATCTAAAGATGGCCAGGTAGCCCGAAACGTCGATTAGATGGAATAAAAAGGGTTAATTTAATATAAAGTGTTTTGTTTTTTTAAACAACAGGTTGAAAGAGTTATAATAGTGGGACCCAAATCAAATGTAATTTGATAAATCTTTAAATATTAATTTATCCACCTCATATATTTCCAAGTCAATTTTAACCTTTTTAGGCTTGAATAAATTCTTAAATATTAATTTCCTGCCTTATTGCGTTTTATTTCCATTAAGTAAAATTTAAGCCACTATCGTTTCCAACTGTTTGAGTCTATTTTCAGCATAAAATAATAACAAAAAAAATCTGGTGCGTGCGCGCAACACACAACTTTCACTTACCAACTTCCTTAGATTAGAAATTAATGTGTTTTGTTAAGTGCCACTACTAAAAGTTGCACATTTTTCCTCATTCAATTCTTATTTTTGTTTTCATTTGTTCAAAAAAAAACAACACTTATTTCTTTTATTATTAAATAAAAAAGCATTTACTTGTGATAATTCGGCAAGGCAAGTACTACTCCAAGTCATCTGATTTTATAATTCTCTACGTACTTGTTGAATATTTCATGTGAAAATGAACGTGAAAATGATATAAAATTCATAAAGTAAATTCCCCCCTCCGATTGCTCAATTTTGATGAAATTTTTACAGTCATATTTCGGGCATATTAATACATCAAATACTCAGTTTAATCAAAATCGTTAGAGCCGTTTTTGAGAAAATCGACAAAAACGTAAAAAGTTATTAAATAAAGTACCCCCTCTCTGTGAGCAATTTTGATGAAATTTTTGCTGTCATATACCTACGTCGCGGGCATATACCTACACTAAATACTCAATTATACGAACGCACGGTTTACAGTTTTTGAGCTAATCTGTTCACACACACACACATACAGACCATTTCGCGGGACTTGCTTATTTCGACTCAGGGGACCCGAAAACGTGTATTTCCGTTGAAAACCGGATGAAAAAGTCGAAATTTTTCACGATCGCAATACTTCCACTTACTATATACTTCATATGTAGGTAAGTGAAAGTAATAAATAACGATTCAATCTAAATCATTATAATATCTGTGTTAATATTATTAGCATAGAACCAAATTTTTACTTTCACTTACCTATATATAAAATATATAGGTAAGTGGAAGTATTGCGATCGTGAAAAAATTCGACTTCCGGTTTTCTACGGAAATACACGTTTTCGGGTCCCATGAGACCAAATGACTAAGTCCTGCGAAATGGTCTGTGTGTGTGTGTCTGTGTCTGTGTGTGTGTATGTGAACAGACTAGCTCAAAAACTATAAACCGTACGAACCTGAAATTGGGTATTTGGTGTATGGATATACCCGCGATGTGACAGCAAAAATTTCATCAAAATTGGTGAATCGGAGGGGGTACTTTACTTAAAGAATTTTTACGTTTTTTTCGATTTTCTCAAAAACCGCTCAAACGATTTTGATTAAACTTGATATTTAATGTATGTGCAGGCATGTATGTGCCTGCGATATGACAGTCAAAATTTCATCAAAATTGATTAATTTGAGGGGGTAATTTACTTAATAAATTTTGTCAGGTCTTTTGTACAATAAGCATACACTTTTTAAGAACTAGTAACAGTTACTCATTTTATTATTATTGTTATATTTTTTCTTAGAAAACATGTGTTACTTTACTAAACTCTAGGTTATGTTTGCAAAACAAGATAAATGCTTGTTTATAAAAAAGAAAATAACTTTATTTAATTATGAACAAAAGAAATCATGCTGAAGGTGGCCAATATTCAAACATTGAATGCAATATTTTATGAAATAGGTCTTCCTTCTCATATCTTCTTCTCCACGCAAATTCACACAAATATGAATGCAATAATGCCCTACTTGTTCCGCATTCGATCTTGTTCCTTCGCTTTAAACTAGCCCACAAAGACTCAATTCTCTGTGTGTGGGCTCCAGTAATGGGATCTACAAAATTTTCACTATGATTTACTGGATAGTGCTTATATCGCATTCCTATAACCTTCCTCAGACCAAATTGGTGAAACGGAGGGGGTACTTTACTTAAAGAATTTTATCTAATGTTTAGGTTTTTTTATTTACTCAAAAAAGGCTTTAACGATTTTGATCAAACTGGGTATTTGATGTATGTATATGCCAAAGATGTGATAGCCAACATTTCATAAAAATTGGTCAAACGGAGGGGGCACTTTATTTCATAACTTTTTTTCTAATTTTTACATTTTTTTTGGAATATCTCAAAAACGGCTTTAATGATTTTCATTAAATTAATCATTTATAACCAAAATCAAGTCATTTTTTAATATTATTTATAGAAATGGCAATTAAAAAAACATGTCAACTTCTAATGTAAGTTGGTAAGTGAAAGTTGTGTGTTGCGCGCATCGCACCAGATTTTTAAATATGTGACTGGGAAAAATCCCAGAGGCAGGCCAAGACGGAGGTGGGAGGATTGCGTGAAGGCAGATCTGTCAAAATCTGGATGGCGATTTGTGGGTGAGGTGTGCAGAGAGCGAGTTGTGGTGTCAGCATCGAACCTTCGGGTCGTTAAGCCTTTATATTATTATTTTTCTCTTATCTGATATTTACGTCAATTCGCTAAAACAGATTACTGTACTTGCGTCCAAGTTAATCTATCAAAACAAACAGTATTAGAATTATGTAAAGGACGATCAAACAGGATTGCCCTTGATGATTCGCAGAACCAGACTTCGATGACTAAATCCTGGTCCAAAGCTATCGAACAATGGCTCACCACTCTTCTGCACCCCTTTAGCGAAGATCCTTTCCATTCTTCTCCTGGGTATTGTCCGTCCTCCCTCTCGATTGTATCCAATGGTTCCATCTCGGGTAGCGGCTCTTATCCTAACCACTTTGACTGGGCCTTATTTGTACTAGGAAACCAATTTCCTTCTTCTTTTTTTTTGGGGGGGGGGCCTTTTTTATCCCCACTTGGATTTATTTTTGGTGAAAAGACTTCAATTATATAGGTAAATATGTTCGCTATGAAAATGTCGTCTTATACGCAAATTTTTCAACCAACGCTTAAGAATTTCATAATTTTCAGTGTCTAAGATATATAAATTTTTACACTATACAATTTACATTATTTTATAAATGAATGAATCATAAAACCAAATCTTTATTAAAAACGTAACTTATTTCAAACCTCATTCCATATAATACTATTGGTTGAGTTTTATGGCTGAAATAGAGGAAGAAGTAGAATTTCTTAAGGACTTCAAAGAAAGTTGAAAACTGGATTTTACATATTCTCACATGTTTTTTTTCACAGTTGCATTGAGGATGCCAACTATCAATTCCGAACTTTCTTGATACCACCAAGAAAGAGACATTCGACATTCGATCTCTATCATAATTAAAATTATCGTGAAACTGAAGGAATATAGAGAGCCTTTTTTGGCGTAGAACATTGTTCAGGATCTTGAAAAAAAGTTTAGATGAGTTTTTTCTAGCAATTTTCACAACATTAATTTGTTTTCAATCGTCACAGCAAATTAACTTATCAATACTTAGGGGAAAACGAAAGTATTTCATCAATTTTGGGTTCTTATTCTAATCTGTTTGTTAATATTTAAATTATTTTATATTAATTTAATCTATTTTGCTGGGTAACCACCTTGTTTTAAATTATTTTAAATAATTTGTTTTTTGAAGAGAAAAGATTGGGCTCCACCGGGAGTCGAACCCGGGTCTTCCGCGTGACATGCGCGGTATGCTAACCACTTCTCCACATAGCTCGCTTCCAAGCGGAGCCAATCCTTTCTCTTCACTGATACCTCTCAATCGACCTCGAAGTCTCTAGGAAGGATTGGCTCCGCTTGGAAGCGAGCTCTGTGGTGTATTAATTCTTTCAATAAAAAAAAAAAAAATGAAAACATTCACTACATTTGAAATATTTTATTTTAGCCATTCGTAAACCTAAATAATATTTTACAAACATATTTCAGATGTTTAGAAGCCTCTGATCTAACCATAATTGTTTAAAAAATATTCAAATTTTTGTGCTTCCATGGAACAATTTTTGTTTTTACATACTTTATTCTTTCAATGTCAAGAATGAAATAAAAAAGAAAATATATACTCATAAGTATATGTATATATGTATATATATATATATATATATATATATATATATATATATATATAAAGTAATAAGAAAGAAAATATATACTCATAATACATGTTCAATCTATTGAAAGGATTCTAAAAGGTTATGACTCGATAAACAAGATGATGGGGGTATAGTAAAAGCCCTAACTGTACCCATTGAAATAGAGATGAGCCAATCAGAGCCAAGGCTATTCCAAGCCATCTCCTGATTGGCGGGGACAACTCATTTCTAATGCAGGAGCCACCAATCCGAACCAGCCTCTTCCCCCACCCATTCCCAGTGGACTGAACTATATGGTACTCTGTATTCCCTCACTGGTTTGGAAACACTAATAATGATAGTAATTTATTGTCATTTCTACTTCCTTGTCGTAGCAATATTCTGACTTGGATGTCCAGTTATGTTTATAGGAGATCCCAAATTCTGTCCCAGCTGCCTCAGTACTAAGTGAAAAGTTTCCGAGTCCGGAAACTTTGATGCTTATTCCCGATCTAATCACAAAATATTATCAAGTTTATTATTTAGTTTGTTTGTTTGTTTAACGTCCATTTTTATACTACTAAGGCTAATCGGACGATGCTACAGTCAGAGTCATAAATTTTGCCAATCCAGGTATAATTAGGATAGGGATCTTTTACGAGTACCTGACATCGTACAGGGTCAGGACCTATCCGAGGGACGGAATAGTTAAGGATTTTTTACCCCTATTAAAAAATCCTATTGTCACCCCGGGGCACGAATCCGCGACTTTTAGTATTGTAGATTGCCATGCTAACCACTATACCTAAGATTAACTTGAATATGTTGCACGTTGAAAGGGATGTGTAGCATTATCCCAAGTGTATTGCAACCCTATCAGCTCATATATTTCCAAGTCAATTTTAATTTTTTTAGGCTTGAATAAATTTCTTAAATATTATGTTTTAACACAATCAAGGGCATTAAAATTAGAGCTGTAAGCACACATTCACTCAATAAATGTATACAAATGTACATAAAAAAAAAAAAGTAATAATAATGAATAAAATATAAACCTAGAAATGGAAAATAAAAAATTAAATAACCACCAGAAAAATTAAAGAACATAATATAAAGAATTTTACGATATAATATAACAGCGGAGTTGCTCTGTTTCAGCCATAAAAATCAACCTATATTATTGTATGGAAGGTTTTTTAAGGATATGTACTGAATAAATAATCATAATATGATATGGCCAAAAAATCAAATAACGACGCTATATAAAAATAATAACAACTTAGCATCTTATTCTCTATCTCAACATGACCTTAGAACAAAAGAATGTTTGAGATGTAAGGCTTTAGTTTGTCTGTGGTCACCACGTAATGATGACAACGCCTGGTTGATCTTATTTTTGAGGTATGTTCAGAAGCTTCTCTCCAGTATAATACTTGAGATATGTTTTAAATGGAAACTATAGAATATTGCTGAGAGTTTATTCCAACTTTTAACAATGATATGTTTAGTGTTCATTTATAAAAAAAAAATATAATATAAAAAAGCATGCCCTAGTATGGCATACAAAGTTGCAAGCAGAACAGCAGGAAGGCACTAAATTACAGGGAAACTTTCTTTTTCTATTACTAAGTAATAAATTTGAAAAGACGTTTGTTTATTTAAAATTCTTCAATAATACTTAAATAATTTTTTACGATAGTAATTATTAAAAAAATAATTAGATTAGAAGAAGTTTGATAAAATAAAAGTTGGTAAAAAAACAAGTTTATTATAGTACAAAAGCGGTCATGTAAATACTGATATCAAGAGAGAATGGACCGTTCAAACAAGAGTTTGACAGGTTTTGTTGGAACAAATTATACTCTCCCTCTCGTTCATCGATTTATATAGCTTTCTGATAGTAGCTTGGTTTTAGTATTATAAAATGATGACCTGTGTTTTATGGACTATAAGGTTAGAATTTAAATTTGGGGCAACTAATTATGTGTTTATATCACGATATTATGCTAATTATGCTTTATTTATTTATTTCTCTTTGCTATGATATTACATAATGCTAATTATGCTATTACAAAAGGAGTATGAAACTATGAAATATATAATAAAAAAAAAAATCATTATGATTACCATAAAATTAAATCAAACCCCCCACCCCACCTCAAAAAAATCGTATTAAGTTTATATATTATACCTGTACCTTGGTTTTAAAAGTGCTCATGTCCTAAATTGGATAAATCGAATTATGCAAACCAATGATGATAAAATAAGTAATATATAAAAATGTTAAGTCATTGGAAAAGCATATATGCGTATAAAGATTATCTGTAAAACCTTTAAAACGATAAATATAATTCCGTTTGATCAATATTATCCCCACAGATAGATTTAAAAATAAAAAGGGTCTTATGCGGAATCTGGGCGCCAGTGATAACAGTTACGTTACAACCACTAGCTGAGGCTAACTACTGTCACAGTTTCATATCACCTGTTATCCTCAGCATTTTGACTATAACCTACAAAGTAGTAATAACCGATAATTTGCACAGCTATTATTGCTATTATTGTTTTATTTAACCAATATTATTATCAAATTTAGCAATTCTAACAGTAAAAAAAAGATAAAAGATATCTCCTGGGTATAAAACCATATCATGTCCCTGCGAACATATTCTACTTTTGTGTAGCACTCCTTTATCCTGCAGGAATTTCGCAGCATGTTACTTGTCAGGAATATCCTTAATAAGTTGTAAAATTCCCATAATTATAAACACTCCTAATATAACACTTGTTTAATGTGAGAAGAAGGTTATCATTAATCTTATCATATGTTTATTAAGTAAATATTGAAAGCATGAAGGAATAACTGCTACACTTGTGATTATAACGTAACTGTTATCACTGGCGCCCAGATTGCTTATAAGACCCAATAAAAATATTAATTGTCCCAATATCTACAAAATATGTATGATTCCGTCGTTGTTTTCTGAAAAAATACTCAAGTTTTTTATAGTCGAAATTAAGTTAAATTTGAACCAAAGTCCTTAAAACCATTCACGATATGATGATAGATGGTTAAAGAACGGTCCAAAACTTGACTGTTCAGTGGCTTACCTACATTATTTTGTCGTGGGCTGGATTTATTTTTGTGACCCTCTCCTCTCGAAAAATAAAGAAAAGAAGTAGATAATACTAATCCAAAGTAACATTTTTAAATAATTACTATTGAATTTAATGAATAAATATTTGATGGCGACAATTGTGGATTAGAGCCCATCTTTGGAGAACGTCCAGCCCTCCTTACTGCACTGCAATGTGGCCATATGAGCCTTTATAGGGATCATTGAAAAGAGATGGTAGATGTGGCTGGTATGCGGGCCTTGGTAGCTCAGTTAGTTAGAGTGCTCCAACGGAGGTGATCCGAGTTCGAAACCCGTCCATAGCCAATCATTTTTGTTTAGAAAATTGATTAAAGTTTAGGATAATTGTTTTGGTGAATTTAACAAATCAAATTAACAAGAAAATAAAAATAGAGACCTATTTTAAGATCAGAAATTACATTCAAAGTAACTGTATTAAATTGTTTAAATCAAGAGTTAACATTTACGAACTCCTTCTTCTTTAAAGTAGCGAGTAGTTAACAAATTTCGACATAGCAGCCTACAATACTAAAGGTCGCGGGATCGCATCCCGCGGTGGCACTAGGATTTGTCAATTCCGTCCCTCGGATAGGAAGTAAAATAGAATCCCCGAGCCTGTACCATGTCAGGTACTCGTTAAAGATTCCTATCCTAATTATATCTGGATATGCGACTCCCGCTGTAACAATGTCCGATAAGCCTTAGTACCAAAAGGGGACGGACGTTAAACAAACAAACAAACTAATTTCTACTTGAATATATGAAATTGTAATTTTTTAAAACCGTAGTTTACCCGTTAGTTTTTTTTATCTGCCTTACTGTGAAAGGTTCAAAAACTAAAATAAAACGCTTTATATCATTTTAAACTTAATATTATCCCAGTAATTAGAACTATGAATTGATCAAACGAGTTAACATTTTATGAAGCAATGGAAGCATTTTTTCGTCAACAAAAAGGCGTTATTTGCAATATTATTAGGCATTTATATAAATTTTGTCAGTCTCAATGAAAGGTAGAATGGCATAAGCTAAAAATGTTTATTTGGAAGTCTACCAAATTTTAACAGCTAGTAGAAAAATCACAAAAATCGCGATTAATAGAAAAAATAAATAAAAAATAGTTGAATGAGACCATTCATATATCACTGGTGTTTGGTCAAAAGGGGTTAAGTCATGGTTTGCGAGGCTTAAACAACGATTTACCAAGCTATTGAAAATCATTATAAATTCTTTCTGATTGTATTTCTTAATTCCAGAATAATAAATGAAACTATATTCTTTCAACAGGGACTGTAAAAAATCTTGAATAACGAATAAATTATAGTCAATTATGAATTTTAAGAAGAAGAGACAATTTTTTTTTTATGACAACTCCTTTTGCCCAAACACGAATGATATAATAAAATTTGGTAGGAAATAATTTTTTTTTCTCTCCTTATCGGGAACACCCTGTGTGTGTGTGTGTGTGTGTGTGTATATTGTAACAGTGCTTTGTCAGACGATGAGTCTTATAACATTCACGAGAGCTTTTAAATGTTTTTTGCAGAAAAGTCAAGTTGGAAGAAAGTTAAGGGCTTATTAAATTGATAATACGCTCTGGAAGTTTATACCCGAGCTATATTAGCATTCACTTTGTTCCGATGAGTTTCTGAGCAAACTCGGTTCGGACCAATCAAAGGCAACTTTAAACTCTGATACAAGTTTCAAAAAGACTTATTTTGTGCAAAATAGGTCATTTTCAATTTATAGTTAAACTCCCGTCTATAAATCATTTTTATCGACAATAAGAGGGGAAAACAACACTTTGATGACTTTTACAAAGTTATCTAGGTAATGTCGTTTTTAATAGATCTTGAAGAGTGTTTTCCCTTCTCGAAGTAAAACACAAGTTACTTTATTTGCAAAGTTATCAAAGTAAGTAAAATGAGAAAATGGACGGAGATGAAAAAGTTTATGGCTACTAAATAGGCTTAAAAAAAAAAAAATAGGTTAAAAGGACTTTTGGAATTTCTCGCTCACTTCAATAAACAGGGTGGTGGGAATTAGATTTATCGAAAGTGCCAGTTATCGAATTACATATAGAAAACGAGCAGAGCCGACCACGCGTTCCTGTGGCTAATTAGCTATAATGCATTGAATTAATTATATCCTTTTCTTTTTAATGTAGTCAAATCAAAATTCACTGATAAAAATAAAAACGTTTCAGCTAATCTAAAAACCAACGGGATTTAAAACAGAACTTTAGGCCAAATTTAAACTGTTTGAAAAAGAATTTAGAAGGGTTAAAGTTTTTATTATAAAATGGAAAAGGAACTAATATAGAATATAATAGGAATCAAACCTAGTACAATCACAATAGACAGCGAAAATGTACCGAATTAATGTTTCGCCATAATACTTATTGATTAAATTCGGAATATATCACATGGTTCTACCTGAAATATTATGAAAAGTTCTCAAACCATAAGAAAAAATCTGGTGCGTGCGCGCATCACACAAATTTCACTTACCAACTTATTTATATTAGAAATTGACGTGTTTTGTTAATTGCCACTTCGCAAAGTCACAAATCTTTCCACATTCATTTCTTATTTTTGCCTTTTATGAGTAAATAAAAATCACACGTGAAAATGAGACAAAATTTATTCAGTAAAGTGTCCCCTCCAATTGATCAATTTTGATGAAATTTTTTCAGTCGAATCTCGGGCATATTAATGCATCAAATACTCAGTTTAATCAAAATCGTTAGAGCCTTCGAGAGTTTTCGAGAAAATCGATAAGAACGTAAAAAGTAAATTGCTCCCTTTGAGCAATTTATATGAAATTTTTGCTGTCACGTCGCGGGCATATACTTACACTAAATATCCAATTTCAGATTCGCACGGCTTATAGTTTTTGAGGTAGTCTGTTCACACACACACACACACACACACAGACACACAGACCATTTCGCGGGACTTGGTTATTTGGACTCAGGGGACCCCAAAACGTGTATTTCCGTTGAAAACCGGAAGTCGAAATTTTTCACGATCGCAATATTTCCACTTACTATATATTTCATACATAGGTAAGTGTAAGTAAAAAAACCGTACGGTACTACTTTTCAAAACAAAAAATTTAATTTCATGAATAAGATAATTTATAACTTTTATAATAATAATTTACATTTTTCTTTACTATTAAAATTCACAATTTTTATTTATTTGAGTGCTAATAGGTACACAATTGTTTTGGTTAACCTTTCTTTTGCTAAAACAAATAGATCCGATGTTTTCCCCATACTGAAAAAGGCGACACATAAGTGCTCATATGAAAAACACGGATTTTTTAAGTCACAACTGGAATAAATAGATTTAGCAACTGAATGCTTCCCACCCTACATATCGAAAAAAATAAAGTTTTGTGTCAATAAATAAACTTACGCCGCCACATGCTGGAAATTTATAGAACTTACAAATAATTACACTCAACCATAAAATAATAAGCATATTAAAAATAATCAATAAAATATTGAGGCTAATAATCGAGATTTAACTATCCTATTTTTAAGTTGGATAAAACTACACAAAATTGGCCAAATTTCATCAAAATCGGTTGAGTAGTTTCTAACTTTACCTCCGGCAAACATCGGGAAAGGAGATTTTTATATATATAAAGATTTAGACGTTACATTTATGACGTTAGCAATGTCTAGTCAGAGGACAACATACATATAATTATAACAACATACAAACGTATTAAACCCACAATTTAAATAATTTTTATAAAAAATAAAAATAAAATTCAAATAATTAACAATGTTACAAAAACTATCAACTTGTTACGATACAGTAACACCAGAGTAACCGTATGATTCCATCTTCAGAGCAAGACTAACTCTTCAGTCCATCAGTCCTTATATTTAGTCTGAATTAGAACAATCTAAAAGGTTCCCAACAAGCGTAAAATATTCACGAACTTGTACTAGCTTGTAACTGTTCCAACGAAAATCTAGAACTCTTTTAAATCATATGTGTTTTTACTTTCACTTACCTATATATGAAATATATAGTAAGTGGAAGTATTGCGATCGTGAAAAATTTTGACTTCCGGTTTTCAACGGAAATACACGTTTTGGGGTCCTCTTAGTCCAATTAACCAAGTCCCGCGAAATGGTCTGTGTGTGTGTGTGTGAACAGACTAGCACAAAAACTATAAGCCGTGCGAATCTGAAATTTAGTATTTATTGTATTTATATGCCCGTGATGTGACAGCAAAAATTTCATATAAATTGCTCAAAGGGAGGGAGTACTTTATTTAATAACTTTTTACGTTTTTTTCGATTTCCCCAAAAACGGCTCTAACGATTTCGATCAAACTGAGTATTTGATCTATTTATACGAGATACGACCGTAAAAATTTCATCAAAATTGATCAACCGGCGGGGGAACTTTACTTAATAAATTTTGTATCATATTCACGTGTTTTTTTTATTTACTCAAAAAGGCTTTCACGATTTTGATCAAACTGGGTATTTGATGTATGTGTATGCCAAAGATGCGATAGCCAACATTACATCAAAATTGATCAACCGGAGGGGGGAATTTACTTAAAAATTTTGTAATATTTTCACGTGTTTTTTTTATTTACTCAAAAATGGCTTTAACGATTTTGATCGAACTGGGTATTTGATGTATGTATATGCCAAAGATGTGATAGCCAACATTTCATCAAAATTGATCAACCGGAGGGGGGACTTTACTTAATAAATTTTGTATCATTTTCACGTGTTTTTTTTATTTACTCAAAAAGGCTTTCACGATTTTGATCGAACTGGGTATTTGATGTATGTATATGCCAAAGATGTGATAGCCAACATTTCATCAAAATTGATCAACCGGAGGGGGGAATTTACTTAAAAATTTTGTATCATTTTTACGTGTTTTTTTTATTTACTCAAAAAAGGCTTTAACGATTTTGATCGAACTGGGTATTTGATGTAAGTATATGCCAAAGATGTGATAGCCAACATTTCATCAAAATTGATCAACCGGAGGGGGGCCTTTACTTAATAAATTTTGTATCATTTTCACGTGTTTTTTTTTATTTACTCAAAAAAGGCTTTAACGATTTTCATCAAATTCGTGGTGTTTAATGGAAATTAGGTGTTCTTTGATATCAGGTAAGCTTTATCATTATTAAAATGTTCTGAGGGTGCTTAAATGGGGAAGGGGCCTTTTTTGTTTTCCTATAAAATACCTTTGTTTTTGTTTATATGGAGAAATTAAATGTCTCTCGTTACGCCTGAAAATAAGAAATGGCTAAACATGAGATATGACAAAAATCAAGGAAACATATAGAGGAGAAAAGAAGAAAAATATTCAGTCAACTCATAAAACTCGTTGAGCGCAAGCGGAGTACGCCTTTAATGACAGACCATTGTTCATAATTAAACCCGTTCTGTTCATTTGAGAAGTGGCAATTAACAAAACGCATTAATTTCTAATCTAAGTAAGTTTGTAAGTGAAAGTTGTGTGTTGCGCGCACGCACCAGATTTTTTTTTATTGTTTCACGTTACTATGAAAATAGTTACTGTTGTTATCACTATGAAATTTGATATTTTATTTTTCAAAATTAGCATTATAAAAATTGTTTTCATATAATAATTTATATGTAACAATTTTACATTTATATAATTTTGTACTTATTATGAATAATATAAGTAGATTATAATCTTTCTTACCCACATCAGTCACACTACTGTACCCTGGTGTTTTAACTTTGTAATTATTCTAGGGGACATTGGTCCAAGGATAAAATTATTTTTTCATTTGTAGATATTATTAGGAATATACGATACAAGGAAAAATGCACTAAATCAGAACGAACATTGCAAATATTACTTTAAATATAAAATATCTGGTGCGTGCGCGCAACACACAACTTTCACTTACCCACTTACTTAGATAAGAAATTAGTGTGTTTTGTTAATGCCACTTCTCAAAGTTACTCATTTTTCCACATTCATTTCTTATTTATGTTTTCATTTGCTCAGAACATTTGATATAGATGATGATGATAGCGCTTACCTGATATTAAATAACACCTTATTTTAATTGCACATGACGAATATGATAAAAATCGTTAAAGGCGTTTTTGAGATAATCGAAAAATTGGAAAAAAGTTATTAAATAAAGATCAATTTTGATGAAATGTTGGCTACCACACCTTTAGCATATACATACATCAAATACCCAGTTTGATCAAAATCGTGAAAGCCGTTTTTGAGTAAATAAAAAAAACACGTGAAAATGATACAAAATTTATTAAGTAAAGTCCCCCCTCAGGTTGATCAATTTTGATGAAATGTTGGCTATCACACCTTTAGCATATACATACATCAAATACCCAGTTTGATCAAAATCGTGAAAGCCTTTTTGAGTAAATAAAAAAAACACGTGAATATGATACAAAATTTATTAAGTAAAGTTCCCCCGCCGGTTGATCAATTTTGATGAAATTTTTACGGTCGTATCTCGTATAATAATAATAAAGGCTTAACGAACCCGAAGGTTCGACGCCGACACCACCAATCGCTCCCTGCACACCTCCATCCATCGACCGTCTTCCAGACCTAACTTCGATAGATCCGCCCTAACGCAATCCTCCCACCTCCGTCTCGGCCTGCCCCTCGGACGTTTCCCATTCGGCACCGCGCTTATTAATCTTTTCGGAATACGTTCACAGCCAAGTTTTGCAATTTTACACGCCCATTTTATTCGTCTTGCTGCCATCACGTCAATTATATTTACTTGATAATGTTCACTCAGTTCGGCGTTGTGTAAGCGTCTAAATTCTCCCGTTATTTCATCCCTCTTCGGTCCAAATATTCTACGCTGTACTTTATTTTCAAAAACTCTAAGCCGTTGCTCATCCCTCAATGTCAGCGGCCAAGTTTCGCATCCGTAAACGACCGTTGGAAGAATAATAGTTTTGTAAATCCTAATTTTTAAGTTTTGGGACAGAAGGCGGGAGCTAAGCAATTTCGCGACTGAAAAGTAGCAAGCATTACCGGCTTTTAATCTAGCCTTAATTTCCTCATCGATTTCGTTTTTTCTAGTTACCATCGCCCCTAAATATCTAAATTTCTCTACCTGTTCAAACGTATTCCCCCCTACACTGATATCATCGAAATCCTCACCACTTCTACGACTAACCATATATTTTGTCTTATCCGTATTCATTTCCAGTCCAAGTTCTTGTCCGGCTTTCATCAACGTTTTTGTGTTCATTTCTATGGTTTCCACGTCCTCCCCAAGCAATACCAAATCATCGGCATATCCGAGCACGGGTATATTCCCTCCCAAATTCAAACCCTTTCCGGTACGTGTCACCTCCCTAATGGCATATTCCAGCGCTAAATTAAATAAAACAGGTGAGAGAGAATCTCCTTGTTTCAAACCAGAGCGGACCTCGAACTTCTCAGAAAAATAATTACCGATTCTAACTTTATTGAACGTTTCAGTCATACACATTTTTACTAAGTTTACTAATTTTTTCGGTATTCCCTGCTCGACCAGAATGTTATACAACTTTTGGCGGTTAATAGAGTCATATGCCTTTTTGAAATCGATAAAAAGCTGATGTACGATACCGTTATATTCTAATTTTTTCTCTAATATTTGGCGAAGAGAGAATATTTGGTCTACGGTTGATCGGTTTTGCCTGAAACCACATTGATATTCTCCGATAATTTCCTCGGCGTATTCAGTGATTCGACTAGTTAGGATTAACGTAAATATTTTGTAGCAAACCGGAAGGAGTGAGATTCCACGATAGTTATTGCAATCCGTCTTTGATCCCTTTTTGTGAATCGGAATGAGAATAGACTCTTTCCACTCTTCGGGTATCTTTTCTTGTTCCCAGATCTTTTTAACCAAAAGAAATATTTTTGATATCCCAGCTTCCCCGCATGCCTTGATTAGTTCGCTAGGGACATTATCTGTTCCCGCTGCTTTATGAGATTTTAATTTTCCAATGGCTATTTCAACCTCCTCTTTACTCGGTTCTACTACTAACGGTTCAGCACTCTGGTATTCCGAAGAGGAAGATAGATTATTATTTTCCGTATTTTATAGATCAATTTCCGTATCTCGTATAAATAGATCAAATACTCAGTTTGATCGAAATCGTTAGAGCCGTTTTTGGGGAAATCGAAAAAAAACGTAAAAAGTTATTAAATAAAGTACTCCCTCCCTTTGAGCAATTTATATGAAATTTTTGCTGTCACATCGCGGGCATATACATACACTAAATACCTAATTTCAGGTCCACACGGTTTATAGTCTTTGAGCAAGTTTGTTCAAACACACACAGACCATTTCGCGGGACTTGGTAATTTGGACTCAGGGGACCCAAAAACGTGTAAACCGGACGTCGAATTTTTTCACGTTCGCAATACTTCCACTTACTATAAATTTCATATATATTTAAGTGAAAGTAAAAGAATCATATATATTGTAACATTTCTGTTGGTTAACAAATATTTATTGAACAAAAATATAACAATATCAATGCCAACGAATTATAACAACATAAATATTCGAGCAGGTTATGAAAATTGTAACTTTAAAGCACACAAATCATATCACTTGAGCTTCGCAGTCAAGACAAGCACTAAGACTACTAGTTCCAGTCACTCGCTGTGTATATATTGTCGTAAAAGGAATGTTCTGGACCCCCGTAGAATCATCCAGTCCTTGAACTAGTCCTCTGACGGTCCGCTCCAACCGGTAGTCCGTTCCAACAAAAGGTCTGGGATTTCAAACCATATATAGTTTTTTTTTGTTTTTTACTTTCACTTACCTGTATATGAAATATATAGTAAGTGGAAGTATTGCGATCGTGACAAATTTCGACTTCCGGTTTTCAACGGAAATACACGTTTTGGGTCCAATTAATAAGTCCCGAGAAATGATCTGTGTGAGTGTGTGTGTTAGTGTGTGTGTGTGTGTGTGTGTGTGTGTGTGTGTGTGTGTGTGTGTGTGTGTGTGTGTGTGTGTGTGTGTGTGTGTGTGTGTGTGTGTGTGTGTGTGTGTGTGTGTGTGTGTGTGTGTGTGTGTGTGTGTGTGTGTGTGTGTGTGTGTGTGTGTGTGTGTGTGTGTGTGTGTGTGTGTGTGTGTGTGTGTGTGTGTGTGTGTGTGTGTGTGTGTGTGTGTGTGTGTGTGTGCTCTAACGATAACGGCTCTAACGATTTTGATTAAACTGAGTATTTGATCTATTTATATGCCCGAGATATGACTGTAAAATTTTCATCAAAATCGATCAACCGGAGGGGGGACTTTACTTAATAAATTTTGTATCATTTTCACGTGTTTTTTTTTTATTTACTCAAAAACGGTTTTAACAATTTTGATCAAACTGGGTATTTGATGTATGTATATGCCAAAGATGCGATAGCAAACATTACATCAAAATTGATCATCCGGAGGGAGGACTTTACTTAATAAATTTTGTATCATTTTCATGTGTTTTTTTTAATTTACTCAAAAACGGTTTTAACAATTTTGATCAAACTGGGTATTTGATGTATGTATATGCCAAAAATGCGATAGCCAACATTACATCAAAATTGATCAACCGGAGGGGGGACTTTACTTAATAAATTTTATATCATTTTCACGTGTTTTTTTTATTTACTCAAAAAAGACTTTAACGATTTTGATCAAATTGGGTATTTGATGTATGTATATGCCAAAGATGTGATAGCCAACATTTCATCAAAATTGGTCAATCGGAGCGGGCACTTTATTTCATAATTTGTTTAACTTTTTTTCGATGATCTCAAAAACGGCTGTAACGAATTTTATCAAATTCGGCATATTAAATGAAAATTAGGTGTTCTTTAATATCAAGTAAGCTTTATCATTATTAAAATGTTCTGAGGGGTTTTTTTTTTTGGGGGGGGGGCTTTTTTGTTTGTTTGTTTCCTATAAAGTACCTTTGTTTTTGTTTATTTGGGGAAATTAACTGTCTCTCGTTACGCCTAAAAATAAGAAATGGCTAAATATGAGATATGATAAAAATAAAGAAAACATTAAGAGGAGAAAAAAAATAAAAATATTCAGTCAACTCATAAAACTCGTTGAGCCCAGGCATGAGTACGCCTTTAATGACAGACTATTGTTCATGATCAAAGCCGTTCTGTTCATTTGAGAAGTGGCAATTAACAAAACGCATTAATTTCTAATCTAACTAAGTTGGTAAGTGAAAGTTGTGTGTTGCGTGCACGCACCAGATTTTTTTATTTATCGATTTAACGTTACAATATAAAACTTTTGATTTACTGACGGGACACTTCTCGGAGAATTCGATTATTGAAATGTGATAGGTTTTTCCCCCAACCCCTGGATAACGGTTGAGAATAGAAGTTTCTTTTATATTGGTAAAAAAGTATAACTTTTCTTGAAATTTATGAATAGAATTGAAGGCAGGAGTTCTTAATTACTATTTTTTCTTTTTTCTTGAGAGCTGGTTAAAAGGAATTTCGTGGTAACTTTGATCCTAATTATAAACTTTTGAAATCAAAACTTTTTGACTAAAGGAGGTTTTAAGTTCTAATTTTCTTATCTGATATCTCAAAAATTGATCGTTGATAATAAAGGCTTCTGTATAACAAGCTAGGGATTAAAAGCACAAAGAGATTTCTTATCAAACCTGGGTTCTACTACCTTGTAGAAATAATTATTTGCTAAAATAAAGCTATGAATAGGCATGTAGAGAAGCTATCCACAGATAGAACTCAAGTAATATCTAACTTAAAAGATCTCGGGGCCATTTTCTTTTCAGAGGTCTCGGAGGATTGTCTGGAATAGAGGAGGGTGCGGGGATGGATACGAGTTGGTCCTGACGGGTGTAGAGTTTACTATGAAAGGACTGGTATTTTGATCGGGCTAAATCGGCGACATATGGTAAACTCGTATTAAAGTCTTTGTGGATTATTTTATTTGTTACAAAAAAAAAAGGAGCATTAAGAATTTTGGATTGTAAAGATTGGATACGAGAGGAATTAGGAGGTTTGGTGGAGCCGCAAAGCACGATTCCGTAAGCTCTAATATGTCTTATTACTGTCAAGAAGAAACTAAAATTTAAGCAATAAATAATATTTTAACGGTAAATCGTTAAAAGAAAAAAAAAACATGATTTGAAATCCAAGACAGTTTGTTGGAACAAACTAAGCGGTTGGAGCAAACTGTTTGGATCCAGAATGTTCAAGGTCCATCTACGTCGTTCCACCACCTTCCAGAATGTTCGTTTTGCTTTATATATATGGAGCGAGTGACTGGGACAGTTAGTCTAAGTCTGCGTCTTGACTGTGAAGCTCAAGTCATATGATTTGTGTGTTATAACATTATAATTTTTGTTATGTTACAATCGAATATTTGAGGCGTTTGCTATCAAAACCAGCTCATTCCATATTTTTATGAAATCCACTTTTTTGCATATTTTGAAAGTTTAGAGGGTCCTTCATAACCTGACGAAGGGATATAGCTCAAATCCAGCTCATTCCAACCCAAAATTAAATGAAAAGGTTTGCCCTCTGGATCAAACCCAGCTCATTCCAAACGTTTCCCACTCCTGCCAGAAGCGCTCTCATCCACCTTTAAAGGTTATCAGCTTTCTGGGCCTACCTGTTCCGGTTATCAATGGTGTTCGCAGCTCGCTTGCTGTTTCCCTAGTTCATCGAAAGTGTTGTCAACTAGGTACAGATTGTTTTCACTATTCTTTTAAATTCTTCTGGAAACCATTGAGAACCTTGGTTATTACAAGGACGTGATTCAGCGCGGCAACCAAGGAAGGCCAGCAGAAGAAAGAATGTGAGACGATGTATTATGACGACAACAATTTCATTTAAATAACGAGCCTTCTATTTCCTTTCTCTCCCGGCATTCTGCATTTTATTTACAGTATTGCTTTTCTTTTTTAAATATATAAAAACATTCTGTTCCATTTAGCGTTGCAATTTATGAACTTTTTCACATTGTGCCAAAATGTATGCCTCAACTGTGAAATTTCAGATCATTTGAAAAAGTTAAGTTATCATTTATTTAAAACTCGTAAAAACACAAATATTAACTAGTAAACTAGAAAAAAACAATTTCACACATCTTATTTGAATAAAAAACTGAAAAAAAAAACAACCATAAAAATCGTGTTTTTTTATCAAAAGCAGCTCAATCCAACCTAATTAGTGTAATTTCGCCCAAGGTAATGCACCTAAAATGTAAGTGAAAAACTAATAAATTTTTAGGTGGTTATACCTACAATTAAAATTAAAAAAAAAAAAATTATCTATAGACGTGTGGACGTGAGAAATTTTTCCTCTCTTGTAAAACTTTCAAAAATGGAATGAGCTGGCTTTGATAGCAAATGCCTCATTTGAGTTGTAGTAATTCGTTGGCATTGATAACTGTTATATTTTCGTTAATAAATATTTGTTACCCACATAAGTGTTACGATATAATAACCATCCATGAATGTACAACAGCTACATTTCCTTTTGTTTTTCTCTAAAAATTTGTTGGTTCTTCTTTGTTTAACATCACTTTGTGCTACTAAGGTTTATCGGACGCTGCTACGGCGGGAGTCTTATTTTGCTTATACAGGTACAATCAGGATAGAGATCGTTAACGTGTACCTGACACCCCACAGGCTCAGGACCACAATAATAACCGAGGGACGAGGTTTTATTCCCATTAAAAAATCCTAAAGCCACCGTGGGATGGGAACCTGCGACTGTTCTGTACGTGTACATAGAACCATGTGCATATAGGACGTCGGCAAGAAGATATTTGTAACTACAAAAACTGTTTTGATGGGTAATTGCATTCAAAGTTTCAACTGCATTAGAAATATATACATCGACGCCTTTTAGAAATATGTTTATACCCTTACTACATCGCGGAAAGCTTTTAGCCAACAGTATATTGTGATGGATTTCCCATGCTGCTTTTTTATATTTTTGGTTGGTGCATGTTAATAAAGTTAAATACTCTCCGAAGTACGAGGATTGATGGCTTGGTAAAAGGCCCATGAAAGATTTAACGATGTTAGGCTTTGTGAGTGCCCAAGCAAGCTTTTCATCGACCAGATTCCCTTTTTGAATTCGTTTTTAAAAAAATATATTTTTCACACAATCATTTCGTTCTTTTGATAAAATGTTACTCTAATTAGCAAGAGTATTAATCAGATTAAATATCTTCTGAGGAATGATGTGCGAAAATCCTAACTTTAATCTACAGTAGCACTTTATTGCAAGATGTTACCTTACTAAGACGCTTTATAGTTCATCTAATACATATTAAAATAGGTTTGTTGTAGTTGCAATTGAAGAATTAAAATAGTTTTATAAAATTAAAAGAGTAAAACAATTGTTTAGAGTTCTTTACTTTTGCACCCCGATTATCTGTAATGGATCTTAGATAAGGTCTATGCACTTCTTCCAATCAGGAGGGGCGTCCCCTTACTATATATTTCATAAGTAGGTAAGTGGAAGTAATGTTTTTTTTTTTTTTAGAATTTATTCTAGCTATGTCTCTAAACATACATAATTTTAACAAAAAAATTTAGAATTTTCCCTCATTAAAATCATCAATATTTAATCTCTACTATTCGGAGGTGTTTAGTTAGCAAAAGCGTAGGAAAAATCGGATTGGCAACGCAGGGTTTTCTGATTCTGAAAAAAAAAAATCTGGTGCGTGCGCGCAACACACAACTTTCACTTACCAACTTACTTAGATTAGAAATTGACGTGTTTTGCTAAATATCATTTCCCAAAGTCACACATTTTTCTACATTCATATCTTATTTTTGTTAATCGTTAAAGCCGTTTTTGAGTAAATAAAAAAACCCCGTGAAAATGATACAAAATTTATTAAGTAAAGTCCCCCCTCCCGTAGATCAATTTTGATGAAATTTTTACAGTCGTATCTCGGGCATATAAATACATCAAATACCAAGTTTGATCAAAATCGTTAAAATCGTTTTTGAGTAAATAAAAAAAACATGTGAAAATGATACAACATTTATTAAGTAAAGTCCCCCCTCCGGTTGATCAATTTTGATGAAATTTTTACAGTCATATTTCAGGCATATAAATAGATCAAATACTCAGTTTAATCAAAATCGTTAGAGCCGTTTTTGAGAAAATCGAAAAAAAACTTGAAAAGTTATTAAATAAAGTACCCCCTCCCTTTGAGCAAATTTGATGAAATTTTGGCTGTCACACCGCGGACATATACAAACACTAAATACCTAATTTCAGGTCTGTGCGGTTTATAGTTTTTGAGCTAGTCTGTTCACATACACACACACACAGACCATTTCGCGGGACTTGATTATTTTGACTAGATTAGATATACATCTGTAAAAGGAACTAATCAAGATTATAAATGGATTTACAAGGATTAGTACAATCACAATAGACAGTTAGCAAAAATATTAAACAAAATTACTATTTTGCCATAATACATATGAAGAGGTGAGATGCAGAACTCGTTCGTTCCACCTGAACACATTTTTCAGGAAACTCAAAAAACTTACCACGTCTTGTAGAGTGGCCAGATAAAGATGATTTTTGCCTTCGAAATGTACAGCTACGCTGTGTAAGTGAGCTTCGAATAAAAAAAAATTACTGATTCAGAGGTAACAAAAAAAAAGTAACAAAATATGAAATGAGAAAGTTTTGCAACAAAATGTTTAAACTTTTGCTGCATACCACATTGGTGCGAACTAGTTTTAATTCACATAGCATAAGTCGATCTTCTTAATAAGTAATATTCATTTAGGTTCACAACTATTTTATAAATAGTATCATAAATGAATTCGGTACCATTTTACAAAATAATATACCCACTGACTTAAATTTTTTTTTTTTGACGCATTTTTCAAAAATTTCAGCGAACGGATATAAAACATCTGACTACAAAAGGACTAGATCCTAAGGCTATCGTCTTCTTCAACAGTAGCGACCTCACCATCCTGTTGTTCGTGGTTTCCCTCGTCTGTGGCAGATATATTGAGAACTCGTGTGTAATACTTCAATGAATCATTGGCCTTCCACTCGTCACCAAAATGCGTTTTCAGCAGATTATCAACGCCTTTCAGCTTGTTGTAGCCATTGAAAAATCAATTATTAATATAGCTAGGTAAGAAGAATCGAGTATAAAGTGAAATAAAACACGCGAGTTTAAGGAGCTTTCGATATTTTGTTCGGGGTCTTTTGTACAATAAGCATACACTTTTCAAGAACTAGTAACAGTTACTCATTCATGAACATATGATTCACCTCTAACCTAATTCTGTATTTAAACGCATTCATTTATCAGATTTACATGAAAAACACTAACAATGAATTTGCTTAAGTTAAGCCAGTTAATATCTAATGAGAAAGTTTCAGTCCGGTTTCTTCATAAGAAGGGATTAATCCATTCTGAGAAAAAGTGCTACATAAAATGAAAATTTATTATAGAAGCAACAGAAGGCCAATTTGGAAGTGTAATCGGACAGGATGTAAGAAGGAAATTAGCCGTGGAAGGAAGACCTATTTCATAAAATATTGCATTCGATGTTTGAATATTGGCCACCTTCAGCATGATTTCTTTTGTTCATTATTAAATAAAGTTATTTTCTTTTTTATAAACAAGTATTTATCTTGTTTTTTAAACATAACCTAGAGTTTAGTAAAGTAACACATGTTTTCTAAGAAAAAATATAACAATAATAATAAAATGAGTAACTGTTACTAGTTCTTGAAAAGTGTATGCTTATTGTACAAAAGACCCTTGTTCGGAAAGAGTAACAGAAACTACTGAAGTGAACGAATGGGATGGGTGCAAAATGAGGAGTGATCATTGGAACCGAAGAGTTTTGCATCAAAACGAGTTACGAACCAGTTTTGAAACACAATGGACTATGGAACGAATCAGTTCTGCAACCAACCGCTATTTTGTATAGCAAAATTCCATAAGAAATAATAAGTTTTGCTCCAATCTGATAAGATATGTTGAAAGAGCATTAAAATATCTTTTAGAATCCACTGCCATCTCAATTTTTAAAAAAAAAAATGGAACGAACGAGTTTTGCACCTCACCTCCTCATATTAATTATATTCAGAATATAACATGTGATGTTAAGAGATATCATATCAATAGGTTCTACTTGAAACTGGTTATCATGTTCTTACAGTACCTCTTATCAAAACATAAAAATTTAATTTAATGAATGAGATTGATAAAGTTGATTGATACTTTTTATATAATAACTCATTATAAAAAGCGTGATTATTTTTATAATAATTTACATTTATTTTTATTATTAGATTTAACAATTTCTATTAATTGTAGTGCTAATAGGTGCACAACCTGTCTTTCGCTAAAACAAATAGATTCGAAGTTTTCCCTACACGTGAAAAGGCGACACATAATTGCCCACGTGAAAAACACGGATTTTCCTAGTCCAAGCCTGAAAAAATAGATTTGGCTACTGGATGCTTACCTAACCCAAACATCGAAAGGAAATGGACTGTTGTGTCAATAAATCAATTTACACCGCCATCTGTTGGAAATTTATAGAACTCACAACCAGGCGCGGTTCCAGAAAAAAATTTCGGGGGGGGGGGGGGGGGATTGATCGGTATGAAAAAAAAAACAGCGTAAAAATAGCACACTTTATTTGCTTATGCTTATACATTAAGTTCATATACAAAATTCTGTATAAAAAATTCTAGTCAAAATTAAACTAAACTTCCCTAGAAAACTCGTAAAAGCTAGATGCGTAATTAATTTTTTTAATTCATCCCACTAATTTTTTTTCGTCGAAATTTCGGGGGGGGATTGATCGCCCATATCTCTGGGACCGCCACTGCTCACAACAATCACAATCAATCGTAGTATAATAAGCATTTAATTTGCAATACAAGAAATATTGAGGCCAATAATCGAGATAAAAACTATCCTATCTTTTAAGTTGGACAAAACTACACGCAATGAGCCAAATTTCATCAAAATCGGTACTTCCTGATTTTACCTCCGACAAACATCGGGACACGAGATATTTATATTTATTTATTTATTTATACATATAAAATTCCACCAACAGACAAATTGTCCAATTACAGGTGGTAAACAATATTAAAGCATATTACAAATTTCCTTAGAACTAAAATAATAATAAAATAAAATAAAATAATAATAAAAATAATAATAATAATAAACAAAATAAAATAACACAAAGAACTAAAAATAAAAAAAAAAACAATAAAATTTCATTAGCTCTGATATTTTCTAAATGAGCATATTTTTTTTTGTGTTTCAGCAAAAACAATTTACTCATGACGTGTCTCCTTCATCACAGATTATAATATTAATCATATATAATTGATCCCAAATTATACATTTAATACTTACACGTAATAATACTTATTTACATTAGTCGATTGCAAATAAATGCATTTAACCTTTCTAATAAATTATAATTCCATACATATATTTACTAAAAATATTTATAAAGATAATTATAATAAAAAAATATTTATATATATTTATAAAGATTGTATTATTTAGGTTTATAGAAGAAACGAACACGATTACTTTTAATAATAATTAAGGCTTAACGAACCCGAAGGTTCAATGCCGACACTACAACTCGCTCCCTGAACATCTTTATCCACCGACCATCATCGACACCCAACTTCGACAGATCTGCCTTAACACAATCCTCCCACCTCCGTCTCGGCCTGCCCCTCTAACGTTTCCCAGTCGGCACCGCGCTTCTTAATCTTTTAGAAATTCTTTTACTTGCGAGTTCCGCATTTTCACTTGCCCAAATTGTTTACCGCGCTATTATCTCCTCAATTATAATTACCGGATGCATTTCACTCAGATCGGCGTTGTATAAACATCTGAATTTTCCGGTTGATTCGTCCATCTTCGGTCCAACTATTCCAAGCACTACTTTATTTTTAAAAACCGTAAGCCGTTGCTCATCCCTCAATGTTAGCGGCCAGGTTTCACAACCGTAAAGTACCTTAAAAGAATAATAGTTTTGTGAATCCTAATTTTTAAGTTTCAGGACAGAAGGTGATAGCTAAGCAATTTCTCTACTGCAAATTAGCAAGCATTTCCGGCTTTTTCTATCTAGCCTTAATTCCCTCATCAATTTCGTTTTTTCTAGTTACCATCGCCCCTAAATATCTAAAGTTCTCTACATGTTTAAACGCATTCCTTTCTACATTAATACCAGAAAAATCATCATGACTTCTACGACTAATCATATATTTTTTTTTATCCATATTTATTCCCAGCCCTAGTTCTTGACCGTCTTTTACCAACGTTTTCAATTTAGTACTATAACTTCCGCGTTCTTACCAAGCAATCATCGAGCACGGGTATATTCCCTTCCAAATTCAATCCCTTTCCGGTACGTTTCACCTCCCCAATGGCATATTCCAGCGCTAGATTAAATGAAACTGGTGATAGAGAATCACCTTGTTTCGAACCAGAGCGAACCAAGAGCTTCTCAGATAAATAACTATCGGTTTTAACTTTATTGAACGTTTCGGTCATACACATTTTTACTAATGGCCGGCTGTACAATAGTCGTTTAAACGAGGTTTCACAGGTTAATCAAACACTTGATTAAACACAGAATGTAGTTCATGCCTAGAACACCATGTGGAATCGCTTGATTAAATTTGGTGATAAGGGCTAAACAACGTTTAAAGTTAACTACAACCTAACATTATTTCTGTTTACTAATTCATTGGACCATAGTGAGTTGCTTAATGTGCTAATATTATTCATTTTTCGTTACCTCTAAGTTCTTTTTTTTATTTGTTTGTGTTGTTTGATTTATACACATTTATTTATCCAGGAGGCCTTGACTCAACTATGAGTTGTTGCGCCGCTGAAAGAAGAAGAAGAAGAAGTTTGATTTATACTTTAAAAGAATACCATTTAAGATGACAGTGCATTCTCTAACCACGGGACTGATAACGTGTTGTACCTAGTACAGTAAAACCTCGATATAGCGAACTGGTATAGGGGGTTCGATATTCGTAGTTCGCTATAACGAGATTCGTTATAACCGAGGATTCTTTTTTTTTAATATTTTTTTAGTAAATGGCCGCTCTAATTTGATCATATTTAGAAGGAAATTCATTCATCAGAACTAGTTAAATTAAAACGCATGTATGTAATTTATTTTTATATAAACTACATATTAATTAAACAATGAGATTCACTAATTTACCTGCCAAGTTCACTTGAGAGTTCTTTAGCCTTAGCTTTAATAAGGGGGTCTGATATTGGTATTTGAGATCTCATTTGATTTAAGCAATTTATCAATTTTTTCCAAATATTCATGAGCCGCAGAGCGCAGGTTTTTATTTGATGCTGAAGTTAATCCTTGGGCTGCGGTTGAATCTATTTTATCTTTGTTTTTTATGATGGTTGACTTTGGAATTCCATATTTTTCTGCGAATTCTATATTTAGAATTCCCGATTCAATATCCTGGAGTATTTTCAATTTTTCCTCGATTGATAAGGATTTACGTTTGTGACACACGTTTACCAACGAACTCATTGTGTATTTAAAAAAACAATATAAACGACTACAGAACACTGATGCGAATAATACAGTGGTTGAAACAGAACTGAGGTAGTTTTGAGGAAAAAGTCAGTGGAATCAGAGAGAGAGCAAAAGGAAATCGAATTAGTTAAGAGTAAAAAAACACCTCAATTCTTGAAACTGGAGCTACTTCGTCTTCCCGCGCTCAATCTACGTAATACAGAAAAAAAAAAAATAATAAATAAAAATTTTAGCAGTTCGTTGTAACAGAATATAATAATTCTCAGGCTTCAAATTTAGTTCGTAGTTCGCACTAACCGAGGGATTTCGCTATAACGAGGAGTTCAGCAGAAATATAATGGTAATTTTGGGGGGGGTAGTATTTTGGTTCGCTATATCGAGGTGTTCGTTATATCCGAGTTCGTAATAATGAGGGTTTACTGTACAGATAAAAGTAGTTCTGTGGTTAAACAATTTATTTCTCTTTATTGCTATTAAGATTTTACATCTTGGAGCAAGGAGTTCTCCAGGCATAAATTGTACAAAAAAGAAAAAAAAAGTAAAATAAACATTTACCTGATTCCCTGTTAAACGGGAATTTGCACACCCGGCCATAAGTTTACTTACTTTTTTGGTGTTCCCTGCTCGACAAGAATATTATACAACTTGGCGGTTGATTTTTTTTAATGAAAAATAAAGTTATTATGGAAGCATTTTGCGAAGACATGATGGATTTAGGTAATTTTACAAGAGAAGTGTTCTATATTATCTCTTAAAGCGAAGAGGATTGAATTTCCTTCGTTCAGTTTATCCTTCTCTTTCCTAACTGAAATTCGATTCAATTGCTTCCTGACGCCGGGTATCGAATTACCTCGAGCACTTGATTAAGCCCTCGGCCCAACATCCGCTCAGCTCCTCCACGGGTTGAAGGCTAGACATCGTAACCAGGCGGAGGAATTGACGGGAAATAAACAATTATTTGTGGAGCCGCCGGAGAGGAAATGGAAGGCTAGGCCGGAAATTAGGACTTGAAGACCGCAAACAGCCTTCGAGGTGGATCAGCGATGAAAGGTAAGGGATAAAGGAATACATCTTAGCTAGGTAATAACTAGAGCTCGGATTCCCGTGCAATTGCATCTTTTTATTGGTAAGTCAGAATAGAGCGAACTCAAGTTACTTATCCGAATCAAGCCTAATGGGATGTTTAAATGAAGTTTTATACTACAAGAAATTGCACGTTTTAGGATTTACTGCACGAAATCGCACGTTTTGATTTTTATTGCACGAAATTGAGTCATTTCATAGTGTTTTGTAAATCTCGTGATAAAAATATTGGATGTGAGAGGAAACCACAAAGTGATGCCCACTGCAGCACATGTAAGTACCTAATCTTTTTTAACCATAGAACGGTAACAGGTGAAGTGCGTGTCATCAGAGTGATTTAAAAATGAGCCTACGCACCTGAAAATGCATCTAATGATTCCATTATTTGAGTAGTATCTTTTCTTTATAAGATCTTCCTATTTCCAATATAATAACAGCTCTCATGCGAGTATGTTACTCTTATTTCACATCGTGTTACTATTTTAAGTAAACATTTTATATTCTAATTTATTTTAATTTTTTTTTTTTTCCGGAAATATTTTCAAATATAGAATTGGACGAAAATGTGCAATCAATTATCAAATTAAAAACAATTTTGATGAATCCAAACATTGAATCTGATTTGGCATTTATTAGATTGAATTTAGCAGCTTTGCCGGTTGCCATTACAAAACTAGAGGAGAAATTTTTTTCTCTATATGACCAAATAAAAATCGTCGAGGACGTTGGGAAAATCATCGGAAACAATCAAGAGTGAAAAAGGAATTATCATTTACGATAAAAAACATTTTATAAAAAAATATTAAACCGACTTCCAAACCTAGGAACCAGTAAAAATAAATTCACTGAAAAGTATGAAATAATTACCTTCTGATTTTTATGAATACACAGCAAAATTAAAAATGGTATAAAAAGTGGAAAAGTGCAATAATACGAATAATTTTATTTTGATTTGTACAAATACACACTAATTGTTAATAAAAATGATTAAATTTAAATATTAAATACTATGTTCAATATAACACAATCTTTTCGGAGGCGGCGCAAAATAGAAATAACATGTTACTGATACAATTCCATTTTGGTAGGCATTGAAATCAATAGCTGGGAAGAGAAGATCCATTTAGAAGATTTTCATAATGTCTAGTTTAAAAATTTTTAAATTTTGCGCCGCCTCCGAAAAGATCGTGTTGTATTAAACATAGTATTTAATATTTAAATTTAATAATTTTTATTAACAATTAGTGTGTATTTGTACAAATCAAAATAAAATTATTCGTATTATTGCACTTTTCCACTTTTTATACCATTTTTAATTTTGCTGTGTATTCATAAAAATCAGAAGGTAATTATTTCATACTTTTCAGTGAATTTATTTTTACTGGTTCCTAGGTTTGGAAGTCGGTTTAATATTTTTTTATAAAATGTTTTTTATTTCACAATTTTTAGTTGGAGAAGATAACAAATGTAGAAAACCGTACGTTGGTATAAAAATTTCGTGGGTAATTAGTCGTTGATAAAATAAACGTTGGTTTAAAAATTTCGAAATCTTTTTACGCTCTACCACGTTTGTCTTTCCCAGGTCTTTTTATTATACAATAATTGTATAAAATTATTATGAAATACACTTTACCTTTTCAATTTTATGAGTACACACAGAAAAGTGCGGGAAAGCGGTGCGTGTATTATACAACTTTCAACACACTACGTTTAATGATTATAAATGGATTTTTTTTTTTTTTTTTTTTTAAAGATCAATGTTCAATTGGGAAAGGAACACATAAAATGTTTTTCCACAATGACAATATTTTTCCTTTGCTAAATGTCGTCAGTACTTGTCATTTACGTAGAGAATCAGTGTTCCGAGATGTGTTCAGTTAAATATACATAAGTACATAAATCCGGCCATTCCAAGATGAAGTAGATAAGATATTATACACGACTTCATTGGATTACATCATTGGATAGAAATCCCTGCAAAAAAAGGGGCAACCATAAAATTATCGATATCAAAAAGACTGCCCCGCTAGGATAGAAGCAACAGGGTTTGGGACTCACATATGGTTAATTTATTATTACGAAGGATATTATTATTCTAGATTGAGTCAAAAGATTGAGTCAATTATGTTCGTAATTCTTTTCGATGAATTATTGACTAAATTTATTACCAAATTACTATGAATTATATCCTTCGTAAAACATTATTCAGAAAATAAATTGCTAAACAATGTTGCTTCAATTCTAGTGGCGTAGCATTTATCATCATTTTTAACAATCATTTCCATGACTGCCAAATTTTTGCTGAGGGGACTTTCATACAATGAGGTTGTTTTCGGGTAGTTATCAAGTTTTATTTTGCAGTTTTTATTGATGGATAAACACCAGCAAAAGCCTCGATAGTTGTAGAAACAAATTTAAAAACCGATACTAGTAATCCGGATGACATAAAAGAAGTGTCACCCATAAAGGATCGGCACAAGACCTCCGGCAAGATATTCAACAGTAACCGAGTGTATCCGGAAGAAGACAGAGGTATCTGAATCCTTTATTAAGTCAACTGAAAATGAGCTTTTCCAGGAATTATTATTCTTTTTTAATGTCCATAGTCAATAAAAGATAGAAATCAAAATCTAATTTAAATCAATAATAGTTACGATTTTAAATTTAAACGATGCTTCGGGAACTTGAAGAAGTCTTAAATTCTGCTTTAAAACGATTACCAATACTCAGTCTTTCTTGGAATTCCACGAATTTTGTTGTCTTATGATTATGGTGTCCAACCGTTGATTAGATCTAAATTAAGAAGGTTTACTGTTATCGGTGAATATACATCTATCTATTATTTATACTAATATCGCTACAGAAAACGACAGCGATATTGTATTCTGCTGATATTTATATCTTCATTTAAATCTAATGTTGAAAAATTAGTTAAGGTTATGTATAGGTATGTTCCAACAAGCACGTAAAACACATCGATAACTGACAGACTGCTCATGTTCTCCCCCCACTCTTTTGATTCTGAATTTGATTGGTTGGTTTTTCCATTTGATTCATCCAGCAGTAATACAATATTTGGATTTGTTAGTTATCAATTAGTTTTAATAGCTTGTTGGAGCATACCTTATGTTATATATGTCATATGTTTTTCCAATAAGTAAACAATTTGAGCGATAATTAAATAATTATTTTCATGTTTTTTCCCGATAACTTCTTAAATAAATTAGGAACCCCAAAAAGGTTTAAATGGGACCACCTTGGGAAAATACTCTACAAGATGCAAAAGGTTTCGTTCCAATTGGTCCACCCATCTCTGAGTAATCGGTGAACATACATAGAAAAAAAAAAAAAAAAAAAGGCACAAAAAAAAAAAAAAGTCACATACGTATCGAATTGAGTAACCTCCTCTTTCGTTCGAAGTCGGTTAAAAAACTTCGAAACATTTTTAAAAAAAATCCTGGATACCAACTGTTAAAAATTTTTAATAATTGCCTGAACTGAAATTCGGTCACTATTGAAGGAGATCCCTAATTGCTACAAATATTGTCCTCTAACGATTGTAGAAGTTGAGGGATCTTTTTCTAAATTAAAAAAAAAAGAATTTAAGTGACAGGAGGCACTGTTTTACAGAAAAAAAAATTAGAAATGTATTTAGTTATAATTTTTAATTAAAAAAAATTCTAATCTTCTCAATTAATGTTTCATTACTAATAAAAAAATCATTATTTTACCAAAATGGGAGAGCGGGGTTTGTTGGCATAGGGGGTAGGTTGGCCATTGGCTTATAGTTTCCGTCACACCTGTTGTAAAGGCGCCACCATCATACCATGTGACCCGCTCGACCTCGGGAGTCTTGTCCTGAGTTTTCAATCTGATGCTGACAGTGTAGAGAAGAGTGTGCTTCATTGACTGATTTTACAACATGTAAGTAAATTTTTATATTTTCAGTAAATTTGGTTTAAAGGGATGGCAAAACATTTGACTCTGATTCTGTTCACATAGCCCCAAACTCCTATTAAAAACCTAAACTTTCGACTAACCAGTTTCTTTTTTTATTGTTCTCCCCTTTCCTGGCAGCCATCTTTCATATGATCTCTCCTCTAGGGTTAGTTGGCTCTCTTCAACTGGGGTTTGATGGCGCAGTAGCAATTCACAAAAGCAAGGTAAACATAAACAAAGGTGAAACTACCAATTGTCTTTAGTTCCAGCAAGGAGGATGAGAGCAATTTTTCTTATGCAGAAAGTGACGAGTCTCAACTTCTATCTTCTTCTATTGTCATTCTATTTTCCCCTAATAGCTGTTAAAAACTGATTCAAAATTATTATACCGTCATAGTGCAACTTTTAATAACAATAATATGTGTCAGGCAGTACTTGAATGAGATGGCTAAACAACCCCACCTTCTATGCCAACCTGCCCCACCTTGAGGGTTAATTGGCATACTCTGGATTGACGAATTCTTCAATTTTCTATGATCTTAGTATTAAATATTATGTGGTGAAAAAAATACTTGCAGTACTCTAATACTTGGAGTTAACAGTGGCATCAGCCCTATTGGGATTATATTAACAGGAATGACTCAACAATAAAAAAAGTGAAAACTGCTGCAACCAAACCCGCTCTCCCCTACCTATCAAAACCAATATCGTAAAAAGAAACGTATTTATTTCAATTTACTTAATTGTTAGCTATTACTCTATTAATATAGATTAATTATTCTATTGTAATACAAGTAGCTACTTAATTGTTTCAAAAGTAGCTATATTTTGTTCATAAATAATTTAATGAATGATTTTCAAGCAATACCTTTTTTTTTTGCATGTTTTTGCACGTTTTACAGCTTTTAATGCATGATTTTGCACGTTTTTAAGTTTTTGTTTTACGTTTTCATATTTTTACTGCACGGAATTCCGTATTTAAGTAATAAGAAATAAATATTATGGTTGCCATTTATTTCGCGTTAGAGAATCTCGAAAAAATATTGTAAATATAACACTTATGTCGGTTTAAAGGATTATAGTTAGAAAAAGAAAAAGCACTTTAAAATGTCAGGCAAACAATAAAAAATGAAACAGGCCACAAGGTTACAAAAGTATCAACATTTAAAGGCAACTTGTAACACAAACGTGACCTTTATATTTTATGTATTGCCAACCCTACCGTGCCTGGCAGTTAATTGGGGTTTTGGCAGTAGTTGGATGCTATCCATTCCTGAGCGCAAGGTTTCTCCACCTGATATAGCACGCAACAGCCGTAGCAGTGGTAGGGTAACTGTACCAAAAGTTGACAGTGCTCCAATAGTTGACATTTTGCACAAAAAGTGTGAATAATAAGATTCAGGGTTGATTATTTTGTTTCGAAATTTGGCGATAATTTGCCAAATTATACTAGTTAGTTCGGCTGCCATCGACATTAGTTTGATAAAAACTCAAGCTTATTTTTCAGAGGTTATAATGGCGAATTTTCTAGTGGTCTGAAAACTTGGTTTCTGCTAACGTGTTTCATTAAGGTGGAAGTCAAGTTAAATAAGCTTTTTAGTTGGTTTATTTGAGTTAAATTATGTTTTAATTACTTTTTTGGTATTCATTAAGTTCATGAGAATCATTTGATATCCTTTTTAATATAGTTATACAATGTTTTAGGGCTTTAATGTAGGTGGCAACAATTAGAACAGATATTAATGCATAATTGCAATAGTTGACATCGATGTCAACTACCTACAAAATTAGCAAATAGTTTCATCTGGGCTTGGTTTATGAAAGTCTGAGTCTGGCTGGATGACAGGTGTCTTATTTTATGAATACAGCCAGGGTGCTCTATTCATGGATCGTTGAAAGCAAAATTGCATTGCTAATAATCCTATTCCTATATGGACCAGCATCTCTTCTGACTCTCTCTGATATTTATTGCTATTATCGCACTCTATCAAAATGCTACACATTTCATTCAACCAATGAATATGCCTATTTTTAATTGTCTAAAAGGGCACTGGAAGAGTGAAGTTCATCATTGGAGAGTTGAAAATTGTAAAAACCCAACATTAAAAAATGAAACTTTGGCCATTAGTAAAATCTATTTATCATACGTACTTACTTTTAACTGGATGATCTCATTTTTCGTTTAAATATGTTTTGTTTTTGTTTTCGTCTCATTTAAGCTTTTTGTGTATAAAATAATTAAATTGTGGAAATTTTATTTTGGTTCCATTGTCAATTTACTAGTTTATAAATAACAAAAATATTAACTTTTATTGTAGTACATATTGCCCATTAAAAATCATAGGAAATCAAATATTAATACATGTGTCAACTTTAAAACCATAAATGTCTATAAAATAAACCATTACATTTTGATGTGTCCACTATTGGTTCATTTAAGAAGTTTCTAAGAAATCATTTTTTATAAAAACCGTAAATGTAAACCATAGGATATTGAATTCCTAGTTTTCTAGAGGGATTGGCGTAGATAAATTTATAACAAAGGTTATCCTAACCAATATATATTGGTAAACAGTATCAATAATATAATTTTTTTTTCTTAAACTGTCAACTATTGGTACAGTTACCCTTTGCGTATCCGTCACATCCAAATCAGATAACGTGAATTTTCGTAAAAATCCATGTTTAATCAGCGATCTGGAATTTTTCGATAAGTTATCTGTTCCATCAGATAAATAAAAGAAGGAATGGAAACATAGACCAAACAAAACATTGTTATCTTAACCGATTCTACTTAGTTTTTTTTTTTGTATTCGTTATGCGCCAAACTGGAAACAATTCAAAGAAAATCCAAATCCAATAATAAGTACTATTTTCAATGGGTACCAATTCATGTGGGCCTCTCTGGAAACAAGAAGGTATAATGCAAAAATTCAAATTCAAGAATTACTCAGAGCGATCAAAAACAAGTCAATTAAAGAATGGCAGGATCGGTTTGACTGGATGTAACAAAACAAGCAAAGGGGAGAGATTATTATCAAGTCCAGCCCAAAGTAAGCCTTACTTCGTGGCTCCGAAAAATCTCATAAATCTCGAAAAATCCGCATGGATCTAGGCAGGAATCAGATAGTGAAAATGACGAGGCTAAGGACGAATCATTGGAAAAAATGAAGTGCTTTGTTTTAATGAAAATAAAAGCCAGCGTAATATATGAGCTCTGTAAGCGTTCAGTATAGTGTTCAGGTGTATGAAATATATCAGGATCATATCAGAACTAAATTTTAATCTCAATGCTCAAGAGGAAATCGCATATTTAAAAGAATTAGATAGCATTATAATTGAGTGAGGTTTTGGATAACATAAAAGGGAATCTATAAAAAGCAATTGAAAATAAAATGTTTTAGCTCAATTAAACGATTGATAAAAAAAAAAAAAAAAAGTGAAATCTTGTTGTTTAGGAAACATATGTTGAAAGCAAAAAACAAAAACAACAAAACATATTGTAACGTTAAATCGATAAGCAAATAAGGAAAACATATGGCGTAACCTCCCAAACCGTTTGTTGGAACAAAATAAGCGGTTGAAACGAACTGTTTGGGTCTAGATCTTTCGTGACTAGTCCACGCTGGCGTAGAACTGCCCACATTATTCTGGAACATTCCAGGCCGTTATATATTTACGACTATATATAAGGAGCAGTGACTGAACGAGTTAGATAAGTCTGTGTCTTGATTGTAGCTCAAGCCATATGATTGTGTGTTATAAAGTTATCATTTTTATAACCTGCTCAAGTATTTAAGTTTTATTAATTAGCTGGCATTGATAACTGTATATTTCTGTTGAATAAATTTTTGTTACCCACTTAAGTGTTACAATATCGTTTAGAATAGTTCTAGACCTTTTGTTGGAACGAAGTAACAGTTGGAACTTTCATAGTACATGTTTGTGACTATTGTATTCGAGTTCCATCTATGCTGGCCTCGAAGGTTCTGGATTGTTGTCCTTACGACTATATATAAGGATCTTTGGGATGGAGAGTTAGTCTTGTTCTGAAGCTCAAGTTGTATTGTTATTTCTGTATTACAAAGTGATAACTTTTGTAACCTGTTTAAATATTTGTGTTTTCATAATTTTGTGGCATTGAAAATTGTTTTTTTCTTTGAATAAAAAAATCGTGTAACTCACAAAAGTGTTTCAATATTATGAAACAAAGGGTACAATGTAAGTGTCTCTAAATTTCAAAAACAAGTCCAATCACGATCAAGAAAGTTATATATTTTTCAGTCTCAAGGTAGTTTGTTTAAATTCAAATATATTGAAATTCCCGCTCATCCCATGCTTCCAGCTTACAACATGTAAAATAGATTAAGTTCCTTCTGTACGAGTAATTCAGTGGCAGTTGCAAATATAGGAGGCTACGAACATCTGAATTATCTCCCGGTCTAACCACAGACCGGATCCCCGAGGCTTCATTCTCCTTATGCCAGCCGTTGTGGGTGTTACGTTTAGCAGCAAGGAGTCTCTATTGATGCCAGATCTCCTTATTTACCAGTTTTATGTTGATGTTACAACCTTCCTTTTGAGTAAGGCCATTCTTACCGCCCCCAGTGAGTAAAGACCTTATTGTTATTAGTTCGCCTAAAATTGATATTCACCTGGAGACTCAGTTCGTCGAGAAATCACTTGTGGACAATTCAATTAATATTATTAACCATGGTTAATTCAAAGAAATGTATTTTTAATTTAATGGATTGCAGCATTTTATGTTTTTGTTTTCTTTACTTGTTTAATAGTCACAAGGCCTTTAGTTCATCATTTAACAGAGCTCTTTTATTTGTATATCATTTTTTCATGTTAAGGTCTAATAAATATAACCTTTGTTATTATTAAAGGTTATTATTAAAGCTGGGATATCAAAAATATTTCTTTTGGTTAAGAAGATCTGGGGAACAAGAAAAGATACCCGAAGAGTGGAAAGAGTCTATTCTCATTCCGATTCACAAAAAGGGATCAAAAACGGATTGCAATAACTATCGCGGAATCTCACTCCTTCCGGTTTGCTATAAAATATTTACGTTAATCCTAACTAGTCGAATCACTGAATACGCCGAGGAAATTATCGGAGAATATCAATGTGGTTTCAGGCAAAACCGATCAACCGTAGACCAAATATTCTCTCTTCGCCAAATATTAGAGAAAAAATTAGAATATAACGGAATCGTACATCAGCTTTTTATCGATTTCAAAAAGGCATATGACTCTATTAACCGCCAAAAGTTGTATAACATTCTGGTCGAGCAGGGAATACCAAAAAAAATTAGTAAACTTAGTAAAAATGTGTATGACCGAAACGTTCAATAAAGTTAGAATCGGTAATTATTTTTCTGAGAAGTTCGAGGTCCGCTCTGGTTTGAAACAAGGAGATTCTCTCTCACCTGTTTTATTTAATTTAGCGCTGGAATATGCCATTAGGGAGGTGACATGTACCGGAAAGGGTTTGAATTTGGGAGGGAATATATATACCCGTGCTCGGATATGCCGATGATTTGGTATTGCTTGGGGATGACGTGGAAACCATAGAAATGAACACAAAAACGTTGATGAAAGCCGGACAAGAACTTGGGCTAGAAATGAATACGGATAAGACAAAATATATGGTTAGTCGTAGAAGTGGTGAGGATTTCGCGGATATCAATGTAGGGGGGAATACGTTTGAACAGGTAGAGAAATTTAGATATTTAGGGGCGATGGTAACTAGAAAAAACGAAATCGAAGAGGAAATTAAGGCTAGATTAAAAGCCGGTAATGCTTGCTACTTTTCAGTCGCGAAATTGCTTAGCTCCCGCCTTCTGTCCCAAAACTTAAAAATTAGGATTTACAAAACTATTATTCTTCCAACGGTCGTTTACGGATGCGAAACTTGGCCGCTGACATTGAGGGATGAGGTAACGGCTTAGAGTTTTTGAAAATAAAGTACTGCGTAGAATATTTGGACCGAAGAGGGATGAAATAACCGGAGAATTTAGACGCTTACACAACGCCGAACTGAGTGAACTTTACCCAGTAAATATAATTGACGTGATTGCAGCAAGAGGAATAAAATGGGCGTGTAAAATTGCAAAACTTGGCTGTGAACGTATTCCGAAAAGATTAATAAGCGCGGTGCCGGATGGGAAACGTCCGAGGGGCAGGCCGAGACGGAGGTGGGAGGATTGCGTTCGGGCGGATCTATCGAAGTTGGGTCTGGAAGACGGTCGATGGATCGAGATGTGCAGGGAGCGAGTGGTGGTGTCGGCATCGAACCTTCGGGTTCGTTAAGCCTTTATTATTATATTATTAAAGGCGGGTTCACACGGGGTCGTGAATTGGGCGAGAGCACTACCTGCCGGTCAGTCAGTCGTGATCACTACCACGTGTGAACTAGTGGTAGTGGGAATGTTGGTAGAGCACGACCTTGAAGTGACGGGTCGTGAAATCTCCATTTAGTTGGAGTAAGCACGCCCGCTTCAGTCGTATATCGTCGCTGGAGTGCTTGAGAAATACGGTAGCTCTGACTCTAAACTGCCTCAACCGAATAGGGGGCGCTTTCTGGGGCCTCAGATACCCGGCTACAAATCAAATTGCTACAATTCAACTTTTGCGGCTTCATATTCTGCCATAACGAGAACAAGCACGAGAGAAGCACGACCAACAAAGGCACTTTGCCATGTGAACTAGTGCTGTGTTGTTTAGTAGCAATCTGTTTATTTGAAACAGTTAATTTCATTAAACAGAAACAGTTAACTGTTTCAGAAAAAAATTAACAGATACAACACTGTAGTGAGAAAAAAAATGGTAAATAATAATAAAAATTAAACACAAACAATTAGAACAGTTTCGAGAAGCAGAAAGAATTAGCAGGTTTAACAGGCTGTTGCGAGAATGAGCAGGTTAACAGACTGTTTCGAGAATTAACAGGTTAACAGGCCGTTTCATGTAACAGCCTGTTGACCGAAACAGTTTAGAAAACTGTTTCGTTTTCAAGGCCACTGTTTCACGTATCTGTTTCGGTTAACAGGCTGTTTAATGAAACAGTCTGTTAATCTGCTAATTCTCGCTACAGCCTGTTAAACTGTTAATTCTTGCAACAGCCTGTTAACCTGTTGATTCTCGAAACAGCCTGTTAAACTGCTAATTCTGCCTGCTTCTTGAATCTGTTTCAGTAAAAATGTTTATTAAACAGCTTGCGCCCGTACTGTATCTGTTTAATTCATTCGCAAATCTGCTACTCTGCGTTATGTGGCTCTTAATTTTTTTAATTATTAAATTATGTTTTCTCCAGATTGTTTATTCAATTAAACCATGATTTTTATAAACAAAAACTCAATTAAGCCTATTACAAGTTTTGATTTATTAGTTATTTTTAGTGCTGTTTAATTATTTTACATAAAGAACAGGAATTGGTTGGGGGTGCGTTCAAAGTAATAAGTACAAATATGTGATATTTACGAATTCTATTCTAGCCAACGTTTCGACCCAAATTTTAGGTCATCATCAAGGCTTTTCTCACTGCTGTTGGGCACTCAGCTAACCACTCAGCCCCCAAAAGCAGTGAGAAAAGCCCTGATGATGACCTAAATATTGGGTCGAAACGTTGGCTAGATTAAAATATTTAAATAACACATATTTGTACTTATTACTTTGACCGCACCTCCAACCAATTCCTGTTCATTATATCTACGGTTATTTTCTTCCATCATCATTATTTTACATAAAGCTTAATTTTATATTAAATGTTTTATGAGAAATTGTCATTCGAACTTGTTAGATATTTCAATAATTAAAACATAATTTAAAAGAATGCTCCAATGCGAAGTCGGACCAGTTTTTTTCTTTTTTCCCATTTAGTATTATTTTTAACAGTTGTATCTGTTTTTTTTAAACTGTTTAATGAAAGTAGCAGGAACAGTTGCAACTGTTTTTCAAAATTAACAGTTTTGCCCATCACTAATGTGAACTAGATAAGGTCATGAGCTCCTACTGGGAGAAAGCAAGTCGTGTGACATGCGCATTACTGGTCGTGTTCTCGCCCTGTTCACTAACTCGTGTGAACCCGCCTTAAGATGCACATAAGATCGTTATTTTCAATTTGTTTTCAACTTCAGTTCAACTTATTTACTTTATTTTATCATTTCATTCTCGTATGATTCACATGCACTTCATGTTTAATTTTAATAAATGTATGTTCTTTTGGTGTTATCAGTTATTGAAGTGTTATTCTTACTAAATTATTTTCCCTTCATTATAACTTTCATTCATTTACTTTGAATTCTATAATAGATGCAATATATATTTATATAAATAGTTTTGTAGCCCTATATCTGCTTATCCATGAAGGTTTTCGTTTTTATTCGAAGGGTGTGATGTTGAAGATGGAATTATCTCTCTGTCGCAATGTGTAATTAGTCCTTCTGTACTTGACTTTGACTGATGTGTTAGTAAATGATAGATATAGTTCGAGCGCATGGCTCCCGGAAATTGCTAAGTTATGGTTCACTAATAATTTTAATGTATATTCATTCAGTACGCAATCGTTTTCGTTTCAGCTGTTTTCTTTGAATAACAAATAATCAGTTTTTACTTTGTATTTAAATCAAAGTCAATATTGTCTATCTCTGCCACGAATTGAGGGGCACCAATTTGATTTAGGAAAACAAATTAAGTTTCTCATTACTAGGCTTATTGATGGAAACATCGCTTTCAATGTTCAGATATCTAATATAAATGTAAATTTGATGCAAAAGAAGTGAATGTACCGAAATTATTTTGTCTAATCAACTTTTTAATTTGTTTTTACAGTCCGTACTGGCGGATAATAACGAATTGACTCGATTGAAATCACATCCTGGGCATTGTTATACAAATAAAAAAAAGATAATTGCTTGCTTTGATAATGTCACATAACCTTTGATATAAAATATTCAATCAGAATCTAGATAACGAATTAATTTAATTTACTATCAGTCTGGAGTATCAGGTTTCCTATCGGCTTTTTTTAACAGAGCAGTTCAACTTCCCATAAGATACCGCAAACGATTTTCGTAAATTATTAACTAAAATCCCACATAATATAATAAATATTACATACCGAATCCTCATACCACGACTACCTATAATAATAATATTCCACTTTTTACCTTTAAATATCCCTTTCAGTAACAACCATACGTTCTCCATATACTAAAGTTAACAATGAAGATAATCAAATATGTTCTGTTGGAAATATAGTTTATTATGTATCTATCATTTGCAGTCTTGAACAATGAAGTTCTTTCTGAAATTGCTAGTTCTTTTGTTATTTATGGCAATTGGAGGCTATTATTATTATTTTTATTTATTTTTTTCTGTACCACCATTATATTTATTTACTTATTTTATTTGTTTTTATTAAGAGGCGATTATTAATATTTTACTTTAAGTTACTATTAAATCAGAACTCCTGCGAACGGGTGTTACCCACTGCAGTGGTGTTTTGGTGAGATTTTCATTGTATTTTAATTTTTTTTCTGTTTCTGTATATAAATAAACACATTTGTCTGTCTGTCTGTCTGTCTGGAGTATCAGGTTTCATTCAGGGCGTTGTGTGATGGTTGGAATAAATTTTAAAATATTGGGTTGTCCGAAAAGTTCGTAGGGATTTTTAAAATAAAATTTACCTTTTAATGCAGGATAAAGGGGCTTTATGGTACTAAAAATGAATCACAAAGCTAATGTTTATTTATATGCCTTTAATCCTCAGGGAATTAACTGTATTTACACATTGATTCGTCTTTATTGAGGCTCAGTATTGCAAACCAACATGAGTGACGATTCAGTTCATTTTCGGCATATTATGCTGTTCTTTTTTAAAAAAGGGAAAAACGCAGCCCAAACTGCAAGAAAGTTTCGTGTCGTGTATGACAGCAATTCAATTGCTGATAGCACGGTTCAGAAGTGGTTTTCGCGGTTTAGATCAGGAAATTTCAATTTGGAAAACCAACCCATGGCTGGCCGGAGTTAAACTCTTGACATCGAGGATATTGTGACGGTCATCGCAAACAATCCACGAATTACTGTCCGTGAGATAGTTGCGGAGTTAAGAGCCTGCAAATCGACTACAAGAGTTGGCAAATCGAAAAGGAGTGCTATTCCACCAAGACCACGCTTGGCCCAATGTTTTTAGGACTCGGCAAAAGTTATTAAGCTTCTGAGGGGGACATTGCTTCTTCGAATTTCGATCCAAGGGATTCGGATTCCAAATTTTCTACAAGGGAAATCCTACTCTTCAGAAGATGACGTCAAAACGGACCTTTTATTGTTCTTCAGGAGTAAGGACAGTGATTTTTGGAAAAAGGGATAAAGGACCTTCCAAGCCGTTAGGAAAGGGTAATCGCTTGCCGTGGTTACTATTTTGTATATTAAATAATTAAATTGTAAGCTGTTCATTAATTTTAATTTTTGTCCAAATTTCTCTACAGACTTTCCGGACAACCCAATATAATAGTGAATAAGGGAGATTAGATTACCTTGCTAAAGATGCGGCTAAAAGCGAAATGATGCCCTCGTAGGGTAAAGCCCCTTTATCCTACATTAAGAGAGATATCACAATTGATTTCGTCAAAACGTTGGACCAACTGTGGGTGATCTCAACTAAATCATCAAGTTTACATAGGTACATAGCACGAATTACACTTCAAAATTATAAACCTATACACAGTAATGATTACAAACTAAAGCAAGTACTAACAGAGCATGGTAATACGAAACAATATCTTAAGAGATTTAACATTATGCAAACAGACATATGTGACGATGACGGACAAATCCGAAATTTCCATCACATACTTTATGTCTGTAAATTATTTGATAAACAGCGATACGCACTAATCAAAAATGTAATCTTGAAAAATGGATAATACTCGAAGGCGTCTGATTTTATAATTCTCAATATAATTGTTGAAAATTTCATTTAGTTGCCATGAAAAAAATCATTTACATTAAATGAACAGAACGGCTTTAAGTATAACCACTGGTTTGTCAATAAAGGCGTATTCCGCATGCGTGGGCTCACCGTGTTTTATGAGATGACGGAATATTTTCTTTTTTTCTCCCTATATATGTTTACTTTATTTTTTTTTTCATATTTCACATTTAGCCCTTTAATATTTTTAGGCGAAACGAGAGAGTTAATTTCTCCATATAAACAAATACAAAGGTACTTTATAAGAAAACAAAAAAGGCCCCTTCCCCAATTAAGCCCCCTTGAGAACATTTTAATGATGTTAAAGCTTACATTATATTAAAGAAGACTTGATTTTCATTAAACATGACGAATTTAATCAAAATAATTAAATAAGTTTTTGAGATAATCGAAAAATTGGAAAAAGTTATGAAATAAAGTGCCCTCAACGTTTGATCAATTTTGATGAAATTTTTGCTGTCACATCGCAGGAATATTTATTCACCAAATACCCAATTTCAGGGTCGTACGGTTTATAGTTTTCGAGCTAGTCTAACACACAGACACAGACACAGACACACAGACCATTTCAGGGGACTTGTCTATTTGGACTCAGGGGACCCCAAAACATGTATTTCCGTTGAAAACCGGAAGTCGAAGTTTTTCACGATCGCAATACTTTCCCTTACTATATATTTCATATATAGGTAAGTGAAAGTAAAAATGTAAGAATTCTATAAATTTTATGATATTTTTATTTAATATATTGATTTTGTTTAATGTTACACATACAATTGATATTTCTTTGAATACTTTATCTTTAGGTTGTTGTCTGGCTTTTCTTACTAAGCCCTCTTATAAGGCTCTGAACTTTGGGCAGAAACATTGTCAAAAATAAAATATGTGATTCTTACATATTAGTGATATCTATTTTAACCGCAGCCCGAACCATATCTTCTTCAATTATATCTACGATCAACTATCTACCACCATTATTAAAATTTAAAAAAGTTAGTTGAAGTCATCTAATAGAAGTTGAATAAAGCGATCGAACTGTCCGGTACATTACTCCTTCCTGTACACTTCTACAACCTTCTCACTAGACTGCAGCAGGAGTATACTAGTACACTAGTACACTAGTACACCTGGATGACCCCTGAAGGAGGGGGCTCTCGAACATCGATCCGATCTACGAGAGGTCGCCACAAGAAGGTTTACTCAAGACCGCAGAGGAGATCCCATTATGAAGGTAATCGAGCCTGGCCTCCACATCATGTCACTTGTTCTACCTTTTTCTTTGGTCAAGTTCATAATCAAGAGTGCAGGTGGCATGAAGTGAGGAGAAATATAAAACATTAAACTCTAGGGCCAATGGAACTGAATGTTCAAGTATTAAATATCAGGGGAACGGTGGGCATAGTGGCCACTGCGGGCAAAGTTGCCACTTGAAGTTTTCTTCCCTTTATATTGCTGCAGCCTCGCGGCAATAGTCTCAACTACTCGCCTGGCAGCTGTTGTTATTGTGTTGTAGTTTGGTGCCGCCGAGACGCAAGCTCACCGAGATATCGAAAATTTTCCTCTTTTTATACCCTCTGATGTTAGGTAAGAGCATCATATGTTTGGCTTTAGTTTATTGTAGGCCTAGGTGCAAACACCACACGTTTTTGCAAACACCGTTAGCAGCCTTACTTCAAGCAATTTTTGGAAAAAAATGTTTGAAAAACGAAATTTTTTAGCACTGGAATCAGAACCATGACATTTTAATGAATTGGAAAAAAACCCCAAATATCTATACCTAACATAGGGGAGGGGAGGGCATAGTGGCCACCCTAAAGAACATATATTTTTTTCCAACCCTAAACATTTTTGAAACATTTTATAAATCCCTTCAACATTTAGTATGGTTACTTAGGCCTGATTCAAAAATAAAAACAACTAGATTTTTAAACTTATTTGTACAAAATTTTGACTTTACCAAAAGCTGTCAAAGTGGCCACTTTAGGCCACTAGGTAGGGCAAAGTGGCCACTGCCTAAATGGATTTAGGTAGTACGGAAAAAATAAAACGCATTTAGTTTCAGAACTCAAAACGATTGTATTAGGGTTTTAAACAAAAATAGGCATTACTGAAAGTATGTGCAACTCTGAAATCACTGGTATTTATATAAATCACAAATAAACTCATCTTCCTCCTCTTCGGCTCCTTTGCAGGCTTCCTGAGCCCATTTGAGGCACCCAGAACATCTAATACAGCCTTCGTTGTCCTTAGATTTCGAGTAACAATCACCACAGAATAAACAATCGACGTCGCTGACGTTGCCTTCATCATCATCATAGAGATCGTCATTATTTTTCTTAAACAATGCGCGTTTTCCTTTATTTTTAATTTTGGCCACACTTTTCTTAAGAGTCTGCTGTTTCTTTTCGATTTCCATTTCTCTTTTTGCTTCTCGTCTATGTTGTTTCGCATTCTCCTTATCTTCTTTTTCTTTCTTTATTGCCATGAGAGTGGCCTTATATGGACTGGATGTTAGAACTGTTGGTAGGAATACCATTATGATGGCGGTATTGGGGTTTTCAAAACCACCAATGAGTCCTGTTGAGCTACCAATGAGTACAGTTGTTGACAGTCTGAGATGAAGATGCACAAACTTAACTTGTATGACGGTGTTCTCTTCAACTGGCGCAGTTTAAAAAATCAAGCTTTATGCAACATACAGTGCGGGCAAAGTGGACACACGGCTGTGGCCTCTTTGCCCTCTAGCACGCCATTTTCTAAATACAATATTTCACGTACAACCTGTTGTTGTATCTACTGTTGACACATATGAATTCAAAGCTAGAAACATGCTTTTTTTGCACGATTGATGTACAATTTAGTTACTGGAACATTCCAGACCTGACTATTTACGATCATATACAAGGAGCGAGTGACTGAACGATTTAGTCTAAGTATAACGGTCAGGCCTCAGATGTCCGCACCGCATCCTCATCCGCTTTTGTGTACGGTTACTATCTATCCTTCTTAAATGAATCAGATCCGTGATGCGGATGCGGATGCGGTGCGGACATGTGTGGCCTGACCTTAAGTCTGTGTCTTGACTGTGAAGCTTAAGTCATATGATTGTGTGCTACAACGTATTTATTTTTGTAACCTGCTAAAATATTTAAGTTTTATTAATCCTTTGGTATTGATAACTGTGTATTTTTGTTGAATAAATATTTCTTAACCCACATAAGTGTTACAATATAATTAGGAAATTCGAATTAGTTCTAAATTAACTCTGACAATATAGTATAGTATTAAATTCGACAATCGAATCAGTAGACCATTGACTGACTTAGGAAATCATCTAAAACTATTATAATTGACTTAGGAATTTTAGTTTGACTTATTTTGCAAAATTTTCCTTCTGCATTCTGACAAACCTCTTCATGATGGTTTTAATAATAATTGTTAGAAATTTGACTGTTATAGTGATTTGGTTTCATATTTTCAAAATTTATTAATCTGAATGCTAAATTATTCAAATGTTTACAAACAAACAGAACAGGCACAAAAAAAAAATTATAAAAATGAGCTTGAAAGAAATAAACTTTTAAAAATAATAGGAAAATATGGTAGGTAATCAATACATGTGTTAAATTACGTTTTTCTTATCCATAGAAAAAGAAATACGTGTCAACTAATTAAGTATTTGTAATCTCTTAATGTTATTATAAAGTGCTCCAAACAAACCTGAGAATCAATTTTACTTAAATATATAAATAATTTTAGAGTTCAGGTTCTACTAAACTCATACATCACCTTGTTCCTATTTCCCTCACTCAAATTCTATCTCCCTCATTCCTCTACCAGTGAGAGAGATAGATGTGAGAAAGATAGGTTTTTGAGGTTACATCAAAGTAGACAAAGTCTCTGATAGGTATTGACATTTTAAATTTAAATTTAGTCCTATAATCAAATCGATACTGAGATAAAAATCCTTGAACAAAAAGCTGAGGTTTTGTATTAACCAGTGGATGCAATTGAACTATTGGCAATTTCACAGAAATAGTATAATCGCATTGGGACATAAATTTGTATGTGAAAAAACTGAAGTCATTCTATTCACAAAAAGAAGGCCTGATATGAGCAGCAAGGTTAAATTAAAAGGGCAGCCCTTAGATTGGAAATCAAGCGTTAAATATCTTGGTTTAACCTTAGATTCAAAATTGACTTTTACAAAACATATAAAAGACCAATGTGATAAAGCAATTGGGTTACTACAAAAATTATTCCCTCTAAACGGATTTCTTTAATTCCTGTGACAATATCCCACACGAGCATATAAGAACAATAGTTAATTATACATACGACAACTCATGTTGCAAAAAACACAAGCACAAACGACTGAAACATGTGGTACTTTAACATTATAATTTTTGATCTAGTGTAAGCCATATTTATTTTTAATTTTAATTCAAAATGATATTTTTTTATTTTTATTTTTCATTTTTCATTTTTTTAATATTTTAATCATCAAGTATACAAATATCTTACAGTTATCTTGTACTCATTAATTTAAGTTGATTTAAATGATTTTCTTAATCTGTCAAGAATATGGGGTTTTTTCATTTTTTTTTCCCTATTTCAATTAGCTTGCTTATTTTTAATATATGAGAAAAGGTAAATTTGTAAGTTAAAAAAGCAAAGGCTTGGAAAACCTGTATTTATATTATTTTGTAAATAAATTTGATTTGATTTGATTTAAATTTGTATGTATTAGAAGAATGGCCCATTTATAAAATAAATCAAAATTAAAAAAAAATCGTACCCCAAGAATACGTTTTATTTTACTAAAAATAAGAAGAAGAATAAATTATGCCGAAAGCAAAATAACGAAATTGGTTTCTGAGCAGAACCGAACAAGAGAGAAACTATTGCCTCCATTAGAAAGAATTAGTAAACTTTACCCATCATCCATATTTATGAAGACAATCCAGTTTATTATTCAAATTGGAATGCACCGAGCGAATGGTTTAAAGTAGTTACTCAGCGAACTCTTCAAGACTTCTTGCAAACGAGATCTTCTCGAGGAAATGAGGAGACTTTACTGCTAACTAGATCTGTCTAGAACAATCCACTTCGGTGCAATTCTTAAATAAATGGACCAATCCAATGTTTTCTGTGACAGTTACTAAATTAAAAAACTGTCGTGGATCTCTATAGTCAAAGGATTTAAAGAGAACATTTATTTATTTGCATATCTATTGCAAGACGGTTCTAGTCCGTATATCATTATTATTTCATCCCCCTTAGAAATATGGTAAGCTTTTTTGTTACAATAATGCATACTTTATAATATAACAGGATTTGAAATCAATAATTATTTTTTCCAAAATATCATCTTATAATTATTATTTCTGATTTTTAATTTAAAAATCATTCTTAATTTATAAATAAAAATTTAAATCGATCTTTGATTTGTATTAATTGGATTAAAAATAATGATCAATCACCCATTGATACGGTATCAAATAAATAATAATGATTAAATTGTGATAAAAAAATCTGGTGCGTGCGCGCAACACACAACTTTCACTTACCAACTTACTTAGATAAGAAATTGACGTGTTTTGTTAAATATAATTTCCCAAAGTCACACATTTTTCTACATCCATATCTTATTTTTGTTAATCGTTGAAGCTGTTTTTGAGTAAATAAAAAAACCCGTGAAAATGATACAAAATTTATTAACCCATTATATCCTTGCGTCCTCATATGAGGACATCTGGAGGGGGCCACTTTGGCGTGTTCCTGCCTGCCCCAGGAGCATGTCTGGGCATATCAAGTCTTGTTTCTCTCTAGGGGAGGCATCAGTTAATTTTTCAGTTTGTGTTTGGCTGTGACCCTGTCAACTTCTTAGTACTTTTTGAAGCATCAAAAAATGGAGTTTTCTGACTACGTGACTAAGTAAGTATTTTTATTTATTTAAATTACTTAGCAATAATTTTTTAAATTGTGCTTTCATGTATGTATAGTAGATAAAACCCTTATTCTATGGAAACTAGTTACACATTGTTCTATTTAAATCTAAAAACTTATAGTTGACTAATATCAAGCGTCCTCGTATGAGGACGCTAGGTCATTTCACTTCTGCTCTTTTTCAAATGGACATTTTTCACATTTATACTATTTTTATATTTTATTTTTTCAAAAAATTAATAAATCAAATAAGTAAATTTAAAAGGTCATTTCACTTCTGCTCTTTTTCAAATGGACATTTTTCACATTTATACTATTTTTATATTTTATTTTTTCAAAAAATTAATAAATCAAATAAGTAAATGAATAAATTGTTTGTAACAAGTATTTTAATAAGAATGCATTTTTTTTACAGGGAATTTTCAGAACTTCTTGGCCCTGACATTACCCTAGCCGATGCACTGAATATAATTTTTGGAGACGAAAGAGGAGCCACATTAGCTGATGCCTCTATTCCTGTTGATGGACTTTTTATAGAACCGATACCGGTAGATCGGCCCGCCGTGCTTGGCTTCTATAATAAATATATGGGCGGGACCGATCAGATGGACTGCAACATTACAACATATCGGATAGAAATACGAAATAAAAAGTGGTATTGGCCCATCTTGTCTTGGCTGATAGATGTCTGTCTGCATAATGCGTGGAGGCTGTACAAGAAGTCAGGCCATAACATCCCTCAACTTGACTTCAGGAGGGCTATCGTTCAAAATAATCTAACCAGATACGGCACTGAACCCAAAGGACCAGGTCGGCCGAGGATGAGCTCTATTACAAGAGTCCCAGACGAACTACGACTTGACGGATGTGGACATCTCATTAAAAAGAATCCTGATAATAAGCAGAGACGATGTGCTGGAATGAACTGTACGGCCAAAGTTAGAAAAATGTGCTCAAAATGTGATGTAGGATTATGCATTGATTGTTTCTTGCCGTTCCATAGCATCTAAATGAAGACAAATAAGTTTGTTTCTGTTATTTTTTTTTGTACCTATATTGATATTGATATTATAAATATATGTAAATACATAAACAAATATATTTAATTTTTTTGAACATTTATGTGGGTTTTTTTTAATAATGGAAAACATAGTAGCCAAATATCCTAGCGTCCTCATATGAGGGCACCCCATAACTCAAAAGGGAAATTTAATAAAAATTTTTAACTATTTTTCCTATGTTTCCTAGACTTATTTAAACATGTTTCAGTGAAAATTTCATATAGAATATAATTTTGAAAAAATTCGGGCACTAATGGGTTAAGTAAAGTCCCCCCTCCGGTTAATTAATTTTAATGAAATTTTAACAGTCATATCTCGGACATATACATACATCAAATACCCAGTTTGATCAAAATCGTTAAAGCCGATTTAGAGTAAATAAAAAAAAAAAAACGTGAAAATGTTACAAAATTTATTAAGTAAAGTCCCCCCTCCGGTTAATCAATTTTGATGAAATTTTTAGTCATATTTCGGGCATATAAATAGATGAAATACTCAGTTTAATCAAAATCGTTAGAGCCGTTTTTGAGAAAATCGAAAAAACCTAAAAAGTTATTAAGTAAAGTACCCCCTCCTTTTAAGTAATTTTGATGAAATTTATGCTGTCACATCGCGGGCACATACCTATACTAAATACCCAATTTCAGGATCGCACGGTTTATAGTTTTTGAGCTAGTCTGTTCACACACACACACACACACACACACACACACACACACACACACACACACACACACACACACACAGACACACATACACACACACAGACCATTTCGCGAGACTTGGTCATTTCGACTCAGAACACCCCAAAACGTGTATTTCCGTTGAAAACCGGAAGTCGAATTTTTTCACGATCGCAATACTTCCACTTACTATATATTTCATATATAGGTAAGTGAAAGTAAAAAATGATGTTGATCAGAAAATAAAAATCACCTTTTAAAAGCAAATCAATTTATTATAATATGTGGATTCCAAATCTGGTGCTATTTTGCTTTTAACTTCGATAATGACCGAATTATGGCCCCTCAAATCAGGTAATTGGCTTTGAATCAAAATGGCGGATCACGATAAAGAGGTACTAGGAGTGTCCCCGGATGAGTTTCAACCTTTGTGCAAAATTGTATTACAATTGGCAAAGTAGTCTTGAATCGGCGTACAGAGAACCGACGATTTTTTTTTTTATTCAATTTTCGGATTCTATCCATCTTGAAATGTTATGTCAAATGGTGGGGAGGTGTAATAAAACGTATTCTTCGGAACATCACAATAATAAACTAAAAATTTATAATTCGGATTTTTAAAAGTATTAGTCGAAAATTATTATTATTGTTAATCGAAAAAAAATAATTCAAAAATAATGATCAGTAAACAAGCTTTTAGGAAGAGACTATTTAATTATAGATATAGAATGCAAGGCCTCAAAGTCTCGTATAATTTCAATAATTCACTTAATCGTGCAGTTTACATGCCAAATTTTCGCCTATTCAGGCATCTTCAGGGCTACAACAGTTTCACAAGCAAGCTAGAAACAGACTGAAACCTTCCCATATGGTTCCATATTACATTCAGTCTGTTTCTAGCTTGCATGTGAAACTGTTGTAGCCCTGAAGATGCCTGAATAGGCGAAAATTTGGCATGTAAACTGCACGATTAAGTGAATTATTGAAATTATACGAGACTTTGAGGCCTTGCATTCTATATCAATAATGATCAGGTTCTGATTTTTTTTCAGTTTTGATCAAAAATAAAAATCATCAAATGATTTTTACAAATTCCAGATAAAAATTTTGATCGGATTTGATTTTTATTTTCATTTTAATAATTATCGATTTCAAACCTGCTTTATATAATTGACTTTGATCCTATTTTTTATGCTAACTTTTCGTCGAAGTTTTCACATAACTGTTTTTATCTTACTTATTTTGACGCTGTTTTTAAGTTCTTGTGCTAAGTTAATGTTTTAAGTTTCCCCTAATGTAGTCGATGATTTAAATTTTTGAATGTATAGTTAATGTTAGGTGGAATAAACATTTTACACAACAGACCTGAAAAAATGTGTATAATAGCTCCCGCGCCCCCCCCCCCTCCCCGTATTATCAAATGAAGATACTACGGGAAGAATTGGATACAGGTATAACCGAACAAACCCCAAACCTTAGGAACTTTCCTAGACTCCCAGAAGTTTCCTAGACCTCAGACTTTCCTACAAAGACATTCAGGTAGCGTTATTTACTAGTAGATAATGAAAGTATTTATTATGGTGTAATGTTTCTTTCTTTGCTAATTTTTCTTACTAAAAATTATCCTTGTTTTATTTAGCAGTATATTCCGGTTTCACCCGGGGAATTTCATTTCTCTAATAAGCGCGAACGATTCTGTAAAAAAAAAAATAAAAAAAAAAATAGCAATAAGTAATAGATTATTATTCCAAAGATCTAGGATATACTATATTTTTAGTTTTACCCTCTGGTGTATATATAATTAGTTCTTTAGATGAACCTATTCTAGAGCATGCAACCTAAAGCTGACCATGAGAAAAACTTGGGGATTCCAAATTGATACCAGCTACCTCAGTGATTGCCCTTGAGCTTTATTTATAGTCACCGATAATGCGACCCGAACTGGGCTTGGCATTATAATCCTTTGAAATCAAAGGGCATATCACTGGGGACAATGGGGATTCTAGGCCTGGAAAGCCGTAAGGGTAGAAGGGGATGAGCGAAGAGGTGATAGATTTAAATTAACCATATAAACAGTCCTGGTAGTTTCCGCAAATCAATCAGGTACCAAATATCAAAGAACAAAGCAGAAATCTAGTCGCAAAAAACAATGGGAAAAGCGTGGGTCAAGAAAAGTTCGTTAGGACAGAAGAGAGAGCCAGGAGCGCGAAGAGAATAACGGGTAGACGCGCACTCGTCGGCCAATAACTCGAAAAGGACTCGTTAAGCCTTAAAATGTGGACCCCGGTCCATTCCGCAGGAACGGTATTACCAGGCCTTGTTGGACTCTTCAAAATCTATAAAATGACACTTTTTTTCGACTCAAACGGTCGATTTCGTAAAAACCTAATGTAAAGCGAGATCATAACGATTTTTATAACAATAAAGAATATACCCAAAGATTGGCTGAAATTATGCAATTTTAATTTGGACCTGGTATCAAGGAACCACTGAGCGAAATTTGGAGAATTTATGACGGTTCGGATTTCTATAAAGACAAAAAAGCAAACAGAATTTCATCTTTATTTATATAGATTATAATATATCAAGGATATATATATTCTTCTTATTTTTTTGCTATTTTTTTTTACGCAACTGGAACATTATTGGGCTTTACGGCCCAATTTTGGCCTGTAATAGATAAATTATTTCTCAAAGAAGCCGCGATACTAACTTACTTACGATGCTAATTCACTTTGCTCCATTGCAGATAATGAAGAAATACAGCCGCGTGTTTTTCATGGTCTCTTTCAAGTGATGCACTGACCTGCATATTATTGATATATTCAATTGAGGACAAGTCTTGTTGTTTATTTGCACATTATAATATATTTGTTTTATTGTTGTTTGACGAGAAAGATACTCACTGTTATCATTAATAATTATATATTATTTTAATATTACATATATTTATTATATGCTCACGAAATTCGCTATGTATATACGCCGAACTGAGTGAACTGTATCCGGTAAATATAATAACGATGATTGCAGCGAGGCGAATAAAACGGGCATGCGAAATTGCCAAACTCGGTTGTACCAGGTGTGTAAATATGACACCGGAATTTTTCAAATAGCAAATAAGAGTTGATTGTGTAAAAATGATACATACTTTTTTATTCGAAGTACTGTCCTTCGCTATATATGCATTTTTTCCATCATTCAGGCAATTTGTGGATTCCCCGCCAAAATAATGCTTCCTCTTCTGATTCAAACCAATCACTTAACCAATTCCGTGCGTGCCCCATCGATGCAAATAGGTAGTAATCGGATGGGGCCAAATCTGGCGAATAAGCCGCATGTGGAAGAATTTACCAACCAAACACTTGGATCGTTTCCTTGGTCCGTTTAGCCGAATGTGATGGGGCATTGTCATGGAGCAAGATCACTCATGGAAGTACGGCGCTTTACCGCACAGCCACACCGTGCCCCGAAAGAGTTAAGAAATCAATTAAAATAAGGTCAGCAGTTTCAGTCTTCTAACGCTGAATCGGGCGGAACTGATATATCAGTCTACATGTGTTAAAGGGTTAAAATTATTAATTAATTATTCTCCTACGTTTCAAGCTTCTGACCAATCTTTCAGGGATTATCTGGAGTTGCATTATTTAATTGTCTACAAAAATCTACTTAGTCAATTTGTCAATTTTTTTTTTTTTTTTTTTTTGGTACTTCAAGGCTTTACCGCACAGCCACACCGGGCCCTTGTCAATCCTTTTTTATGTTATACAAACATATTATGAATACGTTAAAAAAAAAAAATAAATAAAAAAAAACACTGTCTGTATTTTGTACTAAACTAATCATTGGACTTTTAATTCATGACTTGTGTTAAAAAAAATTGACAAAGTAAATGGTTGCAGACAATTCAGGAATGCAATTCCAGATAGTACCTTGAAGATGCCCGAAACGTTGGAGAATTATCAGTTATAAAAACTAAGTATAGAAGATGTTCTTCATTTTCAAAACGCCTGAATAGTTATAAACTCTTCCTTATATGCTGTAATATGTAAAATAAGTGAACAAACATTTATAAATAATATTTACACGACCTAAGGCCAACATATCATGCTTGTGCTATCTAACTCCAACTCTTCTCTGGCTAGATGCAGTTATCCTGGTTTGTTAAGTAAGATATTTAATAGGTACGTCACCTTGAAAGGAGAACCAGAGATTGACCAAGAAGGGATGCTCCAGTCCTTTCAGGATGTTGATCTCCCTGAGGACGTTCTTCAGCGAGTCCCTCTCCCAGCATTGCATCTTGTTCATGTACTTCATCGCGTACATCTGCCGAGTGTCCTTCTTCTCAACGATGCACACCTGAAAAATAGTAAGGACAACAATGATAAAAATATTGGCCAAATTAAATCCTCCAATATGATCTATGTTATTACACTTTTAACATAAAAAGATAACAACTCGCTTCTTCCTTGATCCATAGCTTGAACAAAGAGATACCGGCTTTTCAGGGAGCAAGCAATGCTGCCTTTGGGGACTTCCCACACCAAAATTATATCTTTCTCTCACGGCAATACTCAAAAAAGTTACCCAACCATACAAAAACAAATAAATACACCTTAAGCAGATTATAAAAGATGCTGACTTCATATTTACAGATTGATCGACCATTTTACTATGTTTGTTTGTTTAACGTACTTTTATGGTACAAGGCTAATCGGACGTTGTTACTGTGGTAATCATAAATTTCGCATATCCAGGTACAATTAGTATAGGGATTTTTAACGAATACCTGAAATCGTACAGGCTCGGGACCTCCATCTTACGTCCTAAAAACCATCTCTTTAAAAAGGTCCGTGGTTGCTAACCACTACACCTCAGGTAACCCCCCCAATTCATTAGGCTTAAAGGAATCGGAATTGTGATGTTTTCTTTCTGTTAAAAATCCTAAGAAAACACCACGATTCCAATATGTTTTCTTTCTGTTCTAAGACTCTAATTAATATATTAACACACAATTTTTTTTTCAAATTTTATTTTTCTTGTTTTCGAACACAGCTCATGACACCGTGGGCTGCTAACGAATACCTAAAAGTGAGTATTTCCCTGAGATAACTGGCTAAGCCAGCTCGCATTAAATGACTGTCGATTACATATTAGTTGCTGAGCTCTTTTTTTGCACATATTTTCATACTTATGTAACAATACTGTGGATTGAAATAATTTTTATTCGAAGAAAATAATGATTACAATGGCACACAAAAAATTTAAATTTTGGCAAACTAATTATGTGTGTATATCACACGGTATTTGTACTATTTCATAGGCAAGGAGTAGAAATTTTTGAAGATGTAATGGAAAAAAAATCATTGCTATTGTCATAAAATTATATCACAACCCCCCACCCCCCTCCGAAAAAAAATCGTATTAGTACTAAAATGAGTATTAGTACTGAAGTCTTATTAGTACTGAAAAAACAATAAATATTTAACGTTATACATGCGAGAGATGAATATAAGTAATGCTCAAAAACGTAACCATATGATCGAGCTTCAGAGCAAGAATAACTCTCCATTCCATCGCTCCTTATATTTACTCTAAAATACTACATTCTAGAACTTTCCAGACAAGCGTAGAAGGTAATCGAACTTTCACGAACATATAATAGAACAGTTTGTTCCAAAAACAAGTCTAGAAATCTTTTTAATCAAACCCGCACCCCCCTAAAATATTTATTTCTTTAAAGGTAATTCATTATTAAATATTTATTTTTTCACTTCAATATTTTATTTAAATTCTGAAAATATTTTCTACCTATTGCTAAAGGGCAAACTTCAGTAAATATTTCAGTTACCGACCCTAAGGTCTGGCCGAAATGGAGGCACCGGGCTTTACAACTTTATAAACCGGAATTTATTGGCTCTTAAAGCAGCTGCCGAGTTGAAAGTTTGACTCCCTCCACATGCTTTTAAGATGTCGGAAAAGTATTTCTATATTATACTTAGCTTCAAAACTCAAAGTTTAGGTAAATACTAAGTTAGATAAGGGATATGGTAGTAAAAATACCAACCACTCTTCTGATTTGTTAAGAGATTGAAGAGGATTTAATTACAGTAATAGGGTAGGATGAATAATTGTGAAAAAACTTTTAAAATCTAAAACAGAATAGACCTACTTACCTAGGTCCTACCCCCGAAATGTAGCCAAAAAAAAAAAAGTTAGCTGTTGCTATATATTTTAATTAATCAATAAATGTATATGTATGTATATATATGATAATCATAAAATTTAAAAAAAATAATTAAAATTGCTAATTAAATCGTATTTAAATTTTTTAAATTCTTATTAATATATTTTATACTCGCTGTATATCCCGGTTTCACCAAGGTAATTTCGACTCGTCTCCAATATAAAGCGAGATCATAACGATTTTCATAGCAATAAAGAACATTTTTATAACAATAAGGAACATAACTTTTTTAAAGAATAAAGAACATAACGATTTTAATAACAATAAAGAACATAACGATTTTTATAACAATAAAGAATATACCCAGAGATTTGCTGAAGTTATGCAATTTTAATATGGACAGTTGTTCGCACCTGGTATAAAAGAACCATTGCACGAAAGCGGTTTGGTTTGGAAATTTAGAACAAACGGTATGGATTTCTATAAAAAACAAACAAACAAACAAACAGGATTTCATCTTTAATTATACAGATGAAATATTAATAAACTTTTAAAATATATATTGTAGATTTTTTAAATAGGCAATCATGCTCCAATTAATGCTTGGCAAAGATCTGTATTAAATGATGACTTACCAATTCTTTTAGAATCAGAGAAATGAGCTGCTATTAATACTGGGATTGGATCATTGAGATTCCGGGAAAGGGCTTTATAGAAACTGTAGGGTCTATCCCAAACATTAAAGAATTAGTACATCTTGAATACATAACAGAAAAGTTTAATTCTTTAAGTGGCTCGATAATAACTTCCTCAAAACACCTAAATCAATTTTTATAAGTTTACTTATATCAGGAAAATTATAGATAGGTATGCATTATTGTTTCCATAATGTTGTATGGCGCAATCAAATTAATGAGATGTGAAATAAAAATCAAGACCGAATATATAAAAATGTGCATTCATACTAGAAATATGTAAAAATAAATATATATAGGGAAAATGTGTAAAATAAAAATGAGTTTAAGCTATTTGAAATGCCATAAAACGATTGAATTTAGCTTCCTATTGATAATTGTAAGCTCAGAAAAATATATGTAAAATCCGTTCCCTTATCATTGGTATATTGAAACGTAGTCGATAACCATACGATCTTGGTTTGTTACATTGAAACGATTTATAGAAATTTTGTTGGAGCAGTCGCGTAACTTTTGTAATACATGTTCTGGATTGTAAGAGAATCTTCTAGGCTTTTCAAGAACCTCCTAGAATGATTAAACATAAGGGGCGATGGACTAGAGGATTAGTTTTACTCTGACGATCGATTCATGCGGTTACTAATGTGTAAATGTGTCGTTACAAGTTGATACTGTTCGTAACATCGTTAATTATTTTAATTTTTATTGTTTGACTGACCTTGTGAATGAAAATTTTCATCTAATAAAACTTGTTTGAACCCACAATAGTGTTACAATATTAATTAATTAATTAATAATAATAATATTAATTAATATAATATAGGGGAGGGTGGGGCACAATGAAACCGTCGGTGCACTGGGCGAACCAAAAGTTCTAGAGCAACCAAATTCAGACAGCAAGCGGTAAGGGTGGCTCCATACAAAGTCAGCTTATTGTCCCCTTTCGACTTGTTTCGTGACAGACTCAACGTGCTGAAGTGCGGTTTTGTGTGGCTAAACTAAAAATTTTCGTCTCTAGGTATGAGTAATTATTTTATTCAATCTGCTCTTACAACTTTTTCATAACATGCAGAATATGTATCTCTTAAGATTTTCCCTGACTTTGGCTTTCCTACCTCTTCACGTTCATCGTAGGAAATTAAAGACGACAAAATGGGGTTCCTTTGTTTTTCAGGGCACAATGAAACGTTTCATGCAGTATATGTGTTTTTCAGTATGCAATTAGCAGTCGGTTCTTTTCATTTTCTTTCAGATTGGTGCGAAATTGAGAGCGAAACACCAAAAAAAACTTTATTAATTTATAACAACTTTCTTTCAAAAGTCAAACTTTCAAACAAGAATTTCGTGGCTATCCTAAAGCAGAAGAACGTAAAAGCAACTGGAATCCGAATAAATTTTTACTTTCACTTACCTATATTATTATTTATTTATTTATTTAACAACCCTCCCCTGCCATTAAGGCAATACGGGCGTTTGCAGTTGTGGGGTGGTAGGCATACCTAACAACCCACCGCTGCAATAGAAACAATAGTCCATTTCTTCTTTTCCTTAGTCTCTCTTAAAGTGAGTCTCATTCCGGTGGCCTCCCAGGTGCAACTCCTCTTCTTCCCAGAGTGAAGTGGGCTGGTCCAAGGACTTCCTTCCACCCGTAGATGAAGGACTTAAAATGAGGATACCTGTCCTCCGTGACGAGCTGAGGTAGATCGCTCTCCGTCATAGCGTAGAGTCCTGTCTCCCTCATTAGCTTGGCCCTCAGTGCCTCATAGGCGGTACAAGAAAGTACGATATGCTCGGCGGTCTCCGGCACTCCGCAACTTGGGCACAGGGGATTGATATTTATACCGTGGTCTGCGAGCTTCGCTCGGAAACCCCCATGCCCCGTGAGAATCTGTGAGACCCAATAGTCCGGGAGGATCCAAGTTGCTTCTAATCGTGATCCGACAGTGGGGAAGTATTTTCTCAAGGTAGCCCCCTTTTGAGAGGTCGTCCACCGTCGGTTCCATTCCTCTAGTGTATCCTCCCGGAGGATCCTTTTCCATTTGCTGGGTTCATCTGCTATTCTCACTCGGATGTTTTCCGGTAGATCCGTCAAGCCTTGCCTTTTAACAAGATATCTGTAACAATCTTCTCTTAGCAGGAGGTCGAGAGGAATTCCTCCTGCCAAGACCTGCACCGCCTCGTGAGACACTGTCCTGTAAGATCTGGTGACCCGAAGCAGAGCCATCCGCTGAACAGACGCCAATTTGCATCGCTGTCTCTGCGAGAGACTTCTGTACCATGCTGGGGACGCGTACCTCATTATACCCAAAACCACTCCTTTGTAAATAGTAAGTGTAGTTGGGTATCTGAGGCCCCAGAAGGCGCCCCCGATGCGACTGAGTCCATTAAGAGCAAGGCCCACCCTACTTTTCAAATAGTCCAAGTGAGGCGTCATACCGAAATTCTTGCCTAATCTAATCCCTAAGTATGTGACTACCTCACTTGGACGTATCCTTGAATCTTCTATAACAATAGTTATAGGGTGAGCCCTATCTGTATTCCCTCGCAAGAGAATGGCCTGGGTCTTGGCAGCGGCCATCTTTAACTTCTTCTTCTCGCACCAGCGCCGCACAAGGTTGGCGCATCGCTCAGCTTCGGTTTTTAATCTGGCTCTGCTGTTCGAGGCCACCACAACGGCCAGATCGTCGACGTAGGCAGTGGAGGGGAACTGCTCATCTTCCAGCACTCCCAACAACTCGTCGAATACTAACTTCCATATAGCAGGACCAAGGACGGATCCTTGCGGGCAACCTCTTTCCATAGAGCCTTCTACTTCAAAGAAGTTACCCCTTAATTTCAACGTCCGGTCCTTCAAGTAGCTCCTCAAAATTTCATATAAGTTGCTGGGAGCCTCATACTTTTGCAACTGCTGGAGCACGCTCGGCCACCAAATACTATCGAAGGCGGAAGAAATATCAAATAAGAGGAGGATGACATACTTCTCCGCCCTCTCTTCAACGTCACGGCGCACTCTCAGCAGAGCATCTGCAGTTCCCCTTCCTTTGGTTGATCCGTACTGCCGTGGATGACTCGCCCGTTTCAAGACTGGCCGTAGGCTCATCATTATTAAGTTCTCCAGTACCTTGCTCATTATAGGGAGGAGACATATAGGCCTATAAGATTTGGCTAGCTGTTTGTCCTTGTCCCCTCCCTTGTAAAGGAGCCTGATGTCGGCAATTTTCCAACTTTTTGGAAAGTAACCCCTTTCCAGGCAAGCGTTGAATATAGCCAACAACTTTTCTTCTATGTAGGGGATACTTTTCTTAAGCATTGCCGCATCAATTGCGTCTAAACCAGGGGCCCGACCAGTCTTTTGCTTGTCCACGGCAGCACGAAGATCCCATATATCCCATGGTGGGCACAGATCCGTACCAGATGGGTATACCGTAGTGCGTCTTAAGAAAGCTTCTTCGTCATTATCTTGAGACGGATCATCCCTGGGGTATGTCTCAGCGATGAACATCTTCGCCGTCTCTTCCAAGGTGGTTGCCTGGGCACCTCCACTTTTAATTGCTGCGATGACCTCATTTGGGGTGAGCTTACCTAAGGCTACTCTGTATGGGATACCCCAGGGGTTCTTGGAGGATTCCTCAACAATAAATTCATCCCAAGACTTACGCTTTCTTGAACGCACCTCACTACGGTATATCCTGGCTTTGGATTTGTACTCATTACGAAGTGCATTGCGCCTCTCCTCGCAAGTGCACCTCTGATATGACCGCCGGGCCTTGTAGAGGTCTCTCTTTAGCGAAGTTAAGGCCGGCGTCCACCATGGGACGGGTCGAGCTCTCACCTTCCGGTGCTGGAGGGATTTTTCTGCAGCATCACGGATGACATCCGTAATCCGAGACACCCGGTAGTCCAAGTCATCTGGCTGGTCTATGACTTCCGAATCCCATTCTTCGTCTATCAATCTTTCCTCCAGCGATGACCGGAAGGCACTCCAATCTGTTATTCGAGTTCTAAAACCCTTATCTATACCGTGGGAACTAATTGGACTCTCTTTGAGCCAAAAAGCTATCGCTTGATGGTCGGAACTCGTCTCAGATCTGAGGGTCCAATCGGTTATACGGTTTGCTAGCGTCGGGGATGCCAGAGTCACATCAATCCAGCTATGCCCCATTGCACTGGAGAACGTAGGGGCAGAAGCAGGGTCGTTCATAACTACCAGTTGACTTCTAGCAATAAATTCCCCAAGCTGAACGCCCCTTCTATTTGTTCGATTGGAACCCCAGACCGTGTTCCAGGAGTTGGTATCTGAGCATATGACCACGTTCCTAGTGCAATTCGTGATCATCTCCACAGCGGATATATCTCTTGCAATACCATCTCCATCTGGTAGGTATGTAGATACCAGCGTGAAGGAGACATTACGCCATCTTATGTGACAAGCAACACAATCCGCCGTGGTGTGATAAGTGGCAATGAGAAGTGGCAATTAACAAAACGCATTAATTTCTAATCTAAGTAAGTTGGTAAGTGAAAGTTTTGTGTTGCGCGCACGCACCAGATTTTTTCTTGTTAATTATGGTGTTGTTTTTTTCAGCTGTTTCATTGTACCCCGGACATGGAGCAGGATGATACAACACTATTTTTTTGGAAATTAGCTTCTCGCGGTCAGACATGATGCATAAAATAAACTTTAACGCATTTCTTAAATAGATTAGATCCTAAAGTGACATGGAATAAATAAATAAATGAAAATAAAGTCCCAGGTGGTGTGCTATGGGTAAAAAAAACTTTTGTGTTTCTTTGTGCCCCACCTACCTCTATTATCTTCTAAACAAATAGAAATAGGTTACCATAGCAAGTAGGATACCATTGATGATCTGCTAGCAATGTTTTGGCAAATTTATTACTTAGTAATACTTTGGATTAGTAAGACTTTGCGACAAAGGTAATTCAGTTTAGCTTGGAGCTGAAAAAGCTGAGTTGAGGACGAAAGTAATTAGTATCTTACTTCAGTCGTCTAGTCCCCCCCCTCTTTTTTTACTTTTTTTTTCAGTAAAGTATCTTTTTAATTGAGAGGACTGGATCTACCTCCTCCCTTTCTCAAGGTACTTTTTAATTTCTACTAAAACGTTTTTAATTTCTACTAAAACGTTGTAATTTGTATTAAAGAACTCCGGAATCCGCGACTTACATTTTCTCAACTAATGCATACAGTAGGATAATTAATTTATTTGTACAATTAATTCATGAAGAGGTGACTGTAACATAGATGAAATCCCATGTCTCACAGTGTTTCGATTAGTACGAGCTACGTGGAAAATTATTTGTCGTTAATTTTTCATCTCTTTCGACCAATTAAGTAATTTAATTATAATATATACCGTAAAATGAAGTGACAATGGGGTGACTTTGTGACAAGCCTATTTTTTTACAGTTTTTGAATTTCCCTCCTTAAAAAGAATCAGGTTAGGCAATTCAGTGTACTTGTCAGTTGGTCAGTAATGTGCTGCAACCTATTGGCCACACATAACTTCTTTCATTCCATTTACCATGGTGCTTTATTTCAAGATTTCAACTAAATGAAAACAATCAAACATATGTGAAATAAAGCACCATGGTAAATGGAATGAAAGAAGTTATATGTGGCCAGTAGGTTGCAGCACATTACTGACCAACTGACAAGTACACTGAATTGCCTAACCTGATTCTTTTTAAGGAGGGAAATTCAAAAACTGTAGAAAAATAGGCTTGTCACAAAGTCACCCCATTAGTCACAACGTCACCTCATTTTACGGTAACATTTTTATTCAATAAAAATCTATATATATAATTTATATCATCACATTCCATGATTGTCGCTGATGGATGACAGGTCTGATAAAAAACACGTATATGTTTTTATTTATTATTTTTTTATGTTATATAAATAGTTCATACGTAAGATAAAAGGTAAGTAAAATATACTTAGTACAAGTGAGAGATAGTCAACTGTTCTTCTTTACGATTGGTTAAATGATAGTCAGGATTTTTTATTTTAAAATGATTTTCTTGTGGTAAGCCAACGTTTCGATCCAACTTGTTGATCTTCATCAGGGCTACTGAGTCCACGAGGATACTCCTGTATCAAGCAGTATCCACCTGGACTCAGTAGCCCTGATGAAGATCAACAAGTTGGATCGAAACGTTGGCTTACCACAAGAAAATCATTTTAAACTGAAAATCCTAACTATCATTTAACCTATCGTAAAATATACGTATATATATGAATACGATAATACTTAAACCACATGAATAAGGACAGATATCTTTTATTAATTATTTACTATGCGTATATTTGAACATGAATATGTTTCTTTTATCAAGATTAAAAAAAAAAAAAAATTCTAAATTAGTTCTTAGGCGTTAATTTATTTCCCACGTTAATTTACCTCGGTTACTCAGAGGATAGGAGATTTATTATTCGTTATGATTAAATCATAAAGTTTTTCAAACCGGTCCTTTTGCTAACTATTTTGATCTCAATGTATAAAACCAGAATAAAACAAAAACTTGTATAAAAAAGAACCAAAAAAAGTTCTGATGTGCTGAAAACATTCTGAGCGCTCTCTAATTGGCCCCATTGGTCTCATCTCCCTGTTATATTAGTCGTTTTCAGATTTCATAGATTCAGTGTGAGAATCATCCTACCTGATGAATATTTTTTTTATTGATGTCCCTTTATTTTGGTTAAACAAAACCTTTTGATCCAACAAATCGATGTTTAAAAAAATCGTTGAATGGAGATATCTACGTTTTCACAACCCTACTTAACGTGACATTTTAATTTTTAAAAAAATATGATAACTGAACAAATTCTTTAGTGTACCTACTTTACCCTGATTCAGTTAAGTTTCAGTTTGCTTGAGTAATTAGCTTGAATCAATTTAAGACTGTGGGTTATTTAGTTTTTTAATTACAGTACCAGTCATAAGTTTAGACTCACTTGTATTTAATTCACAATCTTCAAGGTTAAAAAAATAATTGTAACTCAAGAGATAACATTTCAAAAATGATATTGTCACGTGGAAGATGTCCATTGAACCTAGGAGACCCTGAGAGAGAGGGGGAACTCCTAGAAGAGGCTGGCCCTGGAAGATGGAGCAGCTATGGAAGAATTTCGGATGGGCGAAAACCGCTGCGTTCCTGGAGGAGAGCGGAGACAAGAAGAAGAAAGAATCAGCGCTGCGGATCAGCTTGACCAACTCGGAGAGCTACGGAGCTGAAAAGAGAGACGGGAGCCACCCGAAGTATTCTTAGCTCGCCAAGTTGGCATCTTAGGTAAAGAAATTAAATTTATTTTTTGTTTTGTAAAAATAAGTTTTAGCCATTAAGAGTAAAAAACTTGTAGAAAGAACCCTAGCTATAGAGTAAATAAGAGAGAAACTAGAAAATTAGAAAGTAATTATAGAAGCATAATAGAAACTAGAAAAATAAGAGAGAACTACAGGTTTTGTAATTTTAAGATACGGGTATGTATGTAAGAGCTCGTCAATGGTTGACGATTTAGGAGGAAGATTAAAAGAAAGAGGTTGAGTTTTTATTTTAAGTTTCAAGAGGAACTGATGGAAAAAGTTATGGATTTCTTTCTACAATGTTTCAACTAGGTAATTTAATAATTAGTGATTATTTTATTAATGTGTATAATCTTTGTTTATAGAGTATTATAGGTTTAGATATTTATGAAAATTATAAGTCAAAAAGTAACTTAGAAGAGGTATCTTTGTCAATGAAGAGTTTCAGGCTAGAAAAAAAAAATCTTATCTTGACCCTTTGATCGTTTTTTTTTTTTTTTTTATTAAGTCAAGAAATAATTGTAAAGGAATTGTAGAGGTTGTTATGGTTCTTAAGGGGAAAATTAAAATGAATGAGACGGCCGGTATCCCACACCCCTTTGAGGTTCAAAGAGAGTAAAGTACTTGAAGAGGGTAGTAAACTACTTAAAGGATATAGTAAAGTGCTTGAAGAGAGTAGTAAAGTACTTAGAGAGTAAAGTTTTTGAATTTGTTGTGGAATCCTACGTCAAACGTAGAACGTAGAAGGCTTAAGTATGCAACAAGTTTCTCAGAGTCAAACTGAGGTAAGATTTGGGGATGTGCTAGTCAAAAGCACGGTATATCAAAGAATGAACGATAAAGGGGTGAGCCGATGATTGTCGAATCCATAAGAGAAAATGATGCAGTGAGGTTCCTCGATTTTGAGATTTTATTTGGTATATCACTTTTTTTTGTTTTGTTTTTAACACTCAGTACTTGGTTCTTTTGTTTGTAAACTTTACAGTTAAGTAAATTATGGTAAAAAACGAGTTTTCTGCCGCTTTGTTTATTTTTTGTTACAGGTCCCAACTTACCAACGAGGACGTTGGTATTCAGGGGAGGGGGGAGTTGTTACGTGGAAGATGTCCATTGAACCTAGGAGACCCTGAGAGAGAGGACTGGCTCCTAGAAGAGGCTGGCCCAGGAGAGAGTGGGGCAGTCTGGGAGAGTCTGAGGCAGTCTGACAGAGTCTGGGGGAGACAGTCAGTCAGTCTGGGAGGCTCTGAGATGGGCAGTCTAAGTCTGGGACAGGCAGAGAGCCTGGGGCATAGTGGGACCCGAAGTAGTCAAGTACCCCCAAGTGATTTATGAGTTATGGTACCCCCCCCCTTTTGTAGTTGGGACTTGTAAGATTATTTATTGTACAAAATACATGATGTAAATAGTACTTAGTTTGATTAATTACCACACAACCCTTGCCCAAAGATCCCTGTGTCACATTGGACTGGGTAGACTTAAGAATAGGAGTGACAATATGATTGTTTCGAATACAATCTATATAAATAAAGATGAAATTCTGTTTGTTTGTTTTTTTTTGTGTTTGCTCTTTATAGAAATCCATACCGTTTGTCCTAAATTCTCCAAATTTCGCTCAGTGGTTCTTTCATACCAGGTGCGAACACCTGCCCACATTAAAATTGCATAACTTCAGCCAATCTCTGGGTACATTCTGTATTCTTATAAAAATCGTTATGATCTCGCTTTACATTAGATTTTTACGAAATCAACCATTGGAGTAAAAAAAAAATCTCATTTCTGACATAACAAACTTTTCTTGACCGACGGCTTTTCTCATTGTTCTCCAAGTTCCCTGGGTGAAACCGGGATATACAGCCAGTTATAAATAAATTAAAAATAAAATTATAGTTGTTATGCTGTTCAATAAATAAAATGTTGTTATTTTACAAAATCTAAGGGTGAGTCTAAACTTTTGACTGGTACTATACGTATATATTCTATAATCTAGAATAATTTCTAATGAACCAAACTTAAAAGATAGTTTCGCATATAACAAGAATATTTAACAAACATACAGAGAGTTTTTTTTTGGTGCGGAGGGGGAAAATTGTGGAAGATTTTCGAAAAAAAAAACAAAAAACAATTACAATTATACACAGCAAAAAAATATTCGAATGGGAATTAATATAGAAAAGAAATAAAATGAAAACTCTGCCTGGATACACGAGGAGATATCTAAATAAATAATTTGGTATTCAAGCCCCTCTTAAGATTTTGCTAGAAACGAAATATCGGTAAATACAAAAACTATTTTCTGTTTATATAGCGATATTAATTCCTGAGGCGAGCTAATATTGACCATGAGCAAACTGACTGTGTGTTTGCATAATTCTAGTCTAGTGTACGCAGACGCACATCAAAGCCACGTTCATCATTGCTGGCTGCATATCTAGATATATTGTAATAATTTACTTTTTGAAAATTCCCATGTTGGTTCTTCAAAATAAACATTCTTATACGTTACAATGCAAACTACACACACACAGACCATTTCGCGGGACTTGGTTATTTCGACTCAGGGGACCCTAAAACGTGTATTTCCGTTGAAAAAAAAAAAAAAAATCGAGCGTAGCCACGGCTCCAAGGGTAGAGGCTAAATATCGGTGATGGAAATTGGATGAGGCCAAAAATAGGGGGTAGGTAACCCTTAACCCTATTTTCTGGCTTGAGTTATCATACCTAGAAAGCATACAAATTGAACGAGAACGGAGTGTTAGGCAGTATAAAAATTGCCATGAATATTTATTGGAGCTTCCTTTGCCTGCTTTCTTTGCTTATCTTTGTCTCAAGTCAAGGGAATAAATGTTGTAAGGCCTACAAGATATGCCTACCATGGACTCAGAATCAGAGTGACCAGATATAATCCTTAAAAAGAAGGAAAAATATATAGGGTCAGGTGGGGTAATTGGGAACGAAATTTGTTGGTTTCAAATTAAATTATTTTTTGTACCTTCTTATTCAGAAGGATCTTGTGAATTTGGGATTGGACGATGGTAGGTGGATGGAGGTATGTAGGGACCGATTGGTGGTGTCGGCGTCGGGCCTTCGGGTCCGTTAAGCCTTATTGTATTGTATTGTATTGTACCTTCTTATTACCCCTTGGATCATGCAAATCATTCAAACTCAAATGTTTATGCCTTAACTTGTTTATAAACATGTTATTGAACTTTCCTACACGTCTAACATAGAAATCCGTTTTTCTTATGGCCTTATTTGACGCGTTCACAATTACCCCAAACATTCCCAATTACCCCATAAGTTAATTGGGAACGGCTACTTTTTAAACAGTGGCTATTAAATGAATCCAAATCCTCATTTAGAATTATTTCCATACCCTGTTATATATCTAACCTACATAGAACTTTTTAGCTCTTTGTTTATAATTACCCCAAGTAATGTTCTCAATTACCCCAACTCACCTATTCATAGAGATGTTACCATATCAATTCGACTACTACGAAAACGGGAAAATGAAATATGAACTGGGAAAATTATAGGAAGCAAAAATTACAGCTGAATATTACTTGGGTATCAAAAGAAAAAGCATCATAAATGTAATTACAAAGAAAAATCAAGTTATATTAAATTAAATCTGTACGATGTCAGTTACTCGTTAAAGATCCCTATCCTAATTATACCTGGATAGGCAATATTTAGGACTCCCACTGTAGCATCGTCCGATTAGCCTTCGTGACATAAAGTGACGTTAAACAAACAAATAAACAACAAATAATTTAAAAAGAGATCTTATGCTTCAGAGTTGGAAGGAAAAGGAACTTAAAGAATAAAGCTTTCTAATAAAGAATGACTACCTCTGTAATCATTGAAAAAAGTTCTCTAAATATATTATACATATATTTAACTACTCTAAATATATTATACATATATATGATATATGCTCTATATCATACATTTTTTAAAAATTCATATTGTCATAAATGCCAGGAAGACAGGAGGAAGAAGCTTAAAAAGGAGGACGAAGTCCTCCAAAAGCCGGGAGTCAGTACAGAAACCTTAAAAACATAAACTTCCTTACTTTTTTGTATTTTGTTTTTTAGTTTCGAACGGATAAACCAAAGAACAGTTGAGCCGGGAGATGGTTAAACGTGGTTCGAATTAAGCAAGGAAATGATATTTTTTTCCGTTTAAAAATAAATTTGCTTATAACTAATTTACATTATCCGCATGTCTTCTTCCAGGTTTGACCATGTCACAGGTTTTCCAACAGCCAAGCTTTCACCCATCTTGCTGTGGGCTTCTTCAGGGCTAATACAAGAATGAGAGTGGAGAAGGGGATCACTAACTTATAATCTTCCGTCGGGGGCGAAGTCTGTGTTCCCATTGGCTAGTGCCCGAGGGGGGTGATACTGCCTATCCCTGTACATATTTGTATATAATATTAAACGGCATGGAATGCGCTGTTTAACGACACCAATGTCATTGTCTTAGTCAAATTTGGAAAACATCTATAGGATATTTTTAATCATAAAATGCTAGAGTTATGGAAATTTATGACTACTTTTAAATTTTTTTTTGTAATAAAGAAATTTCCATTCCACTTTTATATTTTGTTGTATGAATAGATACAGTAATACCTATTTTTTTAAAAAATATAAAATTTTTAAAAAATGCTCCTTTTGAAAAAATTGAAATTAAAATTTTAGTTTTAAGAAGATTTCTCTAGAGCAACCTATACATTGTTGTATACCATATGAACCGACATGGAATGCGCTGTTAAACGACACCAATCTCATAGTCCTAATCAAATTTGAAAAACATCTACAGCTATTTTTAATCATGATTTTTTCTGTTACTGGACCTATTTTTGAGGGCTTTATAAACCAATAACTCAAAAACGAGTAGAAATATCTCAGTAATATTTCACAATTGTTCTAGTAGATACAATTAGTACACTTATGCCAAATTTCAAGAAAATCTGAGATGGTGAGGATGAAGCCTGTGTTGAATTGACATGGAATGACCCAGAAGAGAAAAAATTAGCCTCTGTTGAGAATCGAACCCAGGTCCTCTGCCTCTGCATCTCAGCAGCAGCGCACTTTCCAGTGAGCTAACTGTGGGGCCTATCCTTTTCGTGTCAACATTCTCTCTTCAACGATCTTACCAGGTCTTCCAATATTGTAGCGGGTAACCGGGGGCTGGACAAATGTTCAGATAGAATCTAATTGACATATCGTCATAGTTAATCGTTATTTTTTACGATCAGTTTTTATTATTTATAAATAATTACTATATATATTTTAAATAATATTATTATAAGAGAAAACATGGGCGGGGAATGGAATCGATAGAGGACCAGGGTTCGATTCCCGGACGTCACCAAGCTTTTCTTTACTATTAAATTTATATAATAGTAATTTGAAAAAAAATAAAAATCTAATTTTTAGAAAATAGTTAAATGGTTTGCTGTATACTAATACTTACTGAAAACTCTGACAAAGTTGGGCTGGAAGGGACAACACGAAAGTCCTTAGAAGTTTTAGAACTATAGGTGTCAGACAGACACGTGTGTTTTATTAGATTAGTGGTGTGGTTTTGCTATACGTAAACCTAAAGTTTCAGTAAAGTTCCATCACTGAGCATGGATTCGAGTCCTGTTTTGACAAGTAATTTATTTAAACAGTTATGTAAGCTGAGTATGGACCTTATGGTCAAGAGGTCCTTCTGAGATAAACCCAAGCTTAATAAAGTTTATCCTTGGTCCTTCATTAGGTTGGGCGATAGCTGTTGATGTTGAGTGCGGGTATTGAACATATAAACTTCGGGGCTAATCCATGGCCCGATTTTTTTTTTTTTTTTTTTTTTTTTTTTCAGACAAGCCTTATTTACCCGACTGGTTTTCTAACCCTTTTGAATTGAATTCGTTTTTTGACTGCATTGATGTTGTAAAAATTATAAAAGTATTAAGTTAAACTATTTATTTAATTTAATATGATTTTTATTTCACCGAAGGATGGCATTTTATTCTCAATAGGTCGCTCCCTAAATTCCGCAATTATATAATTTATAATTTACTAAATAATAATATTTATTAAATTATAATTAAAATTATTGTAAATAACTTGAAATAAAATTATATTTTTGTAATAAATTTATATATATTTTAAAGAAGAATGAACGGCATATATATACATTAAACATTATATAATTCCGAACTCTTATAAATAGCTCCTCTCAACAAACTCATACCTCATAACTCGCATTTTTACTTTCACTTACCTATATATGAAATATATAGTAAGTGGAAGTATTGCGATCGTGAAAATTTTTGACTTCCGGTTTTCAACGGAAATACACGTTTTGAGACCCCCTGAGTCGAAATAACCAAGTCCCGCGAAATGGTCTGTGTGTGTGTGTGTGTGTGTGTGTGTGTGTGTGTGTGTGTGTGAACAGACTAGCTCAAAAACTATAAACTGTGGGAACCTGAAATTGGGTATTTAGTGTAGGTATATGCCCGCGATGTGACAGCAAAAATTTCATCAAAATTGCTCAAAGGGAGGGGGTACTTTATTTAATAACTTTTTACGTTTTTTTCGATTTTCTCAAAAACGGCTCTAACGATTTTGATTAAACTGAGTATTTGATCGATTTATATGCCCGAAATATTACTGTAAAAATTTCATCAAAATTGATTAACCGGAGGGGGGACTTTACTTAATAAATTTTGTATCATTTTCACGTGTTTTTTTTATTTACTCAAAAATGGCTTTAACGATTAACAAAAATAAGATATGAATGTAGAAAAATGTGTGACTTTGGGAAATGATAATTAGCAAAACACGTCAATTTCTAATCTAAGTAAGTTGGTAAGTGAAAGTTGTGTGTTGCGCGCACGCACCAGATTTTTTTAGATTGCATCCTTGCAACAAAAATTAAAAATTTTAACTCTATTCAAGCAAAATTATTAAAAATTTAACAAAAAAAAAGGCATAAATCAAAAGGTACGCTTTGATTTCTACATTTTGTTCCTCTTCAAACAGAGAGAAAAAAACCAGTTTTTATCTAAAGCAAATCGCTACATAACACAAAACGTCCAGTCAAAAACTTAATATTTATTCTGAGCACATGACATTTTTTTTTAAACTCTATATCGCTTTCCTGAAAAAGCATGTTTTATCCCTTTTTTTTTTTTTTTAGATATATCGTTATTGGAAGGAGCGAGTGATTGCTCTGAACAAATATATATTGGTAATAATTCTTTTATTATTTTTTAAAATAAACAGTATGAGTTATACTTCGAATTAATTCTCATCATATTTTCCTTGAAAAAAAAATCAAAACTTAATTAAGATAATACTATAGATTTATTTGAGAGCATTAAAAAGTATTTAAATTATTCAGTTAAAAATAAACATATCGTTTTTTATGAGATAAAGGAGTTTTAAAATTAAAAAGAAAAAAATAGCAGGTTCCAAACCTGGTGCCATTGGAAATTTAATAATACTTGGCATCAAATCTCTACCCACTCCCCTGGCCCGGTAAACCCCCTGTAGCCTGACATGCTAGGAAAGGGAAGAAAAAAAAAAAAGGTATATTCATCCTTCTTTGCAATTAAAAATAAGCCTGGTTTGTTTGTTTAACGTCTCATTATGCTACTAATCATACGATGCTACAATGGGAGTCCTAAATTTTGCCAATCCAGTTATAATTAGGGTAGGGATATTAAGGCCCGATGCACACGAACCGCATTTTTCTGCGGTCCGGCCTAGAAGCATATAGGCTTGCGGTCAGGGGTACCTGGAGTATAATGGACCGACCGGATTATACCATTATACTCCAGGTACCCCTGACCACAATTGTAGGCCGGACATCGGAAAAATGCCGCTCATCTGCAACTGGCCTTAATGAGTTCCTGACATTACGCCCTATCCGAGGGGCAGGATAGCGAAGGATTATTTAAAATATACTTGGGGTATATTTTAAAGGGCACCACGGTACGCGAACCCGTGACCTTTAGTATTTAGTTCTATTCTAACCAACCACAGGTAACCGACGGATAGGACGTATAATGGAGGTCCCGAGCCTGTTCGATGTCAGGAACTTGTTAAAGATCGTATCCTAATTATACCTGGATAGGCAAAATTGGGGACTCCCACTCGTGGGATTAGCCATAGTAGCATAAAATGATTTAAAACAAACAAAGTACGTACCAAAATTTTAAAAACTGGAACTAAACCGACGGTACAAGCAGCTTTCACATCTCCTGGACTGCAGATCAACACTCACCTCGAGAAACAAGCGACTAATTTACACTACTATTTTAAGACCCATCTGGACATACAGAGCAGAACTTACGGATTCTGCGAAACACATCCACATTAACAATATACAAACTTCAAAATCCAAAATTCTCAGAAAATGCACCTTGGTTTATTTCGAATCTCAGTCCTCGACTGAAACGAAGGTGGCCAAGAGACCTCTCACTATAGTAAATTATAATGCCTCAAGAAAGTCAAAGTCAAAAACAACAGTGACCAAATTTTCTTGATGCGCCACAGCGCACATGGGAAATAATCAATATACAGGGTGTTTCGGAATTGCACGGCACTATTTTAGGTACGTGTTCTCTAACACAAAATAAACAAAAAAGTTCATATTAACATGTATCTCAAACTCATTTATTAAACAGATATCAAAGGTTAAAGATTTATTATTACTATTTATTTATTATTATTACAACATTTAGAGTAAATGTTCAAAGGCGCCTCCGTTTTGTTGAATGTAACATTCAGCACGACGAATCCATGCTTCTCTGGCTCTTCGTATAGCATCAGGATGGTGGTTGATAGTTACTGCGGCTTCCACGATCCGATTTCTTAGCTCTTCTTGCGTGTCAACTGCCGCAGAATAAACCATAGAGTTCATCCAGCCCCCCACAAAATAATCTAATGGCGTTAAATCCGGAGATCGTGGTGGCCATTTAACTGGTCCGTTTCGACCAACCCATCGGTCTCCATAAGTTGCATTTAAATAATCAGTGACACTATGAGAAAAGTGAGCTGGAGCACCGTCATGCATAAACCACAGCCTTTGCCTAATGCCTAGCGGAATATCTTCTAGAATATCATGCAAATTATTTTGCAAAAAATGCAAGTAAGATATACCTGACAGCCTAGGTGGCAAAAAGAAGGGGCCGATGATTTTGTCGCTTAGAAGACCACACCAGACATTTAAAGAGAATTTATGTTGGTAATGTCCAACAGCAGTCGTATGAGGTTTTCTTCGGCCCAAGTATGGGTATTTCGAAAATTAAGAATCCCGTTTCTTGTAAAGCAAGATTCATCAGTAACCAAAATGCAGTTCAGGAAGTTAGGATCTCGTGTGCATTGTCGAATTAACCACTGGGAGAAATTTCTGCGCTTGTTATAATCTTGTGGTAACAAATCTTGCCTACTTGATACGTGAAATGGATATAATTGTTGTTCGCGTAAAGTTCGCCATACGCTGGTAGAGGAAACATCGAACCGACGTGACAATCTTCTGGTACTAGTAGTAGGAGATAACTGAACAGCATCGAGTATTTCTTCTTCTACGTTTGCAGTTCGTCGAAATCGTTGTCGACCGGCGTTCACTCGTATAGGTTTTAGCGTACCATTATCCCTAAGACGTCTTTCAATGGCCTCAAACGTTTTACGATTTGGTATTCTTCGGTTAGGAAATTTTTCACGATATCTTCGAACAGCAGCAGCACCGTTTGTATGTACCTCGCCATAAGTTAAAAGCATGTCTGTTTGTTCATCAAAAGTGAATAAATTGGTGGTATCTCCCATGATAATCATAAATTGAACTGTGTCACAAGATTCACTCACACTAAAACACACAGAACTAGACAAACAGATGAGCAACTACTGTCATTGCTTATCGTTCATTTGTTTATCAGGTGATTAAAACCTTTTATTTAGTATGAAACACGTTAAACGTTGTACAGTCAGTCTTAATGCTGTAAATAAATAATAAATCTTTAACCTTTGATATCTGTTTAATAAATGAGTTTGAGATATATGTTAATATGAAATTTTTTGTTTATTTTTTGTTAGAGAACACGTACCTAAAATAGTGCCGTGCAATTCCGAAACACCCTGTATATTAAAAAGCAAAGTGTACAATGTGCGTGCCGAAAAGGCTTAGAAACGACTCCAAATACGATTAAGAGATTTATGTCAGCGTGTAATTGTAGGTCCCCTAACGGAGAAGAAGGTTTCCGTTTTTTTCTTAAGGGTGTGAAATTGAAGAGAAAAGGACTGGAATTTTAAGGCTCTCGCAACATGTAATTAGCCTACCTGAGAATGACATAAGAGTTTATGAATGAAAAATTTAGTTCGAGATGCAGACCACCAGGAAGCGCTAGGGTGTGTTTCACTCAATATTTATTGTTCATTCATTCCTTTATATTTGTAAAGGTTATATATTTTGTCAGCTGTTCTTTTTAAATTACTAAAAAATGAAGCGAAAATAATTAGTTTCACCTTATCTTTTAAAATAAATTAATGATTTTACATATCTGCAATCAATGAGAAAACCGACTGGATACTTTAAAAAATTAATTTTATCATAAGAAGGTTAATTGATTAACACATTACATTTGATCAATATCTAACATATACTTAGGTAAATTTAATGCAATATGAGTGAGCGAATAAAAACAGACATAAAACAAAAAAGAAGGGCTGAATAGACTGATTATAAACCGAAAATAACAAGTTTGAAGTGTTCTTATTGTATGTAGTTATGAAAAATGGTTTTATTACTATGTATGATGAGCATTTTAGTTGACAAAATGATGAATTGACTCCAAATATACATGTTTTCAATAAGATTTTATCACCGCTCATAGTTCAGGATAAAAAGAAATATGATGAAAAAATTGTGCCCTCATGATATTTTGGTTTTCACTTAGTAACAGTAGTAAGATTGGAGAAGTGCAGAGTTTGGCCAAATTAGGGTGTGGTGGGGGGGGGGGGGGATAAATTAAGTGAGGTTGAACTGGAAGAAAGGTCTTACAAAAATTTTTTCTATGAATCTTCGGTATTTTCTAAACTTCTGGATCTAATGGGACCATCACAGCAGTCGGCGCTTAGGTTGTACTCTAAATATAGTTTTTTTAACTAATAATCTAATAATTTATTATCTGCTCACAGTTCGGAATGGGCTTATAGGATTCATAATCACAGAAACCATCAAAAACGATGGATGACTCGACAAAATTGCAGCAAAATTAATTGTTCATTCACCATTTTCATCACCCTATAAAGTATATAGGGTTTCTTATTTGGGCGGACACTGCAGATCTCGAATCTTAATATTGATACAATGTTAAAATTTTCAAGAAAGTGCTAATTTTGTTCTATATTTCCTTTAATTTTAATGTTTTTCTGTTATTGAAACTGCCACACAACTACCGGAGCGAAGCCGGGCACACTAGCTAGTAAATAAAATAAAATAAAAATAAGCTTTAATTATAACAAACATTCAAGAGCATCTATCCTAATATGTCTTTGATACGTTTTTCCCATTGAGTCACATATTGTAAGACCAATGCGGGCTTGGATAATTTTACTGGCGTGAAAACCTATTACCACTCAAATAATTCAACGTTACAAAACAATAACAAGCAGTGACAAAACAGTAACCGTTTTGTTCGCTCTCCAGGCTAAGTCCAAGCCACTAATCGATATCTTCATGTTGAGGAATGCTACGGTAACACCCATAAAGGCCTAGAACGACTCTAATTTCAGATCACATACTTATACAGGACTGTAAATCTTCCAGCCAATTCTAGAATTTAGTACACTAACAGCCAAAAAAATCTGTTTTAGTTACTTTCGTCACAGTATTTATCAACGTATAGCATACCAAATAACCATTTCTTTTTTAATCCCCCGTGCGTCATTTGTATACATTTTTTTCTTACATTTTTTATTTGCACATGTCACCATGGTGCTTCGACAATCAGTGAATGAGATGGCCACAGACATTTGATACATACATTAGCATAATAGAGCTTATAATGCTGATTTACAGTTGGTAGATGGGAGTAAAAAATTCTGAGCCATGCCGCCCCTCGGATAGGAAGTAAAATGGAAGTCCCGAGCCTGTACGATGCCAGGTACTCGTTAAAGATCCCTATCCTAATTAAACCTGGATAGGCAAAATTTAGGAATCCCACTGTAGCCTCGCCCTATTAGCCTTAGTGGCATATAGTCACGTTAAACAAACAAACAAACTGGTATTAATTTAACAAACAAAAAATACCGTTTATTAATATTTTTTATCTTTTCTAAAAAGTTAGAGGCGAAAGATAATTTTCTTTTTGTGCATTGATTCCTACACCGATACGAGGATAAAATTGAAAAGGCTTTTCGAAAATGTTTTCTCAAAGGTTGGCGCTGACAAATCCAATTCGTTTCTCTAATGACGCCCCCCTTTAATCCTCCCTCTCTCTCTTCTAATCCAATCGAAATATAAAATATCATCAAAGGGCACCATTTACTGATTTTTTTCCGTTTGGCGGAGGCTGTTCCTGTTATCCTGCACGGACTTATCAGTGGATAAAGTGATAAATAAATAATTTATTTAAAAAATATATTAATAAGAAATAGGTTTTCTTTAGGTTTATAATAAATATTTTACTCTAAGACACGAACACGTAACTTAGTTACAAACACGCACGTTTGCAAAATAGAAGAAGGTTCCTTTGTTAAATTTTCGAAACGTTGGTTTTCGTTCTTAAAAGAAATTGTTTGCCTTATCTCATTTTTCTATTATTTTCTAACTGTTATATTTTATATATCTCATCTGGATTGTTATGTCAGCTGATCCGACATTTAACACCTAATAGGATAGAACCAATCCAAGTTTAAGAAGTTTAATTTTAATTACAAACTAGCTTAACACGTTCACGCTGGGACTGTAATTCACGTCCTCGCCCATTGGCGGTCAAATGCTTTTCGCTCTATCGGACTGGAGCTATTCCAGGGCACTATGTAGGATATGAATCCAACAATAATAAAATAATCAATACAAATTCCTATCCAACTAATATTGTTTGTAATACTATATTAATTTTAGAGGTGAGAGATAGACAACTGTTCTTCAATTTCGATAGGTAAAATGATAGTCAGGATTTTCAGTTTACAATGATTTTACTGTGGTAAGCCAACGTTTCGATCCAACTTGTGGATCTTCATTAGGGCTACTGAGCCCAGGTGGATACTTAGTCTTAGTATCCAACTGGACTCAGTAGCCCTGATGAAGAGCCACAAGTTGGATCGAAACGTTGGCTTACCACAATAAAATCATTGTAAACTGAAAATCCTGACTATCATTTTACCTATCGTATATTAATTTTAATAGGTTGGGCCGGGATAGCCGAGCATGTTTGAGCTCGACCCGCTTTAGCATGCTCGAGCCGAACGGTGGCGGTTGGAATCCGCCATGGGTGGTTGATTTTTATTTCTTGGAGGCCCCACGGAATAAATCTCGACCTACCTACCATGGTTAGAATAGGTTGGTTACTCCTCTGGTGTAACCACCCATATGCCATACATTGCCAGTTACTGGATATGAAAAAAAAAAATAAAATAAAAATAATTATAATAGGTTTAAACGATTAACAGGATTTTCAGTTAAAACTTTTTTATTTTAGGAAAGCCAACGTTTCGATCCAACTTGTGGATCTTCATCAGGGATAACATAAAATAAATGAGTATCTGTGCTAGAGGATGACAATAAATGAATACTTACAAAACTGATAATAATATAAAAGATGATAAGCGGGGTCACCTATGGTGTTAGTGGTTAGCATAGAAACTTACTATACTGAAGGTCGCGGGTTCGCGTCCCGAGGTGGCCCTAGGATTTTTTAATGGGAGTAAATTGTCTACCTGTCTACGATATACCTGGGATAGGACGTAAAACGGAGGTCCCGAGCCTGTACGATGTCAAGTACTCGTTAAAGATCCCTATCCTAATTATACCTTGATAGGCGAAATTACAGCCTATCCTATAGAGCCTATCCTAATTATAGGCGTATATGACTCCCACTGTAGCATCGTCCGATTAGCTGTAGTAGCATATAAGGACGTTAAACAAAGAAACTAGGCTTATTTTTTATTGCAATGAAGGAAGAAAATATCTATTTTTTTTCCTTCCCTTTTCTAGCATATCAGGCTATACGGGATTTACCGGGCCAGGGCACAGTGGGACGAATCGCCAATCTAGGCGGAAATAGTTAACATCAACGAAATGAAAAAATCTTGTCGTTCTCTTGAAAACAATAGTCTAGCTAAGGCATTTACAAATTATTAATCACTTTAAGCAAGTATTAACAGAATGATGGGGGTTTGAATACGGTAGTTCCCTCATAATGCTTGGTCAGCTTATTTTCAAATTATATTGTAAAATCAATAGAATCATAGAATGGATCGTGTTTTTTTGAAAAAATGTATGCTAGACAATAGAAGACGATTCAGAAATTAAGTTTATATAAGTTCTTGGTTCTTTAAATGTGGATATAATACAGAGTATCCTCCTTTCTTTTCAATAGTCGATAAGATATATTTTTTCTTATAAAAAAAGGGGTTACTAAAAATCTACACCGATATACGCCGAGATATTTATAAAGAATATAGTCCACACTATATAGAAATAAAGTATTCATTATGAACTGCTAATACCTGCTAATAAAGGTGTGCGCTTTTTTTAAAGGTACAAATTTCTCATTGTTGAGAGCCTATATTTTTAATATTTTGAGGCAATACGGAGGTGCTAATGAAATTTATAGATATATAGTAAACCAGTTTCATTGGAATACACTACGGCAATCTCCGAAGCTATGAAAAAACGAGATTTGACCATCTGAAGGTACAAGTTTTAAGGGGTTCAATATGATTTAGGAAGGCAAAGAGATTGGATGTAAGGCATTCTACCATGTCGTCAATTGATTCATAGGAATAGATGGGTCCTATACAACGGGAAAGTAGATCAAGGGATAGATTTATTTCATCAGCTGTCAGGTAATCTACGTTTTTCCAAGATATATATTTTAGAAATAAAGTAGGATTCGAAAGATCATTGGAAATACGTATTAAGTCGTGGCTAAGTCGTCGCTCACAGACTTTGTGAGTATGATACTAGTTGTTGACAAAAGTCCTCGAAAATATGATCGATATCAGTAAGGCAAGATTGGGCATGATTACTCGACTCGAAACGAACAATCAATAGGTTCAGGGGACATACCAGGTCTAAAATGAACTGTTTTCTGGGAGAATTGGATAGAATATTTGTATTGAAGTCGCCGGATGTATGCATTCAGATGGATGGATTCAGATCCATCAGATTCAGATGATTCGGAATGAAAAACATTTTTTTTTTTACATTTCGATATTAGAATTTAATATATAATTTTTTTTTAATGTATTTGACGTTATTTTATAGTTAATATTTTTTTCTTTTTGAATAATTGAAAATTGAATAAAGAAATATAAATAGAATTACTCTATTATTTACAATTTATCTAAATAATTTTATATTGGTTTTTTATTTTTTTTTATTTTATTTTTTTTTTTTTTATGAACATTGCCAAAAACCACTATTTTGACTTTTATTTATTAATTCATGCTTAAATGCAATTTTCTACAAAAATTAACATAAAATAAGTCGCTTGCGGAATTATTTCCCCCTAGATTGGCGATTCGTCCCACTGTGCAGGGGAGTGGTTAGAAGATTGATGCCGAGTATTATTAAATTTCCCATGGCTCCAGATTTTGAACTACTCATGGCTGGTGAGACTATTTTTACTATTAGTCCTCATCCTTATACATGTTATACATTTTGAGCCTCCTTCGGCTTTGATAAGGGGTGTTAATTACCAAGGCATGTTGATTCTGGCTATGTTTGGTATTTATGAATTAGTATGTCTATGAAAATAGGAAAAAAAATCAAATTTTAATACTATTAAACGCTAAAAAGACAGATGAAACAAAGATAAATAGAATACGGGAACTGTCCACGATTACACAGTAACAAGGACGGAGCGGGTTTAAATGTAATGTGTTGGGGACCGAAACAATAAATCTCGCTGGTCCCAGGTTACCTCAACCCCAGCTCAAGGTCTCTTCGCTCAGCTGTTTCTCAACATTTCGCTACATACATCCCTTAGGGCGGATTCACACTCTCGCTCCACTCCCGCTCCACTCTCGCTCCACTCTCCTAAAGTCTTTTCATATTCACATTATATAATTTTACACCGTTCACGATTGAAGCCATTAATAATCGAAGCCGTCTGTATTTGGATTTTAATTAATAATTAACATTCAGTTATTAAAGTATTTATTTATTCATCAATTTTACGGCCAAAAAAGTTCAAATTTAAAAAAAAAAAAAAAAAATATATATATATATATATATATATATATATATATATATATATATATATATATATATATAATTATAAATTAATTTAATTAATGGTGAAGAAATAATTTAAATTTTTTTTCCGAATGTATTAGAATACGCTTGAAATAATAAAAAAAAAAAAAAATCACCAACAATACGCGCGGTTTTTCGACGTCAAAAATTCATGTTATGTTTGAGATATATTTTGCTATGAATTAATGTACTCGTAAAAAATGGTCACCGATTTATTTATTGACTACATACTCATTGCTATTATAAAATAACGTTTAATTTGAAACGAATAAAAATGCAGTATATTATGAAAAATGTCAGATCATTAACAAAAAAATATATTAAAGCAAAAAATAATTAAAATATTAATCAGGAAAAGAAGAGAACACAATCGGTAAATTGGTAGCATTTGCCGATTTCAACTTGAAATTTTCAAGCGTATTCGAATACATTCCGAAAAAAAATTAAATTATTTCTTCACCATTAATTAAATTAATTTATAATTATTATTATTAATTATCATTGTGTTGCAATATATTCTTCTTATAATATTTTTTGATAATATTATCTTCTTCATCAAGAAAATTACACTTACCAGCTATTTCTACAAACGAAAAATTGATTTTTTTTGGCCGTAAAATTGAAGAATGAATTAATACTTAAATAACTGAAAGTTAATCATTAATTAAAATCCGAATACAGACAACTTCGATTGGCTTTAATAGCTTAAACCTTTCAAAATTGAACGGTGTAAAATTATATAGTGTGAATATGGTAAGACATTAGGAGAGCGGACCGGGAGTGGAGCGGGAGCGGAGCGCTAGTGTGAATGGGGTAGAGCGAGAGTGGACCGGGAGCGGAGCGAGAGTGGAGCGGGCGCGAAACCGATAGTGTGAATAGGCCCTTAACGTCGCACAGAGGATTATTTACCATCAAATCATGGCCAAAAGTCCAAAAAATAAATTATACTTCAGAACAATACGTATTTCCTGGTATATAAGGAATGTTCGCATCGAGATATATTTATCTTGTTCATTTTTATCCACTTCCTGCCCGAGGGAACTAGTCTGAATCCATGACTTGAGTACGCAGTTGTGGAAACCATTTAACAAGTGATCTGAAATTTCTCCTCACAGTTTCGAAAGGTATATGTTTCTCTGTGATAACTAGTTTTTAGCTAGTTTTAATATCATAGCGGTTAACTTATAGATCTTTTGATTGCAATAAAAAAATTAGACTTGTTTAAAAGAATAAAATAGATTATGCTGTATTGTCGGGCAGATATTTTTGAATTAATGTCAAGTTCAATCCTTCTACTTTCCATATTGCAAAAAAGACTCACCCAAACACCCCCCCCTGTTTTTCATAAATGTATGAAAATACCTCTTAAAGTGAATTTTTTTATAACCAAGTCGGTGTTTAGAGTCGTGTTATGGAAAGAATATAGTCGTAATTGGTTAAAGGAACGTTTTAAATTATAAAAATTTAAATTTTTATAATAAAACAATTTTCTGTGTATTTTAGCAATTCAAGTAATAAGTGACTTACCAAATTTGTTTGCCCTTTTAAGTAACTTTGTTATGGTGCTATTGGAAGCTTAAATTTAAAATCAACCGCACGAAGATTTCATACAGGAACTAGAACTGGAAACTAGTAGAATAGTCTAGTGGCTTACCATGAAGTCGGCTGCATGTGGAGAACGTGCTAAAATAGACGATCGCAATTAAAATTTATTACACAAATAATTAATTTAGTATTTGCAACAGCTAGATATTAAATTGCAATATAATTTTCAAATGGCTTATGTCTTGAACATTTTCCCGCAGTTTTTCAAATTCCCTGATTTTTTCAGAAATTCCCCTTTTTTCTGTAAAAAAGGTATGAATTTTTTTATATTTTATTAGTTACAATTAGTTACACAGTTACGAAAAAATGGGTAAATAGATTTAGCCAGGATTTCATGGCCAATACTCCATTCTGTGTCGGATGAATAGTTTTTACCGGCTTGTCGATATCAGAAACCGCCATGCTACTAAGACAGGGTGATTATTTTAATACGGTCTTTGTTGTTGTAATTTATGAAAAATTAATGCCAACCTATTATTGAAAATGGATTATAAAGATTAGATTATTCTACTATAATTTAATTTTAAAGTATTAAGAAATGACATTGGTAACAAAAGCATTGCAATTAGGCAATTAGGAGTTCAGACTTTTTTTTCGATTAAACCATCGCATTCTTCACACACACACACACACTCACAAGCATTCAGGATTTATATGATATGGGATTCAACATAATAATACCGGACATTTAATACAAAATACCTTAAGATTATCAAATCAAATGATAGCCAACATCTACTTACAAATTTTGCACACCAGTTAACCAGAGTACCAAATAGAAAATATCTAGTAGTATCGGTAAAAATGTATCGATATCTCCGATGAATTGGTGAAAAAGTTACGATACAAATATTGGTATAATCAGAAGCCAAAAGCCGAAATGTCGCTAAATTTATTAATATTAGCTCGTATCTAATTTGAATCAGCGGCTTTAAATTTAAAGTTAACTCGTAGAAGTTATTTAAGCCAAAAATGTTAAAACAATGAGAATCTTTCTTGAATAAAAACAGATTTGATACAGCTGCGAGGTCGTCAAACTCCCATTAAGGAAATATAAGCGGGTTTGGATGCCTTTTCGTGGAGTCGGAAATGAATCCGATAATGATGGGTCCTGTATTAACATTTATTTTTAATGGTTTCCTGCAAAGGTCATTCGGTAAAAAAGTCATTATTTTTGTTTTAATTATTATTTTTTCTTTCAATTTACTTACCGGAAAATTAACTCCAAGATATGGTATTGTTTATTTATATAAAAATGGTATTTGGCACGGTATACAAAGAATAAATGGATAAAATAATTGTTAGAATTAAATGAGTAAATGTAAATACGAAGTGTCCAAACTAACGAATAGACAATTTGTTTTGTCAAATTTTCACTAATTCAGACATCATCAGATCATCAGAATAAACTAGATCACATGAATGAAGAAAAAATCTGGTGCGTGCGCGCAACACACAACTTTCACTTACCAACTTACATTGATTACAAATTGACGTGATTTGTTAAATGCCATTTCTCAAAGTCACGCATTTTCCACATTCATTTACTTATTTTTGTTTGTGTTTGCTCTTTAAAGTACACTAAATTTTTTTATTATTAAAAAAAAAGTTTTTACTTGTGACTGTTCGGCAATGAAAGCATAATACTTAATTTTATAATTCTCTATGCAGTTGTTTAAAACTTCATTTAGTTGCCATGAAACAAATAATTTCCATTAAATGAACAGAACGGCTTTAATTATAAACAATGATCTGTCATTAAAGGCGTACTCCGCATGCGTTGGCTCAACGTGTTTTATGAGTTGACGGAATATTTTTCTTTTTTTCTCCTCTATATGTTCACTTGATTTTTTTCATATTTCATATTTAGCCATTTCTTATGTTTAGGGGAAACGAGATACAGATAATTTTTCCATATAAACAAAAACAAAGGTACTTTAGTGGAAAACTAAAAAGGTCCCTTAAAATAACGTTAAAGATATGTATAAAGGCATAAATTTATCACGTAAACGTCTGGGACCAGTTACGACTTTTATTAGGGATAATAATAATAACTTCATAGCGGATCCGGTATACATAGTAAGTCAGTTCAAAGAACACTTTGATAGTATTTTGAATCCAGAAAATACCCGTCTATCACCACTTTTGGAATTTCAAAGTGCTGAACCGTTATTAGAAGAACCGAGTATAGGGGAAGTCGAAATAGCTATCGGAAAATTAAAATCCTATAAAGCAGCGGGGACGGATAATATTCCTAGCGAACTAATCAAATCATGTGGGGCAGCTGGAATTTCAAAAATACATTTTTTGATTAAAAAGATCTGGGAGTATGAGAAACTACCCGAAGAATGGAAAGAGTCTATACTTATACCGATTCACAAGAAGGGGTCGCGGACAGACACTAATAACTACCGTGGGATCTCACTACTTCCGGTCTGCTATAAAGTATTTACGTCAATCCTGTCTAGCCGAATAACCAAATACGCCGAGGAAATTATCGGAGATTATCAATGTGGTTTCAGACGGAACCGATCAACCGTAGACCAAATATTCTCCCTCCGTCAAATATTAGAGAAAAAATTAGAATACAATGGTATTGTTCATCAACTGTATGTCGACTTTAAAAAGGCTTATGATTCAATAGACCGCAATAAACTGTATAACATCCTGACTGAACTAGGAATACCGAAGAAGTTAGTAAACTTAGTAAAAATGTGTATGACCGAAACGTTCAATAAAATAAGAATCGGTCGTTATTTTTCTGAGAAGTTCGAGGTTCACTCTGGTTTGAAACAGGGGGATTCGCTATCTCCTGTTTTATTTAATTTAGCTCTAGGGAGGTGATAAATACCGGAAAGGGTTTGAATCTGGGGGGAAATATATCCGTACTCGGTTACGCTGATGATTTGGTTTTGCTTGGCGACGACGTGGAAACGATAGAACTAAATACGTCTGGGACGTCGGGACTCCTACCGTCGTCGGTACATACTGGCTTCCTTTTTATACCAGGCCAGCAGAGCTCAACAACCCTCCTACATCCTACAGAATCTGCAATTCAAATCTTCCATTCAATCCCGCCCAACCAGGTCCCGTACCTCCGATCTCTACCCTCCTCCTCATCGAACTGAAACTTATGAAAAATCCTTCATAATGCAAGCCGTATCCCTCTGGAACACTATCCCCTCCAATATCCGACACGCTTCATCTGCATCCACTTTCAAATCCCTCCTCTTCGATTTCCTATTCAACTCCCAAACCAACTACTGATCACTGAAGGGACATAATAGAGCTTTGGAAGCAACTCTTTTTAGCATGATTTCTATTAGAAAATATCTTATCGTTGTACTCAGGCCGTTTTATTATATTCCGTTGTCTTAAAGATTATTTTCATGAAGGAATGCACTTTTTGTTTCTGTCTTATTTTATTTATTTTTTGTTTCTGTCTTATCTTATTTATTTTTTGTTTCTGTCTTATTTTATTTATTTTTTCTTTCTGTAAATATTATTTGTAAACTATATTTGTAAATATTTAATATCATTCACATATGGCCACACTGGCTAGATCTCTATGTTATGGATGTAAAATTTATTCTAAAGGGACATCAGTCCCAGGATAATAAAATTATTTTTCATTTCATTTCATTTCATTTCAAATACAAAAGCATTGATGAAAGCCGGCAAAGAAGTAGGGCTAAAAATAAATACGGAAAAAACAAAATATATGGTTAGTAGTAGAAACGGTGACAATTTTGGCGATATTGAAGTAGAAGAGGAAATATTCGAAGCCGTTGAGAAATTTAGATACTTAGGATCTACTGTAACTAGAAAAAACGAAATCAAAGAGGAAATTAAGGCTAGATTAATGGCGGGGAATGCTTGTTATTTCTCGGTTGCAAAATTACTTGGGTCACGCCTTTTATTCCGAAATTTAAAAATTAGGATTTACAAAACTATAATTCTTCCGACTGTTCTTTACGGTTGTGAAACATGGCCGCTTACAGTAAGGGATGAGAAACGCCTTATGGTGTTTGAAAATAAAGTGCTGCGTAGAATATTCGGGCCGAAGAAAGATGAGTCAACAGGAGAATTTAGACGGCTACACAATGCGGAATTGCGTGAGCTTTACCCGGCAAATGTAATCGAGTCTATAGCTGCGCGTCGGCTAAAGTGGGCATGCAAAATAGCGAGTCTTAGTAGTGAACGAATTCCTAAAAGATTGATAAACGCTTTGCCGACTGGAAAACGACCGAGGGGTAGGCCTAGGCGAAGGTGGGAAGATTCGGTGAAAGCAGATCTTGTGAATTTGGGATTGGACGGTGGTAGGTGGATGGAGGTATGTAGGGACCGATTGGTGGTGTCGGCGTCGGGCCTTCGGGTCCGTTAAGCCTTATTGTATTGTATTGTATTGTATAATCTAGAATAATTTTTAATGAACCAAACTTAAAAGATATTTCGCATATAACAAGAATATTTAACAAACATACAGAGAGTTTTTTTTTGGTGTGGAGGGGGTAAATTGTGGAAGATTTTGGAAACAAAATAAAAAAAAAAAAAAAATTACAGTAATACACAGCAAAAAAAAAAATCAAATGGGAATCCATATAGAAAAGAAATAAAATGAAACTTCAGCCTGAATACACGAGGATATATCTAAATAAATAATTTGGTATTCAAACCCCTCTTAAGATTTTGCTAGGAACGAAATATCGGTAAATACAAAAACTAATTCCTGTTTATATAGCGATATTAATTCCTGAGGCGAGCTAATATTGACCATGAGCAAACTGACTGTGTGTTTGCATAATTCTAGTCTAGTGTACGCAGACGCACATCAAAGCCACGTTCATCATTGCTGGCTGCATATCTAGATATATTGTAATAATTTACTTTTTGAAAATTCCCATGTTGGTTCTTCAAAATAAACATTCTTATACGTTACAATGCAAACGTTACGCACAATGAATAATTATTGGAGCTTCCTTTGCCTGCTTTCTTTGCTTATCTTTGTCTCAAGTCAAGGGAATAAATGTTGTAAGGCCTACAAGATATGCCTACCATGGACTCAGAATCAGAGTGACCAGATATAATTCTTAAAAAGGAGGAAAAATATATAGGGTCAGGTGGGGTAATTGGGAACGAAATTTGTTGGTTTCAAATTTAATTATTTTTTGTACCTTCTTATTACCCCTTGGATCACGCAAATCATTCAAACTCAAATGTTTATGCCTTAACTTGTTTATAAACATGTTATTGAACTTTCTTACACGTCTAACATAGAAATCCGTTTTTCTGATGGCCTTATTTGACGCGTTCACAATTACCCTGAAAATTCCCAATTACCCCATAAGGTAGGTGGTAATTGGGAACGGCTACTTTTTAAACAGTGGCTATTAAATGAATCCAAACCCTCATTTAGAATTATTTCCTTATCCTGTTATATATCTAACCTACATAGAACTTTTTAGCTCTTAGTTTATAATTACCCCAAGTTATGTTCTCAATTACCCCAACTCACCTATTCATAGAGATGTTACCATATCAATTCGACTACAACGAAAACGGGAAAATGAAATATGAACTGGGAAAATTATAGGAAGCAAAAATTACAGCTGAATATTACTTGGGTATCAAAAGAAAAAGCATCATAAATGTAATTAAAAAGAAAAATCAAATTATATTAAATTAAATCTGTACGATGTCAGGTACTCGTTAAAGATCCCTATCCTAATTATACCTGGATATGCAAAATATAGGACTCCCACTGTAGCATCGTCCGATTAGCCTTAGTGGCATAAAGTGACTTTAAACAAACAAAAAACCAACAAATAATTTAAAAAGAGATCTTATGCTTCAGAGTTGGAAGGAAAAGGAACTTAAAGAATAAAGCTTTCTGATAAAGAATGACTACCTCTGTAATCATTGAAAAAAGTTCTCTAAATATATTATAGAAAATAACCTACTTATTTTCTGTGCTCTATATCATACATTTTTTACTTTCACTTACCTATATATGAAATATATAGTAAGGAAAGTATTGCGATCGTGAAAATTTTCGACTTCCGGTTTTCAACGGAAATACACGTCTTGGGGTCCATCGAGTCCAATTAACCAAGTACCACGAAATGGTCTGTGTGTGTGTGTGTGTGTGTGTGTGTTTGTGTGTGTGTGTGAACAGACTAGCTCAAAAACTATAAACGGCACAGATCTGAAATTGGGTATTTGGTGTATGTATATGCCCGCGATGTGACAGCAAGAATTCCATCAAAATTGGTCAAATGGAGGGGGTACTTTATTTGAAGAATTTTGTCTAATTTTTAGGTTTTTTTCGACTTTCTCAAAAACGGCTGTAACGATTTTGATTAAACTCTGTATTTTATGTATGTATATGCCCGCGACGCGACAGTAAAAATTTCATCAAAATTGATTATTTGGAGGGGGCACTTTACTTAATAAATGTCCCATTTTCACAGTTTTTTTTTAATTACTCAAAAACGGCTTTAACGATTTTGATCAAACATAGTATTTGATGTACGTATATGACCGTGATGCGACAGCCGAAATTTCATCAAAATTGGTTAAACGGAGGGGGGCACTTTACTTAATAAATGTTGTCTCATTATCACGTGTTTTTTTTGTTTACTCAAAAACGGCTTTAACGAATTTGACCTAACTCGGTATTTGGAGTATGTATATGCCCGCGATGTGAAAGTCAAAATCTCATCAAAATTGATCGATTGGAGGGGGCACTTTACTTATTAAATTTTGTCTTACTTTCACGTGTTTTTTTTTTTATTTACTCAAAAACGGCTTTAATGATTTTGATGAAACTGGGAATTTGATGTATGTATATGCCCGCGATGCGACAGCCGAAATTTCATCAAAATTGGTCAAACGCAGGACTCTTTATTTCATAACTTTTTTCCAATTTTTTCGAATATCTCAAAAACGGCTTTAATGATCTTGATTAAATTAATCAGTTTTAATCAAAATCAAGTCATCTTTTTTATATTATTTATAGAAACTGCAGTTAAAAAAACATGTCAATTTCTAATTCAAGTAAGTTGGTAAGCACCAGATTTTTTAAAACTCATATTGTCATAAATGCCGGGAAGACAGGAGGAAGAAGCTTAAATAGGAGGACAAAGTCCTCCAAAAGCCGGGAGTCAGTACAGAAACCTTAAAAACATAAACTTTCTTACTTTTTTTTTTTTTTTTTTTTTTTTTTTTTTAGTTTCGAACGGATAAACCAAAGAACAGTTGAGCCGGGAGATGGCTAAACGTGGTTCGAATTAAGCAAGGAAATGATATTTTTTTCCGTTTGAAAATAAATTTGCTTATAACTAATTTACATTAATTAAAGTAAACAACGAATAAACAAGGATTAAGTAAACAATAGTCATTTTCTTAAATAATTTAATTAGAGTGCCAATCCACGTCAAATCAACACAAAAATATTAAAAATTTATATTTTTGTCTTTATACTTACATGACATAAATAAATATTTTTTGTAAAAATAGGTCGTATTATATCTATTCATACAACAAAATATGAAAGTGGGATGAAATTTGCCAAAAAAATTGAAAACTAGTGATAAAATTCCATAAATCTTGCATTTTATGATTAAAAATAGCTGTAGATGTTTTCCAAATTACAAAAATGTATAGCTTGTTACTAAAGAAATTTTCTTAACACTAAATATAAAATTTAAATTTAATTTTCTCAAAAAGGGGATTTTTTAAAAAAAATATATTTTAATTTTTAAAAGTAGGTGATACTGCCTATACCTATACATTTTTGTATATCATATTAAACGGCATGGAATGCGCTGTTTAACGACACCAATGTCATTGTCTTAGTCAAATTTGGAAAACATCTATAGGATATTTTTAATAGTAAAATAGCTATGGAAATTTATGACTACTTTTAAATTTTTTTTGTAATAAAGAAATTTCCATCCCACTTTTATATTTTGTTGTATGAATAGATACAATAATACCTATTTTTTAAAAAAATATATAAAAATTATAAAAAATGCTCTTTTTGAAAAATTGAAATTAAAATTTTAGTTTCTCTAGAGCAACCTATATGTTGTTGTATACCATATGAAGCGACATGGAATGCGCTGTTAAACGACACCAATCTCACAGTCCTAATCAAATTTGAAAAACATCTACAGCTATTTTTAATCATGATTTTTTCTGTTTCTGGTCCTATTTTTGAGGGCTTTAGAGACCAATAACTCAAAAATGGGTAGAAATATCTCAGTAATATTTCACAATTGCCAAATTCCAAGAAAATCTGAGATGGTGAGGCTCAAGCCTGTGTTGACATGGAATGACCCAGAAGAGAAAAAATTAGCCTCTGTTGGGAATCGAACCCAGGTCCTCTGCCTCTGCATCTCAGGAGCAGCGCTTTTCCCAGTGAGCTAACTGTGGGGCCTATCCTTTTCGTGTCAACATTCTCTCTTCAACGATCTTACAAGGTCTTGCAATATTGTAGCGGGGTAACCGGGGGCTGGAGAAATGTTCAGATAGAATATAATTGACATATCGTCATAGTTAATCGTTATTTTTTACGATCAGTTTTTACTTTCACTTACCTATATATGAAATATATAGTAAGTGGAAGTATTGCGATCGGTTTTCAACGGAAATACACGTTTTGGGGCCCCCTGAGTTGAAATGACCAAGTCCCGCGAAATGGTCTGTGTGTGTGTGTGTGTGTGTGAACAGACTAGCTCAAAAACTATAAACCGTGGGAACCTGAAATTGGGTATTCAGTGTAGGTATATGCCCGCGATGTGACAGCAAAAATTTCATCAAAATTGCTCAAAGGGAGGGGGTACTTTATTTAATAACTTTTTGCGTCTTTTTCGATTTTCCTAAAAACGGCTCTAACGATTTTGATTAAACTGAGTATTTGATCTATTTATATGCCCGAGATATGACTGTAAAAATTTCATCAAAATTGATTAACCGGAGGGGGGACTTTAATAATAAATTTTGTATCATTTTCACGTGTTTTTTTTATTTACTCAAAAACGGCTTTAACGATTTTGATCAAACTTGGTATATGATGTATGTATATGCCCGAGATACGACTGTAAAAATTTCATCAAAATTGATCAACCGGCGGGGGGTACTTAATAAATTTTGTATCATTTTCACGTGTACATATTTTTTATTTACTAAAAAACGGCTTTAACGATTTTGAAGAAACTGGGTATTTGATGTATGTATATACCAAATATGTAAAAGCCAACATTTCATCAAAATTTGTCCAACTGAGGGGGCACTTTATTTCATGACTTTTTTCCAATTTTTACTTTTCTTTCGATTATCTCAAAAACGGCTTTAACGATTTTTATCAAATTCGTCATGTTTAATGAAAATTAGGTTTTCTTTAATATCAGGTAAGCTTTATCATTATTAAAATGTTCTGAGGGGGATTTTTTTTTTGGGGGGGGCCTTTTTTGTTTGTTTCTTTCTTTCTTATAAAGTACCTTTGTTTTTGTTTACATGGAGAAATTAACTGTCTCTCGTTACGCCTAAAAATAAGAAATGGCTAAATATGAGATATGATAAAAATTAAGAAAACATAAACAGGAGAAAAAAAGAAAAATATTCAGTCAACTCATAAAACTCGTTGAGACCACGCTTGCGGAGTACGCTTTTAATGACAGACCATTGTTCATAATTAAAGCCGTTCTGTTTATTTGAGAAGTGGCAATTAACAAAACGCATTAATTTCTAATCTAATTAAGTTGGTAAGTGAAAGTTGTGTGTTGCGAGCACGCACCAGATTTTTATTATTTATAAATAATTACTATATATTCTTTAAATAATATTATTATAAGAGAAAAGATTGGCGGGGAATCGAATCGATAGAGGACCAGGGTATGATTCCCGAACGTGCCCAAGCTTCTCTTTACTATTAAATTTATATAATAGTAATTTAAAAACAATAAAAATCTAATTTTTAGAAAATAGTTAAATGGTTTGCGGCATACTAATACTTACTGAAAACTCTGACAAAGTTGGGCTGGAAGGGACAACACGAACGTCCTTAGAAGAAGTTTTAGAACTATAGGTGTCAGACAGACACGTGTGTTTTATTAGATTAGTGGTGTGGATTTGCTATACTATGCTTGCTATACCTAAAGTTTCAGTAAAGTTCCATCACTGAGCGTGGATTCGAGTCCTGTTTTGACAAGTTATTTATTTAATCCGTTATGTAAGCTGAGTATGGACCTTATGGTCAAGAGGTCCTTCAGAGATAAACCCAAGCTTAATAAAGTTTATCCTTGGTCCTTCATTAGGTTGGGCGATAACTGTTGATGTTGAGTGCGGATATTGAACATATAAACTTCGGGTCTAATCCATGGCCCGATTTTTTTTTTTTTTTTTTCAGACATGCCTTATTTACCCGACTGGTTTTCAAACCCTTTTGAATTGAATTCGTTTTTTGACTGCATTGATGTAAAAATTATAAAAGTATTAAGTTAAACTATTTATACAATTTAATATGCTTTTTATTTCACCAAAGGATGGCATTTTATTCTCAATATGTTGCTCCCTCAATTTCGCAATTATATAATTTATAATTTATAATTTATAATTTATTAATTAATAATATTTATTAAATTATCCTTATTAATGTATTATGTATTAAATGTAAAAGGGATAATAATCCCAGCTGAAGCCCAACAATTGTTCCTAGAAGTGCTAGAGAAATATGTGGGATACAGAGTCCTTCATACTGACGCATCAAAACTTGGAAATGACGTGGGTTGTTCTTTTATAACTTACCCAAACTTTAGAAAATTATTCAGACTGCCGGACATATGCTCGATATTTACTGCAGAGTCCTCCGCAATAAATGAAGCTCTTAAACAAATCGAGTCATATGGCAGTGGGAACTGGGTATTAGTAACAGACTCAATGAGTGCTCTGTTAGCAATAGAGAATACAAGACCTAAAAACGGATTAATAATAGCGATTAGAAACCGTTTGTGGGAATTAAAAGAGAAAGGGAGTGATATAGTTTTCTTATGGACCCCCTCCCACTGCGGAATCACGGGGAACGAACAAGCAGATACAGACGCCCGCTCAGCAAGAATTCTCGGAACCAAAGAGGTAACAATATTAAATGCTATTCCTCTTGAAGACTTTGTAAAAAAAATAACACTTGAAATCAGGGAACACTGGCAGACCAGATGGAATAATCAAGACGCCAAACTAAAAATGATAAAGAGGAATCCAATAAAGTGGACAACCTCAAGCAGATTATCAAGGAGGGAAGAAACCGTCCTCTGCCGAATTAGAATTGGACACTGTGAATTTTCACATGCATATTTGCTTAAAGGGCTCGCACCTCCAACATGCAGAGTATGCGGTGAGGAAATTACCATAAGCCATATCTTAATAGACTGCAAAGCTTTTAGGAATCAAAGAACAAATACAGCATTAAACGGAACACTGAACGAAATTCTAGGAGTTGATGAAAAAACTGTAAAAAAAACTTTGGAATATTTAAGAGCAATCAATTACTACTCGAAAATCTAAACTTCTATATGTTGCCAATGACCCTGCAGGGTAGAGGCAACAAAAAAAATAAAATAAAATAAATAAATAAATAAATTATAATTAAAATTATTGTAAATAACTTGAAATAAAATTATATTTTTGTAATAAATTAATATATTTTAAAGAAGAATGAACGGCATATATGTACATTAAACATTATATAATTCCGAACTCTTATAAATAGCCCCTCTCAACTAGCATTTTTTTAGCTTACTGAATACGCTAAAGGAATACTATATCCTTGCAACAAAAGTTAAAAATTTTAACTCAATTCAAGCAAAATTATTAAAAATTTAACAAAAAAAAAAGGCATAAATCAAAAGGTAAGCTTTGATTTCTACATTTTGTTCCTCTTCAAACAGAGAGAAAAAACCAGTTTTTATCTAAAGCAAATCACTACATAACACAAAACGTTCAGTCAAAAACTTAATATTTATTCTGAGCACATGACATTTTATTTTTAAACTTTAAATCGCTTTCCTGAAAAAGCATGTTTTATCCCTTTTTTTTTTTTTTTAGATATATCGTTATTGGAAGGAGCGAGTGATTACTCTGAACAAATATATATTGGTAATAATTCTTTTATTATTTTTTAAAATAAACAGTATGAGTTATACTTCGAATTAATTCTCATCATATTTTCCTTGAAAAAAAAAATCAAAACTTAATTAAGATAATACTATAGATTTATTTGAGAGCATTAAAAAGTATTTAAATTATTCAGTTAAAAATAAACATCGTTTTTTATGAGATATAGGAGTTTTAAAATTAAAAAGAAAAAAATAGCAGGTTCCAAACCTGGTGCCATTGGAAATTTAATAATACTTGGCATAAATCTCTACCCACTCCCCTGGCCCGGTAAACCCCGTATAGCCTGACATGATAGGAAAGGGAAGGAAAAAAAATAAGGTATATTCATCCTTCTTTGCAATTAAAAATAAGCCTCGTTTGTTTGTTTAACGTCCCATTATGTTACTATGACTAATCATACGATGCTGCAATGGGAGTCCTAAATTTTGCCAATCCAGTTATAATTAGGGTAGGGATCTTAAGGCCCGATGCACACGAAAGGCATTTTTCTGCGGTCCGGCCTATAAGCATATAGGCTTGCGGTCAGGGAGGGGTACCTGGAGTATAATGGACCGACCGGATTATACCATTATACTCCAGGTACCCCTGACCACAAGCGCAGAAAAATGCCGCTCATCTGCATCTGGCCTTAATGAATACCTGACATTACGCCCTATCCGAGGGGCAGGATAGCCAAGGATTAGTTACTCCCTTTAAAATATACTTGGGGTTTGTTTTAAAGGGCACCACGGCACGCGAACCCGTGACCTTTATTATTTAGGTTGATATGCTAACCAACCACAGGTAACCGACGGATAGGACGTATAATGGAGGTCCCGAGCCTGTTCGATGTCAGGAACTTGTTTAAGATCGTATCTTAATTATACCTGGAGAGGCAAAATTGGGGACTCCCACTCGTGGGATTAGCCATAGTAGCATAAAATGATTTAAAACAAACAAAATACATACCAAAATTTAAAAAACTGGAACTAAACCGACGGTACAAGCAGCTTTCACATCTCTTGGACTGCAGATCAACACTCTCCTCAAGAAACTAGCGACTAATTTACACTACTATTTTAAGAACCATTTGGATATACGGAGCAGAACTTTGGGATTCAGCGAAACACATCCTCATTAACAATATACAAACTTCAAAATCCAAAATTCTCAGAAAAATCACAAATGCACCTTGGTTTATTTCGAATCTCAGTCCTTGACTGAAACGAAGGTGGCCAAGAGACCTCTCACTATAGTAAATTATAATGCCTCAAGAAAGTCAAAGTCAAAAACAACAGTGACCAAGTTTTCTTGATGCGCCACAGCGCAGGTGCAAATCTACATGGGAAATAATCAATATATATTAAAAAGCAAAGTGTACAATGTGCATGCCGAAAAGGCTTAGAAACGACTCCAAATACGATTAAGAGATTTATGTCAGCGTGTAACTGTAGGTCCCCTAACGGAGAAGAAGGTTTCCGTTTTTTTCTTAAGGGTGTGAAATTGAAGAGAAAAGGACTGGAATTTTAAGGCTCTCGCAACATGTAATTAGCCTACCTGAGAATGACATACGAGTTTATGAATGAAAAATTTAGTTCGAGATGCAGACCACCAGGAAGCGCTAGGGTGTGTTTCACTCAATATTTATTGTTCATTCATTCCGTTATATTTGTAAAGGTTATATATTTTGTCAGCTGTTCTTTTTAAATTACTAAAAAATCAAGCGAAAATAATTAGTTTCACCTTATCTTTTAAAATAAATTAATGATTTTACATATCTGCAATCAATGAGAAAACCGACTGGATACTTTAAAAAATTAATTTTCTCATAAGAAGGTTAATTGATTAACACATTACATTTAATCAATATCTAACATATACTTAGGTAAATTTAATGCACTATGAGTGAGCGAATAAAAACAGACATAAAACAAAAAAGAAGGGCTGAATAGACTGATTATAAACCGAAAATAACAAGTTTGAAGTGTTCTTATTGTATGTAGTTATGAAAAATGGTTTTTATTACTATGATGAGCATTTCAGTTGACAAAATGATGAATTGACTCCAAATATACATGTTTTCAATAAGATTTTATCACCGCTCATAGTTCAGGATAAAAAGAAATATGATGAAAAAATTGTGCCCTCATGATATTTTGGTTTTCACTTAGTAACAGTAGTAAGATTGGAGAAGTGCAGAGTTTGGCCAAATTAGGGTGTGGTGGGGGGGGGGGGGGATAAATTAAGTGAGGTTGAACTGGAAGAAAGGTCTTACAAAAAAATTTTCTATGAAACTTCGGTATTTTCTAAACTTCTGGATCTAATGGGACCATCACAGTAGTCGGCGCTTAAGTTGTACTCCAAATATAGTTTTTTTTTAACTAATAATCTAATAACTTATTATCTGCTCACAGTTCGGAATGGGCTTATAGGATTCATAATCACAGAAACCATCAAAAACGATGGATGACTCGACAAAATTGCAGCAAAATTAATTGTTCATTCACCATTTTCAACACCCTATAAAGTATATAGGGTTTCTTATTTGGGCGGACACTGCAGATCTCGAATCTTAATATTGATACAATGTTAAAATTTTCAAGAAAGTGCTAATTTTGTTCTATATTTCCTTTAATTTTGATGTTTTTCTGTTATTGAAACTGCCACACAACTACCGGAGCGAAGCCGGGCACACTAGCTAGTAAATAAAATAAAATTAAAGTAAGTTTTAATTATAACAAACATTCAAGAGTATCTATCCTAATATGACTTAGATACGTTTTTCCCATTGAGTCACATATTGTAAGACCATTGCGGGCTTAGATAATTTTACTGGCGTGAAAACCTATTACCACTCAAATAATTCAACGTTACAAAACAATAACAAGTAACAATAATATTCTCGCTCTCCAGGCTAAGTCCGAGCCACTAGTCGATCGTTTCTTGTTTGAGGAATGCTACGGAAACACCCATAATGGCCTAGCACGACCCTAATTTCAGATCACATAATTATACAGGACTGTAACTGTTCCAGCCAATTCTAGAATTTAGTACACTAACAGCCACAAAAATCTGTTTTAGTTACTTTCGTCACAGTATTTATCAACGTTTGGAATACCAAATAACCATTTCTTTTTTAATTCCCCGTGCGTCATTTGTATATATTTTTTTCTTACATTTTTTATTTGCACATGCCACCATGGTGCTTCGACAATCAGTGAATGAGATGGCCACTGACATTTGATACATACATTAGCATAATAGAGCTTATAATGCTGATTTACAGTTGGTAGATGGGAGTAAAAAATTCTGAGCCATGCCGCCCCTCGGATAGGACGTAAAATGGAAGTCCCGAGCCTGTACGATGCCAGGTACTCGTTAAAGATCCCTATCCTAATTAAACCTGAATAGGCAAAATTTAGGAATCCCGCTGTAGCCTCGCCCGATTAGCCTTAGTGGCATATAGTCACGTTAAACAAACAAACAAACTGGTATTAATTTAACAAACAAAAAATACCGTTTATTAATATTTTTTATAAAACTTTTCTAAAAAATTAGAGGCGAAAGATAATTTTCTTTTTGTGCATTGCTACACCGATACGAGGATAAAATTGAAAAGGCTTTTCAAAAATGTTTTCTCAAAGGTTGGCGCTGACAAATCCAATTCGTTTCTCTAATGACACCCCCCTTTAATCCTCCCTCTCTCTCTCTCTCTCTTCTAATCCAATCGAAATATAAAATATCATCAAAGGGCACCATTTACTGATTTTTTTCCGTTTGGCGGAGGCTGTTCCTGTTATCCTGCACGGACTTATCAGTGGATAAAGTGAGAAATAAATAATTTATTTAAAAATATATTAATAAGAAATAGGTTTTCTTAATCATTTATAATAAAAAATTTACTCTAAGACTCGAACACGTAACTTAGTTACAAATATGCTAGTTTGCAAAATAGAAGAAGGTTCCTTTGTTAAATTTTCGAAACGTTGGTTTTCGTTCATAAAAGAAAATGTTTGCCTTATCTCATTTTTCTATTATTTTCTAACTATTATATTTTATATAACTCATCTGGATTGTTATGTCCGCTGATCCGACATTCAACATATAAAAGGGTAGGACCAATCCAAGTTTAAGAAGTATAATTTTAATTACAAACTAGCTTAACACGTTCACGCCGGGACTGTAATTCACGTCCTCGCCCATTGGCGGTCAAATGCTTTTCGCTCTATCGGACTGGAGCTATTCCAGGGCACTATGTAGGATAGGAATCCAACAATAATAAAATAAACAATACAAATTCCTATCCAACTAATATTGTTTGTAATACTATATTAATTTTTGAGGTGAGAGATAGTCAACTGTTCTTCAATTTCGATAGGTAAAATGATAGTCAGGATTTTCAGTTTGCAATGATTTTACTGTGGTAAGCCAACGTTTCGATCCAACTTTTGGATCTTCATCAGGGCTACTGAGTCCAGGTGGATACTAAGATTGCTTGAGTCTTAGTATCCACCTGGACTCAGTAGCCCTGATGAAGATCCACAAGTTGGATCGAAACTTTGGCTTACCACAATAAAATCATTGTAAACTGAAAATCCTATCATTTTACCTATCGTATATTAATTTTTATACGTTGGGCCGGGATAGCCGAGCATGTTTAAGCTCGACCCGCTATAGCATGCTCGAGCCGAACGGTGGCGGTTGGAATCCGCCATGGGTGGTTGACTTTTATTTCGTGGAGGCCCCACGGAATAAATCTCGACCTACCCATCATGGTTAGAATAGGCTGGTTACTCCTCTGGTGTAACCCCCCGTATGCCATACATGGCCAGTTAGGGGATCTGAAAAAAAAAAAAAAATAAATAAAAATAATTATAATAGGTTTAAATGATTACCAGGTATCAGGATTTTCAGTTAAAACTTTTTTATTTTAGGAAAGTCAACGTTTCGATCCAACTTGTGGATCTTCATCAGGGCTAACATAAAAGAAATATATGAGTATCTATGCTAGAGGAATACAATAAATACTTACAATAGAATACTTACAAAACTGATAATAATATAAAAGATGATAAGCGGGGTCACCTATGGTGTAGTGGTTAGCATAGAAACTTACTATACTGAAGGTCGCGGGTTCGCATCCCGAGGTGGCCCTAGGATTTTTTAATGGGAGTAAATTGTCTACTTGTCTACGACGTCCCTGGGATAGGACGTAAAATGGAGGTCCCGAGCCTGTACGATGTCAAGAACTCGTTAAAGATCCCTATCCTAATTATACCTGGATAGGCGATGTTATAGCCTATCCTATAGAGCCTATCCTAATTATAGGAATCCCATTGTAGCATCTTTTGATTAGCCGTAGTAGCATAAAAGGACGTTAAACAAACAAACGAAGCTTATTACCTTCACTTACCTATATATGAAATATATAGTAAGTGGAAGTATTGCGATCGTGAAAAATTTCGACTTCCGGTTTTCACCGGAAATACACGTTTTGGGGTCCCCTGAGTCCAATCAACCAAGTCCCGCGAAATGGTCTGTGTATGTGTGTGTGTGTGTGTGTGTGTGTGTGTGTGTGTGAACAGACTAGCTCAAAAACTATAAACCGTGCGAAACTGAAATTCGGTATTTGGAGTATGTATATGCCCGCGATGTGATAGCAAAAATTTCATCAAATTTGCTCATAGGGAGGGGGTACTTTATTTAGTAACTTTTTAAGTTTTTTTCGATTTTCTCAAAAACGGCTCTAACGATTTTGATTAAACTGAGTATTTAATATAGTAATATGCCCGAGATATGACTGTAAAAATTTCATCAAAAACTGATTAACCGGAGGGGGGAATTTACTTAATTAATTTTGTATAATTTTCACGTGTTTTTTTATTTACTCAAAAACGGCTCTAACGATTTTGATTAAACTGGGTATTTGATGTATGTATATGCCAAAGATGTGATAGCCAACATTTCATCAAAATTGGTCAAACGGAGCGAGCACTTTATTTCATAATTTTTTTACCAATTTTTTACCTTTTTTTCGATTATCTCAAAACCGGCTTTAACGATTTTTATCAAATTCGTCATGTTTAATGAAAATTAGGTGTTCTTTCATATCAGTTAAGCTTTATCATTATTGAAATCTTCTGAGGGGGCTTAAATGGGGTAGGGGCCTTTTTTGTTTCCTATAAAGTACCTTTGTTTTTGTTTATATGGATAAATTAACTGTCTCTCGTTACGCCTAAAAATAAGAAATGGCTAAATATGAGATAAGATAGAAATAAAGAAAACATAGAGAGGAGAAAAAAAGGAAAATATTCAGTCAACTCATAAAACTCGTTGACCCCACGCATGCGGAGTATGGCTTTAATGACAGACCATTGTTCATAATTAAAACCGTTCTGTTCATTTGAGAAGTATCAATTAACAAAACGCATTAATTTTTAATCTAAGTAAGTTGGTAAGTGAAAGTTGTGTGTTACGCGCGCACGCACCAGATTTTTACAATCAGTGCTCATCCTTATACATGCTATACATTTTGAGCCTCCTTCGGCTTTGATAAGGGGTGTTAATTACCAAGGCATGTTTGGTATTTATGAATTAGTATTTCTATGAAAATAGGAAAAAAATTCAAATTTTAATACTATTAAACGCTAAAAAGACAGATGAAACAAAGATAAATAGAATACGGGAACTGTCCACGATTACACAGTAACAAGGACGGAGCGGGTTTAAATGTAATGTGTTGGGGACCGAAACAATAAATCTCGCTGGTCCCAGGTTACCTCAACCCCAGCTCTGAGTCTCTTCGCTCAGCTGTTTCTCAACATTTCGCTACATACATCCCTTAACGTCGCACAGAGGAGTATTTACCATCAAATTATGGCCAAAAGTCCAAAAAATAAATTATACCTCAGAACAATACGTATTTCCTGGTAGATTAGGAATGTTTGCATCGAGATTTTTTTATCTCGTTCATTTTTATCCACTTCCTGCCCGAGGGAACTAGTCTGAATCCATGACTTGAGTACGCAGTTGTGGAATCCATTTAACAAGTGATCTGAAATTTCTCCTCACAGTTTATAAGGTATATATAATAAATACCTCATAGTTTAAGGTATATGTTTCTCTGTGATAACTAGTTTTTAGCAAGTTTTAATATCATAACGGTTAACTTATAGATCTTTTGATTGCGATAAAAAAATTAGACTTTTTTAAAAGAATAAAATAGATTATGCTGTATTGTCGGGCAGATATTTTTGAATTAATGTCAAGTTCAATCCTTCTACTTTCCATACTGCAAAAAAGACTCACCCAAACACACCCCCCTGTTTTTCATAAATGTATGAAAATACCTCTTAAAGTGAATTTTTTTATAACCAAGTCGGTGTTTAGAGTCGTGCTATGGAAAGAATATAGTCGTAATTGGTTGAAGAAACGTTTTAAATTTTAAAAATATAAATTTTTATAATAAAACAATTTTATGTGTATTTTAGCAATTCAAGAAATAAGTAATAATAATAATAATAAAGGCTTAACGAACCCGAAGGTTCGATGCCGACACCACCACTCGCTCCCTGCACACCTCCATCCATCGACCGTCTTCCAGACCTAACTTCGATAGATCCGCCCGAACGCAATCCTCCCACCTCTGTCTCGGCCTGCCCCTCGGACGTTTCCCATTCGGCACCGCGCTTATTAATCTTTCGGAATACGTTCATAGCCAAGTTTTGCAATTTTACACGCCCATTTTATTCGTATTGCTGCAATCACGTCAATTATATTTACTGGGTAAAGTTCACTCAGTTCGGCGTTGTGTAAGCGTCTAAATTCTCCGGTTATTTCATCCCTCTTCGGTCCAAATATTCTACGCAGTACTTTATTTTCAAAAACTCTAAGCCGTTGATCATCCCTCAATGTCAGCGGCCAAGTTTCGCATCCGTAAACGACAGTTGGAAGAATAATAGTTTTGTAAATCCTAATTTTTAAGTTTTGGGACAGAAGGCGGGAGCTAAGCAATTTCGCGACTGAAAAGTAGCAAGCATTACCGGCTTTTAATCTAGCCTTAATTTCCTCATCGATTTCGTTTTTTCTAGTTACCATCGCCCCTAAATATCTAAATTTCTCTACCTGTTCAAACGTATTCCCCCCTACATTGATATCCGCGAAATCCTCACCACTTCTACGACTAACCATATATTTTGTCTTATCCGTATTCATTTCCAGTCCAAGTTCTTGTCCGGCTTTCATCAACGTTTTTGTGTTCATTTCTATGGTTTCCACGTCCTCCCCAAGCAATACCAAATCATCGGCATATCCGAGCACGGGTATATTCCCTCCCAAATTCAAACCCTTTCCGGTACGTGTCACCTCCCTAATGGCATATTCCAGCGTCAAGTAATAAGTGACTTACCAAATTTGTTTTAAGTAACTTTGTTATGGTACTATAGGAAGCTTAAATTTAAAATCAACCGCACGAAGATTTCATACAGGAACTAGAACTGGAAACTAGTAGAATAGTCTAGTGGCTTACCATGAAGTCGGCTGCAAGTGGAGAACGTGCTTAAATAGACGATCGCAATTAAAATTTATTACGCAAATAATGTATTTGCAACAGCTAGATATTAAATTGCAATATAACTTTCAAATGGCTTATGTCTTGAACATTTTCCCGCAGTTTTTCAAATTCCCTGATTTTTCCAGAAATTTCCCTGATTTCTGTAAAAAAATATGAATTTTTTTAATATTTTATTTGTTACAATTAGTTACACAGTTACAAAAAAATGGGTAAATAGTTTTAGCCAGGATTTTATGGCCAATACTCCATTCTGCTTCGGATGAGTAGTTTTTACCGGCTTGTCGATATCAGAAACCGCCATGCTACTAAGACAGGGTGATTATTTTAATACGGGCTTTGCTGTTGTAATTTATGAAAAATTTTTGCTAACCTATTATTGAAAATGGTTTATAAAAATTAGATTATTCTACTAAAATTTAATTTTAAGGTATTAAGAAATGACATTGGTAACAAAAACATTGCATTTAGGCAATTAGGAGTTCAGATTTTTTTTTTTTTGGATTAAACCATCGCATTCTTCACACACACACTCACAAGCATTCAGGATTTATATGATATGGGATACAACATAATAATACCTGACATTTAATACAAAATACCTTAAGATTATCAAATCAAAAGATAGCCAACATCTACTTACAAATTTTGCACACTAGTTAACCCGAGTACCAAATAGAAAATATCTTGTAGTATCGGTAAAAATGTATCGATATCTCCGATGAATTGGTGAAAAAGATACGATACAAATATTGGTATAATCAGAAGCCAAAAGCCGAAATGTCGCTAAATTTATTAATATTAGCTGGTATCTAATTTGAATCAGCGGCTTTAAATTTAAAGTTAACTCGTTAAAGTTATTTAAGCCAAAAATGTTAAAACAATGAGAATCTTTCTTGAATAAAAACAGATTTTATACAGCTGCAAGGTCGTCAAACTCCCATTAAGGAAATATAAGCGGGTTTGGATGCCTTTTCGTGGAGTCGGAAACGAAAAGGAAATGAATCCGATAATGATGGGTCCTGTAATATTTATTTATTTATTTATTTATTTATGTCACATGTTTTAAATTTGCTATCTGCCAAAATTTTTTTGCAATGAGCAAATCCGCGATCCACACCTATGTGTGATAGATACATTGGCGTTGGTTATACCAATAAGTCCCTAGGCCATCGCCTCAACAATCGTCGGGGTGGATTGTGTGGATTTGTGGTGGATTTAAGTGTTTCTGCTAGTGGGTTCGTGTTGAAAGTTAGTCTTTGATGGAAGTTATTGTAGTATAGTGTGGCTGTATCGATTACTGTTTGGATGTTAAGGTCCTTGTGTATTAAGTCATTAGTCACGTAGAACGGTGCATCTACTATCCTCCTTAACACTTTCGATTGAAAGGATTGGATCCTTTGGATATTTGAGGGCTTTGCAGTGCCCCATAACTCTATCCCGTATGTCCAAATGGGTCTAATGAGCATGTTGTATATTGTAAGTTTGTTGGTTAGGGATAATTTATGTAATAATGGTTAGGTCCTGTAATAACATTTATTTTTATTTTTAATGGTTTCCTGCAAAGGTCATTCGGTAAAAAAGTCATTATTTTTGTTTTAATTATTATTTTTTCTTTCAATTTACTTACCGGAAAATTAACTTCAAGATATTGTATTGTTTATTTATATAAAAATGGTATTTGGCACGGAATACAAAGAATAAATGGATAAAATATTTGTTAGAATGAAATGAGTAAATGTAAATACGAAGTGTCCAAACTAACTAATAGACAATTTATTTTGTCAATTTTTCACTAATTCAGACATCATCAGATCATCAGAATAAACTAGATCACATGAATGAAGAAAAAATCTGGTGCGTGCGCGCAACACACAACTTTCACTTACCAACTTACTTTGATTACAAATTGACGTGATTTGTTAAATGTCATTTCTCAAAGTCACGCATTTTCCACATTCGTTTACTTATTTTTGTTTGTATTTGCTCTTTAAAGTGCACTAAATTTTTTTATTATTAAAAAAAAAAGTTTTTACTTGTGACTGTTCGGCAATGAAAGCATAATACTTAATTTTATAATTCTCTATGTAGTTGTTTAAAACTTCATTTAGTTACCATGAAACAAATAATTTCCATTAAATGAACAGAACGGCTTTAATTATAAACAATGATCTATCATTAAAGGCGTACTCCGCATGCGTTGGCTCAACGTGTTTTATGAGTTGACGGAATATTTTTCTTTCTTTCTCCTCTATATGTTCACTTGATTTTTTTCATATTTCATATTTAGCCATTTCTTATTTTTAGGCGAAACGAGAGTCAGATAATTTTTCCATGTAAACAAAAACAAAGGTACTTTAGAGGAAAACTAAAAAGGTCCCTTCACCATTTCAGCCCCCTCAGAAAATTTTAATTATAAAGCTTACCTGATATTAAATAACACGTAATTTTCATTAAACATGACAAATTTGATCAAAATCATTAAAGCCGTTTTTGAGATAATCGCAAAAAAGATAAAAATTGGAAAAACGTAATGAAATAAAGTGCCCCCTCCGTTTGAAAAATTTTGATGAAATTTTGTCTGTCACATCTTTGGCACATACAAACATCAAATACCCAGGATGATCAAAATCGTTGAAGCCGTTTTTGAGTAAATAAAAAAACAACGTAAAATTTAGACAAAATTCTTTAGATAAAGTACCCCCTCCGTTTCACCAATTTTAATGAAATTTCCCAATATTAGGTTCGCACGGTTTAGGGATCTTTAACGAGTACCTGACATCGCACAGGTTCGGGACCTCAATTTTACGTCCTATCCGAGGGACGGCATAGCTAAGGATTTTTCACTCCCATTAAAAAATCCTAGGACCTATACTATACACTTGCATACCTATACTTTTTGTAAGAAGATATAGAAGGCTTGTTTGATGAATAATACATGGTGGTGGTAGGGACAAAACAATCAGCTGTAGCCTTCTGATAATTTCGGCTGGTGTACTCATCATTTTCAAGTGAGGCGACGGGAAGGGAATTGCACTTGAGAAATTGCTTGGAAGCGATCTCTGGGGGACAGAAAATGAGAATGATAATAAAAACAGGAAGATCCGAAATTGTTATATTGTACATTAAATTGACCAGGATAGTGGACATGCTCTATTACAGACAATACACTAAGCCGTGCTACACCATTAGGCCCGTATTGTGGTAGCGGCAGCCACGGGTGATAACGAGATGGTTCCCGGTCATTGATATACATTATCACGTCCTCGCATTGCCTAACCTCAGCATTGCCCTCACCAGTACCAAATTATTGGAGGGCTAAAAGTTGAAATAACAATGCCTAAAAACAACTTTTGGGACATTTATTTTCTCCTACAACGATGTGTTTTAAGGGTACCTATTAGGTCTTGTAAAACTTGTCAATTTATGACTATGTTAGAGCGTAGGTAGTTGCTAAGGCTACATGCTAAAGGATATCGGTCAAAATTCCTTGCTTGAATTTCCTAGTTCTCCTGATCCTAATCCCACTAATTTCGTTGCTTTCCATAGACTTCTAAACGCTTCATCGACTTGATGGAAAGTAGGACCAAGCTGTTTGGTTTAAAAAGAAATGGAGATCCATTTTTTTTTTTAAAGAATTCATACAGTGCAATAAAGTTCAAGCTAAAATAAAAATTATATAATTCACCAAATATGCAATACACCTGATGATAAAATTTTATTTCAAGATATATATGAATCAAATGTTTGAATGGTCCTCTACTTCATCTACGAGGTAAGTTTTTAGCAAAATAACTATAGAGAACATTTCAAATTAAAACCACCGGGTGTCAATAACTAGTTTTTGCACTTTTTACTACAATTACTGCCATATGATAAAACTGTTGAGCTTTTGACCCAAAAAAACCTCTTGAGTCTTAATAAGGATAGATAAAGAGGAGGTATAGGAAGTTTTAATTTGATCCCTTCATAAAAAGTTTTTTTTTTTTTTTTAATTTCACTACAGAAATGTAGTCTTAAGGGTGTCAGTAACTGTCCGGTTTTCCCTACAACCCGAAAAACATTTTTTGTTGTTTAAATAATCACACGGGTAGTTTCAACTGCACCCTCACGTTTACCATGTACTTATGAATAGCGACTAGGGAAAATAGCAGGGTTTGAAATTAACTATTATTTTCTCGAAAAGAGAATAAAAGTCAAATCAGGACTTTTATACTTCTAAAAAATAAATGAAAACCACATCATGACTTTTATATTTCGGGCAAAAATAAAAGTCCTGATATGATCTTTATCACAATGATACCTAATATAAGAGTCAAAGCTTGATTTTAATTATTTAATAATGAATTTGTTAGTTTTTTTTCGGATTCTTCCATACTGTTGTTCATTATTGGCTTAACCGTTTTTATGAACATCTTAAAGGGTATACTAAATTACCTTATATCGATCTTAAGATCGATTATTAGATTATCATGGCTGCTGATAATGAAAAAATATCGATATAAAACCTCAGGCTCACTCAGGTATCGATTACAACTTATCCGATATTTGACTTTTATTCTCTTTCCGAGAAAATAATACTTAATTTCAAACCCTGGAAAATTTCCTTCCATGAATTGCCTTCATGCCGCATGAATGAATGGAATGAATGAATTCCATGAAAATGAAGGTTCAAAAAATGGAAAATTACAAAAAGCCTGCGTTAACACGATCATCCCCTCCATTAAAGAATATGGAAAATTGCACCTTTCGCGAACGGAACATTTTATTATATTGTAACACTTATATGGGTAACAAATATTTATTAACAGAAATATACAGTTATCACAATGCCAACGAATTAATAAAACTTAAATATTTGTGCAGGTTACAAAAACGATAACTTTATCACACACAATCATATGACTTGAGCAACACAGTCAAGACAGACTTCAACTAACTCGTTCAGTCACTACTTATATATAATCGTAAATAGTCGGGCCTGGAATATTCCTGAACAATGTGGGCAGTTCTACGCCATCAAGGAAAGATCTAGACACAAACAGTTCGTTCCAACCGCTTATTTTGTTCCAACAAACGGTCTGGGAGTTTATGCCATATGGTTTTTTTATTTAGTTTGTTTGTTTGTTTGTTTAACGTCCATTTTTGTGCTACTAAGGCTAATCGGACGATGCTACAGTGGGAGTCCTAAATTTTGCCTATCCAGGTATAATTAGGATAGGGATCTTTAACGAGTCCCTGACATCGTACAGGCTCGGTACCTCCATTTTACGTCCTATCCGAGGGACGGCATAGCTAAGGATTTTTTACTCCCATTAAAAAATCCTAGGGTCACCGCTGGAATTGAACCCGCGATCTTTAGTATTGTAGGTTGCCATGCTATCCACAACACCACAGGTGACCCCTTTTAATTTATTTTTTTTTTATTTGCTTATCGATTTAACGCTAGGTATTGTAATTCTGATTCCAACGGTAAGTATAACTCAATTTTGATTTATTATGAGTTGTTTAAAATCCATCCTGAACCATCTTCTTGCCCGAATCCTTATTGTAATCCTGCAGTTAAGAGAAAGATTATTTTAAGGTTGCTTATGGAATGATCAAATATAATCGATCCCGAATTTTATAGATTATTTCTTAACAATATGTAAAAATTAGAAGAAAAAGCTTAACCATTTATGATTTGCTCGCAGATGTGAAAACGAATGTTATTTTAAAGTTGCGCATTAGTTTAAATTAAACAACAGTTAACTCTTACCGCTCCCGTCATTCATTCATGTCACTAAAATGACATATTTTTTAGATTTGGTAATTTTACCAACGTAAATCTGTTTTTGTTTATACAGTTAGTAAAAAAAAGTCTGTGTACACCACATTAAAATTTTCTGTTTGCCCAGGACATCAAGGAAATGAAGAAAACGTTTTTTTATATTATATTCTTATAAACTGTAACTTTGAAAGAATTAAAATTCACTAACAAAAGAAATATAAATACAACATTAAAAATAAGGTGAAGATAATTGCTAATAAAACTCCTGAACCATTGCAAAATAAGTCTGTTTTCATTTATTATAAACTCCTTCAAATACTGTCCAATAATAAACAAACGTTTTCAATATAAATAAAAAGCTTTATTTAAGTCAGTTAAGTCTTTATAGTTGCCGTGATTTTGCGAGCTTTTCTGTTACTTTGCTAAAAATGGAAATTTGTGTAGAAAATTAGACAATTGATTATTAATTAAGAAATGAGGGAAAATTTTTGAGAGAAATCGCAGAAATAATTAAGAAACGTCACTCTACAGTTAAAAGAATAATTAAGCATTACCAAAAAACCAGTTATCTTCAAAGTAAACCTAGATCTGGGAGGCACAAATAAATTTTGAGAAATCACAGGCCTGCAATTTTGCGATCTGTGAATGATAATCCTACATCGAGTGCACCACTGCGCTGCAACAAGATTACCAGCTAATAGTAACACGGCAATAGCAATGTGTTTACAAAAAAAAAAATATTATGTTTATAAATAATTAGTGTATACAGACTTTTTTTTTATTTTGTATAAATAATTTTTATAAATGACATAAAACGTTGTTCATGAAATTGAAAATGTTTAAAAATGATCAAGTGTTAAGGGTTAATTTATAAAGAAAAAATTAAAAGAAGAGTCTGTTATTTTTCCTTGGCTAAAACTTGATTTTCGGCATGGTGTATGTTCAGGGAACTACCCTGAAAGTTACTATTAAAAATAAAAAGGAGGAAGGAAATGGCCAAGAGCTTCAAGCATCAGCGGTGCTGCTATCTAGTGGGTGGTGGTGGAAGAACCAAGAAACAGGAATGATGCAGGTCTAATTAATCTCCAGGGGTGCCCCAGTGAAGGACTTATAAGCTATGTCTTGCTTTATTAGTGTCTAATTATTCATAGAAAACCATGAGCAGCTAAAGAAGAAGACCACCACCGTCCCAGACAAGAGGATAAGAATGAAGGAACCTCAATTTAACCATTTCAAGAAATCACAATGAGAAAAAAAGGTACCTATTCAACATTTTTATGCATACTCTCTCATACAAATATTCCCTGTAAAAATACAATAGTGCTAATTATCCAAACTAACACCATTAACAATAATTGTAATGATTCATAGAAAAACAAGCAATACCATATGTAACCACTAATTCAATATAAATCAAGCTTTATACAGTCCACTCATTTCTTTCATTTTTTTACCAGCCCCTAATAAAGATCTTTGGGCAATATTCTAATAAAAGACTTGCCGGGATCAAACAGTGTATATAGACTTTTTTTGCTAACTGTATAATAATTTTACTCCGTAGTTTTTATAATTATAAGTTTTACCGACAACTTAGATGTTTTACACGTACCAAGCATCCCACGACACTTTGTATTTAATTAAAAATCTCTCAATTAATATTTTTTATTTGGTTGTAAAATAAATAATTTAGCCGTAGCTACAGCTGAACCCCAAAGTCACGAAGAGTACACTGTTCACTCTTAATGAAGTTGTGGCCGAACAAAGGCTGAAGTTGTGGAAAACATTCAGGAGCGATTCGAGCTCACTAACGAGACCCTTCACTGTTTTAAATCGATTCCTTTTTAATCGCTCGCTTAGAAACCTTTTTCTCTTCATCTTTACCTTTTTTTTATTTACCAGTTCTTCCGTTCCTCTTCAGAGTATTCTATCCCTTGAACTTATGATAAGGGGGGAAATGTATGTAAATACTCTAATTCATAAGCTACCGTAGGAAGGGAAAGGCACATATAAACCCGATTAAGGAATTATAGTTATCCGGCTGGATGATTTGGCGTGAAATGAATCAAATAATAAAATTCGTATCATGGATTTTGTACACCAATTAAAAAAAAAATTAAGAGTTGACTTCATTTCCTGGTTCTGTTGGTTAGAGATTCAAATATGCAAATTTGTTAAGTGGTGTACTAGTGTCTACATGCAGTCATAATGTGTTGCGCTTAAACTAGCCCATGATTCAGTTTGGAGTTCCCATCGTTTCCGCTGTAAGTCATGACTAATCTAGTTTTAGTTCTAGCCTAGGAGTTAGTGAAGATCGTATAGTATTAGCTTCGACCTTTCTAAGTGGTGTCGTAGTCCCTAAACCTTGTAAGTACTTTGCATGGACTTGAAAATTGAGTATAGTTTAGATTGGACTAGAACAAAGCACTAGTATAGTATTGTATAGTATTGACTGACGTACAACAGGCAATTAATATTTTTAAGTGAATGAAAATAATCGTCGGTCATTTATGCCATCAAAAATGCTTCATTATCATTATTTATTATTAGTATTGTATTGTACGAGCTAAACAGGAAATGAGGCGATATCATCTCGGATATAGAAACCTCCAGAGCATGCGCTACACGTTTTTTGTGTTCGCTGACGACATGGTGGCTTTCGGAAGCAACTGCCTAAACCTACAATTTAACCTAAAGGCCATTCAAAGATAGTTCAAGACAATAAATATGAAAATAAACATTTCAAAGAAAATATATATGAGGATTGGAAAAAAGAGTGACTGTGGGGATCAAATCGTCAGGCTGACCGAAATTTTTCTACAAATAGAAGTAGCAGATTTTAAGTACCTAGGACCAGTATGGTTGGATGCATGGAGACATCGAAGAAAGGATTAATACAGCAGGAAGATGCCTCCAATCCCTAAAGAAGGATTCCTGGATAAAACGGTAGTGTCCAAGGCAACCAAGAAAGTAGTTTTCAAGAACCCTTTCCTTCCGATTATGATATAAGCAAGTAAGTTCTGGACCCTTAAATCCAAGAATAAGAGCCAAATACAAGTTATGGAAATGCGCTACCGAGAAAAATAGAGAGGAAAATCAGACGGGATCGCGTCAGGAACTTAACCATAAGAGCTAACTAACTCCTAAACCTGAGGACTGCAGAGGAAAAAATCGAAGGGAACCAATTGACATTATATGGTCACGTATTACGAATGGCTGAAGACGGTATTACCTAGGCTACTTACGAGGTTAGAGTGGGTGGGAGACAAGACCAAAGAAGACCTGAAAAGAAGGAATTATATAAGAAAACCTTTTACAGGTATTCAGGCAAGTTAGTTTTCAATAATAAAAAATCTTTCGCTTTCCTAATGATGAAAATCGCTAATGTTTCCTGATGCTAAATGCTTCTAGTTTTGTTTCTTTTGTACTAAAAAGATTGTTTAATAAAAAGTTATAAATAACAAAAGAATCAAATACAAATATTTATTATATATTTTACTTTAGAAATTTAGAAAAATATTAGCAGAATTAACTAGAAGGAAAAAAACATGGATGAAAGAAAATTCTCCAATATTTTCGAGCATATGACGCCATTTTAAACGTATAAGGAACGTTCCATCGACTCTTACCGTTCAAACGCACTATTTAATGGATTCGTTGAATAAGGATTACAAGAGCTAATATAAATAATCCTTAATATAATAATAAATAATAATCCCTTCTATTAGCCCAGGTAGATATATGGAATCATGAATGTTGTAGTAAAATAATATAATATAAAGTAGCTTTAACATATGGAATGGAGAACAGTTGTAGTCTGTTGTTAAGTGAAAGTTGGGATGGGAATTTCTTTTTGGAAGGCCTTTAATTGGGAAGGCCATTTTATATTAATTTCTTATATTTAAAGGTATGTGTGTATGTTTTTCAAGTATTTAGTTTTCTGATTATGAACAATATCCATCTACATAACCTTACTCCATAAATAATATCGTCAATGATTTTAAATTAAATTCTAAAAAGTAACACTTAAAAGTCTAATCTTCTATTCAATTATGAGCAATCAAAAATTTCGGTAGTCGTTCTTTACGTTCAACAAGTCACACCAACTCTAACCGTAATTTTTTGGACTAATTACCTATGCTAAGACTCTTTTGTATGCCCACTTTAATCGACGCGCAGCGATAAAATTCACGAAATTCTGCATTATGTAGCCGTCTGAATTCTCCTTTTGACTCATCCTTCTTCGACCCAAGTATTCTACGCAATAATTTATTTTAGAATACATTTATACTCATGAATATTTAAATAAAAAATTAGGTAAGGCTTCTCCTATGTTACTTCTGGGCGTAGCCTAATATGCAATTCTAATAAATAGTCGAGTCCTATTGAGTCTTTTTCAGTTAAAAAGGGTCTTTATAAGCATTTAGACCTCTTCCAGTACTCTACGCTCGCTTTTCAAGACTTGAGAAACCATGATACAAGTCCATTTCAGCATAGATGAGTTGCCAAAGTATACTGGACCATTTCAGCCATACTAGAACGAAATTCAGATTTAGTTTTTTTCTCGACTTCTTACAACGTATTTCTTCAATATTCTGGTTGGTCCACACAGTATAGAAGTAGTAAGAGAATTCGTCTATTTTGGCTCTCAAGTGAACTCCTGGAATGACATTGGGAAGAGATAGACTGACGAATTCTGGCTGCTAATCGATGTTCCTTCGCACTTCAAAAGCATCTCCGGTCTATCATTTTGTCAAAATCAACAAAGGTCAGAATATACAAAACCTTGATTCGACCTTTTTTACCAAGCGGCTCTGACACCTGGACGCTTACAGAAGCCTATACAAGGACTTAGGCGTGGTCGATACGATTAAATTATCTCGATTGCTTTGGGCAGGACATGTTGCTGGAATGAATTCCTCAGAAATCCCATCAAAAATCCTATCGGAGAAACTGTTTGGATCACGCAAGGTTGGACGCCTAAGACTCCGATGGGAGGACTGTGTTGCTACCGATGCATTATTATTGATACTTGGCATTCATAACTGGAAGGCAGCAGTACAAAATCGAAATAACTGGCGGTCAATGATGTAGCAGAACAAAACTAGGGTCGTAGAGCTGTATAACAAAAAATATTTCTTCAACAATACTCCCCTGCCTTCTCGAAAAACCGGAAAAGTTTTTTTCTTTATAGATATAGAATGCGAGGCCTCAAAGTCTAGTATTATTTCAATAATTCACTTATTCGTGCAGATTACATGCCAAATCTTCGCCTATTCAGGCATCTTCAGGGCTACAAGGGTTGTGCAAGCAAGCTAGAACCAGACTGATTCTTGAAATAATACGAGACTTTGAGGCCTTGCATTCTATATCTATAATTCAATAGTCTCTTCCTACAAACTTGTTTTTTCTTTTCCATTTTATAATTTGATTCGTATCTCTATTAAAGGACTACCTGCTATCTTTCTCCTGTACACGAAAGCACAGACACACTATAAATTACACAATACACAGTACAAAGCACTCAGTACAGTATCTTAATTAACCTTTAAAAATAACTTAAACTCTTAAAAGATTTGGCTCCAATTGATATAATTAATGAGATGAGAGATCTTCATCCTTCAAAATTCAGATTAATCGAAAGAAACGAGACAAAAGGTACTGCTGTATGTCATTGTTCCCCATGCCTCAAAAAAGACTATTGGATTAGACACATAGTCTCTGAAATCCGAAGAGGTCACTGTATTCCAGGATAGGTCCCCGAAATCCAAAGAGGTCTGTATAAGCTAGTAGAGGTTCTGCAGATTGAGCCTTATTAAGATTCTGGAACTTGGCCAAAGAGCTAAACCCGGCTTCATTTACATAAGATCCAAATTTCCGCTTTCCTTTTAAACTCCTTCTGTTCCAAAGCTTGCCTTCTTAAGCTGCCAACAGATTTAAAGCCTTTTTACAAGTCCATTTCGAAACTGCATTATTTTGGAGTCCCTTTTTTTTTTTTTTTGTCCATTTCTTCTTGATTATAAACCAGCTACGGAGTTTTAAATTTTCCTTTTTTTCCCCCTTCCCTTACAACCCTAACCTACAATCCCCCCCGGACGAAAAAATTTGACTACAAAATTTTAAACATACCAGCTGACCCGTGCGAATCATCCGCACTCTAACCTCCTTAAATGTCACATAATTAAAGTACACACCATATTGTTAGTATCGTATAGCGGGTATATAGTAAGTCACGGACACAGGTGAGGGTGGAAGCAAAGAATAGATGTGTTTAAATTGTAGATTATTTATATTTTGAAACATATCGGTTTCGCGGAAAGTGAGTGCACTGATTCTTTTGACTGAAATCGCATATTTTTGCTTGTAACTCTCAAACGACGCACACAGGGGTATTTGACCCGAAAAGCTGGCCAAAACTATTTTTCTTGTTATTTTTCTTATTATACTATTTTTCTATGGCCATCCATTTTATTAATTCAAAAGTCCTCAAAATGGCTTCTGTATTTGTAATAGACATTAAAAATGTTTTTTTAGCAATTAAAAAAATACTCTAAGGAGAAAATTTTCATAAAATAAATTTTTACATAACTCTGTGAAATAGGCATCCATGGGTTTACAATTTATGTTCATATTATTTTATCTTTATTATCATTTATCTATTACTATTATTTTAAAAAAATGAAAATAAGTGAATATAAAAAGTTATGGTGATAAAGAAAAAAATGTGTTTTCCTAATTCATTAAGAATTGTTCAATACCTCTTCGAAACACAACTTATATCCTAGGAAAAAACGAACCAACCTTTCTTAAAAATGCATATTAAATATAATTATTCATTATTCATATTCTCGTCACTTAATAAACTTTCGGAATCACCACTATCGGTTAAGTTGGTTGGGGGAGACAACATTGCTAAAGTTTCTTTACAAAACCTGATACCTTTTTTCTTGAACTTCTCATACCTGTGATAAATGGATCTGATGTCAATATTAATCTATTAATTACATCCAGATTGAACTCTGTCCGGGAAAATTTTCTGATCTTATGTTCTCTATAAATCCGGAAATGGTTATTTCGGGTTTTTACTGCTTCCTCAGATAAAAGACCAATATGAAGCAGAGGACTTTTTATCACTTCAAAACCATCCCTTAAAATTTTGTGAACTGATGGTGTCATAGCGTACCATTGATAAAGTTTATCCGTATCCGTTGTAAATTTTAAAGTAACAAATGATTTTTCAGAGCGTCCCATTCTTCCGTCCCATTCCAGATCTTGAGCTTTTGATTGATATCTTCCCACTTAGCCATTTCTTGTCTCTGTTTCAAAAACATTTCTTTTCCTTGAAGAACTATTCTATCTCACTTGGAAATCATGCCTCAAAATTGATAATTTTGTTTTAGCTCTTTCACATGCTCTAGGTTATTACAATTAGCTTCTTTTTTTTAAAAGCTAATGTTTTGACTTCAAAAATATGTCAAATAATTCTATTCAGGTTACAGTTATTCTTTCTGAAGATCCTAAAATACAAATAAATGAAAATATAACAAAATTGAATTTTTTTATTATTTAATGAAATTGCCATTTTAGTAATAAAAAATTATAAGTCTCCGAATCCCAGCTATTCGCAGAGTTTTTTTCAAGAAACATTATCTACGATAATTATACATTATCATAAAAAATATTTCGTTGCCCAGAAATGCCCAGAAGTATAACTTTTTAACCATCAAATTTAATTTTTAGCTCTAAAATATACCTACCACAAAACAAAAAAATATTGATACTAATATTGAATACAAAAAAATTATAACTATCTGGATAACAAGTACAAACCTGGCCTCGAACTATCCATCATTTGATAATGCCGATACTCTAGTAAGAACAAAGAAAATAATTATATTTTGTAGACCAATATTTATGAGCCCAGACGATTTAAAAGGATAATGTCAGATTTGAATTAGAATAACCGCCGGATTAAGGGCCTGGAAGAGATAAAAATAATCTTACATGATCCAACAGGTCCTCTACTTGAACTTCCAGTCATTATTTACCAGAAATTTCAAATTTCAAAAAATGGGTTTTGGCCAACTTTTAGGGCCAAATACCCCTGTGTGCGACGGCGACAATCGGAAAAGTGTGTCTAAACAAAAATGTTCAACAAACTGAAAAAAATGACACCTTCTAAAAAGCCCTGCGACCATTTTAAAATTTTCACTGAGAATTGTAGTTTTTAGCTTACAAATCGCAAACGAAGGGGTTATCGAAAAAATGTATATGACCGAAAATGTTCTTCTTGAAAACCTGAAAAGATTAACACCATTTAGAAACCTCTACTGCCAAACCTCTGTTACCAAAACCGCGGTTTTACTCTTATAACCCGCAATCGAAGGCAAAATAAGTGATTTGTATATTTTTCCGGTGTAGCGATTAAGGAAAGCTTTAAAATGATTCCTCATTCATGAAATTTGAGAAACCAAAAAAAAAAAAAAAAGGCTTTGAGAAATAGTATATGATTGGTTTATATTATCATAATAACTGTAAGTGTTATGTTGCTATTAAAATTGTTGATTTTTGTTTTTACTACATAAAAGTCCGATCTTGCACCTACGAAATAGAGGCTACTTAATATACCAAGTAAATAGAGATGATTCTAATTCAGTTTTCTATTTAAAAAAAGTATATATTACTTGTTACCATTATCCATCTGACCTTTCAATCATACTGACAAGCAGATATTTAACAAACCCAGCCTAGTGGAACAGACATAGCTATACAAAGACAATCAGTAAGCAGCTGATGTTGGAACAAGTTGAGCCAAAGCCCCTGACTCGGCGAGCGACAGCTAAACACACAGCATGTCTTGTTACTTCCCGCTTAGGTTAGGCTAAGTTAGCTCAGAGCTTATCTCGCTTAACTCTAGACTACAAACGTTCCAGCATATCTTAAAAACTAGTGTCATAAATTTTACGATTTAGATTCAACATTGACTTGAAATCTCATAAATCATAAATTTAATGATTTATTTTTTTTTTACGGTTTTTGAGCTACAAACGTTCCAGCATATCTTAAAAACTAGTGTCATAAATTTTACGATTTAGATTCAATATTGACTTGAAATCTCATAAATTTAATGATTTTTTTTTTTTTTTACGGTTTTTGAGGTATTTTTTCTCTCCCTAAGAAATAAGAATACATTTGTTAAATTTAATTGTTTATTAAATTACATACATACATGAAATTAATAAATTTAGATACAAATGTTGATTGACGCCATACATGTGTGCGTGTAGAACAAAATTTGCATAGGAAATATTGCTCTCATCCTCCTTGCTAGAACTAAAGACAAGTGGTAGGTTCACCTTTGTTTATGTTTACCTTACTTTTGTGACATGCTACTGCGCCAACAAACCCCACAGGAGAAATTGTATGAAAAATGGCTGCCAGGACAAGGGAGAACAACCAATCAAGAAACTGGTTAGTTGAAAGGTTAGGCTTTTCAAAAGAGTTTGGGGCTACGTGAACAGAATCGGAGTCAAATGTTTTGCCATGCCTTAAAACCAAATTCACTGAAAATATAAAAGATTACTTAAGCGCCGTCCTCCCATACCGCAGCTGCGGGTTCGAGTCCCGCCCTGGGTGGTGCTTTTCTTTCGTAGGAGAAGTATCACCCAGTGCCATGGGTGCGATTATTAGCCTTGAAGTCCCAAAAAAAAAAAAAATAATAAAAAAAAAAAAAAAAAAAATAAAAAAAACAAAAAAAAAAAAAACAAATTACTTAAAACTTGTAAAATCAATCAATGAAGCACACATCAGACTGAAACCTCAGGACAAGACTCCCGAGGTCGAGTGGGTCACATGGTACGATTGTGGCGTCTTCACAACAGGTCTGACGGAAATTATAAGCCAAAGGCCAACCTACCCCCTATGCCAACCAACCCCGCTCTGCCCTACAAGACAAATTCTTTAGTACATTGCTCATGAATTAGAAAAGTATAGAATGTTCTAGACGAGCGTAAATTATTATCGAAAAGTCACGGACATGTACTAGACAGCTTGTTCCAACTGTTCTAACAACAAAATATAAAATTTTATTATTTTTAAAATAATTACATAGGTAGTAGTAAGCAGATGCTGTATAATTTTCGTATACAATCAAAATTAAGTGGGCCATAATTACAGTAAAATGTCTTAAATTAACATAAGTTAACCAAAAATGCGGAATGATCAAGAATGGAGTAGGATTTTATAGAATAAAAAAATAAAACACAAAAGTTTTAATATCGATATAAATTTAATCTATTCTTGTGGGTAACCACCTTGTTTTAAATTATTTTAAATAATTTATTTATTTTTCATTTTATTTTTTTTGAAAAGAAAAGATTGGGCTCCGCCGGGAGTCGAACCCGGGTCTTCCGCATGACATGCGCGCTATGCTAACCACTGCACCACAGAGCTCGCTTCCAAGCGGAGCCAATCCTTCCTCTTCACTGATACCTCTCCCTCGATTTCTTAAGTTTTACGAGTATTTACGGGAGGTGGACAATTTTTGTCCAATTTTGGGCATCTCTTGCCGATCGTCAATTTAATCTATTTTTGCGGGTAACCACCTTGTTTTAAATTATTTTAATTTTTTTTTTTTGAAGAGAAAAGATTGGGCTTCATGGATTGGTATCAGTGAAGAGGAAGGTGCAGTGGTTAGCATACCTACATAACATTTAACACGTTCCGGGACTGTTTAGTGCTTTTCGCTCTATCGGGCGAGAGCTATTCCAGGCCAATATGCAGTATTGGCAATCCAACAATAATAAAACAAACAATAAAAAATATTATCCGACTAGATATGTTTACAATAAGTATTAATTATAATTGTTATTAAAAAATATATGTTTATACGTTCTTAAGTATATGAATATAAATATAAATAAATACAAATAAATATAAAAAAAAAAAATGAATTTACGTTATATTTTCATTATTTTAATTTTCAGCTATATAGAAATTATTTCTACATTCTTAACACTTTGGCAGCCATCTCACCTGAAATCGAGCAACTGTTCTCTTGTCAGGGAATTAAATATTAAAATTGTGTCGACGAGAGAGTTACTCTCAGGTATTCTTTTCCGGCAGTTAAAGAGTTAAAGATCTAATTATTTATCAGAGGCTTCATTATAGTATGAGCCACCGGTGGTACACGCCGGCGTGAAAGTGTTGACTGATGAACAGAAAATCATGCCACAACTATCCTTTCCCAGTGGTGAAAACGTATTGGAAGGGCTGGTGTCGATTGGTCATGTACCTGGTACACATTTTCTTCTATTTACTGTGATCGACACATTTATGAACGTTTGTACTGTAGTATTAAGGGAATCTAGTAATGGTCATATACACGCGATGTGCATGTTGAGATAGTTTTGATCTTGTAGACTGAAAGTATGTAATCATTTCATAGACCAAACATATGAACTTCTGCCTCCTGACTATCAATACGATTCCACAAACAAAACCATAACAAGTAAGTAAAACCTCAACATCCCGAACACAGAATGCTGAGTCGTGTGGTCGTAAAATGAGAATGGATGAACAATCAAATATACTATACGCGAAAGAAAAGATGTGGATGGACGAAATAGAAGAAGGAATGGAAGGAAACCGTAGATGTAGAAAGTAGAAAAGATTCAAAGCCTCAATGTTAGACTGTAGAAATGTTTCATAAAGTTATTTTTTAAGTTAGAATTTTCATAACATTTAAATAAAATTGTAGTTATATTTTCGATGGTATTTCTAAGGTGATTTTCTACCTTAAAAACAGGAACGAAACGAAATTAGCTCATAATAATATTTTCTTAATGTTACACGCTTCTTCGTAATGGCTTTTATAATGGAATTAACCGCTGCAAATAGCTTTTTAAGATGCAAATGCTTTCAAATAATTCTAAACCAAAAACATTTGAGAGGGTGGGAGAGAGAGTGAGAGAGTGAGAGAGAGAGAGAGAAAAATAGGTGGGGGGTAAGTGGGCAGCTCTCATCAAGGATTTAATTAGAGGTGGTTGCAGGGCAACTCCAATTAGTAGAGGGTATTAAAACTGGTATAAATTTATTTTTCGGGATTGCTTCATTAATTAAACTTCTTTGGAATCGGATCTCCTTGGCTACAACGATAGCCGGAAGGCTAGACCATAACAATGAAGGTATAAAGCCTCCAAGACAATTTTTACCTTTTCCATTTTAAATATTCCAATTACTTTTAAATATCAAATATTTTCTCAGTAGGTAAACGAAGACCGAAATTACTTTTATAAAACCACTTTCGTTTTTTAAGCAGAATAGCCGGAAATGAGTTTGCTGATCAGGCTGCTAAAAAGCAATAATCGATAGTATTCCATACGGAGGGTTTCATTCCGACGACTATATTTCCCTCAAAAAACAAAAAATAAAGATGAAATGGGAACAAAGAAAAAATATCATAGTATCAGTTAACAGAAAATAAATGGAGAACCCATTTCAACCTAATATACAAAGGGTACTACAAAATTTTTGCAAAGTAACTTAACAGAAAGACCCAGGAGGCTGCAAGTTACTGCGTGTTCTATATATACTAGCCGTCAGTATCACATCTGTGGGCTCAGTTGTTCAGGAGCAGTGACATATTAAAGTGCATATTATGGCATCGTGGTCACGTTGTGAAGTAAGGGCAGTTTTGCGATATAATTTTGTACGTGGTTTAAGCACAGATCAGTGCTTAAAAGAAATGAATATTGCATTGAATAATGATCGTCCACATCGTACGACTATATTTAGATAGTGCAGAGAATTCAAAAGGGGCAATTTTACTCTTGAGGTGCACTGGGAGAGAAGGAAGGCCACGAACGTCTGTAGCAGAGGAAAACATTTCTGCTGTGAGGAAAATGCTTGATGAGGACCGTCGAGTGACATATAAACTGATATAGGAGACATTATGCCTTCATGCACCAGCAATTCATTCAATTCTGAGAGACCATATAAAGATAAAAAAACGTTGTTGTCTTTGGGTGCCCTATAGTCTAACGTAAGAGCAAATAACTGATCGTGTGACTTGGTGCCGAAAAATGCTGAAACTATTTGTAGTACCCTTTATATTTATGCTTTCAGTTATTTTTCAATTATACTCATGTTCGAGTATCATCTACACATATACAGTGTGGAACAGAGGAAACGCATGTTTTTCACTATTGAATGACTGGGACCCGGTTTGAAAAAAATAATAAAAACAAGCATTGAGCGATTTTTAATGCAGTTTTGAAATATACATTGATTAGGTTCGAAAAATAATGTCTTGGAGATGACGTCCTTCTTGAAATTCCGTCTAAATCCATATTTGTATCCAGCAAGAAGGTCAGCATCTCCAAGACATTATTTTTGAACCTAATTAATGTATATTTCAAAACAGCATTAAAAAATCTATCGCTCAATGCTTGTTTTTATTATTTTTATCAACCCGGGTCCCAGTCATTCAATAGTGAAAAATATGCGTTTCCTCTGCCCCACCATGTAGAACCTTCGATACTGTGCTCTTTACGACTAAATATAAGGAGGGATGGACTGAAGAGTTAGTCTTGTGCTTGTTTCTGTATTACAAAGTAATAATTTTTGTAACCTGATTAAATATTTGTATTTTTATAATTAATGTGGCAGTGAAAATTGGTATTTTCATTTTATCATTTTTATCAAGTTTGGTGATTAATACATTAAGATAAATAAAAAATCTGGTGCGTGCGCGCAACACACAACTTTCACTTACCAACTTACTCAGATTAGAAATTGACGTGTTTTGCTAAATATCATTTCCCAAAGTCACACATTTTCCTACATTCATATCTTATTTTTGTTAATCGTTAAAGCCGTTTTTGAGGAAATAAAAAAAACCCGTGAAAATGATACAAAATTTATTAAGTAAAGTCCCCCCTCCCGTAAATCAATTTTGATGAAATTATTACAGTCGTATCTCGGGCATGTAAATACATTAAATACCAAGTTTGATCAAAATCGTTAAAACCGTTTTTGAGTAAATAAAAAATCACGTGAAAATGATACAAAATTTATTAAGTAAAGTCCCCCCTCCGGTTGATCAATTGTGATAAAATGTTGGTTATCACATCTTTGGCATATAAATACATCAAATACCATGTTTGATCAAAATCGTTAAAACCGTTTTTGAGTAAATAAAAAAAACATGTGAAAATGATACAAAATTTATCAAGTAAAGTCCCCCCTCCGGTTGATCAATTTTGATGAAATTTTTAGTCATATTTCAGTCATATAAGTAGATCAAATACTCAGTTTAATCAAAATCGTTAGAGCCGTTTTTGAGAAAATCGAAAAAAACTTAAAAAGTTACTAAATAAAGTACCCCCTCCCTTTTAGCAAATTTGATGAAATTTTTGCTGTCACATCGCGGGTTTATACATACTCTAAATACCCAATTTCAGGTTCGCACGGTTTATAGTTTTTGAGCTAGTCTGTTCACACACACACACACACACAGACACACACACAGACACACAGACACACACTCACACACAGACCATTTCGCGGGACTTGGTTATTTTGACTCAGGGGACCCCAAAACGTGTATTTCCGTTGAAAACCGGAAGTCGAAAATTTTCACGATCGCAATACTTCCACTTACTATGTATTTCATATATAGGTAAGTGAAAGTAAAAAGGCCAATATTCACCAAAAAACAATAGTAAAATTTATAAGGTTGCTCGGAGTTAGTGGTGGCAGTTATTACAATGTATGACAGATGGTTTTTTAGATCTTTTTTATTTACACCCTTAAAAATATTTTTATTCTAAATCACCGTAAGAACAATGCCAAAGTATGATGCATGGCTTGAAAATGGTTCTGGAAGCCGAAACGTTGCCAAAATAAATTTTACTATTGTTTTTTGGTGAATTTTGGCCTTTTTTATTTATCTTATTGGAATTTTCAATTAATATTGTTTAATCAACATAAGTGTTGCAACTGGTGTCTGGTGTGGGATTTAAAAATTATCACTTTGTAACACAAAAATAACCATATGATTCGAGCTTCAGAACGAGACTATCAGACGCTATTATTACGAGACTCTCCAGTTCAACGCTCCTTACATTTAGTCGTTAATAGAAAAGTCTAGAACATTCTGGGCCACAGTAGATGATACTCGAACAACCAGTACTATCAGAGTTTCTTCCAACTGTCATTTCGTTCCAACAAAAGGTCTATAACTATTCTAATCGATATGTTTCGTGTCTTTGTTAAAACTTGCACTGCCCCCTCCTTAGAGACATTCCTCCTGGATGTCTTCTTTACCACACGGGCCTAAAAATTATTCTCACCGGCCCACAGTGGGGCTAGTCCTCTGTCCGGCCGGACATTGGGCCAAAACATGAAAGTTAAAATTTAGAGGTTTCATTGTAATATTAACAAACTAGAATCCTTTCCCCCTCATGTGCACTAATTTTTAACTCAATCTTTGCGTTAATAATGATACAATATGAGTTGAAACATGACAGTAAGACATTCATCTTTTTTATATTTAAAGTAAGTGTGCCTATATTTTTTGGCTAAACCTAATGAAATGTTTATAGTATGATCAAGCATTGCTAACGAATTGTAATACATCAGAAATATAGTTTTGGAAAAACATATGCAACAGTTACGACGGTTCAAACAAATGTAAACTATTTGGTACAATATAGTAAAATGCCGGAAACTGCCCGGAAAACTTCATATACCCTATTGTTAGCAAAGGTTTGAAGTTTTATAAACAGTTTTCCGATCTTGCCACAATCTCATTTAAATGATCATCACACATCATCACATTCTCATTTAAATGAGATTTTACCACGCGTGAACACTGAACTCAAGAGTGAATTTGGTTATTCAGAACATCTTCTTAGCATATTTGGGTTTTCATCAACCCATAATCCTTAAATTAATATATTTCGAACCAACTGCAACAATTTATTCACCAAATTACGATTTCCAATAGAATAGCTTTGAACATTTAAAAAAATTTGTTAATTTTTTTAATATTGTATATTTGTACTGCACTATAATAATTAGTAAGTTAAAAGAGTACACGATACTGTAAACGAAATATTGTTAACAAAAATATTTCACTGTCTTTAATTTACATTAAATTATAAATAGACAGTAGTTGCTTGCTTAAAGTAGGTAGTTTGGAATTGGCTAAAGTTATAATTTTGGTAGCCTTTTTTTTAAGTCCTGTCAAACAAAATCAAATGTAGGTATTATACGACTTTTGTGCTGCTAACATCATAAATATAAAAAAAAAAAAAAAAAAAAAAAACAATGACCGTCTTCTTTTTTTCAAAAGAATAAGATAGATTTGACTGATACGACCTGGCTTCGGAATAAGAATCAAGAAACAAATCAGAAACATTTTTGGGATTATAGAGAGCAGCATTCCAGAAAAACGTCAAGAATCGATAGTTTGCTATAAACTCCGATCCCATTTCAACCTCAATGTAATAGTGTTGTGAAAAGTAAAATGTCCCAGGAAGCAAGAAGCTTGCTCATAATGTAGAATATGAAGCTAATGAATAATGTCATAATTTTAAAAAAGGTATATTACATTAAATTTGTTATTATTTAATTACATTTTCAATAATAGTAGTTATCTATTTATTATTGGTTACAACATACTACTGTAAACGTAATTGCTATAATTGTTAATATAAAATTGTTAATGAATTTTCAATTTATACTAATATATTTTATAATTATAATGTACACACAAATATATATATATATATATATATATATATATATATATATATATGTGTGTGTGTAATGATTATATGATTATGAATGAAATGACAATAATTAAGATTCTGCATTCTCAAAAACATAAACTGACAAAATTTGAGAAGTCCAGCGAAATTTCTTTGAGAGTTATAGCCGATGTCCAACAGGAGTGTGGACTCGTCCCACAGTGCGGCCTATAGATATTATTTGATGGTATATTCCTTGATTATTCATACCATTCAAGTATAGTATATCGGAGTGTAAAGTTATTATGCAATACAAGGTTTAATGGTAGACTGGTATTCCATTCCAGGGAAATATTTAATGATTAGGAAATAACTCCATTAATACGAAAATGGTTTCGTATCATACACTAAATACCAACCATTCCGGAATAATTTCCACTCTTCGTGGAGAGTTCATATAAATTAAACTTCAATATTAACATTTTACATAAAATATATTTCGACATGATTAAAACTTTATAAAACTTAAAAGTTATTATTGTTATAAAATAAGATAAAAATTTAATTATAGGTTATTCCCGGTCTATGGGTAAGTTTCAGCTGGTCAAATGTAAATTGATAAAATGAATCAGTAGATTATTTTATGTCTTAACGCAATCATCCCAACTCCTTCTCGGCCTAACAACTATCGGATATTTTCTCTTTGGTACCACGCTTATTAATTTTTTATTGTCACATCGCGGGTATACCAGGTGTGTAAATATGAAACCGGAATTTTTCAAATAGCAAATAAGAGTTGATTGTGTAAAAATGATACATACTTTTTTATTCGAAGTACTGTCCTTCGCTATCTATGCATTTTTCCCATCATTCAGGCAATTTGTGGATTCCCCGCCAAAATAATGCTTCCTCTTCTGAGTCAAACCGTACATTTTCATAAGAAGTGAAGCACTGCTCAGCTAGTACGTGTCCCATCGTTGCAAATAGGTGGTAATCGGATGGGGCCAAATCTGGTGAATAAGCCGCATGCGGAAGAATTTACCAACCAAACACTTGGATCGTTTCCTTGGTCCGTTTAGCCGAATGTGATGGGGCATTGTTATGGAGCAAGATCACTTTATGTGTCCTTTCTTGATATTTGGGACTTTTTGGCGCAAACCTTTATTCAAATTTATCATCTGTTGTAGGTAGCGTTCCGTATTAACAGTTTCCCCAGGTTTCAGCAGCTCATAGTAGGTAACACCCATCTGATCACACCAGACACAGAGCATTTTCTTCCTCCCCAAGCGAGGCCGATGGTTCACCAGGAGTTACCCAGGATTTTTTACGCTTAGGATTCTCGAAGTAAAATCACTTTTCATCACCAGTCACAATTTGGTGAAGAAATGACTTTTTTTCTGTACCTGGCGAGCAGCATTTGCCATGAGGTTTTTCGAGCTTCCTGCTGCCTGTCATTCAGTTGGTGAGGTACCCATTTTCCGACCTTCTGGATCTTTTCCATGCCTTTCAAACAAATGGAGACGGTGTCACATGTAATAATTGTCCAACAAACGCTTCCGAATCAGCGTTTTCAAAGTTTTTTTTGTGGTTTTCCAAGGTCTTTGTTTCTTTTATCGAAATCCATCTTTAAATTTTTTAACCAATCGAAACATTGAGATTTGCCTAGGGCATGCTCCCCGTAAGCTTCAACAAGCATCCTATGTGATAATGCTCCAATTTTTTTCAGAAGGAAACGGAAAATAAATGCTGTCCGTAAATCTTGATTTGTTGGCACAAAAGTCGACATGTTCAACGCCACTAAAAACACGTTTATAGAATGAAACTGATGTTTGTATCAATTGGACCTCTTTATTACATGTAGGCAAAAGCAGACAGCACCACTGACGGATTAGTTAGAAGATTATATTGACTGCTAACTTCTATCATTGGCGAATTCCGGTTTCATATTTACACACCTGGTGTACATAAAACAAATACCCAATTTCAGGTTCATACGGTTTATATTTTTTGAGCTAATCTGTTCACACACACACACACACACACACACACACACACACACACACACACACACACACACACACACACACACACACACACACACACACACACACACACACACACACACACACACACACACACACACACACACACACACACACACACACACACACACACACACACACACACACACACACACACACATACACACACACACACACACACAAACAGCATTTCGCGGGACTTGGTTATTTGGACTACAAAACGTGTATTTCCGTATGTATTTCATATAAGGTAAGTGAAGGTAAAAAGTTAATTAATATTTTAAATTAAATGAATTCATATAAACGTAATTCATATGTATTTCATATACGTTTGTACATATGATGAGCATCCACAAAACAATACAATAATTATTAGCTTAATAATAACTGCTTAGTTCTTTTACGCGTTTACATTTTTATTATAGGTGTGTATTTCTAGAATTAAACGATTCCTACAGATTATTATCTTACGGAAATATTTGGAGTTTTAGGATGATTTATGGTCACGATTTTCAATTCAGATTTTCTTTTTAATTTTTTATTTGGAGGGCCAACATTTCGGTTTTGGTTTTTGGATTTTGTTTAGGGCTTCCTGAGTCTCTGTATTACTCTGAACTCAGCAAGCCCTGACAAAGATGGACATGTTTGGATCGAAACGTTGGCTCACCAAATAAAAAAAGGAAAAGAAAATTTGACTGAAAATCCGGACAATAAGTCATCACAATAATAAAGAAAACACCTAGCCTTATACAGAAGTCTCGTAAAGTCAAAATTGGATTAGGGCTGCAATGCTTATAACTCGAATTCGAGCAATTCTTTAAAAATTCTCGACCCTATACACAATACCGGACACAGGATCGCAACTGGCCGGAAAGTGTCTCAAAATCCAGCCCCTCAAATAGCGTATCTGTGGAAGCAGGTGCTCTTGACCTACGAGGGCAACAAATTGACGTACTTAACGCTGTTAATATCCTTTCAACTCCTAACTATTCCTTAAATGACTTATTTCCTAACAGAAAGTTCCTTACACAACAATAGATCTCCTTGGCAAGAAGAACATCTTTCAGAATTCGAGTCTCATCATTTCTATCCGACCTACACCTCGAAATACCTCATCTCCTTGGTACCGTAATATCTCAGATCTATCTATCCGTGGGGACTACCCACTCCTAATCTTTGTACTAACTATAAAACGATTCCCTGCCATGAATGCACAAGTACGAATTTAACAGACTACTACAGACTAGGTGAGGTGGACTACATCTACACAGACGGCTCGAAGAGCCCCAAGGGTGGGGAAGCCGCGGTCGTGTGCAATGATCAACAGAACCTATTTTCATTATCACCGATATGCAGCAACTATACAGCAGAATAAAATGCAATTTACAATAGTCTTAATGTAATCCACTCCACAAAAAAAAACAACGCAATTTATCTGTTTTGACTCACTATCAGCCCTAATCAGTTTAAGTAACACTTTTTCATCAAGCATTATAATTCAAAATATTCTTTTAGCCTTGTGGTCAGCGCATGACAATAATATTTCAGAGAAATTTCTCTGGGTCCCTGGCCACTGCGGAATAGTCGGAAATGAGGAAGCTGACCCGGCAGCAAAAAGAGCAATAACGGAAGGCATTGCACCCTGCTAAGGGCTTTATTTGTCTAATAAAGCAAAAAATAAAAATTAAATGGGAACAGATGTGGTTTAGAACAACAGATAATAAATTAACAGAAATAAAAAGTAGTGTATCGCAATGGAAATCATCCGTCCGAGGTAAACGAAGGGAGGAAGTCATCCTAACGCGCCTGCCTATAAGACCCACTAGAGTAACCCACGCTATCTTATGGCGCGTGAGCCTTCACCGGACTGCCAGACTTGCGGCTGTCCACTTACAATGAAACACATATTAATGGACTGCAGGGCTTATGTCACGTACAGGGACCTCCTAGAAATACCTATTGACCTACAGACAGCATTACAGGACTGTGTGCAGACAACCTACAAACTATTCGAATTTCCGTAACTGGTAACACTGTATAATCAAATATAACAAAAATTGATTGTGGCGATAAGGACCCAAGTGGTTGGTGCCTACATACAAAAAAAAACAGTTAAGCATTATGCAGCTATATCTTTAGAGTTTTGTGATAGAACAAATCGCTCGTTTATGGGAATTTTTAAGGATAATTCATTAAACATTAAGTAATTTTTGTGTAACTATGATATTTGTGAATGATTCTCATACGATGGTTCTGGATTCTTTCAGATTGACCAGTTTCAAATTTATTTTAGTTTCAAACACAGAAGCGGCGCAGGTGAAAAATAAATTAACAATATAACCAAAGAATAAGGTTGAGTTTCGGAGGAAGTTTCGATATTTTCTTCATACAAAAAGGGCACATAATGAAAATATTTTTTTTTTTTTTTTTTTTTGCTGAGTCTGAGGTATAAAGGTTATCCCATTTGCTACATATCTGAACCCGGAGGGACCACAGCTGACACCCAATCCAATCCTATCACTAGGCCGGTTCTCTTCGTACCATCGGATCGATAACACCCTATATACCCCAAGGCTCATAACTGAATGTAGAGCAGAAGTCATTCTTTTCAGACTATGTGGAAAAGAAATACCACGAACATGGCACAGATTTCCTTGGTAACAGATTAATTTCCTTATTGTTATCGCCAGATTGTTGATTGATGCATTTGTAAAGATATATAGCTCACTCCTTTCAATAACTTTAAACATCAAAAAACATGATTTTTCAGGAAAATGAAGCCAAAATACAAATATAGAATATAGTGTTTTTATAATAGAAATCAAGCCAGCTATGAACCTTTTACCAGGGTTTTGTTTACTGCCACTTTATATTACTAAGGCTAATCGACCCTCTGAATGAAATAAAATTAGTAATAAATAGGGGAAAGTGCCCCATTATGGGATGGTCGCCTGATGTGGAATATATGGTTTCTGGATATATTTTGTACTGCAACCTCGCTTTTATTCTATAAAATTGAAGATTAAGGTCGCATTGGTACATATCCTGCTCACATTGCTGTACGTTCTCATCCTGTTGGATTATTTTCAAGGAATTGTTGTTTTAGTGTTCAAAAACTTTTTTCTTAATTATTTCGAGCAGATATTTCAGGCCTCAAGCTAAGTTGAATTCCCTAAATCATTGTTTTATCTTAAATGTTGAACAATTCATTACAATATTTGCTAACTGTTTTCTTTTTTCCACATCCTCCACAGCCACACCCCCTAATATGGGGTACCAATTACTCCTATTATGGGATATCCCATATTGAGGCTTTTTATCACTGAAATAAATGTAGTTATAAGTACGTTAAAATGATTGTAAGAAAATATTAATTTAAATACTGAGTTTTTATGGATAAGGCTTCATCGGCTAAAACCGCCTTAAATGTAGTTTGGCGAAGAGAAATTTTGCATGCCATGGTACCTTTAACCGCTAAACTTCAAATATTTAACGTTGTTTCTCGCTCAATATTGACTTATGCAGCACAGGTTTGGTGATCAGAAGAATTTGTAGAAATTGTAGAGGTTGAAAAGGTCTTAAGGTTCTTTATAAGGAAATCGTTTCCTTTGCCACCATTTACTCCAATTTACATCTTGCACCTTGAAACTGGCTTAAATTCAATTTATTTTTATACTTTGTACTTACAAAGTAGATACTTACGCAAGGTTTTAAGTATGGATTTATCTAGGTTCCCTCGATTAGTTGCTGAAGAGGTTATAAAAAAAAAAAATGTTTTCTGGGCTCATAATTGGAAGGTTTTGGGTGAGAAAACTGGTATCTCCATTAGTTTTGTTGATGATGAGAGAGAGTGGCTTTTTTCTAAATTTGAAAGAACAATGGAGGCGTTGAGGCTGGGTTTTAAACATGAGTTGATTGAAAGAGCTGAAGCGACTCACCGTTATAATATTTATAACTGGGCATTATTTTAAATAAAAGTATTTTAAATACAAATGAAAATACTTTTTCTTTTATTTTAGTATTTTAGAATTAAAATAAAATAAATCACATGTTTATTTTCATTTTAATTCTAAAATACTCAAATAAAAAAAAGTATTTTCATTTTAATTCTAAAATACTAAAATAAAAAAAAAGTATTTTCATTTGTATTTTAAATAATAAAATAAAATAAATCTTAAGTAGGTTGTTTGAAGTTTAACAATTTTTGTAATAGTATAGTGTAGTCTTTTGCACTCCTAAATATTGGACAAGTATTTTTCTTTCAGTTTGTGTTGCTTTTTTTTTTTGTTTTTATGGGGGGGGGCGCAATTATTATCTTTGTACCGCTTCATCCGATTTCAACAAATTTTGTCATATTGGTGGTTTTTGATTATCTAAATAGACGTCTAATGATTTCATTTCTCATACATGGTTTTATGCATAGATTTTGGGGTGGAGGGTTAAATATTAACTTTTTACCGCCATATCCAATTGTCACGAAATATGAAACAAAGATTGTTCATAAGTCAAATAACAAGGCCAATTCCTCATAATTTTTACAATAAATAGGATTTTTATGGGGGGGGCTAATTATGGACTTTTTACCGGTTTATTCGATAGTAAAAAATCAAAAACTATGTTAGAGCCATACACGAAGGCATAAACAGGATCCCATTCTGGAGACAACACCAGAAGAGTTAGTAAACTTAGTAGAAATATGTATGACTGATACATTCAATAAAGTTATAATCGGTCATTATTTTTCCGAGAGGTTGACGGTCCTTCGAAATTGGTGAGGAAATTCAGGCAAGATTAGAGGTAAGAAAAGCTAGCCATTAACGAAATTAATTAGCTCACGCCTTCTTTCTTAAAACTTAAGAATTCGAGTTTAGAAAAAAAATATTCCTCCTGCGGTTCTTTAAGAATGCAAAACGTACATGCTAACATTGAATGATGAGCAAGTTGCGAAAATTGCAACACAGTGGTGAACGAATTCCATAGAAATTAATAAGCGCGGTGACGAATGGAAAACGTCTGAGGGAAGTAAGGGATGAGAAATAGGTGGGAGGATTGCGTTAGGGCTGATTTGCCGAAATTCCTATTGGACGGAGGTCTTTGGATGGTGTATGGGTAGCGTCTAATGGGTAGCCCTATTATTTTAAATAGATTCCGAATCAGATTGGATCTGTAGAAAAAAAAATTTATTTAATAATTTCGACAAAAAGAAAGCGAAGATGATCTGATTACCAGATATATTAAACCAAGCAAAGACAACCGAAAAAAAATTAAATAAAAACTGTCGATTTATCAATCAATGGCAATATTTAAAAGCATATTTATTTATTAATCAATTGCAATGCACTAGCTAATATGTTTTAAAAGTATTTTGTATTTTCATTTTAATTTTTTTTATTTAAAATACAAAATACTTTTTTTATTTTGCATTTAAAATAATTTTATGAAGAAGTATTTTAATGATTTGAGGTTAAAATGCATTTTATTCAAATTTATTTTAAATACTTGCTATTTAAAATAAAGTATTTTAAAATAAAAATTAAAATACTTTTTGCCCAAGTGTGGTGTGCCCAATGAACTACTTAACGGCAAAAATTGGTCTCTTCTTATTACATACACAAAAAATGCTTGGAATTATAGAGAACTAATCAGTAATGAGTTCTCCTAGAAGCTTAGTTTTAATTTTAATTTTTATTTAATTTCCTACTTATTAATGGTACAAATGTAATTTAGTTGAATTTTATTCTGAATACTAATAAGTTTCTTTTAATTACTCAAATTTTGTTTAATTTTATTGTTTGTTGCTTCAAAATTATTATTATTTTTGTAACTAAACTCCAGCAGACGGTTCCCATGCCTTAATTGTATCTATATATCCTTTGTATAATTTTGTATATTTTGCCAAATAAACTACTTATTATTATTTTTATTATTACTGTGTTTTTAGAAACGTGAATTTTTTGTGATGCAAATTTGGAAAACGAAGAAACTCAAGTTCAATGTTCCAACTGTGGATTGTCCTGCCATGAGAGCTGTGTTGAAAACTCCTCATCATCCACAAAATTGTGCTAAAATCTGTCAAATTTTGATTATTTGAATATTATTGAAAATGACAAAAACATTTCTTTTGTTTTTTTCTTCTTTTAAACATACAAAAGATGTATTTATTTACAATGTTTTTTTTTGTGAATATCTTCTGTATAATAAACAAATTTTTCTTTATATATTTCATTTTATATCATCATCATTATATCATATTAGGACACCCCTATCCCGTATTAAGAGCCTATTTTCAAAAGTTACATATTTTACTTATCACACATTAACCATGATTACAAAGTTCAAAAAAGAGATATGGGATGTTTTTCATTTTTGATGTGGTGTACTACTACTGCTTAATGCACAAAAACATTTTTTGAATCGTCAAAGCAATTTAGAGCCAATCAATTAAATATTAAAAAAAAAGTATCCCATTATAGGGCACTTTCCCCTACACCAAGTTTACTTGTCATTTAAGTGTGGAGGAAATATTAAGGTTTCTTCTAAGCGTCAAATGGTCAATAATTTGCTGTAAAAACTTTTTCTTTGTTCTTACAGCCTGACATTTCGATCCAAACATATGGATCTTCCTCAGGCCTTAGCTAGTCGAGAATAATACAATATGTGTTACTCAATAGAAGAATATTAAATACCAAATTAAACAAATCGAATGGAATCTCATGAGAAGTTTAGTATAAATCATTAAAGATATAATCAGTTGTGTTGGTGAAGTGATGCTAGGAATATTGTATTGTATATCGCCGAGGATAGAGGGCACTGCTGGCTCGAGTGGGTGAGGTCTTTGTTCGTTGAGAGGAACAGACCTGTTGTTTCCACATACTTCTCTGCCCCTGACTCACTCCACACCGATCCATCCTCTGTCTCTCGGATAATGCATGGTACCTTATTGTGAACCATATATGTAGGTGTTTAATGAGCTACTAACCTAAGTCGGTTAATGACGGCCGAGTGGATAGAGAGGTAGAATACAAAAGAAAATTTAAGATTTAGAGTTCTATAATGGTCAACTGCTTCTTAAAGATAGAACGATAAATTACAAGGATTCGCGGTGGAAGTGTTTTATTTGTAGAGCCTAATTTTTGATCCAAACATGTGGATCTTCATCATGGCTAAAATATAGACTAAAGACTAAAAGACTAAAATATGAGCGTATGATTGGGAACCGAAAGATAGCAAGTTCAAAACCCGGAGCCAGGGGAAAATTTAATAATACTCGGAATCAATCCCCCACCCTCTCCCCTGGCCCGGGAAACCCCGTATAGCCTACAAGGGATGAAGGGGAGGACAAATAAAAAAAAACTTACTTTTACTTTTATAGTCGTTCCAACACGGGTTGTCTTTCTACACCAGGGCTGAGCTCCAGAGATCGCGGTCCAGCCAGTCTCCATCCTCAAGGCCTCGGCCCGCCATTTCCACTTCTACTTTACTTATCCATCTTTTCCTGTGTCGTCCTCTTCTCCGTCTTCCTGAGACCATCGCTCGCTTGACATTCTTCTTAGCCATTGCTTGACCATCTTAGCCTTCGCTGTCCAATTCTGTGGTTGACAGACAAGGGGACCTCCATCCTGTCCCGAACAACGTCATTACTAATTCTGTCCATCCTTGTTACTTTTAGGCATCTCCTCCAAAAGTCCATCTCCACAGCTTGAACCCTTGAGTAAAGCTGGGATGCCATGGTCCAAGTTTCAGATGCATACGTTAGGATGGGCTCGACGATGGCGTGGATGATCCTTCTCTTATTTTCCTTAGTAATGGTTCCGTTCCACAAAACCGGGTGCAGCATGCGTGTGGCTTTTCGAGCTTGCTCCACTTTTTTCCTTACATCTGTTTCCGAGGATCCTGAGGAGTCGAGGTAAGATCCCAGATACTTGAAAACATCAACCTTTGTACATTTCTCAGAGTCGACGAGGAGATCACCGTCATTACCAGCGCAAATAGCCATATTTCGGGCTTTCCGAAATTTATTTTAAGCCCCATAGATTCATAGCTAAATGTAAAAAATAGTAAATGTAAATGAAAAAAAAAATAAATGTAAAAAATAGTAAATGTAAATGAAAAAAAAAATAAATGTAAAAAATAGGTGGTTACTCCATGGTGGTTAAATTAATATAAAATAATTTAAAAATTGACGAACGTCAAGAGATGCCCAAAATTGGACAAAAATTGTCGATCTCCCGTAAATACTCGCAAAACTTGCGAGATCTTGGGAGAGGTGTCAGTGAAAAGGAAGGATTTGGCACCGTTTGGAAGCGACTCCGTGGGGTAATGGATAGCAAGACCCGGTTTCGGTTCCCGGCGGAACAAATCTTTTCCCTTCAAAAATAAATTATTTTAAATGTAAAATAAATAATTCCGAAAATCTTTATTAGGTAAGTTTATAGATTGGGGAGGGAGAAGGTTCTTTCCCCCTTGACTACTACGTCCCGACTTTGTACCCGCTAGCTCTCGCACACGTAAATTTTCAAAATGTCATTAATATGGAAAGCAGTTGACACTCCCACCACCTCCGTTCACTGCTTTTCAAGTCGCATTACAAATCATTTACCAAAAAGGAAAGCCCCTGTTAAATTACAGCTGTGACACTCCAACAAATGCCTAGAAAAGCTCTTGTATTTCTTACGACTCTCTCTCTAATACTCGCTTATAAAAATGATCCACAAACCAGGTAAAGACATACACAATCCTTCATCATACAGACCAATTAGCCTCCTCCCAATTTGTTCCAAATTATTTGAAAAATGAATACACAAGAGATTGGTTGTCATACTAATGGAACAAAAAGTATTACCTGACCACCAATTCGGCTTTCAACTCAACGACACATCAATTACACAGAGTTACTGACAACATTGCAGGAGCTTTAGAATAAAAACTACCTGAGACTGGAGTATTTTCAGAAGTTGCTCAAGCATTTGACAAAATCTGGCACTAGGGTCTTCTCTCTTAGCTCAAGAACTTATTACCGCACACTTATTAACTTATCCTTTAATCATTTCTTTCCGACAGATTTTTTTTAAATTTCTTCAATACATCCGATATTGGCGGGCGTACCACAAGATTCAATACTAACACCCTTACTTTATATCATATAAATTTACGGCATTATTATTACTGAGACATTGACTGCAACTTATACTAATGATACAGGACGCAACACATGCATCATTAACTTTACATCACTTATACATAATACACGACTGGTTCCAACTATGGAAAATTAGACTCAATCAGAACACATCAAACACACATCACATTCATTCTTAGAAAACATACCTGTCCACCCGTTTATATTGACAATAACCAAATTCCTCAGACGGACACAGTACACTATCTGGGACACATTTTCGACAGAAGGATGACGTCCGGCCCGCATATCAAAACGAAAAAAACAACGCTTACCAAAAAACCAAACTTCCCTATCCACTATTTTCTAAAGCTTCAAGACTAAAACTGAAACAGAAAGTAAATACCTACACATACTTACTGAAGCCCATATGGACATATTCCTCACAGATATTTGGTATAGATAAAAGATTCACTTACAAAAACTTCAAACGTTTCAATCAAAATTGCAACGACTTATTACAAAGGCACCCTGGTACTTGACTAACAAAACTTTACATACAGACCCCATCTACTAACAGTCGACCAGCACATAACGACTATTTACAAACGATATTTTATTAACTTGAACGGACATCCTAAAAGTTTAATCAGTAATATGGCTGATATATGCATGAATATGAGGAGACTAAAAAGGCGCTGGATGAGAGATCTGCTCTCTTTGACAGCCAAGGTAATTTAATCAATCCAGGAAGGGGGTGCTGCTGGGTGCTTTCCCTCCTCATGCCTGACATGTCATTATTTACTATTGCCACCATCTCACTCGTTGATGGTCAGCACCTTGCTGACAGGTGCGAATCAATAATTAAATTTAAAAAAAACATAAAAAATCCTTTTAATTTCGTATTAAAATGTAACCAAGGAATTATTAAATTATTTGCAAGAGGAGACAAGAAGTGCTCAAAGCTGTTACTGATCTGAAAAACTATTGGAAATTTGTAACCTTTAATTATTAGGCATTAATAACCGTTGTCCCAACAATAGTCGAATATTATCTAATCAAATTTATCGATTAGATGCTTAAAGAAATATTATTTGCTTCTACCTAAAAAATTTAATATCGCCGTTTTCTGAAGAAGACTTAAGCGCTGAATATTGAAAGAAGAAATCCTGATTGATAGGATTTAATAGGACTTTAACCCAATAGGACTTTAACCCACCTCCATCGTGAAAAAACGGTCTAAAAGTGGACTATTGAGTAGTATAAACAAGTCATTTTAGCCTGATTTATTATTAAATTATTTTGCTGAGAAGTACAGTAAATTACACAGTTCGCATAACAATGGGTTTTAATCCCGGTCAAATCCACTGTTTTCTCTTCATAATAAAAATATAAAGTGGTCAACCAAATCTCGAAAATAATTTAAGTTGTTTTAATTGACTCAATCTTGTAAAATAAAGGGTGAAGTACCGAGAATAATATTCTTTGTATTAAAAAATTATTCACATAACCCAAAAAACTGTCTTTTTATTCCTGGGGCAGCCTTTGTGACATCAATATTTTTTTGCCACTTTTTTTGCTGTGGGGAAGTTTTTACGAGGCTGTTTCTCGGAAAATACAATTTATAAAAATCATTACTCTTCCAACGATCTATTTAAATAAAGCTATATTAACTTTTAAATAACTGAATTATCAAGTGATAATAACCCGAAGGTTATGTTACAATTTTTTATAGGCCTTAAAACCATCTTGTCTACCATGGCAACCTACAATACTAATAGTCGCAAATTCGCGCCCAGCGGTGGCCCTATGATTTTTAATGGGAGTGAAAAATCCTTAGCCATGCCGGCCCTCGGATAGGGCGTAGAATGAAGGTCCCGAGCCTGTACGATGTAGGTACTCGTTAAAGATTCCTATCGTAATTATACCTGGAAATGCAAAATTTAGGACTCCCACCGTAGCATCGTCCGATTAGGCTTACAATTAGTAGCATAAAGTGACGTTAATTAAACAACTATCTCTATCAACATATGGCCGAAAACTCCACCGTTCAGTAGCGTGACTACATCATTTTGGCGTGGGCCAGATTCATCTGACTGAGCAGAGCTAACTCGACTGCTCTTGGTACAACGGTGTATGTATGTGTGTATATACATGACAAGTCGTGACGACAATACTTCCCATAGGTAAATAAAGTTGTTATTTCAGAAACATAGTGTTGTTTTCTTTATAATAGCACTTACGCTTTAAACAAAGCTAGAAGAGTGGTAAGTGCAAGATAGGTGATGCGATCAGGGCAACAGATTTTTAAAATTTAGAAATAATGTTATTAAATTTTATTTATGTTTTTTTTTTTTTTGTGTGTTTTTAATCATATGTTTCAATTACGAAAATAAAACAGCTGTGGATTTAGAGGTATTACCATTATCGACTAGGTTCTTGACTATTTCCATGACTCCATCAATCTAAGTCACCCATCAGGGCAAACATGGAGCCCTCCTTCGCGGGGCGAACTATCTAGATAGAACTTAATGGAACTATGCTTTCATGATCTACTGTTGCCTGCTCCAAAATCGATCCCATTATTCAGTCGGCATTGCTTATAGATTGTACTGCAGTATATCTCCGACTTGAAAATAATTATGATGGAATGTTTGTATACTTGTATGATAGAAATAATAAAGATCTACGCTGTTGCTATAACATTAAATTTCCTTTAGTTAATGCTTTGATGCCACATTAACGAATGGATATGGAAGAGATCTGTATAATATGTCGAATGGAATATGGAAGGGGTTGGTAAAAATTTTCACTCAGTTATTTTACACTCCATTGTACGCGCTATATCTGAGAAATACTTTTTTTTTTTTTTTTTATTAACAGCAAGGTGACGATTGAAGTCAGATTTCGGTCCTGCTCATTAAGATATTTTTTAGGGTGCAAGACTTTGCATGAAGTTTGCATAGGCACAACAGATTTCACTCCACAGCTATTGAAAGAGATTTCTAAGTTTATTTTTTCTCTTACGAGAACTGATTAATTCCTTATTGTTTTCCCTTCCTTTTACCTCTATTTTTCCACGATTTATCTTATTACGAAGATTGCATCTCTTACTATGGAGAACTCTAATCTTGTGGTAAACACGATATGTTATTGTTAAATTCAGATAATATGTGAAGATTTAATTTATTTTAAGTGTAATTTCCGCTATGTGGTAAATTCAAACAAATATTAAAACAAATATAAATTGGACAAAGCAAGGTAAAACAAGTTTTATAAAAAAAAAAAAAAAAAAATATTTTTGGAAGAAACTAGAGCTCGCCGATGCAAAGTTGATACGAGAATAGATGACGTCAAAGGCAACGGTGTAGAAATGGAGAGAGAGAGAGAGAGAGAGAGAGAGAGAGTGAGAGAGAGAGAGTGAGAGAGAGAGAGAGAGAGAGAGAGAAAGAGAGAAAACTAAGCACCGGACTATAAAGGAAACGACAGACCGTTTCAAAGAGCTTTTTCGTCTTTCCTCGCAGATCATCCGAGGAAAGAAAAAAAAATTATCAAATTAACCTGATTTTAACATGTCAGTGTTAACACTACCTCTTATTATTTTGTAAATATGTTTTCTAGGGTGAAGTATTTACAAAATAATAAATAATTAAAAATAACGATTCAAGAAAAAATAATCAAAAATAAGTAAATAGTATTTTTATTCAATTTTTTTAATCAAGGCTCCTTGTTGTTTTAGTAGAATTATCTAATTAATGTAAATACAGAACTATGTAAATATGTAATATAATTTAAGTATAAGAATGTAAATACCACAGCACTAAACACTTTATTCATCCCACTACAGTTTTACAGCTGAGGTACTCCAACAAACGCCAAGACAAGCTCTTGAATTTCTCATATTTTAAAACACACAAATATTAAATGGTAAACTGGAAAAAACCAATTTCACACAACTTAATTGAACAAAAAACTGAGAAAAAAAAAACAACACGAAAAATCGTGTTTTTGCATCAAAATCAACTCATTCCAACCTAATTAGTGTAATTACGCCTAAGGTATTGCACCTGGAATGAAAATGTAAAACTAATCAAATTCTAGGCGGTTATACCTACAATTAGAAAATTAAAAAAAAATTAGCTTTGGTACTGTGGACGTGAGAAGTGTTTTGTCTCTCCTGTAAAATTTCCAAAAATGGAATGAGCTGGTTTTGATAGCAAACGCCTCATTTATAATTTAATTTTTTGGATTTTTTCGTGTTCAGACAATAATTATTTAAAAATCTTTTAAAAGGAGCAAATACCTAAAAAATACACGTATATATGCAGAAAGGTGAATAGATAATAATACTGACTCATTTCACTCTCTATGTATGATCATGTACCTAATAAAATATTTCATTTTAATTAGCATGAGAAAGGAGTCAGATTAAAATTAATTTGAAATAACCAGAGTAATGATATTTATATTTTTTTTTATTCTCACTATTAAAAGAAATGCCAAGCTCATTAATGAAAAAGAAAATATTTGACTGTCGACATTTAATCAGGTTTTATGGATTTTTGGCAGCTAAAGTACAACTTGTTTACAGTTGCGAATCAATAATTAATGTCATAAAAAAAAATAAAAATAATTTTACAGTTTTTACAATGAAGTTAAAAATTAATAATTATTTATTTATCCTAAAGCTTCATATATCTTTTGATGAAATATGTATGTGTATACTTTGGTTGACGTGTGATATATGAATATTTTTTCCAGAAGAGAGAGAAGAAATTTTGTGTGCTCCAGTGAACCGCGGCCCCCTCCCCTCATTTTTACGCCATATGTCACAGCCAGTGGTGACTATATATTTTATAAAGTAAACCAACAGGTGCCGACTGGTTCTACCGGCTATATATTACAATAATAATATTTTATCATCACAATATTATTTATTACATTACATCTTCAATTATATCTTATTCATTTTGGAAATAGTAAAAATGTTAAAGATAATAACATTTTATATGAGTTCATTAATATTTTCCGTCCATTAAATCAATGCTTAAAAAATCAATAATTGAACATTGTTAAATTTTAATTTTGTGTAGGATAAGCCGTACAGTTATTGGCACCCTTAAGACTAAATATCAGTGGTGACATTAAAAAAAATACTTCTTATGAAGGGATCTAATTGAAATTTCCTATAACTCCTCGTTATCTATCCTTATAAAGACTTATAAAGAGATTTTTTTTGGGTCTAAAGTTCAATAGTTTTACAATATGGCGATATTTATTGTTAAAAGTGTCAAGTCTAGTTATTGGAACCCTGTGGTTTTAATTGTAAAAGTTTATTAAAGCTGGTTAGTTTGTTAAAGTCTTACTTCTTAGATGACTTAGGGGACCCCTCAAACATTAGACTCATGTATATCTTGTAATAAAATCAGGACTTGATTACCTATTTCTTTTTAAGTTAAATTTGGGGTGCCAATAACTGTACTGAGTGCCAATAACTGTATGGTTTACCCTATATATTTTAAGTTGTTTTTTCGGAAGGTAAACAGCGTTAACAGTGTAGAGATATCTAACCCTCCTTATTTTTTTTATGTTTATAAAAGAAAAAAAAAGACAAATTTTTAACATTTTTCAACCTATGTTTCGGAATTACATCCATCTTCAGGGTTTTCCTTTAACTTTAAGAAAAAATGCGCTATTTAAAGAATCAAAAACATTAAGAAAAGCAATAAATTATTAAATATTAAAATAAAACAAAAATGATGTCATATTAAACTAAAACAAAAATCATATAAATATTTTGTTAGTTTCGTGTTGTATTGTTTCCTATCTCTATTCGTTTCATTCGTGTAGTTAGTTTTCTAATTTCTATTGGTCATTTTACATTATTATAATAAAACGTTTGATGATAAATTAGGAATTTCTCTTCATTTTTCCACAACTTAAATATAAATTGTAAAATTTATTAAAAGACTATCAATCATAAGATTGAGAAATTATTTATGTAAGTTATATTTAATTTATTTTATCTAAATTATTAAACTAGTGATTTGATCATGGATATAAATTAATTTAAAGGTTTTGTGAATGGGGACACAGCCCCGAAACGTCAACTTTGTTATGATTTAGAAAATAAACATTTGTTGTGGAAAAAGGGAGACACGTTGCTAATTTGTCATCATTTATGATATAAAAATCTTCCCACCAAATTAAGAAGAAAAAAAACAACAAAAAATAAGGAGTGTTTTATATCTCACCAATTAATTTTTTATTTTCTGTACCTGGGAAAAATCGACTTTAACTATTTTTCATACTTTTCTTCTCATATCAGAATTTGATTGTTCTGTTGTTGAAAATTTAGTAATTTAATATTTTGTTTATTTTAACAAAGAAGAATATCATTTTACCTGAACACTGCAGAAAACCATCCACACACAATACTAATAATAAAAATAATGTTATTTCATATAATAATATGTCCTACTACAAATTTATTTGTAAATGTAAAATAAACTTACGAGTAAGAATTTTAGGTCTTATTCAATTGTTTCAATCACCACTCACCTGAAAAAAGAACATATATCTCAGTTAATCATGTAGCCTGTTAAAACCTTTAACGTTAAGATTAATTACATCTATAAAATATTTAATGGATCGATAAGAGATAGTAAATGTAAAGTAACAATTGTTGTATATCACCTTGGTTTGTAACTGAAATGTTTTTATTTATGTTTTTGTTTGTTGGTTATGTGAAGTTTTTGACAGCGCTTTAATTTTTACTTTCACTTACCTATATATGAAATATATAGTAAGAGGAAGTATTACGATCGTGAAAAATTTCGACTTCCGGTTTTCAACGGAAATACACGTTTTGGGGTCCCCTGAGTCGAAATGACCAAGTCCCGCGAAATGGTCTCTGTGTGTGTGTCTGTGTGTGAACAGACTAGCTCAAAAACTATAAACCGGACGATCCTGAAATTAGGTATTTAGTGTAGGTATATACGACGATGTGACAGCATAAATTTCATCAAAATTACTTAAAGGGAGGGGGTACTTAATCACTTTTTAGGTTTTTTTCGATTTTCTCAAAAACGGCTATAAAGATTTTGATTAAACTGAGTATTTGATGTATTTATATGCCCGAGATATGACTGTAAAAATTTCATCAAAATTGATTAACCGGAGGGGGGACTTTACTTAATAAATTTTGTAACATTTTCACGTGTTTTTTTTATTTACTCAAAAACGGCATTAATGATTTCGATCAAACTGGGTATTTGAAGCATGTATATGCCCGAGATATGACTGTTAAAAATTCATCAAAATTGATTAACCGGAGGGGGGACTTTGCTTAATAAATTTTGTATCATTTTCACGTATTTTTTTTATTTACTCAAAAACGGCTTAAAGATTTTGATCAAACTGGGTATTTGATGCATGTATATGCCAAATATGTGATAGCAAACATTTCATCAAAATTGATGAACCGGAGGGGGGACTTTACTAAATAAATTTTGTATCATTTTCACGGGTTTTTTTATTTACTCAAAAACGGCTTTAACGATTAACAAAAATAAGATATGAATGTAGAAAAATGTGTGACTTTGGGAAATGATATTTAGCAAAACACGTCAATTTCTAATCTAATTAAGGTAAGTGAAAGTTGTGTGTTGCGCGCACGCACCAGATTGTTTTTTGTAAACAAGGTGTAACTTCATTCAGGTCTTTTTCTTTTTTTTTTTAATTTATTTTGGGCTAGAAAAAACGAAATAGAAGAAGAAATTAATGCTAGGCTAAAGGCGGGAAATTCTTGTTATTTTTCGGTTGAAAAACTGCCAAAATTTAAAATTGAAGCTTGGCCGCTTACAATAAGGGTTGAGCCTTAAGGTCTTTGAAAATAAATTATTGATCACAATATTTAGTCCGAAGAAGGATGATTCAACAGGAGAATTTAGACGGCTACACTATGCAGAATTTCGAGAACTGTACCCTGTACACGTAAGCAAAATTATAGTCGTGCGTCAGTTAAAGTGGGCTCGCAAAATTGCGATTCTTAGCAGCGAATGAATTCCTAATATTTTTATTCTAAACTTGTTTCGGGAAAATTCCGATTAATAGTAATCCGAATAGTTTCTTGAATATGAGTGAATCAAAATTACCGTTAAAAATTATTTTCATCATATTTTACACAGTCCGTTCCTTTTTATAAGATTGTTTTGAAACAATGGCATACTGTCGGTAGTTTAGTACATGATAACCTTGCGATCTTAAACCTGAAATGAATCTAGTTCATTAGTACCCCGGCCTAATTGCGGCTCAGTGATAGGCCATTTATAAGGTCCCATTAGCTCCCAACCAACCCCACCGGTCTACGTCCCCCAACCGCTAATAACCTACATTCAGTAATAAGCCTCAACACAAATCCAGATAATGATACCCATTAAATCATACACGATATTCATATATGCTTCTATACATCCATAGCCTATAAAAAGATATTTAACCTAATTTTAATAAAATTTAATTATTAAATTGTGTCCATCCTGTTGTATTCTCAAATTATATTTATTTATATTTTAACATTGAATGCCAAAAGAATTCGCATATATTTAGGATTAATATTTGTTTATACAGTGTCCAAAAAGAGTATTCGGGGTTTTTAAAGTTGAATAAAATCTCAAATATAAAATATCAAGTAGGATGTTTACGTTTTATTTAAACAAAATGAACTGGAAATTTATTTAGAAAAAACATTATTGTCTAGGTGTCCACCATAACGCTGCTGGCACTCCTTGAATTTCAAACTCAGATTTCTAAAAACGCGTTGACACATTGTTCCTGAGATTTCCGTCATTTCTGTTCTGATATTTTGCTTCAATGGCGTTAGACTCGTCGGTTTCCTTTCGTTTACCTTACTTCTCAGGTATCACCACAGAAAGAAGTCAAGAGGCCTGAGATCGGGACTCCTGGGAGGCCAGCTAATGGTGCCTCTACGAGAAATCGCTTTGTTTTGGAATAATTCGTTTACCGTAGCAATTGTTAAGTCTGAAGTATGGCAAGTGGCAGCATCTTGCTGAAACCATGTTCTAGAGTTATATCCTTTAAACTCTTGAAGTTCTTGGGCAAAAAAACCTCTTATCATTTCAGAGTAACAAAAACCCGAATACACTTTCTGGACATCCTGTATAATATCCTTATATATAAAAATATCGTGTACCGATGTTTGTCGGAGGTAAAATCAGAAACTACTCAACCGATTTTAATGAAATCCTGCTCAACGTGTATAGTTTTGTCCAACTTATAATATAGAATAGTTTTTAAAATATTTCTTCTATTGCGAATTATTGCAAATACAGCAGATCGTGTTTTGTTTTATTAACATGGCGTCATAAGTCGATTTCATAACCTTTTTGTTGTTTTTCGTGGGTAAAATCAGAAACTACTCAACCGATCTTGATAAAATTTTGCTCATTGTCATTTAGCTTTGTCCAACATAAAAGATAGGGTAGTTATTTATCTCGATCATTGGCTTCAATATTTCTTTTAATGCAAATTAAATGTTCATCATAATACAATTCAGTGTGATTATTTGTAAGTTATATATATTTCCTACAGATGGGGGTGTAAGTTTATTTATTGACACATTTCATTTTCTTTCTAAATTTAGGATGGTTAGGCAGAAATTAATTTTTTCCCGCATGGACTTGAAAAAACGCGTTTAAACAAAATAATTTTGCACCTATTAGCACTATAGTAAATAGAAATTGTGAATTCTAATAATAAAAAAATGTACTTCATTGTTGTAAAAAGTTATAAATTAACGTTATCTCATTTATAAAATTAAATAAAATTTATAAACATTCATTCAGCATGGTTTGAGGTTGCTCGCTTTTCATAACCTGTTTCTGGTAGAATCTCAAAAAGTAGACGATATCTCATTTTACCATGTGTTATATTCTGAATTCAATTAATATGTATTAGGACAAAAGATTAATTTGCTACACTGTAGCTAAATGTCTATTGTGTTTGTACTAAACCCTGTTCCAATTATACTCTTTATTAGTAGGGGAGAGTGGGGTTGGTTGGCAACAGTTTTCACTTTTTTGATTGTTGAGTCGTTCCTGTAAATGTAATCCCAATGGGGCTGATACCAATGTAAACTCCAAGTATTAGAGTACTTCAAGTATTTTTTTCACAACATAATATTTAATACTAAGATCATAGAAAATTGAAGAATTCGTCAATCCAGAGTACGCCAATTAACCCCCTATGTGGGGCAGGTTGGCCTAGAAGGTGGGGTTGTTTAGCCATCTCATTCAAGTACTGCCTGACACATATTATTTTTATTAAAAGCTGCACTATAATGGTTTAATAATTTTGAATCGGTTTTTAACAGCATTTAAGGGAAAATAGAATGAAGATAGAAGTTTAGACTGTCGTCACTTTTCGCATAAGAAAAATTGCTCTCATCCTCCTCGCTGGAACTAAAGACAATTGGTAGTTTCACCTTTGATTATGTTTACCTTGCTTTTGTGAATTGCTACTGCGCCAAAAAAAAAAAGTTGAAGAGAGCCAACTTAACCCCACAGGAGAGATCATATGAAAGATGACTGCCAGGACAGGGGGAGAAAAATCAAACAAGAAACTGGTTAATCGAAAGGTTAGGTTTTTCAAAGCAGTTTGGGGCTATGTGAACAGAATCGGAGTCAAATGTTTTTCCAGGCCTTTAAACCAACTTTACTAAAAATATACAAATTCACTTACATGTTGTATAATCAATCAATGAAGCACACTCTTCTCTACACTGTCAGCATCGGATCGAAAACTCAGGACAAGACTCCCGAGGGTCACATGGAACAATGGTGGAGCCTTCACAACAGGTGTGACCGAAACTATAAGCAAATGGCCAACCTACCCCCTATGCCAACCAACCCCGCTCTCCTCTACCTTTTACATGCGCTATTCATTAACACATTATGGTCAAATATAAGATGTAAACAACAAAAACTTTTTCCCTTCTAAATTCTTTACCAAAAAAATTTAAATTTGGCTTGAAGTTCTATTTTAAATACCGTTGGTTTTTTGATTAGCAGAAACGTTTTTATCTTTATCAGTGAATTTTGATTTGACTATTAATAATAAAAAGAAAAGGATACAAAATAATTAAACGCATTATACGAGATAGATACTGAGTAGGGTCTGCCGGTTTGTTATATATATTTATTATTTATATTTCTCTGTATAAATTACTGTTATAAAATTGACTAATGCACTGTAAATTTCTTGATAAATATAGACACATTGTTCGAAACGTCCACCGCAATGTAAAAATGTAGATAAACATAATCTGAGACTGCGACAGGATCCACTAAATTTAATAATTTCAAGTAAATGAAGCAAGATAATATATAAAATATAATTCATTATGAGCCAGTGAGGGCGCTAAAGTTTGGGGAGTGGCGCTTGAGTTAGTTATTTAAAAATTAAAGGAGGTGAGAGATAGTCAACTGTTATTCTATACGATAGGTTAAATGATTATCAGGATTTTCAGTTAAAAACTTTTTTATTTTGGAAAGCCAACGTTTCGATCCAACTTGTGGATTTTCATCAGGTCTAGAATAAAACAAATATATGAGTATCTATGCTAGAGGATGACAATAAATACATTACAAAACTGATAATAATAGATGGTAAGCATATACATGAATATTTTAATAAGTGACTGGTTAGCAAGATAAAACAAAAGCTGATGTTTACCTTCTGAGTCAAGGTAGATACAAAGACTGAAGGTAAAATAAGATAAGAGGTAGTGGCAGGGGGTAGTTTGCCGACTTCAAAGGTTTATGACGGGAAAACCCAATGCTTTTGAAGTGAAAGGCTAAATGACAACTGGGTGAAAATAAAATATTAAAAATGGGTCATTTTCCCAGAAAGGGCGAATCTGAACTTGGAATTCTTGAAATTGAAAATGTCGAATTAACGTCTGGAAAATATTTAGGGGTGCTCTTTACATAGCACTGGTTGAACTCCAATGCAAGGTTATACAAGAGCAGGGTGCATTTACTATTTATTAAAAAAAAAAAAAATCAAAAAAAAATCGGAAGACGGGAAAAGAAATGTGCCAAGGGTTCGTTTAAGTATATTTTTTCTTGATTTTTTTTTAATTTATTTTATTTTTAAATAATTAATCTTTTGAAGAGAAAAGATTTTGCTCCGCCGGGAGTCGAACCCGGGTCTCTCGCGTGACATGCGCGGATGATAACCACTGCACCACAAACGGACATGTCACGCGGGAGACCCGGGTTCGACTCCCGGCGGAGCCAAATCTTTTCTCTTCAAAAAATAAATTATTTAAAACAGGTGGTCATCCACAAATTAATATTAGATTAATAAAAATTATTTATTTTCTTTATTTTTTTCTATTATTTATTTTTTTTTTTGCTGAAAAAAATCCTAAGTCATCTATCAGCCATTAAACAAATTTTTATGACCATCCAGTTTTTTTTTTAATACTCAAATAAAGATGCTTTTGAAATAAATTATAGACCATCGGAAACGTCTCAACGACCTCTATATGTATAAAGCAACGAGAAAATGTAGATGCAATTAGTTTTCGGGTAGAGACAGGCGGGACAATAACTGCTAATGTTTATGACCATCCAGTTTTTCTCGTTTAGTACTTAAATACTGCTGCTTTTCGACTAAACGATAGACCGTTGGAAACGCGCTAACGAGTACTTTAAGTAATAAGCAGCGAAAAAGTTTAGATACAATTACTTTCCAATTCCGGAGAGGCGGGCTAATGACATCAGAATTCGACAGGCTTTCTAGTTTTTTCTCTTTTACTACTTAAATAAAGCAGATTTCGGAAAACTTGATAGACCGTTCGAAACGTTTAAATGAGCTTTAGAAGTAGAAAGCAACGAAAACATTTAGATACAATTAATCTCCGAGCACACTCGAGCGGGACAAAAACACCCGATATTGTATTGTGTGACCATCCATTTTTTTCTGTTCAATACTTAAATACAGCCATTTTTTTAAACAACGATACACCGTCAGAAACGTACCAACTTGCTCTAAAAGATGAAAGCAATGAAAATAATTCGATACAATTACCTTCTAAGTAGCTACGGGCGGGACAATGACACGGGTTGTATGCCGCTCCCGCCGCAGCACCTACGTTGTTATCCTGACGGTTCCACAGTGACTGAAAACATTTGGCGGCAAAAAGAGTTGTTACCCGAGATGTAATCCTACTTTTAGCCAGAAGCCGCAGTCATCTGTAAAGGTTAAACTGACAAAACACGAAAATACTAATAACGAAAATACTGTAAAATACCCAAACACCGGGGACAAGTCTTTTACCTCCTCTGTGTACTATTCAATCATTTTTAAAAATATCGCATACCTCACATTCTAATCTTGAGATGTTTCGAACAGCACCACAGTTATAAAAAATTCAAAAAGCATCAATGTTCAATTCGTAGACGCACGTAAAGTTTGGAAACTGGAGTTGTGACATGACGAGGGAAGGAGATTTCCACTGGTCATATCAAAATTCAACCTTTAATTTTTAATGTATAAAGAGTAAAACCCTACGTAGTCGACAGGGCAAGTCACAGATCCTAATTAGAGGTTGTTTTAATGAACTAAAATGGTGAGGGGACTTCAGAATCCAACGGGGACAGCGATTTGCCCTTTCTGGGAAAATGACCCATATGCTTACCATCTTTTATATTATTATCAGTTTTTTAATGTATTCATTTATTGCCATCCTCTGGTATTGATACTCATATATTTGTTTTCTTTTAGCCCTGATGAAGATCCACTATTTGGTTCGAAGCGTTTTCTTTCCAAAGAGTTTTTAACTGTAAATCCTGATAATCATGTAACCTATCGTTAAAAATTAATAAATGGACTTTTACGTTGAGCAATTATTTTACACACTGAACCCATTGTCCAAATAGGAATAAACTTAAAAACATGTAAAATTAAATTAGAAAATAATAGTAAAATTGAAAAGGCTTGCAAACACAATTAAGGGTTTGGAAGGAAGTTTTGAACCAAACATCGCTCAGCTCTTATGCCGCCTGCGACGGTTACATGGGCCAAATAAAGCAGTTTAAGTTTTTGGATAAATTAAAATGAAAATGGTTTAATTAATCGGATAATAAACAAGCAATATTTTAATTCTTAGATTGAAATATCTATGAAATTTCTAATTATCTATTGAAAAATCTTACCGGGTTTACAGGTTTCAACCGTAACCATGCAAAGAAGCTTGTCTAAAAAAATTACGGTTACATTCTTGGTAAAAATTTACAATAAAGATATTTTATTATTTTATCTCTTTTAGTTAAATGGTGATTTTTGTATTTTTTAATCTTCTAAATAGTATATAGTAGATCGGTGACAATGAAAGAGTCCAGAGCCATGAAAATCGTTATAAAAAGTGATCATGTGTAATAAAGAAATGAAATATATATATTTTTATAGATACTATGTACAAAAATTGTATGTATAGACGAATGGATGGAATTTAAAAATTTACAATTGATAACCCCAGAAGATCGGCCAAAAGTCCGAAGCGTTGGGATAATAAAATACAGAATAACCCATTGGAAGAGATTCATTCATTTTTTATTACAAATTTATTAGATATTTTAATTAAAAAGCAAAAGAGAATTTCTGTTTTACCGATCAAAGTAGCTCAAAATTTTATTCAATTTTGTAAAGTGCCTTAGTATATTACGGGTTAAAACGTTTTAGTAGGAAACTTAAATACTTAAACATTTGATTGGATTAAAGCTTTTAATCAAGAATTCATTATCTGAAGTACTGAAAAAATTAATAAAAAGCTTTTAAATGAAATGAGGTATTTTACTAATTTTAAAAGGTTTCATGGAATTATTGATACGTAACTAACAAAGAATGATGAAAATTTCCATCTTCAATTATATATAAATGAATCAAAATATATTGGGTTGTCCGAAAAGTTCGTAGAGATACTAATTTAAAAAATCTGGTGCGTGCGTGCAACACACAACTTTCACTTACCACCTTACTTAGATTAGAAATTGACGTGTTTTGCTAAATATCATTTCCCAAAGTCACACATTTTTCTACATTCATATCTTATTTTTGTTAATCGTTAAAGCCGTTTTTGAGTAAATAAAAAAAAACCGTGAAAATGATACAAAATTTATTAAGTAAAGTCCCCCCTCCTGTAGATCAATTTTGATGAAATTTTTACAGTCATATCTCGGGCATATAAATACATCAAATACCAAGTTTGATCAAAATCGTTAAAACCGTTTTTGAGGAAATAAAAAAAACACGTGAAAATGATACAAAATTTATTAAGTAAAGTCCCCCCTCCGGTTGATCAATTGTGATGAAATGTTGGTTATCACATCTTTGGCACATAAATACATCAAATACCAAGTTTGATCAAAATCGTTAAAACCGTTGTTGAGTAAATAAAAAAAACATGTGAAAATGATACTTTTTTTTATTATTAAGTCCCCCCTCCGGTTTATCAATTTTGATGAAATTTTTACAGTCATATCTCGGGCATATAAATACATCAAATAATCAGTATAATCGAAATCGTTAGAGCCGTTTTTGAGAAAATCGAAAAAAACTTAAAAAGTTATTAAATAAAGTACCTCCTCTCTTTGAGCAATTTTGATGAAATTTTTGCTGTCACATCGCGGGCATATACATACACTAAATACCCAATTTCAGGATCGCACGGTTTATAGTTTTTGAGCTAGTTTGTTAACACACACAGACACACTGACACACAGACAGACCATTTCGTGGGACTTGGTTATTTTGACTCAGGGGACCCCAAAACGTGTATTTCCGTTGAAAACCGGAAGTCGAAAATTTTCACGATCGCAATACTTCCACTTACTATATATATTTTATATATAGGTAAGTGAAAGTAAAAAAAAATTACCTTTTATTTTTTCTTCTAAAAATGAATCACAAAGCTAATGTTTATTTATATGACTTTAATCCTCATGGAATTAACTATGTTTACACACTGAATTCGTCTTTATTAAGGCTCAATAGTGTAGTTTATTTCAAGCCAACATGAGCGACGATTTATTTCATTTCCGGCATATTATGCTGTTCATTTTTGAAAAAGGGAAAAACGAGGCCCAAACTGCAAGAAAGATTCGTGCCGTGTATGGCAGCGATTCAAATCTTGGGAGTTGTCTGGTAAGACGCCGCTCGCAACACCTAAGGCCGGCTTGAATCGAAGAAAGGTGAAGCTCGGTATTTGGTGGGATTGGAAGGCACCCATACATTTTGAGTTCCTTCCACGAAACCAAACTATAAATACGGACTTTTGCTGCGCTCAGCTTAATCCATTGAAGGGAGCAATTGAAGAGAAACGGCCAGAGTTAGGAAATCGGAAAGGAGTGCTATTCCACCAAGACAACGCTAGGCCCCATGTGTCTTTAAGGACTCGGCAAAAGTTATTAATCTTCAATTGGGAGGTTTTACCTCAACCGCCGTACTCTCCTGACATTGCGCTTTCGGATTTCCATCTTTTCCGTTCCCTAGAAAATTTTCTACAAGGGAAATCCTACTCTTCAGAAGATGACGTCAAAAAGGACCTTTTGTTGTTCTTCAGGAGTAAGAACAGTGATTTTTGGAAAAATGGGATAATGGACCTTCCAAGCCGTTGGGAAAGGGTCATCGCTAACGGTGGTAACTATTTTGTAGATTAAATAAATAAATTTTAAGCTGTTCATCAATTTTAATTTTTGTCCAAATTTCTCTACGAACTTTCCGGACAAACAAATATATAAAAAAAACATCTTTGTGTTTTGTGCTTAAATTTTACACTGTAAAATAAATTTTAAATTCAATCTCTATTCCAAATGCGCAACGCACAACTTTCACAAACCAAAAGTCACACAATTTTCCACATTCATTTAGTTATATTTGTTTTTATTTTCTCTTTATACACTATTTTTTTTATTATTAAATAAAAGTTTTTACTTGTGACAATTCGGCAACGCAAGCATAATACTCCAAGTCGTCTGATTTTATAATTCTCTATGTAGTTGTTGAAACCTTCATATAGGTCCCATGAAACAAATAATTTCCATTAAATGAACAAAACATCTTTAATTATAAAGCATTGTTCTGTCATTAAAGGTGTACTGCACATGCGTGAGCTCAACGTGTTTTATGAGTTGAAGGAATATTTTTCTTTATTTCTCCTCTATATGTTTACTTGATTTTTTCATATTTTATATTTAGGCATTTCATATTTAGCCATTTCATATTTTAAGGCAAACGAGAGACAGACCTCCATATAAACAAAAACAAAGGTACTTCTTAGGAAAACAAAAAACGCCCCTTCCCCATTTATGCCCCCTCAAAACATTTTAATAATGATAAAGATTACCAGATATTGAAGAATATTTGATTCTCATTAAACTTGAGGAATTAATTCGAAATCATTAAAGTTATTTTTCAGAAAATTGTAAAAATGGGGGAAAAAAGTTATGAAATAAAGTGCCCCCTCCAATTGATTAATTTTGAGGAAATATTTGTAATCATATTTTGGAAATATAAATACATCAAATACCAAGTTTTATTAAAATCATTAGAGCCAGTTTATAGTTTTTGAGCTAGTCTGTTCACACACACAAAGAAACACACCATTTCGCGAGACTTGGTTATTTGGACTCTGGGGACCCCAAAACGTGTATTTCCGTTGAAAATCGGAAGTCGAAATTTTTCACGATCGCAATCCTCCCCCTTACTGTATATTTCATATATAGGTAAGTGAAAGAAATAATGAGTTTAAGGGGAGAGGAAAGTAAAAATACAGTAACATAATAAAATAAAAATTAAACGCACTAGAAAAAATCTGGTGCGTGCGCGCAACACACAACTTTCACTTACCAACTTACTTAGATTAAAAATTAATACGCCTTGTTAATTGCCACTTCTCAAATGAACAGAACGGCTTTAATTATGAACAATGGTCTGTCATTAAAGGCGTACTCCGCATGCGTGGGCTCAACAAGTTTTATGACTTGACTGAATATTTTTCTTTTTTTCTCCTGTTTATGTTTTCTTTATTTTTAATATATCTCATATTTAGCCATTTCTTTTTTTTAGGCGTAACGAGAGACAGTTAATTTCTCCATATAAACATAAACAAAGGTACTTTATAGGAAACAAATAAACAAAAAAGCCCACCCCCCTAAAAAAAAGCCCCCATTTTTATAATGATAAAGCTTACCTGATATTAAAGAAAACCTAATTTTTATTAAACATGACGAATTTGATAAAAATCATTAAAGCCGTTTCTGAGATCATCGAAAAAAAGGTAAAAATTGGAAAACAATTAGGAAATAAAGTGCCCGCTCCGTTTGACCAATTTTGATGAAATGTTGGCTATCACATTTTTGGCATATACATACATCAAATACCCAGTTTGATCAAAATCGTTAAAGCCTTTTTTGAGTAAATAAAAAAAACACGTGAAAATGATACTTTTTTTATTATTAAATCCCCCCTCCGGTTGATCAATTTTGATGAAATTTTTACAGTCATATCTCGGGCATATAAATACATCAAATAATCAGTTTAATCGAAATCGTTAGAGCCGTTTTTGAGAAAATCGAAAAAAACTTAAAAAGTTATTAAATAAAGTACCTCCTGTCTTTGAGCAATTTTGATGAAATTTTTGCTGTCACATCGCGGGCAGATACATACACTAAATACCCAATTTCAGATTCGCACGGTTTATAGTTTTTGAGCTAGTTTGTTCACACACACACACACACACAGACCATTTCGCGGGACTTGGTTAATTGGACTCAGGGGGCCCCAAAACGTGTATTTCCGTTGTCAAACCGGAAGTCAAAATTTTTCACGATCGCAATACTTCCACTTACTTTATATTTCATATATAGGTAAGTGAAAGTAAAAACGAAATTAAAGAGGAAATCAAGGCTAGGTTAAAGACTGGAAATTCTTGTTATTTTTCGGTTATTAATTACTTAGCTCAAGCCTTCTATCCGGAAATTTAAAAAGAATTAGAATTTCCAAAACTTTAATTCTTCCTACGGTTCTATACGGATGTATAACATTACCGCTTACAGTAAGGGATGAGCAACGCCTTAAGGTCTTCGAAAATTAAAGTGCTGCGTTGAATATTTGGGCCGAAGAAGGATGATTCTACAGGAGAATTTAAACGGCATCACAATGAAGAATTGCGTGAACTGTATGGGATTGGACGGGGGAGGTGGATGGAGGTGTGTAGGGAGCAATGTCGGCATCGGGCCTTTGGGTTCGTTAAGCCTTTATTCTTTTTTATTCTAAAAATTTATAAAATTAGCAAATCCTTAGCGACTATTTCCTGTAACGAAATTCGTCTTTTGGTCCAAGAAGGCATTTTTCAAATTTTTTTTAATGGTTTAACATGAACTTTATTATAAATGTGTAATAACGATTTATCTAATAAAAACAAAATGAAGTTTTAAACATTAAATCTTTGTTAAACTATTATCATCATTATTTTTAAACTAATATATATCCACCTTTTTAACACAAAGATCTGTGTTTATTTATTTTTTTTCTTTGATGAGTACGTTTCTTTTAAAAATGAATGCGCGGAGATAAAATATGATATTCAAGAAATAAATAAAACAGTAGACTCCAAAATGTATGAGATTCCTAAGTAATACAAAATTCACATATTCATCGCTTCACATATTATCCTCTTCATTTCTTACATGAATATTTTATTGTTACTGAGCTTTATTTTCGTGAAACAAAATCAATTATTCTGGGTGTCCCAGACATAGGGTTAAAAAAAAATAAATGGATAATACTGCATGTTAAACGGGGTAGAATGGCACAAATACGAGTTTCCTATCTAAATCTCTCGAGGAGATAGACTTTTTTTTTGTTTTTAATTTTAAAATCTTACTTTTTATCTGAAAAATGACAGTTTTCTCCACTTTGGTTTAGCGTCGAAACAAAAACGATGACATTATCTTAATCAGCATTAAAGTTTCTTAAAGATGAGCTAGGTCTAGTTATTTTAAATCCATGGGTTTAACCCTTGATACCATTGCACTTCACCTTGTGAGTCTAAAAGAAGTTTTTCTGATGAAAAACATGCTAGAGAATGTCAGTGCTGGGGCAAAGAGGAAGCGCGCTAGAGCCTGCCTGCAACCGAAGTAATGGATGCCGAACTTCCCATGATTTAGAGTTAGTTTTACTTGTTTAAGATTAGAAAGAACAATGTCTGAATTCTAAATAATATAAAAAGGGTAATGATGAACTAAAATTAAAAAAAAAAAAAAACTTCTTAGTTTAATTTTAAAAAATCCTTTCTTTGAAATAAATTAAACTTTTTTCTTCTCTTCTACTAAAATTTTACATAAAAAATTTAATATTATTATCGTTGAACCATATTAAAATGGATTATTGCACGCTTGTTCAAAATGTCCTCCATTACTTTGGATGCATTATCTTCATTATTTTTCATGTAGAATTTATCAAATTTTAGTAGAAGAGAAGAAAAAAGTTTAATTTATTTTAAAGAAAGTAAAACTAACACTATAACAGATTTTTTTTTTTTACACTATGTCTGGGACATATATTCTGCATCCGTCAAATGCTTGAGAAGACGTACGAGTATAATATTGAGCTCTATCACCTCTTCATAGATTTCTGCCAAGCATATGACAGACTCAATAGGGACCAGCTACTAAGAATTATGAAAGCACTTGGGGTTCCAGAAAAACTGACCGGATTATGTGCGATGACCTTAAAAAACACTAGATGCAGGGTAAAGGTACAAAATGCTCTTTCAGAGGAATTTAGAGTGAAGAATGGTTTACGCCAAGGAGATCCCCTCTCCCCTGTATTGTTCAACATAGCACTTGAACAGGCCACCAGATCAATTAGAACGAACCCTGGGGGAACAATCTACAACCGACTTACACAACACCTGGCATATGCTGATGACGTGGTGATTACAGCAAGAACAAAAGCGGCACTCTCTGGAACGGTTCAGGAATTTGAACAGGCAAGTAAACAACTGGGTCTGGAAATAAACAAGGGAAAAACCCAATTTATGATTTCCACAAAAAGCGACACGCAAGATAGAGAAAGTCGTCATGTACAACTACTCAATGACAAATATGAAAAAGTGGAAACGTTCAAATACCTCGGTACTTTAGTGACACAGAGAAACGACATCGCAGTGGAAATAAAAGCAAGAATCGCAGCAGGCAACAGATGTCTTTTTTCACTACGCAAAACGCTAAGATTTCGAAATCTATCGCGAAAGGCAAAGTTAGTCATCTACAAAATGATCTTGAGGCCAATCGTGACATATGCAGGTGAAACGTGGGTCCTGACGCAAGAAAGCGAGAATATACTGCGGATCTGGGAAAGGAAGATACTGAGACAAATATTTGGACCAGTATGTATAAATGGCCAATGGAGAGCGCGAAATAACAGAGAGCTACGGGAACTCTACAATGAAACAGACATTGTCAGTATATTGAAATCTAGCCGTATAAGATGGCTAGGGCATGTAGAAAGGATGGAAGAAGACAGATTCCCGAAAAAACTGTTATTTGGCAAACCAGGAGGCAAGAGAGGAAGAGGAAGGCCCAGACTGCGATGGTTAGATGACGTCGAGGATGATCTGCAGAGCATGGGAGTATGTCGTTGGAGAAACCGAGCTGCTGACAGGGAGGACTGGAGAGGCAAGGCCCTACAAGGGCTGTAGAGCCAGGGAAAAAAAAAAAAAAAAAAAAAAAAAAAAAAAAATGTCTGGGACAATGTTTGGGAATGACCCTGTATTATTATTTAGCTTATTTATATATTATTTTATAAAAAATAATTTATTATCTAACTTAGATAATTTTGTATCTACATTTTAGGTTACATAAATACTATCGATAATGGGGCTAACCCGTGGTATAGTGGTTAGCATGGTAACCTTATATTATTGATAAACATCCCAGTTTAGTAGCCGCTAATAAATATTATCTTTCCGTTCGTGTTCTAATTTCATTAACTAGCCAAATACATTACAACAGGATAGTATTTGATCAAAATAATATTTGATAAATTTCAATGTGTTTTTCATGAATTTAATCATCGTCTTGTGTGTACCTCCTAAAGCCGCATTTTTTCTACGTTTCTTGAAAGCTTTGCAGTTTAATAGAATTTGACGTATTGCTGTTTCTTTCACTGCATGATTATGATATTTCATAGGTTGGAGTAGCGAACTTTAAAAAAATATGCGTGTGAGAACTCACAGTGCCTTATTCTCATCCGACAGGGGACGGTTTGTTCCCTACGTAACTCTTTATTTGAAGAGGTCCATTTGAATGAGTTCCTCTTTATGGCCTTTAGTTTAGGATATTCCGGGTTAATTTTCTAACGGAGTCTTCTAGCGGAATATTAGTTAATAATGGAATTAATAGCTCTATTATGGAGTTCTGACACAATAATAAAAATATTACAAAATATAGATATCGCAATATCTCAAAGGTTAGTATCGTGTTCCTTCCTCACTCCTTTCCATTATTCCCCTCTCCATTTCTCTTTCTGTTCCCCTTCTTCCCCTATTCCTCTCCCCTCTGCAATTTCGCTGAGAACCATAATGTTATCTTACCATCCAGAGCTCTTCCTTTCTCTTAGTCTTCTAGGCTTTGCGGCTTGGCTTTGTAAACATCATTTTCATAAAGCACTTGAGTTTCGATTCACTGTTTGGGCTTTGTTTATTATTGGTTTCGCTACTAAAATCAAGAGAAGAAATCGATGTAACTAATTGAATTCATAAAAAGTATCGTAACTTGAAACAAAACATATGATTTAACCCTTTGCAGTCCTGGTCTCCGGTGCGGAGCCATTTAAAACTTGTCTTCAAACTCGAGGGCTCCAAATGCAAATAATTTTCAGTCTTTAACAAGGACATAAACAAATCGTAAAAACTATTTATAGGATATTATTTATTTATGGTCTTTGGTTAAATAATTTTTTTAAATTATTTTATTAGAAGATAAAAGATTTATAGGATATTTCGCTTTTGGTGATAAATGACGGTCGCGGCTCGCGGTGTTTTTCGTTATTTTTATAGTACGTTAATCTTTTAACATCGGCTATATTTTGTGATCTTATTTCCTCAATTGTACAATAATTTAGTTCGTTGTCAACAAATAATCCCTTTACTTAGATTTACTTTCCCATATGCTTCTACTTTAACCGTAAAGTTATTAAGTTGATTTTCACATTTTAGGAGCTTTTTTGATTGAATATCTGAGAAAACTTCCCATCTCGTTTTTAACTGTTTTTACTTCTCCAATTAGATTTCTTATGCTTTTATAAATAAGAAGCGGCGAAACCTTTGTGAAATCTAAGGGATTTCCATCGTTAACCGCTCCGTTTCTCTTAATTATCAAAAATTGTACATAATTTTTAGGTATATTTTCGGCATCTTTATAAAAATATAAAAAAAATATATATAAACTGTTAAAAAAATAATTTTGAAATTAACATCAAATTATAAAAAAAAAATTATTTTTTTTTTTTGTAACTATGTGGTCTTGAAGCTTTACAAATACATATAACCTAAATTTCATTACAATTCCTTACTTGGTTCCAAAATTTTACTGTATAATATTATGTTTTCAGGATGTACGTTTTCGCGAGTTAACAAATAATTCTCAAGTCTAATAATTATTTTTATTAGTGTTTGTTGCAAACAATAACATTAACATTAGTGATTGGTCCCAGGTCATTATTTCGGCACTAACCATCCCTATGGTCCAGTTCCCACGTCCGGCGGCATTAAGTTATGTCATCCACATGGTTGACACCACAAGATGATGGCCATTATGATCCTCCAGGCCAACCCTACATGATGCCTGACCGCTGTGTCCTCACCGTAAGGAGGTGTCACTGACACAATATATTAACAACTTTATTACTTCCATATTCTGAGGCCTCTCCCTATTAGCCTGTTGGCCTTTCCTCTTTTTGCTATAACACTTGCATCCTGCTCTTTGATAGTCCCTTCAACATGGTCCTCATTTATCTTCATGTCCTCAGGGGCCGCTCCCAGTGCCAACCAGAACCAATCAGAAGCACGTACCGAGACTTTTTCTCCCACTCTAGTGCAGAACTAGCGAATCTCCACTCCAAGCTCTGAATATATTTATTCCCCCCAAAATATACAGAGAGTAAGAGTTAGAGAGTATAGACAGATAGTAACACACACAGTCATGTATCTTATAGTTAGTCCTTGAGACTTAGTAAAAAGTATCTTTGATGTAATTATGTAGCATTTTATATTGACAATAAAATATGAATCTAGAGTCTTGCTGGAGTATCTGTTATATATTTCGCGAATAAGCTGAGTCGAGTTGCCGGTAGGTTACGTCCTAGACGGTGCCGAGTGCAAAGGGTTAAAATAGTTCTAGATTAGCAGTTGAAACTGTTGGAAAAAACTGTTCTAGACCATGTTTGTGACTCTTCGAGTACCTTCTACTCTCGTCGAGAACATTCTGGACTATTCCGATTCAGACTAAATATAAAAAGCGATGGACTGGAGAATTAGTCTTGTTCTGAAGATTGAATATGGTTACGTTTTTTTTGAAAATGTTGCTACAAGTTGATACTTTTTGTACCCTGTACCCTTCTAGATCGTTTGAGCCTATATTTATGTGTAGTATTTTGTGGCGCTCCTTTTATTTAGTCTGCATTAGAAGACTCTAGATGGTTCCCGAAAAGCGTAGAAGATTCTCGAACAGTCATAAAAATGTACGAGAACAGTTGGTAACTCTTTAAAATCATATGAAGTTTGTTTTACGTTACCCTCAATCGAGAGAAAGAAAATCAATGTACCTAATAAAATTAGCTTTAGAAATATTGAGGTATGTAATTACTAGACGAATGACATCCTGTAATGAACTTGGATTGAAATCTAATGCAGAGACGAAGAAAGACAGAAATTGAGACGATACGTTGATATAGATATTGAGAGGAAAACGCTTAACAGGAAAAACGAAATTGAAGAGGAAAGCAAAGCTACATTAACTGCGGGGAATACATGATACGGTTCAGTTGCAGATTTACTTAGCTCACGCCATCTGTCCCGAGACTTAGAAAGTAAATATATAATTGATACATAAACTTCTAAACTTAAACTAGAAGAGAAATAAATAACATATACTTAATTAGGAACCTATGAGCCCATACTCGTCACAGTTATATGGTACAGCTAAAAAACCACTAATCACAACTATTACTACACATTACCAACGCACCCTGATACGTGACTAACCAAACACTGACTATTACCAGCCAACACTTAACCCTAGGATGGCCAAGGTTTATCGCCACCTTAATTTGGCCGAATCCACACATTTTTATGACTTATTGATGGCCATATTTTACTCAAACTTCCTTACAAAATATCATTATTTTTTTATTCAAAATTAAAAAAAAAAGAAAAAATAATTTATCTATTTGCTTATCTTTAAAACGCTTTAAATAACAGAAGATAAGAAAAATGTTGTTTTCTATATATTATTACATATAAACAGATAAAAACTATTTCTACAATGTTGCATATATTTTTTTTTCCCGAATGTTTATTGAAAAAGTTTTTTTACAAAGTCCATAGGTTTGCTTACTTTTTGCTGTCGTTTTGAGATGGATTCCTTCAAACACATGTAGCATCGTTTCTTCCCCAATTGCATACTTGTGATCGTTTGATCAGATGACATCGAATGTCGCAAAGTTTATGACATAGCATTCAGTGTGTGTCTCTGAAGTCCGCTGAGGTTCTGGCTCCTTTATTGAATACAGGGCTTTACAAGTGAGTCAGCAAGCTCATAAAGAAATAATTTTCTTCTGTTTGAATTTTTTTTTTCCACGTTGGCTGGCTCAATGTAGGCTCCTCAGTTTCCTCGGACTTGATCAATGGGGGGGTCCCACTGCCCGCAAGTGCGCTCGCCTATTGAAATTTATTAACTACGGCATAAAAAAAATATATGTAAATTCCTTTTTTCCCCAGTTTCACAATCTGCAGTATTTTTCTGACAAATACAATTTTTTTTCAAATTTTTAAAGACGATATTTGGGGAAATTGTGGCATTTAAACATCATGAGGTCTCCAGGAATCCCCCCCCCCTTGGCCATCCTAGGGTTAAACTACACAAAGTGACCCTATACAAACGTAATAGACATGGCTTCAGCAGACATCGCTATGATTACGAAGAAGAGATTAAAAGGCGTTGGATGACAGATCTCCTTACAAAAAACAAAAATAAATAAAAAGGTCAATCAATAATAAAACCAACAAAACAAAAAATACTATATAAATTGTGCAATTGTAGTACGTTAATGCAAGCTACACGACTTCCAAATAGCTTTCTTTAATCAATATAAAGAAGCCTGGGGCCATTTTTGGACAATGGTTCCGGCTACTAATAAAATGAAGAATATGTTCAAAGATAGCCACCCTCTCCCAGAAATTCAGGGAAGCCTATTCTTTCGGGCACTGGCATCTCTTAGAAGATAAACCTCTACCAACATGTCCAAGATGCAATACAAATTTAACAGTCGCAATTATTTTAGAAAATTTCCCAGGACATGAAGCAGCGAGGAATACACGTCGCCTCGAGGGATATTCTGCAGCTCTAAGACCAGAATATTAAAAAAAAAATTAATTTAATGTTTATGTATTTATTATATTAATAGAGTTTAGTGCCTGTGTTGTTTTAAGTGGCACCGAAAATGTAATTAAATAAATGAATATGTTGGAATTAACACTTTACCTAAAGAGAGTATTAAATATTTGTTGTGAAAAAATTTAATCTCCTACAGAATTCGATGTATAAATTTTGACCATCAGCAGATTTGGTGGGTGTTTTAACAAGACATATAATGTCCTGTCAGGCATGTGAAAGATTGTACCCGGCAGGATCTCTTGTTTCAGGACTGTTAAAGAAGAAGATCTCAAGATTGAGATAACTGAAATGTGTTTTATGATACATTTATGGTGTTATAAATATTATACAAATACCTAAAAACACTAAATAATAATACTTCTAAATACTAAGTTAGTAGAAGCTCTAAATAATAAGCTTAGTTAGTAGGAGCTCACACATTTTCCCACGTATGTAGGGAATGTGCTTGGGTTCCATTAGTGAAGAACAGGGTTCTCATTGCCCATAATGCAGACAAAAGCCCTGGAGAAATGGCTGGAAAATGAAACGGCTCTCTATAAGGCTAATATACCAGGAAGCCTTCAAGGGTTCTCCAGGTTAACCTGGAGTGGATGAGCATTCCATTATATATCCATATATTTTATGGGTGTAATGGCAATATAATACCTCGCATCCTTCTCATATAAAGAGAACTGCCTCACAGGTGAGATTTTAATTTATTTTTTATATAAAATAACTTTATTAGTATTAAAAACCATATTAAAACAAATATTATTTGTTTTTTTTTAGCTATAAATAACGTTACCTTAAGGATAACTTGTGGTTTAGTGGTTAGCATAGCGACCTACTATATTCAAGGTCGCGGATTCGCGTCCCACGGTTGCCCAAGGATTTATTAAAGGGAGAAAAAAATCCTTGGCTGTGCATCCCTCGGATAGGACGTAAAATGGTAGTCCTGAACCTGTGCGATTTCAGATACTCGTTAAAGATCCCTACCCTATGAGACGTTAAACAAACAACAACGACTTTACCTTTCTACCTCTCGTGTTGTTAATTCAATATAACAATGTATCCCTTGTTCAATATAACAATGTGTCCCTTGTACCATAAAAGACAAGAATAATAATAACTTAACAGAACCTAATGCACTCAAGATGGCATCTTAAAATACATAGTTTCTTTAAGGAGATCAAGTGTTAAAGCGCTGCAACGGAGATGCAGAGTGCCCGGTTTCGAATCCCGGCCGTGGTTCAATCATTTCTCTATCATTAAAATTATTTAAATGAAGAGGTGAGATGCAAAACTCGTTTGTTCCACATGAACATGGTTTTCAGGAAACTCAAAAAACTTACAACGTCTTGTACAATGGCCAGATAATTTTTTTTTTTTTTGCCTTCGAAAGGTACAGCTGCTCTGAGGAAGTGAGCTTGGAATGAAAAAAAATCCTGAATTAAAAGAAACAAAAAATAACAAAGTTATGTTTAAAGGAAAGACTTTTGCTGCACACCACATTGGAACGAACGAGTTTTAATTCACACAGCGTAAGTTGATAATCCAATAAGGATAATAATACGAGGTGAAGAAAACAAAAGCGAAGTTATTTTAATAAGTAATATTTATTTAGGATCACAACCATTTTAGTAATAAATTCGATATCATTTTACAAAATAATATCACCCACTGACTTAAGACATTTGACTAAACATTTTTTTTGTTGAGGAATTTTGTCAAAATATCAGCGTACTGATATAGTCCAATCCCCTAGTCCAATCCTAGTCCTGCAACTATTTTTACTTTCACTTACCTATGTATGAAATAGATAATAAGTGGAAGTATCGCGATCGTGAAAAATTTCGACTTCAGGTTTTCAATGGAATTACACGTTTTGGGATCCCCTGAGTCCAATTAACCACGTCCCGCGAAATGGTCTGTGTGTGTGTGTGTGTGTGTGTGTGTGTGTGTGTGTGTGTGTGTATCTGTGTGTGTGTGTGTGCGAACAGCTAGCTCAAAAACTATAAACCGTGCGATGCTGAAATTGGGTATTTAGTGTATGTATATGCCCGCGATGTGACAGCAAAAATTTCATCAAAATTGCTCAAAGGGAGGGGGTAGTTTATTTAACAACTTGTTAGGTTTTTTTCGATTTTCTCAAAAACGGCTCTAACGATTTTGATTTAACTGAATATTTGATCTATTTATATGCCCGAGATACGACTGTAAAAATTTTATCAAAATTGATCAACCGGAGGGGGGACTTTACTTAAAGAATTTTATTTAATGTTTACGTTTTTTTTTCGTTTTTTTTTCTCAAAAACGGCTATGATGATTTTGATGAAACTGGGTATTTGATGTATGTATATGCCCGCGATGCGACAGCCGAAATTTCATCAATATTGGTGAAACGGAGGGGGTACTTCATTTAATAAACTTTTTCTTATGTTCACGTGTTTTTTTTATTTACTCAGCGGCTGTAATGATTTTTATCAGACTGGATATTTGGTGTATGTATATGCTCACAATGTGACAGACAACATTTCATAAAAATTGGTCAATTGCAGGGGGCTCTTTATTTCATAACTTTTTTTTCCAATTTTTACATTTTTTCGGAATATCTCAAAAACGGATTTGTGATTAAATTAATCATTTTTAATCAAAATCAAGTCATCTCTTTTATATTATTTATAAAAATGGCTATTAAAAAAGCATGCCGATTTCTAAATGTAAGTAAGTTGGTAAGTGAAAGTTGTGTGTTGCGCGCATCGCACCAGATTTTTATTTTTTTACTCAAAAAAGGTTTTAACGATTTTGATCAAACTGGGTATTTGATGTATGTATATGCCAAAGATGTGATAGCCGACATTTCATCAAAATTGGTCAACGGAGCGGGCACTTTATTTCATATTTTTTTTTTTCCAATTTTTACCTTTTTTTCGATGATCTCAAAAACAGCTTTAACGATTATTATCAAATTCGTCATGTTTAATGGAAATTAAATTTTATTTAATATCAGGTAAGCTTTATCATTATTAAAATGTTCTGAGGGGGCTTTTTTTTGGGGAGGGGGTTGGGGCCTATTTTGTTTGTTTGTTTCCTATAATGTACCTTTGTTTTTGTTTATATGGAGAAATTAACTGTCTCTCGTTACGCCTGAAAATGAGAAATGGCTAAATATGAGATATGATAAAAATAAAGAAAACATAAAGAGGAGAAAAAAAGAAAAATATTCAGTCAACTCATAAAACTCGTTGAGCCCACGCATGTGGGTACACCTTTAATGACAGACTATTGTTCATAATTAAAGCCGTTCTGTTGATTTGAGAAGTGGCAATTAACAAAACGCATTAATTTTTAATCTAAGTAAGTTGGTAAATGAAAGTTGTCTGTTGCGCGCTCGCACCAGATTATTAATTATAACATGCTAGATTTATGATATTTTATTACACCCTAAGACTAGACGTAAGGCCATCGCCATCTTCAATAATAATGACTTCACCACCCTGTTGTTCCTTGTTTCCCACGTCAGTGGCAGATATATCTAGAGCTCAGGTGTAATACTTCAATGAATCATTGGCCCTCCTCTCGTCAACAAAATGCTTTTTCAGCAGATTATCAACATCTTTCAGCTTGTTTGAGCCATTGGAAAATCAATTATGAATATAGGTTGGTAAGAAGAATCGAGCATATACTAAAGTAAAGTTTAAGGAGCGAGTTTAAGGAGCTTTCGATCTTCAGTTCAGAAAGAGTAACAGAAAATGCTGAAGTGAACGAATCGGATGGATGCAAAGTGAGAGGTTATCATAGGAAACAAAGAGTTTTGCTTCACAAAGAGTAAAGAACCAGTTTTGAAACACAATAGGCTATGGAACGAATCAGTTCTGTAACAAATCGCTATTTTGTATAGCAAAAATCCATATGAAATAACAAGTTTTGCTACAATATGATAAGATATGTTAAAAGAGCATTAAAATATGTTTTAGAATCCACTGCCATCTCAATTTCCGGAAAAAATGGAACGAACGAGTTTTGCGCCTCACCTCAAATATTACAAAAAAATTTGCATTTTAGGAAACATAACAGGCATCTATTTCTCTCTCCTATTAAAAACTTCAAATAAAATAAATTGATTATATTCAGTAATGAAACTGTTTAAAATTTAAAATATTTATATTTCGATCTAATTCAAACAGAAAAATCGGTTACGCATCATTATTATTAATGATGTTTTCAGAATATAGTATGATATATCGGTTTTTATTTCTATTTCTAACGATACAAGGGGTTTAAAATTATTTTTAAAGATGTTGAGGACTGTTTTATGTATGTTTTTTATAAATTTGAAAACTTCAAAGCTACATCCTTCAAAACAGTGAAATTAAATAATTCACTCTAAATATTGGTGTTTCAAGAATTTCTTGATGCAAAGGTTAAAGAAAAAAAAAAAAAAAAAAAAAAAAAAAACCGGGCTGATTTATTTTCCCTTTTTGTGTCCCAGAATTGCGTTTCCGAATAATAGTGTTGCCTAAGGTTCAATAACTTATAAATTAACCATTCGGATATGTTTCTCAAATTACCATTGAATCAGAAAGAAACAACGAAAATTCACATCATTACACGCTTGGGACCAAATTGGTTCAGTTGCTGAAACTCTTAAGGAACGATTCTTTCTTTAAAGTTAAAATATTACATGCATGTTTGACTGCCGTAATTTTTTTTTATTTTGTTAACCATAACGGTCGTCTTTATAGCCATGTTGAATACAGAAGTTATTTCCGATATCGGATAACAGAGGAGACATCTTGTAGCAACGAGAGGCTCTCCAAAGTTCGATAACCATTATTGGAATGAAGAAGAAGATTATTGTTGAAAAGCTTAGGACCGCCTCGCCCTGTCCATTTTCCTTCCTTAAGCACAACATCCAATCTTCATATTTATTATGCTCTCAATAACATTTTATTCAGTAGGTTTCATCCAGAGTTGGGCAGTAGTTAACTACGTTTGTAATTAACTACACAGACAACTACATGTAGTTTGTAGTTGGAAGCGCGCAACTACTATTTTTCAACTACCAGTTAAGTAGTTGTGATTTAAAACTACAACTACAGTAATTGAGAAAAAGTAGTTGGGAATGGCATATACAACAAGTAGTTGTAAATGTAGTTTAGAGCAGCAACTACATTTGCTAAGCAACGTCTAATTAAATCACATGTTTTTGCTATTTTTATTTTGTGTTTAGATAAATACTCCATAGATAAATGGGCTCCATTATGGTTAATAATCTGTTTTATTTTTTATTTATTTTTTTTTTTATTTATTAAATTTATTTTTAATATAATACAAAGTATTTTACATAATAAAAGAAATGAGGTTACAAGCTGTGAGCTTTTATACACTCTTTGTCGCAGTTCCTTTGCTCTGAGAATATAATCTGTTTTAAAAATAGTACAATACATATACGTAATACAAATTTTTTTCTATGATTTCCGGCAGTCAATCATTTTTTTTAACCTTAGGTTCTCGATCAATCCCATGTTTTATATATTAGCTGAATTGCATTTGCTATAGTCCTTATCGATAATACTAGATATCGATAATTACTCGTTATCAATAAAAGTAGTTGTAGTTTCAGGCCCATAATTACAGTTGCAACTACTAGTTTTAGTTGTAAAAATGCAACTACTTTTTTGAAACTACAGTAGTTGTAGTTGTGGTCCATCAACTACAAATTATAAAAGTAGTTGTAGTTTCAACAACTTCCCAACTACTGAGTCAGTTGTTTTGTAATTTGTAGTTCAACTTCTTTTTGCCCAACTCTGGTTTCATCATATTTTTATATTCATAAAAATCTCGTGTCACGATGTTAAAATCCGAAACAACTGATAAAACTTAGGGCGCGCCGTTCTGTAGCCCAGATACCATACCGGCATGACATTACGACATTGTAGGGTGTGTATCACGAAAGTGCCTTCTACACAATAGTACTTATACATATTTAATACTTGCGGTATTTAAAGAACTCCCTTTACAAATCACCTTTTCAATATCAATTAATCCTAAATGGTTATCATTGAAAGGAAACCCATATAAAGTAGAGTAATATTGTTTATTTGTGGGTTTAGTATATACCAATGTGGGTTTAAATATTTTTACTAACGCAAAATTAAAAGTCACAACGTTAAACAAACAATAAAAGCTGAATTTAGTAACATACAGTTACTAACTACAAGACTAAGCCCAAGTCATTCGCTTCTTATATTTATTCCGAAATGGAACCATTCCAGAAAGGTCTAGAACATTCTAACAAGTGATTGTATGAATGTAATGATTCCAACATAAGTCTAGTACTCTATTCAGTTTAGCAGAAGAAATCGTCTTTTTTTGTATTCCTTGCATTATATTTAAATGTATATTATTTCAAATGTATATTAGAATTATTTTATCATATTTTATTTAATAATTATTATTATTTATTACTATTACGGGCCATTCCACGTCAAATCAACAAAAAAATATATCATTTTGAACCTCACCATCTCCGATATTCTTGAAATTTGGTATATGTGTACAACTTGTATCTATTAGAACATTTGTAAAATATTACTGAGATATGTCCACCTGTTTATGAATTACTGGTCTCTTAAGCCATCAAAAATAGGTCCAGAAACAGAAAAATCTTGATTAAAAATAGCTGTAGATGTTTTCCAAATTGAACTAGGACTATGAGATTGGTGTCATTTAACAGCGCATTCCATATGATATACAGCAATGTATAGGTTGATACTAAAGAAATTTTCTTAAAACCAAGTTTAAAATTTTAATTTCAATTTTCTCCAAAGGAGCATTATATATATATTTTTTTAAAAAGTAGGTCATACTGCCTACACCTATACATTGTTGTATATCATATGAAACGGCATGGAATGCGCCGTTAAAAGACACCAATCTCATAGTCCTAGTCAAATTTGGAAAACATCTGCAGCTATTTTTAATCATGATTTTTACTTTCACTTACCTATATATGAAATATATAGTAAGTGGAAGTATTGCGATCGTGAAAAATTTCGACTTCCGGTTTTCAACGGAAATACACGTTTTGGGGTCCCCTGAGTCGAAATGAAATATTATCACTAAATTTCAATTTTTTTTGTAATGAAGAAATTTTCATTCCACTTTTATATTTTGCGGTATGAATAGATATAATACTACCTATTTTTTTAAGAAGTATAAAATTTTTTTAAAATTTACCAGAAAAACTTTAAAATTAAAGGAAATATAGAACAAAATTAGTACCTTCTTGAAAATTCGGTTTTAGCTTGGTATCAATATTCTGGAAACTTGAGATCTGCAGACTCCGCCCAAATAAGGAACCCTGTATAATTTACAGGGGGTTGAAAATTGTAAATGAACAATTAATTGCAACTTTGTCGAGTTATGCATCGTTTTGATAGTTTCTGTGATTCGAAATCTTATAAGCCCATTCCAAGTAGTCAGAACATGATAAGTTATTAGATTATTGTTGAAAAATCTGGTATCTCAGTTAAAAAAATTATATTTCGAGTAAAACATAACCACTGACTACTATGATGGTCCTATTTGATCCAGAAGTATAGAAACTACCGAAGATTCATAGAAAGTTTTTTTAAAGATTTTTCTTCCATTTCAACCTCCCTTAAGATACCCCCCCGTAATTTGAACGGTTTCTGCATATCTCGAATCCTACCACTATTACAAAGTGAAAACCAAAATTTCTTGAAGGCACAATTTTTTCATCATATTTCTTTTTATCTTGAACTATGAGGGATGATAAAATCTTGAATGCTGTTATTGGAGTTAGTCGTTTTGTCAACTGGAATGCTCATCATGCATTGTAACCAAAGCAACTTCTTTTTCATAAATACAATAAGAATACTTCAAACTTTTTATTTTCGATGTATATTTAGTCAATTCATCTCTTTTTTTATGTTTAATTTTATTCGCTCACTGTACTACTAAGAAATGTTTACTCATATTGCATTAAATTTACTTAAGTATATATTATATATAGATTAAATGTAACGTGCTGATCATATATTAGCCTTCTCATAAGAAAACTAATTTTTTAAGGGATCCAGTTGGTTTTCTAATTGATTGCTGAGATATAAAGTACTTATTTTATTTTTAAACGCAAACTAATTACTTACTCTTAATATTTTAGTAATTTAAAAAGAAAAAATATAGAGCGATTACCTAGATACTGAAAGAATGGACAATAAACATTGAGCGAAACGCACCCTAGCGCTTCCTGGTAGCCTGGAGCTCGAACTAAATTTCTCATTCATAAACTCGTGTCTCAATCTCTGAGAGGCTAATTAAATGGTGCGAGAGGCATAAAATTCCAGTCCTTTTCAATTCTACACTCTTAAGAGAAAAACGGAAACCTTCTTCTCCGTAAGAGGTCATATGGCTAAACGCAGACATAACTTCATTAATCCTAGAGTAGTTTCTGAGCCTTTTCGGCACGCACATTGTACACTTTGCTTTATAATATATATTGATTATTATTATATTGCAACACTTATATGGGCTTAAATAATTTTATTCGAGGAAAATAATAATTTACAATGCCACACAAACAACATAAACTCAAATAACTAACAAGGTTACAAAAAGTATCAACTTGTAACGATACAGTAACACAAAGGTAACCATATAACTTGATCTTCAGAGCAAGACTAACTCTCTAGTCGATCGCTCCTTATATTTAGCCTGGATCCGAACATTCTAGAAGGTTCTCGAAAAGCGTGGAAGATTCCAGAACGGCCACGAAGTTCTACTACAACAGTTTGTAACTGTTCCAACGAAAAGTCTCGAACTCTATTTAATCATATGTTTGTTGTTGTTTTTTTATTCACGTCACAATATTATTTACTAATGTATATTGTTTCTACTAGTAGAAAATGTTATATATATTTTTATTGTCTTGTCTTATCGGTACCGACCTCTTCAATTGTAATTACTAGGTTGTTACAAAAGTCCTTGTTCACAAAATTAATTTTATTCAAATGTGAGTACAAAATTTACAAATCAAATTTATTCTTCAAAATACAGGCCATCATTTTCAACTACTTTAACCCATCTTTCAGCCAAAAGTTGTATTTGATGTTGATACCACTCTGCAGTTTTCGAGGCAAAGAACTCCTCGCATCCAGATTTGACATCATCGAAGTTTTCGAAGCGCCGACCTTTCAAAAAATGCGCCATTGACCTGAAAAGTCCATAGTCAGACGGTGCGACGTCTCGGCTGTAAGGAGGGTGGGGCAAGACGCTAATCCCGTTCATTTCTGAAAAATTTTCTTTAACTAATCGTGAGCGATGAGCAGGGGCGTTGTCTTGCTGAAATAACGCTTGCTTCCTATTAATCAAAGCGGGGTATTTCACTTTTAAAACTTCATATACCCTATCGAGCTGTTCACAGTATAGCTCAGCGTTGATAGCCCTGCCCTCTGGAACCAGCTCGAAGTGATCTAGGACGACCTGATCTAGGTTCATCTTCAAGGCTTGTATTCCCAGAATTAAACCGCCTGAACCAAAATGCGGCCGTGTTTCGATGCACCACACTTTCCCCTTCCACTGCACAAATTTCCTCGGCTGAGGCCTTTGCACTAAAACCTTTTTTCCAATAATGCCTAAGAAGGCCGAGGATGACAAATTTTTCTTCCGACATTTCTAGTGAAATTTAATAAACTGAATGAAAGGCAGGGACAGTTGGCGTACATACATAATTAGAGGATTAGTTAATGTAAACATTGACATAAGAATTGTATTCGTCAGAGATTAAATAAGGATTAAATTAGAGACCTCAATGTAAACAACTTGATATGCACAAGGACTTTTGTAACAACCTAGTATAACAGACTATTTACATTGGGAAAATTCAGTAGATTTGACCAGGAATTTTATTATTAAACCTTACGATTAATGAAATTCATTAAATTGCTGCTTTTTGTTATTATTATGGTTCTAACTTTTTCTCTACTGCTTACTTTCCATGTATGCTACATTGGCTTTTCTCTATAGAGGTGAGAGATAGTCAACTGTTAATCTTTACTATAGGTGAAATGATGGTCAGGATTTGCTGTTTGAAAAAAAAATTATTTTCGAAAGCCAACGTTTCGATCCAGCTTGTGGATCTTCATCAGGGCTAAAAGAAAACAAATATATGAGTATCTATGCCAGAGGATGACAATAAATAAATATTTTACAGAACTGATAATAATATAAAATATGGTAATGATGTATTTATTTATGGTCTTTGGTTAAATATTTATTTTATAATTTTTAAATTATTTTATTAGAAGATAAAAGATTCGATGGTCGAATCTTTTATCTTCTAATAAAATAATTTAAAATATGGTAAGCATTATACATGAATATTTAAATAAGTAGCTGGCTAGCAAGATAAAATAGAATCTGATATTTACCTTCTGAGTCAAGGTAGATACAAAGACTGAAGGTAAAATAAGGTAAGAGGTAGTGGCAGGGGGTAGTTTGCCGACTTCAAAGGTTTATGACGGGTAAACCCAACGCTTTTGAAGTGAAAGGCTAAATGACAACTGAGTGAAAATAAAATATTAAAAACCTACAAAATATATGTTACTGTATACAAATAGTTATGTCTGGACTCAATAACAACACAAAATTGAGATAATATATAAGGTAACAATGCATAAAAAATGAAAAATATACAGAAGGAAGTTATACAATACCAAAGATAATAATAATACAAGAGGTACATCGATAATTGCGTATACCTATGAAATCAAACTAGGATTTGAGGATGCGGAATATGTTGGAATAAGTGGATGAAATTATCTCTTTATCAGTTTTATTATTTACAGGGTTATTTTTTTCCAGATGGATGAAAATGGATTCTGAGAGGAGTCGTTTATCGTTGTTTGGTACAGCAGCTAATATTTTCTCTATAATTCAAACCTGCGTGAGAAAGTCGTGAATCATTCGGAAAGTCCGCTACGTAATAAATTTCTGCCATTCCTAGCTGGTATCGAATCCCCGGGAACCGCTCGGAAACGCTGAAGCAGCTCAGCTTAGTAGCAAATTTTAACACAAAAGCTCAATTTAAAAGAAAAAAAAAAAAAAAAAAAAAAGTGAGAAAAAGCTGGTTCCACGAAACCTCTACCACAAATGGTTACTGCTCCCCCCTCCTATCCAATCCCATTCTCCCAAACTGCTGAGCCGTTTTCGATTAAACTTTAGCAATGTGGCTATTAACTCTGGAGCGAGAAGAATTTTGATGGTGATTCTTTCGAACTCACCTAAAAAAAAAAGTAATAAAAAAAATAAATAATGTATCTCTAGTTGTATTAGTAATTTTGAATATAATATATGATAGAATCAAATTTCTTATTACAAAATTTTTTTTTGTTTATATAAAAGCTAAACCAAACCACCTTCGCTGTGGCTCAGCCTATTATAAACGTCGACCAAAAATTCACTCAATATTACAGCTCACCTTATCAAGGGTGAGTTTGTTCAATGAAATATTTTTACACGTTAATATAGTATCAGTATTCTATGATAATGCAATTCTCACGAAAGGGAAAACAAATTATTTCTATAACAGTGGAACGTTGTGTAAAACTTACTGAGTAATGAAGTAACAAACCTACGGCACCTGCATTTCTATGTATAAAGGTTTGATCCTTCCATGCCATGGTAAGGATAAAAGAGAGAGAAGATGACCAAAGTTAAGGTTTGGCAAAGTTTCTTGGCCACCGTCAATGAGTTTAAGAGTTGAATTTCCTACAGATGAAACTTTATTTTTCCCTAAAGATTTTCATCAACCTTTCGTCACCATTATCCAGACCAGGAACACTAAACAATCATAATAAACCACTTAAACAAGAAGTATTATCAAACTTTATCAATACATAGTATGAACAAGAAATATAAAACTGTGAAGAGAACCACAAAATGTTACTGAAATATGCAAAATGTCAAGTTAAATGTCCCTTTATAGGACATTTAAGTAGTGTCTCTGGTTTTCCACTGACATTAGAATGAGCCCACTTTAGGTTTCTTAAAAGAAACCAGGCGGGTTAAGATAAGAGATTTTAGAAAACATAAAAACCTCTTCATCTTTACTTCAAACCAATTTCAATTTGACCAAATTAACATTTTTAAGTAAAGAAAAATATTGTAAAGAAATCTGCCTTCTATGAATTGTTATGCATCCTATGAGTATTCGCTCACTCCATGGTTCTATGGCCCTTTTCAGGACCGGGGTCTCCTTTACAAAAGTCTCGAGATGCTTCAGAATTTTTCTTTTTTTTCCCCAGCCTCCGTCTCATTTCTCTACATCTTCACAGTCAGGTCCATATTTCCTTCAGAGTACTTTTCGTTCCTAAACTTTTAATAATCTTTTAATGTAAAAATTTCAATGTATACCTGTTGATTCCTTTCATTTTGCTAATAAAAAATTAAGTCGGAGTTTTCTACTGTGTTGGAACGTTCGACAACTAAAGGAGAGAGAAACACTTAATTGAAAATAGTGGTGCTGCCCAATTATATTGGGTTGCTAATACACAGCATACTCATTTATCTCGTACAGACTATTTGTTAATTTTAAATACTAATAAAACTAATATATACACAAAGAAACATATTTTGTTTTCTCTTTTTTTTTACATTTATAACTTTATAACATTTTCTCTCTATAGGCTTAACTGGCCTCTAAAAATTAAGTAATGTAATAATCAAAAATTTTAAAACTAGGTAAAATATTAATAATATGGAATAACAACAGCAACATAATAAATAGTAACAATATGCAACAACACCTCGAAGTCCCTAGTAAAGAAGGGCAAAGATTCGTGACCATACCATCCAGCCAGCGGTGCCCGTTTCAAATCTATTTATTAACCAGTAAACATGGAATATTACTCTTTTAAAGTAGTATTGAACACTATGCCACGCCGCACAGTGGTCCCAATCCAGCAATCATGGGGCAAAAATTCGAAAAATCAACTTTTTTTAAAAAAATTGATAATTTTACCTATATATCTATAGGACACCTGCTGCTAATAGGTTATATTGGGTTTGAATTATTTTGATTCGTTTGGCCGCAGCAATTTTTCAAACATTGCCATTCTTAAGATGCCGAGTTTATTTAAATTTTCCCCTGGCTCCGGGTTTTGGACTTGCTATCTTCGTATTTCCAAATTGCCATGGGCAACGCGTAGTTTCTAACGCGCTTGCCCACTCGTCCTTCCCGCCACCCAACTGAAGATTGACATCTGCTCAAACCTTCAATAAACATAACATCAAGTTTGAGCGAAATCGTGAACGAAAAGTAATTATAAATATATAATGTAGCCCCCACTACCCTCTTACCCCCAACCCTAGCCTTCGCTATTTGTATGTGCCTTATGTTAAACATCTTCTTAACCCATCAATAATCATCATACCAAGTATGAACAAAATCCGTCAACGTTAAGTATTTTTTGCACCATGAATGCTGGATTGGGTCCACTGTGCGCCGTTTCACACACGTTGAATTTTTATTTCACGTTCTTATTATGTATGAATGATAATAAATAATGAAAATATAAGTATATACAACAATACATTAACACATCAATGCGATATAAGTAAGTTATTGAACGCATCTTCCAGAGCAAAGATTTCGTTTGTTTTAAATTCGTCATTATACATTACCTTAAGGCAGTCGCGTGCCAGATAGTAACGTGAATGGTCTCAATGTTTACCTGTGTCACCCAATCTATCATTTAGTTTTTGGTATCCTATAATATTTTTACAAGCTCATATTTACTTTGTGCCTTGTTTCAATTTTAGAAATCGTTTATGAACATAAAAATTTACAAAATAATAATTAGAAAAATATGTTGAAGCTGGCATGATTCCGCCGGCTTAGCACCTACTTACATGTATATGTAATTACGTATGTACGTAATGTATATATATTACGAGTGCATATATTTTAATGATATACTGGATGGATTATTTGGGATGAATTGCTGAAATGGGCATTTGCATTGATTAGCTAATTAATGCTCATTTATGGTAATGTATTTCTGGAAATGATGGATTGGGAGAAGTTATAATTCATTACTTAAAACAACTCTCTGATTTATGCAAATTCATCCAATCCTCTACGCCAAGTTCTACCATTCATAACATCTCAATATCTCATTTGAAAACCAAACTCTTTGAAAAACATTTCATTTCTCTTAGAACTATCCTGCATTTTTCGATGAAAAAAGTAGTCTAATCTCACTGCTAAAGGTAGGATAAAATTTGAAAAATTGATGATTTATTTAATATTGCTCAAATTATAACTATTTTTCATATGAAGTAATTTATTGAACAAAATGATAATATACCTTTGTAATCACTTAACACAGGGCAACAGTTATTTACTAAACTAGTTTGAGGTGAATGGATATCTTCGTCAGATTATTTTGTTTATTTGTATACTATAGTTGTTTTTTTATTTATTTATTTTTATTTTTATTTTTTTTTGCTTATACTTATTTATATTATGTAATAATAAAGGCTTAATGAACCCGAAAGTTCGATACCGACACAACCAATCGCCTAGGCCAGTAGGTTACCTAGGCCTACCCCTCCGACGTTTTCCATTCGGCAAAGCGTTTATCAATCTTTTAATTATTCGTTGGCTACTAAGACTTGCATTTTTTTAAGCCCACTTTCACGGCTATAACTTTGATAACGTTACCGGGTAGAGTTCACCTAATTCTGCATTCTGTAGTCGGGCCAAATATTCAACGCGTACTTTATTTTCAAATACCTTAAGGCGTTGCATATCCGATACTGTAAGCTGTCATGTTTTACATCCTTAAACAACCGTCGAAAGAATTATAGTTTTGTATATTCTAATTTTTAATTATCTCACTTGGCGAACTGGATAAATTAATTAATTAAAACTTTTAATCAATAAAAAAAAATGTTTGAATATTATGTATTGACATTCGTTTAATTTAAATTTAATTACGAATGAATTAGAAATATTAGTTATCTTATAGAAATAGGGAAATGATAAATTTTGTCACATGTTGTTTATTACTTTCACTTACCTATATATGAAATAGATAGTAAGTGGAAGTATTGCGATCGTGAAAATTTTCGACTTCCGGTTTTCAACGGAAATACACGTTTTGGGGTCCCCTGAGTCAAAATAACCAAGTCCCGCGAAATGGTCTGTGTGTGTGTGTGTGTGAACAGACTAGATCAAAAACTATAAACCGTGCGAACCTGAAATTGGGTATTTAGAGTATGTATAAGCCCGCGATGTGACAGCAAAAATTTCATCAAATTTGCTCAAAGGGAGGGGGTACTTTACTTAATAAATTTTGTATCATTTTCACATGTTTTTTTCGATTTTCTCAAAAACGGCTCTAACGATTTTGATTAAACTGAGTATTTGATCTATTTATATGCCTGAAATATGACTGTAAAAATTTCATCGAAATTGATCAACCGGAGGGGGACTTTACTTAATAAATTTTGTATCATTTTCACATGTTTTTTTTATTTACTCAAAAACGGTTTTAACGATTTTGATCAAACTTGGCATTTGATGTATTTATATGCCCGAGTTATGACTGTAAAAATTTCATCAAAATTGATCTACGCGAGGGGGGACTTTACTTAATAAATTTTGTATCATTTTCACGGGGTTTTTTTATTTACTCAAAAACGACTTTAGCGATTAACAAAAATAAGATATGAATGTAGAAAAATGTGTGACTTTGGGAAATGATATTTAGCAAAACACGTAAATTTCTAATCTAAGTAAGTTGGTAAGTGAAAGTTGTGTGTTGCGCGCACGCACCAGATTTTTTTTTTTGTTGTTAAGGTTAATGCTTATAGAATTAATTTAATCTATATTTCTTTTAATTATCGTATTAGATCTATCTTTTATTTTGTATTTTGCTTTGATCAATAATATATGATCTTATATATGTTCTTGATTTATTCAAACTTATTTAAGGAACCTAATTTTGTCAAACACCGCACTCCGGCAGCATTCGCCTTATCAATCTGACTTTAACGTTTCTTTAATTTTAATTTATCTTTTCCTGCCAATCTTTCCTTTCCACGTCGATAACGTGAGACGAATTGGGTGGTGAAACAAAATATTTGGTTAATACATCATATGCTGATATATGTTATTATTACATACCCAATGAAGGTTGGTGCTGCTTGTGGCTGGGGGAGAGTTTCAAGTGAATATAAAATTGGAATAACGAGAAATTAGATTTACATTTATGGAAACGCATAAGAAGACGGAATACCGAGAAATAAACCTTAATTTGAAGGAGGAAAAAACCGAAGCAAGCTACGAATAAAAATATAATATCTGGAAGCAGTTTTTCCAAATAAAGCCACCAAACCCAGAACTTTTCGCTGAATTGGTAACGATCCAACTGGAAAGTTTGGCCAACTTCTTCCTTTGATGGTAGGCGAAATAGGATAACATAGCAGAGCCTGCATGCCTACTGGATCGAATAAATGCTACCAGAGAATAATAAAATACAATAAAATGTATCACAATAAATTGTTGAATATTGTTTATTGTTCCTGCAATATATAACCTAACATATTATAATCTATCTGTTAAAGCCATCGATAGGGTCAGGGGCCTTTCGCTATTGAAACACAAACCTTCCCTCCTGAGATTTAGGTCTCCCCCTACCAAAAGGGTAAAAATTAAGATTAGTGGACTGTGTAAATAGTGGGAGCTTTTACCTAGTAGAAAATTATAATGAGTAAATACATATTAATAATAAAAAATAAATAAATAATGTTAAATAGAAACAATAAAGGCCCCTTTGAATTACTTAAAATTATATCTTTAACAACTGAAAAAAATATATGTAAGTGGGGACTAAGAAAAACGATGTACATATATTAAGAACAAATAAAACGAAGTAAACTTAGTTTCTTATAAATTTATAACTAAATAAACTTCCATAATCTAGCAGTAATCTAAATTTAAATCCTTGAATACTCATGAAATAAAATGTTTATCTCGGATTATAGTCCAAATAATGTTTGACTTTATCTTAAAGTAAATAAGGTAGCCGTACCTCGTATACGAGTTAACAAATAATTCTTAAGTGTAATAATTATTTTTTGTTAGTCTTTGTTATAAACTATAATATAATATTAAGCAGTGGGTCCCATGTCATTATTTCCACCCTTCTTATTGCTATATTCAATGCCATGGGACCTAAGGCCCTCAAGGCCAACCCCGCATGTTGACTGGCTGCTGTGCCCTCACCGAAAAGAAGTGTCACTGCCACAATATATTATCAAGTTTATTGTTGCTATATTCTGAGGTCTCTACCATGTTAATAAAATAACAACAAAAACATAAAATAAGACTCGGCAGTTATTCTCTTGAGAGGTTTGAGCTTCGCTGTGGTTTGAAACATTGGATTCGCTATCTCCTATTTTATGTAATTTAGCCCTAGAATCCGTCATTAGGGAGTTGATGAGTACCGGAAAGGGTTTGAATCTGGGTGGAAAATACATTCGTACTCGGTTATACCGATGATTTGGTTTTACTTGGCGATGACATGGAAACGATAGAACTGTATACAAAAATATTGATGAAAGCCAGTAAAGAAGTAGGATTATAAATAAATAGGGGAGAGCGGGGAGGGTTGGCATAGGGGGTAGGTTGGCCATCGGCTTATAGTTTCCGTCACACCTGTTGTGAAGGCCCCATCATTGTACCATGTCACCCGCTCGACCTCGGGAGTCTTGGTAAACATAAACAAAGGTGAAAATACCAAATGTCTTTAGTTACAGCGAGGAGGATGAGAGCAATTTTTCTTATGCAGAAAGTGACGACAGTCTAAACTTCTTCCATTGTCATTCTATTTTCCCTTAAAAGCTGTTAAAAACTGATTCAAATATTATACCATTATAGTGCAGCTTTTAATAACGATAATATGTGTCAGGCAGTACTTGAATGAGATGGATAAACAACCCCACCTTTTAGGCCAACCTGCCCCACCTTGGGGGTTAATTGTGCTCTGTATTGACGAATTCTTCAATTTTCTATAATCTTAGTATTAAATATTATGTGGTGAAAAAAATACTTGAAGTACTCCAATACTTGGAGTTTACAGTGGTATCAGCCCTGTTAGGATTATATTAACAGGAACGACTCTATACTATAGTTTGCTGTAGTAACGATGACGATTTTGGCGATATTGAAGTAGAAGAGAAAATGTTTGTAGCCGTGGTAAAGTTTAGATATTTAGGATCTACGAAAACTAGAAGCTAGCTAGGCTAAAGGCTGGGAATTCTTGTTATTTTTCGGTTGCAAAATTACTTAACCCACGCCTTCTGTCCCGAGATTTAAAAATCTGGTGAGATGCGTGCAATACACAACATCCATTTACCAACCTATTTAGATTTGAAATCGACGTGTTTTTTTTTTCTTTTCTTCGGTACCCCTACCTGGTCATGTGTGGTATACGGGGGGTTACTCTAGAGATGTAACCAACCTATTCCAGCCATGGTGGGTAAGTCGAGATTTATTGTGTGGGGCCTCCAAGAAATAAGTCAACCATCCCAGGGCGGATTCGAACCATCACCGTTCGGCTCAAGCATGCTAAAGCGGGTCGCGCTCAAACACGCTCGGCCATCCCGGCCCGTAAATCGACATGTTTTGATAACTATGTAAACGCCATTCACTGACTTCATACATTTTACTTATTTTGTATGTCTCTCTAAGTGGTAGAGGATTATCATTTGTATTGGAAAACTTGAATGTTCTCAGTACTTTTCGATCATTATTGTTTATTTATTTTTTTTAAAGTGACTAAATATCCTAATTTCATCAACAGTCTAGTTTATTTTACTACTTGCACGTTTTTTACTGCGAGTTTCTTTTAGTAAATATATCGTGAAGATGAATCGATAGAAGGCCTATTTACGGCTCTTAGTAAATTTAAACTTATTATAACATAAAACTAATGAGAGTCATATTATTAATAATAGCTTACAATTTTACATTGGATGAAGATTTGGCTGATAAAACAGTTTACTTAACTGCTTTTCTCTACCTATCTTTCTAGGTGTATACAGGTATCCTCTATCTCGGGGCCTGCCAGGTCTGGAATTTATCTAACCTGGGGGCGGTGATGGGGTCGTAAATTCCGTTGGCCATCCTACCTCACCCTAATCCTACCCCCACCCCTCACAAAACAGCTCATTAAAATGTCGAAATGATATTTATGATCCAATGCTCCAAGAAATATCTGATTTATTGCTCTAAACCTTTCTCAATGTATCGAATATGTCTATCGATGTTATTCCAATATGATTCCCATATCCTTACACTATATAAGGGGAATTCAAACAGGAACGAAATAAAGAGTTAAAACATATATTATGTTTATATGCCACTGCATTTGATCATGTGTTTGGATTTATATGATTAGAGAAGGAAACAGTTTTAAAATTATGTTTTAATGTGTCTAAAATTATTACTATGTAGTTCTTAATGACCGAGCTGTTATAATAAATTTGTTCAATACCAGGTAAGGAGTTGATAATATTTGAGTGTTCTTTAACCCAATAAATTTTTTTCATTATAATTGTCTTGGCTATTATTTTGGGCCATCTCGAGTCAGGTCGATCCAGAATTTTACTTCAGATCTAATCAGAGGGTGTAATGAATTAATGGAATAGTATCTGTTTCTAAATATATTATGTTATTAGGGCTATTTTTGGTTAATTAAATAATTTTTTGATAAAGAAAAATAATAATTTTTAAACTAATTCTTGGAATCCTCAGATCAATGCGACTACTCAAAAATTACTCAGACAAAAATAACTTACATTTTATTATAACTATATTTAAAGTCCGTGGTCAATTATTAAATTTCAACCATTCTATTGGACGTTCGGAAGAAAGCTATTCTTAGCTAAAGCCCTATTTTGATGGAGTTCAGGATTAAATGGTTCCGTGAAAGTATTCTTGGTAAGAATAATGTTATTGAGTATCTTAATATGAAAAATTGGAAAACATTACATTGGTTAACTGTAAAAGCTTTGAAATGCAGAAAATTTTTAATTACAGTAGGGTTCCGATTAACCGAGTCCATTGGGACCAAGGTTACCTTGGGTAATCGAAATAATCGGTTAATCGGAACCATACCAATACCAAAATGTGGGTTATTTTTAAATAAAAACTTCATAGATGCTTAAAAACCTAATAAATACTTAATAATAATAATGCAATAATAACAACAAATATTTGACAGCGCATTCCATGCCTGTTATATATAGATTAGTACTAAAGAAATTTTCTTAAATCCAAGTTTAAAATTTTAATTTCAATTTTCTCAAAAAGGGCATCTTTTAAAACTTTTATATATTTTTTTTTAAAGAATAGGTAGTAGTATATCTATTCATACAACAAAATATAAAAGTGGGATGAAAATTTCTTCATTACTAAAAAAATAGAAACCTAGTGAAAAAGTTCAATAAATCTAGCTTTTTATATAGTAGTAGATGTAGATGTTTTCGAAATTTGACTAGGACTATGAGATTTTTTTCGTTTAACAGCGCATTCCATGCCGTTTCTTATGATACAGAACAATGTATAGGTATAGGCAGTATGACCTATTTTTTTTAAAAAAACATACATTTTTTTAAAAAATGGCCTTTTTGAGAAAATTGAAATTAAAACTTTGAACTCGGTTTTAAGAAAGTTTCTTTCGTACCAACCTATACATTTTTGCATATAATATGAAATGCGCTGTTAAACGACATCAATCTCGTAGTCCTAGTCAAATTTGGAAAACATCTGCAGCTATTTTTAATCATAAAATGCTAGATTTATGAAATTTTATTACTAGTTTTCAATTTTTTTAGTAATGAAGACATTTTTATCCCACTTTTATATTTTGTTGTATGAATAGATATAATACTACCTATTTTTCAAAAAAATATAATTTTTTTTTTTTAAAATGCCCTTTTTGAGAAAATTGGAATTAAAATTTTAAACTTGGTTTCAAGAAACTTTCTTTAGTATCAACCTATATATTACTGTATATCATATGAAATAGCATGGAATGCGCTGTTAAATGACACCAATCTCATAGTCCTAGTCAAATTTGGAAAACATCTACAGCTATTTTTAATCATGATTTTTCTGTTACTGGACCTGTTTTTGAGGATTTTAGAGACCAATAATTCAAAAACGGGTAGACATATCTCAGTAATATTTCACAATTGTTCTAGTAGATACAAGTAGTACACATATACCAAATTTCAAGAAAATCTGAAATGGTGAGGTTCAAAATGATATAATTTTGTGTTGATTTGACGTGGAATTGCCCTATTGTAAAAATACGATCAACCCGATAGACGGACCTAGTCCAGTCCCCTAGTTTGAACGGTTCCGTCTGAAACCACAAATATGATTCAGATTGCCTGTTACTGTTTCAAATATAAGATTTAGCTAAAAACTATATAAGATAAAAAATCCTTCACCAAGGTCTATATTTCATGGGGAATATATCGAAATTAAAATAGTAAATTAGATGGAAGTTGATAGGGATAGGGTTGGATGGAATCTGATAGAGGATGGTCCGAAAGGAGCCATTAGGCTAAAAGGATTTGAATACTTTGAAGGCGCCAATCTTAAGCAACGGTCACAGCGAGATCCATTCAGCCCCATCAATCTAATGGCCGAGGTTTTAAGTGCATTAAAAAGGAAAAGTTTCCCGACTTATCCGGAATCTGATACCTACCGCAGTAACCTGATAAGAATGACCCCCAAATATAAATTATTTAATTACAAATGGCCTTAGGGAACGACAGTATATAAATTTATAAACTCCTATAAACTACTAGGTTGTTACAAAAGTCCTTGTGCATATCAAGTTGTTTACATTGAGGTCTCTAATTTAATCCTTATTTAATCTCTGACGAATACAATTCTTATTTCAATGTTTACATTAACTAATCCTCTAATTATCTATGTACGCCAACTGTCCCTGCCTTTCATTCAGTTTATTAAATTTCACTAGAAATGTCGGAAGAAAAATTTGTCATGCGCAGCCTTCTTAGGCATTATTGGAAAAAAGGTTTTAGTGCAAAGGCCTCAGCCGAGGAAATTTGTGCAGTGGAAGGGGAAAGTGTGGTGCATCGAAACACGGCCGCATTTTGGTTCAGGAGGTTTAATTCTGGGAATACAAGCCTTGAAGATGAACCTAGATCAGGTCGTCCTAGATCACTTCGAGCTGGTTCCAGAGGGCAGGGCTATCAACGCTGAGCTATACTGTGAACAGCTCGATAGGGTATATGAAGTTTTAAAAGTGAAATACCCCGCTTTGATTAATAGGAAGCAAGCGTTATTTCAGCAAGACAACGCCCCTGCTCATCGCTCACGATTAGTTAAAGAAAAATTTTCAGAAATGAACGGGATTAGCGTCTTGCCCCACCCTCCTTACAGCCCAGACGTCGCACCGTCTGACTGTCTTTTCAGGTCAATAGCGCATTTTTTGAAAGGTCGGCGCTTCGAAAACTTCGATGATGTCAAATCTGGATGCGAGGAGTTCTTTACCTCGAAAACTGCAGAGTGGTATCAACATCAAATACAACTTTTGGCTGAAAGATGGGTTAAAGTAGTTGAAAATGATGGCCTGTATTTTGAAGAATAAATTGATTTGTAAATTTTGTACTCACATTTGAATAAAATTAATTTTGTGAACAAGGACTTTTGTAACAACCTAGTAGTACAACAGCCTTAAAGGATATTGTACAGTTAACTTGAGGCTATAGTATATAGTATATACTATATAGTAGGGGTTTATAGTACATCATAGTATAAAAAGACATTTTTATTTTCACTATGGGGTCTTTTCTATTTGCCGGCCTCAAGTGATTTAACTGGGAAACTAGTGATAACATATGCTATAGAAATACTATCACATGGCATTTTATAACCTAAAAACCTTATGGTTTGTATACATTCGGGCTATAATAATAATAATAATAAAGGCTTAACGAACCCGAAGGTTCGATGCCGACACCACCAATCGCTCCCTGCACACCTCCATCCATCGACCGTCTTCCAGACCTAACTTCGATAGATCCGCCCTAACGCAATCCTCCCACCTCCGTCTCGGCCTGCCCCTCGGACGTTTCCCATTCGGCACCGCGCTTATTAATCTTTTCGGAATACGTTCACAGCCAAGTTTTGCAATTTTACACGCCCATTTTATTCGTCTTGCTGCAATCACGTCAATTATATTTACTGGTTAAAGTTCACTCAGTTCGGCGTTGTGTAAGCGTCTAAATTCTCTGGTTATTTCATCCCTCTTCGGTCCAAATATTTTACGCAGTACTTTATTTTCAAAAACTCTAAGCCGTTGCTCATCCCTCAATGTCAGCGGCCAAGTTTCGCATCCGTAAACGACCGTTGGAAGAATAATAGTTTTGTAAATCCTAATTTTTAAGTTTTGGGACAGAAGGCGGGAGCTAAGCAATTTCGCGACTGAAAAGTAGCAAGCATTACCGGCTTTTAATCTAGCCTTAATTTCCTCATCGATTTCGTTTTTTCTAGTTACCATCGCCCCTAAATATCTAAATTTCTCTACCTGTTCAAACGTATACCCCCCTACATTGATATTAGCGAAATCCTCATCACTTCTACGACTAACCATATATTTTGTCTTATCCGTATTCATTTCCAGTCCAAGTTCTTGTCCGGCTTTCATCAACGTTTTTGTGTTTATTTCTATGGTTTCCACGTCCTCCCCAAGCAATACCAAATCATCGGCATATCCGAGCACGGGTATATTCCCTCCCAAAATCAAACCCTTTCCGGTATGTGTCACCTCCCTAATGGCATATTCCAGCGCTAAATTAAATAAAACAGGTGAGAGAGAATCTCCTTGTTTTAAACCAGAGCGGACCTCGAACTTCTCAGAAAAATAATTACCGATTCTAACTTTATTGAACGTTTCAGTCATACACATTTTTACTAAGTTTACTAATTTTTTTGGTATTCCCTGCTCGACCAGAATGCTATACAACTTTTGGCGGTTAATAGAGTCATATGCCTTTTTGAAATCGATAAAAAGCTGATGTACGATTCCGTTATATTCTAATTTTTTCTCTAATATTTGGCGGAGAGAGAATATTTGGTCTACGGTTGATCGGTTTTGCCTGAAACCACATTGATATTCTCCGATAATTTCCTCGGCGTATTCAGTGATGCGACTAGTTAGGATTAACGTAAATACTTTATAACAAACCGGAAGGAGTGAGATTCCGCGATAGTTATTGCAATCCGTTTTTGATCCCTTTTTGTGAATCGGAATGAGAATAGACTCTTTCCACTCTTCGGGTATCTTTTCTTGTTCCCAGATCTTTTTAACCAAAAGAAATATTTTTGATATCCCAGCTTCCCCGCATGCCTTGATTAGTTCGCTAGGAACATTATCTGTTCCCGCTGCTTTATGAGATTTTAATTTTCCAATGGCTATTTCAACCTCCTCTTTACTTGGTTCTACTACTAACGGTTCAGCACTCTGGTATTCCGAAGAGGAAGATAGATTATTATTTTCCGTATTTAAAATACTATCGAAATAATCCTTGAATCGTCTTAAGATGTCTACCGGATCGGCCAAGATATTGTTATTTTCATCCCTAATTCCAGTTGTAACCGGGCCCGACCGTTTACGAGTTCTGTTTATGCCTTCGTACATCGCTTTAACGTTATTCTCGATTTTGTTACTTTCGATCGCTATTATTTTATTTTTGAGATATTCTCGCTTTTTGAATTTTAGCAGTTTAGTTGTTTCTTTTCTTGATGCTCGAAAGTTAGCAAGATTGATTTCGTTAGGAATATTTAACGCTTCTAGTTTAGCAGCTTTTCTTTTGTCGCACATGTTCATACATTCATCATCGAACCAAGGTTTATTTTTATTTTCCCTTTTTCCAAGACAAGAGTTACCGACCTCTTTAATACTATCCCTGATACCTTCCCACAACTTATCAATGTCTTCGTTATCCTCGTCAGACGATTCCAACGCCTCAAACCTATTTTTGACTTCCAGTTCGAATTGTTTTCTAACCGTCGGAATTTTTAACTTCTCCAAATTATAATTATCATAATTAAAACCAGCCTCATTTTTCCTATGTATTATAAGTCTCTGGCGAATTTTCGCGATCACTAGTTCATGATCCGACCCGTATTCGGCCCCACGATACGATCGAATATTAATTACGCTATTTTGCCACCTACGTTGAACCAAGACGTGATCAATTTGATTACGGGTTTGCGAATCCGGTGACGTCCAAGTATATTTATGTATATCTTTATGTTTAAACGTAGTACTTTTGATTATTAGGTTTTTCGAGGTGGCAAAATTTATTAGTCGTATTCCGTTATCATTACTATATTCATGTAAACTTTCTCTACCGATCGTAGGATAATATACTTGTTCCCTCCCTACCTTTGCATTTGCGTCTCCCAGAATAATTTTTATGTAGCTTCGCGGTAGTTTGTCATAAATCGATTCAAGTTTTTCATAAAATTCACATTTAACTTCATCGTCACTATCTTCAGTAGGTGCGTGTATATTGATCAACGCGATTTTAAACCACCGACCCTGAAATATAGCTACCGATAACCTATCCCCGTAAAATCGAATGTCCTTCAACGCGGAAAGTAACCTATTTCTAATCAGAAATCCGGTGCCTAAACAATAGTTTCCGCTCCCACCGTACCACAAAGTGTACTTCCCTTCCCTTAACGAGCCCTCCCCTGGCCAGCGGACCTCTTGCAGCGCCTCTATATCTAATCTATACCCTATTACCTCATTCGCGACAGATTTTAACCCACCCGCTGTATTTAAACTTCTTACGTTCCACGTCCCTATGCTTAGATCTATATTTTTCAACTTGCGGCATGAATATACATTCGGGCTATATACACAGTAATTCAGTGTTCAATAAAGATGGGTCTGTTAAAAATTGTAAAGGAAATTCCAGACAAAACCAGTGCAGTGACCTTCTAGCAGTCCAAAGGGATTCTTCACAGGCAAAGATAATGCAGATATTGAACGTGATACGGCCAGATCCCTTCTAGACTCATACCTGTGTGAGATTATTAGGCGGAAGCGTAACATGAATGACGACCTTTTTGAAGTTATTTTGAAAGATATTTCCAAATTTATGCCTCCTAGTAATTAATATATTGATATCATATATTTATTGATGTTTATAATAAAGATTATTTTTAATTTCAGCAGTTAATTACGGACTATATTAATATATTTTAGGTTATATTTCCATAACATATGTTATCACTAGCTACCCAGTTAAGTCACTTGAGACCGGCAAATAGAAAAGATCCTCACTATGTATACTTTAACATAAACAGAATCAAATCAGTCGTTTGAGAAACAGAACATGTCCAAAAAAAAAAAAAAATCAATTTTCGTTTTATTTTATTTTTGAACTCCTAGCCTGCTGAGACATTTAATTCAAGAGATACCCAAGAAGCCCAGTTGATCTATCGGCTTATATTGACCATTCTAATAATCGTTGACAGGATAAACTCGAAAAATCCAGGACATTGAAAAATATTTTCCAGTAACCAAAGCAGTAAGTACATTTTGCCGTAAAATTTTGTTTGGCATGTCACTGTCTAAGAAACTATAGAAGATTTAAATGAAGAACTATAAATTTGAATCATGCCCATAGGAACCTTACACATATTATATTATATTATACAGAATGTATAAGCTTGTGAGTGTTTTGTATAGTAACCGCCAAAGTATATTTTTTCCAAAAAAAAACATTTATTTTTCGGGTCTATCAAATAAACATAGGTTTATCAAATCATAAAAAGTGTATTCTAAGTATGAATATGTGTTGGAGAAAATAATTTAATTTAAGGAAATCTCTTAATGAAAAAGTATTTTTCACTTTTCAATAAGGAGTATGTTTTTTTTTATTTTATTCATCGTTAATTTGTCTTATCAATTGAAATTTATCTAGATGGAAAAGTTTTTTATTTTTTTATTCCCTCATGTATAAAAAATTCCCTTAACTTCTATAGTGAGATTGCCAAAATGAAATAAAGTTCATGGGATATTTTAAATCGATATAAACTTTGATCATTTATGAAGACCTGGCTCAAAAAACAATATCGATTATTGTTGTTTTTCTCGATAGTGACGCCCCTGTATATCGACTAGACTTTCTTCACCGCCACAGTTCCATTACCTTAACTAGCTAATTGATCGGTCGCCGCCCAGCATTGATGTCCTCTATAAAGACTTTGCTGTCCTTGGCTCCACGGGTCCGCTTTATATTTATATATAATAAGTATATAGGATCATTTGAACATAAGCAATATAATATAAATATATTGTAACGTTAATCGATAAGTAAATAAAAGAAACATTTTGTATTTATTTATTTATTTCGCCCTTCCTTGCCTTTCGGCAACACGGGTGTTGGCAACATTACAAATGTCGCAATTGGAAATCTTTGGAGTTCAGTTGTTTCTTTTTTTCTTCTGTTTTCTGTTCCTTCTTCTTCTTCTTACTTCAGTTTTTCAGCTACTACTCTGCAATTCACCTTCTTCTTTCTAATCAAGAAACATATGGTGTGAACTCCCCAGACCGTTTGTTGGAACAAAATAATCGGTTGGAACGAACTGTTTGGGTCCAGATCTTTCGAGCCTGGTCCACGAAGACGCAGAACTGTCCACCTTGTTCTGGAACATTCCAGAGCTGACCATTTACGATTATATATAAGTAGCGAGTGACCGAACAAGTTAGTCTTAGTCTGTTCTTGACTGTGAAGTTCAAATCATATGATTGTGTGTTATAGCGTTATCATTTTTGTAACCTACTCAAATATTTAAGTTTTATTAATTCGTTGGCATTGCGATAACTGTATATTTTTTTTATAACCCACATAAGTGTTACAATATATTTATGAGCTCATCAAAATACCCTAATAATGTAAAACAATTGACAAAAATCTCCTTCACAGGTGATTTCTAAGAGAAATATAAGCGATTTTGTTTTAGACAAAGTCAGCTAAAAAGTTTGAAGCATTAAAATCGCAGATTATTTCATCCATCTTTAAAATTACTACTCCTTTCTTCTAAAAATGAAGCTGTGCAGGAGTTGCAATTAATATAGATGATCTCTTGGCCACCGCCTTCGAAGTCGTCTGGGTGAGCTGTAAGGGTTGTTTAAGCTTTTTAAATTGTCTGTCAGTGGGTTATTGTTATAGACCAGTCTTTGGTGGAAGTTAATGTAGTCGTCTTTGGCTATTAAAAAAACTTTTGGAATGTTTAAGTAAGTATGTAAATCGTTGCTGACATAATATGGCGCGTCTACTATTTTTCTTAACACTTTCGACTGAAAGGACTGAATTTTTGCCAAAATTAAAGTCATTTTGCCAAAACCGATTGTCAATTAAGCCACTTTAGCGGAAAAATGAATTACGCTCATGTTCCAAAGCCTACATTTTAAAGAGGGTTACTCCGAATAATAAATGTTACCTATGATAGTTGTATAATATAGAATAATGTGGAAAAATGACCTCATTAAGTTTAAAATTAGCCCACTCCTGTGAAGACAAAATAATTAAAACGCGAACATATTAATCGCATTGTGGTCTAAAATCCGTGAAATTTTTTGGGATTTTTGAGCGTTTGAAACATGAGCGTAATTCATTTTTCCGCTAAAGTAGCTAAATTGACAATCGGTCTCGGTGAAGAGACTTACCCTATTTTAACTGTGAGGACCTCAGTCGACGCGAAATTTAATGCTCTTTTATTTTAGAAAGAACACAATTTATTCTGCGATAAATCTTTTTCGAGTTATTAGCGAAGAATTGATAAAAGTTTGAAAATGTCGAGTTTTTTTTTTTTTTTTTTTTTTTTTTTTTTTTTTTTTTTTTTTTTTTTTTTTTTTTTTTTTTTTTTTTTTTTATGGCATTGGATAAATCCATACAGCCAGAGTTAAAGTTGTAGACTATTTTCGATTAAATGTATTTTTTAATAGCTTTTAAGTACTTCACAACGCTAGCTATCTGTTCACCGCTGCTCAGTGACAATATTTGTTTATATGTTATGTTACTATTGCCGAGGGCTTGTAAAAGTACTCTTCTATGAGGTTCGTAGGCATCACATTCCATGATAATATGATAAAGTGTTTCAGGATTAGTACAATTTACACATTGAGGCGTATTCGAAATCCCTATTCGATGTAAATAACTGTTAGATAATCCGTGGTTCGACCTGAGTCTACAATATATTTTTACTTCGTCTCTATACAGATTTGTTGTTGAAAACCATGGCTTACGAGAAATGATTGGAAAAATTGATTTGTAATGCTGGCCTGTTTGGGATAGTGTATATTGTTGTTGCCAAGAGTTCCTGCAATCGTCTTTAATAACTAAATGAAAATCCGTATAAGGGACTGATATGTTGACTGGCTCGCCTGTATAAATAGCCTCTTTTGCAAAACCATCGACTTTTTCATTTTCTGAAATCCCTGCGTGAGCTTTGACCCATAAGAATACTATCTGTTTGTCATTTTTTAAAGATTCGTAATGTAATTTAATGACGTCCAATAGGACTTTGTTATTGTTTATGTTTTTTAAATTATTTATTGCTTGTAATGAGCTTAGGCTATCTGATAAAATTAAAAATTTACTTTTTTCCGACTGATTAATATATTTTAAGGCTTCTAGAATAGCGTATAATTCTGATGTAAACGATGACAACCTGGCGGTAATTTAAACTTTGCGATATATTTGAATTTCGGAACGTATAATGCGCTGCCTGATAAGTTACTTATTTTTGACCCGTCAGTATAGATGCAAATATGGTGTGGCCAATTATCAGAGATAACGGCTTTTATTTCCTGATTTACTGCTATTTGAGGTAGAGAATTTAACTTTTTGTTTATTATTATGTTGAATTTTTGAAAGAGCATTTCAAAGTCAATCGAAAACTGAGGGAGTATATTAGCCGGATAAACGTGGTCTAGATTTTTTTGATGTTTTATAAAACTATTATAAATAAGCGGTGTGTATTTTTTTTTCTGCCAATAAGCCTTGCTTAATACTAGTACGCTTAAATTTACTATTTTATTGTAACATATAGGATTTCTGTCTTTCACTTTAAAAATGATTTTATCACTTATTAATTGTCTTCTAAGCTTTAATGGCATTTCTACAGCTTCATTTAATATTATATCTATTGGGGTGGACTTAAGGAAACCTAAGCATATCCTTAAACATCTGTTTTGTATTACATCTAGTTTTTTTAACGATGTGTCTGTCGCTTCGCCGTATATAACTGCTCCGTAGTCAAATATCGCCCTAATAGTAGCCCTATAAAATAGTAACGAAATATTTGGATCCGCACCCCATTTGGCGTTCACACTAATCATTCTTAAGGTGTTGACAATTTTTTCGGATTTTTTGATGATTTCTGCAATGTGCTTGTTCCAATTTAATTTCCTGTCAAAATACATCCCCAGAAATCTGACACTAGGAGCGCAGGGAAAAGTTATTCCCTCCAAAACTATTTCGTCCCTTAGTGGAAAATTATGTTCCCTACTGAATGGACAAACTACTGATTTCGTTGCCGAAATTTCCATGCCACAGTCGAGTTGCCATCGTTTAAAACCTTTTATAGCTTCATTTAAGAGTTCTATCGCACTATTTGTATTTTTATGAGATGTGTATAGGCATATGTCGTCAGCGAACTGAAGGATTGAAACTTTATCCGGGATATATTTTCTTAAGTCGGATGAGAAAATTATAAACAATAAACAACTTAGAATTCCTCCCTGAGGTAGTCCTACTCTCGCGTTTCTAGTTAAAATTATTGAATTGTTGACTTTTAAATATATTTTTCTATTATCTATTAGATTAATTATAAAATCTATGATTTTACGTGGAATTCCAATTTTGTTCATATTTCTTGCCAGTACGTGTATGGGAACGGTATCATATGCTTTCGTTATGTCAAGAAATAGAGCTATTGTTTTCTCACCATGAGTGAATGCAATTTGGATATCGGTGTGAAGCGCCAAAATACTATCGAGTGTGGATTTCCCTTTTCGAAAACCATATTGATAGTTGGGTAATTTGTTATTTGATTCTAACCACCATTCTAGTCTGAATTTGATCATTCTTTCAAATGTTTTTAGAATACAAGAACTAAGAGCTATGGGTCGGTAAGAATTAGCGATTTTAGGATCTTTTCCTGATTTGAGTATCGGTATAACACAGTATTCCCTCCAAGAATCCGGCACCAAGTTAGTTTCCCATATATTGTTAAATATTTTTAGGAGGCGATTTTTTATTTCGATTGGTAGTTTGCTTAACATAATGTAGTGAATGTTATCTAGTCCCGGCGCTGTATTATTGTTACCCTTTAGTGCATTTAAGAGCTCTGGTAATGTAAAATTTGATAATATTTTTTCCTTGTCTGATTCCCTTGATATACTACTATTGCTATAATTAATAATTGAATCCTCAGTTATATTATTAATATTTTCTGAGTTCGGTGTTAGATTAGTTATTTCGTCTGCTTCAATCGGAATGCTAGCCAATGGGGGGGCCAACTGATCTATGAATTCTTCGCACCATTCACCGATAGTAATAGAGAATTTATTATTCGTTTTCCGGTTTTTTAGTAGTGATAGCTTATGCCATACATCTTTAATGGGGGTATTTTTATTTATGGTTAAGCAAAATGATTGCCATGATTTTTTTTGTTTTGTACGGGTGATGTTTTTAAACTGAGCATCTGCCTTTTGATAATTTATGAAGTTATTTATGGAAGGATATTTTTTGTAAGTTCTAAAGGCATTTTTCCTGTTTTGTAGGTAATTAGAGCATTCTTTATCCCACCAATTTTTGCTGAATTTATCATTATAAAATTGTTTGTATTGGGGAATTGTCTGAGTGCTTGTTTTGTTAAGATAATCAATAAACTCTGAATAGGTTTGTATTTCTGATAGGGCAGAACAATTAGAATTGGCGGCAGCTTCAAATTCATCCCAGTTAGCTGACTTAATTATCCATTTTTTAGTCGAATGTAGTATCGGAGTTATTTGTGGGTTATTGATTTGATAGAGAATCTTCATAACAATAGGCAAGTGGTTTGATCCTAAAGGCTCGTCATATACTTTCCAATCTATTGTATGAGCAATATTGACCGTACAAAAAGTGACGTCCAAACAAATATTTTTTGATTGACGAATATTATTTACAAGAGTAGGCGCGCCGTTGTTTAAGCAAATCAGATTCGAATTTTCGATAGCAGAAACTAGATTGTTGCCTTTGGTATCACAATTTTCGCACCCCCATTGATAATGATGGGCGTTCACATCTCCTCCTACGACTACAGGACTTTCAAAACTGTTTATCAAATTTTCCCAATCAGTTTTAGTTATTGAGTGTTTGGGCGGAACGTATAAGGACACTAGGTTGAGCTTGTATTTATTATCAATTGTTAATTTAATCGCTACTATTTCTACATTATTTATTTTGTGGAAATTTAAGATTTGATTGAAATAGAATTTCGATTTAATTATAATTGCGACTCCTCCGTATCCATCTGGTCTATCCTCCCTAACTACATTGTAACCAGGGATGTTTACGTATCTATTGGGTTTAAACCACGTCTCTGAGATTAAGGCGATGTCTATTTTCTCCGTGAAAAGAAATGATTCTAAGCTATTTTTGTTCGAAATAGCTGATCTAGCATTCCATTGCATTAATTTTATTGTTTCGGTCATGAAAGATTCTGGACTAGACATAGTATTGAAATTTTATTATGTATTTATATTTTTGTTTATGTAAAATAGCTTTAAATTATTATTTTTAAAATATTTATTAATATTTTAATCTAGTTAAAATTAATTTAATTGTAATTTAATTTAAATATGTAAATTTAATTTACAAATAATATTTAAATTATTTGTAAATTAATTTATTTATATTTGTAGGCTTTCGCTTCTATCTCTAATCATATTTTTAATTTCTTCTTCGGTTATAGAAAAATTTTTGTTCGTTATTATTGTATTTACTATTGCGAATATAGCTTCTGAGACTTGTTGGGTTTTCGTAGGTTTAGCGTACAGGGTTCCGGAAGGTTTATTTGTAGGGATATTGCTGTTTGTAAATATTGGTGTTGTCGGGTACAAAGGAGCGGAATAGCTATTGTTTATATCTCTTGTTTGTCGTATTATGTCGTTCCCGTCTTGTTTTACTGGACTTGTGACTCGAAGTCTTTTGTTTACACTTATTTTACTTTTAATGAATGAATTGGCTTTGAAATTAGAGTTTATTTTATCCGCGTGGTCTAAGGTTGGAAATGATTCCGGAGTTTGTCTAAGAACGGCCCAACTATATGATTTTCCTTCTAGACAATTTTTAGCTTCTAAATACGTCAAATTTTGATTAGCCATTAATTCTTTAATCTTTTTTTGGTTATTGAATTCCGGGCAGAGATTTTTCGCTAATGAAGAATGGTTCCCATTACAATGAATACATTTCAATAAAGTACCTGGAGTACACTCTTCTTTTGTATGTTTTTCGCCACAGACTGGACACCTGGGCTTTGTGCTTTTACACTGAGAGGTGGGATGCCCATACCGGAAACAGTTCTGACACTGTATAACGGATTGAATATAGCGGTGTACCTCGCACCTGACATAGTGAATACTAATATAATTAGGCAAAAATTGGCCCCTGAAAGTAATTAAAATAGTACCTGTTGGTTTATATTCGTATTCCTTTGTAGTGTTATTGAAAATTTTCTTATTAAACCTTTTGACACCAACGATTTTGAGGGACTCGGAATATAATGTTTTAGCATTGTTGAGAATATCTTCTTCCGATAAATTTATATCTACTCCCCTTATTACGCCTTTTCTCTCCAGCATGAATTGGGGGATATATGCTATAAAATTTTTTGATTTTAAAATTTCCGAAGTAGCCAAAGCGTTCGCGTGAACACCCAACCTGGTCTCTACCTTTATTCTATTGCGTCCTGTTCTATTGATTGCTAAAATATTATTGTATATTTCCGGACTTGATTCATTTAATATTTTTCCTATGGTCATAGGGTGAATACGGCTTATTCCGGCCCCTTCGTTGGACTTGCTCTCAATAAATACGCAATAAGGTCCTAAATCTCTTTCTTCATATAAACGAAGTGGTTTATTGGAATTATTAATATTTGTATTATTTTCGATTGCTGGACTATTTTCAACTAGGGTAATATTTGAATTTTGGTTATCAACACCTTCCATTTCTAATTCGATTGAATTTAAATTAACTGGTTGTTCTTTAGATAAATTATTGTGTAAACTATTTGATATATCTGGTGGAATATCATTTCTACCATCACTGGAGCCTGGCATTTTAGATTCTAAAAATTAAAATAACTAAAGCTATCTAAAATGAATACAAAGAAACAAAAACCTGTCAAATATATACTAATATAACTTAAATAATTAAATAACACTGAAACATAAAAGGAAAAAAAAAAGTAATTGAAATTAAAATGGTCTTATCTGGCCTGAAGGCTGCTAATTCTACGGAGATCCTCTCTGTTCGAAGGTTTACCACAGACTGAAAATGTCGAGTTTGTGCGCCTATTAAATTTGATGGCAACCGATCTGAGGTGGCAGACGTTCACATTTGTTGTCTAAGAAATGAGTACTTTCAGCCTATATGATCAAAAATTTTCTTCAAATCAGGCACCTTTTTGGCACTCAGCTCCCGGACTATAAATATTTAATTTCATTAGATTAATCTTAAATTACTACTCCTGCAAAGGAACACTGTCGAAGCAGCCCACAAACTTTACTTATTGCAAGGCAATTTTGCAAATTGCTAATTTTAAATCTTGTTAAATGAATTTTATTAAATAAAAAATCTGGTGCGTGCGCGCAACACACAACTTTCACTTACCAACTTATTTAGATTAGAAATTGACGTGTTTTGTTAATTGCCACTTCACAAAGTCACAAATCTTTCCATATTCATTTCTTATTTTTTTCTTTTATGAGTTATTTAAAACACACGTGAAAATGATACAAAATTTATTAAGTAAAGTACCCCCTCCATTTGATCAATGTTGATGAAATTTTTACTGTCATATCTCGGGCATATTAATACATCAAATACTCAATTTGATCAAAATCGTGAAAACCGTTTTTGAGTAAATACAAAAAACACGTGAAAAGGAGACAACATTTATTCAGTAAAGTGCCCCCTCCAATTGATCAATTTTGATGAAATTTTTACTGTCACATCGCGGGCACATACATATACTAAATACCAAGTTTGATCGAAATTATTAAAGCCGTTTTTAGGTAAATGAAAAAAAAAAACATATAAAAGTGGGACACAATTTATTAAGTAAAGTACCCCCTCCGGTTGATCAATTTTGATGAAATTTTCACAGTCGTATCTCAGGCATATAAATAGATCAAATACTCAGTTTAATCAAAATCGTTAGAGCCGTTTTTGAGAAAATCGAAAAAAATGTAAAAAGTTATTGAATAAACTACCCCCTTTGAGCAATTTTGATGAAATTTGTGCTGTCACATCGCGGGCATATATATACACTAAATACCCAATCTCAGGTTCGCACGGTTTATAGTTTTTGAGCTAGTCTGTTCACATACACACACACACACACACACACACACACACACACACACACACACACACACACACACACACACACACACACACACACACACACACACACACACACACACACACACACACACACACACACACACACAGACCATTTCGCGGGACTTGGTTAATTGGACTCAGGGGACCCCAAAACGTGTATTTCCGTTGAAAACCGGAAGTCGAAAAAGATCGCAATACTTCCACTTACTATATATTTCATATATAGGTAAGTGAAAGTAAAAAATGAAACTAACTAAAACATTAAATTAGTTTATAATAATCCACCAAAAAGAATTAAAAATATAATAAAAATCGTATTCATTATATATATATATATATATATATATATATATATATATAATTTAATTATTTCCTGTGGGTAACAACTTATTATAATTTTAAATATTTATATTTGAAGAGAAGAGATTGTCCTCCGCCGGGAGTCTGGCGCGGATTTCCTGCGTGATATGCGCGGTTAAAATGGGCGTGCCAAATTTCGAGTCAGTTGCGAATGAATACCTAAAAGATTGATAAACGCTTTTCCCAATGGAAAACATCCGAGGGGTAGGCCTTCTTGTGGAGTTGTAAATGGTCGGGGGGAGATGGATGGAGGTGTCTAGGTTGTGTCGGCATTGGGTTCGTTAAGCCTCAATTCTGTTCTATTCTACTAGTTTACCTATTTTACATACTTTTGTAGAATGGTACTGTTTTCATAACAGTTTCATATTTTTTATTGTTTATTTTAATTTTTTACCTGGGAGGGGTAGGGACGGAGAGCAACAACTTAGAAATTGAAATTGAAGGCAGAATTGTAGCAGGAACCAGATGTCTATATGCCATGAAAAAACCTCTCCGATACAAAAGCCTATCCAGGAAAGCAAAGCTTATGCTATACAAAACGATAATAAGACCAGAGGAAATGTATGTAAGTGAGACGTGGATTATGACCAAGGAAAACAGAAGAGCTCTCTTGGTTTGGGAGAGAAGAGTCCTGAGGAAGATCTTCGGGGCCGTCAAAGAAGAGCACAGGTGGAGAATCAGAAGCAACGCCGATCTAACGGAATTGTGTGGGGAGCCTAATATCCTATGTGCTGTCGATTAAGTGCAGATTAATATGGCTGTGACACGTTAAAAGAAAGGAGCCCTGCAGACTGGCAAAAATGATGCTAAACAGTTCACCAGGAGGAAAGAGGAAAAGGGGCAGACATAGATGTAGGTGGATTGACGACCTAGAGGAAGACTTAAGAAAACTGGGGATTAGAAATTGGAGGAGTCTAGCTGGAAACCACGAGGAAGGGGGAAGAATGGTGGCAGAGGGACACCAACAGTGAGTGAGTGATTTTTTTATAGTTCACACAGCACATTTTTATTTTTTTTATTTTGTTTTTCCAAACTACTAACGTAACTTATAAAATCTCAAAAGGAAATCAGTTAGTACATATTATTTTTTATTTTTTTTTTCTTATCCCCTTCATACATTATTGTCTGTGTCGAAATGATAACAATTAAAACATTGTTGTTAGAGCTTTTTACTGTAACATTGTTACATTTTAAGGCTATCTTATGGTTGTAATAATGTTTTTTTTTGTTACATGTTACTTATACTTGTTAATTATGGAGTGATGGGGCTCACCGAATTTTTGTGTTGGGAGTATCTACAATAATGATTAATCTAATTTCTTATTAACTAAAAAGAACTAACTTATGTCCTAAAGGTTGAAAATAGAGCTGTTTTGCTAGCGAAGTGGAGCCGGTGGCGGAGTCAGTGTGTTGAACAGAGGGTTCGTTTTTCCAGGCAAGGAGTCCAGAGATTTTATATAAGCCAGAAATATTTCATGCAGTTGTTCAGCTTTCATTTTATTCATTGAAGTTGGCCGCTTGATTTTCGTTAATACGCTGTCCTGGAATCGCTGCAGGTGTTTCAGTGTGCCCTCAGAAAGGTGAGTGATGAGAGGGGCTCCATACATAAGGGAAGGACGTAAGATGCTTTTGTAAATCATCAGCTTCAGTCTGAGCGACAGTGTCGAGAAAGTTAGGAGGTGATGAAGCCGGTAGGACTTAGTTCTTACTCACCGATTTTTATTATATATATGGGCCGACAGTTTCATGAGTCGATCCATTTTTATACCGAGGTAAACGATAGAGTGGGATATTGGCTGGGATTTTTGTGCAACTCGGCATATTTTGAGTAATCGTGCTTACTTCCCTTTCTGGGGAAGAAAGCACGTTAACATATTATTGCTAATTTGTTGAACAGGTTTTAAATCCTTATTACATATTTCTAAATTACTTTTTTCCTCTTTATCATCTCCCTGACGAAATAAGCATACGCCCTTTCACATTCATATCACGAATCAGCTTTTTTCTCGTGAGATTTTTGATGTAATTTTAAGTGGAATAAGAAAACCGCCTGAGATGGAAATGTACGCCGCATGATCAATTTATCTTTTACCTATTTCAGGGGGTAACAACACTAACAACTCAATTCAAACATTGAACACTCTGTGATACTATCTAAAATGTTTTCTTCTCTATTGCAAATTACAATCAAGATATGGACTTGGAACTTGTAGTTGTAACACTAAAAGCTCGGGAACAATGTAATCAAGGTCTCATTCCACTAGTTAATCAAAATAACCGGAAGGGATAGGCGCACCCCTCCGTGTCCGGTTATTAAATTCCTCCTTGACCATGGCGATATGGAAGGCAATGAACCCTGTGGCGCCATCTTCAATATTTCCGACCACCGTCCTCAATCTCGTAAAGGTTTATTGTTTAATTTTAACATTGAACGTTCTAGCCGCTCAATTAAACTTGATTAAACCTTGAAGTTATCAGATTCGCAATATTTCCATCCTAATATCGAAAAATAATATAGAAAGAGAATTAACCAATGAATGCTTTTGATATTTATTTTATATATATATTTTTTTTTTTGGGACTTTAAGGCTTCCACTGAAGCCCTATACTGCCCATACTAACACCCATGGCACTGGGTGATACTTCTCCTACGAAAGAAAAATACCAACCAGGGCGGGACTCGAACCCGCAGCTCCGGCATGGGAGTACGGCGCTTTACCGCACAGCCACACCGGGCCCCAATTTTTTTTTTTTTTTTTTTTTTTTTATATTTGTGCTCTTTTGCCACTTTTGTGCTCTCTGTTGGCCACTTTTGCTGACGATACAGCAATTCTTTGTTCAGATAAAAATCCCTTGATTGCATTTCAAACTCTCCAGAACCACCTAGACGATATGACTGGGCCGCTAGGTGGAAAATTAAAATGAATGAGAAAAAGAGTGTGCATGTAGTCTTCATACTTAATCATGGTCTTTGCCCCCAAATATTCTTCAATAAAATTCCGATTTCGGAATCAAATGAAATTAAATATTTAGGGCTTTATCTGGACAAACGACTTACTTGGAAAACTCACGTCAGACTCAAACGAAAAGAATTAAATAGACGCTTTGGACTCTTATCTAGATTGCTTGACAGACGCTCAAAATTATCCCTAGCTAACAAACTAACCTTGTATAAAGTTCTTTTAAAACCGATATGGACTTAAGGTGTAGAACTGTGGGGTTCTGCCAAGAAATCGAACATACAAAAAATTCAGTCCTTTCAGTCGAAAGTGTTAAGAAAAATATTAGACGCGCCATATTATGTCAGCAACGATATTATACATACGGACTTAAACATTCCAACAGTTTTCGCAACAGCCAAAGACAACTACATTAACTTTCACCAAAGACTGGTCTACAACAATAACCCACTGACATTTAAAAAACTTAAACCACCCTTACAGCCCACCCCGACGACTTCGAAGGCGGTGGCCAAGAGATCATTTAAATTAATAACTATAGCTCGACTCCTCAAGTAATTTACCTGGGAATCGCATGCGCGAACTGTGACGTCATTTTAGTGGCCAATAGAAAGGCACTATAACAGTTAGGGTACCTTACTTCGTTGTTAGTTTTTGGTATACTTTGTTTTTGTTAGTTTGATTGTGATCTAACCGCTATAATGTCAACACCTTCATGATGTTACGAGACTCCCAAGAAGAAAGAGACGGGAAAATCTACTAAAGTGATCAGAAGGCAGGCTAGAGAAATGGTTTTCCGTTTTCATGACTACCTAAAAAAACAAGGAGATACATAGACTTGATTACATTATTTTAGATGTAGTATGTGAAATATCGCAGTTTTCGAAACCTACTGTGATTAAAATAGTGAAAGAAGGTCAGAAAATGTTAAAGACAGATGGAAAATTAAATTTTTCCACACCAACAAAAAGAGGAAAAGTGAAAAGCGCAAAGATGAGGGAAATGCTAGTACCAAACATGCCAGAAAATAGTGTGGTGATTATGGATAATGCTGCATATCATTGCATGCAAGTTAACAAAAAAAACAAATTTTGGATGTTTAAGAAAGATATTGTAGAGTGGCTTAAGGTCAACCAAATACCCACAGTATTGAAATGAAAAAGCCTGAATTATTAGAAATCTGCAAGAGATTAAATATTGAAAAGAAATTTGTTGTGGAGGAAATGTTGAAAGATAATGGTCATAATCTATTATATTTGCCACCATACCATCCAGAGTTAAACCCCATTGAATTAGTGTGATATAAAAAATAGGGTAGCACAAGGGTGCCTATCGACTGCATTAAATGAAAAAAGAGAATACCTGGAATTAATGTTCAGTAAATACATCAAGGAAAAATTGAAAGCATGCTGTGAGCATGTAAAGAAAATTGAAGAAGATTATTGGTTAAGGGATGGTGTCATTGATGTTGCCATTGAAGAAATTATTGTTTCATTAGGTGACACTTGTACATCCGAGGATTTTTCGAGTGAATGCAGCGATGCTGAATAAGATGAAATATTTGGTCATATTGAATTTCTTTTCACAAAAAATAAATAAATTTCATTTAATGTGATAGATGTGTTTATGGAATTTGTTTAATTTACTTCATATCAGACTTATTTTATCCTATACAATCATGATTATTACTGTGATTTACCACTTGTTCATGTTTTTTGTAAATACTGCATGAATGTGATTAGTGATCATTATAATATCATTGTCCTCCACTGTTTTGAGTTTTACATTTTCAGAAAGAAAAAAAAAATCATGTTATTGAATTTTTGATTTATTGCACTTTTGTATTTTATTTTATGAAAAATTGTATTATTTTTAAGTTTGTGATTATATTTTGATTAAGTTTGATGTTTTTAATTTTATTCACATTGAAAGCAATTCTATTTATGCATAATTGTAAATAAATCTTTTTTAAAAAAAAGTTTAATGTTTTTACATTTCAATTTTTTATTTGAACTTATAAAATTTAAATATTTATTTTTATTAAATGATGTTTTGGAATAATAATTTGAATATTGATGGTTAATTTATTTCTGAACCTTTTTTTATTGCCAATGATAATTATATCATGAAATATAGTATCCTGGTATTGATTTTAATGTACTCTCTATCTGTTTGTCATCATTGATAGCATAACCTGACACACTTCAAATTTAGCGCCAAAGGAGAAGTAGGCGTGGCTTATTTAAGCTCCGCCCTCAGGTAAATTACTTAAGTTGTCGCACTATACTCCTGCATAGCAACGCTGTCGAAGCAGCTCACAAACTTTGCTCATTGCAAAGCAATTTTGCAGATTGCAAATTTTAAATCTAGACAAATGAATTGTATTTAATAAATAAAAATAAAATATTTGTGCTCTATATTTTCTCCGAGCTTTGGACGACAGTTACCTTTCATGTTGACTTAATAGACTTTTTTTTTTTTTTTTTGACTCGTTTGGATCCTCAGAGATTGACGTTCGGAGGATGACTGGACAAACTCGGAATACCACGCGCATGCTCTTTCATGTCCTATGGAACGAACGAAAAATAAACAAGAAAAATAACTAGGCTACATTATCTATTGTATATATTACTGTATACAGGAAAAAGGTTATTTATCCTTTACTGATTCATTTGATCTAATTTAGTTTTTGCTTTGAAAGTTGATTTTTCCTAACAAGTAGGGGGAAAGTGCCCCATTATGGGATGGTTGCCTAACATGGGATAAGTGGTTTCTGGATATTTTTTGAACTGCAACCTCGCTTTTATTCTATAAAAATAAAGATTAAGGTCGCATTGGCACATATCCGTCTCACATTGTTATACATTCTAATCCTATTGGATTATTTTCAGTAAATTGTTGTTTTAGGACTCAAAAACATTTTTGTAATTATTTTGACCTGATATTTCAGGCCTCAAGGTAAGTCGAATTCCCTTAATCATTGTTTTATCCTAAGTGTTGAACAATTCATTACAATATTTGTTAACTGCTTTCTATTTACGATAAATGATAATACATCTGCACAAAAAGATGTTTATAAAATAGTGACTGAAAATAGTTACTTTTCAACAATAAAAAGTAACTGTTGTATTAAAACCAAAATAAGACCCTTAATCATTCCGAGAAAAAAAAGTGTCAAATAACCTTGACTCGTCTGAACAACTTAACTGCTTCGAGTCATTTTCATTTCTGTGCGTGACATTCCCTCCACCCTTGAGGATTCGGCGGTTAGGAAGAAACTTCTCCTGAGTACGAAACTAAGTCAGGAGAGCTAAGTATTTCCTAGAAGATAAGACGTGACCAGAACTTTTAGGGCAAAAGTTGTCGAGAGGGAAAGAGCGAGAGAAGGTTATAGGTGGGATCTGAGATAGATATTGTTTAAAGTGCCAGAGGAACTTGAAGGGCTTCAACATTAGTTTTATTATAAAAATGTGTGTAGGGAAAATTAAAGTTGAAATTTCAAGCAAAGCGTGAATTATTTACTTTATATTATACAATTACAATAATTTTAATGGTATTTATTATAAAACAACACGATTTCTAAAGGTATTTTACCTTATTAACTCTAAATTTTACTGCATTATTCAAATAATTTTAAAGGTATTTCGCTTGACTTTTTACGACAGTATTAAAAATTTTTTAAAGGTATTTAATTATGCACTCTAATACACTATTACAACACTATTAAAAATATTTACTTTTACATTTTACAACACTGTTACAAGAATAGGTAAGGTATTCACCTTTATATTTTTATTCAGCTATCTGTTTTCTATTCAGCTGTAAGCTTTATATAAATAACTAGCATTCCTCGTCGCGGCTTTTCCCGCGAGCCTCTAAAATCAATTCTTTGATTGTTGCGGCCAACACACTTTAAATTATTTTTTTAATTTATCTCAATTAACTTTAATTATTTTTAATTTGTATTAACTAGTAATACTAAGTTAAGTGACATTGAGTTCGAGTGTGGTGCGAAGTCAGCTTCGGAAGCACTAAGAAGGCTTCGGGTCACTTCGGAAGACTTCGGGCCGCTTCGGTAGCCCTCGGCTCCTCTCGTTCAATCATATGTTTAAATTGAAAAACAAAAGAATTATTAAATTAAAATTACACACAGGCGGTGTGAGTGTTGTCCGAGGAGATTGTTTTGAACCAGTTTCAACATCGAGGCCTCAAGGCACATTAATTCTCAAGAGGACAAGCATCTATGGCCCAGCAGCCTAAGCAGGTTTTGGATTGATCACTCCCAAAGTCGTCATAAGGTAACAACTTTTATTACTCACGGTGAACAATTATTCGCATTGAGCGAGCAGATAGTGACCTCGGACCAGTCTGGGTGAGGTGTAATTAGCCACAGTGGCTCATTGATATCGAAAGACTCTGATTAATAAATTGTTAAGGTAAAAGACTTTAATATTGACATTGAAATATTTTCATCAGCCAATGAACAATTCATATTAATGTTAGTGCACATGCAATTTCATCTAAATATTTAGGCAAATTTAAAGATATCTTTTCTAATTAATTAATGTTAATTTTAGTATAATGCTGTTTATAGAAATTTCTTTTAATTTCTATTTTGCCTAATTTTTGTTTGTGTTAGCTCATGAGCTTTATTTTGTTTTGTTTCCATTTTTTTTGTCATAATTGTACATAGCAAGGTTCAAAATATAGCCATCCGGCATTACTTTAAAGTTTATTTATTTTCTTTAACTTTAAATTTTCACCAGCCTATGGTGAGGTGGTTGGGCTAGGAAAGGCTCATTCTGAACCTCTACCCGCTATCACAATGATCATTATCTTGGTATTGATTTAATATAATATGTTAACTGATGTTAAGGAGATTTAGTAGAATCGGAGCTTCCGGTAGGTGGAATTTCGGAGGGGAAAGCTGCCGGCTCGGTAGAAGAGAGGGTGACGCGCAATGGAGAGAGTTCACTAAAACCGCCGGAACAAAAAATTGCTTACTCGTCGTGAACGCTTCATTTTTCGGCTTTCGAGTTAAACTCGTCGTATCAAGATCTTTTAAATGAGTCCAAATTAGATATTTTTCTTGGAGTGCAAAAATAGGTGTCCGTTAGAGTTAAACGACAATTTCGCCATTTAAACCCCTTAGGGGTTACATTTTTGAAATTCCTTTCTTAGTGTACCTACATCGCGTTTAAAATCTAAATTCCGAACTTCAAGTTTCTACCATTAGTAGTTTTTGCTCTACGTTGATTCTGTCAGTCAGGACAAAGCCTCTTATATACGAGTATATAGAGATTTTTACATTTTCACTATAAAAATTAACAATGATTCTTTAAAATTGAATATATTAATTGGATATTTCTGATTCTTTTTGCTACATTACACAATGAACAGAAAACATTCTCAGAGGAATAAATAATTGAGTCCCGACGTGTGCTAGGAGGTCTTCACATTTGAGCCAGGCTCTCGATATTTCTTCCTTTGTAGGACAACCTTCGTCCTTTCATTCATTCCACAACCTGCCAAGTACAATTCAAGTTGTTTTTTGTCATATATGGACCTACTATGTGTAATACAGAGTAAGGGAAAGTGTTTTAACTTGCATATTTTTTCAGACGTCCATTTTTCATCAATGTGCACTTCACATTTCCTTTGAATATTCCTGTACTTAAGAAATTAGACTCTTGCACTTCTTTCCAATTTGATTTATAGCATATAGCTCATAAAGGGGGGTCTGTAGTGGTTAGCATAGCAACCTACAATATTTACCTACTGTATAATAATTTACCGCGGGTTCGCGTCCCGAGATGGCCCTAGGATTTTGTAATGGGTGGAAAAAATCAAAGTCCCGAACCTGTACTCCTTAAAGTTAGTGTAAACGTTCTGACAAATAAAGATTATTATTATTATTTTTTTTACTTCTCGGATTTTCACCGTAATGGCACATTACCCGGATCTATGTCAAGGGTAAGGCTTGAAAAATTTACTCTTTAACGTTCATGAATTTCCTAACAATGCTCGCAGTTCCAAGCAACACTGCCTTCTGCATCTGTTCCAGGCTGTTAGGAGAAAGGTCTAGTTCGGTAATGGATTTCACCGTTGTCTCCGGGATCAGTTCGTTTGTTGAAATAATCAATGGCAAAACCTTCACGCTATCAAGGTTGTAAAGTATCTTCAACTCCTAGCTTAAGTCTTGATATTTTCTTATTTTTTCTGCTACCACCTTTTGAAGATTATCATCTGATGGTACTCCTATTTCGATAATCTTCGCTTGCCTTTTCTCTTTTAATATTAGTAAAATATCAGGCATATTGTGAAGGATAGTGTTATGTCCGTTATGATGTGGCCTGGTCCCAGTACAGCTTTAAGTGTTTTTGATCAATAAAACGCTTGTGGTCTATACCAGATAGATATTATAAGTCATTTAGAATTTTATGTTTTCTAGCAAATTCATGGTGAACTATTTTCGCCATGTTGTCATGTTGCTGCAAATATTTTTTTCAGCGAGCGCACAGTCGTCCCGATTCAAGCATTATGGTGCAAAAAATCCCAAAACCAACTTTTTTTTCTGGATCTAATAATTTTTCTTGGTTTTTATATGAATGCTGGACCTTGAAAATATAGTTGAAACAAATATAGAATAACCTTTGTGGAATATACAACATGTCAAAGTTGTATGTTTCTGGCATCTCCATCCGCGCCCTTTTTGCAGCCCGGTAACCAATGGTTGTATTATTCGATAATTAATTTCTATCAATTTTTACTTATGTTATCTTGAATGTGCATTCCATATGCAATATACAACCATCAAAATGATTTCTGTATCCATTGATTTAAACGAATGATCTATTTTTTAAAGTAAATAATTTTGGTCACCTATTCTTCATATTGGGGAATGTCTAAATAATTTTGTTCACAAGTGTCTGCAATGTTTGTGGCACTACACGTTACAAAAACTATCTGAGCTTCAATTGGTATAAGTTTCACGTCCCTTACAACCCCACAACATTAGGAAAAGGGGAGTATTTAGAGATAAAGCATGAGTCATGGCCTGCAGGCTCGAAGGGTGCGCTACCTTAATTTGATATTTGTGGTCGTAATTTCTGTTGGTTAGTTAATAAATCACTAATTACAGGGAAATGAAATGTTCTGTGTTTAATTTGTATTTATAATATTAAAATTTTATAACTGAACTAAACTAATATAATTGAAATTCAATATGTGCATTTTAAAACATGTTATATTTATTCGACTGTTTTATACACTTCAAATTATTGCCAGTGAACATTATTATTATATTCTTATGTAAATGTGCACATATGTTTTCTTTTCGTGTTTTAAAATGTCGTGTTTATTAAATTTTAAAAATATAATGTACCTAATTCAAATGTTCCAGTGATGACTTATTAAATGATTACTTAGTATGAGCAATTCTGAAGTTAATAAAAGAGTTATTTTTGTTACAAATACATGATAAGTTAATATCAAATGAAGTATGGACCTATATAAAACTACTATATACAACTACTAATAAACACTAATTCTACCACCTCTCCCTCTACCCCCACACCCACCCTTACCTATTTTCATGAAACGGATATAAAACAACTCTACACAATAACCTATAACCAATAAACACAATACAAAGTTTGAAGAAGTTTTGTCCATTAGAAGTTATAATATTAATAAGAAATTCTCCCACCCCTCCCTCTTACTCCCACCCCTCCCTCTTACTCCCACCCCTACTCTTACCTATTTTCACGAAACCAATATAAAACAATTCTACAGTAGCGGATTTAAAATAATACAAAGTTTGAACAAGATTGGTCAACTGTAAGTATTTTTTACACCATGATGGGCAGATCGGGACTACTGTGGAGCGCTGGCAGCGTGATGTGACATGCTGAATAGATTCTATTGCAGTTCTACACAGCCTGCATGTTTCTGCAATAGTTTCCCCATATATGCGGTGCCTGTAAGCCTTGGTAGCTATCATTTGGTCCTGGATGGCATGTTAAATGTCTTAGTACTGAGCAACGCTCACCACTATTGTCCTCAAACACTATAAAAAATTAACAAATGTTGATCAAAATAAGAGCGTATTTTTTTCTTTCTTTTTTCTGTGGGAAACCAGGAAAGGGGAAGAAATACCGCTCCCCTAATGGCTATCCGATCTGTAAGGTGGGGGAGGGATAGGCTCGAAGGCGATATTTTGTGTTCCCGTTCTTTTGTTATTTCGTTAGCCCGAGGCGAGATGGAACATTCCCGACAAAACGACTCTCACACTTCCTGCTTCTCTTAAAGCTTACGAAACACCAACACACCATTTCTGATTCTTTATCTTTTTTTCTATCGTTCCTTTTATCTTTTTACTGGGAGCTATCTTTCTTTTTTTCTCTCTACGATACTCAGTAAAATAAAAAAAAAACAATTTAGTAGCGAACAATTCTTTCCCTTTTATCAAAATTTATAAAGCTAAAAACATTTACTGTGGTGATTGCTTAGACTAAACAATTCTACTATAATTTGTTAACTATATAATAATAAATACCTGAAAATAGGCGAATGTTACCACTCTGAATATAGAAAATACATACCAACCGTATAAATAAAAGATTTTTTGTTTTAACAAGAAATAAAGAAAATCACTTTTGACAAAAATGCATAATGATAAAAATATTATATAACGAGCAGACCCTAGCACACTTTGCTGTTGCTCAGTAGCTATAATTAGTTATATCCTATTATTTTTTGATAGTCAAATCGAAATTCACCGATAAAGATGATAACGTTTCAGCTGATCTAAAAACCAACGGCATTTAAAATGGAACTTTAGGCCGAATTTCAAATTGTTTGGTAAAGAATTTAGAAGGGTTAAAGTTTTTCCAGGACGATTCAACAGGATAATTTAGACAGCTACACGATGCAGAACAGTACTCTGTAAACGTAATCAAAGTTATAGCAGCGCGTCGGTTAAAGTGAGTTTGCGATATTGCGAGTCCTTAGTGGCGAACGAATTCCTAAAATATTGATAAACGCTTTGCCGACTGTATAACGTCCTACGGCTAAGCCTAGGCGAAGGTGGGAGGATTCGGTGGACTCGGTGAGGCCAGATCTTGTCGAGTTTGATTGGAAGGGGGGAGGTGGGGGGGGGGGGGAGGTGGATGGGGGCCTTCGGGTTCGGTAGGCCTTTTTTCTATTCTATTCTAACTTCTTTTCCGCATGTACACTCATGTCTTCAACGATGAAAAATACATAAGGACATTCGTCTTAAAGGTTAAATTGTACTTAAAAAGAATTATACCAGTTTCTTTAGGGTGGAACAAGTTAATCTTTCGTAATTATTTTTTAGTTTACAAACTTTAGTTCCAAGAAAGGTGTTAAAAAGAAAATAAATATAATAAGGCACAGCTAGTAACAGTAACTAAACTGCTCACAAATTGAAGTGGACCACTCATAAAAAGTTAGGTAACTCTTTTTTAAACACACTTCTGGTTATTTTTTTGTATATTTGTGCTTATAGTACCTCAATTATCGATTTTTAATGGTTTTCGTTCAACAAAAATAAATACACCAAACAAAATTCAAGAAAAATTTATTTTTTTAAATTAAATAAAAAAATCGTACAAAATAAACATGTAAATTTTTACAAATATTTGTTTTCATTTCAATGCAACCTTTTTCAGAAGGGTGTTGGACCCCCTCTACTTTCAATTAATGCTTCACATCGGCGATTCATATTCCTTATTAAGCTCAATATGTAATCTTGAGGTAAATTAGCCCATTCCTCAATTAAGGCAGCAGCAAGTTCATCCAAGTTATCTGGAAAAGGTGAAAACATGTGTAATTGCCGTTGGAGTTTGTCCCAAACATGTTCAACTGGATTCATGTCTGGTGAACAAGCAGGCCAGTTCATGCGCGTTATTTCTTGTTCAGCAGAACAACATTGAATCATTCTTGCCCTATGAGGACGAGCATTATCATCTACAAGAATGAAGTTCTCACCCGTTTCTTGGGATAAAGGGACAATTACAGGTCTGATGACATTGCTCAGGTAGGTTTGTGCGGTTACATGTTCATTTCTAAACAATACAAGCTGAGTTTTTTGATTACTCATTATCCATCCCCACACCATTATTGAACCTCCTCCATAAGAGCGAACTGGTTCAGTCATACCTGGGCTAAATCGCTGGTTCGTCTCTCGCCACACTCTAAAACGTCGATTTCGATTCATCAGTAAATAAACAACGGTCCCAGTCCTCTTCAGTCCAATCAACATGTTCACGAGCCCCTAGGAGTCGTGCTTCCTTTTGTTGTCTGGTTAAATAAACCCTCCTCGCCGGTCTTCTTGCCCTCAAACCAAATTCATGTAGGCAATTTCTAACCGTCTGAGTTGGAATGCGGACTCCCGTTGCTTGTTGAAAAGAACTTAGCAGCTGCCGAGCTGTTAAACCTCGTTGCCTAGTGGTTTGGATTTTGAGATATCGGTCATGCTGAAGGTTGGTTTTTGAACTCGGCCTCCTCCATGTGTGTACTGAGCAGTACCTCTTACCTGGTATCGAGAACATGCTCATCCAATGACTGTGTAAGAGCACTGAAGCCTACAACCGACATCACGTTGAGAATGACCTAACTCTAAAAGAGCTAATGCCCTAACGAGTTCTTCAGCACTAAGTCGTCGTAAAGACATTGTTAAACACTGTCTATTGAACTGGTTGGAGTAATACTGACGATAAAAGGGAAATCATGTTTACATAACACAAGTGGAAACTAAAAAACATGACCTTATGGACCAAGTCCAATAAGCAGCTCACCTCAAAGTAGTGATACTAAGACTTTGTTTTTGTTTTTATCTTTCTCATCACCATGAAAGGGCTGATAAAATAGTTTCTTTTTAAATGAAGGAAAACCTCAAATCAATCAAGTTAACTAAATTATAAAATATCTTTATTTTCATAAGTGGTCCACTTCATTTTGTGAGGAGTTTATAACAGAGATCGCATACAGTGACTAGAGCATTAATCGTTGGCGGTTTCTGGAAAGACAAAAATAAAAACCTAAAAGTAGGTACTTATCAATTTGCAATGAGCTTTAAACACATCGTTTATCGATTCCAGTTTGTGATATTGTAAAGTGAAACAAAAGACAAAACATGTGGGTTTAGATTAGTTCCAGACTTCTTGTTGGAAGAAACTAACAGTTGAAACAAACTGTCATGTTTGTCACTACAATGTACGAGTACTATTTACGCTGGCCTCGAACATTCGAGGCTGTTATCCTTACGGCTACATATAAGGAGCGATGGACTGTTTTGAAGTTTTGAAGGTTAGTCGTTCTGAAGCTCAAGTAATATAATTATTTCTGTATTATAAAGAGAAAATTTTTATCACATGTTTAACACGTAATTCATGCTCCTCGCCCATTAGCGGCTTTCCTTAATGATTTTCGCTCTATCGGACGGGAATTATTCAAGGGGATTATGCAGTATTGACAATCCAACATTAATAAAATAAATAATGCAATCCTAAATCGTTATATATCGTCGTGAAAGTTTTATGATTGACTAAAGTGTCCGATGCAGCAGTATAGTGTGAGCCACCCGTGGTACACGCCGGCGTGAAAGTGTTAATTAATTGTGTTTTAATAATTTGTGTGACATTGTAAATTGTTATTTTCATTAAATAAAAATTGTTTAACCCATTTAAGTGTTACATTCCTTGGCACGCTAAGCGCGCTCTATAACTCTTTTTTTTTTAATGCCTAACTCCCAAAAAAAAAATTTCATACTTTTATTCACACCTGTCAGCCATTAGAGACAATCAGCGACTGTGATCATATAAAATAAATAAGTATGTAGGCATGGTAGGCATGAGGAAGGAAAGTGCCCAACAGCTCCTCTTTTCAGGAGAGGTGGTCTCTCATCCAGCTTCTTTTCAGCTGCCTTGTAAACGGCATGTCAACCATGGCCATGTCTTTAATTAGTTTGTTGTTATGTCTGTGCAATTCAACATGAAATGTTAAAGAGTTCGTATATGTTGTTCGGTTGTTGTATTTCTGTAGATTGGGTCTTCTTTAGCTGAGCCAAAAATCTGTGCAGCTGATATCTGTGCTGAATTCGCTATTGACTTGATAAGATTAAGTATTTATTTTTGAGGCCCTTTAAAAAAACAAATAATAATAAATCGAAAAGTACAGAGGACTGTCAAGTTTTGCAATCATAATACTCTATACTTTATGGTGAATTACAAACAAAAAGAAATAAATAAATGGGAGAAATCTGTTTCCAGTGAAGCTGTTAGATGCGTTTAATTTGCAATTTTTTTAGCCATCTTCAGGGCATACCGATAACCCTGAAACCTATTCCAATGTAGAATAATCCAGCAGTTATCGATAAAACATGACATCGATAAAAAGATAGGGTCGATTTAAAGTCCTAGCACTTTTTTTTTTTTTTATAATAATGGACGAAGGTCTCGATTCGCCATAAAATGAAATCTAATATTCATACTTTAATAAAATATTCTCACTAGTTTTCGCCATTGGGGAAATCTTAACTTGGACCTCTTCCCCTGCCATTCGCCGGCGGAGTGTGGGAGTTATGACGTGGTTTTATGGCAGGGGGATAATAAAACAGTTGAGGAACGGGGGAAATTGTAGCGGCCTATATGAAGCCACTCTTAACTGCCATTAGTAAACCCAGTCATAAAATGGCAGAATATAACAAAGACAAGAAAATGGATACTAAAAGGCGAAAATAATCTTTTAATCCTTCAATGCTCGAATATAATAAATATTTAACTTTTACAAACGTTTAGAACATTTTATTTTGAAAAAGGTAATGATCAAATTAACACTTTAATTTTTCAAATTCAAATTAAAAATCTGACCCGGCTACCCGCTAACGTGCAGCATCGTTTAAATTTATTGCGAAATTGGCTTAATAAATGTTGTGTAAAAATTAACATTTACATTTACTCCAAGACAATCAAACTGCCCTCCACTGACTCTTTATAACATTCCATTACAAAACCAATGAGAGATAAAATACTTGGGATTAACAATAGATAAGTCGTCTGCCATCATTTTTTTTATAAGTAGGTAGATCAACACCAGTCTTTAATTTGCGACATGTAAAAAAAATAAATTACAATCGAGCGTAATCCTCGGCTCCTAGGGTAGAGGCTAAATATCGGTGATGGAAATTGGATGAGGCCAAAAATAGGGGGGGTAGGTGCGGGAATAATATTAAAAATCGGTGTAACCGCTCTTACCCACCCCCTTAACCCTATTTTCGGGCTTCAGGTATCATACCTAGAAAGCATACAAATTGAACAAAAACGGAGTGTTAGGCAGTATAAAAATTGCCAATTAGATCGAAAGAGTAAAAAGGACTACTTGAATCTTAATAATAAAAAAAACAAAATCAAGCGTAGCCACGGCTCCAAGGGTAGAAGCTAACTATCGGTGATGGAAATTGGATGAGGCCAAAAATAGGGGGAACGGAGTGATTGATTATTATTGATATTGATTAGACTGGATTTTAATAAATGTATTAGGAAAAGGCGATGAACAAGAATAAAATGTCCGAAACGTCCACCGTCCTGTATCATTCGTAGAATTTGATTTAATTCATTTGACTTGTAAATGTTTCACTTCACATCAGTTGGTGTCGTTTATCTTTCGATCTGTGAAATTTTTTTATATTTTTTTTGTCAATTCGCCACCTCCTGCCGTAAAAGAGAGGATTTTTTTTTTTTTTTTTTTTTTTTTTTTTTTTTTTTTTTTTTTTTTTTTTTTTTTTTTTTTTGGGACTTTAAGGCTTCCACTGAAGCCCTATACTGCCCATACTAACACCCATGGCACTGGGTGATACTTTTCCTACGAAAGAAAAGCACCACCCAGGGCGGGACTCGAACCCGCAGCTCCGGCATGGGAGTACGGCGCTTTACCGCACAGCCACACCGGGCCTAAAAGAGAGGATAGTTCGGTAACGCTGGAGAGCGAACTTTAAGGTCAGTATGATGTTACTAAAAATGGCAAAAAAAGAAGCTGCATTAAAATTAGGAATCCCAGTTTCAACACCAATCGGACTACTCAAATCTTGACTTAATTTGGAGATGCTTCATATTTTAGTTTATATATTTTAGTTAGACTATTATAAAAAAAAAAAAAAGTTTTTGAATAAAATTCCTGTTAATCAATCATCCAAGGGAATCTTATAAATGTTCACATTTAACGTATGATTGATATCCAAAGTAATTTCAAGAAAAGGAGAAGCATACTTAGGCTCTTTGTATCCAATACAATGTTTCAAGTTGATAGTTACATGCTAGGGTGCCTTTTACCCCGATCCAGAAGTGGCAAGGGAACGGGGAGGGATGATATGGAAATATTCTCCAAGATAAGAAGATGTTATTTCATTTTGAGGAGGTTCTTTGAAAGGATAGGAACCACGGAGAAAAGATATATGAGGGAATTCCGGGCATATTAGGGATCACATATTTCCCTCATAGCGAGCTCCTGCCTTATTTTCTAATGCTCGTAATATAACATTATTAAATTTAATACTTTCTAAATAGTTCTAAAACATTCGGCTAAAACCAAAATAATGAAATCCACCATATGGACTTTTATCCAGATCAGTTTAGTGGCAATCAAAATTGTCTTTAATGGCAATCAAAGTTTCAAGCATTTTTTTTTTACTTCAATTGTTAATTACTTTAGTTATAATACCTGTTAGCAAAGTGCGGACAATCAGTGAATGAGATGGCGGTAATAAGAAATAATGACATGTGAGGCATTCAATTACCTTGGCTGTCTAACAGAGCCGATCTCTCATTCAGCGCTTTTTTAGTCTCCTCGTATTCATGCGCATGTCAGCCATATTACTGATTTAACTGTTAGGATGTCCTGTCAATTTAATAAAAAACCTTTTGTAAAGAGTCGCTATGTGTTGGTCGACTGTCGGTAGATGGAAGTCAGTATGTAAAGTGTAGTTAGTCACGTACCAAGGTGCTTTTGTAATGAGTCGTAACAATTTTTATTGAAACGTTTGAAATTTTTGTAATCGAGTCTTTTTAGCTGTGCCGAATATCTGTAAGGAATGTGTCCATATGGGCTGGGGTACGTATTTAGTTTTTGTTTCAGTATTAATTTTGACGATTTAGAAAGTAATGGATATACAAGTTTGAGTCTTTTGTCAAGAGTCCTAGTTTTCATTTTTATATGTGGGCCCCATGTCATCCTTCTGCCGAAGTGAGTCCCAGATAGTGTACTGTGTCCGTCTGTGGAATTTGGTTACTTCAAATGAAACTTAAAAACAGAAAATAGTCCACACTGTTGCGGGGAAATAGTACGCGCAACATTTTATTTCAGCAGCAACATAACATACGAACATACCATTAAACATACCATCAGTTTTAGCAACGACTATTTTATTTTTCAATCTTTTTTTATTGGATTTCCCTCAATGGTAGCCGTTTGTGGCAGACGGTGGGATTCACTCTACTTACCTATTCTATCTAAGGTGGAAAGGTTGAGATTTATTCCGTGCTTCCGCCACAAAATAAAAGTCTAGCCACCTTGGCCAGATTCGAACCGCCACTTTCGGTTGGAGAACGTTGAAGCGGTTCGCTCTTCAACACCGTTGGGTATGCCGGCCTCAGTAAGCCTATATTTAATTACGTTATATTTCATCGTAGAAAAATGTGAACACTTTAAGATCATAGATTCATGTCGAACGTCGGCAGAAAGATGGTAACAACTCAAGATATATCAATTTTGTGTTATGCATACCGTTAGGTTCAGAATCAGAAAACCTAGGAAGCCTAAATAAAGTCACAATAGTATTATTAATAGTTTCGTTCGGTTAAGTCGAGATTTACATATTCCTTTTTAAAGGGTATCATCCTGTTAAAACAGGTAGAGGGTTAATTTTGAGTTACAGTTACAATAAACTCCCGGTACGCTATTTGTGATTAAAGACTAGGTTCCCTAGTCGGTGTTTGAAGGTACATTACCAGTCAAAAGTTTAGACTCAAGTTTAGTTAATTCACAATCTTCAAGTTTAACAAAATAATTCTAACTCAAGAGGTAGAGTATGGTGGATACCTTCCATCATCATTAAGTCAAGAGGTAACATTTGAAACATAATATGATTAAGTGTGGAACTAAATTATAAATAGGGGTAAACTGTGATGTAGTGCTTAGGATAGTAACCTACAATAGTAAAGGTCGTGGGTTCACGTCCCGGGGCGGCCCTAGGATTTTTTGATGGGAGTAAAATATTAATTAATAATATTTTTTTAATGGGAGTAAAAAATCCTTGGCTATGCCACCCCTCGGATATGGCGTAAAAAGGAGGTCCCGAGCCTGTAGGATGTCAGGTACTCGTTAAAGATCTTAATTATACCTGGAAAGGCAAAATTTAGGACTCTGTAGCATCGTCCGATTAACCTTAGTAGCATAAAGAAACAAACAAACAAATTTTAAATATATTAAAAATAAAATTACAGTTTTATGTTGTTAAATAAATAAAATGTTGTTACTTTCACTTACCTATATATAAAATATATAGTAGGGAAAGTATTGCGATCGTGAAAAATTTCGACTTCCGGTTTTCAACGGAAATACACGTTTTGGGGTCCCCTGAGTCCAAATAACCAAGTCCCGCGAAATGGTCTGTGTGTCTGTGTGTGTGCGAACAGACTAGCTCAAAAACTATAGGCCGTAAAAAACTGAAATTGGGTATTTGGTGTATTTATATGCCAGCGATGTGTCAGCAAACATTTCATCATAATTGCTCAAAGGGAGGGGGTACTTTACTTAATAAATGTTGTATCATTTTCACGTGTTTTTTTTTATTAACTCAAAAAAGGCTATAACGATTTTGATCAAACTGGGTATTTGATGTATGTGCCAAAGATGTGATAGCCAACATTTCATCAAAATTGGTCAAACGGAGCGGTTACATTACTTCATAATTTTTTTTCCTATTTTCACCTTTTTTTCGATGATCTCAAAAACGGCTTTAACGATTTTTATCAAATTCGTCATGTTAAATTAAAATTAGGTGTTCTTTAATATCAGGTAAGCTTTATCATTATTAAAATGTTCTGAGGGGGCTTTTTTTTTTTGGGGGGGGGTCTTTTTTGTTTGTTTCCTACAAAGTACCTTTGTTTTTGTTTATATGGAGAAATTATCCGTCTCTCGTTACGCCTAAAAATAAGAAATGGCTAAATATGAGATATGATAAAAATAAAGAAAACATAAAGAGGAGAAAAAAAATAAAAATATTCAGTCAACTCATAAAACTCGTTGAGCCCACGCATGCGGAGTACGCCATTAATGACAGACCATTGTTCATAATTAAAGCCTTTCTGTTCATTTGAGAAGTGGCAATTAACAAAACGCATTAATTTCTAATCTAAGTAAGTTGGTAAGTGTAAGTTGTGTGTAGCGCGCACGCACCAGATTTTTTTTTATTTATTTTACAAATCTAAGAGTGAATCTAAACTTTTGACTGATACGGTGGTAAAATTAGAAATGCAGTTGAAACTTCACCTGCGATTATCAAAAAACTACAGATTTTAACCATCTTCTTATTTATTTTTTATTTTCATGTTTATGTTTTTATTTCCTCCCTACCTTGCCTTTCAGCAACACGGGTTCTGGCAAGAGATGAACGCAGACTAGTGTTTTTATCTTACATCGTCCCATCTTCTTGTTGATGATATTCGCACCGTGTTTAATTTATATGACAATGATTTTAAAAAAAAACATTGTTTCTTATCTAGCGCCCATCTAGCAAAGCGATCAATAAGCCGGAAGCTAGGTAAATGACTCTGGGATAGCAAGGGAAAGGAAAAGGTTGACAATATTCTCCGCGGGAGGTGAGTGTGAAGATTGCGAAATTGTTTGAGGATTGATATGTTGACTGCTAATGATATGTTGAATACCTAATGGTGAATGGTTTGTTGTTGTTTAGAGGCGTAAAACGTTTGAAGTCATCAACGCCTATCGATTTATTTTTCATGAATAACGATTTCAATTATTTTTATTATAACCCTCCAATGGCACACTGAGATTTTTGTTCATACATGCCACACTGGGGTCCTGCAGACCCCAAAAGTTAATCCTTCATATAAATTATAGTTTTAAAATATTTTTGGAAGCTTTTATTTAAACAATTAAAAAAAAACGTACAAGATCAAGAAAACAATAAATTGGATTAAAAATATTTATTTTAATTTATGTTATATAAAAAAACATATGTAAAATGCACATTTTTCAAGTAGTTTTTACAGTTTTCAAAAAAACGCATTTAGAAATTTCAAATTTAATACAAATCAAGATTTATTATTTTTCTATTGTTACTGAGAATATTCTAAATATAAAAAATATGTTTTACAAAATTTATTGCCGACCACTTTTCTTACATGAAGCCCTCATTGACTGCATTCTACGCACAAGTGTGTGGCTGTGGCATTCCCTACAAACTAGTTTTGTTTTCCTATCTTTTTGTCTAGAAAAATAAGAGCATCTTCCTTTTTAAACTGTCATAGGGCCTCTGGACCCATGCCATTGACTCCTAATTCCTTTATTAAAATTTTTATTGACCTTCTCACTTTAGGCCCAAGCCAATCTGAAAAAATTCACATTTATCAGAAAGTTAAGCAATAAATAAAAAATAAAACATATCCCCCCAAAAAAATATAAACCACAAAATAAAACATTTTGAAAGAAATATTTGTTACACTTACCTCACTTACAAAGCAGATTATTATAAAAGTGTAATAACAAAAAGAAGAACTTAGATGCCACACTGGGGTCTACAGGACCCCAACACAAGTTTTTAATTTTCTATAAAAACAACAGAATGAACTGGAACTTTTCCAACATAGGCGCTAAGGCGGCAGGTGTACCAACTTCGAATACACAGAAGTCACAGCCATTAGAATAATTTTATCAATTAGATATTCGTACATAATATGTTCTTGGGGTCTGTCAGACCCCAGTGTGCCTTGCGAGGGTTATAAATCAATATATATTATAAAGCAAAGTGTACAATGTGCGTGCCGATAAGGCTCAAAAACGACTCCCCTTTCGATTAAGTAAATTATGTCGTCGTGTGGCCATATAACCCCTAACGGAGAAGAAGGTTTCCGTTTTTCCCTTAAGGGTGTAAAATTAAAAAGAAAAGGACTGGAATTTTAATTTTAAGCCTCTCGCTCAAATATATGTTTAACAGCAAAGCATATTCGCAGTGCTGGGATAGTGGGGGAGGCAAATGACGAATGTTTTTACCTTCTTTGTATTCATTTTTTTGTCACTGACATTGGCCTCGCTATTCTCGAACATGATCTAACTCTCTCGGCCGAGAAGGCATCAAATTAGTTATTAGATAAACTCCCCACCGCTGCAAAATGTTTTTCTATACAACTCAGGCCTCTTCATTATAGCCCCGGTGGAATATAAACTATTTCTATGAACAATATAAACAATTGAAGTTGATTAAACATGAACACAATGGGACCCAAGAGTTATCTACAGCCGCAGGGCTTCTACCTCCCTGCTCCTCCAAGTTAACCAGTGTAATCATTATTCAGCTCGAGTATTTCATTTCTAATAATAGTCTATTGTTGGGTTGCTACATATTTATGAAGTAGGAATGTTTGGAGTGCGGCAAAAAAACAAACAAAAAAAATCTGGTGCGTGCGCGCAACACACAACTTTCACTTACCAACTTACTTAGATTAGAAATTGACGTGTTTTGCTAAATATCATTTCCCAAAGTCGCACATTTTTCTACATTTATATCTTATTTTTGTTAATCGTTAAAGCCGTTTTTGAGTAAATAAAAAAAACCCGTGAAAATGATACAAAATTTATTAAGTAAAGTCCCCCCTCCCGTAGATCAATTTTGATGAAATTTTTACAGTCATATCTCGGGCATATTAATACATCAAATACCAAGTTTGATCAAAATCGTTAAAACCGTTTTTGATTAAATAAAAAAAACACGTGAAAATGATACAAAATTTATTAAGTAAAGTCAGGGGACCCCAAAACGTGTATTTCCGTTGAAAACCGGAAGTCGAAAATTTTCACGATCGCAATACTTCCACTTACTCTATATTTCATATATAGGTAAGTGAAAGTAAAAACAACACTTATATGGAGATGTTACTTCAATATCTAATTGTGCCAAGGTTCCGAACTAAAGTTCTGGTCCTTACCACGGCTAAATAGGAAACAAGATTAATAAATACACAATAAGAGAAAACGTTAAAAATAAACTACATTAAATATATGAATGAAAAAGAGACTAATTATTGATAAATCAATGAAACAATGCTCAAAGGAATGCCCTTTAATTATCCAAAATTCATTTCTCCAGCTCCCAGAGAAATATTGTGAATTTGAATATACAGAACCAGTCAAAAGTTTAGACTCACCCTTAGATTCTGTAACATAAATAAGTGAGAACATTTTATTTATGGGACAACGTAACAACTATAATTTTATTTTTAATTTATTTATAACTAGCTTTAATATCCCGGTTTCACCCACGGAATTTTGAAAACAATGAGTAAAGCCTTGGGTCCAGAAAAGTTCGTGAGGACAGAAATGAGATTTTTTTTTACTCCAACGGTTGATTTCGTAAAAATCTAATGTAAAGCGAGATCATAACGATTTTTATAAGAATAAAGAATATACCCTGAGATTGGCTATTATGCAATTTTAATATGGACTGGTGTTCGCACTTGGTATGAAAGGACCACTAAGCGAAATTCGGAGAATTTATGACAAACGGTATGTATTTCTATAAAGAACAAACAAACTATCAGAATTTCATCTTTATTTATGTAGATTGTATTTCGAAACCACCATATAATTTTCGAAATGTTGTCTCTTGAGTTACAATTATTTTTTTAACTTGAAGATTGTGAATTAAATACAAGTGAGTCTAAACTTTTGACCGGTACTGTAAACTGTCTGACTGAAATATAGACTGACGCCTCCAAAATAGAAAACAGTGTAGGCTGCGCTGTTCACACTCTCCAAAATCGATTTTTGTATAACTTACCTGCGACATGCTCTGTCTTCACCGGAGAGGCTACAGCAATTATTAAAGCCCTGAATTGGATTGCAGAATCAGAAATAAACAGATCAGGGATCATAACGGACTTCCTAAGCGTCTTAGCGGCGATCGGCAATCGGAACTCCAGTAGCTCTCTTATTCCAGAGATAATCAAAATACTGGGGAACTGGAATTGATGGCAAAACAATTAATAATCATTTGGGTGCCGTCTCACAAAGGGATAAAGGGGAACGAGGCAGCCGATCAAACAGCAAATATAGCTTGCCTGGGAGAATCAGAGAATATGACAATACTAAAAGAAGTCTAAAGGAAGAAGAGGACTGGCTGCATCAATTGAAGAAAAATCAAAACAAAATTTGGGAGTTGAGGTGGAAGACCGAACAGGAAAAACTATCATAAATAAAACTAGAATGCAAAAAGTGGACCACAAGCTCGAGAATCTCGAGAAGTGAAGAAGTTATATTATGTCGGAACAGAATTAGGCATTGCCAATTCACTCAGGAATATCTTTTCCGAGTGCTTGAAGCGTCCACATGCCAATAATATAAATAATGTACCCCAAACGGTGAAACACCTTTTAATAAACTGTGAAAAATTCAAAGATAGAAAAAAATACTGAAAATAGAAAAAAATACTTGAAAAAATAACTTATTATAGCAAAATAAAATTGAACCCCAGAATAGCCGGCGGGCTTCACGCCGGGGCGCTTCTGCAATGACAACATCTTTGTCCTAAGGCACCTAATCGAGAAATCCCAGGAGCTCCATATGACATTCGTGGACCTTCAACAGGCATATGACAGTGTCCCGAGAAGCAGAATGTGGTCGGCACTGACGGAGGCGGGCATCGACGGCATCTTGATATCTGCAGTAAGGCAACTTTACTAAGACGACATCTACCGAATCAAAATAGGAAATCGGTTGTCGGAACCTTTCGCAGGCACTAAGGGTCTGAAACAGAGCTGCAGCATGGCGCCCACCCTTTTCAAGATTTACCTCCATGCGTCTGTAAGGCTATGGTATGCAGGGTGCGAAGATGTGGGGCCATTTATCGACTATAACCAACTGATCTCCCTATTTTATTATTTTTTGTTGTATTTGCGCGGAGGAAGGTCATCTGGAAATGATGATGTACTCACTGTGAGACTGCTATGAATCTATGGGGCTTAAAATAAACTTGGAAAGATCGAATACATGGATATTTGCGCTGGTAATGACGGTGATCTCCTCGTCGACTCTGAGAAATGTACAACAGTGGATGTTTTCAAGTATCTGGAATCTTACCTCGACTCCTCAGGATCCTCAGAAACAGATGTAAGGAAAAAAGTGGAGCAAGCACCATTACTAAGGAAAATAAACGAAGGATCTTCCACGCCATCGTCGAGCCTATCCTAACATATGCATCTGAAACTTGGACCGTGGCATCCCATGCATGAGTAAAGGGTTCAAGCTGTGGAGATGGACTTTTGGAGGAGATGCCTAAAAAGTAACAATGATGGACAGGATTAGTAATGACGTTGTTCGGGGCAAGATGGAGGTCCTCTTGTCGGTCAACCACAGAGTTGGACAGCGAAGGCTAAGATGGTACGGCCGTGTAAGAAGAATGTCCAGAGAGCGATGGCCGAGACGAGTCTTAGATTGGCAGCCGCCAGGAAGACGGAGAAGAGGACGACCCGGAAAAAGATGGATAAGTGAAGTAGAAGAGGAAATGGCGGGCCGAGGCCTTGAGGATGGAGACTGGCTGGACCGCGATCTCTGGAGCTCAGCCCTGGTTTAGAAAGGCTACCCGTGTTGGAACGCCTATAAAAGTAAAAGTTAGTAATTGTATACTCCACCAATGACCCTCTAGGGTAGAGGCGAAAAAAACTTTTTTCAACTTTTCGCAACTGCCAGCAAAGTGCGGATAATCAGCGAATGAGATGGCGGTAATATGATATAATGATATGCCAGGCATGAGGAGGGAAAGCACCCAGCAGCATCCCCTTCTTGGCTTGAGTCAATTACCTCGGCTATATAAGAGAGCAGATCTCTCATCCAGCGCCTTTCTTGGTCTTCTTGTATCCGTGCATATGTCAGCCATATTACCGATTAAACTGTTTGGATGTCCGTACAAATTACTAAAAAGGTGACGTTATGGGTTGGTCGACTGTTGGTACACACTAATATAGTATAAACTAATTTCGAGTAACAATGAGATTAATAATTATGATTTTTTTTCAAAGAATTAAAAAGAAATTGATTAGAATGAGAACAAAAACGAAGAAAAAGTAAGATGGAAAGCATGTTACTTAAGCCTATGGTAATATTGAGATCTATATGAAAAGAATTACTTAAAGTTAATCATTATGACCAGACTTGACAATAATAACCAATAAGAGAATTAAATAATAATACTCATAAAATATACTAGTTTTTTCGTATACAATAATGAAATATTATAATACAAAATGAATAAAGAAATAAAAATAAGATATAAATGTCAAAATAATAGGAATAAAGTTTCAATTTAGGTCTACATAGGTTGCATACCTACATCGGTTTTTATGAGTTACGATTGTTTTCTGAATATACTGAAATAGTGGCATATCTTTGCATTATTGTCCATTATGCCATTATATTAGTGCTGCGGTGCGGATCCGGAGCGGACATGCTTGGCCTGACCTTTATCTATTTAAAAATAAATGAAAGCAAACTCTATTAAGAAGGTTATTCCCTATATAAAATAGATACAGAGATATATTACATTTTTTTTCAAGATAAAGGTGTCTTTCCTAAATGTAAAAACTGTGATCTAGGGCACAATATGATATTGAACTTTAAACAAAAAATCTGGTGCGTGCGCGCAACACACAACTTTCACTTACCAACTTACTTAGATAAGAAATTGACGTGTTTTGTTAAATATCATTTCCCAAAGTCACACATTTTTCTACATTCATACCTTATTTTTATTATTCGTTAAAGCCGTTTTTGAGTAAATAAAAAAAGCACGTAAAAATGATACAAAATTTGTTAAGTAAAGTGCCACGTGCGGTTGATCAATTTTGATGAAATTTTTACATACGTATCTCGGGCATCTAAATAGATCAAATACTAAGTTTAATCAAAATCGTTAGAGCCGTTTTTGAGAAAATCAAAAAAACACGTGAAAATGTTACAAAATTTATTAAGTAAAGTCCCCCTCCGGTTAATCAATTTTGATGAAATTTTTACAGTCATATCTCGGGCATATAAATACATCAAATACCCAGTTTGATCAAAATCGTTAAAGCCGATTTAGAGTAAATAAAAAAAAAACCCGTGAAAATGATACAAAATTTATTAAGTAAAGTCCCCCCTCCGGTTAATCAATTTTGATGAAATTTATACAGTCATATCTCGGGCATATAAATAGATGAAATACTCTGTTTAATCAAAATCGTTAGAGCCGTTTTTGAGAAAATCGAAAAAACCTAAAAAGTTATTAAGTAAAGTACCCCCTCCCTTTAGTAATTTTGATGAAATTTATGCTGTCACATCGCGGGCATATACCTACACTAAATACCCGATTTCAGGATCGCACGGTTTATAGTTTTTGAGCTAGTCTGTTCACACACACACACACACACACACACACACACACACAGACAGACACACACACAGACCATTTCGCGGGACTTGGTCATTTCGACTCAGGGGACCCCAAAACGTGTATTTCCGTTGAAAACCGGAAGTCGAATTTTTTCACGATCGCAATACTTCCACTTACTATATATTTCATATATAGGTAAGTGAAAGTAAAAAAGTGGGTTTGTAATATGAGAAGGTACAGAACTTCAAAAGATTTATTCTCAAATACATCGTTTGAACGATCAAGACTCAATTAAGTAAGGCTCTTTTATTTATATATTCATGGTCATAGGAATACACAACGACGAAATTTTGTTCTAATCGTTTTTCTATTGATTTTTTTTATTTTTTATTTATTGAAATTTACAAATGTATTTACAAAATGCATCTAGTAAATGAGCTAATAATACGAAAATAATAAGTCATGAACCAGCTAAAGAGAAGCTACCCGTGCACTCAACTAATACACTTAACAGAGAAGATCCCTAGGCCATCTTATTTTCAGACGCGTAGGAGGATTGTCTGGAATAGAGGAGGAAGCGAGGCTGGAAAAAAGAGGGTTCGGGTTGGCCGGGAGTTAGTTACCTTTCAAAGGACTGGTATCTGGATCGGCCAAATCGGCGATATATGGAATATTAAGGTATTTATGGATAAGTTTATTTGTGACGAAGTAAGAAGCATTAAGGATTTTGGATTGCAAGGATCGGATTCGAGAGGAATTTGGTGGTTTAGTAGAGCCCCAAAGCTTGATTCCGTAAGTCCATATCGGTCTTATTACTGTCATATAAATTAGCCTTTTGTAATAGATTAAGATTTTTGAACGTTTGTCAAAAGTAAGTGTTGAAGTAGTCGGAAGCGACGAGCGGTTTATTGTCGTTTCAGTCCAAGTAAGGCGTTTGTCCAGGTGAAGTCCCAAGTATCGGATGCTGTATGACAGATATACATACATAAATTTAAATACGATAGAGGTGATTGCAGCGCGGTGAATAAAATTTGCATGTAAAATTGCGAAAATCGGTTGTTGTTGCTTTCACAAAAGAAAACGAAGTCCAATAAGTTTTACAACCTGTAGAAAGTTCCTTCGGTTCGCCTGCTTTCATAGAGAAGTCACGTACAGAGGTAGGAATATTGCTAAAGCTATACCGGGAGCCCTTTCCTCCGACCTACATAGCCCACAACTCCAGAACTGAAAGCCCTTCGCGATAACATGGGAGTCCTGGTGATAAGCCGGGGCTACACAATGGGACCCAATGCCAAGCAGGATACTAGAGTTCTATCTTCCTGCTTCTTGTATGTTTGCTATTCTCTCGATGGTTTGTTAATATTTATCTATGAAATTATTCATTTTATTAATAATTATTTGAAGTTTTTTTATGATACATTTTCGGAAATTTCGAATATTTACCTCGTAATTTTATTTTTGAAGTCGATTCGAGAGGTTCAGTAGCACGTTTACTCTAGAGCTCAACTTAAATATGTTTACCTACAAATGACCAAACACGGTCGCAAAACGACAAACGAAAAAAATGTTTCCTAAAAACCTTATGGAATATTTATTATAGAAAAAATAAGTTAACGCTTACAACAAAACAAGAGCAATGAAATAATCACAGTTTGTTTTGTAAAATAAAACAAAATAAATAAAAAAATCACCATTACTTTAATCTCTATATATAAGAGGCTTTGTCCTGACTGACAGAATCAACGTAGAGCAAAAACTGCTAATGGTAGAAACTCGAAGTTCGGAATTTAGATTTTAAACGCGATGTAGGTAACAACTAAGAAATGAATTTCAAAAATGTAACCCCTAAGGGGCTTAAATGGCGATTTTGTCGTTTAACTCTAAGGAAATCAATTTTTTGAGATTATAAACCTTATGTTTTTTATTTGAATATCGATTTAACGTTACAATATTATTAAAATAGACATTCACATGGCATAAAATAAGGCTACTGATTATTTAAACATTAGTGGTAATCAAATTATGCACACTGTGATTCCCATGATTGGGGATGGTGCGTGTTTATTTCGATCTCTTTTCCATATATGTAAGAGGCTTTCTCCTGACTGATAGAATCAATGCAGAGCAAAAACTACTAATGATAGAAACTTGAAGTTTTAAACGCGATGTAGGTAACCACTAAGAAAGGAATTTCGAAAATTTAACCCCTAAGGGGTTTAATATATAAGAGGCTTTGTCCTCACTGACAGAATCAACGCAGAGCAAAAACTACTAATGATAGAAACTTGAAGTTCGAAATTCAGATTTTAAACGCGATGTAGGTAACCACTAAGAAAGGAATTTGAAAAATGTAATCCCTAAGGGGTTTAAATGGCGAAATTGTTTAACTCTAACGGACACCTGTTTTTGAATTTCGAGAAAAAATGTCTAATTTGGACTCATTTAAAAGATCTTAATACGACGAGTTTAACTCGAAAGCCCCTGAGGGGCCTTGAAAACCATGTTTTAAAGCCGAAAAATGAAGCGTTCACGACGAGTAAGCAATTTTTCATTTCGGCGGTTTTATTGAACATTCTCCATTGCGCGTCTCCCTCTCTTCCACCGAGCCAGCAGCTTCCCCCTCCAACATTCCACCTACCGGAAGCTCTGATTCTACTAAATCTCCTTAACATCAGTTAAAATATTATATTAAATCAATACCAAGATAATAATCACAGAATTAATTTTAAAGGCCCGCGGGCAAAGCCACGACGCACAGTGGTGCAAAACGGCAAAAAATGGGAAAAAACCTCATCTCAAACGAACCATTTGGGTTACAGGCATCAAAGATACAATTTTTGTGTTTTATTACCTGCCGAATCGAATGAAGCCATAGCCAACTCAATCACATCATTGGAAAAGGTCAAAATTTAAGGTCAAAAATAAAAAATAAATCTAGTTTGGTAGCTATAAATAATTTTCTTAAGGTGCTAAATCGAATGAAATGATAGCCAACTTAATCAAATTATTAGAAAGGTCAACATGTGAGGTCAAAAAGGCAAAATTAAAAAAAAAAGCAAGTTTGGTATCGACAAATGCATATGTTTTTAAGGGATAACCAACAACTTTCTATAACTTGGTAATTTATTAAATCCCAAGTCTTTAATAGTTTTCCTTATAATGTCATATTGGAATTTAGATAGTTGAGCTTGAATAATCAAAGCTAAAGCTCTATCATTATCCAACATCGCATGTTTATTTTATTTTATTTTTTTTTTTGTCGTCGAAGTAGCCGCGTTTATTAAATCTCGGTCGTAATTTGCCTGTAATTCTCGAAATTTGTACAATTTTGCATTTCTTCCACATTCAGAGAAGTCTTTAGTAGGCCTACCCCCTTGACTTTTATCAGTAGGAACATTTTGCACTTCCTCAAATCTAATGTCAAAACGATTCTCTAGCCAATCCGCATATCTTGTGACAACATTTTGAAAATTATGATTTACCCCTCTTTGCCTTTTGAGAAAATGAGGCTGGAATCTTCTTTTCACTTGCTGGATAACCTGTGATAATTGTTCTTCATTTAGATAAGCAAACCGTTCCTGTGAACACACTTCCAAGGAAGATCCTTGGTAAACAGAATCTCGCACAACACTTTATGTGTAATAGAAAAATTGTCCAATTTTTTTTGGTTCATATAAGCCGTCACTAGATCGATTTATTGTTAACACGAAGAAATTCAATGGAGAACTGAGGTAATGAGTGATACAAATAATTCCAAGAGATGAAAATGATCCTTCGAATAAAACAAGTGGTGTTTACTTGAAGAGCATAATATTTACCTGTGAACACATACGGCCGAGTACGGGAATGAAACTAATAACAATTTTTCTCCAATAGAAGTACTTTTATTTAAAATATGCCACAGAACCTAGTTCGACGGAGCTTTTTTTAAAAGTTCAAATGAAAACACGATAAGTTAGATCTTTCAGGCAGCAAATATAAAAATCCTTCGCTGTCACTGTTATGCTAAATTTATCAAAATAAAACCACTAATGGAACCAGTATATATGTATAATGATGTTCAAAAGGTTTTGCGATTATTCGGATAAAAAGTTAGTATAAAAAAAAATCATCTGTACATAACAATAAAACCGTGATTTTCACAGCATATAAGAAAAGTACTACTTCAATGACGTATATACGTCTGGGCTTTGAGATATTAGGAAAAATCGTTTCACAAAACTGTACTACAGGTAGTTAGGTATTAAATAATTACTAAAATATTACTCCAGAAATATGTTCATTTTTAGGATTTTTTCCCCTAATGCACCACTGTGCGACGGGGAATGCTAGTAAAATATAATAAAGAAAAGCATCGATTAGAATGTGTTCAACATAAAAATTTCTTATGAGTTTCCTATTACTTAACCTAAATTATCACTATGTTTGCGAAAGTAAATTATACTCTACTCAATACTTCTCATATTATTTAAATTAAACTGTTTCCATAGAAATTTGAATTGAATATAATAATGAATGAAATAAAACTTCATTCATTTGTTTAAATTCCCGATTTTAAGAATTATTCTATTCAATTGTTTATTTGTTTGTTTAACGTCTCTTTATGCTACTAAGGCTAATCGGACGATGCTACAGTGGGATTACTAAATTTTGCCTATCCAGGTATAATTAGGATAGGGATCTTTAACGAGTACTTGACATCATACAGGCTCGGGACCTCCATTTCACGTCCTATCAGAGGGACGGCATGGCTAAAAATTCCAAGGGCCACCGCTGGGCGCGAACCTGCGATCTTTAGTATTGTAGGTTGCCATGCTAACCACTATACCACATGTGACCCCTAAAAAAAACTCTTCCTAAAAAAACTCCTCACAAAAAAAAAGAAGTAAGTTATTGCTTATTTTATAATGAAATGTATAAAAAACAAAGATGCGGCCCAAACACCGCAGCGCGCCCGCTGATGTAACTCAAACAGGCGCGCCCGCCGGAGGTTTAAGAGAATGACCATATTTTAACTAAGATTTAATGTATGCCAATTCCTCTTTTGATGAAACAAAATAATTTACATATTATTTGCCGGGTTTCCGTATCACAAGAACGGCGTTGGTCAAAAGACCTTACTAATTGGACGAACAGTCCACTGCTCCGTATAATTCCAGGGTATGTTTCCGGGGTATATTCGTGGGATATTTTCCGTTATATAAGAGAATGGTATCAGTGAAGAGAATGGACTGACTTGACCGTGGTGTGTGCTTATTTTCGCGCAGTACCAGTGATACGGAAATCCGTATAATGAATCCTAAAAAAAATTATAATGAATATTCAAGCGGATGTTTTGTCAAATGGTATTGTTATGAAAAGAAAAAGAATGTTTAACCCACTAAATAGGTTTTTATTAGCAAACAAAGTCATTACATTATTTAACAAAGTAGGCTGGAGGTTACAATAGTTAATTTAACAAAACATATGTTTTAATTAGAATTATCACCACATTCACCCCCTAGTTCAAAACAAAATATCAAACACCAAATACAAAATTACAAAGTACAAATACATAAATCGATTATAAAATACGAATTACAAATTACACTAATTATAGGAAGTCATTTTGTTACGTAGTCCTTAAGATATGAGGGAGGCTTCCTTTCACGCTGTGGTCTTTTATTCGAATCACTAGCGGGTAGGAAAGGAATTTCAATGTCCGGAGCAGGAGATTCTGCAGGTTTCTCTACGACAGGATTAGCGCCAGAGGCCTCATTTTCTTCTAACGCAGGCTCAGGTTCGGCAAGTCCGCGATTATCCGGAATTCCGATGGCGTCGGGAGCTGGAGTGCCTTTTGGGGCCAATTTTCGAAGGGAGACGGTGGATTCGGTTCCATCCTTTCTTCGTATTAGGGCGTAATGAGGATTCACCTCCAATAACTCGGTTTATCAAGTACCTTCATTAGTTTGTTGAGGTTTCGATCATGTTCCGCTTTATCAAAACCGCAAACGGTGATATCTAGGTATGCATACACATTTGTAAGCTGCTCATTAGCTATGATCTGGTTCATCACGCGCTGGAAGCAGGCCACTCCATTGGTTACACCAAACGGTATCCGAGTGAATTGATATAGCTTACCTTTAGCTTCAAAAGCAGTAAATTTCTTATCATCGTCGTGTATTGGTATTTGATGGTAAGCATGTTTTAGGTCTATTGTTCTGAAATGCTTGAAACTAGTAGCTTTTCTAACAAGCTCGTCAACATTAGGAAGGGGGTAAGCATCGAGGAGTGTAAACCTATTTATGGTCTGCGAATAATCAACAAGTCGTTTTTTTGTATTTCCAGCCGCGATTAGTACCTGAGCTCTCCAAGGTGAATTGCTGGGTTCGATGATCCCTTCCGAAAGCAGGCGAGCTACCTCAGCTTCAATAAATTTTGACTCGGAATGTGGTGATAATTCTAATTAAAACATATGTTTTGTTAAATTACCTATTGTAACCTCCAGCCTACTTTGTTAAATAATGTAATGACTTTGTTTGCTAATAAAAACCTATTTAGTGGGTTAAACATTCTTTTTCTTTTCATAACAATTTTATTAGCAAACAAAGTCATTACATTATTTAACAAAGTAGGCTGGAGGTTGCAATAGTTAATTTAACAAAACATATGTTTTAATTAGAATTATCACCACAGGTATGAATCAATAGTCATTTACCATTGTTCTTAAGGTGAAATAGCCGTTTACTTGGAGTACATTATTTTTAAATTCCAATTCAGACAAAGCCCGAGAGAAGAAGATAAGAGACTTTAATAGTTTTTAGGCTTTAACCTTTGAAAGGGATCTTTTATCTCTGCTATAAAACTCTACCTTATTCTCACAGCGCCCTATTGTCCCCATAATCCCCTGCCCGTATTGCACATCCCGCAGTTGCATTTGGCAAAGTGCATCCAATCCTCTGTAAGTATAAAGAAGAAATAATCAAATCTTATATTGGTAAGTAAATCATCATGAGTCATGAAATTAAAAATCTTATACGATTTACGCAACACAGAACTTTCACACACCAACATAATTATAGTTGAAACCGACGCACAGTGGGAAAATTTTGCAATTTAGCGGCCAAAAATCTATAACTCCTGATTAAATGACGATAATCAAATAATTCTTTTTTTCATTAATGAACTTGGCATTTCTTTTAATAGTGAGAATAAAAAAGATATAAATATCATCACTCTGCGTATTTCAAATTAATTTTAATCTGAATCGTTTCTTCATTTTAATTTAAATAAAATATGTAGTTTATTAGGTACATGGTCATACATAGAGAGTGAAATGAGTCAGTATTTTTATCTATTGACCTTTCTGATTATATGCATGTCTTTTTCTGGTATTTACTCCTTTTAATAGATTTTTAAATAATTATTGTCTGAAGAAGAAAAAATCCAAAAAATTAAATTATAAATATCCAATTTTTTACTATTATGAAAAAAATATTATCAAATAATTAAAGAAGTATATTCTAGGATCTAGTCTAATTCGAGGTCGAATATATTGTGGCGGAGTAGTTACTAACAAAAGCCAAAATATTTGTGTTATCAATTTTTGATTAAGTTTGTATTGTTAAATTAATTAATGTTAAATGTTGTTAACCATAAGGTAACCTAAAAAATATCATATGTAGTTCAATCTAAGATAATTTATTGTAATGTGTGATTAGACTATATAAATTATCACTCTCAATGTTCATTTCATAAATTAAGTAAAAAAATATATTCAAAGCTTAAATACAAGGCTTTAAATCTTGAAATCGATATATCGCCGAACGATCGCATTTGATCGATCAAATTCAGTTGTGGTATTTTAGCCTCTTTGACCCTTCACCACTGTGAGAAAAATCAGAACCAATTATTACCAATAAAAAATTGTACGTTATTTTGAATATCTTTTTTTTAAACTGATATAATTAACATGCTCGAAATTATATTAGATTGTTATTCAATAAGTTTATAGGATTATTTCATGTTTAATTAGTTTATTAGGTACAATGAAATGAAAAATGAAGGCTAATATAAAGTACATAGAAATTACAAAGTTTAAGTATCTATTTTGATTACCTATTTAAAAATATCCTTGATATCATCTGGAAAATCTTCATTGATTACCTAAATATTTTGCCTATTAGAGAACTATCGGAAGAAGCTCAAGAAGCTAATCATAGAGAGTACAGAAGTTTAAGACTTACCAACACCTGCAAAATATAAGGGCAACGATTGAACGATGACCTTTTCCGAATTATGCTTGTCTCCTCAGGTATCATCTTTGAGATTGGGTAAAAAAATTCTTCTTCAGACAATAATTATTTAAAAATCTATTAAAAGGAGTAAATACCTGAAAAAGACATGCATATAAGCAGAAAGGTCAATAGATAATAATACTGACTCATTTCACTCACTATGTATGTCCATGTACCTAATAAACTATTTTATTTAAATTAAAATGAAGAAACGATTCAGATTAAAATTAATTTGAAATACGCAGAGTGATGATATTTATATTTTTTTTATTATCACTATTAAAAGAATTGCCAAGCTCATTAATGAAAAAAGAATTATTTGATTATCGACATTTAATCAGGAGTTACAAATTTTTGGCCGCTAAATTACCAAATTTTCCTACTATGCGACGTGTTTTGATAATTGAAGTGTGGAAATGCAAAAGGGTTTAAGTGCCAAAAAATTAAAAACAATTGTTAAATTGTTAAATGTGCAAAAGCGAAGCAGTATCTAATCTTATAACAGATTAATTATAACAGATTTTATCAAAACAGTAAAATATTATGCTCATTATGTAATAAAAAAAAAAAACTGAAAACACCTTGCACTTCCTAGCAATATGTCTTGTTTTAGCGGAAATCAGAAGATGATGTTTTGGCAGAGTTGGGCAAATTGTAATCTGAATAATGATTCATGAATATGAATAATTGGTAATCACAAAATAAATGAAAAATGAATAACCATTATTTATAATCAGTACGGAGTATTTTTAATGATTATTGAGTTACTTAATACCAGTTATTCATTATTCATTTCAAATGAATACCATAATCACTCAATAATCATTAAATATACTCCGTACTGATTATGAATAATGGTTATTCATTTTTCATTTGTTTTATGATTACCAATTATTCATATTCACAAATCATTATTCTGATTAAAATTTGCCCAACTCTGTGTTTTGGTAGGAGTTATTTAAATAGCGAAGATGTTATATACTACCTAAATGGTAAAGATTGGCTGGCGCTATATAAATATTGTAAAAGGGTATGGCAATATGGATACAACCTGATCCAAGAATTTAATTAAAATTAAAACAAAAACAAAAAAAAATTGTTTGTATTATTGTTGTTGTACTTTTAGTTTTTAAAAAATATTATTAGTAATTTATCAGAAGTTTCAGGGCGGTACATTAAGTTATATTTTTTGTATATGTTTATCTTAATTAATTGTTTTTTATTTTGGGTTGTTTATTTTTACTTGTAATATAAGTTATGCAGATATATCTTGTTTATGTATTAAAATATATAAGGCCAGCTCCGGATTGACGGTCTAACAGACCACAGTTCTGTGAATGTTTTTATTTACTAGTAGTTAGTAAGTACCTGGTATGTGAATGAAAATAAATAAAAACAGTAATAAAAAAAAAAAATGTGCAAAATCCATTCTTCAAAAATGGGTATAAGTTATGTTTTGTTTTAGAAAATAGTTCATTGAACGTATGAAAGATGGCATGTGATGTGTGTAAGCGTCGAACGTAGTTCACCCCAAAGGGTATAATTGATATTATTTCTGGAAACATTTTTTAAGACACTTATACCCTTTTACATTCCCATGCTTCAATTGTGTAAACTCAATGAAGAAAATTCACAGAAAATAATATCCACATTTAGTAACTTATTTTTATTGCAAAATTTGATAGTCTTCAGTAATTTTTAATTTATTATTATTAATTTCTTTTTTTTAAGGAAAAAAAAACAATGCTAATTTCATCAGTAGTCAAGATATCTTGAAAGGGAATAGATAGATGGGGTATTTACGATTCATAGAAAATTTGGAGTTTTAGAATTTTAGACTCTTATGGCTTTCCAGTAAACCAACTTATATTTCATTGAGGAATCTATTACGGAACTAGAGTTTTAAATAAAATAAAATTATTAAAGATAATATCTCACCTTATGTTTTAAGAAAAACTTCTTTAAATATTTTAAGCATTTACTCAGTAAGAAACTAATAAAATTGTTTTTATATTTATCTTTGACAATGTGGCAATGCAAAACATAACATATCCAAGCGTCTAATCTTATTTCTCTAATTATAAGTTATCAAGACTTGAGTTACCATGAAAACAAATGATTTCGTTAAATAGTTTTGTTCCAACAAGCACTTAAAACACGTTCGCATGCGCATTACTCCTTACTTAATGAGTTGTCAGTAAAGTACTGCGCATGCGAAACAGTTGTCAACATGTTTTAAGTGCTTGTTGGAACAAACCGATTTAAAGATGGCAATACTTTTCCTTACTAATTATTTCATATATAGGTAAGTGAAAGTAAAAATAATTCTGGTTACAGTCGACAGCTAACATTGCATTCATATTTTAAATAAATGCTTCCGATATGTTATGAGTTTTATTTTTTTAATAAGCTGTAGATTGTCTTTCCAATTTTCGAAGAAATTTTTGGTTCCCTTAGTCAAAATAACCGATTATCGCGAAATGGTCTGTTTTTGTATGTGCTTTGAAACAGACTAGCTCAAAAAATATAATTCATACGAAACTGAGATTTGGTGTTCGCGGGAAATACATGGTCTTGATGTTATAAGCAAAGGTTCCGTCGAAATTGAGTAGGGGGCACATTGTTCCTAATAATTTACTTATAACTTATTTTTATGTTTTTTTGCTTACAATACAACAATTTTGATGTATTTTTTTTAAACATAATCAATATAATTATAAAGCAAAGTGTACAATGTGCGTGCCGAAAAGGCTCAATAACGACTACACATACTATCAAGAATTTTATGTCATTATATTGCCCTATTGCCCCTAACGATGAAGAAGGTTTCAGTTTTCATTTTAAGTATGTAATGTTGAAGGGACAAGGGCTGTAATTTTAAGCCTCTCGCTACATGTAATTAGCCACTCTAATAAGCCCAGGCGAGTTAATGAATGAAAAAATTTAGTTCAACATTTGAAATCCAGGAGCGCTAGCTAAGCTCAATTAGTAAGGTTATCGTTCATTAGTTCGCTTTGTTATGGTTTTAGCTTCAGCTGTTTTCTTTAAATTACACGAGATTATGTATAAATAATTATTTTTTCCTTTTTATTTTTAAATAAGGTCATTACATCTCTGCAATGAATTTGAATTAAAAATAAACAAAACCTACTGGATTCCTAAGCGAATTAAGTTTTACAGAAGAGGAAAGAATTGGTGAAAACATTGCCTTTAATCAATATACAATATAAGAGTAAATTTACAACAAAAGAAAAATTGCTTATTAGTGTAGTGAGCGAATAAAAACTAACACTGAATAAAATAGATAACCTATAGATAATATGAATAAAATATATAACCTAATGGATTATACATCGAAAATAAAGTGTTCATATAATATTTCTGTTTAATAGTTCTGTTCTGTTCGTATATTTTCAACCGAATTCTAAAAAGGAGAAGTTACTCAACTTGATAAGGGTGCAGTATCATCATGAGAATGGTCTCAATGGAATCAGAACATAGAAACCATAAAAAACGGTACATAACAGTACCTATTTGCTGCCAAAATAATTTTTCTTAATGAAGAAAAGGGAAGAAAACGCATTGAGAGAACCCCAGGAGAAATAGGGTCTCTTATACCTAACTATGCGGCGGACTCTGAGGTTTCGAAACTTACCACTAATACTAAACTAAAGTTTCAGGATGGTACAAATTTTGTTTTAATCATGATTAATTTTGGTCTATTTTTCTGTACTGTTACATTTCAAAGTTATTGTTTCATTCCACCTATTCCACAACTCCCTGAGCGAAGCCGGGCCCCACAGCTAGTGAATTATAGGGGAGAGTGGGGTCGGTTGGCATAGGGGTAGGTTGGCCTTTGGCTTATATTTTCCGTCACACCTGTTGTAAAGGCCCCATTGTATCATGTTACCCGCTCGACCTCTCTAGTCTTGTCCTCAGTTTTCAATCGGATTTTAACAGTGCGGAGAAAGGTGTGCTTCATTGATTGATTTTACTAAAATTGAAGTTTAACAAAATAAAAAAATGAATATCACCCCCCCCCCCCCCCCAATGAAATCAAGTAGGGAAACATTTTAAATGAACGCTGGTCGTGGAAAAAGGATTTTAACTGAAAACAGGACCATTGATCGAATGAATACATTATACATAAAATGGGTTAGGTAAACTTTTTCCTCTTATAAATATTCAACCAATATCTCCATGGATTATCTCGTAATCCTCTCTTGTTGGATGTAAAATAGCAGTAGCAAGAAGAATTGGAAATAAACCAACAACTTTTATTTTATTATTTATGTCATTTAGTGTTGTAGTACTAGAAAAATCTTCTTAAAATTTAGTATTAAGACTAAGATTAGCTATAGCAGCATATAGTGACGTTAAAAAATAAATAAATTATTCCACGAATAACTAGTTTAAGAGAAAGAAGAAATTTTTACTCTGGGACATCTAATCCCCTAAGAATAACAAAACACTAGTTTAAGAAGATTAGTGCTTCCTCATTACTCTTATAGGTAAGGCATCTGATATCTGGATCTCAGGTAGTTAGCGCCGATTACTCGTTGGTACATCAGCATAGCACTGGCTTAAAACTCACTCATAAAAAAACAAAAAAATGTCTAAGGCAAAATTTAGGACAAGACTTATCTCCGCACTCGTCAAGTATTCACCCTCGAATACTCGTATTCTCTTGGCTGGTCCAGAGGTACCAAAGTAGGAGAAAATATTCATCCACGATGAAAAATCTTTTTTATGGGATATCCAGGAAAACTAAATTGATAGGATTGTAGGGCTTAATTAGGTTATGTCACCTGAAAACTTGTCCGGGCTTCAAATTTAATATTAACCTCGTAATTAGCAAAACCAAGATAGCATGGGGACTATATTTCTTCTAACGGTTGTTTAGAAAAAGACGCTTTCAGTTAGTCACTGCGGATGTTGGGGATTTCTTTCGATCTACCGGATGACAGGCATCCTTAATTGATTGAGGCTCTAGTTCCTTGATCATCTTTGTTATTAATGAATCTATTAAAATTTTAATTTTACCATTGAATTTTTCGTTAAAAATGCATACCATGATATCTCATAGGAATATCCAACCCTATTCATTACGAAGATTTATCAATCCAGGATATAAGAAGCCTTACTAAATAGTTATAAATACTGTCTAAGGATGATTATACAAGTTATCTAGATTAAAACCGCTGGGAGGTATTAATACTAGACTGGTACCCAGTCTGATACATAGCAATTTTTGCAAGTTAATAATAACTGTCATATTCCGTACCCTTACTTTAATTTATTTTTCTAACCGATCAGAGTTGGGCATATGTAAATAAAAAAATAATTATCATCATAATCATTAGGTTTTAAGATTTGTTTCCAAATCCTATACAACCAAATGTCACATTCTTATGAATAGTTAAATTTAGCTATAATCTTTATTTATTTTTTCATTTATAAATTTCCTTTTATTTTATTCACCACCTCATTTAATTTTGCTACCTTATCTTTATCAAATTCTTTTAAATATATGATTTCCTCTTCAGCATTAAGATTGAAATTTAATTCTAATCTGATCGTGTCATATTTCTTAAACCTGATCACTCTATGACGTGGATCCTCTGGACAGTTACAGAGCTCTCATATTCCGCTGGCTTCTATTTTTATTAAGCCAAGATACTTCTTCGTGAAAGTAATCATGATTATGACTAAAAATAAAAAAAGTGAATAATGGATGTTACGATCATTTAAAAATCATTCTTCAGCACGTTAGATCTGAAGCGCTATCTTTAACACGTTCACGCCGGCATGTACCACCGGTGGCTCACACTTGTCTGCCTCATCGGGCAGCGCGTACCACCGGTGGCTCACACTAGAATGCCTCCTCGGCCAAATAATTAGATCTTCAACACTTTGACTGCTAAAAACTAAAACCTGAGAGTCACTCTCTCGTTTCGACACAATGCCGAATATATATATATATGTATACAGTTTAATTTAAAAGTATAATTTATTTTGACAAGTATAGAAATAACTTAGCTTAATTAATGAGAAATGTTTATTTTGAACACAATCTTCTCTTTATATTCTTCTCTTCTCTTCTCTTCTTTTATATATAATTCTTTCTTCTCTTCTCTTTATATAATCTCTTTATATTATTTTAACCAAGAATTGTATTAATCGCTAGTCGTGGAGAAATCATTCACAAGTATTCAAGCTTTTATTGATAAAAGTTGTTAGTTATTGGAAATGATCCACTCAATATTGAACAATGAATAAATTTGTGTTGTTTTAGGCTTCCAAGGTCTGAATCCATTGTCTGCATTTCTTCTTCGGGGTTTGACCATGTCACAGGTTTTTCAACAGCTAAGCTTTCACTCATCTTGCTGTGGGCTTCTTCAGGGCCAATAAAAGAATGAGAGTGGAGAAGGGGATCAGTAACTTATAATCTTCCGTTGGGGGTGAAGTCTGTGTTCCCATTCGCTAGCGCCCGAGAGGGCGTGGTCAGGTGGAGGGGGGATGTCGTCAGCTCTCTGAGATATGTTGTGTTGTCTAATGAATAAATTGCTTTGCGAGGACTAACCCTGGGGCAGTAGATAACTGAAGGATCCCATTGTGTCCCAGTTAGATCAGCTTCATTGGTTTATATTCATCATCAAAATAGTTTATATTCCATCACAGCGATATTCAGTTATATAGCCCCAAGTTATATTGACTAAATTCTGAAAATAATAGTGAATATTCGACTCCCTAATAATTGGGAGCAAATGCAGGTGGGGCTCCCAAAAGAGTATAAACCTCAATCCGTAAATTTTGTTCACGAATAATGACTTCATTATTCATTAATCATAAATAACTGAATACCAGTTATTCATTATTAATTTCAAATAAATACCATAAATACTCAATAATCATTAAAAATACTCCCTACAGTATATGAATAATGTTTATTCCTTAATCATTTATTTTATGAGTAGCAATTATTCATATTCATTACTCATTATTCAGATTACAATTTGCCCAACTCCTCACCGATATATACCGATATACAATATTATTATATTGGAGAAAATGAAATATTTTAATTTAAAAAAAAAAAATAAGGAAAAGGCTTAAAGGTCAAACTGTTATAGGTAGTGGGGTCTTAGTCCCGGGGGAGAGGCCTTTTGCTATTGCAATGAAGATATTTCCCTCTAGAGGCATAATTCAAAGCAGGGCCTTCTCTACCTTCAATGGCTGCCTCAGGTATGGAAAATCTGGTTGGAATTCATCACCGAGGTAAATCTTTCGACTTAGGGAGTTATTGTGAACTAGTAGAGGGTGTAAAAAAAATAAAAATAAAATGAAGAAATAATCAAGGGGTTAAGATTAATTCAAACGGGGCTAGGCATGATTCGAAACTGAACCACTATAAAAGCTTGAATACTTGTGAATGATTTCTCCACGACTAGCGATTAATACAATTCTTGGTTAAAATAAAATAAAGAGAAGCTACTAGATTGTGTTAAAAAAAAAAAAATCTCATTAATTAAGCTAAGTTATTTCTATACTTGTCAAAATAAATTATACTCTTAAATTGAACTGTATACATATATATTTAAATTAAAACAAATATTGAAATAAAAATTTATTCATTCGTTTAATTCACGATTTTAAGTATAATTCTATTCAATTGTTTATTGAGTCTGAACCCTCCGATGTAAAGTACTAAAAAACTACTAAATTCACTCACTGTGGCAACCCGTTTTTTCAAAAATGTATAACAAATGGATTGATCCTTGATCCTGTAACGAGCCAATGTTGCCTAGGCAAGTAGAGGATAAAAAATATTTCTTAATATGGAAAGAGCTCCTACCCTCTTCTAAGATCCTAATAATGAAAAATATGATCCCGTGAACTAGTAGAGTGTGTAAAAATAAAAATAATTAAATAACCAAGGGGTTATAAAATTAATTGAAATGGGGCTATGAAGCCTCCACGATCAGCGATTAATACAATTTATTCACAATATACTTTAATCATAATACAATTTATTATTAAATATAATTTTATTACGTTCACGCCCTATCCGATATCCACGATTCAGTTCGGGTTTACCGAGAGTTCCCGAGATCCGATGTCGGCTTTATCCACATTTTTGGAAGAGAATTCATTCTTTGTTTACTTTATTAGGTTAGATCCGATCTAAACAAAATCTTCACTCTAATAAATGGTGTACGATTTGTTCTTTTTGATATGGAGTCATATCATTAAAATCATCATCAAATGATTTTATAAAATATTCTTTTTGGTTGTTTAAATACATTTTTCTTGAAATAACAATATAAAATATAAAGATTTAATAACAATATAATATAAATATTTAATTAAATTAACCTTGCACAGAGGCAATATCGTAACCAATGAAGGTCTACTGAAGTGGGATTATTGCTGGTTGAAACTTATTTAATTAAATTGATTCTATTTAATTACTCATCAGTGGATTATAACAAAGTTAGCCGATGATTATTGTTAAATTGATTTTAATAGATACAATTTCTTAAACATTTTATTCCCTTTCTTCAATGTAATAAATCATGTACAATATGTTCTTTTTCCTATGAAGTGATATCATTTAAAATCATTTTAAAAAATATCCTTCTTTGTTATTTAAATACATTTTTCTTAAAATAACAAAAAGATGATAATCTAGTTGTTAGGAATACTCGGAATCTTTTACATTCATATGTGTATTTAACTTGAACCCATTTAAACAGTACAATAATATATTTTAAAAAAACAAACAAATAAACTCCTACGCCAGCTCGGGAACTCTCGGTAAACCCGAACTGATTCGTGGATATCGGGTAGGGCGTGATCAGAATACCTTGTTGTTTACTCACGCTGGCCGCCATCTTGGAGTTGCTTATCCGAAGTAATACCGAAAATACTTCCTGTAATCATAAATTATCAGTATTCCAAAAGTCAATACCAAACAAAGGTTTTAATATAACGAATAATCAGAATTGTACTATAAATAATAGTAACGTTGTTACTAAGTTGGGTTGTAATTATTACTTTTGACATTTCTGTGCAATAATATTACGTGAATAAAATTATCTAAGCCCATACAGGTGTTTCAATATTATTGGTGTAAAATATAATAGAAATAAAATAAAGGAGAACAATGTTTTTTTTTCTATTAACAGTATTTCCTTTAGTTTAGATTAATAAAATAAGAAATAAGAGACTACTCCCGAATTTTAATGTTTAAAGAACTAACATGGAGATGTATAATTTAATTCGGTAAATCAATGTTTGAAAAGGATCCTTGTGCTGATAACTGTTAAATTAAATAATAAATTTCTGGTAGAGGCTGTCGCAGTTTGGCAGGTGCTCAACCACCATCCGTCAGCTCTCAAATAATTAATTAATAAACTTTATCCCGATGGAAACATTAAAACTTGGCTAATTCAGTGAGTTAATTAATAAAATGGGTTTTACATTACACTTCTTATGAAAGTATTTCTTTCTATAGACTGTTAGCTAGCCTAGAAAGTGATCCATTACACTACTAGTAGTGTAATGGACGTGTGTTTTCTTAACTGTACTTAGTACAGTGATGAAAAAACATGTTAATAAAACTCTTGAAAAGCTTACTAACCTACTTATCACTTTAATTTAAATATGCCTGAATATGCCTGAAATATGTCAGAGATTGCAACTAAAATGTTCAGTGGTTATCAAAATAGTATTCCTCATCCATTAGACAGAGAAATGAAGCTTAATAACATCAATATCGCGAATAACGACGATCAATTTTGAGACGATACATTATATGATATGAAAAATAAAAAGTATACTAACTCCAAACGTGACATTCAATTAGCATCTGAAGGATTCAATATTAGTAATAATACTGATGGTACACTTATTATAAATATAAATATGTAGATTTTTTACAAGTCATAAATACCTCCCACCATATGATTTTTATTCATTATTTATTAACCTTAGACTTCTTATTAAATGTTACTCAAAATAAAATTGAAGGGGTCGGGGCAAAATAGTGCCAAGCAACATTTTTACAAAAATGAACTGCAGTCTGCTCTATATTACGTAGGACTGTATGTCTATGAAGGAAATACCACCTAAATATGTCTATAGAGGCTCTTTTTAGTCATATTTAGGTGGCATTTCCATCAAAAACATATAGTCCTATGTAATATACAGCAGACTGCAGCTACAGTTTATGTTTGTTAAAAATGTTGCTTGCCACTATTTTGCCCCGACCCCTTCAATTATTATAATACTTTTTATTTCATTCTTCAGTATAATGTAAAATAATTTACATCACTAGTACAGAAAGTTTCTCTACAGTATTCGGTCTAATTACCGATATTTATTTATTAATAAATAAATATCGGTAATTAGATTTATTTATTAAAAAATAATTTATTAATAAATTAAATTTATTTAGTAATAAATAGTGTCCAACATAACGCTGCTGGCACTCCTCGAATCTCGAACGCAGTTTTCTAAAAACGCGTTGACACATTGGTCCTGAGATTGCTGTCATTTCTGTTCTGATATTTTGCTTCAATTGCGTTAGATTCGTCGGTTTCTTTTCGTATACCCTACTTTTCAGGTATCCCATCAGAAAGAAGTCAAGAGGACTGAGATCGGGACTCCTGGGAGGCCAGCTAATGGTGAGTCTACGAGAAATCACTTTGTTTTGGAATAATTCGTTTAGCAATAGATAAGTCTGAAGTATGGCAAGTGGCCCCGTCTTGCTGCAGCCATGTTCTAGAGTTATATCCTTTAAACTCTCGAAGTTCTTGGGCCAAAAAACCTCTTATCATTCACAGTAACGCTCACTATTTACAGTACCATTTACACTATTTACTGCGTTTGAGATTCGAGGAGTGCCAGCGTTAGCAGCGTTATGGTGGACACCTAGACAATACTGTTTTTTCTAAATAAATTTCCAGTTCATTGTGTTTAAATAAAACGTAAAAATCGTACTCGATATTCTATATTTGAGATTTTATTTAACTTTCAAACCCTGAATACTCTTTTTGGACACCCTGTACCATAACATGTTTGTCATTTGCCTTAATATACTTTTGACTTTAGTCTGACTTTAGCTAATTTAACAACGTCACTTGTCACCTAGGTCATCTTTCAGTTACTGATTAATGAGGCGTGTGGAGTAAAAACAGGTATGCTATGCAGGTTTGCCTATCCAATCTTTCGTGAGCGACGGACACTTCCCTGGACAGTTGTTATTAAAATTATTAATAACTATTTGCAAAACAATTTTTTTTTATAAAAAAAAACATTAGTTTATAACGAAAACCACGCATTTTAGGATGGTTTGTGATAAAATTTTCCCTCATTCAGACCCGCACTCAATGTGTTAAAACATTCGACATTTATCAAGAATGTTTGTGTTGTTACGTAAGTGCTATTGTTAACCTTTGTAATTGAGCTTTTCAGATTGTGCAAAGAAGTAGATAATGCTATTTTTTTTTTCAAGAAATAGACGTAAGAAAAAAAAAATCGTAAGAAGTACATACAACGAAGTATGTTAATAGTAATTTTAATGTTACAAATAAACTATTCGATCTATATGGGTTAGGTTTTGTTGTTTAAGGACACACAACTACTATGGTCATTAGTGTTCTTAATCTATTAGTTTAACCCTCCATGTCCATATGATCACACCAATTAAATTAATTATTATTTGCAAAATATATATATATATACTTTAAATCTAAGATATTTTCTTAATGTCTTCTTCTTCTTCTTCTTCTTCCTCCTCCTTGGTGCCTTTCAGCGTGGAGGGGCCTCGTCAATCCATTTTCGCCAGCCATCTCGGTCCTTCGCCAGCGTCCTCATAGCACCCAGCTGCTTGCCTCTCTTTTCTCCCAGCTTGGTGATAACGTCCGACCATGTTTTCCGAGGTCGACCCCTCGGCTTAATGCTCTTAATGTCTAGGTTTCTAAAATATATCAACCATTATCTTACAAGTCTATCCTTTAAGGTAGCGATAAAACAGTTCTCAAATCTTTACAGGTAGCGGTTTGCTCTAGGGTCGCACGGCCATATGTGGCGGTCTCTCTTTTGCCATTCAAGTCGAGATCAGCATCTCAATCAAAGATAGGGCTGAATCAGCGAGTCCTGATAGACATAAGATATGAAAGAGTCGACCATTTCGTGGTTGAAGGAAATCGTCGCCGATGTAAGAGGACTGTGCGCACCCAGTGAGAAAAGTGCGGTTTAGGCTTGTGCATCACATGTTTTGCCAGGTTTCAAAAAAAAATAATTATAATTTATTTTTATTAACCAATTAATTTAATTATAAATTAATATATACTATAAAATATGTACAAAAAGACTTTTTATTACAAATACAAAAAATTAAAACTTCATATTTCCATTCAACAGATCGACGTGGGTAAGTCCTAGCATGATCAAATGAATACGGCCAATTATGAGCAATATGTAAGTCCTATATGTTTTTAACTATTTTTCCTGGATTCTAATATGTTCATTGACAAAAAATATCATACTAAATCTCATTTTTAAGAAAAAAAATTTGCTCGTCCTTGGAGGTTTAATTTTTATTTATTTTTTAATGAGATTATATTTTGTTGAAAATATTATTATTTTTTCAATATTTGTGGTGTTATCTCCCAGAATCTTATTGCACTTTCTTTCAATTCGTAAATTTTTAAAATATGCTTCGTATAAAAGGCATGTTTCAAAGATAGGGAAAATACTTAACTGTACGTTGCAATGAACACATTTTGGTGGTGTATCCCTTGGGGTATCCGGGTCAAGCTACAAGGGGGTATTTAAATACATGGGGCATTGGAATAGATTTTGAAGAATACAGCAGATATTTTCCTATTTAAATTTTTTTTAATGATATACATATTGTTGATCTGTTCCAACCTAACCTTCAAAATTTTGGTATATAAAGATATGGTATATAGATATATACCAAATATAATAAAGAAGTTATGTTTTTGGAAAAGGTGGTAGTGAACAAACTGAACCGTTCATCATGGCCCCCCCTAGACCCTCCTACCACCCTCCTCACCCCCCCCTAACCCCCCAACCAGGCCATTTCTCAGGAAGGATGGCACCTCTGTCCATAGTGCCAGGTCGTTAGTCTTCCGGTAATTGGGCTTGTCATCTCCTGTCCCCTGGGCTCAGGCCTGTCTAGCTGGGTAGTGGGTCTTCTTCCTGCCGGCTTCCATTAAAGGAATTCCTTAAATATTATTAATGCCATTTTAATTCCTTGCCGAAAGGATCCAGGGAAAAGCTTCACAACATGCTCCTTCCGAGCGTGGCCTATTTCTTGAGGTTATGCCCCCGTAAAACGGGGTTACGTTTCCCACACAGGGTATGTTGCACACCAGAATTTTAAAAACATATTTTTCTACGGATGTTTTTAAATACGAAGTATAAGAGTTACTGTTGCCTGGAAACAAATAATTCAAGTGGGATTGACTAGGTATTTTACATTATACTGCTTATGAAAGTATTTCTTTCTAGACTGTTAGCTAGCCTAGAAAGTGATCCATTACACTACTAGTAGAGTAAAGGAAACATATGTTTTCCTTAATGTACTAGTACAGTAAAGAAAACACATGTCAATAAAACTCTTAAAAAGCTTACTAACCTTTTTATCACTTTAATTTAAATATATCTGAAGTTAGTAATGTGGAATTTCCAAAACTATATTTGATCAATGAAATGAAGGTACCGAAGAACTTGCTTCAAAATCACGACACAGATACGAGTTTGAATATAATAAACTACAGGAATAAAGAAAAGTTGATGATCTATTTAGAGACAATCCATTCTATAATATGAATAGTAGAGATGAGAGATGGTCAACTGTTCTTCAATTACGATAGGTTAAATGATGGTCAGGATTTTCAGTTTACAATGATTTTATTGTGGTAAGCCAACGTTTCCATCCAACTTGTGGATCTTCATCAGGGTTACTGAGTCCAGGTGGATACTCCAGAGAGTATAATAAATGAATCAAAAATGAATAATAAAAAGTATTTTAACTCCAAACGTGACATTCAATTACCAATTGAAGCATTCAATATTAGTAATAATACTAATTGTACATTTAACATAAATATAAATATGTAGATTTTTTTACGATTCATCAATACCTCCTACCTATATGATTTTCATTCATTATTCGTTAACCTTACACGTTTTGTTAAATTTTACTCAAAATATAATTCTTTTAAAATATATTTTATTTTATTTTTCAGTAAAATGTAAAAAATTTACCTACATCTGTACAGTACAGAAAGTGTTCCTACAGTACTCGGTATAATTATCGAGCTCGGCTGCGCCTCGGTCGTCAAATAATTATCGAGCTCGGCTGCGCCTCGGTCGTCAAACCAAACCTCGTAATGTAAAAAGCCAATTTCTGTACTAGAGATGTAAATAACTATTCCATCATACAAACTAAGTCCACTGCGAAGCAAAGTCAGATAAATATATTAGCCCTTTGCATTCGACACCGTTTCGGACGTTACCTACCAACCACTCGACGCTACTTATTCGCGAAAACGTACACCTTGAAAACGTAATATTATACAGTAAAATTTTAGAAACAAGTAAGCTTCAAGAACACATAGTTACAAAGAGGAATTATTTTTTTTTTAATTTTAAATATTTTTTTATATTTTTATTATAACCATTATTTTATATAAACGCATAAAAAATCTAATTGGAGAAGTAAAAACAGTTATAAAATTACGAGATGGGAACCGTTTAATTGAAGTTTTCTCAGATGTCCAATCAGAAAAGCTCCTGAAATGTGAAAATCTACTTAATAACTTTCCGGTTAAAGTAGAAGCACATGGGAAACTAAATCAAAGAAAAGGGATTATTTGGTGCCCCGAAGTAAATTATTCTAACAATTGAGGAGATAAAAGATGAATTAAACAACAAAATATAGTCGATGTTAAAAGATTAACGTACTATAAAAATAATGAAAAACACCGCGAGCCGCGACCGTCATTTATCACCAAAAGCGAAATATCCTATAAATAACTTTTACGATTTTTCATGTCTTTATATGTTAAAAACTGAAAATTATTTGCATTGTCACCGTAGAGGAGCCCTCGAGTTTGAAGACGAATTTTAAATGGCTCCGCTCCGGAGACCTCAAGTGCAAAGGGTTAAACAGCGACCGCAAAGCCCACATGTGATACAGGAGGAAGATCGTAAGTCGTATGTTCGAGTTGTTTGTTTGTCCATTGGCATGACTTCAAAGGACTTCGTTTTAAAACCACATTTAGCAAGAACTGAGGGAATCAGTATTGCTTTAATTAAGTCTATTTCTGATATGTTTACCTCTCCGTCGGGTGCGTTATCTATGCGATACACTTTTTAAAGAAAAATATTCACCAAACTGCCTTCTTGGGGGTGGTGGTGTTGTTCTCCCAGTTTTGTTTCCACAGGTCTTTCTGTAAAGTTCAGTAGAGCAATTGTATTGGATAGTATTCTGTGATTTACTTGCAATTATTCTTAATCTGCTTGATACGAGACAAACAAACAACTCCTACAACGCGCCCGTTTTAGCATCGTTTTTCAATTCCGTATTTCTTTCTCTTTTAGTTATTGATTTAGTGTCTCTATGTAACAATTAAAAGAAACACATATTTTTACTTTCTCTTACCTATAAATGAAATATATAGTAAGTGGAAGTATTGCGATCGTGAAAAATTTCGACCCCTGAATCCAAATAACCAAGTCCCGCGAAATGGTCTCTGTGTGTGTGTGTGTGTGTGTGTGTGTGTGTGTGTGTGTGTGTGTGTGTGTGTGTGTGTGTGTGTGTGTGTGTGAACAGACTAGCTCAAAAACTATAGGCCGTATAAAACTGAAATTGGGTATATGGTGTATGTATATGCCCGCGATGTGACAGCTAAAATTTCATCAAAATTGGTCAAACGGAGGTCAAATCACCTCCTTGCACGACCGCTGACCAAGAAACAGTACTCTTCCTTACATAGTACTGCACCCAAGACACTTTATGGGTTGTAGTGGTACAGGTTATGATCCTACTTGTTGAAAATTTCATTTAGTAACCATAAAACAAATAATTTCCATTAAATGAACAGAACAGAATGGTCTGTCATTAAAGGCGTACTCCGCATGCGTGGGCTCAACGTTTTATATGAGTTGAAGGAATATTTTCACATCTTTAGCATATACATACTGTTCGATACTGGGGGCCTGACACATGCCATATGGCCAGGAGCCCTTTTCTCGATAATTTAAGTTCTATAATTTTGGTGAGGCTTTCATTGAGTGAATAATTACTGCTATTTATAAACTCCCTTTATTCACAGTTTAAATCCCTGAAGGGGCATTATTTTTAACAATAATATTTACGGATCTCGGGGGGGGGGGGGGGGTCCTGTTCTCCTTATTCCGCCCTGCTCTGGCTCTCCTAGCGATGGGCTGGTTCGAGTCTCCGTGCTCGCGTAGCTGGCGGTAGCCGTGGTGTGTGACTGGAGGTCCTCTTAAGTAGATGCCGCGATACACACGATACGTGTACACAGGCCGTCTTTCTCCCTTGCTGGCAGCAGTCAGAGTCCCCTCTCGTCGTCGTGGTGACGGCTAAGGTCCACGCTGAAGAAGAGGGGGTGGCCACGCATGGGCCTGCTTAGGCGTTGACGGGGCGACCCGTAGGGGGTGGGGTAACGAGAGCGTGACTCTCAGGTATTCTCTTTCGGCAATCAAAGTGTTAAAGATCTAATTATTTGGTCGAGGAGGCATTCTGATGTGATCCACCGGTGGTACACGCCAGCGTCAACGTGTTAATATTAATGTTAATGATCACTGTCTTCACTCTTGATGCCTGGAGCTTCTACAAAACAGATAAAAGCGTCATCCAACCCTCATTATGAAAATAAGCATTATTTGTAACATGGTCCATTATTGCTACTGACTGATTTAAACTTTTGAACCCAAGCGTAAGGCTTTACTAGGGAAGGCACGGGGAACTAGAATCGTTTGATTCTTAGAAGTTTACAAGTTTTCAAGCTTCATTTGATGGAACTTTAACAATGAGTTCGGTTGAATTCCCCCCCAAACTCAAAGCATAGCTCTCTAATAGCACTTTAGAAGCGATAAATTGCTCAGAACAGATAAAAAGGAACTCTTTATTTTTATTTTATATAAAAAAAAAAAACCGAATGAACTTAAAACCACTCTGAAAAATAATAAGAATAATAAAGATATTTTTATTACAGTGGATATCGTTTATAACGACATCGGTTATAACGACGTACCGCTTATAGCGACGGAAATCTTAAGTCCCAGGTCCCTACGGTCATATTTAAACGAATTTTTACCCGGCTATTACGAACACGGCTATTGCGACTGATCGGCTTTAGCGACCCATTTTGAGTTCCCCGGGGAACAAAAAGATCGGTTATAACGTCCGGCTTCCGGATAGAAGTCTTCCATCCGGCTTGCGGGATATTTTGATATTCCCCTGATTGTTTGTGTTTTTATTCCTTCAAACAAATTCGAATCAGTTGCGGCCTAGTTCTCGAATAAGACATATTTCGCGGTGATACCATGTCAAAGAAAAGGGCATTTTCGTTAGACGAACAATTGCACATTTGCTGTCGGCAGGAAATTGGGTTGTCGAACAGAAGTCTTGCGGAGGAACTCAATGTAAGTCATTCAACTATTTGAACAATATGGTAAAATGGGTACAGCATTCGAGGACTAGTTGAACGCGGTGAATCGTTCAAAACAAAAAAAATAAAGAGAGCTAGGTATGACAAAGTGGACGTTGCTCTAATATCATGGTTTCGATACCAAAAAAAAAAAAAAAAAAAGAAAAACCTGTACCACTACAACCCATAAAGGGTCTTGGGTTCAGTACTATGTAAGGAAGAGTACTGTTTCTTGATCAGCGGTCGTGCAAGGAGGTGATTTGACCGTGATCACGCTCAACCGCCAGGTTTTTTCCCTTTAATTTTTCAATTAAGGGTACCCACTTTATAGAGGCTGGGTTTGCCCCAGGAGGGTCCTTCGGCCCACGAGACGAACTGTGGCGAATAATAAAGATATCATAAGCCATGTCAGATTCGAACTCGGGACCTTAAGCACAGAAGTCCACTGCCTTACCAGTGGGCTACCCCGCTCCTTTCGATACCAACGCAGCTAAAATGTTCCAATATCAGGGACAATTTTACTCGAAAAATTTACGATGAGGCTGCTAGCGTCTCCTAAAGGATAACCAGTGATTGGCTTTCTTAACTATGGTCATCAAATTCGTGAAAATTACGATGATTCAGATATTTTTAACGCAGATGAAACTGTACTTTTTTACAAGCTACTGCCTGATCTGAGACTACATTTTATAGGGGAGAAATGTTCTAATGGAAAAATGTCAAAGGATAGAATAACGACTTTGGTGGCAGCTAATATGACTCGAACAGAAAAGTAAACTTTTTGTAATAGGAAATTAGTATTTTAAGAAGGCTATCATTACAATCAGCTGTTAAAAGTGGCCTAGACCTGATATAACGACTGGCGTCGTTATAAGCGATATGTCGGATGTAACGACGATCGCCTATAACGACGAAGTTTGTACGGTCCCTTCAATGTCGTTACAAACGATATCCACTATATATGGAACTTCCCTTAGACGGATATCGTTGGGAAATGACAAAATGTTCTCTTATGAGAAGAACATTTTGAATACAAGCCTGACAAAAGTCTTTATTAAGATCGAAAAAAAATTAAGATGAACTTGGAAAATGTAATAAAATAAATACATAAAAAGAGTTTATAGTGATTTTAATTTTTATTACTGTTCAAATGTACAATTTACAATTAATTGTACATTAAACTTAGTTTGATTTAAAAATTTAAAATTTTTTTAAATTTTAGCTGACCCATGCGAATCATTCGCAATCTAATCTACTTAAATCCCACTTACTTAAAATACCTTCACGCCGTATATTTAGTATCGTATAGTGCGTATTTAGTGCGACATGGGCATAGGTGAGAGTTGAAGTAAAGCATAGATGTGTTTAAATTGTAGATTATTAATTTTTCGAAACATAAATTTAAGGTATTTACATATTTACGTGTTTACAGGACTTCTTTGAATACTATGTTTGAAGTTACGCATGGCAATCTGTGATTGTTTGTTGGTGGGCTTTTTTTTTACACAGACACAGATGTCACTGATTCTATTGACTGAAATCGCTTGTGTTTGCTTATAACTCGAAAAAGACGGCGACAATCGAAAAAGTGTATATAACCAAAAATGTTCGTCTCGACAAACTAAAAAATCTGGTGCGTACGCGCAACACACAACTTTCACTTACCAACTTAGATAAGAAATTAATGTGTTTTGTTAATTGCCACTTCTCACAGTTATACATTTTTCCACATTCATTTCTTATTTTTGTTTTCATTTGCTCAAAAAAAAAAAACACTAATTTCTTTTATTATTAAATAAAAGTTTTTACTTGTGATAATTCGGCAATGCAAGCCTAATACTCCAAGTCGTCTGACTTTTATAATTCTCTATGTACTTGTTGAATATTTCATTTAGTTCCCATCAAACAAATAATTCTCATTAAATGAACAGAACATCTTTTATTATAACGCATTGGTTTGTCATTAAAGGCGTACGGTGCATGCGTGAGCTCAAGGTACTTTACGAGTATGAGTTGACGGAATATTTTTCTTTTTTTCTCCTGTATTTGTTTACTTGATTTTTTTCATATATCATATTTAGCCATTTCCTATTTTTAGGCGTGATGAGAGACAGTTAATTTCTCAATATAAACTAAAACAAAGGTACTTTATAGGAAAACAAAAAAGGCCCCTTCCCCATTTAAGCCCCCTCCGAAAATTTTAATTCTGATAAAACTTACCTGATATTATTGTAATATTCATTAAACATGACAAATTTGATCAAAATCATTAAAGCCGTTTTTGAGATAATCGAAAAAAAGGTAAAAATTAGAAAAAAAGTTATGAAATAAAGTGCCCCCTCCGTTTCACCAATTTTGATGAAATGTTGGCTGTCACATCTTAGGCATATACATATGTCAAATACCCAGTTTGATCAAAATCTTTAAAGCCGTTTTTGAGTAAATAAAAAAAACAAATAAAAATAATACAAAATTTATTAAGTAATTGACATGTTTTTTTAATTGCCATTTTTATAAATAATATTATAAAAATGACTTGATTTTGATTAAAAATGATTAATTTAATCAAAATCATTAAATAAAGAGCCCCCTTACGGTTGATCAATTTTGATGAAATTTTTAGAGTCATATCTCGGGCATAATAATACATCAAATACTTAGTTTAATCAAAATCGTTAGAGCCGTTCTTGAGAAAATCGAAAAAACGTAAAAATTTATTAAATAAAGTACCCCCACCCTTTGACCAATTTTGATGAAATTTTTGCTGTCACATCGCGGGCATATACATACACTAAATACCCAATATCAGGTTCGCACGGTTAATAGTTTTTGAGCTAGTCTGTTCACACACACACACACACACACACACACACACACACACACACACACACACACACACACACACACACACACACACACACAGACACACACACACACACACACACACACACAAACACACACCATTTCGCGGGACTTGGTTATTTCGACCCAGGGGACCCCAAAACGTGTATTTCCGTTGAAAACCGGAAGTCGAAAATTTTCACGATCGCAATACTTCCACTTACTATATATTTCATATATAGGTAAGTGAAAGTAAAAAATTGCACCTTCGAAGAAGCCCTTCGATCATATTGAAATTTTCGCTCAGAATTTCAGGTTTTCGCTTACAAAGAGGTTAATCGAAAAATGTGTATGACCTCAAAATATGCTCCTTGAAAACCTAAAAAGATTGACCATTGCAGTCCATGTTGTATATTGGCGGGCGCAATCGACTATAGGGTACGCTAGTAATTTTACTAAATGTCGGAAGCAACGGGGAGAGATGTAGTTGATGTGATAGAAATAGTTGGTGATTTTAAGAGACCATTAATTGAAGGGCAGGCTATCCTTGATGCAAACCACATAATTACATCTGGAATAATATCTATAAGTAAAAAAACAGTTATTTTACAAGCCTTGTGCCTTCAAACAAGCGATCTTAAAGGACTGCCCCATCAAATTAAAGTGGAAATCAAATTTATTAATAATAATAAGCAACTTTCGTGTAAAGCTGGTAGTTCTGGTAAATGCCAACACATCATTGTAACTTTACTTTCACTTTTTCGGTTAGTAATAACATTAATTACCTATTCATACAATCATTGTTATGGCAGCTGTCAGTTTCATGACAGCTTAGTTTCTTTGTCATATTATTTATTTACATGTCAAAACTTTCAGGCATCACATTGAAAACTTGGAACAATTAAGCACAACGGATGTAATACAGAGATGGGGAAAATTAAAAAAGAAAAACAAATCTATGACACTATGGTCTCAATGTTATTTGCATAAAACTAGCATTTTGGAATAAAAAAATGTCAAATACTAATATTTACCTGAATAAATATAGTCAATTTCTTTAAAATGAAGACTACATATCGTCATATGTTTCGAAACAGGCTTATCTATTCTTAATTTTACAATCCACCCTTTAAGGAGTTTTTTATTTTTTGGAAATAAATGGAATTACACGTCTTTTCATTTTCTAACTGAACACTGAGGGACCGAGCAATACCTATAGACATTTTTCAAATAATTTTTTGCTCAATCAGGTTTTAATTCTGGAAAAATAAATTAAAAACGCCAAAAAACCCTATGAATCCCAGGTAATGGCCCGGCTTCTATCCCCGTTTCTCTAGTTCCTGAAAGAAGCAGCACCGTCGCTTGCGCTCGCCTATAACATGATACTGCAATGGGATGCTGTTAGTTTATTATTGTAAATAAATAAAGCAGTGTACCGAGATAATATGAACATTCCTTTTCTTCACTTCCTAAGAATATGCTGAAAATCAACTATTTAGGACTAAGGTAAATATTTTACAAAATACAGAAAGGAGTCATATTTTTACGACAAATATGTTTATCTTTACTTATCAAGTCAATGAAGAAAATAAATGTTTTTATAGATGACGTAAAAGACTTGTAAAGTTCAGATATGGTCTCCTGCTAAGAGAGCAATATCCCACTGGGAAAACTCCTCACTCCCAGATAAGATAAGGTGTTGCGCAGGGTGTGATAGATGATCCTATTTATTTCAACGTCATGCAGGCCCAAAAATAAAGTTGACTCACCTTTCCGAAGCTGCCTTTCCCAATCGCTCTCAGGATCTGGAAGTGGTCGAAGTTCACTGCAAAATAAAAAACATATATATGTATATACCTTTTTTTTTTGTTTTTAATAAATTATAGGTAACTAAGAATGAACAGGAACTGGTTATGGGGTGCGATCAAAATAATAAGCACAAACATGATGATATTTACATATTTTATTGTAGCCGACGTTTCGACCCAAATTTTAGGTCATCAACAGGGCTAACTGAGAAAAACCAAAAAAAAAACAACCAATCAGAGAAATTATATAAACAGAAATAAATGTGTGGCATTTTCCTATCGGTTTTTTTTTTTAACAGAGTAGTTCAACTTGCCATAAGATACCGCAAACGATTTTCGTAAATTATTAACTAAAATGCCACATAATACGAGTATAGTGAATATTATATACTGAATCCTCATACCACGACTACCCATAATAATATTCTACCTTTTACCTTTAAATCTCCCTTTCAGTAACAACCATACGTTCTCCATATACTAAAGTTAACACTGAAAATAATCAAATATTTTCTGTAGGAAATATAGCTTATTGTGTATCTATTATTTGCAGTCTTTATTCTTATTTTATTTGTTTTTATTAAGAGGCGATTATTAATATTTTACTTTAAGTTACTATTAAATCAGAACTCCTACGAACGGGTGTTACCCACTGCGGTGGGGTTTTGGTGAGATTTTCATTGTATTTTAATTTTTTTTTTCTGTTTCTGTATATAAATAAACACATTTGTCGGTCTGTCTGAAATAAATGTATGTGAAACACAAAACAAAATTAAATAAGTTAGATAAAATAAACATATACTTCTTTTTTTGTAGTATAATTTAAAAATTATAGCTCTTAAAGTAAGGCCATGATGAAAGTAAAAAATGAAAATGAGATAAAAATTAAAATGGGATGTAATGTAGAGAAATATATAAAACATAGGTGAACATATAATAAGGTTACAATGGCCTGTAGCAATGAAGCCTAAGTAAATAAGATGAAATAAATTTACAAGTATACATAACTCAAAGTGGTGAGTAAATCGAAAATTTAAAAACGATAAACAGTATGGATAATATACAATTGTAATGATACAGAATAAGTCACTGAATGAAGGGTAAGAGATCTTTGGATGCTGTCGAGGCCGACATAGATTTTTTTTTAATCTTGTATATATATAAGGTGGAAATATTTTTTTTTTGTTTTATTTTGTTTGTCTTTTATAGAATTGTAGTGTATAAAGTGTAGAAAATTGTATTTTTTATTAATTTAAGTTTAGTGAGGTGCCAGGAATGTCACGCGAAGTGTTCGGCATGCCTCGCGTGGCTCCGTAACAAGTCGGGCCAGTCAGCTGACACCCGAGTGGCATGTGAGTGTGTGGCTCGCCATTTTAGAGGGCAAACCTCATGTTCCACTAGTACAATTAAAATTCTTTTTTTTCTTCGTACCCATGGGTCATGCTCATCGCTACCTGGGGCTGCAATGGCTCTGTTAACAAATCCTCGCCGGCATAAGGTGCTGCGGGTGACAGCAGGAAGTTTTAGAGAAGACTGATCTTCAATAGAACCACAGCTATTCGATATATTGGTTTATTCGGCGCTTGCTAGCCTTAATTTACAAAAAACATTTTATTTTACGTTTACCTGGTGCCAGTGGTGTACGATCTTGATAAATGTGGACAAATTCACAATATCACTAAGGATCGAGGAAGGAGCTTGTCTCATAGACATTCATTAATTAATTAGCCTGGTCTAGTGGACAAGGCACTGAACTCTAGTTGTGAACTAGCTGGGTTCAATTCTGAGGTTCTGTTAAAACTTTTTTTTTGTGTATTAATTTGTAAAATATGATTTTTATTTTTTTTATTAATCAGTGGGGGTTCTTTTGTTTATTTGTAAATTTTTGTAATTAATTTTAGAGTTTTTTTGCTATTAAGAAATTTTTTTAATTTTTATTTGATCAAGGTTTATTATTTTTCTCTCAAACATTTATTCTGTTTTATATAAATTATTTATATATTTGTAAAAATAATTAAATGAAGGTGATACAATATAATTTTGATTTTAAAGGTTTTTCCAAGAATTATTCTTTAACCAATTTTAATTTTATTTTATTTCCTTTCTGTTGCAACCAGCAAAAATTTTTATTTTTTTTATTTTATCAGACGGCCAGGCACTCAACCTTTCAATAGCGAAAGGCAGGTCGGCCCTCACAGATGCATTATGATTAAAGAATAATTATAAGAATTGTGTATTGAAAGGGTTATACACTGGATTAAACTGAATATAACAGGTATGTAGTAGGGTGTGGGACTTAAGGTATTCAAAGTGATATAAATTAAAAATTATATATTATATGATACTATCACGATGATATAAATTGTTTGACAATATGACAATGGGTGATGGAAGCATATGATGAATATGGGAAAAATGTTTAGAAAATAGAAAAATTGTCACTGACCACTGACCGCACCCTAACCAATTCCTGTTCATTATATCTACAGTCAACTACCTTCCACCATTATATATTATTTAAATTGAATATGTAATCATTTCCAGAAAGATCACTTTTGGCCCCCATTGAAAATAATGTAATTTCTCATTGTATTATGATGGTTCCTATTTTTATTAGGTTCCTATTCATGTTATTATATGAGAGAATTGAAATAAAAACAGAGACAATGACTCCGTCGTTTAGAGGCAAATTCAATAATAATAAGAGCAGACCCGGCCACTCGTGGCTGAGTAGCTATAATGCGTTGAATTAATCATATCCTATTTTATTTTAAAGCAGTCAAATCAAAATTCACTCATATAGGTAAAAACGTTTCAGCTAAACTAAAAACCAACCGGATTTAAAACGGAACTTTAGTCCAAATTTAAAATTGTTTGGTAAATAATTTAGAACGATTAAAGTTTTTATTGTAAAATTGAAAAGGGACGTATAAAGAATATAATTGGAATAAGGCTTTTTACAGAGACAGCGAAAATGAACCGAATTAATCTTTTGCCATAGTACACATTAATTAAATTCAGAATATAACATGTGGTTCTATCTGAAACAGGTTATGAAAAGTTCTCAAACAAGGTGAAAAAACCATCTGTTCTAACAGTACTACTTAAAACAAAAAAATCTGCGTGCGAGCAACACACAACTTTCACTTACCAACTAATTTAGATAAGAAATTGACGTGTTTTGTTAATTTCCACTTCACAAAGTCACAAATTTTTACTTTCACTTACCTATGTATGAAATATATAGTAAGTGGAAGTATTGCGATCGTGAAAATTTTCGACTTCCGGTTTTCAACGGAAATACACGTTTTGGGACCCCCTGAGTCGAAATAACCAAGTCCCGCGAAATGGTCTGTATGTGTGTGTGTGTGTGTGTGTGTGTGAACAGACTAGCGCAAAAACTATAAACCGTGGGAACCTGAAATTAGGTATTTAGTGTAGGTATATGCCCGCGATGTGACAGCAAAAATTTCATCAAAATTGCTCAACGGGAGGGGGTACTTTATTTAATAACTTTTTACGTTTTTTTCGATTTTCTCAAAAACGGCTCTAACGATTTTGATTAAACTGAGTATTTGATCTATTTATATGCCCCAAATACGACTGTAAAAATTTCATCAAAATTGATTTACCGGAGGGGGGACTTTACTTAATAAATTTTGTATCATTTTCACGTGTTTTTTTTATTTACTCAAAAACGGTTTTAACGTTTTTGATCAAACATGGTATTTGATGTATTTATATGCCCGAGATATGACTGTAAAAATTTCATCAAAATTGATTAACCGGAGGGGGGACTTTACTTAATAAATGTTGTATCATTTTCACGTGTTTTTTTTATTTACTCAAAAACGGTTTTAACGATTTTGATCAAACTTGGCATTTGATGTATTTATATGCCCGAGATATGACTGTAAAAAGTTCACCAAAATTGATTTACGGGAGGGGGGACTTTACTTAATAAATTTTGTATCATTTTCACGTGTTTTTTTTATTTACTCAAAAACGGTTTTAACGATTTTAATCAAACTTAGTATTTGATGTATTTATATGCCTGAGATATGACTGTAAAAATTTCATCAAAATTGATCTACGGGAGAGGGGACTTTACTTAATAAATTTTGTATCATTTTCACGGTTTTTTTTATTTACTCAAAAACGGCTTTAACGATTAACAAAAATAAGATATGAATGTAGAAAAATGTGTGACTTTAGGAAATGATAATTAGCAAAACACGCCAATTTCTAATCTAAGTAAGTTGGTAAGTGAAAGTTGTGTGTTGCGCGCACGCACCAGATTTTTTCACATTCATTTCTTATTTTTGCCGTTTATGAGTAAATAAAAAACACATGTGAAAATGAGACATTTATTCAGTAAAGTGCCCCCTCCAATTGATCAATTTTGATGAAATTTTTGCTGTCACATCGCGGGCATATACATACACTAAATGTCTAATTTCAAATTCGCACGGCTTATAGTTTTTGAGCTAGTCTGTTCACACACACACAGACACACAGACCATTTCGCGGGACTTGGTTATTTGGACTCAGGGGACCCCAAAACGTTTATTTCCGTTGAAAACCGGAAGTCGAAATTTTTCACGATCGCAATACTTCCACTTACTATATATTTCATATATAAGTAAGTGAGAGTAAAAAATAATTTTATGAACGAGATAATTTATAACTTTTATAATAATAATTTACATTTTTCTTTATTATTACAATTCACAATTTGTATTTATTGTAGTGATAATAGGTGCACAATGATTTTGGTTAACCTGTCTTTTGCTAAAACAAATAGATTCCATGCTTTCCCAACACGTGAAAAAACGGCACATAATTGCCCATGGGAAAACACGGATTTTCCAAGTCCAAGCTGTAAAAAATAGATTAGTCAGCAGGATGATGATGCTTACCACCCTAAATATCGAAAAAAAATGAAGTGTTGTGTCAATAAATGAACTTACACCGCCATCTGTTGGAAATTTATAGAACTTACAAAAATCACACTCAATCGTAGTATTAATGCGTGCGTTAGCAATAAAAGAAAGGTTGAGGCGAATAATCCAGATATAAACTATCCTATCTTTTAAGTTGGACAAAACTACACAAAATGATCGAAATTTCATTAAAATCGGTTGATTAGCTTCTGAGTTTGCCTCCGACAAACATCGGGACACGAGAGTTTTATATTTATAAAAAGGTAATAATAATATTTTTCTGTAATCATTGAATAATGGTAACATTACTAAACTGAAATGAGTGAAGAAAGTGAAACATTTTGCAATAGAGTGAAGAAAGTGATTACTTTCTTCACAAGTGAAGAAAGTGAATTGCCTTCTTAATTAGTAATAAGTATAAATTAAAAAATAATTTGAAGTTGGAAATTAAATGCTTTTAAATGTTTCTTAACATTGTAAGAATTTATTTTAACAAAATAAATTGAAATGTGAATGAATTATTGGTGGAAATAATCAATATATTTTAAAATTTAAATATAATAATAATTACCTTCCTTGTTTATAACCTGCACTTGTTTATAACTTTATAACTTGTTTATAACCATGCTTATAACCTACCAACAACATACCATAATCTTCACAACATCCTAATTTTGTTCATATTCTGGTTAGAACTGATCATTTATTACACGATTACAGAAAAAATTTAATATTACACTCGTGAAAAAAGTAGAATTTACAACTCTCGTGAAATTACTCGTGAGTAAACGTTTCACTCGAGTTGTAAAATGATCTACTTTCGTCACTTGTATAATAAATAACTATTTTAAAAATATTCTATATTTCGGCCATAATAATATTCTTTGTCTAGCTCGCCAAAGAGACGTCTATTTTAATATTGTCTTCCAATTCAATAGAGCAAAGTGAAGTAAATAAGACCCATCCAGACCAATCTTAATTTCGCCCAAGCGCTTCTCTCCAATAGCTCAAACTGAAAAGTAATCATCCCTCTTACGCTTCTGGATGTTTTGATTATACAATAGAGTGCTTCACAAACAATAACAGTAAGATAAGATATATGATCCTCAGTGTGACCCAGTTCTTCAGTAGTAAACTTCGATACTTATTTTCATATACTCTTCGCCATTATTTCTCTGAGATGGAAGGAAACAGCATTATAATTTCCAATTTAAACTTTCTCCATGGAAGCCATAAAGACAGCAAGGCTTGATAACTATTGTATTTCACAGTCCTACTCATTCCATTTAACGATCATTTTTATTTCTTTGTTTATATAGTGACATAAAATGACATGAGTTTATATTACCCTTTATTTTTTTTTATTCTCAAATATATTTGAAGAATATAAGTTTTCATAGCTTTTCCAGGTTAAAGGTAATAATTTTTAAATAACCCAAATTAAGAATATTATGAGAAGTAAAAAAATATTCTTGGTATACTTATAGTGGTATATATCCTTATATTGCCTTCTGAAATAATATTTTTAATTGTATGAAGAGTTGCATTATCAAAATGCTCTTTAAGAGTTGAGAGTTTGGAAAAAAATAATAAAAACAACAACTTAAATTAATTCATCTGATATTCTCCAAATTATTTGTCATCGTTCATTATTATTAATATACTGTAAGGTGAAACACCAAACATATGATTTTAAAGAGTTCTAGACTTTGTGTTGGAACAAACTGTACTAGTACGTGTTTGTGACTGTTCGAGAATCTTCTACGCTTGTCGGGAACGCTAGTCCAGAATGTTTTAATTCATACAAAATATAAAGAATAATCATATAATCTTTTTTTTTTTTTTTTTTTTTTTTTTTTTTTTTGCTTTCGGGAACTACCCCATACAAATAGAGATGGCTTATCTAGATAATACGTATTATGTCTACCAACAATAATATTTGAGTTATATTAAACTACAATATGACGATATGGCAACATCTTCTCCACATAGCTATTTAAAAAGCATATATAACATATATTATTACAACATATATTACAAAAAATAATCATTAAATACATATAAACCTGGTATAAGGAATTGGTAACCATATAAATATTATTGACATCCCTAAAAATCCATAAGCTAAATATTAATCTTTCTATAATTAAATTAATTACCCATCTAAAATCTAAATATAATTCATAGTATATAAATTTAAATGTGACAATAATGATGACTATTATGATAATATACAATACAAGCAAATACATATACAATACAATATAACATAAATAAATAATTAATAAATAATCAATATATATTATAAAGCAAAGTGTACAATGTGCGTGCCGAAAAGGCTCAGAAACGACTCCACATACGATTATGAGATTTATGTCAGCTTGTAACTGTATGTGCCCTAACGGAGAAGAAGGTTTCCGTATTTCTCTTAAGGGTGTAAAATTGAAGAGAAAAGGACTGGAATTTTAAGCCTCTCGCAACATGTAATTAGCCTACCTGAGAATGACATAGGAGTTTATGAATGAAAAATTCAGTTCGAGCTGCAAACCACCAGGAAGCGCTAGAGTGTGTTTCACTCAATGTTTATTGTTCATTCATTCCGTTATATTTGTAAAGGTTATATATTTTGTCAGCTGTTCTTTTTAAATTACTTAAAAATCAAACGAAAATAATTAGTTTCACCTTTTCTTTTAAAATAAATTAATGATTTTACATATCTGCTATCAATTGGAAAACCGACTGGATACTTTACAAAATTAATTTTCTCATAAGAAGATTAATTGATAAACACATTACATTTAATTAATATCTAACATATACTTAAGTAAATTTAATGCAATATGAGTCAGCGAATAAAAACAAAAAAGAAGAGCTGAATAGACTGATTATAAACCGAAAATAACAAGTTTGAAGTATTCTTATTGTATGTAGTTATGAAAAATGGTTTTATTACTATGTATGATGAGCATTCCAGTTGACAAAATGATGAATTGACTCCAATAATACAATTTTTTCAATAAGATTTTATCACCGCTCATAGTTCAGGATAAAAAGAAATATGATGAAAAAATTGTGCCCTCATGATATTTTGGTTTTCACTTAGTAACAGTAGTAAGATTGGAGAAGTGCAGAGTTCGGCCAAATTAGCTTGGGGGGGGGGATATATTAAGGGAGTTTGAACTGGAAGAAAAGTCTTACAAAATAAGTTTCTATGAATCTTCGGTATTTTCTAAACTTCTTGATCTAATGGGACCATCACAGTAGTCGGCGCTTAAGTTGTACTCCAAATATAGTTTTTTTAACTAATAATCTAATAACTTATCATCTGCTGACTGCTTGGAATGGGCTTATAGGATTCATAATAACAGAAACCATCAAAAACGATGCATGACTCGACAAAGTTGCAGCAAAATGAATTGTTCATCCACCATTTTACACACCCTATAAAGTATATAGGGTTCCTTATTTGGGCGGACACTGCAGATCTCGAATCTTAATATTGATTCAATGTTAAAATTTTCAAGAAAGTGCTAATTTTGTTCTATATTTCCTTTAATTTTAAAGTTTTTCTGTTATTAAAACTGCCACACAACTACCGGAGCGAAGCCGGGCACCCTAGCTAGTAACATATAAAGTTTAAAAATAAATGGTTACAGCTGTCATTTAGCGGTTTCTACAACCCACCCTTTTACTAGTTATTCATTAACAATGAATTTTAGCTTACAACATTGCCTTGTATAATAAAATAGATTTTTGAGGCAGTGAATGCTATCGATTTTGAGCAATTCGGCCTAATTCGACCTGTTCATATCGAGTGAGTGGGGCAGATAGTGAAGGCGGTAAGCAGAATAAATCGGGCACCGGATCAAAATATGAAAGACATCTTCAAGTTCATTTAAGTTGCAGATAGTGCAGTTTTCCTTGGGCTTAAAATAATAATATATATTATTGAAAGTTAATTTAATAATATAATTTCCAGAGAGCCTAAGTTGTGCAAGAGTTTTGATCATAGGTTAGGGGGCATTTAGAGCAAGGTATGGCTGGGCCTGATAGCTGACTATGTACATTATGGGGTAGAGCGGGCTGTACCTTGTAGGGCTAGTCAATCTTTCTTTATCGCGCTCTTCCGTGTAGCTTTTAAATAGACTTAGCGATTCAGTCATCTCCAACAGGAATTAATAACAGGAATAAAAGCAACAACTTAAATTAATTCATCTGATATTTTTCAAATTATTTGAGTGCCTGAGAAAGAGAAGGGGCTATGCCACAAACACATTTTTACACAAACAGTTTTGAGAAAAATTAAGTTTTATTAGATTGAGTACAAAATACATAAATTTTGATTATTTTTATTGGATTATGGCTTCTTTGCTTTGTATTCTCAACAAGGTAGTTGGGAAAATTAAAAATAATCATTATTACTTTCACTTACCTATATATGAAATATATAGTAAGTGGAAGTATTGCGATCGTGAAAAATTTCGACTTCCGGTTTTCAACGGAAATACACGTTTTGGGGTCCCCTGAGTCGAAATGACCAAGTCCCGCGAAATGGTCTGTGTGTGTGTGTGTGTGTGTGTGTGTGTGTGTGTGTGTGTGTGTGTGTCTGTGTGTCTGTGTGTGAACAGACTAGCTCAAAAACTATAAACCGTGCGATCATGAAATTGGGTATTTAGAGTAGGTATATGCCCGCGATGTGACAGCATAAATTTCATCAAAATTACTTAAAGGGATGGGGTACTTTACTTAATAACTTTTTAGGTTTTTTTCGATTTTCTCAAAAACGGCTCTAACGATTTTGATTAAACTGAGTATTTGATGTACTAATATGCCCGAGATATGACTGTAAAAATTTCATTAAAATTGATTAACCGGAGTGGGGACTTTACTTAATAAATTTTGTATCATTTTCACATGTTTTTTTTATTTACTCAAAAACGGTTTTAACGATTTTGATGAAACTTGGTATTTGATGTATTTATATGCCAAAGATGTGATAACCAACATTTCATCACAATTGATCAACCGGAGGGGGGACTTTACTTAATAAATTTTGTATCATTTTTACGTGTTTTTTTTATTTACACAAAAACGGCTTTAAATATTTTGATCAAACTGGGTATTTGATGTATTTATATGCCCGAGATAGGATTGTTATAATTTCATCAAAATTCATTAACCGGAGGGGGCACTTTACTTATTAAATTTTGTATCATTTTCACGTGTTTTTTTATTTACTCAAAAACGGTTTTAACGATTTTGATCAAACTTGGTATTTGATGTATTTATATGCCCGAGATATGACTGTAAAAATTTCATCAAAATTGATCGACGTTGGGGGGACTTTAATTAATAAATTTTGTATCATTTTCACGGGGTTTTTTTATTTACTCAAAAACGGCTTTAACGATTAACAAAAATAAGATATGAATGTAGAAAAATGTGTGCCTTTGGGAAATGATATTTAGCAAAACACGTCAATTTCTTATTTAAGTAAGTTGGTAAGTGAAAGTTGTGTGTTGCGCGCACGCACCAGATTTTTTAAATTTTTTTATTAAGATTACTAAATTAAAATTTGAGGTTTTGTGGCATAGCCCCTTCTCTTTCTCAGACACTCATTTGTCATCGTTCATTATTATTAATATACTGTAAGGTGAAACACCAAACATATGATTTTAAAGAGTTCTAGACTTTGTGTTGGAACAAACTGTACTAGTGCGTGTTTGTGACTGTTCGAGAATCTTCTACGCTTGTCGGGAACGCTAGTCCAGAATGTTTTAATTCATACAAAATATAAAGAATAATCATATAATATGGGTAAAATAGATATTTAATAAAAGTATAACTCACTTTGCGAAACTTAAAAGAAAGCCGAATGACATTGTTTTTTTAAACCAATCTATTGTCAAACAAATGGTATTATATTAAAATTTAATGTTATTTTTTAAATATGATATTTTTTAAGAGAAAAGATTGGGCTCAGCCGGGAGTCGAACCTGGGTCTCCCGCGTGACATGCGCGGTACGCCAACCACTGCGCCACCGGTTCCAAGCAGAGCCAATCCTTCCCACTTCACCAATACCATAAATTGACTATGTAAAGAGATACCACAAATTGGACAAATTATTGTCCACCTCCCTTAACTACTCGCAAAACATGCGAGATCGGGGAGAGGTATGAGTGAAGAGGGGGTCGTTTCGGGGTCCCCTGAATCCAAATAACGAAGTCCCGCAAAATGGTCTATGTGTGTGTGTGTGAATAGACTAACTCAAAAACTATAAAATGAACGAACCTGAACTTTGGTATTTCGTGTATGAATGTACCCGCGATGTGACAGCAAAAATTTCATCAAAATTGGTCAAACGAAGGGGGTACTTTATTTAAAGAATTTTGCCTAATCTTTTCGATTTTATCAAAAACGGCTCCAACGATTTTGATTAAACTCGGTATTTGATGTATGTATATGCGCGCGATGTGGCAGTCGAAATTTCATCAAAATTGATCAATTGGAGGGGGCACTTTACCTAATAAGTGTTGTCTCATTTTCACGTTTTTTTTTTTTTTTTATTTACTCAAAAACGGCTTTAAGGATTTTGATCTAACGGGGTATTTGATGTAAGTATATGCCCGCGATGCGACAGACGAAATTTTAAAATATTTAAAAATAATATAAAATTAAAAATATGGTGGTTACCCGTGAAAATGATTAAATTAATATTAAAATTAAAGTTTTTACATCAGCAACTACGAACACCGCATGCAGTAAATTTGATTGGTATAATATTGTAGGAGATCTCTCCGCCACTTTCTTTTCAGCCTGTGACGACTGTGTAACACTGAGTAGTAAAGAGACAAGTAAATTTGGACGATTTTGAGTTTTGAAATGAAATATTTTGTATTTATAATTTTGCTGTAGGGATTTTCATGCTAAGTATGTAGTAGTACAATTTGCGATGTAACATCGTCTTTCGGGTATATTTTAAACTATATATTTTTTTTTAACACGTTAACTGCGACGAGGGGTCATTTGACCCCTTGCGGTGGCTTCCTTTACTGCGAGCCATTAAACGTGTATTTGTCGTTAGCTGCGATGCTTGTCACGCATCCTGTTTTAATATTTTTCAGATTTTTTTTTTTTTTTTTTTTATAATGCACTACTTAATACTACTTATATATCGAAAAAAAATGTAAGGGGTCACTTGACCCCTTGTCGCATTATAGTTTAAATGTTTTCCTTAATGCGGCAAGGGGTCAAATGACCCCTTGGTCTTTTAATGCTCATTACACTTCATCTTACTATTGTTTTAGCATATTTTATCAAATATTAATGAATATGTTAATAAAAAATATTTTTTCTATTTCCGTAAATGTTTGAAAGCGGTGAAAGCGACAGTAATTTTCCGTGAATCACATTTATCTGAGGGTGAATCACAGATTCACCTTCCTTTCTTGTTCTTCGACTGATTCTACTTAGTATTTTTGACACCTGAGCTCTCATTTATTTGTCTCGATTCAGTAAATAATTTCGATACGTATTCACGTGGTAAGAAACTTGCCAATTTAGCCCTTTCATAGCGGAATTCAACTTCAAGTAAAGATGAAGGAAATAGTTCAAGTTTTGAAGATTGTTATGATTCATATAAGGAAGAAATGTCCGGGCTGTAATGAAAAGCTAAGAACAGCTATGAGCAGTGTAGAAGCCCAAAAAAAGGACATACTATGACGACTGTGCCGACAACCGTCTCTTTGCTTGCAGTGCTTCAATGATAAACATTATAAAATGTAGTTTTCACGTGTTATTTTTTTTTATAATTTAATTTGTAATAATTAGGTTTATTTTTTTAAATACACAAAAGCTACACCTATGTTCATTTATTTATAATAAAAACATAGGTTTGGTTTTATTTTTGATATCTGAATTCTTCCTTTCATGAATTATATATGCTGACAATTAAGTAAATTAAAACCATATAGTAAACATTTTATGATTGAACGTAAAAGGAAAGAAAAAAATTACTGTTAGTAACACAGATGTTGTGGAAAAAATAAGTAATAAAAAAATATATTCAGAAGCAACAGAATTCAACCCTGCTTCTGTTACGAATTCTAGTACGTCAGGTATTTGTAAAAAAAATGGATTTCACTTTAAAACATTCATCAATGTTTACAGAGAGTTAATGTTAATGTCTAAGGGACAAGGGGTCTAATCAGCCACTTGACGCAGTTTAGCGGTGTGGTAGCATGGGGTCATTTGACCCCTCGTCGCAGTTAACGAAAATCCCAGTTTATTTGCTTCGCAGCTAACGTGTTAAAATATGAGTTGTCTGTATACTTCGTAAGTTCACGTAGACCTCAGAATAGTGTTATAGATTACATTAAAATAGGATGGTCCGTTTGTTTTGTGAGCCAAGCAGTGATTTGTCTGCATTCAAGAAGTTAGAACTGTTGACTATATTTTCCTGCCATCTTAATCTTTTTAATTTATAGGTTAAATGATGGTCAGGATTTTCAGTTACAATGATATTTATTATGGTAAGCCAACGTTTCGATCCAACTTGTGGATCTTCATCAGGGCTAAAAGAAAACAAATATATGAGTATCTATGCTAGAGGGTGACAATAAATGGATACATTACAGAACTGATAATAATATAAAAGATGGTATACATAAATATTAAAATAAGAGGCTGGTTAACAAGATAAAATAGAATCTGATATTTACCTACTGAGTCCAGGTGGATACTAAGACTAAAGGTAAAAATAAGGTGAGAGGTAGTGGTAGGGGGTTAGTTTGCCGACTTCAAAGGTTTATGGCGGGAAAATCCAACGCTTTTGAAGTGAAGGCACATGACAACTGAGTGAACAAAATATATAAAAACTAACAAAATATATGGTACTGTATACAAATAGTTGTTTCTGGACTGAAATGTTAATGCACATATAATTTCTTCTAAATATTTAGGTAACTTTAAAAGATATCTTTTCTAATTAATTAATGTTAATTTTAGTCTGTCTGTTTATAGAAATTTCTTTTAATTACTATTTTGATTAATTGTTGTTTGTGTTAGCTCATGAGTTATATTTTGTTTTATGTTTCCATTATTTTGTCATAATTGTACATAGCAAGGTTTACTACATTCTTGTGTATTTATTTATATTCTTATCACATACGTTAATTGTTCACGTTTGTTGAGAAGGCCAGGATTCTACCCAAAGGCGCAGAAGAACTGGGAGGGACCCTACGTTATAAAGAAGCACATCAACGATGTGATTTAAAGTGTCTTCAAGTATCACAAGGGAAATGCTATGATCGTCCATTATAGTCGCTTATAGGGTTATATGCAGGGAATCAAGATGAAGAATAACAGGAGCAGCGATTTCAGGTAGAGAGATCTTCCGTCGCTAGAGAGCAAGCCCGTGTGGAAAACACACAACTATTTGTATACAGTACCATATATTTTGTTAGTTTTTATATATTTTGTTCACTCAGTTGTCATGTGCCTTCACTTCAAAACCGTTGGATTTCCCCGCCATAAACCTTTGAAGTCGGCAAACTAACCCCCTACCACTACCTCTCACCTTATTTTTACCTTTAGTCTTAGTATCCACCTGGACTCAGTAGGTAAATATCAGATTCTATTTTACCTTGTTAACCAGCCTCTTATTTTAATATTTATGTATACCATCTTTTATATTATTATCAGTTCTGTAATGTATCCATTTATTGTCACCCTCTAGCATAGATTACTCATATATTTGTTTTCTTTTAGCCCTGATGAAGATCCACAAGTTGGATCGAAACGTTGGCTTACCATAATAAATATCATTGTAACTGAAAATCCTGACCATCATTTAACCTATCGTAATTGAAGAACAGTTAACCATCTCTCATCTCTTTTTAATTTATTATATATAGATCCCAAGAGAATTTTTCGTTCAGTCCTATGCAAAGTCAAAACGTTTTTTTAAGCACTATGTTATTTCTATAGTAAAACACAACAAAGGGTGGACATGAGAAATTTATTATGGGAAAATTCATGTGTATTGATTTCTATTCTCGTAACTACGTTAATTTTTCATGTTGTTGAGAAGGTGACGATTCTACCCAAATGAAGAACTGGACCCTAAGTGATAAAGAAGCACATCAACGATGTGATTTAAAGTGTCTTCAAGTATCCCAAGGGAAAGCCTATTGTTGTGACTATTGTTCGAAATTAACGAAAGTTGTATTTTACCACCATATTAAATTTTTAATATTAAGTTTAGTAATATTAAGTCTGTACGTGGTGCAAAGTCAGCTTCGAAAGCGCTACGAGGACTTCGGGCCAATTCGGAAGACTTCGGGATCCCTCGGCTCCTCTCGTTCAACCATATATTTAAATTAAAAAAAAGAAAGAAATATTACATTAAAATTACACACGCGGTGTTAATGTTGTCCGAGAAGGTTGTTTGAGCCAGTTTCAATATCGAGGCCTTGAGGCATCTCAAGAGGACAAGCATTCTATGGACCAGCAGCCCTCTATGCAGGTTTTGGCCTGCTCACTCCCAAAGTTGTCAACAGGTAACAGCTTTTACCACTCTTAATAAATCGAAGTGAGCGAGCCGATGGTTAGCTGTTTTAGTGCCTGGATGAGGTTTAATTAGCTACAATGGCTAATTATTATTGAAAGACTCTAATTAATAAATTGTTAACCTTAAAAGACTTTAATATTGGCATTGAAATCATTTTCATCAGTCATTGAACATTTCATATTAATGTTGATGTTAATGCACATATAATTTCTTCTAAATATTTAGGTAAATTTAAAAGATATCTTTTCTAATTAATTAATGTTAATTTTAGTCTGTCTGTTTATAGAAATTTCTTTTAATTACTATTTTGATTAATTGTTGTTTGTGTTAGCTCATGAGTTATATTTTGTTTTATGTTTCCATTATTTTGTCATAATTGTACATAGCAAGGTTTACTAAATTCTTGTGTATTTATTTATATTCTTTTCACATACGTTAATTGTTCACGTTTGTTGAGAAGGCCAGGATTCTACCCAAAGACGCAGAAGAACTGGGAGGGACCCTACGTTATAAAGAAGCACATCAACGATGTGATTTAAAGTGTCTTCAAGTATCACAAGGGAAATGCTATGATCGTCCATTACAGTCGCTTATAGGGTTGTATGCAGGGAACCAAGATGAAGAAGAACAGGAGCAGCGATTTCAGGTAGAGAGATCTTCCGTCGCTAGAGAGCAAGCCCGTGTGGAAAACAAGACATCCAGGAGGAATGTCTCTAAGGAGGGGACGTGAACCAAAACCAACACTAGCATACCAAAACACAGACTTAGACTAACTGGCCCAATCACTCGCTCCTTAATATATAAAGCAAAACGAACATTCTGGAAGGTTCCACGTCTTCGTGAAAGAACGTAGATGGACCACGAACAATCTAGACCCAAACAATTCGCTCCAACCGCTTAGTTTGTTCCAAAACTGTCTGGCACTTCAAATCATATGTTTTTTTTTTTTATTTAACGATTTAACGTTACTATGTATTCTGAACAAAAATACCACATTTCACAGACACCTTACGACCACATCTTTTCTCTTTCCTCCTTTCAGATACCTTTCGATGAAAAATAAAAGGAAATGGCTGAGAGTTCTGCACTAAACATTTTGCAAAGAATTTACATAATTAGTCTTATCCAGCAAATCGATAACATTTAAATTAATCCAATCTTAAATTGTGGCTGACCACCAATTTTAAATATTTTATTTTTTGAAGAGAAAAGATTTGGCTCCGCCGGGAGTCGAACCCGGGTCTCCTGCGTTACATGCGCGGTATCAGTGAAGAGGATTTGCTCTGCCTTGAGCCGAGCTCTCTGGTGTAGCGGTTAGCATCCTCGCATGTAACGCAGGAGACCCGGGTTCGACTCCCGGCGGAGCCAAATCTTTTCTCTTCAAAAAATAAATTATTTAAAGATAACATTTAAATCGTGCATTTAAGATAGATTTGTTAGATCATTACAGCACAGGTATAAATGACGCTATATTAATATTATAAATTATGTTCATAATAATATATTAGAAATATAGATTTAACAACTTACATTTTCTAAAAATATTGTTAAAATAAAACTGGACTTGAATGAAAAGTTGATTAAACTTTACATCGGTACACGAAACAAAGTCACCTAAAGTACAATGTTAAGGAGGAAAGGTCCTTAATTAAATGAGATTAGGGACGATTCCAGAGAAAGAAGGGATCCTTTGAAGGAGCACTTGGAAACACAAAGAGGTCTAATTGAAGGGACTCCAGACAATGGCCAAGGTCTCAATCCCGGAAGAATTCCTTGTGTCTCTTCCGGCCGAATAGAAGTAGGACACGATCAATGGAAGAAATCCTATTCAAAGGAACCTGATTATATAATCGGATCAAGGAGCAGTGGAATTCAATTCGCAATTTTTTTCTTTTTTCATTTTCATCCAATATTACAGCTAATGATTTTCCAACTTAATATTTAATCATTCCCTTCCTGAAGAAGTACAATAAGGTAAGGGACAATTGAAGTTGCATCTAGTGTTCGACTTCCTCGAATACTAAGATTAATTTTTTATTTTAAAGTAAGAAATAAAACATGACTGGTGGCTCTGTCATCCATTTTCTTTATAGATTTTGGAAACGCGCGATAATGTTCCATATTAATTATACGTGTTAGCATTTACCAGCCACACAGAGAAAAGGAGGGGGGGAGCAAAAATCTATAGATTGCTATAGATATTAATGTATGACATATTTTGATAGCAGTAGCCAAAACAGATGAAGGGCTATGGGGAAAAACCACGTTATTCCAATCTGAGAAAAATGAAATTTAAATTTTAAGGTCCCCTTTATCCATTTTCCAAAAGTCAAAATTAGTTTCATAAAGCATATTCGTCTAACCCAGATAATTGTTAATCACTTTACGAAATTTCCAGAACCATAGTAGTTAGTAACGCCCCTGAAATAACAAAACATCACCTAATTGCTAATTGTTGAGGGGAAAAACCAATGTAGTCCATTGCTTATTCGTTTGAGACCTGTAAATTATTATTAATTTTTTGGGTAAACATACAAAACATTAATACTTTAAATAACAAATTTATTCCTATTTGCTAATAGAAATAAATTTGTTTCTCTATTCTGTCTACACATCATATATCCCTGAACACCCTGGCACCACCATCTCTGGCTTTGCTGATGACACGGCTATCATTTTATCACATCAAAATCCTACTATGGCATCCTTCGCCCTTCAAAACCATCTATTCGAACTAGAAGTGGTTTGAAAAATAGAGAATCAAAATTAATCCCATCAAGTCAGATCACGTCAGTTTTTCTTTACTAAAATCAAATTTTTGTGAGGTCGATTGTTATGTTTCCTGCGTTGATCTCTTTGCGCCATCCCAGTATCAATTAAACTTTTATTAATGAACCGGACTCAAGTTTCATTAATGCCATGGATGGACAAAAAAAAAAAAACATTCAAACAAACTTGAATATCACTGTATTGATAATTATTGTTCTCATCTTTCACTGTAACTTTATAACGTTTTGCTCATCTCTTGACGACATATTATGAAAATTATATAATATTTTGTTTTGTCTTGCAGATAAAGGAACGTTTTCAAAACATTTAAAATGTTTACAAAAACAGTTTTAATGAATCGTGAGTTGAAAGTCTGAGATTTTTCGTGACATCATTCGGCCGTATTTTTTTTTTATTTCGTAAATTTGTATTCATGTTTACTTAAAGTAATGTAACTGTTCATTTACAGTTCAACTAAAGACAAACACCACATAAATGGACTTCAGTTGACTGTTTTTCTCCCTTGTATCGATTTCGAATTTCGATCATACATTTTATATGGACTATCGTTCTTTTTCTCGACCGTAAAAAGTATGAAAAAAGGACACTTCCTATACCGTCAGATGGTACCACTTTTTTCAAAACAACAAAAAGTTTTGAACCCTTCAAATGTTTTGACAGGTCTAGAACGAGGAGACTGAGATCTTGATTGATCTGGAGTATTCGTAAGCCACCTTTCTATAAGCGAGCGAGCGCTGAATATACCTAAAAATAGTTTTCATTCCACAACGTAATGGAAAATGGCAACATATATTTGTTGATGGAAGTCGATTTCTCGACATTTCGAACATTAAAATAGCACATATTGGTGGTTATATCTCGCGAATCAGGAGTCGTTTCAAATCCAATTGGTGCTTGAAGATTGAGGCATGAATCATTCATTACGGCTCCACCAATAGGATCTTGGGGGAAGCTTATTGGCCCGCTTTCCTCCAATCTCCGCTTCGATAAGCCTCTAAACCAATATCCCACCATCTTCCCATCCACGTCTGTCACAGCTAAGGGAATCGATTGGGTAGAGTGGTAAGAAAATCGAGGGCTTAGCATCCAGCTGTGATATAACTCGGAAGGATTACTCAAGTTAATACGGAATATAGCAAGCTAATAGGGAAGGAAAGATTTTTAATCGGGCCAATTCGCGACTAAGTGATTGCGAATATTTCTAGAAAATAAAAACAATAATTTACAGTAAAACCTCCATTATTAATGATGTAAGGTAATGATGGGTATGGGGGTCAACGGGTAATTGAATTAAAACTTGTTATTGACTTAATGTGATAGAAAAAAAAGGTTAAAAAATCACTTTTATTAACAAACGAACGTTTTATATGCATTAAATTATAATATAGAAAAATAACAAAAAATTAATCGAGGCCCGGATAATGGAGGTCCTACAGTGTTTTAAAATGAAATCTATCTTTCATGTGACAACGTTTTTCTATGTTGATAAATACTTTGATATTTAGCTTGGAAACATTAATCAAAGTGTTTTATAACCTCATCATCATTGTTAACCCTTGGATTACCAAGGGGGGGGGGCTCTACAAACCCAGAGCTTTATTTTATTGTTAATTAACTCTAAGTATTTCTTCAATTTATTATTTGATGATATTACACCATTTAAATGTTTATAAAACTATGGATGTTAAAAAAATATCTGGTGCGTGCGCGCAACACACAACTTTCACTTACCAACTTACTTAGATTAGAAATTAATGCGTTTTGTTAATTGCCACTTATCAAATGAACAGAACAGTTTAATTATAACGCATTGGTTTGTCATTAAAGGCGTACGGCGCATGCGTGAGCTCAAGGTGTTTTATGAGTTGACGGAATATTTTTCTTTTTTTTTCCTGTATATGTTTACTTGATTCTCTTCATATATCATATTTAGCCGTTTCTTATTTTTAAGCGTGATGAGAGACAGTTAATTTCCCAATATAAACTAAAACAAAGGTACTTTATAGAAAAACAAAAAAAGCCCCTTCCCCATTTAAGCCCCCTCAGAACATTTTAATAATGATAAAGCTTACCTGATATTAAATAACAACTAATTTTCATTAAACATAACGAATTTGATAAAAATCGTTAAAGCCGTTTTTGAGATAATCGATTAAAAAGGTAAAAATTGGACAACATTTATTAAGTAAATTCCCCCTCCTGTTGATCAATTTTGATGAAATTTTTAGTCATATCTCGGGCATATAAATACATCATATACCAAGTTTGATCAAAATCGTTAAAACCGTTATTGAGTAAATAAAAAAACCACGTGGAAATGATACAAAATTTATTAAGTAAAGTCCCCCCTCAGGTTGATCAATTTTTATGAAATTTTTACAGTCATATCTCGGGCATATCAATAGATCAAATACTCAGTTTAATCAAAATCGTTAGAGCCGTTTTTGAGAAAATCGAAAAAAACTTAAAAAGTTATTAAGTAAAGTACCCCCTCCCTTTGAGCAAATTTGATGAAATTTTTGCTGTCACATCGCGGGCATAAACATACTCTAAATACCCAATTTCAGGTTCGCACGGTTTATAGTTTTTGAGCTAGTCTGTTCACACACACACACACACACAGACACACAGACACACACACACACAGACCATTTCGCGGGACTTGGTTATTTTGACTTAGGGGACCCCAAAACGTGTATTTCCGTTGAAAACCGGAAGTCGAAAATTTTCACGATCGCAATACTTCCACTTACTATATATTTTCATATATAGGTAAGTGAAAGTAAAAATAATTATAGAGGTAAATGGAAGTTATTTTTCTAGCTAATTATATATGTCATTACCATGTTCTCTATTTTATCTAAACTTCATCATTAATGATGTATAAGATATTTAACTAATTTAAAATCTTATAAATTGTGTTTTCAGGCACATTAAAGATAAAAAAACAATATTGTTTGAAATGTATTATCAATACCATTATAAATTTATAGTTTAATAATTTTAAATCATATCCGCGAGGCCACAAGCGGTTTATTTTTCTCACTCAACTATTTCTTCTGGATATAAAATGAAACAGAAAAAGTTCAATTCACGTTTACATTGATCTTGAATGTTTTTCTGACAACTAAATTTTTTCCAGATTTTTACTTTCACTTACCTATATATGTAATATATAGTAAGTGGAAGTATTGCGATCGTGAAAAATTTCGACTTCCGGTTTTCAACGGTAATACACGTTTTGGGGTCCCCTGAGTCGAAATGACCAAGTCCCGCGAAATGGTCTGTGTGTGTGTGTCTGTGTGTGTGTGTGTGTGTGTGTGTGTGTATGTAAACAGACTAGCTCAAGAACTATAAACCGTGCGAACCTGAAATTGGGTATTTAGTGTAGGTATATGCCCGCGATGTGACAGCAAAAATTTCATCAAAATTGCTCAAAGGGAGGGGGTACTTTATTTAATAAATTTTTAGGTTTTTTTCGATTTTCTCAAAAATGGTTCTAACGATTTTGATTAAACTGAGTATTTCATCTATTTATATGCCCAAGACATGACTGTAAAAATTTCATCAAAATTGATTAACCGGAGGGTGGACTTTACTTAATAAATTTTGTAACATTTTCACGTGTTTTTTTTATTTACTCTAAATCGGCTTTAACGATTTTGATCAAACTGGGTATTTGATGTATTTATATGCCCGAGATATGACTGTAAAAATTTCATCAAAATTGATTAACCGGAGGGGGGACTTTACTTAATAAATTTTGTATCATTTTTACGTGCTTTTTTTATTTACTCAAAAACGGCTTTCACGATTGTGACCAAACTTTGTATTTGATGTATGTATATGCCAAATATGTGATAGCCAACATTTCATCAAAATTGATCAACTGAAGGGGGGACTTTACTTGATAAATTTTGTATCCCAACTTCATCATTAATGATGTATAAGATATTTAACTAATTTAAAATTTTATAAATTGTGTTTTCAGGCACATTAAAGATAAAAAAACAATATTGTTTGAAATGTATTATCAATACCATTATAAATTTATAGTTTAATAATTTTAAATCATATCCGCGAGGCCACAAGCGCACAGTGGGACGAATCGCCAATCTAGGTGGAAATAATTCTGAAAGCGACTTATTTCATTTTAATTATTCTAAACGACTAAATTTAATGATGAATTAATAAATAAAAGTCAACACAATGTTCCAGACGAAGGATTTATAAAAATAAAATAAAATGTATAATTAAAATAGAAAAAATAAAATATAAATATTTAAGTAAATCGTATATAATGTAATAACTATATTAATAATTATTTTTAAAAAGTATTATTCTAAAATTATAAATTAAAATAAAATATAAATTATAAAAAAACACAAAATAAATTTAAAAAATGATTATACTGTAATATCAAATTCTGAAAAACCAGTACCCGAATATTTCGTCGTTCTGATTAATTCAAATCTAAAATATCTTAATTCAGGTTACTTTCTTCTTCACAAATCATCAAGGTAATGCCAGCAGTCTCTTTTGCAAATAAAATAACCAAAGGTCTACAATATCCAGTAGTTAAAAGTTACATTGTTTAACCAGGCTAAATTTGTATTGTTCCCCAACTCATGTAAGGCAGATCTCAGCAATAGAGAGATTTACGTCTGAAATAAACCTCACACTCACATAAACAGGTAATAGCAATTAGTAAAGAAACATTCATTTTTTTATTTAGAGTTATTTATACTCTGGATGTAGGTGAGAGTAGATTTTAGGTAACCCCATTTTTTTTAAATAATAAAATCAGTAGCTTACCGACTACTTGAAATAAATCTGTGCACTCCTCATTTTAAAAGCTAAACACAGATATTTACTTCCTTGCCGAATCGCCTTTCGTAGCCTGGTATAAATTAGTTTTCAAAACAAATCAGAATTCACTTATCTATTTTGATACGCTTTCAATAAGCTGTGAAAATTAGGTGACGTTTTTTTGGTGTTAAACCTATTTTTATTTTTTTGGCATTTGATTCAAGGAATTTATCTTTTGAAAGACTGAAACAGACTGATGATTTCATGAAACCGGCATGATTTTTTTCATTTTCATCTATTCTTTGTTCCTACAAATAAAAGAAATCTCTTTCGGAAAAAAAATTGCAATTTTCTTTTAATTCTTGTACTTATGGCCGTCGAATCTCGTTTTACTATACCTTTGAAGATTTCCGTACTGTATCCTAATGAATCTGGATCAATATATTATTATAAATTTCATTTGCACCTCCGTACTGTCTCCGATTAAGAAAAATATAGGCTCTCAACAAAGAGAGATTTTCACCTTTAAAAAAACCGTACACCTTTATTAGCAGGTATTAGCAATTCATACTGAATAATTAATTACTATATAGTGTGGACTATATTCTGTTAAAATATCTGGGTGTAGATCGGTGTAGATTTTTAGTAATCCCATTTTTTATAATAAAGAAAAATAGCTTACAGACTATTGAAAATAAAAGAGGGTATCCTGTACTATATTCACATGTAAAGAACAAAGAACTTATATAAACTTAATATATGAATCGTCTTCTATTGCCCAGTATAATTTTTTTTCCGAAAGACACAATCCACTCTTCGAGTTTATTTATTTAGCGATATAATTTGGAAAAAAACTGACTGAGCATTATGAGGGAACTACCATGTTCAACCCCACATTATTCTGTTAATATTTGCTTCAATCAATTAATAATTTGGAAATGACCTAGCTAGATTGTTGTTTTCATGAGACCGACATGATTTTTTCATTTAGTTGATATTAACTATTTCCACCTAGATTGGCGATTCGTCCCACTGTGAAGCGGTTTATTTTTCTCACTCAACTATTTCTTCTGGATATAAAATGCAACAGAAAAAGTTCAATTCACGTTTACATTGATCTTGAATGTTTTTCTGACAACTAAATTTTTTCCAGATTTTTACTTTCACTTACCTATATATGTAATATATAGTAAGTGGAAGTATTGCGATCGTGAAAAATTTCGACTTCCGGTTTTCAACGGTAATACACGTTTTGGGGTCCCCTGAGTCGAAATGACCAAGTCCCGCGAAATGGTCTGTGTGTGTGTGTCTGTGTGTGTGTGTGTGTGTGTATGTAAACAGACTAGCTCAAGAACTATAAACCGTGCGAACCTGAAATTGGGTATTTAGTGTAGGTATATGCCCGCGATGTGACAGCAAAAATTTCATCAAAATTGCTCAAAGGGAGGGGGTACTTTATTTAATAAATTTTTAGGTTTTTTTCGATTTTCTCAAAAATGGTTCTAACGATTTTGATTAAACTGAGTATTTCATCTATTTATATGCCCGAGACATGACTGTAAAAATTTCATCAAAATTGATTAACCGGAGGGGGGACTTTACTTAATAAATTTTGTAACATTTTCACGTGTTTTTTTTATTTACTCTAAATCGGCTTTAACGATTTTGATCAAACTGGGTATTTGATGTATTTATATGCCCGAGATATGACTGTAAAAATTTCATCAAAATTGATTAACCGGAGGGGGGACTTTACTTAATAAATTTTGTAACATTTTCACGTGTTTTTTAGATTTTCTCAAAAACGGCTCTAACGATTTTGATTAAACTGAGTATTTCATCTATTTATATGCCCGAGATATGACTGTAAAAATTTCATCAAAATTGATCAACCGCAGGGGGCACTTTACTTAATAAATTTTGTATCATTTTTACGTGCTTTTTTTATTTACTCAAAAACGGCTTTCACGATTGTGACCAAACTTTGTATTTGATGTATGTATATGCCAAATATGTGATAGCCAACATTTCATCAAAATTGATCAACTGAAGGGGGGACTTTACTTGATAAATTTTGTATCATTTTCACGGGGTTTTTTATTTACTCAAAAACGGCTTTAACGATTAATAAAAATAAGATATGAATGTAGAAAAATGTGTGATTTTGGGAAATGATATCTAACAAAACACTTCAATTTCTTATCTGAGTAAGTTGGTAAGTGAAAGTTGTGTGTTGCGCGCACGCACCAGATTTTTTTACTTTCACTTACCTATATATTAAATATATAGTAAGTGGAAGTATTGCGATCGTGAAAAATTTCGACTTCCGGTTTTCAACGGAAATACACGTTTTGGGGTCCCCTGAGTCCAATTAACCAAGTCCCGCGAAATGGTCTGTGTGTGTGTGTGTGTGTGTGTCTGTGTGTGTGTGTGTGTGTGTGTGTGTGTGAACAGACTAGCTCAAAAACTATAAACCGTGCGAACCTGAAATTGGGTATTTATTGTATGCATATGCCCGCGATGTGACAGCAAAAATTTCATCAAAATTTCTCAAAGGGAGGGGGTACTTTATTTAATAACTTTTTATGTTTTTTTCGATTTTCTCAAAAACGGCTCTAACGATTTTGATTAAACTGAGTATTTGATCTATTTATATGCCCGAGATATGACTGTAAAAATTTCATCAAAATTGATCAACCGGAAGGGGGACTTTACTTAATAAATTTTGTATCATTTTCACGTGTTTTTTTTTTATTTACTCAAAAACGGTTTTAACGATTTTGATCAAACTGGGTATTTGATCTATTTATATGCCCGAGATATGACTGTAAAAATTTCATCAAAATTGATCAACCGGAGGGGGGACTTTACTTAATAAATTTAGTATCATTTTCACGTGTATTATTTTTATTTACTCAAAAACGGTTTTAACGACTTTGATCAAACTGGGTATTTGATGTATGTATATGCCAAAGATGCGATAGCCACCATTACATCAAAATTGGACAAACGGAGCGGGCACTTTATTTCTTAATTTTTATCCAATTTTTACCTTTTTTTCGATGATCTCAAAAACGGCTTTAACGATTTTTATTAAATTCGTCATGTTTAATGAAAATTAGGTGTTGTCTAATACCAAGTAAGCTTTATCATTATTAAAATGTTCTGAAGGGGCTTTTTTGGGGGGGTTTGGGGCCTTTTTTGTTTGTTTGTTTCCTATAAAGTACCTTTGTTTTTATTTAAATGGAGAAATTAACTGTCTCTCGTTACGCCTAAAAATAAGGAATGGCTATATATGAGATATGATTAAAATAAAGAAAACATAAAGGAGAAAAAATGAAAAATATTCAGTCAACTCGTAAAACTCGTTGAGCCCACGCATAAGGGTCTGGCCACACATGTCCGCACCGGATCCGCACCGTAGCAATAATACAGGTTATGTTCAGAATATTTTTAATTTAACTTACATATTACCTTTAGTTATGCCAAAAGTTCAAACCACACATTTCAGACACAGGCCACTTTAGGCATAACTAAAGGTAATATGTAAGTTAAATTAAAAATATTCTGAACATAACCTGTATTATTGCTACGGTGCGGATCCGGTGCGGACATGTGTGGCCAGACCTTAAGGAGTACGCCTTTGAAGACAGACCATTGTTCATGATTAAAGTCTTTCTGTTCATTTGAGAAATGGCAATTACCAAACGCATTAATTTCTAATCTAAGTAAGTTGGTAAGTGAAAGTTGTGTGTTGCGCGCACGCACCAGATTTTTTTTATAATTTAGGTTGGAAACAGGGTTGACTAATATTAATGGGTTTCTGAGAGCCCCCATCTTGATTATCCAAGAGCTAAATTGTTTACCGTTATAAAAGTTTTCCAATGAACGAAAGAAATAGTAATCTGAAGGTAAGAAGTTTGAGCTGTACCGTGAATATGGCAACACATCCCAACCAAGCCCCACCAAAGAGGTCTGTGAGGAAAGGGAATTGGCTTGACCGGGATATGTACCTTGTGGGTAAAGTGGAAAGAGCGCCTTAATTCCTATTTACATAATTGTTAGCGATAAATTTGGATATTTTTACTTTCACTTACCTATATATGAAATATATAGTAAGTGGAAGTATTGCGATCGTGAAAATTTTCGACTTCCGGTTTTCAACGGAAATACACGTTTTGGGGTCCCCTGAGTCCAATTAACCAAGTCCCGCGAAATGGTCTGTGTGTGTGTGTGTGTGTGTGTGTGTGTGTGTGTGTGTGTGAACAGACTAGCGCAAAAACTATAAACCTTGCGAACCTGAAATTAGGTATTTAGTGTATGTATATGCCCGCGATGTGACAGCAAAAATTTCATCAAAATTGCTCAAAGGGAGGGGGTACTTTATTTAATAACTTTTTAATTTTTTTTCGATTTTCTCAAAAACGGCTCTAACGATTTTGATTGAACTAAGTATTTGATCTACTTATATGTCCGAGACATGACTTTAAAAAATTCATCAAAATTGATTAACCGGAGGGGGGACTTTACTTAATACATTTTGTATCATTTTCACGTGTTTTTTTTTTATTTACTCAAAAACGGTTTCAACGATTTTGTTCAAACTGGGTATTTGATGTATGTATATGCCAAAGATGCGATAGCCAACATTACATCGAAATTGATCAACCAGAGGGGGGAATTTACTTAATAAATTTTGTATCATTTTCACGTGTTTTTTTTATTTACTCAAAAACGGCTTTCACGGTTTTGATCAAACTGGGTATTTGATGTATATATATGCCAAAGATGTGATAGCCAACATTTCATCAAAATTGGTGAAACCGAGCGGGCACTTTATTTCATATTTTTTTCCAATTTTTACCTTTTTTTCGAGGATATCAAAACCGGCTTTAACGATTTTTATCAAATTCGCCATGTTTAATGAAAATTAGGCGTTCTTTAATATCAGGTAAGCTTTATCATTATTAAAATGTTCTGAGGGGGCTTTTTTTGGGGGGGTGGTTGGGGCCTTTTTTGTTTGTTTGTTTTTTATAAAGTACCTTTGTTTATATGGTGAAAATAACTGTCTCTCGTTAAGCCTAAAAATAAGAAATGGCTAAATATGAGATATGATAAAATAAAAGAAAACATAAAGAGGAGAAAAAATTTCTAATCTAAGTAGGTTGGTAAGTGAAAGTTGTGTGTTGCGCGCACGGACCAGATTTTTTGATAAGGAAATTCGGGTCCAAATTCCGGCCAAGACCATTTTTTTCTCTTCTTATAAAAAGAAGTTGAAATTGTATTAAGAATTTTCATGTTATCATATCAACACTATCATATATCATACCAACACTATCATATATCATACCAACACTATCATATATCATACCTACAGTATCGATAAGTCAGACAAAGATGTGTGTAGCCTGGCATTTTTGTGGTGGAACTCAACACGTCCAATTTTCCAATCTGGGCGTTTTCCTTGAATTGAATGATTCAGTGCTTTTAATCGTCGAACGTATAGTTCTGAATTGATCGTCTAGTTTCGTGGTAAAAGTTCCAAATAAACAATGCCTCTGTAATCCGACCAAACTTTCCTGTAACGCATTTAATTAACACCAGCTTCGGATATTGCTTGTTTGAGCTCAGTTCCCCGTTTGCGCGTAACATTATTGTAAGCCACCCATTTTTCATCGCCTATGATTAGCTGTTGTAAAAATACATTAGCTTACCTTCGTTTCATTTGATCTACACATCACTGATACTAACACATTTGGTCAGGTTAAATTTTTCAACTGATGAGGGACCCATAAAACAAGCTTTTTTTCTTGTATCAAAGTTGTTTCAATGCACGTTTCTCTTCAATCTCACGAGTGGATCTTCTTTCATAACTTTCTTAATTTGTTCAAGTTGAATTTTTCAGCCTGAGCAATGTTCCTCTTTCATTAAAAAAATCTCTCGCATGAAATTTAGTGAACCGATTTTGACACGCTATGTACGCAGAACATAGCTTTTTGTCTGGTTGCAAAGCATTGATAATAAATTTCAAACAATTAATGTTTTTTATTCTTTAATGTACTTGAAAACACAATTTTTTAAAGTGTAAATTATATAAATATCTTGTATGTGGGACATTCTTTTACAAACCGAACAGATTTGGACAAAAATTGACCGACACATTTTAGATTTAACTGAAACTTTTTTTACGGGTTCTATATCGAAAAAAAAGAGATACGTGTAAGAGGATTTTTTTTAATTTTCGATATTTTGAAAAATAAACAAGATCGAAAATTCGTGAATTTGATGATTTATCGGTAATAGCCTATTTTTCAAAAATTCATAACTCCGGTTCTGTTTAAGCTAAAAACTTTTTTTTTTGTTTTTTATTTATGTATTTTTTCTATTTTTTCCCATCTTCTTGGCTAATAAAATATGTTTTTTAATTTAAAAAAATGAAACAATTATTTGTATTTAAGAAATAAACAGTGTAAAACAAGAATATGAGCCGTAAAATGTGACCCACGTGTTGATGTGACGTACCGCGCTAAATTAATTAATTTTTTTCTTACAGTAAAAATAACTTCTCCATCGTTTTCAAAAGAGCTTTCGATAGAAAATTTGACGCAGAATACGATAAAAATAGTAAAAAGTTGATTCATGGCGCCACACTGTTAAAAACCGGTTTAAACATTGAAATTGTTAATAACAATTTGAATTTTTCGACAATTTGTTTTGAAAGTATTTTTTTCTTAAAGCTTGTATTTTTACCTTCAAAATAAAAAAAAATGAAATTTTTTAGCTTAAACAGAACCGGAGTTATGAATTTTTGAAAAATAGGCTATTACCGATAAATCATCAAATTCACGAATTTTCGATCTTGTTTATTTATCAAAATATCGAAAATAAAAAAAAATCCTCTTACACGTATCTCTTTTTTTTCGATATAGAATCCGTAAAAGAAGTTTCAGTTAAATCTAAAATGTGTCGGTCAGAAAGGTGTTCGGTTTGTAAAAGAACGTCCCATATCATGAATGATGAATTTTAGAAAACATAGAAATAACATTTCCAATTATCCACAAAAATGACGTTCATTTCCCTCCATAGATTTTTTTTTACATCCACGGTTTTATAAATATGCAAATATTGTAAATAATTATTAAAAGATTTATTTACGAATAATTCACAATAGAAGGGAGGTGTGATTACTTAGAACCCACCCTAGGTAATCTTTGGGTTAATTTAAGACGAAAACGATGATGAACCGGGAAAAGGCACCAATATTTTTGCTACTTACTCAGTAAATAATTAACAGATAATTCAGGGAATATAAAATAATAATATGGTAAATCGTATTTTATATTAACAAATAAACGTGTTCCTAATAATAATTTAGCAATCTCTTCAGTATTCTGTCAATTTGAAACTTTTTTCATTTATAAATTATAAAAACTATCCAGTCGTTTTTGAAATAAGAAAAAAAACGAAAGAGTTCTCCTGCAGAGATGTTCTTTCCCAGGGACGAGCCCTATTTGAAATTCCCAGGCTTCACAATTATTTAAGACAAGACTTTGGGGACGGGTTGGCATGAGGAAAATTGGGTTTAAATTTATTCTCACTGGAAAAACCTTCTGTCTCATCCTGGCTTACCCTGTCGTATTAAATTTTATATAAATATACTAGCTAGGGTGCCCGGCTTCGCTCCGGTAGTTGTGTGGTAGTTTTAATAACAGGAAAACTTTAAAATTAAAGGAAATATAGAACAAAATTAGCACTTTCTTGAAACTTTTAACATGGTATCAACATTAAGATTCGAGATCTGCAGAGTCCGCCCAAATAAGGAACCCTATGTACTTTAAAGGGGGTTGAAAATGGTGAATGAACAATTAATTTTGCTGCAACTTTGTCTAGTCATGCATCGTTTTTGATAGTTTCTGTGATTATGAATCCTATAAGCCCATTCCACGTAGTCAGCAGATAATAAGTTATTAGATTATTAGTTAAAAAAACTATATTTGGAGTACAACTTAAGCGCCGACTACGGTGATGGTCCCATTAGATCCAGAAGTTTAGAAACTACCGGAGATTCATAGAAACCTTTTTTTTCAAGACCTTTCTTCCAGTTCAACCTCCTTTAAGATATCCCCCCCCCCCCCCGCAATTTAGCCGGACTCTGCACCTACTATTACAAAGTGAAAACCAAAATATCATGAGGGGACAATTTTTTCATCATATTTCTTTTTATCCTGAACTATGAGGGGTGATAAAATCTTATTGAAAAAATGTTGTAATTGGAGTTAGTCATTTTGTCAACTGGATTTCTCATCTTATATACTAATAAAACCATTTTTCATAATTACAAACAATAAGAACACTTCAAACTTTTTATTTTCCATTTATAATCAGTCAGCTGTTCTTTTTTGTTTTATGTCTGTTTTTATTCGCTCAGTGTACTACTAAAAAATGTTCACTCATATTGCATTAAATTTACTTAAGTATATGTTATATATTGATTAAATGTAATGTGTTAATCAATTAACCTTCTTATGAGAAAATTAATTTTGTAAGGTATCCAGTCGTTTTCTAATTGATTGCAGATATGTAAAATCATTATTTTATTTTGAAAGAAAAGGTGAAACTAATTATTTTTGCTTGATTTTTTAGTAATTTAAAAAGAACAGCTGAAAAATATATACCTAGCCTTGACTAACTGAACGGATTGAATGAACAATAAACATTGAGTGAAACGCACCCGAGCGCTTCCTCGTAGCCTGGAGCTCGAACTAAATTTTTCATTCATAAACTCGTATGTCTTTCTCAGGTAGGCTAATTACATGGTGCGAGAGGCTTAAAATTCCAGTCATTTTTTCTTCAATTTTACACCCTTAAGAGAAAAACGGAAACCTTCTTCTCCGTTAGGGATTACATAGCAACACGCTGACATAACTTTCTTAAACGTACCTTGAGTCGTTTTTGAACCTTATCGGCACGCACATTGTACACTTTTCTTTATAATATATATTGATTATAAGTCATGAACATCAAAATTACTTTATGTATTATTTCTGATTGTATTTCCTTCTGTAGGCACGCTTATCATATTTTATCCTTAACTTCTTTCAATAACCGAAAACATTAATCAAGAAAAATAAAGCGAGGAGTTACGTTTTATATACCTTTAACTCATAATATATCAAATTCATTGTTTATTAATTTACTTGGTAACATGAATAGGTGCCTTAATTTCCTTCAAAATACATCAATAAATGAATCATGGTCATCCCCAATTAGCGAAATTAGGACTTTTTGAATATTCCATTCTTGTTTTGGACCCTTTAAATGGTTAATTAAAAAAAAGAAAACAACTTTTTAACAAAAATATACCTCTGAAATTAAAGCAGACAAAAAAAAAAATTACTGAAAGTAGGATTTGAAAATATAACTTTGATAACCAATAAATATTCCTATATGTTACCATAACCTATATATTGGATAAAAACTTTGTAACATGAATGTGTTTAAATAATTTTATTGATGTAAAATTAAAATACAAAAATTTCTTTAAAATATAGAAAACTAAAATTAGAAACCACTTCAGTTCAGAACAGTGACAAAAAAATGTACGATTCGCAGCTCAACGAGAGACACAAAATTTACTCCGATGTAAAACAAAAAAAGATTATTATATCTAAAAAAGTTCAATAATTGTTCGGAACCGTTACACTCAAGTACTTGTACTAGAGTGCTTTCGAGGAATGTGAGCAGGCTTCCAAAATGGCAGGACTAAACATCAATGAAGCCAAAACCAAGTATATGAAGACCTCCCGGAGTGATTGTGGGGCGAGGAATGGTATAGGAGAGGAGAGCAATTTTTTGAGCAGGTGCAGGAGTTTAAATATCTTGGGGCCAACATCAACGAAAAGATGATATATAGGCAGAAATGAAGACATGCATGATGGTCGGAACCTATTTAAACTAATTGGGCTACCCATTAGACTATTCGCTACCCATACACCATCCAAGGTCCTCCGTCCAATAGGAATTTCGGCAAATCAGCCCCAACGAAATCCTCCAACCTACTTCTCAGCCCTTACTTCCCTCAGACGTTTTCCATTCGTCACCGAGCTTATTAATATCTATGGAATTCAATCGATTTTTTACTTTCGAATAAACCGGTGAAAAGTCTATAATTATCGCCCCCTCCCCATAAGAAACCTATTTATTGTAAAAATTATGAGGAATTGGCCTTGTTATTTGACATATGAACAATCTTTGTTCCATATTTCGTGACAATCCGATATGGTGGTAAAAAGTTTATATTTAACCCTCCACCACAAAAACTATGCATAAAACCATTTATGTGAATGAATTCATTAGACGTCTATTTAGATAATCAAAAACCACCAATATAATAAAATTTGTTGAAATCAGATGAAGCGGTACAAAGTTAATAATTGCGCCCCCCCCCCCCCCCACAAAAAAAATAACAGCAACATCAAACTGAAATTATCGGTAAATGCTCAATATGTAGGAGTGAGAGCTCTAGTACAAAGGACTACACTATCCTATTACGAAAATTGTTTAACTTCAAACAAACTATTTAAGATTTATTTTATTTTATTATTTAAGATACAAATGAAAATACATTTTTTTTTATTTTAGTATTTTAGAATTAAAATGAAAATACTTTTTTTTATTTGAGTATTTTAGAATTAAAATGAAAATAAACATGTGATTTATTTTATTTTAATTCTAAAATACTAAAATAAAAAAAAAGTATTTTCATTTGTATTTAAAATACTTTTATTTAAAATAATGCGCAGGTCTGGCTCAAACAAGCAATATCCGAAGCTGGTGTTAATTAAATGCGTTACAGGAAAGTTTGGTCAGATTACAGAGGCATTGTTTATTTGGAACTTTTACCACGAAACTAGACGATCAGTTCAGAACTATACGTTCGATGATTAAAAGCACTGAATCATTCAATTCAAGGAAAACGCCCAGATTGGAAAATTGGACGTCTTGAGTTCCACCACAAAAATGCCAGGCTACACACATCTTTGTCTGACTTATCGATACTGTAGGTATGCTATATGATAGAGTTGGTATGATAACATGAAAATTCTTAATACAATTTCAACTTCTTTTTATAAGAAGAGAAAAAAATGGTCTTGGCCGGAATTTGGACCCGAAATGTGGACTCAAAAAATGCGCCATTGACCTGAAAAGTCCATAGTTGCTGGGCGCTCGGAAAAGTGCTTAATTCGAAAGTGTTACCCTGGCAGTTAAAGCAGGCTGTATACACTAGCATTATTAGACCAGTAGTGACATATGGAAGCACTGAAAAAGTGCTCCATGTGTGGGAGCGGAAAATCCTAAGAAAGATTTTTGGTCCTTGAAGGAGGGAGATCAGTGGAGGCAAAGAAACAATCGGAAGCTCCGTGATTTATACAAGAGCCCAATACTTGTCACTTGCAAAGAGTGGAATTAGGTGGCTGGGGCATGTACAGAGAATGGAAGAGCAGCGAATCCCAAAGAAGCTTCTGGAGGGACACCCAGGGGGAGGACGAAGAAGAGGGCGTCCCAGTTTGCGGTGGCTGGATGACGTGGAGGAGGACCTGAGGACACTTGGAGTCCGCAGAGCAGCACTGCACAGTGAAGAAAGACGGAACATTGTGGAGCAGGCCAGGATTCTCCAAGGACCGTAGAGCCATTGAAAGAAAGACTTGTACTAGATCATATGTTTGGATCGTTTTAGGCCTTTCTGTAATGGCCTTTCTGTGCATAAATAAAATGAATATAAGAAGCAAACGACTAGTTTCTTAGTCTTCCCTTGAACATCGCAGCATAAAGTTAATTTTGAGTCACTGTTCTGTTACTTTCTTGTAAAGTTGTTACTAATTTGAGCTTTAATACTTTGTTTCACATTTTTGTATTATACTAGGTTGTTACAAAAGTCCTTGTGCACATAAAGTTGTTTACCTTGAGGTCTCTAATTTAATCCTTATTTAATCTCTGACGAATACAATTCTTATGTCAATGTTTACATTAACTAATCCTTTAATTATGTATGTACGCCAACTGTCCCTGCCTTTCATTCAGTTTATTAAATTTCACTAGAAATGTCGGAAGAAAAATTTGTCATCCGCGGCCTTCTTAGGCATTATTGGAAAAAAGGTTTTAGTGCAAAGGCCTCAGCCGAGGAAATTTATGCAGTGGAAGGGGAAAGTGTGGTGCATCGAAACACGGCCGCATTTTGGTTCAGGCGGATAATTCTGGGAATACATGCCTTGAAGATGAACCTGTGTTTGGTGGAATTATGAAGGCATTTTACACTTCGAGCTGGTTCCAGAGGGCAGGGCTATCAACGCTGAGCTATACTGTGAACAGCTCGATAGGGTATATGAAGTTTTAAAAGTGAAATACCCCGCTTAATAGGAATCAAGCGTTATTTCAGCAAGACAACGCCCCTGCTCATCGCTCACGATTAGTTAAAGAAAATTTTTCAGAAATGAACGGGATTAGCGTCTTGCCCCACCCTCCTTACAGCCCAGACGTCGCACCGTCTGACTATGGACTTTTCAGGTCAATGGCGCATTTTTTGAAAGGTCGGCGCTTCGAAAACTTCGATGATGTCAAATCTGGATGCGAGGAGTTCATTGCCTCGAAAACTGCAGAGTGGTATCAACATCAAATACAAATTTTGGCTGAAAGATGGGTTGAAAATGATGGCCTGTATTTTGAAGATTAAATTTGATTTGTAAATTTTGTACTCACATTTGAATAAAATTAATTTTGAGAACAAGGACTTTTGTAACAACCTAGTAATGTTTATAATAATGAATATGCAGAAACCACAACTCGCGTTCCCTACACCACCATTCCCTACACCCGCGTTCCCTTCATCCTCCAGACCTGATTTCGACAGATCTGCCCTAACGCAATACTCCCATCTTCGTCTTGGCCTACCCCTCGGACGTTTTCCATTCGGCACCGCGCTGATTGAGTAATCTGACAACCGAGTTTAACAAAAGTTTTTTGCAGCGTTGCAACCACCTCTGTTTACCGGATACATACATGTTTAACGGATACCGGATACAGTCACTCACGTTGGAATTACAAAATGGTTAAAATTCTGGTACTTTTCTGTTATAGTCACGCCCAGAGAAAATGTTTTTAATTTAGTTAGTACATTGCTGTAAATAAATAAAACAAATGCTTTCTGAATAAAACACTTTACATGAAATTTAATTAAATTATTTATTTTCATTTTAGTATAAACATTGAAAAATAAATTATATGTTAGAAATGCCATTGTAAAAATCTTTAATATCTTTCAATATTTCATTAAAAAAATCTTTTTCTGCTAACCTTTGGCGCCACATAAATTCCGCTAAATAAGATTTTAAAAAATTCCTTCTAGCCCTCCTTTTGTTCCCCCCTTTAATTTTACCTTTGAATGTTAACTTCATCTCATGGTTATTTTTACATGTTCTCATTTCAGGAATAATATTATGCTTTTGATAAAACCTGACCGCAATTTCCTCATCCAAAATATTCCTAAAAATATTTTTTAAATTATACTGATACTCAACCATATTTAACGTGATTAAATATCTAGTCAAAAGAAATGATTCGGCACGGAATTGTTTTCTCCTGACAGTGTTGCCAGTAAGCGAACAGTTGTGAAGGTAACTCTTAGTTACCTCCCTAGCAACACTGGTGATAACCCTGTTTCTCCTTAAAGCAATGTACTAACTAAATTAAAAACATTTTCTCTGGGCGTGACTATAACAGAAAAGTACCCAAATTCTACCTAATGAACAACAATAATATAAATTTTAGTTTTAATCAGGATTTTATAAGGAATAAGAAGTTGAGGTAAATTTTCAAATTTTTTTTTTTTGCAATTTTTATTTAATCACTTTTTCTTTTCCTCTTGTATTTGATTGGATATTAAATCCCATCAAGATTCTAATAATTAAATTTGCTAAAAAAAAAAAAAACACTGTAGGGGATCAACTTCTGATTGAGTTTTTCTCTAAATGTAAATAAGTGGAATCTCATCCTTTTTCCGCTGAATCCTTTTCATCTTTTCCGCTTTTGATAAATAATGGTCAATATAAAAAAGATAAATAGAAAATCCAATTAATATTTAATAATTAATATAGTAAAAATTACCATCTGCATTATAAACACAAAACCAATTAAAAAGTGATTTAGGTATTTCATATTTTTAAAAAATATATATTTCAAATGTACATTTTCTTAAAGTCTATAAAAATCGATCCTTATAATGCTGAGTATATGATTTTTAAATTAACATCAAAACTATAAGATTGTAGATCTCAGTATAATCCGTAATTATGTATATTTCAAAATTTTTAGAATGTTTCTTCACCTTTATTGAAAAATAGGAAATGTGACTATGCCTTTCTTTATCCTCTAGGAGACTTACCGGAATCAACAACAATATTTTAATGAACCTCACAGCATTTACTTTTAAAAAAGCTAACCGCTTATGCACAAAAAATTTGTTTAACTGACAATGAATTGGTTTTTTTTCCTTGTTTTTTTTGTTTTTTTTTTTTACTTTAATTATTAATTCGCAACCGTCAGCAAAGTGCGGACAATCAGCGAACGAGTCGGCGGTAATATAAAACAATGACATTTGTGGCATGAGGAGGGAAAGCACCCAGCAGCACCCCCTGCCTGGCTTGAGTCAATTACATTGTCTGTCTAAGAGAGCAGATCTCTAATCCAGCGCCTTTTGAGTCTTCTCGTAAATACTAAAATATCGTTTGTAAAGTGTCGTTATGTGTTGGGTAGATGGAGGTCAGTGTGTAAAGTGTTGTTAGTCACGTACCAAGGTGCTTTTGTAATGAGTCGTAACAATTTTGATGGAAAGTTTTTGTAAGTGAGCCTTTTTAGCTATGCCAAATATCTGTGAGAAATATGTCCATATGGGCTTGAGTAAGTAAGTGTACGTATTTAGTTTTTGTTTCAGTTTTAATTTTGACGATTTAGAAAATAGTGGATAGAGAAGTTTAAGTCTTTTGTCGAGAGTTCTTGTTTTCATTTTTACAGGTGGGTCCCATGTCATCCTTCTGTCGAAAAGGAGTCCGAGATAGTGTACTGAGTCCGTCTGTGGATTTTGGTTGTTGTCAATATGAACAGGGGGGCAGGTTGAAGATGAGCTTGTGGCTCATCTTCTGGTGTTATCTACATTACATACATTACATTAATCTACTACACTTAAATATAATATCCATGTATGTTTTTTCTATTTTTTTATATTGGCATTACATTACCTTATCTTTAGTTGCTACATTTCCATACAAGCCATTTGTCAACTTCTCTTTTTAACAGTATAAAAATACTTTTGTCTATTGCATTTTATGGCCTGTTACATTGTCTTTGATTTCATTGTCACATTATAGTTATTGGCTGTGTGTGGACTTTGGTACTTGCATTGATTAGTCTCCCTCATCCTGCTCTCTATGTTTGTTGATGTTTTGTTTCTATTATTTTTTCATATGTGTTTCAATTTTTTTATTATGTGTGCGTAGTGGTTGTTTAGGTGTTTTGTGTCTGTTTTGTAGTTTATTGTGTTTTCTATGTTTTTTGTTATATGGATTGCTTCTTCTATTTTTCTGTTTTTTGAATTTTGTACTATGCTTAGAATTTTGGTTTTATCGAACTCGAAGATATGGTTATTTTTTATGGAGTGTTCGGATAATGCAGTTGCTTTTATGTTTTTTATATTTTTACAATTATTTTTGTGCTGTGTTAATCTTGTTTTTAGTTTTTTAGATGTTTCACCTATGTATTTTTTGTTGCAGTTTTTGCATTCTATTTCATATATTGCGTTTTGTTTTTCGAGTTTTTTAAAAAGATCCTAGCTTACTTTTTAATATTTTTTTTATCAAGCACTATATACTTTTTAATATTTTTTTATTAGGTTTCCCTCCCTGATGGCCGTTTGTGGCATACGGTGGGATTCACTCTACGAACTAATATTTTATATCTATGGTGGGAAGGGTGACATGTTTCGGTGCGTCCGCCACGAAATAAAAGTCTAGCCAAGTTGGCCAGATTCGAACCGTTCTTCAACAGGCTTGGGTATCCCGGCCTCAGTACGCCTATATTTAATTACGTTATATTTCATCGAAGAAAAATCTAAAAAAAGATCATGGTTACAACTCAATGGAGGTCAGTGTGTAAAGTGTAGTTAGTCACGTACCAAGGTGCTTTTGTAATGAATCGTAACAATTTTGATTGAAACGTTTGAAGTTTTTGTAAGTGAGTCTTTTTTAGCTATGCCGAATATCTGTGAGGAATATGTCCATGTGGGCTTGAGTAAGTAAGTGTACCTATTTAGTTTTTGTTTCAGTTTTAATTTTGACGATTTGGAAAGTAATGGATATAGAAATGTTTTAATTTCTGATTCGTTACAAGTTAGTTTGAGATACAAAATCGCATATTTAATTCCATGAATTGACTTTATTTAGTTAATTTTTTTTTTATCAGTGTTATTTTATAAATAATTTTAAAATCCAAGCAACATGTTTACTTGACATGATAGCCCATAATCTATCATCCTATTATTAATAGCACGGTGAGAATCGTCCGCCTCAGCTGGTATCGATTCTGTACGCCTGGCGACACCCTCCCCTCTTCCAGACAGATCAAACAAGACGCCCCCCCACCCCCATCTTGGGATCAGGCGGCTTGTGCTTGACTGATGGACTGGTTTGTCTGGAGAAGTCAGGGCACCGGAAGGCTAAAGTGATATATTGCCATGTTATTATCTGCCTCCAGGATCATTGTCCAGGGTCATCAATCCCAACAACTCGGAAAAAGCAGATCATTCTAAATTGAGATTTTATTATTAACTATCTATTCCCGGCCTTGTAGCTTAGTATATTCTTGTAAATAGTCGATCCTTCAAAAACCGATGTCCTAGCAGACAGTAAGCCCTACGGATACTTTCACATATTTGTTTGTATTTCCACGCAGGAGTTAGCTAATGTTGTATGTAAGGAGCTTCTTACATAAGACTCTTTTCATCTAAACTAGATGATTTTGAGTTATAGGCCTTGGAACACGGTTTCCGCCAAAATCAATTGTAAAAAGATACAAATTTTTGATGTTCCGGTTCATTAAAATATATCATTTGCAATAGTAAAGCTTTCTATAGTTAAGATAAAGCAATTTTTTGCAATCTGAATTTGCCGATTGATATATGAGAAACTGGAAGACAAATCCAAAAATTTTAAGGATTTCATGCCACTAAGCGCGACATACGTTTACGTTTTAATTACATTGTCTCCTCAGTAACGAGCTAATTTTAAAATTAATGCTAATTTCACACAGACTACTTCAAAAAAGAAGTATCCATCTTCAAATGTCAGGCTTTGTAACATGAGCGTAATAATTTTTCCGCTTAAGTGGCTAAAGTGATACTCGGCGCTATGACCTAACCGATTTTAACTGTGAGAAACTCAGTCGATAAATTGTTTTCAAGTTACGATCGAAAAATTGGAAAAAGACCATATTACCATACACTTATTACCTTATTCTTCAATCATTTCTCTCCGACAGATTTTTCTCCGTCCGGCAGGATTCAGAAATTTCTTCAATACATCCAATATTGGCGCGAATACCCCAAGGTTCAATACTAGCACCCTTACTCTATATCATCTACACTTACGACATACCGATTATTTCGGAGACATTGACTGCAACTTATGCTGATGATACAGCAATTATCACTAAACATCAGGACACAACACAGGCATCATTAACTTTACAACATCACTTATACATACTACACGACTGGTTCCAACTCTGGAATATTAAACTAATTCATGACAAATCAAAACACATCAGATTTATACTTAAAAAACATACCTGTCCACCCGTTTATATTGACAATAACCAAATTCCTCAGACGGACACAGTACATTATCTGGGACTCACTTTCGACAAAAGGATGACATGGGGCCCGCATGTCAAAATGAAAAAAAGAACGTTTACCAAAAGACTTACTTCTGTATCCATTACTTTCTAAATCTTCAAAATTAAAATTGAAAAAAAAATTAAATACGTACACTTACTTACTCAAACCCATATGGACATATTCCTCACAAATATTCGGCATAGCTAAAAAGACTCACTTACAAAAACTCCAAACATTTCAATCAAAATTGTTACGACTCATTACAAAGGCACCTTGGTACGTGACTAACTACTGTTTACATACTGACCTCCATCTGCCGAGAGTCGACCAACACATATCGACACTTCACAAACGATTTTTTAGTAATTTGTACGGATATCCAAACAGTTTAGTAAGCAATATGGCTGACATTCGCATGGATACGAGAAGACTAAAAAGGCGCTGGATGAGGGATCTGCTCTCTTAGACAGCCAAGGTAATTGACTCAAGCCAAGAAGGGGGTGCTGTTGGGTGCTTTCCTTCCTCATGCCTGACATGTCATTATTTCATTTTACCGCCATCTCATTCGCTGAATGTCCGCACTTTGCAGAGAGGTGCGAATTAATAATTAAAGTAAAAAAAAAAAAAAGTCCGTAAATTTCAATTTTGTTTGCCAATAAAATTTGAAGTGGAAGACGTTCACATTTTTGTTTATGAAATGAGTACTTTCAGGCTATAAGATCAAAAACTTTCTTCAAATGAGAAACTTTTTTGGCACTCAGCTCCCCGATTATATGAATATTTATTCATTTATTATAAATTTCATACAGAATGAGATGAAGTAACAAATATCAGAGAGATAATTTTCCTTCATAGTAAAAAAAATTCTTAAACATAAAAAAATATCATATTTGAGCAAAAATCTATCTCCAACCAGCCTAATCACCTATATATCAAAAGAAAGGTGACGAAATTATTTATCTAGTAATGAAATAATATGGGTGGGCTATTGAGCTATAAAAGTTTTATTAAGATTTACGTCCTAAAAAATAATTATCAGTGTATTTTCCATCTGGCTTAAACATAATGAAATTATAAATTATCTAACAAAACGAAGTATTCTCAATATCTACCTAGCATACTTTCTAAATAACATACTTTGTTGGTTTGATATATTTATTTTTTTTTCCGAAGCAAAATTAAAGACGTTTTTCATCTTTAGGGAATTCTTTGCACTTGTCGTCGCAGGTAAATAACACTAAAATGAGTGATCTACAAAAGATAAACGAGAATAAATCCGATATTTTAGAGTAATAGCATTACTGTAATCCGCAAAGGGCGATTAAAGTTTTTTTTTACTGGGTTACGGGAATGGTCGAAAGGAAAAGTGATGACAGCTAAAACTCGATTAAAAGTCAATTAGTTATCGACTAATGAAAATTTGCTGTAATTAGCACATGCCTTCTTAATTACTTATTTATAGCCCCAGATACATTTTAACGAACGAATAAGGGGATTTTTTTTTAAATATTAATGACTTCGTTTCAGTAATATAGGACCGAGAAATAAAGGTTATGAGTAATTTATTTATTAATTTAGAATAAAAAGCTACAGCATAATTATTTTTTTTAACTAGCTTATTCCTAAAAATAATTATGAATACAGACACAGACGTGGGAGGAGATTGCTAGAAATTCGGGACGAGGGCCTCTCTGAATTAGCCCTAATATCTGCTTCATATCATTTATCATTCCGTTGGGCACACTCATGCGCGATTATTCTTTAGCACGGACCAATCAATTTTCGCCTTTGAGATAGAATTGGGTACAACATGAGAAGAGCCTTATTCAAAGAAAAAATGATTGAATATGATGAAGAAATCATATAACTTTAATTTCGACAACGCTGAAATCATATACAAATAATTATGTGCATGTCTTTTATTCCTTTTTTGTTATTTATTTCTTATTCATAGTAGCTAGTTTAAGAGAGAAAGGTACGGATTTTCATACGTACCAGTTAGCTGAAGATCGAAGTCCTAGAGTAGACATAAAAAACTTACACCACTAAACTCCTATCTAAATCATAAAAAATGAATTACGAAACTTTGGTTACGAAGCCACTAATGTAATAAATGTTATATCACGTTTCAAAAAACCTCTACCTATGTTCTTTGTTAACATATGTAGATCATCATATAATGAAAAAATATTTGACATACAATTTCTGTACCATACTGAAGTTTTAATCGAAGAACCAAGAAAAAAGAAAATCATTCTTCAGTGCATTCGATGCCTGCAATACGGACACACAAAAAGCTATTGCAATCACGCACCAAAATGCGTGGGCCATGAGAGCACTGAATGCATCAAGCCAAGAGAAACCGCAGCAAAGTGTGCCAATTGTGGTGGGCCACATCCTGCAAGCTACAGAGGGTGCCCAGCTCTGAAACAACTAAAAGCAGCCAGGAATCCAAGAAAACGTCCACAAATCAAACTTCCTCCGCCGATAGATGAGTATCCGCCTCTCCCACAACAGCAGCCTCATTCAGGAGCTCAACTGAAATCACGCTATCAGCAGCACCCTGCAATTTCTAAAAGGATGCCACTCCAACAAAAACATGAATCTTTTGGAAACAGAAAGCGAAACGATCAGCCAGCACAGCTCTCTGAAAATAACACATTATCGGACCAACTTACCAACTTGGTTAGTGGCTTGAAGAACCTTGTCCAGCCTCAGTTAAGCCTCCTTCAGCAACTATCACAGGTCGCCCAAGCATTATGTAGTGGCATACCCACTTGCCCGATAACACCCCTAGACTATAAGGGTGCTGGTTTTCCCTGCCTGAGTGCTAATCAAGACAGGAAGAGGTGCCGCTGGGCACAAATCTTCCCTATGCCTTTCATGCCAAAATTATCCTCTGATTACAGCAAATTCACTGATTGTCTTTCAATTAAGACAGGCGTGAATAAAGAAATGAAGTTAAAAAAAAAAAAAAAAAAAAAAAAATGTCTTCGAATTTACTTGGGTATAACTATAATGTAATATATGTATATGTAATAACATATGTAAATACTTGAATGACTGTAATGTAATTTCAGCAACTTTCGAAACATATTTTTAAAAATTAAATTTAAATATAATAAATATAAATATATTTTTTATAAATATATAAATATATATATATATATATATATATATATATATATATATATATATATATATATATATATATATATAAATATAATAAATATAGAATTAAGTCATGATTAACGCTTGAAAAACGACTGAAACTACAATACCGACTTTTTTTCCAATTCCTAAAAACTAAAACTTAGACAAAAAGTAAATACATACAAATACTTATTACCTTTATGGACACACTACTTAAAAATCTACGGGAAAGCCAAAAATGCATTTACAAAAACTCCAGACCATTCAATACAAAATATTACAACTCATTTCCAAAGCACCTTGGTACGTGCCTAATCAAACCTTACATACTGACTTCCACATGCCAACAGTCGTCCAACTTATAAAAACTCTTTCCGCGCAAAGTTACACGGGTATATTAACTTCCTCATACAAGCTTTCGCTACAGATGACATACTCATAAATATTAGGAGGAGATTAAAAAGGCGATGGAGATGAGATCTCCGTCTTTAACATACCATAAAAACTGAAACAAGCCAGACAAGAGGTACTGCTGGGTGTCATCCTTCCCCATGCCCGACAGGTAAGTATGTCAAGCAGGCAATCAGCTGTTTTGTTTGTATATTATTCCATCAAGTTAGAAGGCATTCATGGGCAAACCATTCAATTTTTAGTCATATTTTTTGTATGAAATTAATAAATTATTCTATAAAGTAGATAAGCATTTCTTGTTAGAAACATAAATAAAATTACACTGTTACATTTTGTTTATTTTTCATTTCCATGAATTATTAAGCTTAGGGGCTTAGAGGTAGATGCTGTCACTGTATACTTTAAAAACAATGTTTTTAATATTACTATCGATATTTACCGATAGTTTAAAAGTAGTAGAATTAGGAAGTGTACGTACGTATTTTTTTTTGAGCTATAGACCATTATTTTCATAGTTTTTTTATTAGTAAGATAATTCTTCAATTCTGTTAAAATTGTCTATGATTTTTATGAGTTCATTTCCAAATTTAGTCCAAAACAAAAAAAGTAAACTTTTTAATTACCTGTTACTTTTTTTTTAATGAAACTTATTTCTGAATTCTTATTTTTTATATTGTTCTTTCTATTCATTGACAGTACCTGTAAAAGTGAGATAGCTAGTGTGTTTTTAATCAAGTCCTCAGGCAGAGAAAGGTTAATTGAATGGTATAAAAAAGTAATTGGGTCAAGGTTTCGGTTGAGTTCCCCAGGATTAGGGTTTGTTAGATATATATTGTATGCAGAGGAAAATATATACTGTATTTCCAATTGGCAAAAAAAGAGGGAGGACTGACAGTGGAGCGACGCCTTCAGTTCCGAGTGACTGCACAGAGAGCTAACCCGCATTACCAACCTGCCATGCGGGCTCAGCGTTCGTCTAAGCAGTCAGGCGCTATCTGCCTCAGCCGTTATCGAATGTCTTGCTCCAGCATCAACAAATTATTTTGAAAACATTTTGACTTTCAAAGGTGTGTGGCACAGTGATAAAGGCCTTGGTTAGAGTTCGTCTATGCTATATCCTGTCCCAAAATCATGCATCGACACTCCGGGAAAAAACATAGTCTGAATAAAATCGGCGCTCTTTATAAAATAAAATAGTCAGGAAAAATCATTAAAAAAAAAGGCATAAAAAAGATACAAATTCTTGATTGAAATTGTTTACAATGATAACAGGTGGGACCTTTTTCGTAATTAACAGAACTCTGCATACAGACTAACAACAGACACCAATCGACAAACACATGCGAAAGGTTTATTTGCGCTCTCGTTTTAAAATGCAAGGACCTATAAGGGTGATTCTCAGATTACGGGCAATTTTCATAACGAAATTATGTCATTACCGAGCTAATAATTTTGGCGTGGAAATGAAACGAGTTTTTAACTTGTTAATGATATTTCCATGTATTTTATTCGACCAAAACCTCTGTGTAACTAATTGAGATCATCTTTTTTGCCAACTGGCTTAGACAATCGATAGTAAAATTAATATGATATAAAGAATGAAATGATTAGAAAAGAAAGCTTGTTAATTCATGCGGTGGTAATGACAACAATAAAAGTACGCGACTTTTTTTACGAGGCACATGCGCGGAGGCCGACTCCCAAATGAAGTCGGTTAATTCAAAGGTGATTGTCCTTTGACTCTTTGGTGACCACTACACTCACAAGAAATTTCCCCTTTTTCAAGGCTTTATCTCTTCCGTTTTGTTTTGTGATCAGTAATGACGTCAAAGTGAAGGGACAAAGTTTTGAAACTACTTGAACATACTTACTGTTAACAAAAATAAATAAAATTCAGAATGCTTCGGTTATTCTTTATGAGTGGAAATAAATTTCACTATCATTAAACATAGGTTTAAAAAAAAAAGAAAAACAATGTTTACCACAAAATGGAGAGTGGGACACTACGTGGTAATGACATTTTAGTAACTTAAGTAATTATAAAATCATATTATTCATGGATGAGAGATGTAAATGCAGATTTACATCTCTACCTGCACCTACCCCCTATTTTTGGCCTCATCCAATTTCCATCACCGATAATTAGCTTCTACCATTAGAGCCGTGGCTACGCTCGATTTTTTTTTTTTTATTAAGATTCAAGTAGTCCTTTTTACTCTTTCGATCTAATTGGCAATTTTTATACTGCCTAACACTCCGTTCTCGTTCAATTTGCATGCTTTCTAGGTATGATACCTCAAGCCCGAAAATAGGGTTAAGGGGGTGGGTAAGAGCGGTTACACCGATTTTTAATATAATTCCCGCACCTACCCCCCTATTTTTGGCCTCTTCCAATTTCCATCACCGATATTTAGCCTCTACCCTTTGATCCGAGGACTACGCTCGATTTTAATTTTTTTTTTTTTAATTTTATTAATATTTAGGGTTTCATTTATTTTGGATTAAATTTTTAAAGTTGCAAATGCTAAATTCATTTGCATCTTTATCATGCAGATTCATGGCGCTGGATGAGAGATCTGCTCTCTTAGACAGCCAAGGTAATTGAATCAAGCCAGGAAGGGGGTGCTGTTGGGTGCTTTCCCTCCTCATGCCTGACATGTCATCATTTCCCAATACCGTCATCTCATTCGCTGATTGTCAGCACCTTGCTGACAGGTGCGAATCAATTATTGAAGTCAAAAAAAAAAAAAAATATATTATTCATTAATATTTTAATTTGAAAAAATATACCTTCGCCGTATAGCAATGGAAAAAAAATCAGGTTAGGCTTAACCATTTATGTAAAAGTTGTAATGGACTAAAACTTGATCCTAAAATGAGAATCACCCATAATAGATTCATTGATGACATTGCCACAGTAAAGATGCCCCCTCGTCAATGGAGAATGGGAATATGTATTGCTAGGCATTGTCTTCAGTTACGCCAGAACTAACAGTACTACGCCCTTATTTGCTAGTTGCCATGTAACTACGAAATGAGTAACTCAAAATATATCTTTTTTTTTTTTTTTTTATTTAAGGCGTCAACCACTAGGTCCCTAAAATATATATCTTTAAAAAAATGTTTTGTTTTTTCATAGTATTAAAATGTATTAATACTATATCAAAGAATAAGCCTCATAGTTGGCATAAATATTTATATCTTAAGAAATCCTCACAATGTGCAGGTTTTATATATTTTGGGTTGATGCAAAAATAATGCAGGTTTTGTGTATTCATTTTGTTTAGGCAAGTGATTGCCTAGTTAACAAAGTCTAGTTAATGGATGATGAACGATGGTTATTAATGTTGTGTTTCCTCAAAGATTTGTTTACTTTGTGTTACATTCTCTCAATGAGTAAGGACCTCTGAAATTAACTATGTCAAAACAAATTGTTCGTCAAATTTATTTTTACGAGTTCAAACTTGGTCGAAGTGCGGCTCAAACCGCGCGTAACATCAATGAATGTACCGTGCAGCGATAGATAAGAAAGGTTGCGAAGGTCTTCTGTTGCTGATCACGACCAGCAGAGGGATTTGGTAAAAGAAAAACCTTGCAATACTACTCGGGACATTGCGAGAGAAGTTAGTGTTGAACACTCAACAGTTGTTCGCCATCTAGAACGAATTGGTAAGGTAAGTAAGCTCGATACGTGGATACCTCACGAATTGACCCACAGCCAAAAACGTCGGCGTTATGAAATTTGCAATTCTCTTCTGTAGCGCTACCAAAATTAACCATTACTTAATCGAATCGTGACATGTGATGAAAAATCGATCGTATATGATAACATGAGACGGTTAGATTAAGTGGCTCGAAGGACCTCTTAAGGGGAAAATTATTATAGACCGAAGTGAAACCGAAAATGCCTTCGGCGAGTTTATTGAGAGTTAAGATAAAGATTTTTTGAAACTGGAATAGAAATGCTCGGTTGATAATGAAGGAAAATATTTTGAATAAATAATTTTAGTTTTATATAAATTATAATACAATTATTTTTGTCATATAAAAACCTGCATTATTTTTGCACCAACCCAATATATATATATGATACATGAAAGAAAATCTGAGGTAAAGGCCTCGTCTATCCAAGGGTGGATCCATTCCCTAAGAAGGAAACTTGATCCCTGACGTCTTTGTAACGTATAACTTACCCTCCCCCCCAACCCCCCGCCACAACAACCCCTAAAATATTACATCCCTCTTACCATCAAACCCACCTTAAATCCTCCTCCTCTCTCTCCTTACAAGACATTACCAAGACGATCTCCATCTCTTGCAGGTAATAAGCTGGTTGAGCCAACTCCATCAACACGTTTCATGTTATGGCAAAAGGGTTTAAGTCATAAAAAATGCTTTTTGTTTTTTCTTGTTAAAATTCACAATTGACTATATTGTATGTATGGAATTTGTTATTCATAATTTATTACAGTCTCTGTTGAAAGAATATAGTTTCATTTTTATTCTGGAAAAAAAGACATACAATCAGAAATACTTTATAATGAATATAAATAGCTTTGTTTAAGGTTCATCTTTGATAACTTAACCCCTTTTGACCAAACGCAAGTGATATAGTTTGTAACCCTTGAAAATAGTATGGGTTTCTTTGTTTTCTAAAAATTTTTTTTTTTTTGTAATTTCTTTCATATAATTTATAAATAGGAGCTTCATGAATATACGTCATAAACTAAGTAAATAATTAATTATTATATTTGAATCTGAAGCGTTAAATGTCTTTGTCTAAATTAAAAAAATTATTTGTTTGCACATGATGATGCACATTCATAGTATAATAATTAATTAATAATAATTAGCTTACGAGCAGACCCTGCCGCGCATTGCTGTGGCTCAGTAGCTACAATACGTTGAATTAGTTACATCCTATACTTTTTAATAGTAAACCAAAATTCTCTGATAAAGATAAAAACATTTCAGGGTTAAAGTTTTTATTTTTTACTTTCACTTACCTATATATGAAATATATAGTAAGTGGAAGTATTGCGATCGTGAAAAAATTCGACTTCCGGTTTTCAACGGAAATACACATTTTGGGGTCCCCTGAGTCGAAATGACCAAGTCCCGCGAAATGGTCTGTGTGTGTGTGTGTGAACAGACTAGCTCAAAAACTATTAACCGTGCGATCCTGAAATTAGGTATTTAGTGTAGGTATATGCCCGCGATGTGACAGCGTAAATTTCATCAAAATTACTTAAAGGGAGGGGGTACTTTACTTAATAACTTTTTAGGTTTTTTTCGATTTTCTCAAAAACGGCTCTAACGATTTTGATCAAACTGTGTATTTCATCTATTTATATGCCCAAAATATGACTGTAAAAATTTCATCAAAATTGATTAACCGGAGGGGGGACTTTACTTAATAAATTTTGTAACATTTTCACGTGTTTTTTTTATTTACCCTAAATCGGCTTTAACGATTTTGATCAAACTGGGTATTTGATGTATGTATATGCCCGAGATATGACTGTTAAAATTTCATTAATATTGATTAACCGGAGGGGGGACTTTACTTAATAAATTTTGTATCATTTTCACGGGTTTTTTTATTTACTCAAAAACGGCTTTAACGATTAACAAAAATAAGATATGGATGTAGAAAAATGTGTGACTTTGGGAAATTATATTTAACAAAACACGTCAATTTCTTATCTAAGTAAGTTGGTAAGTGAAAGTTGTGTGTTGCGAGCACGCACCAGATTTTTACATCTTATATTTGACCATAGTGTGTTATTGAATAACACAAAAGGAACACATAAAGAATATAATTGGAACAGGGGTTAGTACAATCACAATAGAAGACACATAGCAAAAATATACCAAATTAATCTTTTGCCATAACACATATTAATTAAATCCAGAATATAACACATCATGTGATGATATGAAATATCATATCAGGAGGTTATACTCATAAGTGCACAATGATTTTGGTTAACCTTTGGTCAATAAAAGAAATACATGTGATGTTTCCCCCTCATGTGAAAAGACACATAATTAACCTTGGGAAATACACGTATTTTCCTATTCCAAGCCGGAAAAAATAGATTTATGCTTACCCGCCCTAAATATCGAAAGAATATGAAGTGTTGTGACAATAAATCAACTTACACCGCCATCTGTTGAAAAATTATAGAACTTACAAATAATCACATCAATTGTAGTATAATAAGCATTTGATTTGCAAAAAAAGAAATATTGAGGCCAATAATCGAGTTAAAAACTATCCTATATTTTAAGTTGGACAAAAATCTACACAATAAGCCAAATTTCATCAAAATCGGTTGAGTAGTTACTGAGTTTACCTCCGACAAACATCGGGACACGAGATTTTTATATATATAAGAATTTAGCACTTTTCAATGTGTTAGTTAGGACTTATCACTCTTTAACTGCAGCCAATGATATAATATAATGGCTAGTACATGTTCGGTAAAGTAATACATATTTTCAAATATTAATCAATGTGATAAATAAATATAATTAAAACATATTTTTATATATCTTCTCCACACTTTGATTTGCTCCTCTCGCGACAGCAAATAATATTGTGATAGTACTCATTTGCATGTCATCCCTGACTTGATTCAGGAGAAGAGGTATCTCATCCAACTCCTTTTAGCTGTTTTTATGTCAGGGCAATTTAATATGAAAGCTAGAATAAGGAGTTCGTATATGTTGGACGGTAGTCTGTTGGTATTATTTTATTACCGTTAACATATTCCTTTTGTTAACCTTAAAATACTACAACACCTAGTAATAACAAAATAAAAGTGTTCTAAAGAAAATTAATAGAAATCTATATTCGATGCATTATATAATTAAAAACTAATATGGAAAACTGGATAATTATTGACACCCTTAAGACTACATTTCTTTGGTGAAATTATAAAAAAAAACTTTTTATGAAGGGATCAAATTGAATCTTCCTATAGCTTCTCGTTATCTATCCTTATGAAGACTCAAGAGGTTTTTTTTGGGTCAAAAGATCTATAGTTTTACCATATGGAAACATTTATTATAAAAAGTGCAAAAACTAGTTATTGACACCCTGTGGATTTAATTGTGAAATCATCCCTATGGTTAGTTTGCTAAATACTTACTTCATGCATAACTTAGCGGACCCTTCAACTGCTAGATTCATGTATATCTTGAAATAAGATTAGGACTTGTTTACTGATTTCTTGAAGTTAAAGTTTGGTGTGTAAATAACTGTCAAGTTTAACCTACTTAATATTAAAAACAAATTTTTTCGAATTTTAAAGCATTCAATCGAAAACCCGTCCCAACAAATACGTAAATCTACTGTTAAACATTACACATTGAGCAAATGAAGCAAGCAGAAAAGCTAAAACATTCAGGAAAATCATGTCATTTTATTTTTCCTTCCAAAGCTTATGCTAAAAACGTATTTGGAAACTGATAAACAGGGTGTTTCAAGAATAATTTACCTAATCGCAGAATAATGTCACTAATAAAGCATCCTCAATCGCTTTTAACAAATTAAGTTGGATAGTATTTATACATAATGGCTAGATAAGATGATAAATATATTTGGCCAAATTCGCTAGTTATACAGAATGCTTGGATATTATATATAGCAGCTTAATTATAAACTTTACAATACTTTCGGCAAAACTGATCACATAATACAGCTTACTATGATTTAATGTTGTTTTGTTTTTCTTTTAATTAATAATTATTTATGAAAAAATGAAAAGAAAACAATCATTTTAAACCCTAAGAAGAAACAAATCTGAAACAATTTATTTTATTCTATACAATATAATGCTACTTATCCTGACGATACAAAAATGCTCACTAAACATAAAGATCCTATACATGTCTCAATAACTTTACAACAACACATACATAAATTAAACGACTGGTGTAAACTATGGAAAATTCGACTTAATCATGAAAAATCAAAACAAATTACATTCACTCTTCGAAAAAAGTAAAAATACTTGCCCTCCAATTAATATATAAATTGTCTATCTTTCTCAAACTAACACCGTACACTACCTTGGTCTTAACTTTGACAGGAGCATGAAATGGTGGCCACATGTTAAGATGAAACGAAAGACCCAAGATAAAAAAATCGGGTGCGATGCGCGCAACACACAACTTTCACTTATCAACTTATTATGATTAGAAATTGACGTATTTTGTTAAATGCCTTTTCTCAATGTCATACATTTTTCCACATTCATTTACTTTTTTTTGTTTGTGTTTCCTTTTTAAAGTACACTAATTTTTTTTATTATTAAATAACAGTTTTACTTGCGATAATTCGGCAATGCAAGCATAATACTCCAAGTCGTCAGATTTTATAATTCTCTATGTAGTTGTTAAGAGCTTCATATAGTTACCATGAAATAAATAATTTCCATTAAATAAACAGAACATCTTTAATTATAAACATCGTCTGTCATTAAAGGCGTACTGCGCGTGGGCTCAACGCTTATTATGAGTAGACGGAATGTTCTTTTTTTTCTCCTGTATATGTCTACTTGATTTTTTTTTTATTTATTTCATATTCAGCCATTTCTTATTTTTAGGCGAAACGGGAGACAGATAATATCTCTATATAAACAAAAACAAAGGTACTTTAAAGGAAAACAAAAAATGCCCCTTCCCTATTTAGGCCCCCTCAGAACATTTTAATAATGATAAAGCTTACCTGATATTAAAGAATACTTGATTCTCATCATACATGATGAGTTTAATTAAAATCGTTAAAGCTATCTTTGAGAAAATCGAAAAAAATGTAAAAATGGGAACAAAATTTAAGAAATAAAGTGCCCCCTCCGGTTAATCAATTTTGATGAGATTTTTGGTGTCATATCGCGGGCATATATGTGCATCAAATACCCAATTTCAGGTTCGTTAAATTTATAGTTTTGGAGCTAGTTTGTAAACACAGACACAGACACATAGACAGACACAGACAGACCATATTGCAGGACTTGGTTATTTAGACCCAGGGGACGGCTAAACGAGTATTTCCATTGAAAACCGGAAGTCAAAAATTTTCACGATCGCAATACTTACCCTAACTATAAATTTTTTACATAGGTAAGTGAATGTAAAAAAAAAAAAAACATAAATAAATAAAACGAAATCTTTTAGGCTGAGCCTTTCTATATTCATTCTACTAAAAATCTATCATAAGCGATAAACAAGTTTAATCGATTGTAATTAATGATCGATCTCTAAGTATCGATTGGAGCTATGATGATGGACATGCTCCTTCCCCCTCTACCCTATCCTTTATCAACTGACAAATGTTAATTTAGATTCTATTGAAGTGGAGGGTTGATGACAGGGGGGGGGGTTTGAATTCCGAATAATTGGAACGTCATCGTTGTGTCCTTCGAAACACGCTCGGGCGAATAATTTTCCACTCGTTTAATGGTCTCCCGTCATTTCAATACCGTTATATTGAATGCTTAGCCATCTCTAGTCAATGTTACAGCTTTCATCGACCGTAATTTAATTGGTCACTTTGAGCCAATGAGCCAATGACAAAGAATATCCAGACACTATAAATTATTATATAACAATAAAAATAACTATAATTATTACATAGTACCCGGAGCTCACATCAAAACTATCAAACAATATATCAGATGATTTTTTTTTTTTTTTTTTTGACTTCGTAAAATTATTGTAGAGGTCATATAGAACAACTAATTGTCAATTATGATGGCTGTGGTTCAGTGTTTTCCGAGATCAATAGTTTATTGTTAATAAATTTAGTAGTTTCATATGAAGAGGTGAGATACAAAACTCGTTCGTTCCACCTGAACATATTTTTCAGGAAACTCAAAAAACTTACCACGTCTTGTAGAGGGGCCAGATAAAGATGGGTTTTTTAGCCTTCGAAAGGAGCTACCCTAGGTAAGTGAGCTTGGAATAAAAAAAATTACTGTTTTAGAGATTACAAAAAAAAGTAACAAAATATGAAATGAGAAAGTTTTGCAACATAATGTTTAAAGGAAAGACTTTTGCTGCTCACCACATTGGTACGAACGAGTTTTAATTCACACAGCGTAAGTTGATCTTCTTAATAAGTAATATTTATTTAGGTTCACACCTATTTTATAAATTAATTCGGTACCATTTTACAAAATAATACCACCCACTGACTTAAAATATTTTTTATTTTTTTTTTACGAATTTTTCAAAAATATCAGCCTACTGATATAAGAACATCTGACTACAAAAAGACTAGATCCTAAGGCTATCGTATTCTTCAATAATAGCGACTTCATCATCCTGTTGTTCGTTGTTTTCCTCATTTGTGGCAGATACATTGAGAACTTGTTTGTAATAATAATTCAATGAATCATTGGCCTTCCATTTGTCTCCAAAATGCTTTTTCAGCAGATTATCAACGTCTTTCAGCTTTTGGAGCCATTGAAAAATCAATGATTAATATAGCTAGGTAAGAAGAATCGAGTATAAACTGAAATAAAACGTGCGAGTTATTAAGGAGCTTCCGATATTTCGTTCAGAAATAGTAACAGAAACTGCTCAAGTGAACGGATGGGATGGGTGCAAAGTGAGAAGTGATGATTGGGACAAAAGAGTTTTGCTTCAAAACGAGTAACGAACCAGTTTTGAAACACAATGAGCTATGGAACGAATCAGTTCTGCAACAAACCGCTATTTTGTAAAGCCAAAATACATAAGAAATAATGTTTTGCTTCAATCCGATAAGATGTGTTGAAAAAGCGTTAAAATATCTTTCAGAATCCACTGCCATCTCAATTTTTCAAAAAAATGGAACGAACGAGTTCTGCACCTCACCTCCTCATTAATTCATTAAATATTAAGTTCATGTCATATTTTCATAGAATACTTCGATATGTTCAGTACATTTTTATTTAATTCATTAAATCTTAGTTTTATAGATTTCAGTAAACATACATTGATTAGAGTCAGATATTCGGTAAAAATTAGATTTATTGAGTATTTTTTTTTTTTTTTTTTTGACTTTAATTATTAATCCGCACCTGTCAGCAAGGTGCTGACAATCAGCGAATGAGATGGTGGTAGTAGGTTATAATGGCATGTAAGGCATAAGGAGGTTGCCAGCAGCAACCCCTTCTTGGCTTCAGTCAATTACCTAGGCTGTCTAAGAGAGCAGATCTCTCATCCAGCGCCTTTTTAGTCTTCTCGTACCCATGCTTATGTCAGCCATATAACTGATTAAAGTATTTGGGTGTCCGTTTAAATTAGTAAAAAATCGTTTGTATAGCGTCGTTATGTGCTGGTCGACTGGTAGTACATGGAGGTCTGTATGTAAAGTTTTGTTAGTCACGTACCAAGGTGCTTTTGTAATGAGTCGTAACAATTTTGATTAAAACGTTTGAAGTTTTTGTGAGTCTTTTTAGCAATGCCGAAAATCTGTGAGAAATATGTCCATATGGGTTTGACTAAGTAAGAGTACGTATTTAGTTTTTGTTTCAGTTTCAGTTTTGATGATTTAGAAAAAGCTCAAGCGTTTGACAAAGTCTGGCACCAGGGTCTTTAAACTCAAGACCATATTACCGTACACTTATTATCTTATCCTACAATCTTTCCTCTTCGATAGATTTTTCTCGGTCCGGCAGGGTTCGGAAATATCTTCAATTTATCCAATCTTGGCGGGAGTACCTCAAGGCTCAATACTAGCACCTTTACTCTACATCGTCTACACGCAAAACATACCTATTTACAATGAGACATTGACTGCAACTTACACTGATGATACAGCAATCATCACGAAACATCAGGACGCAACACAGGCTTCTTTGACATTACAACATCACTTACACAAGTTACACGAAAATTAGACTCAATCATGACAAATCAAAACACATTACATTCACGTTTAGAAAACATACCTGCCCCCCAGTTTAAATTGACAATAACCAAATTCCACAGACGGACACAGTACACTATCTGGGACTCACTTTCGACAGAAGGATGACATGGGGCCCACATGTTAAAATGAAAAAACGGACTCTTGACAAAAGACTCAAGCTTCTTAAGATTTATTGAGCATAATTTCCAATAGTAGTTTTGATGTTTAATGTTCTTAGATTTATTTTATATTCCTTTTGTTATATATCTGTAGATATCTAGTATTGTATGATTTACTCATTAAGAGTCATAATAAACATTCTATTCCGTTTAATGTTCAGAATTTTTCTTTTCTTTTTATTTAATAAATGTTTTTTTGGATTAAAAGATTTTTCTTTCTTTCACATAAAAATAATGATATTAATCTAGGCATATTTTTAATCCCGAATACGGAATATTCATTGTCCCACACCCACCCTGAACCCAGTGCTAAGGAGTAACATAGTTCCTATTATAAAAATTTCACGAGATTTTGGCATCCCTTGCGGTGATAGTAACACAGCATATATTGATACAGGCCTGACAAACCACCGTGTAAGTGAGTACGGCAAGTAAAGCAAAACCATACATACTGACTTACAAATATGAACAGTAGACCAACATTTAAAGACAAATAAATTAATTTTTCCATTTCAAGTAATAATCACTGGACTGAAATTCAAGAATAAACAGCAGAAAGGAGAGATATTTTTTGAACAAGTTTAAATTTATTATAAATTCGCTTACCTTCGTCTGTGAGGTCCACTTCATTCCTTGAGGAATGGTTCACGCCCATATTGAGTTCATGTAGTCACCAACATCTGTAACCATCATTGTAGATTAGTAAATTTTTAAGTCATTATATCTAGAAGTTTTAAGTTTATATACTTTATATTGTATAAATTAAGTATAAGGGTGATTCTCAGAGAATGGGCAATTTTCATAACAAATTATGTCATTACCGAGCTAATAATTCGGACGTGGGAATGAGACGAGTTTTTAACTTAGTAATGACTTTTCCACGTATTTTATTCGGCCAAAGCCGCTGTGTAACTAATTGAGATCATCTTTTTTGCCAACTGGCTTAGACAAATGATTAGACGACTCATTTTAAAGATCTTGACACTACGAGTTTAACTCGAAAGCCCCTATGGGACGTCGAAAACCATGTTTTAAAGCCGAAAAATGAAGCGTTCACAAGTAAGCAATTTTTTGCTTAGCCGGTTTTAGTGAACTCTCTCCATTCCGCGTCTCCCTCTCTTCTACCGAGCCGGCAACTTTCCCCTCCAACATTCCACCTACAGGAAACTCCGATTCTACTAAATCTCCTTAACATCAGTTAACATATTATATTAAATCAATACCATGATAATGATCACAGAAGTGATTTTAAAGGCTCGCGGGCAAAGCCGCAATGGGGAATGATAGTTTAAAATAAAAAATCCCTTCTTTTTCCATTTATGAATATAGGATTCCCTTTATTGTTGATTATAAAAAAATATTACACAGGACCTATAAGACCATTTCAAATTAATATTTTTTTATTTTTAAATTTGTTTTAAATAAAATACATAGTTTCTTATATACCTAGCCTCCCAATGTTGAAGAAATTGAGTAATATTCTTAATAAATAAGTGTGTAGGAAGAGACTATTATACTATTGAGTACAATAAGAGACTAATATAATTATATATATAGAAATTTAGGCCTCAAAATCTCGTAATTATTTCAAAAATTCACCTAATCATGCAGATACAAGCCAAATTTTCGCCCATTCAGAAATCTTCAGGGCCACTAACGTTCTACAAGAAAGATATAAACCGACTTACTTTCAATTCGTTTCTATCATTCTGTTTCTATGTTGCTTGTAAAACGTTTGTAGCCCTGAGGATGCCTGAATAGGCGAAAATTTGGCTTGTATCTGCATGATTTTGAGGTGGATTTTGGAAATAATTACGAGACTTTGAGGCCTGACCTTCTATATCTGTAATATTCTTATTACTTGAGTTCTCTTCATACGTACATTGCATTTCTTGGACGCTTTTTATATGCACAATTTGAAAAAAATTAATTATTAGATGAAGATAAAAAATCGAAAATATTAAACATAGAATAGACCATTTATTTCATTTAAAAAAAACACCTCTATCTTTCACATATTATTCTTCCTGTTACGTTTTTTTATCCAAGGTTATATAATAATAACATTTTGGATAATTAAATTATTCAATAAATATACCATTCTTCAACATAAAATATTTGTTATAGTTTTATTACTTAGAGCTATCAGCTCATCCACTTTGTGTAGAAAGACAATAAAATTTCAACTTAGATAATTTGTAGCTTATCTTGTGTTTTACTATCTACTAGTAAAATTGAATGGTATCATCTACAAGTTCTGTTTGAGAAATAAAATACACTGTTTAGTATTTAATAATTTATTTAACTTGATTGAACTAAGATATCGTTGGATAATTCCTACCTCTTGGTTTTATTATATTGTTTTGCACCAATATTGCTATTGCTCCTTCGATCTGTAGCGATCATTAAGGCTTGCTTAGATGAATGAATGAATGAGGTAAATTTTATTTCTTTGTTATTAAGAACATAATAAATTAACCACTCCTTAGATTAAATTCGTATATACTTTTTTTTTTTTTAACCTCATTCGTATAACCGTGCCAGAATCCTCAAAATCACCCTACTCGCGCCTATCAAAAATATATCGACAATCAGCAGATGCCATGGCCGTATACGATTGCAAATGATGACATGTCAGTTGTTGGGAAGAATGGCACCCAACAGTACCTCTTGTCTGGCTTGATTCCGTTTTACTGAGCTGATTAAATTAATTTTAATCCAAATTTTTTTGGAACAATAAAAAAGAAGTTGTTCATAATTCATTATTTCATAATTAAGGTTTGCATAAGTAACAAATTTTCATATACACACGACATCTACGCAGGTATTGATCAAATTTGATATTGATCATAGCAACTCTTTATTCTCGCTTTTATGTTCATTTCTTTGACATAATAAAATTTTTATTAACGACATGGCTATGGCACACACCAGTTAGAAAGCAACTAAAATATAAATGCCAGAAATAAATTTTATAACTTACAAATAATCACCTCTCAAATTTGATGATTATCACTTAACTGCGACAGACCGAATGATAATATGGTGCAAAATACATGCTTTCATTTTTTAGCTAGGTTCATATAGTATAATTAATATTTTATTTATATATTGGTATGGGGAAAAAGTAATTTCGGTATTTTTCATGTTTCTCAAAGCGAATTTTTTATATGAATTTCAAATTTAATCAATGATATATGTGCCGTTTTGATCGATGACCTTTTGCCATTTTTTTCGGTAAAACCATTCTACCATCACTATAGAAGTTCTGTGCTTTCTGAGTGAAAAACTGGACAAAGTGATTTGCACAAGTAAGTACATACTGAGTATTTTTTCAAAATATTCCTTACCATACATGTTTTATTTTTTTTTAAGGCACAGCCAATGGTTGATGGTGTTATCCAGAAGATCTAAGGTGCTATTGTTTATCACAAGAGGTAGGTATGAAGATTTCCTTAGGCAGAAAGTCATGTTATTTGATGGCATTTAATTTATTTCATAAGTTTTCAACTTCATACAAATGGTTCTTGGGATAATATAGCAAATGGAGGGGAGGTCCTAAAACGCTACCTTGAGGAACGCCTTTAAATGAAATAAGGAAAAAAGGAGGAAACTGAAGAGTGAACAGAAGTCTAGGAGGATGGAAATTTAAAAAATCAGAAAATAAGTATAGGCTAAGTGCAGTTTTATCTTCCAGGATAGTCTCTTGAGCCTGATGTTATCAAACACTTTTTCGAAGTCAAGGGGGGGGGGGGAGGGGTTGCAGGGCGATATTCCCTATCTCATAAAGGCAGTAGATGTGCTTCAACATTTCTATGGCACTGTGGGAAGCCATTTGTTGTTTGATCATTTCACAGTTTTCTATAGTAGGCTTTATCAAATTTAAGAGAAAAAAATTCAAATATTTTTCTTAACATAAGCAGTAGTACTATAAGACGACAGGGTAAAGGATTAGTGGTGGGTTTGAAGCTTAAAGGAATTATATTTATAGTGGATAGTTGTCTGGAAATAACAGGAAAATAGGTTTTGCATAAGATGTGAATATAAATTGTGGGTAACAAATAGGACAGCTTTCTCAGGTGGGTGCCGAATATTGAATGTTTTTTATGATATTGAATATTTTGAAATGAAAAGGTTTGGATGGTACTGATCAAATAAAACAACTATGAAATGAAATGAAATGAAATGAAATGAAAAATTTTACTTTATTCTGGGACAATTAGTCCCCTAAGAATAACATTATTGACAATTTTTAGGGAGCGTTTGTCTGGCTGTACTATATACAATTATGTAAAGTATAACTTAAAATACACACTTTAACAACAAATGAAAATAAATCTTAACTTCATTAGACACCACATTAGTGAAAAAAAAAATAAAAAATAAATAACAAATAAAAATAGCAAAAAAGAAGAGTATCATTATTAGACTAAATAAATGATAAAACTTCAGTTTACATATTTGTACAAAACCTTTAAAACTAAATCAAGAAGAATAATATTTTTACATCTGCACGGAAGATTGATGTTCCAGGAGGTGGAGAAACAGGAGATATTTGAACGAGGGTAGGGAGGAAGCTTGACGAATGGACCCGGGTAAGGAATTCCAAAACTGGGTGGCACGAATAACGAAGGATTTTTCGAAATAGGCGGTTCTATGAGTGGGGATATACAAGTCTGTAGGTTGAGATCTAGTATTTAGCTGATGGATGGATGAACGTGGGGTAAGTAGGTCAAGAACGTATGTGGGTTTCTTTGCTCTTAGGATTTGGAAGAGGAAGGAGCCGAGCAGGTACTGTCTTCGAAAATAAGGAAAAAGGAAACTTTGCTGGGAATAATATTCGGAGATGTGAGAGTGTCTCGGGAGACCAAGGATAAATCTCATAAAACGGTTCATCAATCTTTTAAACGGTTCATCAATCTTTTAAACTATACTATATATTTTATTACGCTGGAAAGCAGAGATAGACTCGACTAGCAGAGCTAGCCAGGGTGGATACGAAGAAGGAAAACTGGTTAGGCTCTAAAACCCATGAAGAAAGCGGGGAATCCTGCCCAAATTTACAAAAGAAATAGGCTGGGCCCTATGTTCCTATGGCCATATCAAATATGTGATTTATAGGGTCTTCAAGTATCCCAAAGGAAAGCCTATGATCTTCCACTATAATGAAACACCACGGCTAAGAAGAATATGAGCAGCAGATTCAAGAAAAATGTCGAACATCGAAGCATAAGGTTACCTTTGAGCCACTTTTGTGTCCCTTGAAGTTACTGTTTGTAAAGTAGTTGCGAAGTCGAGTATGTTTGGCATTTTTATATTATAATTTTATGTTAGTATAATTATTAAAAAAACCATATGGCGCCGAAATTTTGACCCGAGATATCTTCTTATAGAGGTCTGTCGAGTACTCTGATATAGAAATGGTTAGTTCGTTTTGATTTCGGGTTCTCTCGTGTATGGAAGATAGCTAGTTCTTTGACGAAGAGAACTAGTTTTCTGTTTTTATTTTATTATGTAGGAAAATTAATGAAGTAAGTAAGAATGATGGTAGGTGACGTATTTGGGAACCTCAATGATTTTGTACATATCTGTAAAGGAGTTAATTGTCAAAGGAATCAGCTGTACTGATGGATGTACTTAAAGTAAACTTGTCCATCATGTAATATCCAAAGTTATCCCAGTTCCTCTAACTGGGCCAACGTATAGTTAGGTAGCGACATTAATTAATGTTGGAGATTTATGTTTTGCAATTCCAAAAGCTTGGCTTCGAGTCCAAATGGGCACAGGGCCGCCTTGAGTAGGTCTGAAAATTACATCAACATAATTAGATCAATCGCTTGAGAATAGTGACATGTCCGAAAAAATTGATTTTCGTTTTATTTTATTTTTAAACTCCTTGCATGCCGACAAATCTAATTCAATAAATCAATGGTCTATCGGCTTTAGCAGATCATTCAAATAATGGTTACCAGGAGAAACTCGAAAAATCCAGGGTATTGAAGGAAAGAAAGAAAGATTTTTTTATTCTGCGACATCTAGTCTCATAAGAATAAGAAAACATGGTCATATTCCAGAGCCATTTGTCTGGCTAGTTTATAAAAAGAAAAAAATAAATAAAAGACAGTATGAAAAGGAACATTTGGATATTAAAAATAAAAATTGTATCAGCTTCTAAACTTTTGATCTTGTAAAATTATAATAAGAATCAAGTAGAGGGAATAGATTGTCAACTGCTAATCTTTACGATAGGCGAAATGATAGTCAGGATTTGCAATTTGAAAAAAAATTTAATTTCGAAAGCCAAAGTTTCGATCCAACTTGTGGATCTTCATCAAGGCTAAAAGAAAACAAATATGTGAGTATCTGTGCTAGAGGATTACAATAAATGAATACTTTACAGAACTGATAATAATATAAAAGATGGTAATCATTACGCATGAATATTTAAATAAGTGGCTGGTTAGCAAGATAAAATAAAATCTGATATTTACCCTCTGAGTCCAAAGTGATACAAAGACTGAAGGTAAAATAAGGTAAGAGGTAGTGGTAGGGGGTAGTTTGCCGACTTCAAAGGTTTATGACGGGGAAACCCAACGCTTTTGAAGTGAAAGGCTACATGATAACTGAGTGAAAATAAAATATTAAAAACTGACAAAATATATGGTAGTACATACAAATTGTTATGTCTGGGCTCAATAATAACACAAAAAAAATCTGGTGCGTGCGCGCAACACACAACTTTCACTTACCAACTTACTTTGATTAGAGATTAATGTGTTTTGTTAATTGCCACTTCTCAAAGTTATACATTTTTCCACATTCATTTCTTATTTTTGTTTTCATTTGCTCAAAAAAAACACTAATTTATTTTATTATTAAATAAAAAGTTTTACTTGTGATAATTCGGCAATGCAAGAATAATACTCCAAGTCGTCTGATTTTACAATTCTCTAAGTACTTGTTGAATATTTCATTTAGTTACCATGAAACAAATAATTTCCATTAAATGAAAAGATCGGCTTAATTATGAACAATAGTCTGTCATTAAAGGTGAACTCCGCATGCGTGGGCTCAACGTGTTTTACGAGTTGACTGAATATTTTTCTCCTTTAAACGTTTATATGATTTTTATCATATCTCATATTTAGCCATTTATTATTTTTAGGCAAAACGAGATACAGAGAATTTCTCCATATAAACAAATACAAAGGTACTTTATAGGAAAACAAAAAAGGCCCCTTCCCCATTTAAGCCCCCGTAGAACATTTTAATAATAATAAAGCTTACCTGATATTATTGAACACCTAATTTTCATTAAACATGACGAATTTGATCAAAATCATTAAAGCCGTTTTTGAGATAATCGAAAAAAAGGTAAAAATTGGAAAAAAGTTATGAAATAAAGTGCCCCCTCCGTTTGACCAATTTTGATGAAATGTTGCCTGTCATATCTTTGGCATATACATACGTCAAATACCCAGTTTGATCAAAATCTTTAAAGCCGTTTTTGAGTAAATAAAAAAAACACATGAAAATGATACACAATTTATTAAGTAAAGTCCCCCCTCCGGTTGATCAATTTTGATGAAGTTTTTACAGTCATATCTCGGGCATATTAATACATCAAATACATAGTTTAATCAAAATCATTAGAGCCGTTTTTGAGAAAATCGAAAAAAGCCTAAAAAGTTAATAAATAAAGTACCCCCACCCTTTGACGAATTTTGATGAAATTTTTGCTGTCACATCGCGGGCATATACATACACTAAATACCTAATTTCAGATTCGCACGGTTAATAGTTTTTGAGCTAGTCTGTTCACACACACACACACACACACACACACACACACACACACACACACACACACACACACACACACACACACACAGACCATTTCGCGGGACTTGGTTATTTCGACTCAGGGGACCCCAAAACGTGTATTTCCGTTGAAAACCGGAAGTCGAAATTTTTCACGATCGCAATACTTCCACTTACTATATATTTCATATATAGGAAAGTGAAAGTAAAAATATAATATAATATTTTATTTTCACTCAGTTGTCATGCAGCCTTTCACTTCAAAAGCGTTGGGTTTCCCCGTCATAACGCCCTACTACCTCTTACCGTATATTACCTTCAGTCTGTGTCACTACCTTGACTCAGAAGGTGAATATCAGATTCCATTTTATCTTGCTAACCAGCTACTTATTTAAATATTCATGCATAATGCTTACCATCTTTTATATTATTATCAGTTCTGTAAAGTATTCATTTATTGTAATCCTCTAGCACAGATACTCACATATTTGTTTTCTTTTAGCCCTGATGAAGATCCACAAGTTGGATCGAAACTTTGGCTTTCGAAATTAAATTTTTTTTCAAATTGCAAATCCTGACTATCATTTCGCCTATCGTAAAGATTAGCAGTTGACAATCTATTCCCTCTACTTGATTCTTATTATAATTTTACAAGCTCAAAAGTTTAGAAGCTGATACAATTTTTACTTTCACTTACCTATATATGAAATATATAGTAAGTGGAAGTATTGCGATCGTGAAAAATTTCGACTTCCGGTTTTCAACGGAAATACACGTTTTGGGACCCCTGAGTCGAAATAACCAAGTCCCGCGAAATGGTCTGTGTGTGTGTGTGTGTGTGTGTGTGTGTGTGTGTATGTGAACAGACTAGCTCAAAAACTATAAACCGTGGGAACCTGAAATTGGGTATTTAGTGTAGGTTTATGCCCGCGATGTGACAGCGAAAATTTCATTAAAAATGCTCAAAGGGAGGGGGTACTTTATTTAATAACTTTTTACGTTTTTTTCGATTTTCTCAAAAACGGCTTTAACGATTTTGATTAAACTGAGTATTTGATCTATTTATATGCCCGAGATATGACTGTAAAAATTTCATCAAAATTGATTAACCGGAGGGAGGACTTCACTTTATAAATTTTGTATCATTTTCACGTGTTTTTTTTATTTACTCAAAAACGGCTTTAACGATTTTGATCAAACTGGGTATATGATGTATGTATATGCCCGAGATACGACTGTAAAAGTTTCATCAAAATTGATCAACCGGAGGGGGGACTTTACTTTATAAATTTTGTACCAATTTCACGTGTACATATTTTTTATTTACTCAAAAACGGCTTTAACGATTTTGAAGAAACTGGGTATTTAATGTATGTATATACCAAATATGTAAAAGCCAACATTTCATCAAAATTGGTGCAACTGAGGGGGCACTTTACTTCATGACTTTTTTTTCCAATTTTTACCTTTTTTTTTATCAAATTCGTCATTCGAAAATTAGGTTTTCTTTAATATCAGGTAAGCTTTATCATTATTAAAATGTTCTGAGGGGGTTTTTTTTTTGGGGTGGGGGCCTTTTTTGTTTGTTTGTTTCTTTCTTATATAGTACCGTTGTTTTTGATTACATGGAGAAATTAACTGTCTCTCGTTACGCCTAAAAATAAGAAATGGCTAAATATGAAATATGATAAAAATAAAGAAAACATAAAGAGGAGAAAAAAAGAAAGATATTCAGTCAACTCATAAAACTCGTTGAGCCCACGCTTGCTGAGTACGCCTTTAATGACAGACCATTGTTCATAATTAAAGCCGTTCTGTTCATTTGAGAAGTGGCAATTAACAAAACGCATAAATTTCTAATCTAAGTAAGTTGGTAAGTGAAAGTTGTGTGTTGCGAGCAAGCACCAGATTTTTATTTTTAATATCCAAATGTTCCTTTTCATACTGTCTTTTATTTATTTTTTTCTTGTCATAAACTAGCCAGACAAATGGCTCTGGAATATGACCATGTTTTCTTATTCTTATGAGACTAGATGTCGCAGAATAAAAAATTCTTTCTTTCTTTCCTTCAATACCCTGGATTTTTCGAGTTTCTCCTTGTAACCATTATTTGAATGATCTGCTAAAGCCGATAGACCATTGATTTATTGAATTAGATTTGTCGGCATGCAAGGAGTCAATGTCACTATTCTCAAGCGTATATTTGTTTTTTTTTAGCCCTGATGAAGATCCACAAGTTGGTTAATAATTGATTAATAATTGAATAATAATTGATTAAGGAGGTGGAGAAATAATTGGGGTTTTAAAGGAAGATAGAGATGCAGTTTTGAAAGTTTTGCAGGTTGAAGGTTTGGGATCTGGTGTTAAGAGAAGTATAGAGGAGAAGGGTGTAAAAAAATGTTGCATATATGGCCGCTTCATGGTGTTGAAGATTCGGAAAAGAAAAATACCTAGGAAGTATTGCCGTAGAAAAACCGGGTAGAGCCAATTCAACTCATTCAGCATACCAACTGGAGACGTGGGAGCGCCTGGGGACACCGAAGATGAATCTAATGAAGCAATTCATTAGTCTCATCAGGATATTGAAAAATATCTTCCTGTAACCAAAGCAATAAGTACGTTTTGGCGTAAACATGTTTGCTTGGCCTATCTCTGTCATAGAATCTAGATGAGGAACCATAAATTTGAATGAGAAACCATAAATTTGATCCCGATCCTATCCAATAAAAAAAATGTTATAAAGAATAGAAAAATGTTAATTACTTTTATGATTTACTTCTTTTGTCCACTATTTTTGTGCAAAATTATAGTTTTCTTTCTTAGCTACAAAATGAAAAATAAATCACGAAAATAAGAATACTAGCAACAGATTTGCGGCTTATTTTATTTTTTTTCAGACATTTTTTATGTTTCTTTCTTCTCTAATAAATTAAGACTATGAAATGCATCCATCTACAGAAGAGGAACAAATACGATAATAGAACAATTGAATCAGTCGTTGAATCAGAAGCACGACATGTCTAAAAAAATCGAGTTACGTTTCATTTTTATTTTTTAACTCTTTGAATGCCGAGACATCTAATTCAAGAGAAACCCTACAATTCCAGCTGATCTATCAGCTTTTATATAATAAATTCAAATTATCGTCGTCGGTAGAAACTATACAAATCCAGGACATTGAAAAATAACTTCCTGTAACCAAAGCAGTCAGTACGTTTTGGAGTAAAATTGTTGCTTGTCTGTCACTGTCAAAGAACCTATTGAAGATTTGAATGAGAAACCATAAATTTGAATCTTGCCCAGTTCAACCTTACATATATTTATATTTTCAGTTATTTTTCATATATTAGACATTATATGTAAGCTTGCAAGTATCTGGTGCAGTAATTTCCAAAATATATGATTTCCAACTATCGCTTGTCTTCCATAAATCAGATGAAACCCAAAAAGTCCAATTTATTTTTCAGATTTCTCGAATGAATATAGATTTATCAAACCATGAAAAATTTATTCTAAGAAGGAGTGTATGTCGGAGAAAATAATTCAAGTTAAGGAAATCTCTTAATTCAAAAGTAGAAACTTTTTTTTGCTTATTCAATAATTTGAATTTGTGGACATGAGGAGTTCTTCAAAAGACCGATTCAATTTTTACCTTAAAAGTTTCTTCTATGGGACTTTTTTGGTAACATTTAGCGAAGAAATAATGCTTATTTATGAAAAATATTGGGAATCTTATTTTAATGCTAATAAAAAAGAAACATCAACATGAAATAATTCAAAAATAAACGTTACCGTTGCATGATCCCGTAGAAGAAAATCTGAAGCAATAATCATTGTTGGTCATCATAGCTGGTGGAAAGGAATAGAAGGGCATATAACTTTGATGAGAAGAGAAAAGATGTGTTGAGAAGTGATGGCTTGTTTTGCTATTGGGGGGGGGGGATTATTGAGTTATAGGAGTAAAATACAATAACTAAATAAAAATAAATGATGAATAAATAATCAGCCCTTAATCGTGTACATCTCGAATATGTAACGCTGGCGAGAGTCTCAAAAGACCGATTCAATTGTTACACATAATCGTCTAATTATTTTTTTAAATTAATTACCCCTTTGCACTCGAGGAGCGGAGCCATTTAAAATTTGTCTTCAAACTCGTGGGCTCCGCTATGGAGACAATGCAAATAATTTCCAGATTTGAAATATAAGGACATAAACAAATCGTAAAAACTATTTGTTGGATTTTTCGCATTTGGTGATAAATGACGGTCGCGGCTCACGGTGTTTTTCATTATTTTTATAGTACGTTAATCTTTTAACATCGGCTATATTTTGAGGTTTTAATTCATCTTTTATTTCCTCAATTGTACAATAATTTAGTTCGGTGCACCGAAAAATCCCTTTACTTTGATTTAGTTTCCCATGTGCTTCTACTTTAACCGGAAAGTTATTATGTAGATTTTCACATTTTAGGAGCTTTTCTGATTAGATATCTGAGAAAACTTCAACTAAAAGGGTCTCATCTTATAATTTTATAAAAACTGTTTTTACTTCTTTACTTTACTTTTGCAGGTCTAGTCCCTCAATGGGTTGCCTGTTTAAGTCAGAGCGTCCCTCCACTTCTCTCTATCCAACCAGTCCCCTTCTTCAAGTCCCCTGCCGGCCATCTCCTCCTCCACGCAGTCCCTCCACCGGGTTCGGGGTCTTCCTCTTCTCCGTCTTCCTGGTTGTTCCCACAGCAGAAGTCTCTTAGGCCACCTAGGTTCTGGCATCCGCTGGCAGTGCCCGTACCATCGTAGTCTGCTCCTCCCAATCCTCTCCGGAACTCCTTCGGTCACTCCCATCCTGCCCCGAATCTCTGCATTTCTGACTCTTTCTAGGCGGGTAGTCCTAAGACATCTCCTCCAGAAATCCATCTCTGCCGCCTGTAATTTGGAGTATAGTCCTGGGTTAAGCGTCCAGGTCTCTGCGGCGTAGCTGAGGGATGGTTCGACAATACTCCTAAAAATGTTTTTACTTCTCAAATAAGATTTTTTATGTTATATTAATCTAATCTTAATTTGTGGGTGACCACCATTTTAAATTATTTTTAAATAATTAATTTTTTGAAGAGAAAAGATTTGGTTCCGTCGGGAGTCGAACCCGGGTCTCCCGCGTTACATGCGCGGGTGCTAATCACTGCACCACAGAGCTCGGCTCAAGGCAGAGCAAATCCCCAAAGGTATCACTGAAGAGGAAGGATTTGATCTGCCCAAATCTTTTCTCTTCAAAAAATAAATTATTTAAAGATTTTTTATGCTTTTATATATGTATAAGGAATAGCGAAACTTTTGTGAAATCTAAGAGATTTCCATCGTTATCCGCTCCGGTTCTCTTAATTATCTACAATTTTACACAATTTTTAGGTCTATTTTCAGTATTCCCGAAAAACGCCCCTTTAAATTTAGATTTAAAAAAAATTATAAAAATTAAAAAAAATTATTTTTTTTTGTAACTATGTGTTCTTGAAGCTTCAAAAAAAACATAAAACCTAAATTTCATTGCAATTCCCTTCTTGGTTCTAGAATTTTACTGTATAATGTAACGTTTTCACTTCGGGAATAAGTGGCGTCGAGTTGTTGGAAGGTAACGTCCGAAACGGTGCCGAGTGCAAAGGGTTAACAATACAATAAGGGAATGTTATGAATTAACGAAAATTCCAAAACCTTCGGCATAAAGATACGTTAAACAAACAAACAAACAATTATTATTTTTGTTATCTAAATTTATTTGAATTTTGGCAACACTGTATATTTCCCTGTTAGCCCTCCTTCCATATGGGAAGGTTTCAGTCTGTTTCCATCTTGCTTACAGAACCATTATAGCCATGAAGATGCCTGAATAGGCGAAAATTTTGGCATGTAATCTGCATGATTAAGTAAATTTTTGAAATAATACGAATCTTTGAGGCCTAACTTTCTATATCTATAATTAAATAGTCTCTTCCTCAACAAACTTGTTTAATAAACAATAACTAGGTGGACCCGTGCGAAGCACTTCGCACGGAGATTTGTATCAGATTTTACTTCTAGTTTAACATAACTATGAAATGAACTTTTTTTTTTTTGCCTGTTCATCACCCTCCCCAACCCCCCGGGCCTTAAGGTTAAATTATTTTTCTACAGCAAGGAAGAAAATTATTTTTAAGAAATTATTTTTCTTTTAATAGTTAAGGAAGAACTTCATTTTCTGAAGTTTTTCTCTACAAAACAGTTTCCTGTAATCTTCCTGGAATATATGAAATCACTAAAAATCTTGCATAGTCTTGGAAATTAATCTTTCTACATTATGATTTTAACTACCCTTCTTATTTTGTTTTTTTCAAAATCAGTTCATAAGATGTTTTTTACGGTTATCTTTCTGACAATGGAGAGGAGAGGTAGTCTTTTAAGTGATAAGAACGACATCAAATAGGTTTCTAACCACGGAGAGGCAACAAAACAATATGTAGCCCCGTGAAGCTGAGGGGCCTAATGCATGCCTTTTCATAAAAACAATAAGTTTTAGAGATTTAAAAAACCTGGCCCATATACGTGGAACCTGTATGGGTCATCAAGCCCGCATAGAAACCATTGACATGCATTTTTCTTATTTCAATAATTTAGTTTTCTGAAATTCCCGCTATAAAAAAGATAAATTGATAAACCCAAAGTTGTTCCACCATGATCTAATGAATCACCATTAATAGATTTTATTTATTTTATAAATATTTTGGACTACAGTCATCAGCCGATTGTAAAGGGGAGGCTGCAGGCCCACAGCCCTTCATTTGGATCTGCCGATCAGCTTTTTCATCTTCCCACAACTAAAATTCTATCTGTTCTGCACATTTTCATTCTTTAATTTGCTTCCTTACTTTAAGGAAAGTCAAATTCTATCTTTAAATGACAAAAAATTTTCCAATGGGAGGGGCTCCAGCCCCCACAGCACCCCCCCCCCCCCACCGGATCCGCCATTGACTACAGGAGACTCCCACTTATCCTTCCTCGTCGGAACGGATACATTGCCGTTTAAGCGAGAGAGCCGGTCAATCTGGAAAAGCGTAAAAAAACAAAAAAAAAAAACAACAAAATATATTATTATAACTTCTACATTGCGATAAAACCCAAATACAACTCAATACCTATTTTACAAAGGCTATAAAGATATTATTTAAAGACAACTTTTTTGGGCCAATTTTATTTAGCAATTTACGAAAATTTACACTATCAATCTATTCAGTTTTCATCAAATCTTTTATTTTTTTTCGTTTAAACGCGCCTTAATTTCATTTCGTCGGTCTTGTCGAAATATAGGAAACTATTTCTTCTTAATTTCTTTTTTAATTTTTTTAATGAAATGAATGGAGGATAGGGATTTCGTTTAAAATTAAATTTAACTTCGAAGAGATTCGTTTTACTGGAGTTCGGTCAAAAAATAAAAGACAAAAGCCTTTTTGCCTACATTTTAATTTATTTAAGATCTATCGAACTACAACCTAAGACAAATTTTAACAACATTTTTGACCAGTGATTGAGAATATGACAAACTTATAAATGCTTTTATTGATTTTAAAAATAATTTTTTATCTTTTACAGCGTCCGTCGGTTTATCCGAAGAGTCGGTTAATCAGGAACCGGTTAAGTGGGAGTATACTGTAACTGCTAATTGCGAGAGTGCAATTTTCCAACGCTACACTTAAGTCTAAATCAGACGAAACATCATTTATAGAACCTAAGCACGACAGGACCTAACACTTGCTGTAACGTAATACAATAAGTAGTTGACCACGTGCGGCGGAGGGCCCTAACCCAGGCGTTATCTCAAAAATGGTAGGTTTTAGGGCTTTAAAACACCAAACCCAGTTTAGTTCATAAGAACTAAACTGGATCTTAATGCTCGTATCGCAATTTATACAATTCAATTTGATTCGTTTCGATCCGTTGAATCAGTACGTTTAGGTCGATATTTTTTTTTGGACCAAAAAATGAACACTGAGAATGCAATTCGCAAAAGCTCCGTGAAATTCTGAATCCAACGATACCACATTCATGGCATTTGGGCACGACAGGACCTTATAATTCATGAAAAACCGATTTTTACGCTTTGTGAAATAATATATGTGGGATTTTCCTTAAATGGAAAGATAAGATAGTTTTACTGACCCATTGACAGTATTCGAGATTTGTTACTGAAATAATAAACGAATGTAAGACATTTATTTTTCTCATTAATAATGTAATTCATTATACTGATTGTCGCCTTATGATCAGTCATTCAAAGAGGTATTCTCAATTACAAAAAGTATAGATTTTATATTTGCTTCTAAGAAGATCTTTCATCGGATGGTTTATGATATTTATGCTAATGCGTTCCGTTCCTTATCTATCGGAGCAAGCTGCCATAATCTTCAAAATGTCGGTGTCTTGTTAGTAGCATTCGAGATGTTCGGAAACATTACCATATTTACGTCTCTGAGAAGACATTACCATATTCAGTAGGAGAGCTGTGGTTGGCTTCCATTATATCGGTTCCTCTGTAACGAGGCTTCCTATTGGTGGATCAGGCTGGAGGGAACAATCACTATCGAGCCGTTCGTTATCTCCCTCCACTTGAAGAAACTTTTTCTACCTCCCTTCAATTAACTATTCAAGCAGACGCGTACCTACTTCACTACTTCATTACTGCCATTTCCGGACTCATAGTTACGTCTAGATTTTATAGAAAAAAACGAGCAGACCCACCACGCGTTGCTGTGGTTTAGTAGCTATAATGCGTTCAATTAGTTATATCCTATTCTTTTTAATAGTAAAATCAAAATTCACTGATAAAGATAAAAACGTTTCAGCTAATCTAAAAACCAGCGGGATATAAAATAGAACTTTACGCCAAACTTAAAATTGCTTGGTAAAGAATTTAGATCAGTTTTTATTGTTTACATCTTATATTTGACCATAATGTGTTAATGAATGAAACATGTAAAAGGAACTAATAATAAAGAATATAATTGGAAAAGGGTTTGGTATCAATCAATGGTATCAAAATAGTTAACAAAAATATACTAAATTAATGTTTTGCTATATCACTGGTGGTTGGTCAAAAGGGGTTTGTCAAAAGTCATCGAATGTGAAGCTTAAACAGCGATTTACTAACCTATTTAAAATCATTATAAATTCTTTCTGATTGTATTTCTTTATTCCAGAATAATAAATGAAACTATATGCTTTCAACAGAGACTGTAATGAATTACGAATAACGAATAAATTATAGTCAATTATGAATTTTAAGAAGACGAGACAATTTTTTTTTTTTTTTATGACTTAAGCCCTTTTACGCAAACATGAATGATATATTAATTAAATTCAGAATATAACACATGGTGATATGAGATATCTTATCAGGAGGTTATACTAATAGGTAGGTGCACAATGATTCTGGTGGATTCTAGCCTGTATTTTGCTAAAACAAATGGATTCGATGTTTTCCCCACACTTGAAAAGACGACACATAATTTTTCATGGGAAAAACACGGATTTCCCTAGTCCAAGACGGAAAAAATAGATTTATGCTTATCCTCCCTAAATATCGAAAGAAAATGAAGTGTGTCTGTTGGAAATTTATATAATTTACAAGTAGTCACACTCATTTGTAGTATAATAAGCATTTGATTTGCAAAAAAAGAAATATTGATGCCAGTAATCGAGATAGAACTATCCTATCTTTGAAGTTGGACAAAACTACGCACAATGAGCCAAATTTCATCGAAATCCGTTGAGTAGTTTCTTATTTTACCTCCGACAAACATCGGGACACTAGATTTTTATATACTGGGTGTCCTAGACCCCATTCTGTAATACTGCATGCTAAACGGGGTAGAATGGCGTAGAAACGAGTTTCCTATCTCAATCTGTTGAGGAGATAGGATTTTATTTTGTTGTTATTTCTAAAATCTTACTTCTTTCTGAAAAATGACAGTTTTCTCTACTTTGGTTTAGTGTAGAAACAAAAACGATGATATTTTCTATATCAGCATTAAATTTTCTAAAAGATTAAATGGGTTTGGTTATTTTAAATCTACTTTCAGTGGGCCTTTTGACGCGCAAAACTCAAAACATTTATTAAAACTTAAATTTTTAATGGTTTTTGAAAATTTCTCACTCCCCACTAGATCACCCTATAGTTGTAAAATTTCCTTAAAACTGCCGAATTTAGTTAGCTTTCTAGTGGTGTAGGGGAGCGGGGTAGCCCAATGGTAAGGCAGTGGACTGCTGTGCCTAAGGTCCTGAGTTCGAATCTGACATGGCTTATGATATCTTTATTATTCGCCACAGTTCGTCTCGTGGGCCGAGGGACCCTCCTGGGGCAAACCCAGCCTCTATAAAGTGGGTACCCTTAATTGAATTCCCTTAATTGAGGGGAAAGAACCTGGCGGTTGAGCGTGATCACGGTCAAATCACCTCCTTGCACGACCGCTGACCAAGAAACAGTACTCTTCCTTACATAGTACTGCACCCAAGACCCTTTATGGGTTGTAGTGGTACAGGTTTTTTTTTTTTTTTTTTTTTTTTTTTGTTTTTTTTTCTAGTGGTGTAACCCATGATACAATTGCACTTAACATTTGAGCCTAAAAGAAGTTTTTCTGATAAAAAAAAAAGCTAGAAAATGTCACTGCTGGGGCAATAAGAAAGCGCGCTAGAGCCTTGCATCCAAAGTAATGGATGCCGAACTTCCCATGAGTTAGAGTTAGTTTTACTTTTTTAAGACTGAAAAGAACAATGCATGAATTATAAATAATATAAAAAGGGTAATAATAATCTAAAATTAAAAAAACAAACCCTCCTTAGTTTAAATTTTAAAAATACTTTCTTTAAAATAAATTAAAATTATTTTTTCTCTTCTATTAAAATTTGAAAAGAACATAAAAAATGTTGTAGATAAAAAATAATATTATTATTGTAGACCCATATTAAAATGGATTATTGCAGCGCATGTTCAAAATTTCCTCCATTACTTTGGATGCAGGCTTATATTTAACATTTTTTATGTAGGATTTTTTCATTTTTAATTTTAGATTATTATTACCCTTTTTATATTATTTAGAATTCATACATTGTTTTTTATAGTCTTAAAAAAGTAAAGCTAACTCTAACTCATGGGAAGTTCGGCAATTCTATCTCCTCAACAGATTGAGATAGGAAACTCGTTTCTGCGCCATTCTACCCCGTTTAACATGCAGTATTACCCAATTTTATTTTTTACGCTATTATACTGGGACACCCAGTATATAAAGAAATGATCAAAATAAAATCTGTTGATTTACTACGACTTCAGTAAATCAAGCGGGTAAATCTGTTGACTGAATATGACTTAAGGTTATCAAACGAAAATATAAAGCTGTTGTGGTAACGCTAGTCCCTCCCCTGTATGCTTCCTTCCTCTTAGGGGAGATAAAGCAGCTTCGGTATTTTATCTACTTTTTCCCTGTTTCGTTAGATCTAAAGCTGGAGCCCGATACTAAATATAGCCGTTGTTATGACCTGCTATGAAAGTAGCTTCTCCTATACTAAAATATTCATAAAGCTGTTGCCTGTAGTCTCAATATACACAGGGTGTCCCAGAAATAGTGTAAAAAAACATTGGGTAATACTACATGCTATTCGGGGTAGGATGGCGCGGAAACAAGTTTCCTATCTCAATCTGTTAAGGAGATAAAAAAAAAAAGCTTGATAAGAGATTCAGATTCATAAATTAAGTTTTTTCATTAAGCATCACCTCCTGTCTATTTGAAAGTCTAATTAAGGTTCGAACAACAACCAATCAATCTTAGGAATCAAGACTGGGAGGCATGGAACTTGATTTGAAGCAGTCCTAGTTGGAACTAACCTAATTTAACCAATTGCAAGAACCTATCAAACACCAAGTTGATATGATTAAATAACTTTCAGAAAAATAACCTAAGTGATAAAAAGTAACGGTTGTCCTAAAGTATACGTTTCCCCTTTCATTTATTGCTTGATTTTATTACTTTTCGGACCATTCAAAAGAATATGAAGTGATGTTTTATTTAATATTTATAGGTGCCTTTACACCTTACAAGCCTCACCTTCGAACCTTGCCGTACCGGCGTTAAACGAATTGCCATTTATACTTCACGTGACGTTAAGCGAACCAATATGGCTGACGCACCCAAAGCTAGATTATGATAAAGAAAAAATCTCCATTATCAATATATTTTATATTACCTGAAAAATATAAAAATAGGAGACGATTTACAACGTTTCACAAATTACACTAGTATCACAAACAACTCCTGTCACTTAGGAAACACAAATCATAAGTGACACTAGCGCTACCCCCGAACCCAGGCGAACAGATGAAGTACCTAGAATACCAGAACAGTCGACGTGAAGGCTTCACGAAGGTTGTTCGAGGGTGGTGTTCGAAGGTAAAGTTCGTAAGGTGTAAAGGCACCATATGATGGAAGGATAGGAGGGGAGTTTTAGGGCGATAAATTTATAGATTATTACGCCCGTAGAATTTCCTATTGATTTCGTGATTAATATAGTTACAATTTCATCTTATGATTGTGACTTATACATTTAAATTTTTTTTTTTTTTTTAATTTGCCTTAGATACTATACAATGCGAATATTAACACAAATTTTAACAAAACGATGGTAATTCAATGGCAAAATAGTTATACGCAGTTGTTACATTTCTGGAGTAATCTTCAGTTTTCCTATTATAACATATTATAAAACTTTGACGCTTTTAATATTTCAATTATAGTGTCTATTGTTTTTGTGTTGTCGGACAATACATGGGAGAGCTGCCTGGGGAGGCCCCTCGAACTGAACTCGGCTGAATACTTTGGGCAGTCCTCGACGATATGCTTGATTGTGAGTGGGAGTGGATATGATACTGCTCACATTTCGGTGCCTCTTCTTTGATCGATCTTCTTGTCCGTGGGTGAGCCTCGAGTGACCTGTCCATAGCCTTGTTTGTTTGTTTGTTTAACGTCACTTTAAGCCACTAAGGCTAATCGGACGATGCTACAGTGGGAGTCCTAAATTTTGCATATCCAGGTATAATAAGGATAGGGATCTTTAACGAGTACCTGACATAGTATCGGCTCGAGACCTCCATTTTACGTCCTATCCGAGGGACGGCATGGAAAAGAATTTTTTACTCCCATTAAAAAATCCTAGGACCACCGCTGGGCGCGAACCTGCGACCTTTAGTATTGTAGGTTGCCATGCTAACCACTATACCACAGGTGACCCTAGAGCTGCCTGTGGAGGCTCCTCGAACTGAACTCGGCTGAATACTTTGAGCAGTCCTCGACGACATGCTTGGGGTAAGACACTGCTCACATTTCGGTGCCTCTTCTCTGATGATGAGATGTCAGTGGGTGAATCTCGATTGACCTATCCTTAGCCTTGTTATCACCTACATGAAGCTTGATTCATATAGATGTTCTTGAATATGAAAATTTCGTAAGCGTTCAAAAAGCTCTTGTAACGAGTTTTTTTTTTTTTTATCATTTTGATTACGACCGTCTGGAGTCGCTAAGAGATGATTTGCGCAAAGTGGCTGTTTGCGCGGGTTGTTTGATTTAAAATAGGTACGGTGTCGCTTCCTCTGGGACTTCGATACCCACCATATTAGCCATTCCCGTAAGAACTGTTGAATCGGATGGATGTATCGTACCGTAACGTTCCTTCTTTTTTTTTTTTTAGTTTTAATTTTTTGTTTGGCTAAGAAGTGCCCATTATTTTATTATTTTCTTTATTTCGAGGATCTCAGCGGTAAGAATCCTGAGTTAAATTATAATTGAATTATTTTAATTTTAATTAAAACTAATTATTCAAAATGATTTTTAGATGGTGTCTGAACTATGATATTAAGTATTGTATCAACTATTAGATTACATTGCTGTCTGAGCTATTATTTTACGTTGAGTGTCAGAACTGTTATATTACGTTGGTATGTGGATATTTTGGTGTTTTATTGTAAGGACCTCTGGGACAAAACCAATAAACCATGTCACACTCTTCTTAAAATTAAACAAAACAACGAAACTAGTAACGGTGAATAGGAATGTAGTATTCCCCGTAATTAATTCGTAGAAAAGTAATTTAAGTGAACAACTGTAGACATAGAAAAGAAAGAAGCTTTTTTTTATAACTGAACCCGCAGGAATTAAAATGGAAATCCAGAGGTACGAGTAAATATAAACATGTCCACGGTTTGGATTGCCAATATTTTACTTCGAAAAAACAATAATTGAAGATCGAAAAAACAAATAACGATGGGAGGTTTTATTTAGAAACAACCAACGTTTTTATTACTGATGCCTCAGTAATTATGAAAACAAATATCAGCAAAGCGTTTAATTAAAAACTTTCTTTAAAAAGAAAACAGAAATAATTATTAACTAGTAACTACATCCCTCTCTACATCTCGTATGAGATAATTAGTTTTTTTGCATCAATGGATGCAAAAAAAATATAGCTGTTAGTAGGGAAATATTTTATTTATATATGATTACTAGCTAGGGTGCCCCCGCTTCGCTCCGGTAGTTGTGAGGTAGTATAATAGAAAAAATTAGCACCTTCTTGAAACTTCGGTTTTAACTTGGTATTTATATTACGATTCGAGATCTGCAGAGTCCGCCCAAATAAGGGACCCTATATCCTTTATGGGGGATTGAAAATGGTAAAAGAAAAATTAATTTTGCGCAAAAGAAATTGTGCCTTAATTTCCTTACCATATTCCTCTTAATCCTGAACAATAAGGAGTGATAAAATGTTATTGAAAAAATGCTGAAATTGGAGTTAGCCATTTTGTCAACTGGAAGGCTCATCATACATATTAATCTACAACTACAATAAGAACACTTAAAACTTTTTGCTTTGATTGATATTCATTCAAGTTATATCTTTTTTTTATGTCTTTTTTTATTCGCTCACTGTACTACTTAGGAATGTTCGATCATATTGCATTAAATTTATTGATATATTATATATTGATTAAATGTAATGTGTTGACCAATTAGCCTTTTTATGTGAAAATTAATGTTTTAATGAATCCAGTCGGTTTTCTGATTGATTGCAGGCAGGTAAAATCATTTTTTTTTTTTTTAACCCAAAGGAGAAAGTTGTTAACGCTTAATTTTGTAGAAATTTTAAAAGAACTGTGAAAAAATATATAACCCTTACAAACTGAATGAATGGACAATAAACATTGAGTGAAACGCACCCTAGCGCTGCCTTGTAGTCTGGAGCTCGAAATAAATTTTTCATTCACTAACCCGTAAAGGTAGGCTAATTAAATGGTGCGAGGGGCTTAAAATTCCGGTCTTTCTTGTTCGTACGTGCAGTCGTTTTTGAGCCTTTTCGGCACGCACATTGCACACTTTGCTTTATAATATATATTGATTATATTAATTAGATTAATAATAATTATATTATTATATAATTTATTAATAAATAAGTTGAGTAAAGACTTGGCTCCGCCGGGAGTCGAACCCGGGTGTCCTGCGTTACATGCGAGGATGCTAACTGCTACACCACATAGCTCGGCTCAAGGCAGAGCAAATCCTTCCTCTTCACTGATACCTACTTCCCCTATCTCACAAGTTTTGCGAGTAGTAGCGGGAGGTGGACATTTATGATTTATGATATTTATTGACATAAGTCAATTTTTTAAATTATTTTAATTAATCCAATCTTAAATTGTGTCTGACCACCAATTTTAAATTAATTTTAAATAATTTATTTTTTTAAGAGAAAAGACTTGGCTCCGCCGGGAGTCGAACCCGGGTCTCCTGCGTTACATGCCTTGGATGCTAACCACAAGTGTGAGATAGGGGGAGTAGGTATCAGTGAAGAGGAAGGATTTGCTCTGCCTTGAGCCGAGTCTTTTCTCTTCAAAAAATAAATTATTTAAAAATAATTTAAAATTGGTGGTCAGCCACAATTTAAGATTGGATTAATTAAAATAATTTATTAATAATAATGAAGGCTTAACGTACCCGAAGGTTCGATGCCGACACCACAACTCGCTCCCTGCACCGACCGCCATCCAGACCCAATTTCGCCATATCTGCCTTCACGTATTCCTCCCACCTCCGTCTCGGCCTACCCCTCGGACGTTTCCCCAGTCGGTCCCATGCTTTTTAATCTTTAAGGGGTTCGCTGACTACTGAGTTTAGCAATTTTACAAGCCCATTTTATTCGTCGTGCTGGAATCAGTTCACTCAGTTCAGTTTCCACCCCCCCCCCCTTCTCCGTCTAGCTCTACCCCGACTCTTTCCGAGGCCTATCCCCGCTAGCTATAGTCCGGTCGTTGGAAGTTGCGACACGGAATTACCCCCACCCTCGGAAGAGAGTAGGCGGAGCCTTGCCCTTCCCTGCCACCCATATCACTGCCAATTCAACCCAATCGAATTGATATGCGCCCAAGTAAAAGGTATAGTAGCTAAAGAGAACTCATCATTTAACGTGACTGAAGTCGAACAAGTCAATTACAAAGCGTGTGAGTCAATTACACCTTAGAACTGAAGAGAAGAAATGATACATACCAAAGAAATTATTGAATCGGCTTGGGTGAAAGAAGCAATGCGTGAGGAAAAAATTGAGCAAATCATTATCGAGGTTATTCTTTGGCATCGTATGTGTATTCGGACACGTCTGAGGACTTGAAGAAACTATGGACAGCGAAGATTTGGGTTGCTCTCTTTTATAATAAGATCAATAACAATATTTTTTTTTATAAATTACCTTTCATTTTAGTTCCTGTTGTTCATTTTTTATAAAATAAAAGCACAAAAAATAAATTAATATGATCAATAATATTAACACTAATAATAATATTTGTTAATATTATTATTTGTTATTAGCTATTGTTTGTTATTAACAAATTGATAAAACACTAGCTGTATATACCGGTTTCACACGGAGAATTTCATTTTTTAAATCTATAAAATCTATAAAGTGAGACTTTTATCGACTCAAACTGTCGATTTCGTAAAAACCAATGTAAAGTTAACCAATTTCTGTTATGCAATTTTAATATGGACAGGTGATCGCACCTGGTATCAAAGAACCACTGAGCGAAATTTGGAGAATTTAGGACAAGCGGTATGGATTTCTATAAAGAACAAACAAACAAACAAATAAACAAACAAACAGGATTTCATCTTTATTTATATAGATTTCATGTTTTAACTGTTGTAAATTGTATTTTGTAAATCAATTATCTTTTGTTTTTGTTGTTCCCGCTTTTAGAACAAGATCAATAACAATATTGTTTTTTTAAATAAATAAACTTTCGTTTAAGTTGTGTTTGTTCATTGTTTATCAATTGAAAATGCAAACATGTTTAAAATTAAAAATATTCAGCGTTTTTTGACGTTTCAATAAAAAAAAAAAGTAGAGCCGGACGGAGTAGGGAAAAAAAAAAAAAAAGGTCACTTAGTTCGGTGTTGTGTTCAAGTCTAAATTCTTCGGTTGATTCTCCCTCTTAGATCCAAATATTCTATGCAATACCTTATTCTATGGAGGTCCCGAGCCTGTACGATGTCAGGTACCCGTTAAAGATCCCTATCCTAATAATATACCTAGATTGGTAAAATTTAGGACTCACACTGATCTCCGCTTTATTGGGTCCTCCACCAGAAACGGTGTCGACTGTAGATGAAAAATTTATTGTTACAACAAGGGCATATTCCTGCCAACCATATACATAATTTAATTACAGTTTCGAGCTACTTTTCGTTTTTAAGCCAGATCTCTGTGTAATCCCCTCTAACAGTAATACCCCATTCATTAAAAATGTTCATTAATAACAATACTCCATTCATATAAAAAAATTTATACCTCATTCATTAAAACGAATACAAAAGAGAGGAACAATATAAGCCGCTATATTAACTGCGTGGTATATTAATCAATACAGCAGATATTTTTAGAATAGAAAAGGTCTCTCTCAAAGGAATTGTCAACTTCCATTGAAGTCATTCTTTTGACATTTCAAACAAGTACTTAACCAAAACAGAAAGATAAAATGTTTAAACAAATATTAAAATATAGGTTGTAATTAATTTTTTTTACTATAAAAATAATTACTGACGAACCCTCAATGGCACAAATTTGAGAATTTACGGCCACGAGGACTCCAAATAATTTCTGGGTAGGTTTTGGAAAATATGCGAGATACTAACTGGATTGATACCAGCGATTTTTTGGTCACTGCCGATATGTCATTTATTACAAGCCGCCTGCTTGGAAACAGATTCAACAAACAAACAATGCACTTCATCTGGCTTATAATCCATAACTATAAATAAATAATAATTTTTATAAAAGAGATTATTTTCAAATATTAAATTGTTTAGAACCCAGGTAATAGATTAGAAGTCGATGAAAGAAATATCTTACACAGTAGCGTATCTTTTTACTTTCACTTACCTATAAATGAAATATATAGTAAGTGGAAGTATTGCGATCGTGAAAAAATTCGACTTCCGGTTTTCAACGGAAATACACGTTTTGGGGTCCCCTGAGTCCAAAAGACCAAGTCCCGCGAAATGGTCTGTGTGTGTGTGTGTGTGAACAGACTAGCTCAAAAACTATAAGCTGTGCGAACCTGAAATTGGGTATTTAGTGTAGGTATATGCCCGCGATGTGACAGCGTAAATTTCATCAAAATTACTCAAAGGGAGGGGGTACTTTACTTAACAACTTTTTAGGGTTTTTTCGATTTTCTCAAAAACAGCTCTAACGATTTTGATTAAACTGAGTATTTGATCTATTTATATGCCCGCCATATGACTGTAAAAATTTCATCAAAATTGATTAACCGGAGGGGGGACTTTACTTACTAAATTTTGTACCAATATCACGTGTACATATTTTTTATTTACTCAAAAACGGCTTTAACGATTTTGAAGAAACTGGGTATTTGATGTATGTATATACCAAATATGTAAAAGCCAACATTTCATCAAAATTTGTCCAACTGAGGGGGCACTTTATTTCATGACTTTTTTTCCAATTTTTACCTTTTTTCGATTATCTCAACAACGGCTTTAACGATTTTTCTCAAATTCGTCATGTTTAATGAAAATTAAGTTTTCTTTAATATCAGGTAAGCTTTATCATTATTAAAATGTTCTGAGGGGGCTTTTTTTTGGGGGGGGCCTTCTTTCTTATAAAGTACCTCTGTTTTTGTTGTTTACATAGAGAAATTACCTAACTGTCTCTCTTTACGCCTAAAAATAAGAAATGGCTAAATATGAGACATGATAAAAATAAAGAAAACATAAAGAGGAGAAAAAAAGAAAAATATTCAGTCAACTCATAAAACTCGTTGAGCCCACGCTTTCGGAGTACGCCTTTAATGACAGACCATTGTTCATAATTAAAGCCGTTCAGTTCATTTGAGAAGTGGCAATTAACAAAACGCATTAATTTCTAATCTAAGTAAGTTGGTAAGTGAAAGTTGTGTGTTGCGCGCACGCACCGGATTTTTTCATATGTTAGTATGTCTACCTAGGTACGTTCCTACACGTATTTTTTAATTTGATGAATATTAGAGGAGCATGGCGAGCAGACAAAATAGTCATAATTTTCTTTTTATATATTTGGGACGAGTGCAGGACATATGAAAATTATTTTTACATAATTGGCATTCCCGTTTCTCCAGCCCTGTTTCCAGCCCGTCCGGTATTTCCCAGTGACAAGGTGCAATTTCCAAAAATTTCCGACGGTTGTAAACTAATTGACAGGGGTTTCTTTTCGTTGCAATTCCTTGCTTTAGGTAAAGAAACAGTGTGGTTTCAGATAATTTGGTTATTCGATTGACAACGGGGATCTTAGTTTATTACATTCTGTTTCTGTGGAAAGTTAAAGTTGCAAAAGTTTCGGCCCAATTAGCCGATGTTTTTTCCCAGTAAAAAGGTGGTGTTTTACCTATATTTGATTCCGTTTTATGAAAAATGGCTGAAATAAGCGGTGGTCTTAATTATCCGATGACCCCCACTATACGGAGTCGACTTATATTTGTAATATCAAATTGTAATATGGATTTGTATTTATAGCCTAGTAAAAATATTTATCTTAATCTCACTAAAAGCCGATTCCTCAGTGCGTTAAAAGTTACATTTATTTATTTTGTAGAGAATAATGATTAAAAAATCACATATCATTTTAATCATTATTGAATATAGTTGAGTTTAACTAAAAAGGCTAGAAAAGCGATATTTCGGACTTGAGCTCGAAACAGATAAAACGGTGACGAACGCACAACGACACCTGCAAGTGGGCCAAGACGAAAGGAGAACTCTGGTACGTACGAACGTTGTTTATAAAATCAAAGACAATATATTTATACATTCTATGTGTTGATTGAGAAATAAATATTTTCATAAATCATTATATTTATATTTTTATTGGGGTACCTTCTGGTACATGAGTTAGCTCTGTTGTAATTTAGATCCTATAATCCCGATAATTTATATATAAACAAACGACTCAACCTAATTTACTCACTTTTTTCTAAAACTTCAAAACTAGGACTGGAACAAAAATTAAATAAATATTCGGTATATTGATATACGGTACAGACTTCATACCTTCAATAAAAAATGTTAACACTCACAGTAAAAGCACCATAGTACGTGACCAACATTTATTTATCCTACATAATGACTTACAAATACAAACTGTAGACCAACATATAAAGACACTATACAAACGTTTCCATACTCAGTTACACGGTCATTTTAATTGAATGATAAGACACATTGCAACAACTGATAGGCAAATAAATAGTGGATTAAAAAGGCGCTGGATGAGAGATCTCCTTCGTTAACAAACCAGATTACCTGAAACAAGCCAGACAAGAGGTACCGCTGGGTGCCATCCTTCCCCATACCTAACATGCCCTTATTTAATTAGCATAGCGTAAATTTGTTGATTGTCGAAGTTTTTTGACAGGCGCAAATCAATATATATTTTAAAGCAAAGTGTGTGCCGAAAAGGCTCAGAAACGACTCCACATACGATTAAGAGATTTATGTCAGCGTGTAACTGCATGTCCCCTAACGGAGAAGAAGGTTTCCGTTTTTCTCTTAAGGGTGTGAAATTGAAGAGAAAAGGACTGGAATTTTAAGCCTCTCGCAACATGTAATTAGCCTACCTGAGAATGACATACGAGTTTATGAATGAAAAATTTAGTTCGAGCTGCAGACCACCAGGAAGCGCTAGGGTGTGTTTCACTCAATGTTTATTGTTCATTCATTCCGTTATATTTGTAAAGGTTATATATTTTGTCAGCTGTTATTTTTAAATTACTAAAAAATCAAGCGAAAATAATTAGTTTCACCTTTTCTTTTAAAATAAATTACTGATTTTACATATCTGCAATCAATGAGAAAACCGACTGGATACTTTACAAAATTAATTTTCTCATAAGAAGGTTAATTGATTAACACATTAAATTTATTAATGCAATATGAGTCAGCGAATAAAAACAGACATAAAACAAAAAAGAAGAGCTGAGTAGACTGATTATAAACCGAAAATAACAAGTTTGAAGTGTTCTTATTGTATGTAGTTATGAAAAATGGTTTTATTACTATGTATGATGAGCATTCCAGTTGACAAAATGATGAATTGACTCCAATAATACAATTTTTTCAATAAGCTTTTATCACCGCTCATAGTTCAGGATAAAAAGAAATATGATGAAAAAATTGTGCCCTCATGATATTTTGGTTTTCACTTAGTAACAGTAGTAAGATTGGAGAAGTGCAGAGTTCGGCCAAATTAGGGTGGGGGGGGGGGGGTTATATTAAGGGAAGTTGAACTGGAAGAAATGTCTTACAAAAAATGTTTCTATGAATCTTCGGTATTTTCTAAACTTCTGGATCTAATATGTGATCCAAATATAGTTTTTTTAACTAATAATCTAATAACTTATTATCTGCTGACTGCTTGGAATGGGCTTATAGGATTCATAATCACAGAAACCATCAAAAACGATGCATGACTCGACAAAGTTGCATCAAAATTAATTGTTCATTCACCATTTTCAACACCCTATAAAGTATATAGGGTTCCTTATTGGGCGGACACTGCAGATCTCGAATCTTAATATTAATACAATGTTAAAATTTTCAAGAAAGTGCTAATTTTGTTCTATATTTCCTTTAATTTTAAAGTTTTTCTGTTATTGAAACTGCCACACAACTACCGGAGCGAAGCCGGGCACACTAGCTAGTTAAGATATAAAGCAAAAAAAAAAAGTTATATAAAAATAAAATATTACTATACCGATGCCAGAATAAGAATCCACAGGTTCAAAGGTGACAGGGTAAGATTTTCAGAGATGAGAGTAATATTGAAATAAAAAAAATAAACCAATTCTGAAAAAACGATCAGCGATCCACGTGGATATGAATGAATAAAATCCAGGAAAAGATCTAAATAATTCCTTAGAAATATTTCCAATGAACCTTAATGAAAATGACATAAAGGAGAATCGAGGCGAAGAAAGAAGGGAGAGCTAAGTTAAGAGAAGAAAATTCAATCAGCCGGGGCTTAAATCGAAGCGGCGGCGATTTAGATGGAAATAACCACTATTTGAGTTATAAATAGATATATTCTTTTCTGCAGGTATAAATATGTTTAGGTTCTCGAATATGTATATTTTAAAATCTCATACCTTAAAATAATAATAATCTTATCGCAACTACTGTAAAACATCGCTTATCCGGAAGTCGATTAACCAAAATGCCAGTTATTCGGCCTGTTTCAGGTTGACATTTTTCCGATTGAAATTAGGGAACATAACGGTTGGCGAAACTTAATGGTTTATTGTATAGTTTTACACAGTGAACATATTTCTGTTTCTAGAAGTTAAAAGATTAGAACATTAATTTCCTTTTAAATATATTTCACACAGTATAAAATATGTTCTTACAAACATTTTTTTTTTTTACCTCCCCTTCCTCCCCGTATAGGCTATACGGGGTTTCCCGTATTCAGTTCAGTCTGCAGGAGTTCAGGAAACCTGTATAAAGGAAATACAGAAAAGCTTTATCCTTCATAAATCTTTCAGTAAATATCCAAATTTGAATATTCGAGAAAGATTGGCCAGGATTGGAGAAAGGTGGAGAAACAAAGAAAAGAATTCCTTCCTTTTATCTGGAACCCTGCTCCTGTTTGTACTCGATGTCCTCGCCCGATAACAAGGAGGGAAAGAAGCAATGTAAATGTACACAGGAAGGCTCTGCCCTGCTATTCGAACGAGGGATCAATCCTGACTTCTCTAACAAGACTCTTCCGCATATGTTATATATTCGCAAAAAACAAATGTAAATATTAAAAAAATCTGGTGCGATGCGCGCAACACACAACTTTCACTTACAAACTTACTTGGATCAGAAATTGACATGTTTCAATAATATGTAAACGCCATTCCTCAACTTCACATATTTAAGTATATACTTATATTTGTAGATCTCCATAACTTATAGAGTATCTGTATAGCAAAATTTGATAATTCTCAGCACCTTTCGATTCATTATTGCTAATTTATATATGAAGGGACTAACTTCATCAGCAGTCGAGTTTTTTTACTGCTTGTTTGTTTTTTACTACGAGTTTCTATTTGCAAGTTCATGGTGAAGGTGAATCGATAGGTGTATTTTAAGCCGTTTTTGAGTAAAAAAAAAAAAAAAAACGTGATAATGAGACAACAGTTATTAAGTAAAGTGCCCCCTCCGTTAAACCAATTTTGATGAAATTTCGGCTGTCGCATCACGGCCACATACATACACCAAATACCAAGTTTGATTGAAATCGTTAAATCCGTTTTTGAGTAAATAAAAAAAAAACACGTGAAAATGGGACAACATTCAATAAGTAAAGTGCCCCCTCCAATTAATCAATTTTGATGAAATTTTTACTGTCGCATCGCGGGCATATATATACACCAAACACCGAGTTTATTCAAAATCGTTAGAGCCGTTTTTGAGAAAATCGAAAAAAACCTAAAATTTAGACAACATTCTTTAAATAAAGTACCCCCTCCGTTTGACCAATTTTGATGAAATTTTCGCTGACTCCTCACGGGCATATACATACACTAAATACCCAATTTCAGGTCTGTGCGGTTTATAGTTTTTGAACTAGTCTGTTCGCATACACACACACACACACACACACACACACACACACACACACACACAGACCATTTTGTGGGACTTGGTTAATTGGACTCAGGGGATCCCAAAACGTGTATTTCCGTTGAAAACCGGAAGTCGAAATTTTTCAAATTGGCAATACTTTCCTTACTATATACTTCATATATAGGTAAGTGAAAGTAGTAAAATTGATTATTAAAAAAAAAATTGGAAAATAGGGACCAATACATAAAAATAACTGTAAATATTTCAATAAATTTAATATTAAAATATATTGGAGAAACGACTGGAAAAACAAAATATCCTCGCATATTTGAAAAAAATCTATGATAAAACTATAAATATTTCTAGCTTATGTACATTGCTATGAAATTCATCCCATTTCTACAGAAATGGTATTAAGTTATTTATTTTTCAAAATTATAGTTCAACTCTAACTGTTACAAAAAAAACTGTTATCAGTCACCTCGAAAAAAATGTTTAAAACAGTTTTTCTGTAGGGGAGAGCGGGGTTGGTTGGCATAGGGGGGAGGTTGGCCTTTGGCTTATAGTTTCCGTCACACCTGTTGTGAAGGCGAAACCATCGTACCCTGTGACCCGCTTGACCTTGGAAGCCTTGTCATGAGGTTTCAGACCGATGCTAACAGTGTAGAGAAGAGTTTGCTTCATTGATAGATTTTACAACATGTAAGTAAATTTTTACATTTTCAGTAAATTTAGTTTCAAGACATGGCAAAACATTTGACTCCGATTCTGTACAAAAAACCCCAAACTCCTTTGAAAAATCTAACCTTTCGACTAACCAGTTTCTTGTTTGGTTGTTCTCCCCTGTCCTGGCAGCCATCCTTCATGTGACCTCTCCTGTGGGGTTAGTTGGCTCTCTTCAACTGGGGTTTGTTGGCGCAGTGGCTAATATGTTGATGTGAACTACGGGGGGGGCAATACATACTCAGGAATCGTGACTGCAATTGATGATACAGATGTATTAGACAGCACAATGGAAAAGAAGTACGAGTTTTGGTCATGGCCAAAAAAGAATGATGAAATATGGTACCCCCTCGCCGATGTTATTAAAAGAATTCCGCGACCAAAACTGATCTGTGATGCCAAAAAAACATTCTTTATTGACTTTTGAGGACTGGTAAGTATTTGGAAAGGAGTTTGTTTGTTTGTTTAACGTCAATTTTTATGCTACTAAGGCTAATCGGACGAAAGGAGTTATAGTTCACCTAAGAATATTTATACTGCCTAAAGTTTTTAAAGAAGTGTTGAATTAGTTTTGTTTTATGAAAAAATTGTTTACATTGTTCTAACGCAATGATGCTTCTAAGCCATTACATTTTTCTAACTTCTGCTGTTTGAAATGTTATATAATTTTGTTCAATTAAAAAAAATGCAGCCGTAAGGGAAAATGCAGCCATTTGTCATTCTATTTCACTTAATAGCTGTTAAAAACAGATTCAAAATTATCATACCATTATATTTAATAACAATAATACGAGGGGTGATCAAAAAGTTCCAGGACTGTTGAGATTGCGCGACAATGGAGGTTCATAAAGCAGTGCGGTTGGCAGCATTGTTTAGCGTGACTCTTCCTGAGCTCAGCTGTTTATTCAGTTTGTTGATAACCTTCTTCATTGCAAAGTTACTGCTGTTTTCGTAAAAAAAAGTTTTTTGTGTTCGGCGATTTTGTGAAATGAATGTAAAGGAAGAGCAACGCGTTTGCGTAAAGTTTTGTGTGAAGTTGGGTAAAATGTTTACTGAAACTTTTCAAATGTTGCAAGTGGCTTTCGGTGATGAATGTCTGAGTCGGTCAAGGTGTCATGAGTGGTACAAAAGGTTCAAGGAAGGCCGGACATCGTGTGAAGATGATTCTCGTTCAGGGCGCCCATCAACTTCGACTGACGACGATCATGTTGCAAGATTGAACAGTCTCGTGCGTTCTAATCGTCGACTAACCATTCGTGAGATGGCTGAAGAATTGAACATTTCATTTGGTTCGTGTCAACAGATTTTAACAGAAAATTTGCAGATGCTGTTGACTGAGCAGCAGAAAGAACACAGAGTTCAAGTTTGTCAGGAACTTCTTGAAATGGCAAATGACAATGAAAACTTCTTAAAACAAGTCATTAATGGAGATGAAACGTGGGTTTATGGCTACGACGTGGAAACGAAGGTCCAGTCATCACAATGGAAGACAAAATCCTCCCCATCCCCCAAAAAAGCACGTCAGGTCAAATCAAACGTCAAGGTCATGCTTACTGTTTTTTTCGACTGGAAGGGTGTTGTTTACCATGAATTTCTTCCACGAGGTGAGACCATTAACCGCTTTCGTTATCTTCAAACCCTGAGAAATTTGCGCGAGGCAATAAGGAGGAAGAGACCAGAGTTGTGGCGGAGCGGTGAGTGGGTGCTGCATCATGACAATGCGCCTGTTCATTCCGCACTGCTCATTCGCGACTACTGCACCAAAAATGGAATGACGGTCATTCCCCAGCCTCCATATTCACCTGACCTGGCCCCTGCAGACTTTTTCTTGTTTCCAAAACTTAAGAGACCCATGAAGGGAAAGAGATTTGAGTCCGTAGATGACATTAAAAAAAAATCGCTGGAGCAGCTACACACCATTTCACAAGATGATTTCTCAAAGTCCTTCACACAGTGGAAACATCGTTGGGAAAAATGTATAGCTTCCCAAGGAGAGTACTTTCAAGGGGACGACGTCCAATAGCCTGTAGATTTTTTAAATAAATTAATAAAAAATCAGTCCTGGAACTTCTTGATCACCCCTCGTATTTGTCAGGCAGTACTTGAATGAGATGGCCAAACAACCTCACCTTCTAGGCCAACCTGCCCCACACAGGGGGTTAATTGGCACACATTGTCTTGAAGAATTCTTCAATTTTCTATCATCACAGTGTTAAATATTATGAGTTGAAAAAAATACTTGAAGTACTCTAATACTTAAAGTTTACAGTGGTATCAGCCCTATTGGGATTATATTAACAGGAATGACACAACAATCAAAAAAGTGAAAACTGTTGCCAACCAACCCCGCTCTCCCCTACTAATAAAAGATTTTTTCTATACAAGCTTAACAATTTTCTAGCTACTTCAAATTATTTATCTAGATGAAATTCATAGACTCAATACATTTCAAATAATTTTTATTTTAATTCCAATTAAGAAATAAAATATTTTCTATCCTTTGAATATGTATATGTATCTGCTAATGATAAATTTTTCCTGTGGCAAAAATTTATAAATATATCATTTTTGTATTAAGCCTATTCGAGAAAATATATTGATTTATATAAACTGTTAAAGAAAATCTTCTATAGATGAAGTTTGAAATAGTAAATCGATAAAAGTAAAAGTTAAAATATATATTTATGCATCTGCTTTTGTAAATATAAGTTCAACTTTTAATTTCAAACTCAACTGTTTGAATCCTTGCAATAAATCTACCTTAAAAGGAAACCTAAATTTATTATCTATATAGAAAAAAAAGTAATTAATCTTTCCAAACCAAAAACCTACCATCTGGACCGAGAAATTATAAAATTAGAATCACATAAAAGTTGAGGCTTGTGTTGATGTGACGCTCTGGCCTTACTAGGGTGAATTGTGACTAATCCCGATACACTTGCCTGATATATTTTTAGTAGAAGAATCCTTGAAAGTTTCATTAAAATTGGTTCAGGTAAAATGGAGCAATGACTGTTTTGTGAAAGCCAATTTTAAATATTTTTGGATCTAAAATATTTAATTTTTCAGTCCAGATGGCCCATTCAATGGAACGGCCGGTCACGTTTCGACTTATTTTCGATGTAGAATCACGAAAAAAAATTTCATCAAAATCGGAAAGGGAAATGTGACGTGTCCCCTTGTGAGCGAAATTTGGTGAATTTAGAACAAACGGTATGGGTTTCTATTAAGCCAAATCAAACAAATAAACCGAATTTCATCTTTATTTGTATGGGTCATTCTCACCAAAGTGGGCACTTTTTACGGCGTTTTTATTTTACATTTTATGGTTACAAATAAACTTTTTTTTTTGGTGTAATACTATTCCTTAGCCTATAAAAAGCAAGGAGTCGACGTGGAAGAACACCAATTCACGTTGAGGTGTTTTTTTTTTTGTTTTTTTTTTTAATTTCTCATTATTAAGGACTGATGATGCTTTGAAAAAGTTGAGCACCAAAAGAAAGCTCCAATCCACGTCGCTATCTTCATTTCCCTGCAGCATTTTATTTACAGTAAGACAGGGGAATGAACGACATGGGAATGAATTTTTGAGGTTTATTTGATAACCGTTGAAAGGAAAAAAAGAAATAATAATGCTATTTGAAAAACGAAATCTATGCTACAAAATCTTTTATCTCTCAAAAATTAGAAAAGAAAAAACTAGCCTGACCAAAACTATAGAGGACAGGAGAATGAAGACTTAAACGTAACCTCTCAAGTTTGTGAACTTATTTGCTTCTGGAGAGCTTGGATTTGTACTGAGGTTAAATTAACAGTTGGGGTTGCTTAGGGAAAGACCCCTTCCTGCTGACTATATATTTTTTACTAATTTCCCGCCTGAATAGTGTGGTGACAATTTAATTTTAAAAATTGACAGGGGAATGAAAGAAAACCTGTGGGACATCATAAGAATTAGTTTTTTTGAATTCTAATCCTTTATGATCAAGGATTCGACTGCTTTTATGAAATTTTACAGTATTTTGAACAAATTTAACAGAAAAAAAAGTAAAAATTGACCTAGTATACGGACACAGAACTCTTACTTTGAGCAGAATCAGACCTCGGGACATGACAGAGGAATGAATTTCGACCTTTTTCTGGTTTTTTTAAGGTACGTGTTTTATACAATTAAAATAAAGTCGTATGGGGTCTTAGGTTTAAAACTCGCCTGGATTTACAAAATCGATGTCTTAGAGTCCTAAGTTTTTCTAAATCGCAATAAACGGCCTATGACACAAAAGTGCCCACTTATGTGAGAATGACCCGTATAGATTTGTATAAATAATAATTATTACCTGTTCTAAAAAATTAATCATATAATTATATTTAATCTATGTATTTTTTAATTAATGCATTAATCAAATTTAATGAATATAGTGTGGTGTGAACAAAAAAAAAAAATGATTGAAAAGAGTTCTAGACCTGTAGTTGGAACAAACTGTTCTAGTAAATGTTCGTGAATAATCTACGCTTATCTAGAACCTTCCAGATTGTTCTAATTCTGACTAAATATAAGGAGCGATGTACTGGAGAGTTATTCATGCTCTGATGATGAAATCATATGGTTACTTGTCAGTCGTTACTGTTATGTAATAAGTTATGCTTACTGTGTCGTTATAAGTTGATACTTCTAGTAACCTTGTTGATTATTTGAGTTTAAATTGTCTGTGTGGCGTTTTAAATAATTTTTTTCGATGTGATTTCTTCGATATGAATGAGGGAAGTTTATTTTTATTATAGAATAAAATGTTGCAAACTAAATCTATATGAACACTGCACATCTATGTATAATTATTTACATTGCCTTATTCGCTAGATGTTAGTCAACAGTATAAATAAATTATAACATTTTTTACAAGCTTACTAACTCAATCAACTCAGATGGTAAAAAAAAATATATGAGAGTGAAAATTGCTGAAGATTATTTATTGTAGGATGTGTTTGCGTGGGCTTCACTGAGCCTTGGCTAAACACTCTTCTAATCTTATCAGTGTTGAGCTGGCTGATGTACTGCGAAAACTCATTAACCTAGATACGATAAAACCATCCATCCCCAGTCTTGATATAAATCGCCAAATATTTTATCCACCACTTCTAAAAATTGTTTATACTACTGAAATAAAAAAAGTAAAAACAAAATCATATTTATATATTTTCATTAACTATACAACTTAGGTGTATTATGTAAGTACCATGGCGGTCAAAGTTTCCGGACACTTGGTTTATTGCTTAATTTGTTGTTTTTTTTGTTTGTTGTTTTTTTTTTTTTTTTATAAGGCATCAACCACGAGCGTCATTATTGCCTTCTATTACAACAGGAATTATAAAACGGCGACGTGATAGCTTAATTATAATTTATCGTGCTGATTGATGTGTTTTATGAAATCTAGGACATTATTGACTGTAATTGTGTTATTTTGTAAAATGGTATGAAGATGTTCAAGAAGGTTGAACAGTAGTCTTGAAGCATCGTAGGTATGGCATTCAGTTAGTATGTGTTTGAATGTAAGGGGAGTTCTGCAGGCCCGGCATTAGATCCTGAGACATTAGATATCCGTGGGTAAGTCGGGTATGTCCAATACGGAGCCGTGTAAGGATCACCTCATCTTTTCTTCTATCACGAAACGACGAGACCCAGGGAGAAACGTCGAGTTTTACTTCTCTTAATTTATTGTCCCTAACTTTCAGCCACTTTTCATTCCAATTTAATTTAACTTTATTCCGAATTAAGGAAATATAATCATCCATGGGAACCTTCCGATATGGTATGCCATCGTTGATCGCTCTTTTCGCAGCCTGATTCGCTACCTCATTCCCTCCTATCCCACAGTGTCCGGGGACCCATACGAAAATCACAGTGATATCGCTTCTATTCAGGGACTTTATTGTCATCAATATATTTTGATTTAAGATACTACTTGTGAAGATATCTCTTAAGGATAGGAGAGCTGTAATTTGTTGTTTATTAATAACTAAACACAGGTTATAAATCTCATGATATTATGTCATATGGTAGTCCTACCTAGGCTGAACTGCATAACTAATCAAAATTATATAAACTTAATGAATTTATTGTAATTTCGTTAATTTTAATGACAATAATGACCCATGAATACTTTCACGAAAAGACGTTTAATACAATATATCGCTTTTTGCAGGCCGGAGTAGGCCTAACAAGCTCTCAACTTTAAGGAAACTCGTTTAAGAAGTTTGGCCAACTTCGCAATAAAGCAACTATTCAAAAGTTTAAAATTCAGTTTAAACGTTTTCGGAATAATGGAATGGAGGACCAGCGCTTTATTAATTTAATTGACTGCTTAATCAGGTTCCAGTATAATCGCCTTTGTGATACTAACTAAACTAAATTTATAGTCAAGCAAGATAACTACAAAAATAAGCATTCAAATTGATGCTTCCATAGGTGCTTATCTTATTCAATATTTATTTTAAAAAACGCATATCTACAGTGGCTCACAGTCAAAATGATGCAAACGAATATTTTTATTTGAAATGCTATTTACTTCCTCTTTGTTAAAATTTAAAAACCAATGCACATGAGGCCATAATGGTTCATTGTCATACATTAAATTTACATGATCAAATCAACTCAACATTAATTATAGAAAGAGAAAAAAAAATCTTCATTAATGGATTGAAGGTCACAGTGAAAAAGATGCAACGTTTACTTGCGTTTAGAAAAAAGTGAAAGTAACAAGTATTCTTCAATTATCGGGTAAATGAGTTTATTAACCTTTTAATTTCTTTCCATTCTTTCAATGGAAACAAAAATAAACAATATGGATACTAGTAATCAGTCTAGTTCGAGCTTTTGCTTAAAATGGGTGCGCAAACAACTATTCGTGAACGAGAAATAGTGATTATGAATTTAAAAATGGACAAAACACAACAAAAAATTGCCTCTACTATCAATAGGAGTTATGCCACCGTTCAAAATATTATTGAAAGTTTTAAAAACTAAAATAGAATAATAAGAAAAGCTAGTGTGAGTGCAAAACATTGTTTTACTGGTAACGATGAACGTTGGATTTTGCGCCAAATAACAAATAATCCAAAATTTGGTGCTCCAAAGTTGACCACATTAGTAAAAAACATTTAAATAAAATGGTATGTGCTGAAACCATTCGAATGGTCTTAAGAAAAAACCAATACAATCGTAGAGTTACATGGCAAAAACCTTATATCACTGACAAAAATAAAAAGCTTCGAATCAATTTTGCTAAGCATTGTTTAACAAAAGACATGGACTTCCGGAAGTGTTTAGTATTCGAATGAGCCAAAATTTAATTTGTTTGGCTCTGATGGAAGGTTTCGTCTGGAGAAAGTCAAATGAAGAGCGAAATGAAAAAAATCTTCGCCCGACCATCAAACCGGGAGGTGGTCATGTCATAGTTTGGGGGTGTATTGCTGCCTCGGGGGTAGGAAATCTTCATTTTATTGAGGGAACAATGGATAGACATTTATATTGTCATAACCTGAAACAAAAAATTTAAAGCAAGTGCAACCGAGCTTGGAATAATAAATAATTTTGCTTTTTATAGTGATAACGACCCCAAGCATTTTTCTCATCTTGCAAGAGAATGGTGTTTATATTATTTACCCCAAAACTATAAAAACACCTCCCCAATCATTAGACCTAAACGTCATAGAGAATTCATGGAGTAAATTAGAAACAGAAGTGACAAAACATAAGATATCAAACAGAGAAGATCTCAAAAAGGTGCTACAAGAAGAATGGGATTATATAAGCCCACCTTAAACAGAAATGCTTGTCCAATCCATGCCCAATTGTTCGAAAGAGATTATAAAAGATAAAGGCTTACCTACAAAATACTCAAATTCAAAATATTTTTGATTTTTTGGATGTTTTTAATTTTGCATCATTTTCACTGTGACCTTAGAAGTGTATATTTATTCATGGGGTTTAGTTTAATTTTAGGATTTGATATTCAAATAGATTTTAAGTATTGTCAATTCTAGCCTAATGTTTGTACTTTATAATTGTAAACAAAGATTGTTGAAAATAAATGTTGGCTTGGTATAAAATTGTTTTTTTTTCAAAGTTAATTCCTTGCATCATTTTGACTGTGAGCCACTGTACATTTTATGAATTCCAAAGAAATACAAAAAGAATTTTTAACAGCTTAATTGCTAAAATATTACATACTTCTGTAGTGATATTACTACATAAAGTTAAATAATTCTTTATTAACATAGATAACAGACATTACAATATGTTAATTAAATTTAATCACCATCTGAGAGGTTACACTATTTTTTATCCGGCTATATCGCCTAAGCAGTGTTGCCGCCACACTTCCCTACATTCTTTTGTTAATTCGAACGTCAAACTTTTTTTTAAGATGTTAGTTTTTATTTGATTGAATACCTTATTTCAATAACTTAATTACTGAAAAAATAATTAGGTAATTTTTTTTTAATTTAAAAGTTAGTAGGTACTGATCATGGGAAAGTTTTTTTAAAATAAATTTTCATCATACTGCATCAAAATCATGTGTTTTCAATACTCGGTTTGAGTCCGTAAAGTATTACTTTTTGGTGTCTTGTCTTTTTGGTGTGCTAACCTAATATATATTAATAAACATGTGTTTGAAAGAGGTTACTTGTAGCTATACTTCATTCTGATATAAATAGTACGCCTTTAATCAAAAGTTATCGGTATTCCAAAAAGCAATGCCAAACAAAGGTTTTAATATAATAAATAAACGGAATTCTACTATAAATATTATAGTAAAAATATAAGTAATTTTCTTCTGTTATAGGTTAATAAACAGGTGTTTTTTAAAACAAAAAAAAAAGGTGTCAATTTAATTTCTTATATTGTATCTGTAAGTTATTTATGAAATATAAAAGTGTTTTAATGTACTCAAGTATGAGCAGTATGATGAAAAGTATTGTTCATAACACGTACCAAAAGTGTGTTTGAGGTGCTTGGTCTAATTTCCGTTAAACTCGACCGTGCGCCGAAAAAAACCACTTTTGGTACGAGTGATGAAAATAACTATTTAATGTAGGTACACATTATTTTAGTACGGATATTGTAGTTCTTTTCATTTTTTTTTTTGTGATAGGTGATAGTACAGTATAATAAGTGATAGGATACATCTATTATTCTAAACCAGATATCCAGTAGAAGAGGAAGAAATTAAATAAAGCATTGATTATAGCTATTTATAAACAGACCTTTCGGCCCTCGTGAATGTAATAAAAATTCCATTTGTTTTTAATATAAAAGATTATGAAGATTTATTTTCTACTAAATATATTACTTTCACTTACCTATATATGAAATATATAGTAAGTGGAAGTATTGCGATCGTGAAAAATTTCGACTTCCGGTTTTCAACGGAAATACACGTTTTGGGGTCCCCTGAGTCGAAATGACCAAGTCCCGCGAAATGGTCTGTGTGTGTGTGTGTGTGTGTGTGTGTGTGTGTCTGTGTGTGTGTGTGTGTGAACAGACTAGCTCAAAAACTATAAACCGTGCGATCATGAAATTGGGTATTTAGTGTAGGTATATGCCCGCGATGTGACAGCATAAATTTCATCAAAATTACTTAAAGGGAGGGGGTACTTAATAACTTTTTAGGTTTTTTTCGATTTTCTCAAAAACGGCTCTAACGATTTTGATTAAACTGAGTATTTGATGTACTAATATGCCCGAGATATGACTGTAAAAATTTCATCAAAATTGATTAACCGGAGGGGGGACTTTACTTAATAAATTTTGTAACATTTTCACGTGTTTTTTTTTATTTACTCTTAATCGGCTTTAACGATTTTGATCAAACTTGGTATTTGATGTATGTACATGCCCGAGATATGACTGTTAAAATTTCATCAAAATTGATTAACCGGAGGGGGGACTTTACTTAATAAATTTTGTATCATTTTCACGTTTTTTTTTTTATTTACTCAAAAACGGCTTTAAAGATTTTGATCAAACTGGGTATTTGATGTATTTATATGCCCGAGATATGATTGTTAAAATTTCATCAAAATTCATTAACCGGAGGGGGCACTTTACTTAATAAATTTTGTATCATTTTCACGTGTTTTTTTTATTTACTCAAAAACGGCATTAACGATTAACAAAAATAAGATATGAATGTAGAAAAATGTGTGAATTTGGGAAATGATATTTACCAAAACACGTCAATTTCTAATCTATAAGTGTTGGTAAGTGAAAGTTGTGTGTTGCGCGCACGCACCAGATTTTTTTATTTTTGGGGCATTAATTATAGATTCGCACCATTAATAGAACAAACTTTTTTACCCCCCCCCCCCTTGACTACTACTACTCGACTTTGTCCCCGCGAGCTCTAGTTAGCTCTCGCACACATTAATTTCCAAACCCTAATTACATATTATGGTGTTTTTTATCCTAGGTACCTCTCGTATAGGTTCCAAAAATCTTGATTAGGTAAGTGTACCGAAAAGAAACTACCTAACCCGGTTATCTTTATCATAAATTCGGGCACACTAGGAGCTATTGTGATAACATACAGACGTGCGTGCGATGTTCCGGACCGCATAACATATCATACTGTCCTAGACCTTTAGTTGACTTAGCGATAAAAGAGAAAAGGTTTAAAGATAAAAGGAAATTGGCATTCCTGGGTTGGGGCTCCTCCATGATGAAAGACACGAAGTAAGAAGAAAAGGAAAAAAATATAAGAAGGGAAATGGTTCGTTAAGCCTTTTTTTTTTCTTTTTTTTAATGTTATTATTTCCAAGATATTTTTGGCATAACGAGCGGTACCTTTGTGCTACGAAAAATTCTGTCCTGTGGTAAACGAGATCAAACTAGGCTTAGGCATACTAATGACGTTTACTGCAATGTTCTTCAGTTGATTTTTTTTTTTGTTTTTGTTTTTTTGCTTCTCCTTGTTCTTCGTTCACTAAGGAGCCCTTTGCCGGACACTTAGAGACCTTTCTAAAGTTGAAAGTAGAACCAAAATGGCTGCTGAGTAGAGAGCACCCTCGTTAGGTGAAGTAGCTCTCTCTATCTCTCTCTGTCTCTCGAGAGGGAAGAGCACTGCTCTAATGATGACCAAGGAGACCTAATGCAACACTAACTAGTCTACTCTAAGGTCTCGTAATGAGCCAGCTTGGATACACTAAGCCTGCTTTGAATTTCTAAAAATTAAGCTGTGTAGAGGAGTAGGGAAGAAGTGTGCCTTCGTTTTTTTACTTTCACTTACCTATATATGAAATATATAGTAAGTGGAAGTATTGCGATCGTGAAAAATTTCGACTTCCGGTTTTCAACGGAAATACACGTTTTGGGGTCCCCTGAGTCCAATTAACCAAGTCCCGCGAAATGGTCTCTGTGTGTGTGTGTGTGTGTGTGTGTGTGTGTGTGTGTGTGTGTGTGTGTGTGTGTGTGTGTGTGTGTGTGTGTGTGTGTGTGAACAGACTAGCTCAAAAACTATAAACCGTGCGAATCTGAAATTGGGTATTTAGTGTAGGTATATGCCCGCGATGTGACAGCGAAAATTTCATCAAAATTGCTCAAAGGGAGGGGGTACTTTATTTAATAACTTTTTAAGTTTTTTTCGATTTTCTCAAAAACTGCTCTAACGATTTTGATTAAACTGAGTATTTGATCTATTTATATGCCCGAGATATGACTGTAAAAATTTCATCAAAATTGATCAACCGGAGGGGGGACTTTACTTAATAAATTTTGTATCATTTTCACTTGGTTTTTTTTATTTACTCAGAAACGGTTTTAACGATTTTGATCAAACTGGGTATTTGGTGTATGTATATGCCAAAGATTTGAAAGCCAACATTTCATCAAAATTGATCAACCGTAGGGGGGCCTTTACTTAATAAATTTAGTATCATTTTCACTTGTTTTTTTTTATTTAATTAAAAAAGGCTTTAACGATTTTGATTAAACTGAGTATTTGATCTATTTATATGCCCGAGATATGACTGTAAAAATTTCATCAAAATTGATCAACCAGAGGGGGGACTTCACTTAATAAATGTTGTCTCATTTTCACGTGTTTTTTTTTACTTACTCAAAAACGGCTTTAACGATTTTCATCAAACTGGGTATTTGATGTATTTATATGCCCAAGATGTGACAACAAAAATTTCATCATAATTGGTCAAACGGAGGGGGTACTTTATTTAATGAATTTTGTATCATTTTCACGTGTTTTTTTTATTTACTAAAAAAGGCTTTAACGATTTTGATCAAACTGGGTATTTGATGTATGTATATGCCAAAGATGTGATAGCCAACATTTCATCAAAATTGGTCAAACGGAGGGGGCACTTTATTTCATATTTTATTTTCCAATGTTTACCTTTTTTTCGATGATCTAAAAACGGCTTTAACGATTTTTATCAAATTCGTCATGTTTAATGAAAATTAGGTGTTCTGTAATATCAGGTAAGCTTTATCATTATTAAGATGTTCTGAGGGGGCTTTTTTTTGGGGAGGCGCCTTTTTTGTTTGTTTGTTTCCTACAAAGTACCTTTGTTTTTGTTTATATGGAGAAATCAACTCTCTCTCGTTACGCCTAAAAATAAGTAATGGCTAAATATGAGATTTGATAAAAATAAAGAAAACATAAAGAGGAGAAAAAAAGAAAAATATTCAGTCAACTCATTAAACTCGTTGAGCCCACGCATGCCGAGTACGCCTTTAATGACAGACCATTGTTCATAATTAAAGCCGTTCTGTTCATTTGAGAAGTAGCAATTAACAAAACGCATTAATTTCTAATCTAAGTAAGTTGGTAAGTGAAAGTTGTGTGTTGCGCGCACGCACCAGATTTTTTTTTTTGTTGTTATTTTTTTAACCTCTTGCATGCCGAGACATCTAATTCAAGAGATACCCAGTTAATCTATCGGCTTTTATAGACCATTCAAATAATCGTTATCAGAACATTAAAAAATATATTCCTTTAATGAAAGTAGTAAGTAGGTTTTGACGTAAAGTTTTTGTTTTCCTGTTACTGTCAAACATAATTTGCCAGGGATATTAATAATCAAAAGATTCGAATAAAGAACCAGAAATTTGAATCTTGCCCATTTCAACCTAATGTATTTATACTTTCACTTATTTTACATTTATTAGACAATATATGTAAGCTTGTTAGTGTTTTGTGCAGTAATGTCCAAAATATATGGTTTGTAATAAACGCTTGTCTTCCATAATCAGGAGAAATCCTACATGTCCAAAAAAAATTATTCTTCAGATCGATCGAATAAACATGTTTGCTTGGCCTGACACTGTCAAAGAACATATAGAACATTTGAAGTGAAGAACCACGAATTTGAATCTTACATGTTTATACTTTCAGTTTTTTTTTTTTTTTTCATTTATTGTTCATTTATTCATTAAGTGTTGTGTATAGTAATTTCCGAAATATATGGTATGTACCAATCGCTTGTCTTCCATAATCAGGAGAAATAATACATGTCCCAAATTATTTCTCCAGGTCATATTGAAATTCAACCTTTAATTTTTAATGTTATATGAGTAAAACCCTAATTAGTCGACAAGGCGTCAGAAAGTATTATGAAAGGTTGTTTTAACCCGGCGTTGGTCGCGTTGTGAGCATTTTGCTCAAACTTGCCGAAAATCGTGTGTATTTCGCTTATTTCTTTTTCTTTAATTCTGATAATTTTTCTATTAGTCATTTATACATTAACTCACTTTAGGAAGTTGTTTTTGAAAAAAAAATTGCCGCGCTAAGCCCCAATAAAGCGTTTTGTTCGAAAAAACGGGAGCGTGAGCGAAATGCTCACAGCGACCATCCGTGACACAGAACTGAGCCACCGTGCAGGCGTAATAATAAAGCATTTTATTCTTGTTTACTCTCTTCTATTCATTCCCCTCCTACAAATAAATTATAATAAATGCATTAAACTGATGAAAACACCTTAAATAGATTAATAATTTAATGATAAACATATTCTAAATCAAAAGAAACAAAAATATTGCGAAGAATGCTGCTTAAAAATAATAGAATAGCCAAAAACTGAGGTGTGAGCAATTTGCTCACGCGCGACCAACGGTGTCTCACGGAGGGGCGCGACCAGCGCCGGGTTAATGTACCAAACGGTTAGGGGGCTTCAGAATACATCGGGTACAGCGTTTGGCCCTTTCTGGGAAAATGACCGATTTAATATTTTCAGTTATTAGACAATATATGTAAGCTTGCAAGTGTCTGTTACAGTAATTTCCAAAATATATGGTTTGTAACATATATTCTTTTGTCTTCCATAATCAGGAGTAACCCAACATTTCCAATTTATTTTTCAGATGTATCGAATGAACATAGACTCATAAAATCATGAAAAATGTATAATGTTCTATGTAGGAATATATGTCGGAGAAAATAATTTAAGTTATGGAAATCTCTTAATACGAAGTAAGTAGGTAAGAAGAAACGTTTTTTTCATTTTTCCAATAATTTGAATTAGTCGTTTCTCGAACGAATTCTATTTTTAAAAGTCATGAGATAATTTCCTTTGAAAGCTTTTTTTTTTTTTTTTTTTTTTTTTTCTTTGGTCATAAGTGAAAAACATCACATCCTGATAGTTATTTTTGAATATTTATACTTTTTGTGTGCTAATTGCCTACATAAAAAATATAAATTTAGGTCCTGAAATTTCTACTCCATTATTTGAATAAGAACATCTTCCAAAAGAACAAAACTGCCTTAGGGCTGGGAGATTAATTTCAAATACAGAATTTTATTCAAGTTCTGAAGACTCAACTTGTAGCTATATATTAAATTACTTCGGTGAACTGTTGCCCATACACATGATTCTTAGTAATCATATTGGCAATTTAACGGAAGCAGAATGAGAAATTCATGAGTACCTTCGGAATTGAAATCGACAAAATCATTTATGATTATATACCGTAAGGGAAAAGTTGACGGGGAGAAAGATTCGGTAAAATTGGAGCGGTTCTGGGAAAAATATGGCAGGCGTTTCAATGAAAACTAGATCGTTACACCAATCCAGAGCAGCGTTGCAAAGACATCCAATCAGTTCCGCTCTCATCTTGACGGTGATGTCTGCTGCATTTCCGGTCTTCTATTCACAGGGCTCTCCAATCAACGCTTCCTCAATCCTATGTGGATCAATCCATTTGAAATGGACCAAAAAAAAATAATTTGGTTGCTCGATCATTTTAGAAAAAAATTATAATTTTACTATCAATTACGTGTGGAATCAGTACTTCAAATCAATTTTTTAAACATTTTTAGGATCAACCGTTTCAAAATGGCAGCCATTTTTGTTTCACCTTTCAGGCCGATTTTTAAGTTTTTAAGCTCTCATAGAAAACTCATTTTCTCAAGAAGGGTAAGTCATAGAATAATTTAAACCCGATAGTTTTCCTTTAAGTCTGTTCTATCTTTCGTGTCCTCCTTATTATTTGAATATTTTGAACTCCAATACTTGAAAAGAGCTATTGAAAACAACTGCTTTAAATTCTCAAAACATCGTTTTTGAGGGTAAGTTTTGGGTATAAGGGCATGTATACAAAGCTGTTTTTTTGCATGATAATAAACCTAACGAATTAGCTTTCAATAAAAGTACTCTTAACCCGAATATTCTTTACCATATCTTTTTATGAATTTTTAAACTTCACATTTTTTAATTATTTGTTAACTTTAGGCTCTAAAACCTCTGGTAGGCTAGTTGATAAAAATTTCATTTTTTTACATGTTATGCTTACATGCAACATAAAACAACTGTAAGAAATTTCAATCTATATATTTGAGCACTTTGGAAGCTACGAATTTCTGAAAATGGTCATTTTCGTGCAAATTTAACAATGTGTAAACTTGGTCATACTTCATTAAAATTTTATTATTTGTGAGTTTTTTATTTTTAATAACCCTTATTAATTGTTTTTTTTTAATTTTATCTATGTCCAACGGAAAATATTTTTAATTACCTTTTCTTTAAAAAAATAATAAAAATTTAATAGAGTAGATTTTAATTATAATTAAACCCAATATTTTTTTTTTTTGCATTGGATATAGATAAAATTAAAAAACAAAACAATTAATAAGCGTTATTAAAATAAAAAAATTCACATGAAAACAATTCGGAGTCATCTGTGGTATTGTGAGTAGTGTAGCAACCTACAACACTACGCAGGATTTTTTAATAGGGATTAGATATTAAAAAATAGTATAGATGGAAATTTCTTACAGTTGTTTTATGTTGCATGTAAGCATAACATGTAAAAAAATGAAATTTTTATCAACTAGCCTACCAGAGGTTTTAGAGCCTAAAGTTAACAAATAATTAAAAAATGTGAAGTTTAAAAATTCATAAAAAGATATGGTAAAGAATATTTGGGTTCAGAGTACTTTTAATGAAAGCTAATTCGTTAGGTTTATTATCATGAAAAAAAACAGCTTTGTGTACATGCCCTTATACCCAAAACTTACCCTCAAGAACGGTGTTTTGAGAATTTAAAGCAGTTGTTTTCAATAGCACTTTTCAAATATTGCACTTCAAAATATTCAAATAATAAAGAGAACACGAAATGTAAAACAGACTTTAAGGAAAGCAATTGTGTTTGAATTATTAGTCTATGACTTACCAGTCTTGAGAAAATGAGTTTTCTGTGAGAGCTTAAAAACTCGAAAATCGGCCTGGAAGGTGAAACAAAAATGGCTGCCATTTTGAAACGGTTGATCCTAAAAATCCTTGGTTTTGGCGTCCTTCGGATAGAACGTAAAATGGAGGACCAGAGCCTGTACGATGTCTCAGGTGCTCGTTAAAGATTCGTATCCTAATTATACCTGGATTGGCAAAATTTAGGACTCACGTAGTAGCATCGTCCGATTAGCCTTGGTAGCATAAAGAGACGTTAATCAACCAAACAACAATGAGAATATTTCACTAGTAGGATCTTTTTATCTATTATTCATTCATAATTTCTCTAACTTTTTACCATGAATATTAATGCTTCCTTGTGTTTTTTTATTTTCCCTGATGCTTTATAGTTACTTTAATTCTACTCATTTATTTATTTCGTTTTTGTCCTGATGAAGAGGATACATGTTTGATTCGAAAAATAGGCTATTAATATAAAAAAAATATTTTTGACTGAATTTCCTTATTATCATTCATCCTAGAGAAAGATTTTTTAAAAAAAACAGTCGAACGATATGAATGGAAATATATTATTTTATTTAGACTATTCGAATCGTTGGAAAACTTTAGTTTTGCAGCATTGGTGTTTTTTTTTTTTTTTTTTTTTTTTTGTGCTATAGCGTTTTCATTGGAAATCATTCACAAGTGTGCAGTTGACACGTGACAGCTAACAGAGGCTTTCCCTTCAGCCAGTTTCTGAGTTCCAAAAGCTGCATATATATAATAAAAATCTCTCAAATATATTTATGTACTGCATTATCTATGCACTGATGTTTGAAGGTTGTAATGATCATTAAAGGCTTCTTGATATTTAGAAAACACATGTTCTCATTATTTAGATTAATTGTTGTAAATTTAGAGTATTACATTTTAATTTGTATGAATATTGTATACAATTTGTAAATTATGTATGCATTTCACTTTTAATTTTATCTAAAATTTTTATTAAGTTATATTTGTTTATTATTATACTAGCAGGGTAAACCGGACAGTTATTGACACCCTTAAGGCTACATTTCTGTGCTTAAATTAACAAAATATTTTTATAAAGGGATCAAATTGAAACTTCCTATAACTCCTCTTTATCTATCCTTATAAAGACTCGAGAGGTTTTTTGGGTCAAAAGTTCAATAGTTTTACCATATCGTAAAAAGTGCAAAAACTAGTTATTGACACCCTGTGAAATCATCATCATTAGTTATTTTACTAAACACTTATTTTATAGATGACTTAGGCCCGCTTTCTCCAATTTAGTTTAAACTTAGATTAACTTAAACCGGATTATCTTTAATCCGAGGTTTAAACTCTGATTCACTTTCTACAGCCTTAGTTTAGTTTAAACTCGGTTTAAACCTAATCATGTGAAGGTTATTATGTTTTTTAAAAGGTTGGTACATATTTGTTTACATTTCCTTGTTGAAACTTCTATGGGAAGAGAAGGTAATGTAAGGGTTATGGAAAGATTATTTATACATATTATTTTGTTTTTACCAAAAAAGTAAATAGGGTGAAAGTGTTCTATAAAAATGGAGCAAAAAGAAGTAAAAACTTTTCTCAGTGTGACATTAATGTTCTTCTGGCTCTTGTGGAAGATAAGAGAGACATTTTTGAATCCAAAAGAACAGATTTCGTCACTGTCAAAGAGAAGGAGGATGAATGGAAGAAATTGGCGAGTAAATTCAATGAAACGAGCAGTGCTGTTTTCAGAGATTTAATTTGTATGTTAATAAAATGTTCTTAATAATATGATATTATTATGCCAAGAATAATAATAACCTCTATTACGTTTCATAATTTTTTTTCATATTATGTTGAACCATAAAATTATTTTTATCATTTTGTTTAAATAGTAAATGATCTAAGTTGAGCGATATGTAATTATTATAGCTTAATAATAATAAAATTACATTATTATGAGATATTCAAGTGAAACATAATTTAGAACATAACCTTGATATTAATTATGAACCAATTACAATAAAAATAATGCACGTTAAGAAACATTTTTTTTTTTTTTTCATCTCAATTCTACTTCACTGATTTAACATATTCTGAAAATATTCTTGGATTAACTGATTGCGTCTATTGATGCGTCTCTTTGGCAACAAAAACACATCATAATCTTCTTCCCCCATGTCATTTAAAATTTCAATTATGTATATTTTCTATTTTTGTATTCAGTCAAGTGCAAAACAATAATTCTTAAGTAACAAGAGCGACTATGTTATCACACAGAATGTTTGTTTATATTTTGCAGTTTAAACCTAAACCAGAGTTTAAACCGGGAAAAACGGTGGATTAACTTAATCTAAGTTTAAACCAAGTTTAGAGGTTAAACCGACTTGAAGAAACTCACATCTGGTTTAAACCAAGAGATAATCCGGATTAAATTTAAACACGGTTTAAACTAACTTGGAGAAAGCGGCCCTCAGAGGAGCATTCAAAAATTAGATTCATGTATATATAGATATCTTGAAATAAAATTAGGACTTGTTTACTTATTTCTTTAAGTTGAAGTTTGGGGTGTAAATATCTGTACCGAGTGTCAATAAATGTCTGGTTTAGCGTATATCATTTCGTTAATAAAAGTTTTATATTTGTAGCAACCCAAAATAAGTTTGTAGTCTTTATAAATTGAATAAAACCAGATTAAATCTATTTCTAACTGTTTGTTAGTTTGTTAGGAGGTCATCTAGGTCATCTTTGTAAAAATAGGAGAGGCTTAACAAGATATGGATCTCGAAGTGAAGTGAAAAAAAAATCAAATATATTAGAAATAATCTAGATTAATGTTTTTAAAATTAAAATTTATTACTTATTATAAGAAAAAAAGAAATAAGAAATAATCGGTAGGATGGAACGGCATATACAGCAGACAAAACTATATTATAAATAACATAATAACAATAAGTAATGATAATAATGTTTTTAGAACTTAAATAAAAGAGAAATGAATGAAAAAATTTAAATAACAAAAATAATAATGTATTTAAAAAAGAAATTATTATAAAAAATGGATTATTTAAGTGTATGATGTACAATATATATTAAATTTCGCTCATCAATTTACATTCCCTAATGAATCTAGTTTCTTTATATATTTCAGATTCGTTTTCTTTTAAGGCCATTCTAATATCAGGTGGTTATGTGGTGGTTTAATATATTTTTTGTCTAACGCTAACGTTATTGTTAACATTTCCGGCACATCGGGGGTATATCCCATGTGATTTATGTAGTAATAACGTGTGTTAGCAGCGTGTGTCCTATTCTTAGGCGAGCAATAACCTAAGAGAAGGGTGGCGGGATGGCCGAATGGGCAAACGCGTCAGAAAATACGCGTTGCCCATGGCAACGTATGATTGAGAAACGAAACATAGCTTTAAGTTCAAAACCCGGAGCCAGGGGAAATTTAATAATACTCGGCCACCCTCTCCCCTGGCCCGGTAAACCCCGTATAGCCTAACAGGCGAAGAAGGGGATGACCAAAAAAAAAAAAAAAAAAAAGGATCCAGAAGAGAATCCAATAATTAAAATATGAAATTCATTTTACATATATTCTGTAAAATACTGCCATAATTCTATGTGGGGAAATTAATTCATTTACATTATAATGTTTATGAAAGTATTTCTTCGTAGACTGTTAGCTAGCCTAGAAAGTGATCCTTTAAGGCCGGTTCACACGGGGTCGTGAATTGGGCGAGAGCTCTACTTGCCGGGTAGTCAGTCGTGATCACTACCAAGTGTGAACTAGTGGTAGTGGGAATGTTGGTAGTGCACGACCTTGAAGTGACGGGTCGTGAAATTTCCATTTAGTTGGAGTGAGCACGCCCGCTTCAGTCGTATATCGTCGCTGGAGTGCTTGAGAAACACGGTAGCTCTGACTCTAAACTGCCTAAACCGAATAGGTGGCGCTTTCTGGGGCCTCATAAACCCGGGTACAATGACGATAAATAAGGGAGTAATGTTGGGTATTCTGAGGTATGCGTCCCTTAATAAACGTAGTAAATGAATACGAATTTATTTAATTGGTAGTTTTTATTTCTCTATTTCTAGGGGGACAGCTGCCCTTCCCTGCCTCCCCCCCTGAGGACCCATGAAAATATATATATACGCGCCGAGTGAATTCCGCCTCTTTACCCAGTTTCGAACCCACACTTTTCTCTTCTTGTTTTGAACCCTTTTCAAGCGAATCCTCAACTCTTGCACTAATAGTTCGCATAGAACTTTTTCGGCTTCATATTCTGCCATAACGAGAACAAGCGCGAGAGAAGCACGATAATTCTTCTGATATATTTTATTTTATTTTTTAGTATAATGTAAAATAATTTACATCATTTGTACAGAAAGTGTCTCTACAGTACTCGGTCTAATTACCGAGCTCGGCTGCGCCTCGCTCGTCAAACCGGACCTCGTATTGAAAAAAGCCATTTTCTGTACTAGTGATGTTAATAACTATTCCTTTATTTTTATATTTCATTAAAATTTAATAATACAAATTTCTATTTTTATTGCGGTTATTTATATACTACCCGTTTTTATTTAATGTAATTCAATATAAGTAATAACTAATTCATACTTTTCGTTAAATAAAATTATGTTTCTTTCCCTAAAGCGCCCTCGCTTAGCTTTAATTGGCTTAATAGCAGTAATGCGGCTGAGAGAGAAGCGCGGGGATCTTCTTTACTCTTCCCTCCTCTCACGTAAGGAAAAAAAAGATTTTTTCGGGGTTTCATAGGCTGATTGCAAATAGCGCATGTCTGTGATAGTTTCTAAAATTTAACCCTCGTCGGCTACGGTGGTTTCCGTCAGACATGTGCTACTGTTGGGTCGGATACGATCTTACTTAGTTTTGAGCCCTTTTTTCACTAAAATCCGCATTGAAACAAATAAAATGGGCACTAATATCTATCTAGAAAAACAAAAAAAAACAGAATCAATAGCATTTCATTCAAAAATAATTTTTATTTATTAATAAAAAAATTGTAAAATTTAAATTTATCCAATCTTAAATTGTGGTTGACCACCAATTTTAAATTATTTTTAAATAATTTATTTTTTGAAGAGAATAGATATGGCTCCGCCGGGAGTCGAACCCGGGTCTCCTGCGTTACATGCGAGGATGCTAACCGCTACACCACAGAGCTCGGCTCAAGGCAGAGCAAATCCTTCCTCTTCACTGATACCTACTCCCCCTATCTCACAAGTTTTGCGAGTAGTAGCGGGAGGTGGACAATTTTTGTCCAGACCAGGGTTCGACTCCCGGCGGAGCCAAATCTTTTCTCTTCAAAAAATAAATTCTAAAATTTTAATTAAATATTATTTTTATATATGAATGAAAAACGAATAATAAGTATATAAGGTAACCTCAGTTCAGGTTAAGCCTTAATATATCAATTGCAAATCAAAATGCTATTTCAAAAACATAAATTAAAAAGTAAATAATTAAACGATTCCAGGCTATCGCTCCTCCCTACAGCCTCTCCTCTTGGTTCTGGGTTCCCTTTGTTACATTTGTAGGCGGAACTCTGGCGAATTTTGAACGAATAGGCTTGTCCGTCCATATGCTTTCTCCATCTTTTCCCAATTCAAATTTTCTTTCCTGTGAGTCTTCTACGCGATATTTACTCACTGAACTCATTTTTGATCAGCTCGTCTTCTTTATTTTCACCAATTTCAAACTCATCCGGAATTTGACCGGAGTCAAGAGTTCATCTTAATTTTCTGATGCGACATCACTGTCATCATTATGTTCTTCATCTTCTTCGTGAGATTGCCGCCGAAATCCTTCCCTAAACTCTTAAACGGATGGAGTAATTTTGTTGAATGCCATTTTTCTAAAATCGAAAATCAATGATTTCGTAATAGATTTTACTCATGCAATGGGAAATTAACTGAAGGGATTAATAATTGTAAAGATCGGATGAATAAAATAAATTATTAGAGCAAAAAGTACTAAAGTGAGGTTGAATCCGACCTAAAACATATCTGCTGCGGATGGGTCAGATCCGACCAAAGGCGGGATAAGTGCTAAACGGTACATTCCTTTTAGTTGTAATTGGGTCAGCAGGTAACTAACAACAGAGGAGGAGGTGCCCTTGAAGGACAGCTGTCTAAACTCACTCCCTCGGAATTGGCGCGAAATAAAACTTTCATTCCGGTCGGATCCGACCCACCGCAGTCGATGAGGGTTAATTTAATTGGGTTTATTTTATTTAAAGCATTTTATTTTATATTTATTTATATTTGATGTAAATACTGTAATGATGTGATCAGTAAGCATTATTACCACTGACCTCCTCTTTGACAGATATAATTCAATAAAGAGTTTTTATTTTTAAAATAAAAGAAGAGTTAAAATATCCCCAGTTTCAATGGGGATATTTTTTAGTATATCTCATCATAAATGGAAAGGTTAATAGAAGTAAAAGATAATTTTTTAGAAAAAATAAAAGTAATACCACAAAAAAATTTCCAAGTACTTAGAATGCAACTAGTATGTACTAGTATGTATGTAGTACTACTACATAAGTACTAGTATGTAATTAAACCCTTTGAAGTTGGAAACCCTTGCAGCAAAGTTCAGAAGTTTAAGATTACAGAGGCTCTCTAAGCAAAGGGAAGCCTCCATTCACTTCCTCTTTAACAAGAAGCTGGAAGATATTGAAATAAAAAGAAAACCTCAAGTAATGGAAGGTAAACATAGGAAAAAGAAAAGAGTAAAAAAAAAATAGTAAAAAAAAATCCTTGCTTTGAATAATTAAAAGTCATTTTTCAATTTACATTTTACAACTTGATCAACATAGAAAACCAAAGTTTTGTCTATATATATTTAATATTGTTTACATTTAAATCGACTTAGTAAGTAGCACTCTTTCGAATTCTTTTTAACTTGAAAAAAAGGAAATGTGATGTGTAATGATTTACAATAAATTATAAGGGTCAGGATCTAAAACATATTATTGAATTTTTACAAATAATGAAATACTACAAATTCAAATACACAATCAAAAAAAGTTTTGCATCACCATAAAAACTATAGATCAGATTAAATTATTGGAAAACTGATTTCATACATTAATACTATATGGATTAAGGTCAACAAAGATCAAGCATAACATTCAGAACACTCAAGATAAGGGGCTCTAAATACCTCGAAGTTGTAATCCTGCTGTAACCTGTGGTTCATCAACCTGCGGTGGGGCCTCCACGGAATAAAAGTCAACCCTCCCAGGACGGATTCGAACCCCCGCCGTTTGGCTCGAGCAAGCATAAGTTATCCCGGCCCAGTTATTTCGGCTCTTGATCTAGAACGACTCTAATTTTTTTTAACGTTTCTGTCATACACATTTTTACTAATATTAACTGTTTTGGTATTCTCTGATCGATAAGAATATAACTAGAGCTCGGATTCCCGTGCAATAAAATAATAATAATACAGGCTTAACGAACCCGAAGGTTCGATGCCGACGCCACCAATCGCTCCCTGCACACCTCCATCCATCGACCGTCTTCAAGACCTAACTTCGATAGATCCGCCCTAACACAATCCTCCCACCTCCGACTTGGCCTGCCCCTCAGACGTTTCCCATTTGGCACCGCGCTTATTAATCTTTTCGGAATTCGTTCATAGCCAAGTTTCGCAATTTTACACTCCCATTTTATTCGTCTTGCTGCAATCTCGTCAATTATATTTTCTGGGTAAAGCTCGCTCAGTTCGGCGTTATGTAAGCGTCTAAATTCTCCGGTTAGTTCATCCCTCTTCGGTCAGAATATTCTGCGCAATACTTTATTTTCAAAAACTCTAAGCCTCTGCTCATCCCTCAATGTCAGCGGCCATGTTTCGCATCCATAAAGGACCGTTGGAAGAATAATAGTTTTGTAAATCCTAAATTCTCCGTTAATTTCCTCGGCGTATTCAGTGATTCGACTAGTTAGGATTAACGTAAATATTTTATAGCAAACCGGAAGGAGTGAGATTCCGCGATAGTTATTGCAATCCATTTTTGATCCCTTTTTGTGAATCGGAATGAGAATAAACTCTTTCCACTCTTCGGGTATCTTTTCTTGTTCCCAGATCTTTTTAACCAAAAGAAATATTTTTGAAATCCCAGCTTCCCAGCATGCCTTTATTAATTCGCTTGGGATATTCTCTGTTCCCGCTGCTTTATGAGATTTTAATTTTCCAATGGCTATTTCAACCTACTCTTTACTCGGTTCTACTATTAACGGTTCAGCACTCTGGTATTCCGAAGAGGAAAATAGACTATTATTTTCCGTATTTAAAATACTATCGAAATAATCCTTGAACCGTCTTAAGATGTCTACCGGATCGGCCAAGATATTGTTATTTTCATCCCTAATTCCAGTTGTAACCGGGCCCGACCGTTTACGAATTCTGTTTATGCCTTCGTACATGGCTTTAACGTTATTCTCGATTTTGTTTCTTTCGATCGCTATTATTTTATTTGTGAGATATTCTCGCTTTTTAAATTTGAGCAGTTTAGTAGTTTCTTTTCTTAATACTCGAAAGTTAGCAAAATTGATTTCATTAGGAATATTTAACGCTTCTAATTTAGCAGCTTTCCTTTTGTCGCACATGTTAATACATTCTTCATCGAACCAAGGTTTATTTTTAATTTCCCTTTTTCCAAGACACGAGTTGCCGACCTCTTTAATACTATCCCTGATATCTTCCCACAACTTATCAATGTCTTTGTTATCCTCGTCAGAGGATTCCAACGCCTCAAACCTATTTTTACTTCCAGTTCGAATTGTTTTCTAATCGTCGGTATTTTTAACTTCTCCACATTAAAATTATCATAATTAAAACCAGCCTCATTTTTCCTTTGTATTATAAGTCTCTTGCGAATTTTCACGATTACTAGTTCAAGATCCGACCCGCATTCGGCCCCACGATATGATCGAATATTAATTACGCTATTTTTCCACCTACGTTGAACCAAGACGTGATCAATTTGATTACGGGTTTGCGAATCCGGTGACGTCCAAGAATATTTATGTATATCTTTATGTTTAAACGTAGTACTTTTGATTATTAGGTTTTTCGAGCTGGCAAAATTTATTAGTCGTATTCCGTTATCATTACTATATTCATGTAAACTTTCTCTACCGATCGTATGATAATATAATTGTTCCCTCCCTACCTTTGCATTTGCGTCTCCCAGAATAGTTTTTATGTAGCTCCGCGGTATTTTGTCATAAATCGATTCAAGTTTTTCATAAAATTCGCATTTAACTTCATCGTCACCATCTTCAGTAGGTGTGTGTATATTGACCAACGCGAATTTAAACCACCGACCCTGAACTATAGCTACCGATAACCTATCTCCGTAAAATCGAATGCCCTTCAACAAGGAATGTAACTTATTTCTAATCATAAATCCGGTGCCTAAACAATAGTTTCCGCTCCCACCGTACCACAAAGTGTACTTCCCTTCCCTCAACGAACCCTCCCCTGGCCAGCGGACCTCTTACAGCGCCACTATACCTAATCTATACCCTATTACCTCATTCGCGACCGATTTTAACCCACCCGCTGTATTTAAACTTTTTACGTTTCACCTCCCTATGCTTAGATGTATATTTTTAAATCCCTAAAGCTGTCCCCACCCGGAGACCCGAACGGGGGACTAGTTTACCTCCGGATAATGAGCGTTTTACTTTAGGGAGATCCATGAATTTTTTGTGGTGTTTAGGTTAACTGATAAAATGTGAGTAGGGCGTTCAAACCTACGTCACACCCTCCAGCAAGCCTGGGGGGTCGCTCTCATTGTTGGTCAGCGAGTCCTACGGACTTAGCCGGGAGGAACTTCCTAGGAATTTCCACCGACCATCCCCACATCCGCCAACCGTGGGAAGCTCCCCATACGCGGTAATAAGACCCGCGCGAGGATTCCCGTGCAATTACATCTTTTTATTGGAAAGTCAGAACAGAGCGAACTCAAGTTACATACCCGAATCAAGCTTAATGGGATGTTTATGGGATGTTCATTATGTTTTAATGAAGTTTTATGCTGCACGAAATTGTGCGTTTTGGGGTTACTGCACGTAAATGCATTATTTGATAATTTGAAGAAAAAATATATTACAAATTGTAATTTTCTTTAATACACATCAACACTAATAGTGGAAAAATAAATGTGAATATCATAGGGGAAAAAAATAAAGGGAACTTGGGAAATGTAAACCAACACAGACCTCCAATTTCCCAGAACTGAGGGTTCAGTGGATGTTTACATTTTGTTTCTCAATTCTCATCGTTTTGTTAGTATCAGCCTAGCTTCTGTGGAGTATATTGTTACTAAAAATGCCTAAAATTGGAGCAAGTGTGTCTTCGAAAACTGCGAGAAGGATTGAAAAATATCCTGAACTCAATAGGGATGGCTGTGTAGTGTTCTGTAAATCTTGTGATAAAAAAATTGGATGTGAGAGGAATACACAAATTGATACCCGCTGTAGCACAAGTTAGTACCAACTTTTTTTTAACCCTAGAACGGTAACACCGTAGTGCATGTCACCAGACTGATTTAAAAAATAAGTCTACGCACCGAATATTGCATCTAGTGATTCCATAATATGAGTGGTTTCTCCCTTTTTTAAGATCATCCTATTTCCAATATATGCATTTACAGCTCACTTGCGAGTATTTTACTCTGTATCCCATATCTTGCTGTTACTATTTTAAGTGAATATTTTATGTTCCGATTTTTTTTCAAAAATATATCACAAATTCAGTTGATTTTACCGAAATCTATACTAAAACCAACATTATAAAAATAATCTGTAAAAATAAGAGTTTCTATTTCAATTTACTCTCGGCTACTTATTTTTTTTTCCAAAGTAGGTAGCTATTTTTTTTTTCACAAAAAAAATTTAATGCCTGATTTTCAAGCACGTTTTTAAGTCTTTATTGCACGTTTTGAAGTTTTTAATGCACCTTTTGAAGTTTTTAATGCACGTTTGTGGACGTTTAGCAGTTTTATTGCACCCAAAAAAATGAACCTTTTTTTTGGTATTTGGATCAAAGAATTACAATTCATGATTCCAAATGTTTTTGGCCTGAATTAATGGACTTGATGTTGCTCTTTGCCCTGGATTCCAATAGGTCATGAATATGTACGTCATGGCGAGGCTGATGGGATGGAAATGATTCTCCCTGCTGTAAGTCAAATCGGGAACCAACTACTCCAAATTGCGTCAGGAACATGGTTTGGATAAGGACGTACGTCAGATTCAACTGAAAACATTTAATGATGGGCCCTAAGTGCTAAGCCGCTTTCAAGAGGAACTTTGTTAATATTTCAAAAAGAAAAGACAGAAGTTAACTTTCGGAATCATTATTCGTTTCTATCTACTTCAAAAGTTATAATAAAAAATGTAAAGACTTTCATATACTTTGACAGTATTGGAGAAGGACTTAATGTTTACTTATTATCTCATTTATTTCTTCTTAGTATACACAATCTCTTGAAAAACAAAGTTAAGTACTATTATTTTCATCAGACCCGGCCATAAACTATTACTTCTAAATATAATTATTAATTAAGACTTCAAAACTATATCTGAGACAAAAATTAAATACATATATATACTTACTGAAACCAACATGGGCTTACTCTTCAGACATAAAAGTTACATTCAAAAAGATCCACTTACATGTTTTACATGTTACCATTACAATTCAGACCTTTCAATCAAAAATATTAAGACTCATATTGAAAGCACCATGGTACGTGACCAACAATACCCTACATACTGACTTACAAATGCAAACAGCAGACCAACATATAAAAACACTTTACAAACGCTTCCATACACACTTACATGGTCATTTCAACCAACTCATTCGAGGCATGGCAACATCTGATATGCCCATACCTAGGAGATTAAAAAGGCGCTGGATGAGAGATCTCCTTCGTTAAACATCCAGATTACCTGAAACAAGCCGGACAAAAGGTACTGCGGGGTGCCAACCTTCCCCATGCCAAACATGCCCTTATTTAAATTAGCACAGCTCACATTTACAAATAAAAATTATGAAGCCAAAAAAAAAAATAAATAAATAACTTTTAAGTATTGGTAAATAAATTAAAAAATGTAAATGTGTCAAAATAAATATGTACTTTTGAATAAATTTTGAATATGGAATATGGAATAAATTAGACACGAACTGAATATATACGCCTACTTTCTTAAATCCATTGGGTCATAGGTTTTCGTTTCACAGATTTTCAGATCAACTAAAATGACGAACTTAAAAAAATTGCATGAAATGAAATGAAAATTTGACTTTATTTGAACAAAAAATGTTTACAAAACGAAAACCTCAAAGCCATATAATGGCTTGACTGAGGCTATAGTATACAATATTGTAAAATTTTTGAGTTTAGAAATAAGTATACAATTGGTCTCAAGACAACTTAATTACAAATATTGCATCTCGAATTTATACAAAGTAATAATTACCATAAAACATTCAACATAAATTTATCCAAATTAGAACAAATAAAAAAAACAGCACTATAAACATTGTAAATATCATATTAATAATTACATTATTTTAAAAAAGAAAAATAAGATAATAATTCAGAGTTTGAAATAAAAGAACTCAACTTAGGAAAAAGTTTCTATCACATAAATTACTAAGTCTGGTTTAAGTTTACTATAGGATGCATGCGATAACAAACTTTTATTAAATCCAAAATTTTAAGAGTAGCAACTGCCGCTCCCAGGTACGTAAGTAACAAACTACTACATATAGAATAATACAGAAGAAAACAATCTGAAAACTAAAAATAACAGTCCATATACAGCCTTGGCCAAAAGTATTAGGCACCTACATATTTTCTTTAAAAAAAAGTGTAAAGAGGGAAAAAAGAACATCTACTATCATAACATAATTTATTCACAGATAAAACAAACTCAAATTAATATTTGGTCATCAAGCCATAGGCTTTTAATACACCACTTTTCCTTTTTGGCATAGAATTCACAAGTTTTGAATAAACGACTTTGTCTAATTTTTCCCACTCTTCTTCTAAATACAAAAATAAGTTGTATTTTTTTGTAAGGTTACGTTTATCAACTGCATTTTTAATTCTGCATATCAATTAATTTTTTAATTTAGACCTTATGTGCTCAATGGGATTGTGGTCTGGGGACTGAGGAGGCCAGTCAAGCAGTCATGTTGTTGTTTTTCGAAACATTCTCTACATTTGCGTGAACATGGCATGGAGCATTATCCTGTTGAAAAAAAAAATGTTTTTTCTGTCATCTGGCATAAATATTTTTTCAAACGAAGGCTTCAAAATTTGATGTAACATGGAAATATAGGCATCGCTATTCATTCTTCCTTCACGTAAAAAATTTTCTCTAACACCTGAAGTCCCCCTACAGCCCCAAATCATTATATTTCCTCCACCGTGTTTCACAGTATGGACAACACAATCTGGACGATAGGCTTAGCCTTCCCTTCTTCGTACGAAAACAGCACCAGGAGTTCCGAAAATCTGTTAAAAAATCGATATTTTTATGAGTTTAAATAAAAAAAAAAAAAACTGTATTTCATATTCTACATTGATTTCAGGAAATTTTGGCAACTTTTAATTTCTATTTACATAAATTTATTTACCATAAAGTTGCTTTCATCTAACCAAACCACTTTTGTCCAGTCTTGAGCAGTCAAGTTTTTGGTGAAATTTTGCCCAGGTTAGCCTCTTCTTGCGATTGGCTTTACTAAGCCAGAGTTTCTTTCCAGCCTTAACGCCTTTCAGATCATTCTCTCCCAGTCTTCTTCTTGCTATCCGAGCAGAAATGTCAACAGAACACAAGGTTTTCATCTCTTCAGCCAGCTGTTTCGATGTTTTCGTGCGATTCTGAAGAGATGTTCTAACTAAAAACTTATCCTCATGTGTTCTTGTTATTTTATTTCTTCCTGTTCTAGGTAGAGAGGAATATGTTTATTGTGCGTCAGAAGTCGAAGAAGAGTATATTGAACAGCACAACGAGAGCATTTCATAGTTCTTGCTATCTCGGATTGGCTATACCCTTCCGACGGGATAAAACGTTTTTTGACTTTTCGATCTCTCTTAGTTCTTTAACTTTGACCATTTTTAATCATAAACGAAAAGAAAATTTTTTTTTTTTTATAATATCATAAAACAAAACCTCAACTGCTACCATTAAGAGAGCAAACTTTGTACTGGGAACTTTTGTTTACATTTTGATTTTTTATCTAGAGTATTAATGAGGAGCTAGGAATTGAAAATAACCCATTTAAGGGATCCATTTTTGTCAATACAACAAGTTTTGGGAGCCATAGTGTATATAGAATTATTAAATAAAGTGAAATAGACAATTTTTCAAGGTGCCTAATACTTTTGGCCAAGGCTGTACACCATTAAAGTTCTAAGTGTTAATTTTTATACCAACTACATTTTTATATTACATAAAGAATAATATAGAAGAAAATCTGCTTCCTCGTAAATTTTTTTTTTTGAAAACCTATATTTGGCCGCTCTACAAAAAAGGGGTTTTCAATTTTTTTCTTTTAATAAAAGACTGATGATTTTTTTCTGGAATGGATAATTCCAAAAGAAAAAATAAAGAGTAAGAAAAAAATATATATTTTAAAGATTTTTTCAAGGCGATTTCTTTCCACAAAGTTTTTCGACGAATCACTTTTTTACTTTTCTTGTTTTGTTTTTTTTAGAAGAAGAAAAATTGAGAGAAAACCAAAGTAAAAGCCAAGTTGGAAAGTTATCCGAAGGTTTTCTCGTTAGGCGAAGCCTCCAAACAAAGAAAGCGCTAATAATTTATTATTTCGCTAACAAATGTTCTCTCTTCTAAACTCGCTTCATCAGTCATAGCCTCTTTTCCTCCCCTCCATTGTCAGCTAAGCGCGTTATCAAAAAATGCTAAGATAGATAAGAGTTTCTCTTAGCTTCTTCTCCACAAAAGAATATTTAGTAAATTGTATATGAATTTTAAGTTGTTACAATAATTCAAATAATTAAGTGATGAGAAATCAATTCCTACTTTTACTTTCACTCACCAATATTTAAGGGGAAGTAAGGGAAATTATCGCGATCGTGAAAAATTTCGACTTCGGGCTGAGTGCAAATAACCAAGCCCCACGAAATGGTCTTTCTGTGTGGGTCTGTGTCTATGTGTGTATGAACAGACTAGCTCAAAAACTATAAACCGTGCGAACCAGAAATTAGGTATTTAGTGTATATATAAATATATATATATATGCCCGCGATGTGACAGCAAAAATTTCATCAAAATTGGTCAAACAGAGGGGGTACTTTATTTAATTACTTTTTACGTTTTTTTCGATATCCTCAAAAACCGCTGTAACGATTTTGATTAAACTGAGTATTTAAGGTATTAATATGCCCAAGATATGACTGTAAAATACGAAGCAAATACCAGGAACGTGTGAGCGAGAATAGGACTAGGATGACAACAGAAGGGCAGGATATATCTGCGGAAAAACGCTGGGAGGCAGTAAAGGCTGTTCTTGGAAAAGCGGCTGAAGAGGTCATAGGGCGGCGGCGAAGAGCGCCTAAGAACCCAACAAAGAGTGACACGGCAAATCACTGATCTTTACCGTCAAAAGAGGAAGGATGCAAAAAAGCTCTGTTAAAAAAAGAAAAGGATAAAGGAAAATGAGAGACTCGGAAAATTAGAAGATTATATGGCCAAGGAGACAAGAAAGTTCTACAAGGGTGTTAAAGAATTTAAAAATGGATTCACTCCAAGATCCGACTCCATTAGGGATGAGCAGGGTAACCTACTTCATGACAAGGAGGAAGTACTAAGCAGGTGGCAGATGTACTTTGAGGAAATATTAGGAGTGGAAGAACAAGCACACAGCTCGACATGCTCAAGGTATCTGTCGGAGGAAGACCTGGTAGAGGAAGATACTCCACCTGAAATAGAGGAGATAATAGAGATTATCTTAGACTTAAGAAACAATAAGGCCACGGAAGGAGATGGCATATACGCAGAAATGCTAAAGTATGGAGGAGAAGCCATCTGGGAGGATGTGTACCAGATTGTTTTTGATGTTTGGACTTCGGAAAAAATGCCAGAGGAATGGTCTGAGTCACTTGTGTGTCCGATCTTCAAAAAGGGGAGCCGAACCGAGTGTAGAAATTATCGTGGAATTTCCCTGCTAGGAATCGTCTACAAAGTGTTCTCAATAGCGATCTCCAGAAGGCTATCAAAATGGGCAGAGAAAATAGTAGGAGAGTAGCAATGTGGCTTTAGACCAGGTCGGTCAACCACTGATCATATATTTTCGATAAGGCAAATATTCGAGAAATCAAATGAGTACAATGTATTTATCTCCACCATGTATTTATCGATTTCAAGCAGGCCTACAATACCATCGACAGGGAGAGCACGTTAAAATGCCTAAATTCTTTAGGGATTCCAAAAAAACTTATTCGGCTTATTGGTGTGACCCTTACGAATACATCCTGTAAAGTCAAGATCGGACGAAGATGCTCCAAAGGATTTAAAGTGGGGAAAGGATTACGCCAAGGTGACCCACTGTCAGTACTTCTTTTCAACCTAGTTTTGGAGTCCGCAATTCGCAAAATAAGAACGAATCCGGGCGGTAGCATATTTAACCAACTAACACAACACATGGCTTTTGCGGATGATGTACTGATCTTAGCAAGAAAAGATGTGATGAAGAGCGGACTATATAGCTGGGAGAGTACCAATTACAGGCCTGTCAGGAATTCAAGTACCTCGGCAGCTTAATTACCACTAATAATCTGACTATAACAGATATAAAAGCCCGAATCGCTGCTGGAAACCGCTGCCTATGGGGTTTATAAACGGCCCTGAAGCTCAATAACCTCTCAAGACAGGCAAAGCTGCTGATATACAAGACATTGTTAAGGCCGACTGTTACTTATGATAGCGAAGCATGGACCCTTACAGCAGAAAACAAAAGAGTTCTGAAAGTCTGGGAGAGGAAGGTTTTTCGGCGAATATTATGTGGAGTGAAAACTGGAGATGCCTGGAGAATCAGAAACAACAAGGAACTGCAGGAACTGTTTGGGGAAGGAGATATCATCTCATATATCCAGATGGGACGATTAAGATGATTGGGACACGTTGAGCGGATGGATCCCAGCAGAATCCCGAAAAAGCTGCTCAACGGGAAGCCAGGAGGTGGACGAAGGTGAGGGAGGCCTCGACTACGATGGCTTGATGATGTTGAGGCAAACCTGAAGGCTTTAGGGAGTACATCGCTGGAGAAGATTTACAGCAGAGCCGAATGGAGCAAGCTGTTAAAGGAGGCCAAGGTCCTACATGGACTGTAGCGCCGATATGTGAGTGAGTGAGTGAATGACTGTAAAAATTTCATCAAAATTGATCAACCGGAGGGGGGACTTGATAAATTTTGTATCATTATTTACTCAAAAATGACTTTAGCGATTGTGATCAAATTCGCCATGTTTAATGAAAATAAGGTTTTCTTTAATACCAGGTAACCTTTATCGTTATTAAAATATTCTGAGGGGGCTTAAATGGGGATGGGGCTTTTTTTGTTTTTCTGTAAAGTACCCTTTTTTTTTTGTATATAAGGAAAAATTAACTGTCTCTCATTACGCCTAAAAATAAGAAATGGCTAAATATGAAATATGAAAAAATCAAGTAAACATACTAGAGGAGAAAAAAAAAAAAATATTCCGTCAACTCATAAAATACGTTGAGCACGCATGTGGCGGAGTACGCCTTTACTGACAGACCATTGTTCATTAAAGCCGTTCTGTTCAATTAATGGAAATTATTTGTTTAATGGTAAATGAAGTTTTCAACAACTACATACACGTACAAATCTTTTTGGTGCGCTAACCTTAGCTTTTACTAATATATCACTGGTGTTTGTGCAAAAGGTGTTAAGTCATCAAAATTTGAAACTTAAACAACGATTTACCAAGCTACTGAAAATCGTTTTAAATTCTTTCTGATTGTATTTCTTTATTCCAGAATAAAAAATAAAACTATATTCTTTCAACAGAGACTGTTATAAATTATGAATAACCAATAAATTAAAGTAAATTATGAAATTTAAGAAGACGATACAAAAAAAAAAAAATTGTATTACTTAATCTCTTTTGCCCAAACGTGAATGATATATTAATAAACATGTTTCTGAAGGAGGTTACTTGTAGCTATACTGTACCTCATTCTGATATAAGTAGTATGTTTGAAGTGCAAAATAACATGGATATACCAGATGTTTTAGAAGAAGCTTTAATCAGAGTTGGATTATAAATATCAATCTAAATAAATAAGTACTTTACTTCTATTATAGGTTAATAAAGAGATGTTTTTTTAAAAAAAAAGAAAGGTGTCAATTTAACTTCTTGTATTCTATATGTAAGTTATTAATGAAATATAAAAGTGTTTTAATGTACTCAAGTATGAGCAGTATGATGAAAAATATCGGCTACACCTCGCGCGTTAAACTCGACGCGCACCGAAAACAACCACTTTTGGTACTAGTGATGAAAATAACTATTTTGCTAGGTTTCTGTAGAGCAGTTTTTTGTATAGTTATTTTTGTTTGCTTCCGTAGTTTTGCTTATGTAAATATTGTTTTCATCGGTCTATATTTACTTGTGCCTGCAGCTGCACTGATTTATTTTTTCACTTGAGAAAAACAATATTGTAAATAGTTATTTACATTATTAAAGGTTTATTTTTCTTTATATTTTGTGTGTTATTTATTGCAAAAACCTTACCAGAATCCCTCACACCATCTTCAGGGTTTTCTCTTAATATTATCTATTAAGTCACCTTTCCCTATTCCTATCTTTTTTGTAGTCAGTTTTCTATTTTCCATTATTGAATATAATATTTTTAAATTATAACAAAACTTATAGTATTACCAGTTTTAAAGGAAAAACACGTACTGTGTGTTTTTCCCTTGATTTATTCATAAGGTAATATTCATATTACCACAAGTACTAGGTTGTTACAAAAGTCCTTGTGCATATCAAGTTGTTTACATTGAGGTCTCTAATTTAATCCTTATTTAATCTCTGACGAATACAATTCTTATGTCAATGTTTACATTAACTAATCCTCTAATTATCTATGTACGCCAACTGTCCCTGCCTTTCATTCAGTTTATTAAATTTCACTAGAAATGTCGGAAGAAAAATTTGTCATCCGCGGCCTTCTTAGGCATTATTGGAAAAAAGGTTTTAGTGCAAAGGCCTCAGCCGAGGAAATTTGTGCAGTGGAAGGGGAAAGTGTGGTGCATCGAAACACGGCCGCATTTTGCTTCAGGCGGTTTAATTCTGGGAATACAAGCCTTGAAGATGAACCTAGATCAGGTCGTCCTAGATCACTTCGAGCTGGTTCCAGAGGGCAGGGCTATCAACGCTGAGCTATACTGTGAACAGCTCGATAGGGTATATGAAGTTTTAAAAGTGAAATACTCCGCTTTGATTAATAGGAAGCAAGCGTTATTTCAGCAAGACAACGCCCCTGCTCATCGCTCACGATTAGTTAAAGAAAAATTTTCAGAAATGAACGGGATTAGCGTCTTGCCCCACCCTCCTTACAGCCCAGACGTCGCACCGTCTGACTATGGACTTTTCAGGTCAATGGCGCATTTTTTGAAAGGTCGGCGCTTCGAAAACTCCGATGATGTCAAATCTGGATGCGAGGAGTTCTTTGCCTCGAAAACTGCAGAGTATCAACATCAAATACAACTTTTGGCTGAAAGAAGGGTTAAAGTAGTTGAAAATGATGGCCTGTTTTTTGAGGAATAAATTTGATTTGTAAATTTTGTACTCACATTTGAATAAAATTAATTTTGTGAACAAGGACTTTTGTAACAACCTAGTATATTGTATAAAAGAAAAAAATGTTAAGATATATTGTGTAGGAATACAAATATGACATAAATACGAGAGTAATAAAATATTATAAAGTTGCATCCCAGCGCCCCCAGAGACGGAACAAGAAACTAGAACACACAAATCACTGTCAGCTCCTCACGTCTGCCTCTTCTTAGTTCCTCATAAATCATATTTATTTATTTAGTATGTATTTCCTTTATCATTATTTAAAGCTGGCTTTTAATAAAATTATAACAAAGTAGGTCACATTTGTGGGAACAATTTCATAATTGAAGAATATTTCAGTGAGAGCATCTTTTCTCTATGATTAAACTGAAATTTTTTTAGTCCATCTAAATAGTACAGGGTGTCCAAAAAGAGTATTCGGGGTTTGAAAGTTGAATAAAATCTCAGATATAGAATATCAAGTAGGATGTTTACGTTTTATTTAACCACAATGAACTGGAAATTTATTTAGAAAAAACAATATTGTCTAGGTGTCCACCATAACGCTGCTGGCACTCCTCGAATCTCAAACGCAGATTTCTAAAAGCGCGTTGACACATTGTTCCTGAGATTGCCGTCATTTCTGTTCTGATATTTATCCCCACAGAAAAAAGTCAAGAGCACTGAAATCGGGACTACTGGGAGGCCAGCTACCTACCGCTTACCGTAGCAATTGATTAGTCTGAAGTATGGCAAGTGGCCCCGTCTTGCTGAAACCATGTTCTAGAGTTATATCCTTTAAACTCTTGGCGTTCTTGGGCCAAAAAACCTCTTATTATTTCACAGTAATGCTCACTATTTACAGTTCTATTTACACTATTAACTGCGTTTGAGATTCGAGGAGTGCCAACAGCGTTATGGTGGACCTAGACAAAATTGTTTTTTCTAAATAAATTTCCAGTTCATTCTGGTTAAGTAAAACGTAAACATCCTACTTGATATTCTATATTTGAGATTTTATTCAAGTTTTGACACCCTGTGTGAGAAAAAAATTAAAATATATAGTAATATTTTTTTAATATATATCATCTGTGTTTGGGCAAAAGGGCTTACAAAAAAAAGTGTTTGTACAAAAAAAATTTTTTTTGTAATGTCTTCATAAAATTCATAATTTAATAAAAAGACGTGTCTATTTTGAAATAAATATCCATTTATTAAAACAGGAATAAAAAATACAATAAAAGCTTGGTAAATCGTTTTTAAGCTTCACATTCCATGACTTAAGTCCATAAGCCCAATCACCAATGTTAAATAATATAAAATTGGGTGTTCCAGATTCCTTTAAACGTATAGTTGTTCTCTCACTCGTTAATGATTTTTAAAGAATTTTTCTAATTTTTTTTTTCAAAAAAACTATTGTGTAGTGGTGGATTGTTTGTTTTAACGTCACTTTATGCCACTAAGGCTAATCGGACGATGCTACAGTTGGAGTCCTAAATGTTGCCTATCCAGGTATTATTAGGATAGGGATATTTAACGAGTACCTGCCATCAAACAGGCTCGTGACCTCCATTTTACGTCCTATCCGAGGGATAGGACCTACACATGTAGGTCACACACTACACATGTAGTGGTGGATCAAGATTGAATGATAGCGTCTATGTAAGTTTGTCATTTATTTAAACTATGTCGTATTTTTAAAATCCTAACTTTCCAATATTTCACCTTTCATACACATTTTATGAAACATCATTATTACATATTGCATAGTGCATACGAAAATATTTACATAAGTTGCAATATTTTCATTGAATCCATACTAAGCTGAGGGGTATGAGGTATACTTTTTTGCACAGCTGTGAGGTCATGCGGTTTCAGGGAGTTAGGGGCAAGCGATATGCTGAAGTCGAACATTTTTTAAAATGTTATGTATTTATTGGTATTCTTTCAATTGATTTTTTTCCTAATCATAGGTCTGACTCTGATTAGGTGAATTCCTATTTTCTACTAGCAGGAATATTTCATCCACAATAGTCAACAGACTATTATATAATATCTGATAGTAATATACTTAAATTTACAAAATCACCTAATACATTTGAAAAAATATTATTCACTTTGGGAAAAGAAATTGACTCAAGACAAATCACAATACATAACATTTACACTCCAGCGGGATCCATGTCCACCAGTTTATTCGGCGACCACCAAATTCCTCAAACAGACAAATTATTTGATATTCATTATTTTCAAAATTATCAAAATTGAAAATCAGACAGAAACTTAGTTCATAGGTACACATATTTAATGAAACCCATATAGACGTAGGGCCCACGAGTTTATGGTAAAGCAAAAAAAGACACACTTGCGACACATAATTGCGAGTCTTTGTTCTAAACGAATATGATACGAGGGGCGATCAAAAAGTTTTGCAAGGAAGCTACAAAGAAGATAGACTCAATGCTAAAATATTTTTATTTTTCAACATAATCCCCCCTAACATCAATGCACTAATTCTACCTGTCCTTCAACATACAGATACCACGGGAAAAAAAACTTTCTTCTTGGTCTTGAAACCATTCTTCTGTAGCTGATTCCAGGGAATCCAGGTGATCAAATCTTGTCCCTTTTAAGAATCTTTTTAGGTTTGGAAACAGGAAGTAATAACAGGGGGCAAGATCTGGGCTATAGGGTGGGTGTTCGAAAATTTCGGGGAACCCATCTTGCAGACACCTAAGACATTCCCCTAAAATGCCATGAATGATTGTGCTAGCGCTTCCATAGGAGATGCCTAATCCCAAAGCAACTTCAGACACCTTTATTCGACGATTAGCCAAGATCAAGGCCTCTGCTGCATGATCAGAATCAGTTGAAGTTGTTGGAAAAACCAGCCAAGTCCATTTCCAGATTTTTATTTTTTAATTTTTTTTTAAATCGTTGGGGGTGGCGGGAAGGCCGAGTGGGCAAACGCGTTAGAAAATACGTGTTGCCCATGGCAACGTCTGATTGGAAATACGGAGATAGCAAGTTCAAAACCCGGAACCAGGGTAAAACTTAATTATACTCGGAATTCAATCCCACACCCTCTCCCCTGGCCCGGGAAACCCCGTAAAGCCTACAACGCGAAGAAGGGGAGGACAAAAAAAAAAATGGAAGTTGTTGGTCTCCCGGATCTCGCTTCGTCTTGCACATTCACACGACCTCGTTTGAACTCATTGAAACACCTCGTGACTGTAGAAAAGGAGGGACAATCATGACTATATACATTCACGTTTCTGTCGTAAGTATTTTTTTACAGGATGCCCTTCTTTACACAAAAATTTAATGACGCTTCGATACTAAAACTTGAAGTCACTGGATATCGACATGTTTATAAAGGCACTGCTAAATACTGACTGGACTGACGGACTCAATATTGTGGGCATGTTTACTCTTGATAGATAAGCTATCAGGGACAAAAGAAGGATTAACGGAATAAGGTTTGTTTATACCTTAGTTGCAAAACTTTTAGATCGCCCCTCGTAATAAATATTGATAAGCACTTTGCCGACTGGAAAACGTCCGATGGGTAGGCCCAAACGAAGGTAGGAGGATTCTGTAAGGAAGTTTGAATTGTATGTGGGCAGTGGATAGAGGTATGTAGGGAGAAATTGGTGGTGTCAGCATCGAGCCATAGGGTTTGTTAACCCTTTTAATATTAATATCTATCGTTGAATGAGGAAGGTCCAAATGCCTTTCCTCTTCGCCAGAGAGACACCCAGAAAGGATTCTAACCCTTTTGTTTTATTACAGTATTACTTAATTACATCAATTACTGTATTACTTAATGACTTCTATTACTGACTAAAATAACAAGGTAAAAGAGAAAGCTAACAACCTTAAACTAAAAGCCCTCCCATCAAGCCGTCCCTTGTGATCTTGTAGTTGCTTATTAAGTTGTATTCATCTCGAAAGAACCCCCTTCATTCGAAATAAAAGAGTCCTGCATATAAACCGTGAAGTGGTATAAGGATGTGCATCTTTTAGAAGGTTTTGATTGATAGCTCCCAGGTTCGGGAAATTAACTTAACTTACCTAAAGCGGACCTTACACGATCAATATCAGAATTGTCAATACTGTCGTTTAGCCTTGAGGGCCAACCTCCAATATTATTGACAATAATTATATCAATAAATTATCTCAGGGCTTTCCAGGTTGTTTTTTTTTTCTTTTTTTTTTTTTTTTGGTGACATTGAGTGTTTGAACATGGGCAATCGAAAGAAAGCTTGTTGATGATTATGGCTATCGGAAGTATACCTCAAAGAAATCGATGGATGAAAGAATGGTTGAAAACGTGATAATATTCTCATATGAGACTGCTGAAGGAAATCAGATTGACAGATGCAGAAGATTTTCACAATTATTTCAGAATGGAAAAAGAAAGGACGTTCACAAAATTATTAAAAATGGTGGAACCATTCATGAGAAGGCAGAGCAAGCTCATGAGAGAATGCGTCCCTGGTAAACACAGATTGGCCATAACGCTAAGGTACTTAGCTACAGGTAGAAATTTTGAAGATTTGAAATTCTCAGTCATCATGTCACGTAGTGCAAAAACCTTTTTAAGAAATTTTTTTGGAATATATCTATTTCCTTCGGGAATTCAAAACCCCATGTTTCCGCTGAATAGCTTATAATAGCTCTTGATACTGCATTATAAACATTGTATTTAGAATTAAGCGGAATATTATTCTTATTTAATAATTTTTTCCTTATGACACTAAACTTTGACACAGTTAGTGCATTCAGCTATGGGAAAATAATGATAAAGGAATTTAACTTTTAATAAACTTGTATTAAAAAACAGAACTTTTATCCAAGGAAATATTTAGAAATAAGATACAGTACGGCATTTTGTATTATATGAGTTGTTATATATTATTGTAATTATATAAGTAAGGTATATTTATTGAAATTTTTTATGGAATTGTACTTATGTAATCGGATCATGAATGTGTAATTTTATGATACCATAAAAGACTGATAATTAAAATGGGATGCATGAAAAGAGGCCAACCGGGCAGATGGGCAAATAGCTCATTGCCTAACGTGTGCGAATTAGAAGCCGAATATTGTATTATCATTATTATCATTACCTATATCATGTTATCTATTATATCTTATTAGCATTTAAAAAAAAAAATGTCACGTTTGTTTGTTATAAAAATAAAGCACACTATTATTATTATTATTATTATTATTATTAATTATAACGTGTGCTTATATGCTACGGGACTACATGAAAACAAGTGTTTTAAATGATTTTCCAAATATTATATGAGTATGGCATAGTATAGAAATTCTTCACTGGATATAATAAAAGTTGTAAGCAGGCTGTCCTGACCTAATGGTGTCCATATTGCCGCTCAGAAATCAGAATCTCTAGATTTTCATCAATAATATCTCAATATCGCGTTCAATATTCAAATTTTCACCTTACATGATCAATATTATTGTCAATACCACATTGTATTTTCAATATTATTGATGATGTAAGGACTGCTTAACTCTATATCTCAGTTTTCAAGTCATATATTAGGACAGAAATATCTCTGATTGGAGTAGAGTGGGATTTTTCCAGCGGCATCCTCAGTTATTTGCTATGGAAAGGTCAAGTGTTAAGAAAGCTTCGAAGGCTCCAACTCTCTTTAGTCAGACCTGAATAATCTCCGACATTTTTGCTATTCTCTGGCCTATCCCGATTTAGCTATATCAATATTTTTATTTTACATGTTTAAATATAATTTCCTTACTTTTAATTTAAGCAAATGATTACACTTAACGACGCTTTACAAAAAAAAAAAAAAAAAAAAATGATTCTAACGGACATACGAACAGGTTAATTAGGAATATGGCTGGCACATGCCAGTATACGAGAAGACTAAAAAGGCGCTGGATGAGAGATCGGCTCTCTTATACAGCCAAGGTAATTGAATGAAGCTGAAAAGGGGTGGGTGCTGCTGGGTTCTTTCCCTCCTTAAGCCTGCCATACCATTAGCTCCTCATTAGGAAATCTCTTTCATCGATTCGCTCATTAATTAGATTCTGTCAGTAAGATCCTGACAGTCTCGAATTAATGAAGATAGACAACAAATGAAATAAGAGTTATTGAATAGAAAATAAATGTTACCATAAAAACTTTTTCTTTTTTTACCTTCATTTCTATGTTCACGCCTGACTTAGCTGAAAGACAATCAGTGAATTTACTGTAATTAGGAGAAATTTTGGCATGATAGGAGTGGGGAAGAGCTGTGCCCAGCGGCACCTCTTCCTGTCGTGATTTGCACTCGGGCAGGGAAATCACCGGCTCCCTTTTAGTCTTCAGTAGGGCATGTGGGTAGGCCAGTGCTTAATGTTTGGGCGACCTTTGACAATTGCTGTAGAAGGGTAAAAAGGGGCTGTATATCAAGCCACTAACTAAGTTGGTAAGTTGATCTGGTAATGAGTTATTTTCAGTGAGCTGTGCCGGCTGATTGTTTCTCTTCCTCTTTTCTGAAGATTCCTCTTGGTGTAGGGGTGATATCCTTTTGCTAATTGTTCTTGCAGGGTGCTGCTGATAGTTTGATTCCAGATTTGAAGAACCTGAATGAGGTTGCTGCAATTGTGGGAGAGCCGGAAACCACAGCTGGGCAAAAAGTATTTTAATTTTTATTTTAAAATACTTTATTTTAAATAGCAAGTATTTAAAATAAATTTGAATATAATGCATTTTAACCTCAAATCATTTAAAATACTTTTCGATAAAATTATTTTAAATGCAAAATAAAAAAAGTATTTTGTATTTTAAATAAAAAAAATTAAAATGAAAATACAAAATACTTTTAAAACCTATTAGCTAGTGCATTGCGATTGATTAATAAAAACTTTTTTTTTTTCAATATTGCAATTGATTAATAAATCGACAGTTTTTATTTATTTTTTTGGGTTGTCTTTGCTTGGTGTAATGTATCTGATACTCAGATCATCTTGGCTTTCATTTTGTTGAAACTATTAAATTAAATTTAAATTTTGTTCACTTTGTGAAAAGAAATTGACTCAAGACAAATCACAACACATAACATTCACACTCCGGCGGGATCCATGTCCACCAGTTTATACCGGCGACCATTAAATTCCTCAATGTATTTGATATTCACTATTTTCAAAATTATCAAAATTGAAAATCAGACTGAAACTTAGTTCATACACATATTTAACGAAAACCATATGGATGCACGGCTCACAACAGCAATGTAATGTAAATGTAATGTAATGGATGTACAGCAAAAAAGACACACTTACTAAAACTACAAACCTTTCATTTCAAAATTTTACGACTAATAACCAACGCTCCTTTGTACGTTAATAACAAAACACTACATACGGACTTACAATTACCAACAATCGACGAACAAATAAGAACCCTCTAATCTGGATTTCACATGAAACAGCCACGACTAGCATGATAGGATAGAAGGCCTGATTCATCTAAACCCGGAAGAATGCCAGATCGCGCAATGCACAAATTTTCAAAAATTATACAAGCGCGTAAACTATTTAAAATAATCCAAGTGTTAACCGTAGCACATTAAAATAAAGGTAATCATAATATATCAAGAAATAATCGCGAGTCTTTGTTCTAAACGAATATGATACGAGGGGCGATCAAAAAGTTTTGCAAGTAAGCTACAAAGAAGATAGACTCAATGCTAAAAATATTTTTATTTTTCAACATAATCCCCCCTAACATCAGTGCACTAACCTGTCCTTCAACATACAGATACCACGGGAAAAAAAACTTTCTTCTTGGTCTTGAAACCATTCTTCTGTAGCTGATTCCAGGGAATCCAGGTGATCAAATCTTGTCCCTTTTAAGAATCTTTTTAGGTTTGGAAACAGGAAGTAATAACAGGGGGCAAGATCTGGGCTATAGGGTGGGTGTTCGAAAATTTCGGGGAACCCATCTTGCAGACACCTAAGACATTCCCCTAAAATGCCATGAATGATTGTGCTAGCGCTTCCATAGGAGATGCCTAATCCCAAAGCAACTTCAGACACCTTTATTCGACGATTAGCCAAGATCAAGGCCTCTGCTGCATGATCAGAATCAGTTGAAGTTGTTGGAAAAACCAGCCAAGTCCATTTCCAGATTTTTATTTTTTAATTTTTTTTTAAATCGTTGGGGGTGGCGGGAAGGCCGAGTGGGCAAACGCGTTAGAAAATACGTGTTGCCCATGGCAACGTCTGATTGGAAATACGGAGATAGCAAGTTCAAAACCCGGAACCAGGGTAAAACTTAATTATACTCGGAATTCAATCCCACACCCTCTCCCCTGGCCCGGGAAACCCCGTAAAGCCTACAACGCGAAGAAGGGGAGGACAAAAAAAAAAAAATGGAAGTTGTTGGTCTCCCGGATCTCGCTTCGTCTTGCACATTCACACGACCTCGTTTGAACTCATTGAAACACCTCGTGACTGTAGAAAAGGAGGGACAATCATGACTATATACATTCACGTTTCTGTCGTAAGTATTTTTTTACAGGATGCCCTTCTTTACACAAAAATTTAATGACGCTTCGATACTAAAACTTGAAGTCACTGGATATCGACATGTTTATAAAGGCACTGCTAAATACTGACTGGACTGACGGACTCAATATTGTGGGCATGTTTACTCTTGATAGATAAGCTATCAGGGACAAAAGAAGGATTAACGGAATAAGGTTTGTTTATACCTTAGTTGCAAAACTTTTAGATCGCCCCTCGTAATAAATATTTATAAGCACTTTGCCGACTGGAAAACGTCCGATGGGTAGGCCAAAACGAAGGTAGGAGGATTCTGTAAGGGAGTTTGAATTGTATGTGGGCAGTGGATAGAGGTATGTAGGGAGAAATTGGTGGTGTCAGCATCGAGCCATAGGGTTTGTTAACCCTTTTAATATTAATATCTGTCGTTGAATGAGGAAGGTCCAAATGCCTTTCCTCTTCGCCAGAGAGACACCCAGAAAGGATTCTAACCCTTTTGTTTTATTACAGTATTACTTAATTACATCAATTACTGTATTACTTAATGACTTCTATTACTGACTAAAATAACAAGGTAAAAGAGAAAGCTAACAACCTTAAACTAAAAGCCCTCCCATCAAGCCGTCCCTTGTGATCTTGTAGTTGCTTATTAAGTTGTATTCATCTCGAAAGAACCCCCTTCATTCGAAATAAAAGAGTCCTGCATATAAACCGTGAAGTGGTATAAGGATGTGCATCTTTTAGAAGGTTTTGATTGATAGCTCCCAGGTTCGGGAAATTAACTTAACTTACCTAAAGCGGACCTTACACGATCAATATCAGAATTGTCAATACTGTCGTTTAGCCTTGAGGGCCAACCTCCAATATTATTGACAATAATTATATCAATAAATTATCTCAGTGCTTTCCAGGTTGTTTTTTTTTTTTCTTTTTTTTTTTTTTTTGGTGACATTGAGTGTTTGAACATGGGCAATCGAAAGAAAGCTTGTTGATGATTATGGCTATCGGAAGTATACCTCAAAGAAATCGATGGATGAAAGAATGGTTGAAAACGTGATAATATTCTCATATGAGACTGCTGAAGGAAATCAGATTGACAGATGCAGAAGATTTTCACAATTATTTCAGAATGGAAAAAGAAAGGACGTTCACAAAATTATTAAAAATGGTGGAACCATTCATGAGAAGGCAGAGCAAGCTCATGAGAGAATGCGTCCCTGGTAAACACAGATTGGCCATAACGCTAAGGTACTTAGCTACAGGTAGAAATTTTGAAGATTTGAAATTCTCAGTCATCATGTCACGTAGTGCAAAAACCTTTTTAAGAAATTTTTTTGGAATATATCTATTTCCTTCGGGAATTCAAAACCCCATGTTTCCGCTGAATAGCTTATAATAGCTCTTGATACTGCATTATAAACATTGTATTTAGAATTAAGCGGAATATTATTCTTATTTAATAATTTTTTCCTTATGACACTAAACTTTGACACAGTTAGTGCATTCAGCTATGGGAAAATAATGATAAAGGAATTTAACTTTTAATAAACTTGTATTAAAAAACAGAACTTTTATCCAAGGAAATATTTAGAAATAAGATACAGTACGGCATTTTGTATTATATGAGTTGTTATATATTATTGTAATTATATAAGTAAGGTATATTTATTGAAATTTTTTATGGAATTGTACTTATGTAATCGGATCATGAATGTGTAATTTTATGATACCATAAAAGACTGATAATTAAAATGGGATGCATGAAAAGAGGCCAACCGGGCAGATGGGCAAATAGCTCATTGCCTAACGTGTGCGAATTAGAAGCCGAATATTGTATTATCATTATTATCATTACCTATATCATGTTATCTATTATATCTTATTAGCATTTAAAAAAAAAAATGTCACGTTTGTTTGTTATAAAAATAAAGCACACTATTATTATTATTATTATTATTATTATTAATTATAACGTGTGCTTATATGCTACGGGACTACATGAAAACAAGTGTTTTAAATGATTTTCCAAATATTATATGAGTATGGCATAGTATAGAAATTCTTCACTGGATATAATAAAAGTTGTAAGCAGGCTGTCCTGACCTAATGGTGTCCATATTGCCGCTCAGAAATCAGAATCTCTAGATTTTCATCAATAATATCTCAATATCGCGTTCAATATTCAAATTTTCACCTTACATGATCAATATTATTGTCAATACCACATTGTATTTTCAATATTATTGATGATGTAAGGACTGCTTAACTCTATATCTCAGTTTTCAAGTCATATATTAGGACAGAAATATCTCTGATTGGAGTAGAGTGGGATTTTTCCAGCGGCATCCTCAGTTATTTGCTATGGAAAGGTCAAGTGTTAAGAAAGCTTCGAAGGCTCCAACTCTCTTTAGTCAGACCTGAATAATCTCCGACATTTTTGCTATTCTCTGGCCTATCCCGATTTAGCTATATCAATATTTTTATTTTACATGTTTAAATATAATTTCCTTATTTTTAATTTAAGCAAATGATTACACTTAACGACGCTTTACAAAAAAAAAAAAAAAAAAAATGATTCTAACGGACATACGAACAGGTTAATTAGGAATATGGCTGGCACATGCCAGTATACGAGAAGACTAAAAAGGCGCTGGATGAGAGATCGGCTCTCTTATACAGCCAAGGTAATTGAATGAAGCTGAAAAGGGGTGGGTGCTGCTGGGTTCTTTCCCTCCTTAAGCCTGCCATACCATTAGCTCCTCATTAGGAAATCTCTTTCATCGATTCGCTCATTAATTAGATTCTGTCAGTAAGATCCTGACAGTCTCGAATTAATGAAGATAGACAACAAATGAAATAAGAGTTATTGAATAGAAAATAAATGTTACCATAAAAACTTTTTCTTTTTTTACCTTCATTTCTATGTTCACGCCTGACTTAGCTGAAAGACAATCAGTGAATTTACTGTAATTAGGAGAAATTTTGGCACGATAGGAGTGGGGAAGAGCTGTGCCCAGCGGCACCTCTTCCTGTCGTGATTTGCACTCGGGCAGGGAAATCACCGGCTCCCTTTTAGTCTTCAGTAGGGCATGTGGGTAGGCCAGTGCTTAATGTTTGGGCGACCTTTGACAATTGCTGTAGAAGGGTAAAAAGGGGCTGTATATCAAGCCACTAACTAAGTTGGTAAGTTGATCTGGTAATGAGTTATTTTCAGTGAGCTGTGCCGGCTGATTGTTTCTCTTCCTCTTTTCTGAAGATTCCTCTTGGTGTAGGGGTGATATCCTTTTGCTAATTGTTCTTGCGGGGTGCTGCTGATAGTTTGATTCCAGTTTTGAAGAACCTGAATGAGGTTGCTGCAATTGTGGGAGAGGCGGAAACTCATACAATGGGCAGAGTGACATTGATTTGTAGATGTTTTCTTGGATTCCTGGCTGCTTTTAATTGTTTCAGAGCTGGGCATCCTCCGTAGCTAGCAGGATGTGGCCCACTTTGTTGCGGTTTCTCTTGACTTGGTGTATTGAGTGCTCTGATTTTGGGGCGTGATTGCTATAACTTTTTGTGTGTCCGTATTGCTGGCATCGTATGCACAATGATCGTATGGACAATGATTTTCTTTTTCTTCGGTTCTTCGATTGATACATGAGTATGGTAATTCTATGTAAAATATTTTTTCATTATATAATGATTTATTTATGTCAACGAAGAACATAGGTAATGGTGTTTTAAAACGAGATTCAGCATTTAATGCTTTAGTGGCTTCGTAAACAAAGTTTCATAGTTCATTTTTTATGATTGAGAATGGAGTCGCGTGGTGTAAGTTTTTTATGACAACTTTTGGACTTGGTTCCTCAACGTATCGAAATTCGCACCTTTCTCTCTGAAATTGGCTATAGTCGGCGATATGTATCTGTTTTTTTCGGGGTATACGCTGACACATTTAATATTAGATATTAATGTGACCACAGAACTTTTGAAGGAATGATACTTATCCAGTATAATCCTGTATATTACTTAAGTGAATCGGTGGAGGCCTTCTTTTTTGTTAAACTTTGACAGGGCATCGAAACTATTTTTGGTGGCAGTGATGTCTTTTACCTCTTCTATTTTTCTTTGTTGAGCATCCGTTTTGCGTTTTCGGCCGGTAACCAATTCCCAGGCGCTGATAGCATTGGCGTTTGGATTTCTCAACTTCCATGTTGCTGTTCGATGCCAAAAGTGCATCATCCATTCTTTACTTCACTTAACTTGACGTTTCTCTATCATAAACCTGTTGTTTGGGTTCAGTTCAGGATGGACGTAGCTCTTTTAAAAACACGAAATTTATCTGATTTACTATAAAATTCAAATTTAATACCTACCATAAAAACTAAATTTAATTTCTGATTTTATTTCGGAGACAATTACATTTCTCAGCTCGCTCAGGCTCTTAAAATGACTGAAAATACTGTTATAATACTGTTAAAACATAAAAATAGAAATTAAAACCCAAATGGACATACGTCTCACAGATTTTCGGCTCGGCAAAAGAGCGAGCTTACAAAAATTAGAAACTTTTCAATAAAAAATTTGTTACGAAAATAACAAACTCTACACACCAACTATCGAAAAGCACATAAGAACTCTTTATTGAAGTTTTTTTTAACTGAAAGGTCATAATAACAGAATTTTTAAAAAATCGTCACGGCTGACATTCCTGTTGGAAAGCGACTAAAAAGAAGCTTGACGTGAGACCTGCTCTCCTGAAGTGTCAAGCCAGGAAAGAGGTGCTGCTGGGCACTTTCCTTTTCTCATACCCAAAATGTCTAACTTATCAACTCGTTGTAAACATAACATTCGCTCATTGTCGCCGATTGCTGACAGGTGTTAATTTTTGTAAGAGAAAAAACGGATTTTTTTATTTTCTTTATCCATTAGAAAATCTTATTTTTTATATAATTATTAATAGGGGAGAGCGGGATTGGTTGGCAACAGTTTTCACTTATTTGATTGTTGAGTCGTTCCTGTTAATATAATCCCAATAGGGCTGATACCACTGTAAACTCCAAGTATTAGAGTACTTAAAATATTTTTTTCACCACATAATATTTACTACTAAGATTATAGATAATTGAAGAATTCGTCCATCCAGAGTATGCCAATTAACCCCTATGTGTGGCAGGTTGGCCTAGAAGGCAGGGTTGTTTAGCAATCTCATTCAAGTACTGCCTGACACATATTATTATTAAAAGCTGCACTATAATGGTATAATAATTTTGAATCGGTTTTAACCAGCTTTTAAGGGAAAATAGAATGCCAATAGAAGAAGATAGAATTTTAGACTGTCGTCACTTTCTACATAAGAAAAATTGCTCTCATCCTCCTTGCTGGAACTAAAGACAATTGGTAGTTTCATCCTTTGTTTATGTTTTACCTTGCTTTTGTGAATTGCTACTGCTCCAACAAACCCCAGTTGAAGAGAGCCAACTAACCCCACACGGGAGATAATATGAAAAATGGCTGCCAGGACAGGGGAGAACAATCAAACAAGAAACTGGTTAGTCGAAAGGTTAGGTTTTTCAAAGGAGTTAGGGGCTATGTGAACAGAATCGAAGCCAAACGTTTTGCCATTCCTTTAAACCAAACTTACTGAACATATAAAAATTTACTTACATGTTGTAAAATCAATCAATGAAGCACACTCTTCTTTACACTGTTTGAATCGGATTGAAAGCGGGTCATATGGTACAATGATGGGGCCTTCACAACAGGTGTGACGGAAACCATAAGCCATTGGCCAACCTGCCACCTGTGCCAACCAACCCCTCTCTCCCCAATATGATAAAAAAATCTACTCGTTAATAAATTAACCTTGCGCATGAAGAAGCCTTCTGGACTTGAGACGATGTTCTATTTTAATTTTGTTTTCTTTACCGATCAGGAATAATATTTTCTCTATAGAATCTATTTTGAGTTGTTGCAGGTCTAACTGGGTTATAGAAACAGATACCATCTTCTGTAGTTCCAGGACTAAGTGGAACAACTGTGATAAGGGCACATTTATACCGGCTTGGAGAAGTCACCTCCAAGTTGAGAGTTGGTGGCTCCGTCTCTAACAAGACAACTAACTGTCTTCTTAGCTCAGGAGTTGGATATATTGAACCGGCCTGCTTCTGAGGGCTTAGTATGGCAAAGTGCAATCAGTATGATTGAGTACAATGGAATATCACATTAATTATTGGTTCGATATGAGTAAAGATAAATAACAATATCAAAGTGGCATTTCCGGTATTTTTAATTTAACTAAAAAACCATTGAGAAAATATGTTCTCTAAACGTATTCATATTTATTAGTAAAGTAATAAAATGAATTTTTTTTTTTCGGTTCCTACACCTCCTCGCCTTATAGGCTATACGGGGTTTTTCGGGCCAGGGGAGAGGGTGGGGGATTAATGCCGAATCAAAATAGTTACGATTCATTACAAAAGCACCTTGGTAGGTGACTAACTACCCTTTACATACTGAGCTCCATCAACCAACAGTCGACCAACACATAACGACACTTTACAAACGATTTTTTACTAATTTAAATGGACATCCAAATACTTTAATATTAAGGCTGACATGAGCATGGGTGCGAGAATACAAAAAAGGCGCTGGATGGGAGATCTGCTCTCTTAGACAGCCGAGATAATTGACTCAAGCAAGGAAGGGGGTGCTGCTGGGTGCTTTCCCCATCTCATACCTCACATGTCATTATTTTATATTACCGCCATCTCATTCGCTGATTGTCCGCACTTTGCTGATAGGTGCGAATTAATAATTAAAGTAAAAAAAAAAAGAATAATCAACACCACTATAATTTTATTTATTTCAGTTTAATTACTGGAGGACTACTTGCATTACATTAAGTGGTTCTAATGAAAGTAATATTATAATTAGAACAAGAACCTCTGTTAAGCAAGTAAAACTTTAAAAAGAAAAACTTTTTTTGTTAAGAGAAGAAAATCTCTCAAATATTAACAAGTGATATGTTATAAACTTTTTTACAACTTGATTTTTTTCTTTTTTAATGATATGAAAGAAGTAAATAATCTCAGGACGCCTAGAAGAAAAGTTTTTATAATCATTTGTTCTTCCGGATCAATGGTTAAACCGGTAAGGTTTTTCCAATGTCGTAATTTTTTTAAAAACGTTTTTAAAATTTGAATGTTTTAAATTAAAAATTTAAAAAAAAAAAAAAAAAATCGGAGAACTAGTACAAAGAGGAAGGACTTGGAATTTGATGAGAGAGAGGAACTTGGGAAGTTGTACATGACTTAACTAACTTTGGACTCTTCATTCACTCCTCCCATTTTGGTAATGCAGTCACTTTTCAACGGAGTGGATAAAAACAATTTTCCCATTATGAAAATATATAAAGGGTAGAAAGTCAAAAAGATATTTAGATTTTTTTTTTCCTAACTTTCAACTATTTTGGTAATAGTAAATCAGGACGCATTGCAAGATGGCTGAGTTATACGTAGACTCATTAGTGTGTTCGGAATCAGATTCCGATGATCTATTAATAACAACATTATAACGAGAAAGACTTCCTAAAAGTGTTATTAACGAAAATGTAAACACTCAAAGAATTCATCCTCAAGGAATTTTTATTTTTATTTGACTTTCAAAGAGTCTGGTTTTATGTATGATGTAAAATTTCTATGCCCCTAACTGCCTCAAAGATTTTTTCTTACATATTCCACTTCATCTGCGCGGTGCAGTCTGTGACAAAGACATCAGCAGCTCCGGTGGCTTTAAGCCCCGGTGCACATGAGTTGCATAGCCCGCTGGCCGCTAGGCCTAATGTCACGCGGATAGGCAGGCATACGTTGGGAATATAGGGTCAATGCACATGGGCTACAAGTGACGATCGGATGTTCCGGATTAGTCCGATAGGTTCAGGAGCTGACGCTTGTTTCTCCTCGTATCGGGCGGCTACTCGACGCTTCTGCGGTCCACAAGTACCTTGTTTTCAATGGGGCAGTGCATATGAGCCGCTGCGTCCTTTCATATCTTCTTCTTTAATACAGGTTAGTTTTAAGTAATATAATTATTAATTTCATTTGCATTACTTATTTAACTTTAAATGTTATTAGGTAACCAATTAAAATTAATCTTTGAAATTATATTAATTAGATTGATGATTTTGTATCAATGAGAAATTAATAAGATTTGTAATTTGAGATATAATTCTTTAATATGTTATCACTCATTTTATTTATTTAATCAAACGAGACGTGTGTAATGGCCAACTGTTTTCTTTAGGATGATTGGTAATCAGGATTTTCAGTCAAATATTCTTTATTTGGACAGCCTACGTTTCGATCCAAACATGAGGATCTATGACAGTGCTAAAACGAAGACAAATATAAGAGCAACATGTAAAGTGTCTATGACAGAAGATGAGGTCAATTACAGATAGTAACAAGAAGAAGTAACAAAATCCCGAAGATGGTTTGTTAAAATGACATGGGTACTTATGAAATCTATTAATGATAAAAATATATATGAATAATGGAATAATTAGCTGATTAACATATTAATTTATAAAATATATAATTTAATAACGTATTATGTTATTAACATAACATAGAATAAAATATCGATCTTTTTGAGTCGAGAGTACGAGATTGATAAACACACAGGCTGAGGGAAAAATTATCAGGTTAAAGTTGGTAGGGGTTAGTTTGCCGACTTCAAAAGCTTTAGGTTTCCACAAATCAACCGGAATTTGAAGTCGGCTTGAAAAATTATAAGGAAATGGATGGTTACTTCCCTACAACCTTTTTCCTTACAATAAAATTAATATTTAATTACAATAAACTGCGTCACCTCACGCTGCGGCTCAACGTTCGCACCGCCTTTCTATTTAGGTCACAGATTCTCACCTCACGTGACGAAGCTGCGTCTCAATTTTTACGCCCGGAAACAAATACTCCTAAACAGAGTATTTAGGAAACGTTTGATTGGTATGAAATTAAAAGCTGTAATCGAATTAACCTCTCACATGTAGCACAAAATTATGTTATTGTAAGGCCCGGTGCACACGAGCTGCAAAGGCCGCTCGACGCTAAGAAGCTTTTCCAGGAAGGCTTAAACCTTCCTAGAAATGTTACAGTGCACATGAGGAGACAGGATGACGCGTCACTTCAAAATTGCTACTCCGATACCCAGGTTTTTTTTTGTTCGTTTTGTCTTTATTTTATTTTATAAGTCCTCATTTTAGCCCTGTCGAAGATCCTCATGTTGGGATCGAAACGTAGGCTGTCTAAATAAAGATATTTTACAAAAAATCATGATTACCAATCATCCTAAAGAAAACAGTTGACCATTACACACGTCTAAATTCATTGAAAAAATAAAATGAGTTTTAACATGTTAAAGATTAATACCTCTGCAATTTTAACAATACATTACAACCCTAGGACTGGTATCAGTAAATTTGCAAAGTCGCTTATTACATTTACAAAATTGGTAAGAACTCTGGAAAATGAAATTAAACCATAAAAAATCTCAACATATAACGTTCACACTGCGACGCGACACATGCCCACCAGTTTACATCGGAGACAATCAAATACCTCAGACGGACTCAGTACGCTACCTGGGACTTCTGTTCGACAGAAGGATGACTTGGGACCACACGTAAAAATGAAAAGACAGACTCTTAACAAACGACTGAAAACACTGTTCTCTCTTTTTTCTAAATCGTCAAAATTAAAAATAGAACATAAACTGAACACATACACTTACTTTAACCAATTTGGACATACGCCTAACACATTTTCGGCTCAACAAAGAGGTTATTATTATCATTATTACAATGGCTCTACAGCCGTTTAGGACCTTGGCCTCCGATACAATCCTTGCCCACTCGTTCCTGTCAACGGCATGTCTTCTCCACTTAGGCACCATAGGTAACGAAAAGGTTGGAATACAAAAATTACAAACTTTTCAATCAAAAATTTTGAAACTAATAGCGAACGCACCTTGGTACGTAAATAACAAAACTTCACATACAGACTTACAACAACCAACTATCGAAGAACACATACGAACTGTTTGCACACGATTGTTTTGTAAATTTACAAGGACATAATGACAGACTGATCAACAGCATGGCCCGGGCTGATATGCCTGTCGCAAGGCGGCTAACAAGAAGCAGGATGAGAGACCTGCTAACCTAAGGTACTAAGACTGGACACTTTCCTTTCATCATCCCCAAAATGCCTTATGTTTTAATTCGTTCAACACTTTCGCCGATTGTCGCAATTGGTGACAGGTGTGAATTGAAGTTTGAAGAGAAAAAAAATATATCTCAAATTACATATCTTATTAATTCCTCATTGGTAATGATACAAATTCATCAATGTAATTAATAATAATTTCAAAGATTAATTTTAATTGGTGAATTAATGAATTTAATAATTATATTTCTTAAAATTAACCTGTATGAAAGAGGAAGATAGGAAAGGACGCAGCGGCTCTGCCCTTTGGAAACAAGGTACTTGTGGACCGCAGAAGCGTCGAAAAGCCGCTCGATACGAGGTAAAAAAAAGCGTCAGCTCCTGAGCCTATCGGACTAATCCGGAACATCCGGCCGTCACTCACCGCCCATGTGCACTGCCCCTATATACCCAACGTATCTCTGCCTATCAGTGTGACATTACGCCTAGCGGCCAGCGGACCTTGCAGCTCATGTGCACCGGGCCTAACATGAAAGGAAGTCATATGATTTTGTCAGTTACATTGAAAAGAGTTATAGACCTTTTGTTTGTATTGTTACATAACTTTATTAGTACACAATCACTTGTTCTGGAGGTGAGGAAAACTAGGGCCATTCTGGATTGTCCCAATTACTAAGTCAAAAAACTGAGAAGCAATGGACAAGGTCTTACTTTCAGCATGGAAGCATATCTCGTTACTTTTGAGTCACTAGTAGTTACTTTTTGTAACGTTGTTATTAATTTGAGCTTTTTCTGTTTATTTGACGTTGTGTATAAAAATTTTACATTATGTTCTAGTTCGGTCAATAACTTGCAGACGCAGAATTTTAATCTATTGTTTATAATTTTTCTGATTGTTGTTTACTAGGTAGGTACGTTACGGCTTTTGTTTTCGTACCGATCAAAAGTTTCTACATTTTTTTTTAATTTAGTTGGTTTACACTTACGTAGTCAAACACCATGTTGTTTTTGTATTCAGCTAACTAGCCACCCTTGTATACATCAACAAAAGTAAATAAAAACTTTTTAGAATAGTTAAAAGTTTGCTCAAGTTACCGAAACTAACTGCGCAGAGCTATTTAATAAACAATAGCTGATACTCTGGTAACGGTTACAACTTATTTATTTTACCCTGTTCCACCATCAGCTGCCCAACTATCAAGAACTCTAAACAATCCGAATTTCCGACGAGTATTTCCTCATCGCGAGAATTAGCTGTAGGCCAGCGCTGACGTCAAAAGTTAGACAGTTCCTGGATGTTGAGTGAGTTTATAATTAATAACAGTTGCTGAGCTGTCAGAGAGTGAGCAAGCATCACATCAAAACTTTCCCCAATTTTATTTATTCATTATTTTTTTTTTTAGAGGTGAGAGATAGTCAACTGTTATTAGAGATATTAAACTGATAGGTTAAATGATTATCCGGATTTTAAGTTAAAACTTTTTTATTTTGGAAAGCCAACGTTTCGATCCAACTTGTGGATCTTCACCAGGGCTAAAAGAAAACAAATATATGAGTATCTATGCTAGAGGATGACAATAAATGAATACTTTACAGAGCTGATAATAATATAAAAGATGGTAAGCATCATACAAGAATATTTAAATAAGCTGGTTAGCAAGGTAAAATAAAATCTGATATTTACCTTTTAAGTCCAGAGTGATACAAAGACTGAAGGTAAAATAATGTAAGTTTTCATTTCCATTTTGAAGTGCGAGCACCATCTCATGCTTCTATCGAAGGTTAGTCCGAGATATAAATTGTATTAGTAGTGATGAAAATTTCGAAAACTACTGTAATCATTCATAATAAAAATAATAATTAGAAATTCCACCCATTTCTTTCAACATTAAATGGCGATTTAAACCTCGTCACTTTTAAATTAGATTCTTTTTGTACAATGGAAGATCTTATATACACTTTTATACTCACTAAATATAGGAAAATCGTGAATGGAGTTCCTTAATTGGTGGGTTTACATTTAAAAAAGGCGTCGCTAAGCATTCGAGTTAATTGCTCGTGGCTTGCCAGCAAGCTAATTGTTTATTCAGCTTCGGTCTTTCAAAGGTTTCAAAGGTCATCTCGGGTTCGAAACAACCCGAAATTTTCTTACTATTTTGTTTTCAAAATTATTTATTTACAGATATAGTCTTAAATAGAATTTTTCTCATAGTCACAAATCTAAAAAGAAAAGAATTATTAACAAGATAGTAATATATGCTGCACCACTCATTATAAACGAATTCTTTGATCGTGATCTACAAATAAATGAATTAAAGTTGGCTTTGAATAGAATGGCTAAACAGAAAACACCTGGGCCAGATAGAATTCCAATTGAGGTGTTCGCTCTGGGTACAAATGAACCACTGAGCGAATTTTGGAAAATTTAGGACAAACGGTATGGATTTCTATAAAGAACAGACAGAATTTCATCTTTATTTAAATAGATTATAGGTGTATATCACGGTTTCACACGGGGAATTTCATTTTTCTAATGAAACGTTCGATTTCGTAAAAAAATATTGTAAAGCGAGATCAACACGATTATTTATAACAATAAAAATAAAGAATATCAGCTGACGACCGGCTGAGGTTATGAAAATTTAATATGGACAGGTGTTCGCACTGTCACATTCGAAAGAACCACTGAGCGAAATTTGGAGAATTTACGACAAACGGTATGGATTACTATAAAGAACAAACAAACAAACATAATTTCATCTTTATTTATACAGATTATAACTATTATTATTGAGTTATTTCTTGAAAAAAAATTACTATCGATGTCATATCCTGTTTGGGATTAGTAATTTGCTTTAGACGCTGATGTTTGGTTATGTGCAAACAATTTCGGAAGCTGAATGGCATAGACTAGTCAAATAATACGGTTTGACCAGTAAATCAATGAAGGGAATTAGTAGAGGATTAGGGGGACGGTGTTTTATTTATGAGCTAGCTGTGCATATATGACACGCACTCTATCGTATGCATTAGCAAAGAGGAGTACTAGCTGCACTACACCACTTAGCGGAGTGGAAGCTTTAGGTAATTAATTGATGTAGCACAAAGCCAGAGGCTTGCCGCAGTAGTCAACGGAATTAGAGGCCGCTGCTTTGCCAGGAACTTCTGTGCACTAAAGGGAAGCCATAAGTATTAATCAGTCTGGACAACTGTTCCAAGAATGCCTTTACATGTTCATCATATTTCATATATTCATATACAGCTCGAAATCATAAGAAATTTACCTGGGGATCGCATGCGAGTTCTATGACGTTAATTTGGGGGCTAAGCTCTATAACAGTTGCCGTACTTTAGTACCTACCTTACTTTGTTGTTAGTTTATACATTTTTTTTATTTCATTTTGTTTGCTGTTGTATAAATTTTTTTTTCGTTTTTGTTAGTTATAACAAACAAAAAAACGACCATGTTTCATAAAAGGAAAGCGACAAGAAAATCAACTAAAGTGAAACCAAAGTCAATCTAGAGAATTGGTTTTCTATATTAACGATTATCTAAAACGAAACAAATAGAAACATACACTATAGTATACAATGTTTTATATGTTTGAGAAATATCGCAGTATTTCCGTTCATATCATTTCCAGAAAGAATTTTTTTTTGTTTTTTTTTTCTTTGTGGAAAAGTATATTGCTATAAAAAATATAACAATGTTTATTTTCAGAAAGAAAAAAAAATCATACAATTACCGAAATGTTATTAAAATTGTACTTTTGCGTGCTATCTTGTTAATAATTCTTTTCTTTTTAGGTTTGTGACTATGAGAAAAATTCTATTTAAGACTATATCTGTAAATAAAGCATTTTGAAAACAAAATTGTAAGAAAATTTCGGGTTGTTTCGAACCCGAGATGACGCAAAGAACCTTTGAAAGACCGAAGCTGAATACACAATTAGCTTGCTGGCAGGCCACGAGCAATTAACTCGAATGCTTAGCAACGCCTCTTTGAAATGCAAACCCACCAATTAAGGAACTCCATTCACGATTGTCCTATATACAGTGAGTATAAAAGTGTATATTAGGCCTTCCATTCTACAAAAAGAGTCTAATTTAAAGGTGACGAGGTCTCGAATCGCTATTTTTTGAAAAAAGAAATAGGTGGAATTTCTAATTATTATTTTCATTGGGAGTTATCGCTGTTATTATCGAAATTTCCATAACTGAAAATGCGATTTGTAACTCGGACTAACTTCCGATAGAAACATGTCATGGGGCCCGCATAATAAAATGGAAAGAAAAACTCTTAATAAACGACTAAACCTACTTTACCCACTCTTTTCTGAATCCTCAAAACTAAAACTAAGATAAATACACATACTACACACAAATACACTAAATACAGGTACTCACTTAAACCTATATACACATTAGGGTGTCCCTTATTTTTCAAAGTTTTAAATTTCTAACGCATAGGTTTTAGTTTTGTTCATTTGCCTCTAAAACACTCGGAAATAAATGTTTACCTTATTTAGAGTACGATAACCCAAGCCGACTTGCATCGAATCATGTTCACACATGTTGCGCGGCAGTATCGGTGCGTTTTCACGGCATTTGTCATTAGTTCTCAATTATTCTCACGATTAACACGTTTTGTTTAACATTCAAAATATGGCAATGGAATTAAGAAGCAATAAAAAATGTGTTTTTTTAGTTGGTCACGTAAGTTATCAAATAATAGGCACAAAGTTATCATCTAATCGTCAAGTTCTTGCAGTACTTTTTTTTTAACATTCGCGAAGTTGACTTGACTATTAGTGAAAGTGCTAATCTCGTCATTTAGGAGTGTATTATATTTTGGGGAAGAGCTAGAATGTAAAAAAACTTGTGAATCTTCGCCATGCTTGGAGGGAGTTGCAAAAAAATTCTAAAAAAATACAAGATATTTACAAGCGCCGTGAGGATTACTTTAAGAACAATTTAGATAATTTATTTGAAATGGCACTTGCTGATGCTTTGGAACGGATGAAAATTGAAGAAGATATAATATTTTTACATAGGGCGTCTAGGGTGTTTAGCGGGTGTGGACAAAAAGTTAGCTGCAAAAGAAGTCATCTGTTCCTACGCATGATTCTATTCAAACGAAAGGACATCACAATCAATTTACAAGCTCTGATGAAAGCCTTGTGGAACCCTTAGCAGCCACCTCTCAAACGGTAAGTTCTCAAACTACTACTCAAATACTGGCTAAGGTTATACGGATTGTACAAACAAAGTTTTTTAAAACTTCAAACCTTTCAGTCGACAAAATAATTGACTAATTCCAAAATCATATTGGCATGTGACTAATCAAACCTTACATACTGACTTTTACATGCAAACAGTCGACCAACACATAAAGAATCTTTACAAACTTTTTCATATTAACTTATGCGAACATATAAACCTCCTTACAACAAAATTGGCGACAGATTATATGCCCATAAGCATGAGGAGGATATTAAAAAGAAGTTGGATGAGAGATCTCCTTCTTTAAGAGCCCAGAATATGTATAACAAGCCAGTTAAGAAGTAGTACTGGGTGCCACCGTTCCCCATGCCTTATATAACACTTTATGACTAGTAACGTAGGCCATCAACATGTTGACAAGTGCGGATTTAGAAATGATGGAAGAAAAACCAACTAACTATAAATACGATTCAAAACAATTACCTGTGTGGCCGATATGTAAATGAAAAAATATTGGCGCAGTGCGAGCAACAAACAACTATCACTTACAACCGATATCAATTAGAGATTTCTTTGTTTATTATTCTCCATTAGGTACAGAGAATTATAATTTTAAAACTTATAAGTCCTCTCAATACTTTATGATCCATTCTTTTTTTGTTTGTTATATTTCTTCAATAGTCGAGTTTTTATTTTACCATTTTTGTAGATATACAGTGATTCGTGTAATGTAAATGTAGTAGCAAAAAAAGGCCATCAAATCTGCTGATTGTCAATATGTTCTTGAAAAGCGCAGATTTACAAATCGAGGAGAAAAAAAAAAAAAAAAATTGTTAAGCGAGAATGCTATAAAATGAAAAAAGGGAAACTGATTTACTGAGCAAATGTTAAAAACAACTGTACAACTTTAAAAAAAAATTGTTCGATCGTTTCACCATTATTTTTAATTGGTGAGGGTCTTAAAACACGATTATAAACTCGTTTTTTTTTTCTATAAAAATGATTTTTTTTTTTTTGTATTAAACTTTTGTAAAATAAAAATCCGAAAATTAAGTGGGTAACTAAGCGCTGCAACGTATATGCGGAGGACCTGGGTTCGATTCCCGGCCGTTGTCGAATCTTTTCTCTTGTAATAAAATTGTTTAAAAATTGTAAATTAATTATTTAAATATCAAGAAAAACGATTAAATTTCAAGAAACCACCATTTAAGTCATCTAAAGTTCTTAGGTTTAACTTTGGAAAGAAAATCCAATTCAAGTTCAAATCAGCAGAGAATCCATTGCAAAATTATGAATGAGATCGTTTCGGACTTTAACTAATCCATTGATTTAGGATAGAAGATCTCCCATCCAGCTTCTTTTTAGTCTCCTTCAGTTGAGCTAAGAATCTGCTTAGCTTAAGATACATGTTTGATATTTATCTTTCGCATTGAAACTTTTCATAGTTTCTACTAACAGATCTCACTTTTATATCGCACTTAAAATAACAAAATTTTAGCTATCCTAGTTGTGCTTTCCTTTGCCAAGTTGTAAATTCGATTAAAAGCATGTTTAATAATACGAATTTCTCTTACCAAGAAATTAAATTAAACAATGCTTACGATAGGTTAAATGATGGTCAGGATTTTCAGTTTGAAAAAGTTTTTATTATCGAAAGCCAACGTTTCGATCCAACTTGTGGATCTTCATAAGGGCTAAAAAGAAAAGAAATATATGAGTATCTATGCTAGAGGATGACAATAATTGAATATTTTTCAGAACTGACAATAATATAAAAGATGGTAAGCATTATACATGAATATTTAAATAAGTAGCTGGTTATCAAGATAAAATAGAATCTGATATTTACCTTCTGAGTCAAGGTAGATACAAAGACTGAAGGTAAAATAAGGTAAGAGGTAGTAGTTGGATCGAAACGTTGGCTTTCGATAATAAAAAATTGTTTCAAACTGAAAATCCTGACCATCATTTAACCTATCGTAAAGATTAACAGTTGACTATCTCTCGCCTCTAAAAAATGTTTATTTTTAATAATTACTAGCTGGGGTGCCCGGCTTCACTCCGGTAGTTGTGTGGTAGCTTTAATAACAGAAAAACTTTAAAATTAAAGGAAATATAGAAATAAATTAGCACCTTCTTGAAATTTCGGTTTTAACTTGGTATCAATATTAAGATTCGAGAACTGCAGAGTCTGCCCAAATAAGGAACCCTGTATAATTTACAGGGGGTTAAAAATGGTAAATGAACAATTAATTTTGCTGCAACTTTGATGAGTTATGCATCGTTTTTGATGGTTTCTGTGATTCTGAATCCTATAAGCCCATTCCAAGTAGTCAGCAGATAATAAGTTATTAGATTATAGTTGAAAAATCTGGTATCTCAGTTAAAAATATTATATTTCGAGTAAAACTTAAGCTCCGACTACTATGATGGTCCTATTTGATTGAGAAGTATAGAAACGACCGAAGATTCATAGAAATTTTTTTTAAGACCTTGCTTCCATTTCAACCTCCCTAAAATATCCCCCCGTGTACGTTCTGCATACCTCGAATCTTACTACTATTACAAAGTGAAAACCAAAATTTCTTGGAGGCACAATTTTTTCATCATATTTCTTTTAATCTTGAACTATGAGGGATGATAAAATCTTGAATGCTGTTATTGGAGTTAGTCGTTTTGTCAACTGGAATGCTAATTATACATAGTAATCAAACCAACTTCTTTTTCATAAATACAATCAGAACACTTAAAACTTTTTATTTTTGATTTATATTCAGTCAATTCATCTCTTTTTTTATGTCTGATTTTATTCGCTCACGGTACTACTAAGAAATGTTCACTCATATTGCATTAAATTTACTTAAGTATATATTATATATTGATTGAATGTAATGTACTCATCATATATTAGCCTTCTTATGAGAAAACTAATTCTTTAAGGAATCCAGTTGGTTTTCTAATTGATTGCAGAGATATAAAATCATTATCTTATTTTGAAAGCAAAGGAGAAACTAATTATTTTCGCTTAATTTTTTAGTAATTTAAAATGAACAGCTGAACAAATATATAACCTCTACATTTTGAACTGCAGAATGAACAATAAGCGTTGAGTGAAACGAACCTTAGCGCTTCCTGGTAGTCTGGAGCTCGAACTAAATTTTTCATTCATAAACTCGTATCTCAATCTCGGAGACGCTAATTAAATGGTGCGATAGGTATAAAATTCCAGTCTTTTTCTCTTCAATTTTACACTCTTAAGAGAAAAACGGAAACCTTCTTTTCCGTTAGGAGACATATGGCGTAAACGACGACATAACTTCCTTAATCCTACGTGGAGTCGTTTTGGAGCCTTTTCGGCACGCACATTGTACACTTTGCTTTATAATATATATTGATTATAAATTTATATTTTGTGGTAAGAAATATCTCTGGTTATATTCACTATACTATTTTAAGTCAGCAAAATCAAAGGTTTTCACTATATCCGAAAGGTGTGAACACCACTAATAACAAAGGCTTACAGAACCCGAAGATGGGTAACCAAACCGAAATGAACTCCACAAGATCAGCCTTCACTTAATCCTCCCACCTTCGGCTTGGCCTACCTCTAGGACGTCATCCAGTCAGAAAATCGCTTATTATTCTTTTAAGTGAAAAAAAAAAAAAACACAAAGATAAAAACAAAAATTTTAATTTTTTTAAAAAACAAAATCTTTTTTATTTTAGTTTACACTAAATTTAATCATTGAAAATAAGTTTCTAAATTCCTATTTTTATTAAATCAGTTTTAGATAGTAAAATAATCATAGCATCACCTGTTGTATAGCTAATAACATCAGTATGCAAAATATCACTTACTCACCTTCTTGATAATAATATTGCGACAGAAATTTTTAATATTCCAAAGCCTAATTTTTTAACCATACTTTTCCAAAATGTGTAGACTATTGCATACCACCGAAAGTCATCGGAGAGAGTTTGTGTTTGATTTTCCATACCCATTAAGAATATCAAGCATTTTTCTAGATATTATTTAAAAAAATTAGTACATTTTCTAACGATTAAGCCGGATTCCCCCCTCTATTTACAGGATTGCATGTATAGCTCCATATAGCTAAATTCGAATGTAAATTACGGTGGTTTTGGGTCGTGCCTTTGAGTACTTAGCACTTAAACCGTTATCTACCTTAGTTTCAAAATGGCGACTGATAAACCTTCGCTTTATAGACTATAGGACCAAAACAGCTGTTACGAATCGATGAAACTTATCAAAGCACTTCTCGTATATGCCGTTAAATTTATGTATATATGATGCTTCCCAATAAACAGTAATAACAACATTTGCAATAAGTTTATTGTAAAATCACTAATAGTAAAATGCTAGTTAAGTAGTTGTAGTTTAATAATTTAATCATTATCGAGAGTAACCACCTTATTTTTAATTTTATATTATTTTGAAATATTTTGTTATTGAAGAAAAAACATTGGGCTCAGCCGGGAATCGAACCCGGGTCTCCTGGAGCGGAGCTCGGTAGCGCAGTGGTTGGCGTACCGCGCATGTCACGTGGGAGACCTGGGTTCGACTCCCGACTGAGCTAAATCTTTTCTCTTCAAAAATAAAATATTTAAAAACTAGTTGGTTATAGTATAGTTTGTTTGTTTAACGTCCCTAGGGCTAATCGGACGATGCTACAGTGGGAGTCCTAAATTTTGCCTATCTAGGTATAATTAGAATAGGGTTCTTTAAACGATTACCTGACATCGCACAGGCTCGGGACCTCCATTTTACGTCCTATAAGGAAGGTCATAGTTAAGGATTTCTTACTCCCTTTAAAAAATCCTAGGGCCACCGCGGGACAGTTATAGTATAAAAATAATTTTAAAAAAATAAAAATTAAACCGACTTCGAAAACTAGGAACAAGTAAAAAAAAATGTACCAAAAATTATGAAATTATTACCTTTTGATTTTTATGAATACAAAGATAATTTAAAGATGCTTTAGAAAGTTAAAATTATTTTGATTTGTAAGAATAGACAATAACAGTTTATACATATTATTAAATTAAAATATTAAATACCATCTTCAATACGACACAATCTTTTCGGAGGCGGCGCAAAATGGAAAATTTTCCAAATTACATGTTACTCATTATGATTTTATTAGAAAACGACTTTGAAATCAAATGATCGAAAGAGAATATACAATTAAAAGAATTGCAGATATGTGAAGAATTTTAGGATTTTCATCCTTTTTAGTGCCAAGGATTTTCATTTTATCTCTGAAAAGATTGTGTCATATTGAACATGTTGTATTTAATATTTTCATTTAATAATTTTTATTAACAGTGTGTATTAGTACAAATCCAATAAAATTATTTTTCGCTTTTTATACCATTTTCTATACCAAATAATTAAAAAAATTAATATATTGTTACCATTAGCACACCGTGCAATGTATAATGGGGATTTGAAATAAAAATTATATATTTTTCGTGTTCACCACGTTTTTCGTGGTGAGACCATTATCTTTCAAAAATAAAAATTACTTGAGTCGGATTAGTCTTATCCTAGATATGGATGGCTTTTTGATTTTTAATTCTTCATAAACTGTAAATCAGATTCTTGTTTGAATAGTAATGTAACGATAAGATTGGAACTAAAAAAAATATGCCTTTTATAATGCCAGTCTACCTGATGCCTATTAAACCTAAATAATTGGTCTTTGAAATTTCTTCTAAAGCGGTTTTACACAATCGGAATAAACAATTTCAATAAGTTTTAACATAAAAATAATCTTCTATTTAAACAGAGAATCCGATTTACAGTTACTTTTATAGTATAGGACCATAATGTAATGTAATGATTAGATTGGAACGAAAATAACTATTCAATAAAAAAGTTGAACCAATTTTCACAAAACAATCCTTTAATATTAATATTTAAATATTTATAAACTTCTTGAAATATTATGGATCCTTTTTCAAATGTTCTGATATACAGTTACATTTGTATTTTAAGACCAAAATGTAATGCAATGATTAGATTGGAAGAAAAATAAAAATTTAATAAAAAAACTGGACCAATTTTCAGAAAAAATCCTTTCTTTCACCACCTCTATTTGATATTTAAATATTGGAAACTATCAAACCATCGTGAAATATTTTAAAACCCTTTTTTAAATCTTCTGATGTACATATTAACATCAGAGTTTATGACAAATTGGTAATATAATGATAAGATAGGAACGAAAATAATTTCATAAAGAATTTAGATAATTTCTCTGCTAAATTCCTTTTTTAAACCCGTAATTGAATGAAACAAGTAAATTACTTTCTCCTATTTTGTAACCAATATCTTTATGTAAAGTTTTTTCTTATATCGGTATACCTTATGCCTATTATACCTAAATATTATATAGGTATAATAGGCATTTAGTCTTGAACTTTTAAAATTTCTATCAAAGTTATTTTTGACAATCTGTATATATAATATCGATGAGTTTTATATTTAAATAATGTTCTATCAGTCCAGAGAAAGATAGCTCATTTTTTTTTTTCTTTTATATCAAAGACTGGCTGATGACATTTATGAGAAAATAGAGTTATCTGAAAAGTTGAAGAGTATCTCGGGTGGAACCGTGGAGCAAGAGGCTTGAGATAAGGTCTGTTCAACAGGTAGAACTCGAAGGCTTCATAGCTCCGTAGATTCCCCTCAGTCGATTTCAGTATTATATATCATAATATAATTATTATTATTATTGTTATGTACAATTATAATAAAATTAAAATATATTACTATTTACATATTATTGTTTATAATATTTAACTACGGTTACTCGTTAGAGTTCTTCAATTTAATTATAATAAGAAATCGTGAGATATAAAAAATTATATACTTAATTATTAGAAATATTCTTGAATCATAAAATATATTCCATATACATATTTTATATATATGGAAAACAAATATTTTTAGATATATAGATATGGATATATATTTTTAGTATTAGAGCATTATAACAGTGTAACAATTGTGAAATATTTTAAATAGTAGAATAAAATTAAAACTCCAAAATATATAAAATACATTAATAAGATTTTCATAATTATATAGGAAATTTTGATCATAAAAATCAGCCCTCATGTTTTTATAGATTTGAAATATTTCTAGTCATGTAAATTAACATTAATGGGAGACATATGAATTATAGTTTCTCCCTATCATTTTTATAAAAACAAATATATTTTCTGTTGCTTGAAGAATATTTGTTTTAATATAAAAGGTTGATTCATAAACAGGATTTTCGATTAAAATTTTTTTGATTTTGAAAAGCCAACGTTTCGAGCCTAATTGTGGATCTTCATCAGGGCTAAAAGAAAACAAATATATGAGTATCTATGCTAGAAGATGACCATAAATGAATACTTTAAAAAACTGATAATTATATAAAATATGGTAAGCATCTTTTATATCTATATATATATATATATAACTATATTTAACCAACTTTCACCGATTTTAGCCCTGATGAAGATCGACAAGTTGGATCGAAACGTTGGGTTTTCAAAATAAAAAATTTTTTAACTGAAAATCCTGATTACGAATCAACCTATCATAAAGAATAACAGTTGACTGTTTCTCACCTCTAAACTTGTTTTAATATATACAATAAATTAAAAATTAAATAATAATCTCAGCGAAATGGCGTAAAAACTACCATAGCAACGATAGTTTAAATGATAATCAGGATTTTCAGTTTAAAATTTTTTTTATTTTCGAAAGCCAACGTTTCGATCCAACTTGTGGATCTTCATCAGGGCTAAGAGAAGTAATCATTTATTGTCATCCTCTAGCATAGATAGTCATATATTTGTTTTCTTTTAGCCCTGATGAAGATCCATAAGTTGGATCGAAACGTTGGCTTTCGAAAATACAAATTTTTCCAACTGAAAATCCTGATTATCATTTAACCTATCGTAAAGAATAACTGTTTACTATCTCTCACCTCTACATAAATAACTTTTTTTCCATTTAAAAAATATTAATAACCATATTGCTGAACTTTTTTAAAAGATAAAAACATATTGACTATATGGTATTTTAGTCTAAGAAAAGGTTCTATTTTTGTTTTTGCATGCCATCAAATACTGATTTGACAGCTGACAATCAGCAAATTGTCTGAATGATCGTTTCCTTAATCGTTGAAAAAATAAATGATATATATCCCCCAAGTATATTATCTGAAGTATATTACATATAATGAAGATTTTTTCAAAGAAACTTTTGATCAGTTTACAATTAATTTTTTTTTTTTTTTGTAGCAGTTCTCAAGTATATGAGATAATACTTATGAGATAATTGTTAAGTTTAAGGTATAACGCACTCACCAGCAGTAAGACTATAAAGGTTGATGTGAAGGATCGACGATGTCAGAGATGCTTGAAGAACTCCGACACTACTTCGACGAAGATCTGAAGCGGACTGAAGGCCCCTCACCCCCTCCCCTACCCTTTACCCCCACCACTACTCCCCCATCCACTTAGGGGGCCCTTAGTAGATACATCGGTGTGTAGGTCACAGTTTGAGGTCTCAGGCAAAACTCAAAAGAAATATACTTCAGTGTAGTTATATATCTTTATAATCGTTATCGTTATATATTTAAATAATCACATTTATTATTATATTTTATATTTGTATTAATAATATTATAAAAAATAATATTAAAAATAATATCAAAAACAATATTAATTAAAAATAATAACATTAATTAAAAATAATATTAACACGTTAGGTGCGGCATCGGTCCCCGGGGTCCGATGCCTTACATTCCCTTCTTAACAGCCGATTTTCACATGAAAATGTCCGAAAGGCCAATCACTTCAAGTACTCAATTTAGTCGATATTTATTGAGATTATTGCATTTTAGTGCAGAAAATGTTGCTAAAAGCTGTAATTCTGTTGTTTTTTAGAAACGGACTCCCAGGTCCAATTTTCGATAAAGAATGGCGTAAATCCTGTATCGACCTGTTATGCATCTGCCTATTATGTCTAGTTCCAATCCTTACCAAGAGATAATGCCCTTGAGACGCTCAATTAATTCCCTTTTTTATCAAAAGATAACGCTTTCGTCAAAGTATTCCCATCCGGATGGACCGGTACCGTTCCAATTCAGGCACCCCTAAAATACGCCGCCGCACCTAACTTGTTCATAATAATATCAACAATTATATTAATAATAATATCAAAAATATATTATATTTTATATTGTATTAATAATATCGACATTTAATAATATTTCTTATTGTGGGAGGAACAATTTTTAACAAATCGAGTCAAATCCTTGCCTGTCGGCATAGACCTAGATATCGTTGGAGGTAATTTATCAAGCATGAAAACTGCTTTTCTGGATCTTCAAAGAGCAGCTGCAAAAATTGGATTGGTGGTTAACGAACCAAAACTCAGTACATGCTCTGCAATCCTGAAAGAGCAACAGGAGAATTTCTGGAAGGGAAAGTTACGATAGAAGACTTTAAATTCGACAACGTGCAGGAATTTATCTAACTATAGGACACAACTAAACTCGACCAACTATATGAAACCAGAGCAAATAGGTGCTATTTCCGGGCTTCGGAAACTCCTTAGAAGCAAGTTCCTCTCCAGGGCCACTATGTTACAAATATATGAGGCGTAGAATTCCAAAACCAGCCACGTCCAATTTCCAGATGTTCTTTTTTATTTATTTTTTTTACTTTCACTTACCTATATATGAAATATATAGTAAGTGGAAGTATTGCGATCGTGAAAAATTTCGACTTCCGGTTTTCGACGGAAATACACGTTTTGGGGTCCCCTGAGTCCAATTAACCAAGTCCCGCGAAATGGTCTGTGTGTGTGTGTGTGTGTGTGTGTGTGTGTGTGTGTGTGTGTGTGTGTGTGTGTGTGTGTGTGTGTGTGTGTGTGTGTGTGTGTGTGTGTGTGTGTGTGAACAGACTAGCTCAAAGCCTATAAACCGTGAGAACCTGAAATTGGGTATTTAGTGTAGGTATATTCCCGCGATGTGACAGCAAAAATTTCATCAAAATTGCTCAAAGGGAGGGGGTACTTTACTTAATAACGTTTTAGGTTTTTTTCGATTTTCTCAAAATCGGCTCTAACGATTTTGATTAAACTGAGTATTTGATCTATTTATATGCCCGAGATATGACTGTAAAAATTTCATCAAAATTGCTCAAAGGGAGGGGGTACTTTACTTAATAACGTTTTAGGTTTTTTTCGATTTTCTCAAAAACGGCTTGAACGATTTTGATCAAATTGGGTATATGATGTATGTATATGCCCGAGATACGACTGTAAAAATTACATCAAATTTGATCAACCGGAGGGGGGACTTTACATAGTAAATATTGTACCAATTTCACGTGTACATATTTTTTATTTACTCAAAAACGGCTTTAACGATTTTGAAGAAACTGGGTATTTGATGTATGTATATACCAAATATGTAAAAGCCAACATTTCATCAAAATTGGTCCAACTGAGGGGGCACTTTATTTCATGACTTTTTTTCCAATTATTACCTTTTTTTCGATTATCTCAAAAACGGCTTTAACGATTTTTATCAAATTCGTCATGTTTAATGAAAATTCGATTTTCTTTAATATCAGGTAAGCTTTATCATTATTATAATGTTCTGAGGGGGCTTTTTTTGGGTGGGGGCCTTTTTTGTTTGTTTGTTTCTTTCTTATAAAGTACCATTGTTTTTGTTTACATGGAGAAATTAACTGTCTCTCGTTACGCCTAAAAATAAGAAATGGCTAAATATGAAATATGATAAGAATAAAGAAAACATAAAGAGGGGAAAAAAAGAAAAATATTCAGTCAACTCATAAAAATCGTTGAGCCCACGCATGCGGAGTACGCCTTTAATGACAGACCATTGTTCGTAATTAAAGCCGTTCTGTTTATTTGGGAAGTGGCAATTAACAAAACGCATTAATTTCTAATCTAAGTAAGTTGGTAAGTGAAAGTTGTGTGTTGCGAGCACTCACCAGATTTTTTTTAATTGTTTTTCTATAGATTATCTGGCTGGATTTGGAACAGACCTTATTTATGTAGTGCCGTTTCCAATATGATTTAACCTCTTTTGGAAGAAATCCTTCCACCTAATTCCAGTCTTGAAACGAATTGCTACCTAATGTTCGTCTTTAAAGCTCATTCTATTTGCAGGTGGAATATTTATGAACTATTTGGACCTCGAGGAATGTGTCCATTTTGTCCTTGGCAGAAGAGAAGAATGTCAAAATCTTATTGTATTTGTGGAGAGCATACGGTCAAATTATGTCCAGATTGTAAAACGAGGCTGCAACTTGTATATTATCAATAATTAGTGGGAAAATTTATTAACTATAAGTCCAATGTAAATTTTCCTATTATTTGTAACTCATTGTTCCTCATTAGTTCGTTGTGTAGTGTATTCCTATTGATATGCTTTCGTAGTTTATTCATTCTATTTATTGTTTCGTTATTTCTTTGGCAATTCGCATATGAGACATTTTCATTGTGGTTTTTATAAGAAATAATTATTCTTTCCAATAAATCATATATTAAAAATCAAAGTGTTTTGCGTATATTGAGCCTTAACTTTTAATAAGTAAATTATATCATTTTTAGTTTCTTATTGACTAAAGGCATAAAAAGTGTAAATGTGAATAAGTTCTGTTTTAAAGTATTATAAATACTGCATTTACATGATGATTAGGCATCCCTAAAACCATAATAAGGTCACTTCATTTCATCGACGAAGCGCTACTTAAGTCAACCCTTCGATTAACGCTACCTTTCCCGGGTTAAATTGATTGCATCCTGTTGCACTCTCAGAATATATAAATCTACATCTCTACATTTCGGTGGAAGTTTCGGCTTATTATGGACTAATCAGCATGTGACATGCAAACACCAACATATTAATAATTGACAAATCCTTTATTGGAATGTCTAAGAATTTGATATGTACAAGAAAGAAAAAGTTGGTGATGAATATGGACACATTGGTCCGAAACGTCCACCAAAAAGTAGAAATATAGATGTATATATTCTGAGACTGCAACAGGATGCAATCAATTTAATAATTTTAAATAAATGAAGCAGTCTAACAAGATAATATTTTGAAAAAAAAATTTGTGAAAATATTACAAATCAAATGGACAGCCATTTTTAAAATGGGTTTGGTCCGCCATCATGCAAGTATGGAGTGGTTTGCAATATCGGTATACCCGTTTAGTTAGATTACGCAATTCTTTTAAAAGTAGTGATAAGATTTCATAAATACGAGTATAGCATTTTATGGTTAAAAATAGCTGCAGATGTTTTCCAAATTTGACTAGGACTATGAGATTCGTGTCTTTTAACAGCGCATTTCATGCCGTTTCATATCATATACAACAATGTATAGGTTGGTGCTAAAGAAATTTCTTAAAACCTAGTTTAAAATTTTAATTTCAATTATCTCTTAAATTTTTTATATTTTAAAAAATAGGCAGTATTATATCCATTCATACAACAAAATATAAAAGTGGGATCAAAATGTCTTCATTACTAAAAAATTTTAAAAAGAGTAATAAAATTTCATAAATCTAGCATTTAAAAATAGCTGCAGATGTTTTCCGAATTTGATTAGGACTATGAGATTGGTGTCGTTTAACAGCGCATCCCATGCCATTTCATATACTATACAAAAATATTAAAATTAAAAGGTTGGTGCTAAAGAAATTTTCCTAAAACCAAGATTAAAAATTTAATGTAAATTTTCTGTAAAAGGGAATTTTTTTAAAATTTTATATATATTTTTTAAAAGAATAGGTCACTGCCTATACCTATACATTGTTCTAGGAAATTCATATGAAACGGCAGGGAATGCGCTGTTAAAAGACACCAATCTCATAGTCCTAGTCAAATCATCTACAAGCTAAACATCTACAGCTATTTTATTCATAAAATGCTATATTTATGAAGTCTTATACTTATTACTACATTTTAATTTTTTTAGTAATGAAGAAACATCCCACTTTTATACTTTGTTGCATGGATAGATATAACACTAGTGTTATATAGTTATAATGATTTTTTCTGTTTCTGGACCTATTTTTGAGAGCTTTAGAGACCAATAATTCAAATACGGGTACATAGACATATCTCAGTAATATTTTACAATTGTTCTAGTAGATACAAGTAGTACACATATACCAAATTTCAAGAAAATCTGAAATGGTGAGGCTCAAGCCTGTGTTGAATTGAAGTTGAATTACCCACTACGATGCACAAGTATTTTTTTCAAATATTAATTATTATTAGTATATAAAGAAAAATAAGGTCATAATAACACCTTCTCCCTCTCCTCAAAAAAAGTTAGAACAGTTTACAATATTTATATTATTTTATTCCTGTAGCTTGACAAGGCAGCATGTATATCAAAGGAATGATTTATAACGGAAACAAACAAATATTAAATGATCCTTCCCACGCTAAACGAATATCCTCATTGCTAGTAGCAGGTTTCAAACCTAATTACCTATAACAATGTTTCGTCTTTGAAATGAATAGGGCTGAAGGTTTCTGGCTTCCCTTTTTTATTATGGTCTCTTTTCAATTATACTGTTTTAGTTCGGTTATTATTTGAATATAGGTATACTTATTTGTATTTTTTTTTTATTTAAATAACAATTACACAATGACTATACAGTAAAATAATTCAATTCATTTTTTATTCCTTAATTAAAGCTGTTTTCTCTTAAAATTTTTATTTGCTGAAGAAAGGAATCTAATTTATTGATTTATATAAAGCAAATAATAATAATAGACACATTTATTTGGGTTCACGGCAAATTAAAATATTTTACCATGAATTATTTTTAAAAAATGACAGTATAGTCAATGAAAAAAATTTGGGCGTGCGAGCAACACACAACTTTCACTTAGCAACTTACTTAGATTAGAAATGAATGTGTTCTGTTAATTGCCACTACTCAAAGATACACATTTTTCCTGATTGATTTCTTATTTTTGTTTTCATTTGCTCAAAAAAAAAAACACTAATTTCTTTTATTATTAAATAAAAGTATTTACTTATGATAATTCGGCAATGCAATCACACTACTCCAAGTCGTCTGATTTTATAATTCTCTTTGTACTTGTTGAATATTTCATTTAGTTACCATGAAACAAATAATTTCCATTAAATGAAAAGATCGGCTTTAATTATGAACAATAGTCAGTCATTAAAGGTGTACTCCGCATGCGTGGGCTCAACGTGTTTTATGAGTTGACTGAATATTTTTCTTTTTTTCTCCTCTATACGTTTACTTGATTTTTATTATATCTCATATTTAGCCATTTATTATTTTTAGGCGAAACGAGAGACAGATAATTTCTCCATATAATCAAATACAAAGGTACGTTATAGGAAAACAAAAAAGGCCCCTTCCCCATTTAAGCCCCCTCATTTTAATAATAATAAAACTTACCTGATATTAAAGAACACCTAATTTTCATTAAACACGACGACTTTAATGAAAATCGTTAAAGCGGTTTTTGAGATAATCGAAAAAAAGGTAAAAGTTGCTAAAAAAAGTTATGAAATAAAGTGCCCCCTCCGTTTCACCAATTTTGATGAAATGTCGGCCGTCACATCTTTGGCATAAACATACATCAAATACCCAGTTTGATCAAAATCGTTTAAGCCGTTTTTGAGTAAATAAAAAAACACGTGAAAATGATATAAAATTTACCTAGTCCCCCCCTCCGGTTGATCAATTTTGATGAAATTTTTACAGTCATATCTCGGGCATATTAATACATCAAATACTCAGTTTAATCAAAATCGTTAGAGCCTCAGGGGACCCCAAAACGTGTATTTCCGTTGAAAACCAGAAGTCGAAATTTTTCACGATCTCAATACTTCCCCTTACTATATATTTCATATATAGGTAAGTGAAAGTAAAAAAAAAAAAAAAAAGAATGGATGTGCAAATTACCTACTACCTTTTAACGTAACCAGATATTTGAGCTTTAATAATTTAAACGATACATTAAAATAAATATGAAAATTTTCATCAGATTTTGTTACATTCTACAGTTAATAATACTCATTAATAAACCAAAGTTTTTATAATAAAAAAATGAATTTGATGTAAAGAGAGTTGAGAAGTAGTAGAGAATCTTACAAGCTTTACTATTTTCATCCTAACGGGCAGTTTTAGTTTAGTAACTCTCAGCCAATCAGAAGCAAGGAAACATTCGATAATCAAATCAGCTTCCTTACCACTTGGCGACAAACTAAATATTAGAATCTGCTCCTATCAGGGCTTTTTCGGGTTTTATTGTTTTATCGTATAGGTATTATTTTGTAGGTAAGTTATATACAGAATGATATGTATACATTTTTTATTTCTTATGTAAGTCAAATATAAAATAAAGATGATTAATATAAAAAAAAAAAATACATTAAATATTTAACGCCAGTAACTTAAAAAAAAGGTAGTTTTTTGATATAATTAGCGATTCAGACAAATATATTAAATATGAAATAAAAATTATTCATAATTAATGGTGAAGTAATATTTAAATTAATTTTTTTAGAAAACTTCTTCTTATCACTTATAATACATATCGCCAATCGGCAAGTTTGGTGACACAAGTCGAAATTTTATAAATAAATTTTACTTTATTTTTATATAAGGGTCTGGCCGCACATGCCCGCACCGGACCCGCACCGCACCGCGGTTATCTTCAGAATATTTTTAATTTAACTTACATATTACCTTTAGTTATGCCTAAACGTCAGGCCACACATGTCAGACACAGGCCCCTTTAGGCATAACTAAAGGTAATATGTAAGTTAAATTAAAAATATTTTAAATATAACCTATATTAGTGCTGCGGTGCGGATCCGGTGCGGACATGTGTGGCCAGACCCTAATACAATTTATGCGCCAATATAATTTTAATTTAATTTGAGCAAGGAAAGGGTCATAACTGTATTAGCAACACATTTCAATACCTATTCTCAGTTTATTAATAAATAAATATTGTAACATAAAAAAATTAAATCTTTCTTTTTTTAAATTTAATTTTGTAAATTATGACTTGTGTCACTATTCTTGCCGACTACATCATATGTTGAAAAACTTTTTTTTTTTTAATATACATTTTCTGAACCCCTTTTTAACAAAGATTTCTAGAAAAAATATTTTAAATATTTCGTTTCATTCCTAGCAGTGATGATTGGTCTTAGAACACAATTAGAATTTTAAAAAATTAAAAAAGTATTTAGAATTTTTCAAAATCTTCTAACCTATGAATCTCAAGTACATATACTTAATGCAATAACTGCGATATACAGTCTTTTTATAATTATTTTAGGGTAAACCGTACAGTTATTGGCACCCTTAAGACTAAATTTCAGTGATGACACTAAAAAAAATGCTTCTTATGAAAGGATCTAATTGAAACTTCCTATAACTCATCTTTATCTATTCTTATAAAGATTCAAGAGGTTTTTTTTGGGTCAAAAGTTCAATAGTTTTATAACATGGCAATATTTATTGTTAAAAGTGCCAAATCTAGTTATTTGCACCCTGTGTATTTAATTGTGAAATCTTCCCTATGGTTAGTTTGTTGAAAAGTCTTACTTCATAGATGACTTAGAGGACCCTTCAAACATTAGACTCATGTATATCTTGTAATAAAATTAGGACTTGTTTACCTATTTCTTTAAGTTAAAGTTGGGGTGCCAATAACTGTATGGTTTACCCTTGTTTTCTCAAATTAAAGCCGATTTAAAGTAATCTTAAGAGAAATAAATTTTGGACAATATTTTTACAAAATCAGATTCAATAATTTCTTATTAGTATTTCAATTCTTGGAATATAGTTGGATTCCTATTTTTAAATAATAATTTAGGGAGTTAGTCATTATACATATAGGAAGTTAGTTATCAATGGTTTATTTTTCAATTATAATATATGAATTATAAATCGCTACCTTTTTAAGTATCACCAATGTAGAAATCACAGCAACGGCTGTCCTGGTTCTTGGAAAAAAATTCCTCTATCTTAATACAATATATTTAAGCAATCAACGCTCACTGATTTAATCATTAATTAAATATTAAAATTTAATACAACCACTAAAAAAACACTTTTTACTAACTAAAATATATAAGGAACACTTCGGAACCGAAACGTACAAGAGACTAAAGAAATTGAGAAGGTGTGACATTAAGGGTCAGTGCTTACTAGATAATTGTGTTTTTGAAAGGCGTAATTTGATTGGCTGAAGTTTCGCGCCGTGCGGTACCCCCTCCACAGCCTGGGACATTCTAAAATCCCTCAAATGCGAATATGCAGTTTCATCTTCATTTCATTCTTCTTCACCTTATTCTTTTGTAAGTAGTCTCAGTTTGTTGATGGTTAAAATTAACATACTCTCAGAAATAATTCAGTCTAATTAATATTTATTCTAAATGTCTATTAATGTTTGTATTAAACATATAAAATTCTATAACTCTTTTACTCTACTGTGTGAGCTATTTGAAACGCTTTTTTATGTAAATCTATATTTTTTTTATTTGTGTTAGTACATATATGTAGGTACTTTATAAAAATGCATTTATAAGTTTTTTAAGATTATCAAAAATCTTTTAATAAATAAAATCTTATTTTATTATTTTCCTAAAAAAAGTAATTTTTAATATATAATGATGCCTTCTTTAGGTCAAGTACTTGCATACAAAGACTACTTTACACTCTCCCTCTCACACACCAGAGTTGGGCAATATCGAAATAAAAAACTATCTAGATTAAAAAACAGATGGTATTTTAATTTATCTAGATAACTATTCGAAAATCGAAGTCTTCTCAAAGTATTCGAATATCGAATGAAAAACTATCTGTATTCGATGTTTGATGAATTCGAACCAAAAAAGAAAGTTCTTCAAATACTTTTAGTTCTATTTGAATAAACTATCTTTTATTTGAATCTGTATTCTATAAAAAAAAATAGATTTTCAATTAATATTGAAAATAGTAACATTTTCGGATTTCTTTCACACTGGGGTCCAGTAGTCTATCTAACTTTTTCAGAGTGCGCCCCCTCCCAAAAAAAAATACAATAGTAATATTTTTTAAAAACACCGCCCTCGATAACATAAAATTGCACCCCCACGTAAAAGAAATCCGAGAATCTATTTTTTTTTTTTTTTTAGTCCCCCCCCCCGCCACTAAAATACAAATCGAATATTTTTTCAAAAACGCCGCCGCCGATAACATAGAATTGTACCCCGTGTGAAAGAAATCCGAAAATTTAACTTCTTTAAAATGCGCCCCCCCCCCAACCTCTCTACTAAAATACAAATGAATATTTTTTTTCAAAAACACTGCCCCCGACAACAAAGTATTGCACCCCCATGTGAAAGAAATCCGAAAATGTTAACCTTTTCTGATTATAGTGCCCCCCCCCCCCATCTCATTTGAACTTTAAATAAATATTATTCTTAATGGGGACCCTGTCATGATGTAATAAGCTTAGGTAAGGGGGTAGACCGGGTGAACATGAAGAAGAGGTTGAATTTGATTTGGAAATGCTTTACCATCTACCATCAATTTGGTGAAATAACTAAATGAAATTTTTTGGAAGTTTAGAAACTGAAATGTATTCGAATATCGAATAAAGTATAGTTTAAAGATACAGATGATTATTCTATTCGGAATATAAAATATTTTTTTATCGAATAAAAGCTATCTTGTCTCTTCAAATAGTTTCATTATCGAATACAAAACTATTCGAATAGTTATTCGAATACTTTTTTGTATTCGATAAATTTGTTTCTTCGAATAGTTTTTATATTCGAATAAAAAATCTTCAAATAGTATCTAGATAAAATTTTTGCCCAACTCGGTCACACATACACATTATTAGAAATTTTAATTTGAATCAACTGAAAGCAATAGGCGAATTTTCGTGTTGGATATTTGAATATAAAAAAATTAAATATTTTGAGAGAAAAAAATTTAACAGAAAGTAATTTCAAATTAACTTATAAGATCTCTGAAAGCTCCTAAATACGATATTCAAAGAAATTAAATAATAAAACTGTATTTAATAGATTTTTCTAAAGGATTTTTTCCACAGAAATTTATAACTTCTCAGAGTTTTTATCTGTTTGAAAGCTGATTTAATAATCTTCTAAACCACTCCTGTATATGGAATAAAATTATAAAAACTCTTCGAACGTTTTTATTTTTCATCACTAGCTCTACTCTAAATTATTTTCAAAGACTCGGTTTATTTCATTATATTAGTCCTCTTTTAAATTACTATTAATAAATATTTTTAAAAATTTTGAAATAACGTAAAAATTATCTCCTAAGTGTCTTATAATTTATTCATGCAAAAAGTCCATTTATTTTAGTCTTACAAAAAAGATTCGTGCCCTCAATTTATATAGGAAATGTCCCGAAACTGACATTGTACATTGTAACATTTTACATGTTAAGATAAAACGAAAGACCCCCGAAAGAAAGGACTCATCATACTTTACTCAAATTTTTCTAAAGCTTCAAAATTAGTACTGAGACAAAAATTCAATATATATTTGTAATTTCTACAACCAATATAGGCATACTCTTTACTCATATACGGTACAGCTAAGTAGACCGACTTACTAAGACTTCAGATCTTATAATAAAAAATGTAGAGACTCATAGCAAAAGCAACATAACTCTAAAAACCTTACATATTTACTTATAAATGCAAACAATAGACCAACATATAAGGACTATTACAAACGTTTCCATACTCACTTGAAGGTCCATTTTCACCAACTGATATGAGGCATGGAAGCAGCTAAATCTGCCTGCAAATATCAGAGATTCAAAAGGCGTTGGATGAGAGATCTCCTTCGTTAACAAACTAGATTAACTGAAACAATCCATAGTGCTATTCTTGCTGAGTGCTATTCTTTCTATTGCCTAAAATGATCTTTTTTACTAGTATAGAAGCGAAAATATTTGCTGTAAGGGGCGAATTAAAATGTGAAGACAAAAAAAAAAAAAAGTTTACCTTTAAAACATTTGGAAATTTAGATATACTCATTAAGGCCTGATAACGAGAAATCTTCGAATTTCAGGAGACGATGATCTTATTATTACAGCCTTAGTTTTGCCAAAATTTACAGCGATAGCACAATACAAAATATATATATATTAATTTTTCCCAAAATGATGTTACTCAATCCTGAAGCAGCTGAATAGAATCTTGGTCTAAATCCTTCAGACTACGACCTAAACTACTTTACCCACCTTTTTTTCCAAATTCTCAAAACTAAAACTTAGGCAAAAACTAAATACATACACATACTTACTTAAATCTTTTTGGACTCACTGCTCATAATTCTACGGAATTGCCAAAAAACTCCAGACCTTTCAATAAAAAATATTACGACTCATTTCAAAAGCACCTTGGTACGTGGCTTATCAAATCTTTTACATCCTGACATCCACACGCCAACAGTTGACCAACTGATAAGGACTCTTTACAAACGTGTCCAAACTAACTTACACAGACATATTAAACGAGATATGCCTACGTATGAAAGGCCCATAAATATTAGAAGGAGATTAAAGAGGCGTTGGATGAGAGATCTCCTTATTTAACCGACCAGGTTAACTGAAACAATGCAAGGAAGAGGTACTGCTGGGTGTCATATTTCTCCATGTCTAACATGCCATTGTATTGCCACCCCTTTTCTTAAATCTACCAGTCCATTGTGACACAGGGATCTTTGGGCAAGGGTTGTTTGGAAATCAATGAAACTGAAGAATATTCACACCATTTATTATTTACAATAAAACAATCTACAGGTCCCAACTACCAAAAAGGGGGGTCTCACAACTACATAAATACTTGGCCACCCATATACGATACTACTCGGATCCCACTCCTGGCCTGTCGGTGCCTGCCTCAGTCTCACTCTGCTTGTCCTAGTATTAGACTCTCTGCATTTCAGACTCGGACTGCATAAGACTCAGACTCCCTCTAAGACTGCCTGAGTGTGTCTGCCACTCCCGGACTCGCCCAGCCTGCCTGACTGTCTCAGACGATCTATCTCTCCCCAGACCTCGACTGCCCCTCTCAGACTGACTGCCTGACTGTTGTCTTCCACTCCCGGACTGTCCCTCTACTCCTCTAGGCCGATCTCTTCTAGGAGTTCCCCCTCTCTCTCAGGTTCTCCTAGGTTCAATGGCCTGCTTATTTCTTCAAAATATGATTTTCCAATTTTTTCTAACTATGATTTTCCACGTGACAATACGTCTAGCCATAACAGCCATAAAATCTGCTGATTGTCGACATCTTGTTGACAGGCCCAGATTCACAAATGGAGTAAAAAAAAAAAAAAATTTCTTATGTTACAAAACTAGATTGTACAAAACTAGTTCCTCTAGATGAACCTACTTTTGTCTTATTCTTTGTGTAAGAGCCTTATTTTTGCCCGAATATGAAGTGAAATAGAAAATTACTTTACCTCCCAAAACAGATGGTATTAAATCTTCCCTTTGACAACTGAATAGGACACATGGGAGTCCCTGTGACCTAATATACAGGTGACAGCTGTCAATGCCAGTATATTCTCATTGGTCGCTGCGTGATTTAGTGTTTATCAGAGAATGGCAGGTTTATATAGGAGAGGTAAGGCCCAAACAACAATTGACAAATAATTAAAGCAATTAATTCTAAGTTCAATTTTCTTCGAAAATCATTTATTAATGCATTGCACATCTCTCATAATATCGGTTTTATTAGCTGCTTGCTATTTCTAGTTTTTTAAATGCCCCAAAAATTATGACAAAGATTGATTCAAGGTTAATTTAGAGATTTAAGTAGTTTTAAGTTTCATATTTTAAATGCTTTCACATCTTAAAATGCTTTTATCTCAAAAACATACATACCTAATTTATTTTTTAACAGTAGTTATCTGCGACATCCTGTATATAAATACATACATAGATGTCCTCTCTTCCTTTGAGCTGCAAATGTTTTTCAGTAACATAGGCTAGATGTGGGCTTGCACCCGTATTTATCCCGGCAAATTATGCGGGTTGATGTAGCACTAGTCTGTTGCTAATTCAATAATACATTTTAAATTAATCACAATCTATTGTCATTTGTTTGGTTTGAATTAAAAAAAAAAATCCTTCTTTGGAAAACTTCATTCAGGATATCGAAATAAAAGCAAATAATCTTAGCACTATTCCTGATCGGACACAGGCTTCAACCATGCGACTTCCATATTGTAATAAATGCGACATTACTTGCACTGAAAAATTTTGAGATAATATGCATACTTTACTCGAACATCAGAACAAAACACGGTATATATTCAACATTGGAAGAAACACTTGCAGATGAAGAAGAAAAAAATACAGTAATTCATCAAAGAAATTAACGCTTCTAATTTAATTTAGACTGACAACACACGGGTCACCTGTGGTGTAGTGGTTAGCATACCTACAATACTAAAGGTCTTGGGTTCGCGACCCGCGGTGGCCCTAGGATTTTTTCATGGGAGTAATAAATCCTTAGCCATGCCGTCCCTCGGATCGGACGTAAAATGGACGTCCCGAGCCTGTACGATGTTAGGTAATCGCTAAAGATCCCTATCCTAATTAAACCTGGATAAGCAAAATCTAGGACCCCCGCTGTAGCATCGTCCGATTAGCCTTAGTAGCATAAAAGGACGTTAAACAAACGAACAAACAAACAGACAACACAACATACCATTTAATTAAAAATAATAATGAGCAAACATAGTTCTTATTTATTTTGTAAACAAATAAATTTGCCGTTTTATTACTTTAAGTACTGTTTGTGATACTTTAAGAAACTTTTTTACGAAATACCAAGGAAAAATAAAGAAGATAATTTAAGTGAATATAATATGGTCGGAATAAAACCATAGTTAACTAAGCACCACTACAAATGCTATCAATTTTAATTATTCTTTTAATTTACCTGTGGTAATTTTTTACTTTCACTTACCTATGTATGAAATATATAGTAAGTGGAAGTATTGCGATCGTGAAAAATTACGACTTCCGGTTTTCAACCGAAATACACGTTTTGGGGTCCCCTGAGTCCCGCGAAATGGTCTGTGTGTGTGTGTGTGTGTGTGTGTGTGTGTGTGTGTGTGTGTGTGTGTGTGTGTGTGAACAGACTAGCTCAAAAAATAAAAACCGTGCTAACCTGAAACTGGGTATTACGTGTATGTAAATGCCCGCGATGTGACAGCAAAAATTTCATCAAAATTGCTCAAAGGAAGGGATACTTTATTTAATAACTTTTTAAGTTTTTTTCGATTTTCTCAAAAACGGCTCTAACGATTTTGATTAAACTGAGTATTTGATCTATTTATATGCCCGAGATAAGACTGTAAAAATTTCATCAAAATTGATCAACCGGAGGGATTAATTAATTTCATCGAAATTAATTTATTTACTTAATAAATTTTGTATCATTTTCACGTGTTTTTTTTTATTTACTCAAAAACGGCTTTAACGATTTACATCAAACTGGGTATTTGATGTTAGTATATTCCCAAGATGTGATAGCCACTATTTCATAAAAATTGGTCAAACGGAGCGGGTACTTCATTTCATAATTATTTTCCAATTTTTACCTTTTTTTCGATGATCTCAAAAACGGCTCAAACAGCCCAAATAATTTGGGTGACGCCCATGCGTGTGACAAGTTTAGTAAAGAAACCCATGAGTGAGAATTGACGTGTTCAACGATTTTTAATTGTGAACATTATCAACTTTTTGACGTCAGATTATTGAGTCCATACAGCGGCCATAGATGAAATCTATTTCTCCAAAATTTTTGTGCTTTCTGTCAGACAGTTTAGGCACTGAGGCTCTGTTAAACAAAATAACCCATTTTTTATTATGAACCATACATTGCGTTTTGAACAAAAAAAAAATGATATATAACCTGTACAATAAAGCTCAAATTATGTAATTGAACTAATTTTTTTTAACTAATTAAAAACGAAGCTAACCAATTTAAAAAGCAGTCATAAATATAAGATTCAACAACACCTGGGTTAAAAAAAATATATATATGAAAAAAGTACGAGGTGGCCAACTGGGAAATTCCGCTTTACGTGGCGTATTCCCCAAACATATTTTCTTCATATAACAATTTTTCACAGCCTGGTCCCGTTCTGGCAGCACTTCACTTTTTATGGTTATATAAATCTGCAAAGTACCTTATTTCAAGGGAAACTGGTTATTGTTAATTAATAATTTTTTTGTTTAGCAAATTCGATTAAGAGGAAACATGATTTTATAACGAAAATTCAAAATAAACATTTCTATCAATATTTAAAGGTGAACAAACTAAATTTTCACGTTTATACTCTATTCATCGCCCTTAGAAAAACATGAAATAAAAACTTACCGCTCATCCGTTAAGGGTGTAAAACCCTTTCGGAGAATAATCGACTTGGCCCTTTGCCAAGATAAAACCAAGAATTATTAGGATTGGAAAAGATATTAGCTCACTCGGAAGAAATATCTTGGCTACGTGCCTCTCTCTTCATGCCGAGCTGTAGGCATTAGTTTTACAGTTGTTTTAGCTCTTCTTCCCTAATTATATTACATCATTATTGGATATTATAGCCTTATTTAAATAGATATGGTTTAATTAATATGTGTATTGATACAATTTTATTGACGCATAAGAAAATCTCAAAAACCAACGTGTGTAATTATTGCATAAAATTGGACTCATATACACTCAAGCTTGGACTTGGTCGATCAGCGAAGTTTACAATATGCGATCAAAAAATAAAATGATGTGGTCACCTCTGGTGTAGTGGTCAGCATAGCAGCATACAATACTAAAAGTCGCGTTCGCGTCCCGAAGTGGACCTAGCTATTTTCAGGTCTCGTTAAACATCCCTATCCTAATTATATAAGGATAGGCAAAATTTAGGACTCCCACGGTAGCATCGTCTGATTAGCATCAATGGCACGAAGTGACATTAAACAAAAAAACAAAAATCTGGTGCGTGCACGCAACACACAACTTTCACTTACCAACTTACTTAGATTAGAAATTAATGCGTTTTGTTAATTGCCACTTCTCAAATGAACAGAACGGCTTTAATTATGAACAATGGCCTGTCATTAAATGCGTACTACGCATGCGTGGGCTCAACGAGTTTTATGAGTTGACTGAATATTTTTATTTTTTTCTCTTTATGTTTTCTTTATTTTTATCATATCTCATATTTAGCCATTTCTTATTTTTAGTTAATTTCTCCATATAAACAAAACCAAAGGTACTTTGTAGGAAACAAAAAAACAAACAAACAAAAAAGGCCCCTACCCCATATAAGCCCCTTCAGAATATATTAATAATGCTAAAGCTTACCTTACATTAAAGAACACCTAATTTTCATTAAACATGACGAATTTTATAAAAATCTTTAAAGCCCTTTTTGAGATCATCAAATAAAAGGTAAAAACTGGAAAAAAATTATGAAATAAAGTGCCCCCTCTGTTTGACCAATTTTGATGAAATGTTGGCTATCACATCTTTAGCATATATACACATCAAATACCCAGTTTGATCAAAATCGTTAAAGCCTTTTTTGAGTAAATAAAAAAAACTCGTGAAAATGATACAAAATTTATTAAGTAAAGTCCCCCCTCCGGTTGATCAATTTTGATTAAATGTTGGCTATCACATCTTTGGCATATACATACATCAAATACGCATTTTGATCAAAATCGTTAGAGCCGTTTTTGACAAAATAAAAGAAACACGTGAAAATGATACAAAATATAATAAGTAAAGTCCCCCCTCCGGTTGATCAATTTCGATGAACTTTTTACAGTCATATCATGGGCACATAAATCGATCAAATACTCAGTTTAATCAAAATCGTTAGAGCCGTTTTTGAGAAAATCAAAAAAAACTTAAAATGTTATTAAATAAAGTACCCCCTCCCTTTGTGCAATTTTGATAAAATTTTTGCTGTCACATCGCGGGCATATACATACACTAAATACCTAATTTCAGCTTCCTACGGTTTATAGTTTTCGAGCTAGTCTGTTCACACACACACACACACACCCACACACAAACACAGACCATTTCGCGGGACTTGGTTATTTGGACTCAGGGGACCCCAAAAAGTGTATTTCCGTTGAAAACCGGAAGTCGAAAATTTTCACGATCGCAATACTTCCACTTACTATATATTTCATATATAGGTAAGTGAAAGTAAAAATAAAATCATTGCTGTGTAAAAAAATTCAATATTGAGCCTCATAAGCTCTATTAGTTATTAAAATTATTATCTCTAAACTATATTGTAACGTGAAACGAACAAACAGAAAAAAAAAAAAAAAAATGAAGTAAAAGAGTCCTAGACTTGTTGGAACAAACTGTTCTGGTACATGTTCGTGACTGCTCGAGAATAATGTACGCTTGTCTGGAACATTCGACACTCTTCTAATTCAGACTAAATATAAGGAGCGATGGACTGGAGAGTTAGATCGAATCATATGGTGGATAACTGTACGTTAGAAGTTGAAACTTTTTGTAATCTTCAATATTTGAATTTATATTGTTTGTGTGGCATTTTAAATGATTATTTTCTTCCCATAAAATTATTTAAATGCGCAATAGTGTTACAATATACACACATAGAAACAAAATAAAAAATAAATGGACTAAAAAAGTACACAACCGCATTATCTTTAAATCTCGTGTCCCGAGGTTTGTCGGAGGTAAAATCAGAAACTACTTAACAGATTCAGATGAAAATTGGCTCATTGTGTGTAGTTTTGTCCAGCTTGAATGATAGGATAGTTTTCATCTTGATTTTTGACCCTAATATTTCTTTTATTGCAAATTAAATTCTTATTATGCTACTATTGAGTGTGGTTATCTGTAAGTTCTATAAATTTCCAACAGATGGCGGTGTAAGTTGATTTATTGATACAACACTTCATTTTCTTCCGTTATTTAGGATGGGTAAGCGTTTAGTAGACAAATCTATTTTTTCTAGCTTAGAATAGGAAAATCCGTGTTTTTCCCACTGGCAATTATGTGTTGCTTTTTCAAGAGTCTAACAAAGAATATAATTGGAACAGGGTTTAGTACAATCACAACCGACAATTAGCAAAAATGTACCAAATTAATCTTTTGTCATAGTACATTTCAATTAAATTCAGAATGTAACACACCATGATATGAGATAACGTATCAGGAGGTTATACTAATAGCTGCACAATGATTTTTGTTAACCTATATTTTGCTAAAGAAAATACATTATATGTTTTCCCCACACTTGAAAAGGCGACCTATAATTAGCCTTGGGAAAAACACGGATTTTCCTAATCCAAGCCGGAAAAAATAGATTTATGCTTACCCTCCCTAAATATCGTAAGAAAATGAAGTGTTGTGGCATTAGATCAACTTACACCGTCATCTTTAGTAAAATTATAGAACTTACAAATAATCACAATCACAAATAATTCTTTTTTTGCAAATTAAATGCTTTTATGCTACAATTGAATGTGATTATTTGTAAGTTCTATAATTTTACTAAAGATGACGGTGTAAGTTGATCTAATGCCACAACACTTCATTTTCTTACGATATTTAGGGAGGGTAAGCATAAATCTATTTTTTCCGGCTTGGATTAGGAAAATCCGTGTTTTTCCCAAGGCTAATTATAGGTCGCCTTTTCAAGTGTGGGGAAAACATAGAATGTATTTTCTTTAGCAAAATATAGGTTAACAAAAATCATTGTGCACCTATTAGTATAACCTCCTGATACGTTATCTCATATCATGGTGTGTTACATTCTGAATTTCATTGAAATGTACTATGACAAAAGATTAAATTGGTACATTTTTGCTAATTGTCGGTTGTGATTGTACTTAACCCTGCACATAATTGCCCGTGGGAAAAACACGGATTTTCCTATTCGAAGCCAGAAAAAATAGATTTGTCTACTAAATGCTTACCCATCCTTAATAACGGAAGAAAATGAAGTGTTGCATCAATAAATCAACTTACACCGCCACCTGTTGGAAATTTATAGAACTTACAGATAACCACACTCAATCGTAGCATCATAAGCATTTAATTTGAAATAAAAGAAATATTAGGGTCAAAAATCGAGACAAAAACTATCCTATCTTTTAAGTTGGACAAAAATGCACACAATGAGCCAAATTTCATCAAAATCGGTTGAGTAGTTTCTGATTTTACCTCTGACAAACATCGTGACACGAGATTTATATATATATATATATATATATATATATATATATATATATATATATATAAAGATGATTAGTGTCCCTAGTGATTTCCTGTAGCTTCTCATACCAATTGAATCAAGAAAGGATTTGGATAAGAGAGGTCACCTACGAGAAGTGGAATAGAAGACCGGTACCTGATCAAAAAGGTTCTACCTTGAAGAAATACTTAACCATAAAACGTTTTCAACTAGCAATAATCTACTATGTCCATGCTATCGTTATTTTATATTGTTTTTATATTTAGAAGAAAATAAATAATTATTCTATTCTACTCTATTCTATAATCCTGAGTTGAAGCTAAATGTGTCCTATTGGATTATTGACTATTGGAAGTCAAAATTCCTTTCAAGGTATGGTGGTTTCGCCCTAAGCTCTATTCCTTATGTAAGGATGTGGAGCCTATATTCCTGATGTGGTTCCAGAAACTGCTGAGCATTGACCGCTTTTGAAGCGATGAGGGCCAAAGTACTGAGGGAAACTGGTATCTTTTACATCACGTAAAAGGAATTTACATTATACTGCTTATGAAAGTATTCCTTTCTAGACTGTTTGCTAGCCTAGAAAGTGACCCATTACACTACTTATTTACAGTAGTGTAAAGGAATCATATGTTTCCTTTACTGTACTAGTACATTAAAGAAAACACCTGTTAATAAAACTCTTAAAAAGCTTTTTATCGCTTTAATTTAAATATGTCCAAATATTTCAGAGATTGCTAGTTAAATCTTCAGTGATTATCAAAATAGTATTCCTCTTTCATAAGAAACAGAAATGAAGCATAATAACATCAATACCACGAATAACTACAATAAATTCTTCCGGTTGATGATCTATTTAGAGGCGATCCATTATATAATATGAATAATAAAAAGTATACTAACTCCAAACGTGACATTCAATTACCATCTGAAGGATTTAATATTAATAATATAATACTAATTGTACATATAAATATGTAGATTTTTTAGAGTCATCAATACCTCCTACCATATGGTTTTCATTCATTTTATTTTATAACCTTACACTTCTCATTAAATGTTTTTCAAAATAAAATTCTTATAAAATATTTTGTTTTATTTTTCAGTATAATGTAAAATAATTTACATCACTTGTACAGAAAGTGTTTCTACAGTACTCGGTATATTACTGAGCTAGGCTGCGCCTCGCTCGTCAATCCAGACCTCGCACTGTAAAAAGCCACTTTCTGTACTAGTGATAACTAGTGATAATAACTATTCCATCAGCTGGTTAAAATGAATAATAATTCTTTTTTATGCGGTTGTAAACAAGCATTGGTTGTCAACCATTTTAAAGTAAATTTAAGTAGAAAATCCACTCTTCGTGATGTCATAGTGTCCGGTTTCCCTCAGTAGTTTGGCTCTCATTGCTTCAAAAAAGGTGCAGGTCTTAACGGCATGCTCGGCAAGTCAGATCCATAAATTTATATCATTGGTAACATTAAAGTAATAATTATGAGTGATGTGCGATTATAAAAAACAACTGATTTTAAAAAATGTATATTTACATAAGTATAAAAATATTACAATTAACAAAAACTGTTCACAATTATCAAAAAATATTTACAGTATATACCTAATATTATTAATAATAAAAAGATAATTTAAATTACTGCCATTTGAAGAACGATGGACTCCTGGATTTGTAGTTAACAACGAAACTGTTTCCATATGACACCTCTAAAAACCGAATATAACATTTTTTGTTAATAACGTTTATTTTTAAGAAATTTAATATTATTAGGTTTTAGGGGTCCATTAAAGTGTTAAAAAAACGTGTACAATCGGTCCCCTACAATACTCAAAATAAATGTTCTTACCTAATCTTACTAATAAAATAGTAGAAACTTTTTTTTTTTTTTACTTTTCCAATAATTTCAATTTGTGGATATGTTGGGTATCCCAAACGACCGATTCAATTATTTAAAACTAGATTTGGGGCCCGGCTTCGCTCAGGGAGTTGTGGAATAGGTGGAATGAAACAATAACTTTCAAATGTAATAGTAGAGAAAAATAGACCAAAATTAATCATGATTAAAACAAAATTTGTACCATCCTGAAACTTCAGTTTAGTATTAGTGGTAAGTAAGTTTCGAAACCTCAGAGTCCGTCCATATATAGTTTGGGTATAAGAGACCCCATTAATGCGGTTTTCTCAATGCATTTTCTTCCCTTTTCTTGATTAAGAAAAATTATTTTGGCAGCAAATATGTCCTGCTATGTACCATTTTTTATGGTTTCTATGTTCTGATTCCATTGAGACCATTCTCATGACGGTACCGCATCCTTATCAAGTTGAGTAACTTCTCCTTTTTCGAATTTGCTTGAAAATTTACGAACAGAGCAGAACTATTATATGAACACTTTATTTTCGGTATATATTCCATTAAGTTATATCTTTTATTCATATTATCTATAGGTTATCTATTTTATTCAGTGTTAGTTTTTATTCGCTCACTACACTAATAAGCAATTTTTCTTTTGTTGTAAATTTACTCTTATATTGTATATTGATTAAAGGCAATGTTTCGACCAATTCTTTCCTCTTCTGTAAAACTTAATTCGCTTAGGAATCCAGTTGGTTTTGCTTATTTTTAATTTCAATTCATTGAAGAGATGTAATGACCTTATTGAAAAAAATAAAGAAATAAATAATTATTTATACATAATCTCGTGTAATTTAAAGAAAACAGCTGAAGCCAAAACCATAACAAACCGAACTAATGAAGGATAACCTTATGAATTGAGCTTAGCTAGCGCTCCTGGCTTCCCAATGTTGAACTAAATTTTTTCATTCATTAACTCGCATGGGCTTATTAGAGGGGCTAATTACATGTAGCGAGAGGCTTAAAATTACAGCCCTTGTCCCTTCAACATTACACTCTTAAAATGAAAACTGAAACCTTCTTCATCGTTAGGGGCAATAGGGCAACATGACAACATAACATTCTTGACAGTACGTGTAGTCGTTTTTGAGCCTTTTCGGCACGCACATTGTACACTTTGCTTTATAATATATATTGATTAGCATTCAATTAACCCGCCATTGGTCGCTGTGTGAGAATTTCTCTCATATATTTTGTGTTTTTTGGCGGGAAACGGCTCTTGGTGCTTCCGAAAAACTCCCTTCATCACTATCTGTAGTTCACAGACTCATGGCCCTCCCTGAACTCTCCCGCTCCAATACCAAGCCTTATACCAGCTCCAGCTTCCTTCCACTCCGCTCAATCCGATCTCATGTCAGCGACTGTCAGTGCGACGTGCAACTGAGTGTTTCTCTCACTTGCCTCAACTTCCAAAATGTTCTCTTTGAGAGGGAAAAAAATGCCAGAGCTTGGAAGATGTCGATTTCATTATTAGATAAGTTTTTTTTTTCTTCTTCTCCGTTTTCCTTCTCTTTGGTAAAGTAATGGTTGTAACATACAATTCATTAGAAAATTACGTTTGGAGGGTACAACCTGAGTCAAACATTGTAGATTTTAACGACTATGTCGCTGAAAACCGTGCAGACAACCGGAATTAGTTACTTTTTACAACCTTACAAAAGGGGGAGATGTGGTAGACCTCCTAAAATCATATTGCAATGTATCAAGAATAAGTTGCAGATGGCCACTAACAATTTCCTTTCCGCTAATGAACATCAGGGTGATGAACAGCCAAATTATTTATTAAGCTAACACTGGCCAAAAATCGAGAGAAAAAATTATATAAAGGCACTTGCATTCAAACTGATAAAACCATACCAAATAACAAGATGTAATATACAAAATTTATCGATTGACTTCAATCAATGTTAAACAGTACTTTTGAATGATTATAGTTGTTTTATTCTCTTAATAAAAAATTGTTTTTTTCAAGAATTCTTAATTTTTACTAATAATTGACCCTTTTGTAAGTACAGCTTTATTGTTAAAATTCAAACTAACGAAGGGGAGAGCGGGGTGGTCGGCATAGGGGGCAGGTTGGCCATTGGCTAATCGTTTCCTTCACACCTGGTGTGGAGGCCCCACCATTGTAACATATGACCCGCTCGACCTCGGGAGTCTTGTCCTTAGTTTTCAATCCAATGCAAAACAGTGTAGAGAAGAGTGTGCTTCATTGATTGATTTTACAACATGTAAATAAATTTTAATATGTTCAGTAAATTTGGTTTAAAGGAATGACAAAACATTTGATTCCGATTCTGTTCACATAGCCCCAGACTCCTTTGAAAAACCTAATCTTTCGACTAACCAGTTTCTTGTTTGATTGTTCTCCCCTGTCCTAACAGCCTTCTTTCATATTATCTCTCCTGTGGGGTTAGTTGGCTCTCTTCAACTAGGGTTTGTTGGAGCAGTAGCAATTCACAAAAGTATGGTAAACATAAACAAAGGTGAAACTACCAATTGTCTTTAGTATCAGCGAGGAGAATGAGAGCATTTTTTCTTATGCAGAAAGTGACCACAGTCTACACTTCTATCTTCTTCTATTGTCATTCTATTTTCCCTTAAAAGCTGATAAAAACCGATTCAAAATTATTATACCATTATAGTGCAGCTTTAATATGTGTCAGGCAGTACTTGAATGAGATGACTAAACAACCCCGCCTTCTAGGCCATCCTGCCCCACTTAGGGGGTTAATTGGCGTACTCTGGATTGACGAAATATTATGTTGTGAAAAATATACTTGAAGTACTCTAATACTTAGAGTTTACAGTGGTATCAGCCGCATTGGGATTATATTAACAGGAACGACTCAACAATAAAAAAAGTGAAAAATGTTGCCAACCAACCCCGCTCTCCCCTACGATTAAAAGGGAAAAAAAAATCTGTGTTAGAGAAATTCTCAGGTGCGACCATCCATGTTAAAGTTGGTCTAGCGACCAATTACGGGACAAAGAGATTAATCTGATTTTTTTACAAGTTAAACCTCATGACAGTAGTGTATTTTCCAACCAATTGGAGATCGAGCTAGTACACTTTTTTTTTCTAATATGAATAATGAAACTATAATAAATTTTGTTATGAATGTAATAAATAATATAATGTACTCACTTGTAGGTTATGGAGGCGCAGTGTTTGGGTGGAACGCACCTGTATCCGGCCCTGCAGCACATCATGTTTCCGCAATAAAAAAAACGCGGCTGACCCAACAATTGACCCACCTCAAGTGTATCTTCTTCATTTGCTAAACATCAATTTTGAAATTATTAATTCAATTATTTCTCCGTCATGATAACATGAAATTTATTTTTTAAATATTTTTTATATGTCGAGAAAAGATTGGCCGGGATTCGAATGTCACTAGTGATAGGGAAATCCGGGTTCGAATCCCGGTCAAGGGCAATCTTTCCTGTTCTTATAAAAAATATTTATAAATTTAATATTAATATTAATAATACAAGTTACACTTATCGAGCTAAGGAGTGTCCTTGATAGCCATTGGCACCGTTCATCTTAAATTAATGGAGGTTATACGACGTATGTACCTACATATATCTGTGAATAAATGGTCAAGTAAAGTCAATATGGCCTAAAATGGATTAAGCCTCTGAAAAGAAACATGGCGGCTGTTTTTTCTTAGTGGACAAGTTTATAAGTTAGGCCTTTATTCGAATTTTATTTATTACAATCTACATTTAATTAGCTTCTGCATATCTTTATATATACAGTACCAGGCAAAAGTTTAGACTCACCCTTAGATTTTATAAAAGCTTTAATATCCCGGTTTCACTCACGGAATTTTGAAAGCAATGAGAAAAGCCGTGGGTCCAGAAAAGTTCGTTAAGACAGACTAAATGTGACAGTACTAAAAAAAATATGTCTTGAACAAACATGAAGAGAAGCTACCCAACTGTAGCTCTCAACTGATACACTTAACATAGAAGGTCCCGAGGCCATCTTCTTTTCGGACGCCTAGGAGGATTGTCTGGAATAGAGGAGGAAGCCAGGCTGGAAACAAGAGGGTTCGAGTTGGCCGGGAGTTTATTATGAAAGGATTGGTATCTGCATCGGGCCAAATCGGCGACAAAACGGACATTAAGATCTTTATGGATGAGTTTATTTGTGACGAAATAAGGAGCGTTAAGGATTTTACGAAGGATTTTGGATTCGAGAGGAGTTTGATGGTTTGGTGGAGCCCCAAAGCACGATGCCATAAGTGCAAATAGGTCTTATTATTGTCATGTAAATTAGCCTTTTATAGTTAATTGGTAGTTTCGAGCGTTTGTCAAGTAAGTGTTGAAGTAGTCGGAAGCGACGAGCGGTTTCTTGTCGTTTCAGTCCTGTATCAGGATTCCAAGTAAGGCGTTTGTCCAAGTGAAGTCCTAAGAACTCGATTTAGTTGAAATCCTAAACCGAATAAATCATTTTTAATTTTTTTTTATTAACCACTACCACTAATTAGTACCAAACATACTAAAGATTTAATCGATTACTAAGCTGACAAAAACATACGAATTTCACTGCTTAGTTCTAAGATGTAAGTAGAAGATGCCAACACTAAGCCAACTGTAGTCACAAGCAAGGTAAGAAGAATCAGGGCTGCCATACCGCGAATTCCCGAAAACTGTCTTGCACTGAAGACTGTATTCAGACACATTTGTATATATATATTTATACATCGTAATTATGACCTGACGATCGACCATTCCTAATCGTCTATGATAAGAAGATTTATTAATAATCTTTCAATTATTTTAAAGCATTGTTGATTGCTTTATTGTTCTCCCCACAACGTTTCTCGGAATTCTTTTAACTTAGGTAATATTTCTTGATTGGGTGGATTATTGTCTTATAGGTGTATAGCTACGGCCTGTTTATCGCCCGCATAAAGTTAGAGCTATTACAATAAACAGGATGTTTACAGGCAAATATATAATGCTACTGACTAAATTAATAATTTAAAAAAATAAAAAGTACTAAAAATTACTTTGAAAAACTAAATTAAAGTCACTGACTTCACAAAAGATCTTTTATTATTAAAGCATTTATTACTAAAGCATTACCTGATCCTACAATCTTTCCTCTTCGATAGATTTTTCTCTGTCCGGCAGGGTTCGGAATTTTTTTCAATTTATCCAATCTTGGCGGGAGTACCCCTCGGCTCAATACAAGCACCTTTACATCATACACACGCACGACATACCTATTAACAACGAGACATTGACTGCAACTTACGCGACTGGTTTTAACTATGGAAAATTAGACTCAATGACATGAAAAAATCAAAACACATCACATTCACTCTTAGAAAACATACCTGCCCCCAGTTTATATTGACCATAACCAAATTCCACAGACGGGCACAGTACACTATCTGGGACTCACTTTCGACAGAAGGATGTAATGGGGCCCATTTGTTAAAATGAAAAAAAAGGACTCTTGACAAAAGACTCAAGCTTCTCTACCCACTAATTTCTAAATCATCAAAACTAAAACTGAAAAAAAGCTAAATACGTACTCTTACTTACTCAAGCCCATATGGACATATTCCTCACAGATATTCGGCGTTGCTAAAAAGACTCACTTACAGCTTCCTAAATACTTAAACTTGCATTGACTTATATATATATATATATATATATATATATATATATATATATATATATATATGTATATATATATATATATATGTATATATATATAGAGCGCTACCAGTAATTTTCACTTCATATCAATTGGAATATTCTATTTATATTTTAAACACTAGAATTTTTTATTATATTATTCACTTATTTATTTTCATTTTTTCTTTTTAATTTCTTTTATATAAGGTTCTAGGCTCTAGGCTCTATTATATATATAATGTAATTTTGTTCTTAAGGGAATTGTCCCGTATAAAATATATTATTCTCGCAATATTCTTCTATTCTAAAAGAAAAAAGATGATATTATATTGCCCTACGTAAAAATAACAGTAGTACCTTCGTTCAGCGATTATTACTTTGATTTAACTTTATTTATTATATCTCCATGTAACTACTAATCCAACTTTGACAAACAGTGGATTAACTCTAAAAATAATAAATGAATTATGTCGTATGGAGGAAAAACAAAAGCGGCTGAATTAGTTTTAGTTATTAAATAATTTTATGAAATATTTTTATTATGCTGGATTTTTTCCTCATAAATTTAATTTGTTTGAGATGTTTATTACGGTAATATTTTATCGATAATCATCTATTATCCCATTATAATTTAAACCAAAAGGAGCAAATGCCGGATATAAAGCTGGCAACTAAAGACGAAATTTATAATCTCAATAATAATATTCTTAATCCTTTTGTTAAACATTAACCTGTTAACACACATAAGTATTTAAACGCCGGCTTCGCTTCCCAAAAAAGGACATATAATAGTATATTTGATGAATATTTTAAAATGATTTTATTAGCAGCAACATTAAATAAAGAAATATTATGAAATAATTACTTTCAATAATCTTACTATAAGAGGCTATATTATTGCAAATAGAATGATATAAACTCCCGGTCAAAAGTATAGCAACACCTATATATTCTAAATTTAATTGATAAATTTGGTTCCTAGGGATTTGGGCCAATTATAAAAACAAGATAGAAGAAGAACAGGGTTTATTAATCTAATTGGGCCAATAAAAATGTAATTTTCACAAACGAAATAAACAAAACCGAAATTGACGCTTAAATAAAATTAGAACTATTGAAGTAAATAAACTTTGGATTTATTTATTTTTTATTTTTATTTTTATTTTTATTTTTATTTTTATTTTTTGTGTCCTCCCTACCTTGCCTTTCAGCAACACGGGTTTTGGCAAGATACAAACACTAGTTAGCGTTTTTACCTTGCCTAAAAAAACTTTATTTTGATTTTTCTCTCAGGATCTCAGGATCTTCATTCGTTTGAAGACTGCTGCCTTCTATCCAACGGTAAATCTGTCTGGTCTATCCTTGCCCTCTGTCGGGTGGTCTTCCAGGTGGTGGTCCCCTTCTTCCAAGATTGAAAACGTCCAGTCCGACGGCTTCTTTCCACCCGTAAACAAACTGTTTGTAGTAAGGGAAGTTCCGCTCTGTCATTAACTCAGGGAACTGGTTCTCCCCCAGGACGTAGAGCCCAGTCTCCCTGATGAGCTTGGACCTCAGTGCCTCAAAGGCGGTGCAATTCAAAACGACATGCTCAGCCGTCTCCGGTACTCCGCATGCTGGGCACAGGGGATCTATATCCTTTCCAAAGCTATGGAGTTTAGCACGAAAGGCCCCATGCCCAGTGAGGAATTGCGAAATCCAATAGTCCGGGAGGACCCACTTTGCTTCCAGACGTCCCCGCACAGTAGGAAAGTACTTTTTCAAGGTAGACCCTTTCGTGGTTGCTGCCCACCGCTGGTTCCACTCTTCGGTAGTGTCCTCCCGGATGATCTCTTTCCATTTTCCAGGGTCTTCTTCTACCCTTGCCCGGATATTTTCCGGAAGACCAGCTGAGCCTTGAGTTTTGAAATCCCGTTTTAATTTGTCTTCCCGCAGGATGAGGTCGAGAGGAACCCCACCTGCCAGGACCTGCACCGCCTCATGAGACACGGTCCGATACGATTTCGTAACCCGCAGCAGAGCCGTCCTTTGATATGTCGCCAACTTACGTTTCTGCCTTAGTGTGAGATTCTGGGACCACGCCGGGGAGGCATACCTCAGAATACCCAGGATCACTCCATTGTAAATTGCCATGTTTGCTGGATATCTGAGGCCCCATAACGCGCCTCCCAAGCGGCTCAGGCCATTCAATGTTTGGGCGACCCTATTTCCAAATGAGGGGTCACATTAAAGCGCCTACCAAACCTTACGCCGAGGTAAGTGACCACCTCACTTGGACATATTCTGGTGCCTCCTATACTGAGATTTATAGTGTGCGCTCTATCTATCTTTCCTTTTATCAAGATGGCCTGAGTCTTCGCTGCGGCCATCTTTAATTTTTTTGTCTCACACCATTGGCTTACTAGGCTGGCGCATCTTTCTGCTTCTTCTTTGATTCCGGCTCTGCTGTTAGACGCCACAACTGCCGCTAAATCGTCAACGTAAGCCGTTGCTGGGAACCGCTCTGCTTCGAGCACCCCCAGCACCTCGTCAAATACTAGCTTCCATAGCGCCGGCCCGAGAACAGAACCTTGCGGGCATCCTCTCTCTACGGATGCTTCCACTTCAAAAGAGCTACCGCGAAATTTCACGCTCCTATCGCGGAGGTAGCTTTCAACGAGGGTATACAGGTTGCTGGGGGCATCGTACTTTTGCAGCTGCTGTAGTATCAGGGGCCACCATACGCTGTCGAAGGCTGAGGATATGTCAAAGAGCAGCAACATGACATACCGCTCTACCCTCTGCTCAACGTCCTGGCGAACCTGAAGTAGTGCATCAGCGGTTCCCTTGCCTTTTGTGGAACCGTATTGCCGTGGATGACTGGCCCTCATCAGAACCGGCTGTAGGTTTGTTAAGATGAGATTCTCCAGGACCTTGCTCATCACAGGGAGGAGACATAGAGGTCTATATGATTTAGGGAGCTGCTTATCCCTGCCTCCTCCCTTGTAGAGTTGTCTCAGATCGGCGATCTTCCAGCTTCTCGGAAAGTATCCCCTATCAAGGCAATCATTGAAGATTCCCAACAGTTGATCTTCGATGTAGGGGATACTGTTTTTCAAGATCGCCGCATCTATGGCATCAAGTCCTGGAGCACGACCAGTTTTCTGCTTATCGACGGCAATACGGAGATCATATATGTCCCATGGTGGGCATAAGTCCGTGCCTGGGGGATACGCTGTGGTGCGTCTCAAAAAATTGTCGGCTGGATCGTCCTGGGACGGATCATCCCTGGGATACGTCACTTGTATGTAGAGGCTAGCCGACTCTTCTAGGGTTTCAGCCTAGGCCTGTGAGCGCACCTCCTTGCGGTACAACCTGGCTTTGGACTTATACTCATTCCGAAGTGCAGTGCGCCTCTCGTCACATCTGCACTTCTGATATGACCGCCGAGCTTTGTAGAGCTCTCTCTTCTTTGTGGTTAAGCCCGGCGTCCACCACGGAACAGGTCGAGCCCTTGCTTTCCGATGTTGGAGGGATTTTTCAGCAGCATCACGGATAGTGTCGGTGATTCTGGAAACTCTGCGATCTAAATCATCTGCGCACCCCGAGTCTCCTTCTTCCCATTCTTCGTCGGCGATTTTTTCCTCCAACATACATCGGAAAGCAATCCAGTCGTTCCTACGGGTTACATAACCCTCGTCGATACCGTGGGAACTGGTTATGTCCTGTACAAGACTAAACACCAGGGCTTTGTGGTCGGAACTCGTTTCAGATCTGAGGGACCAATCGATTATATGACCTGAGAGATTCGGCGAGGCTAGCGTGACGTCAATCCAACTCTCTCCCATTCCCCCTGAGAACGTAGGGATGGCAGAGGTATCGTTAACTACGACTAGCTGATGCCTCGCAATAAACTCCCCGAGTTTAGCACCTCTTACGTTTGTTCGATTGGATCCCCAGACCGTGTTCCAGGAATTGGTATCTGAGCATATTATCACATTCCTGCTACGGGTAGTGATAATCTCCATGTCATCTTCGTTGTTGCTACCACTAGGTAGGTATGCTGAAACAAGAGTGAAGGAAATACTACCCCACTTAACTTGGCATGCGACACTATCTGCCATAGAATATTGTCTCAGATCCATCACGTCGAGTTTCGGGTTGTTAACCACGATGGCAGCTCTAGGCCTCCTCTCTCCACTGCTTAGAGCTATTACTCTCGACGTGAGACCAAATCCCGTGACCATATTCCCACGGCAGGTTGGTTCCTGGACCGCCATGATGTCATAGCGTTGACACAGAGCGCGAAGCTCGTCTGCAACAACTCTTCGACGGCCCATGTTTAACTGGATGATGTTAATCTTACTCATAAAAAGTCCTCTTTGCCATCTCTTTGCACCATGTCAAGTGTGTAGGGCACTCTCGGCTCCCCGCCTTGTGTTTAGTTAGTCTTGTGTTGACCTTTGCCTTCACACAATTAATACAAGTTGGGTCAGCCTTTACCTGCTTCTTGGGGCATTCTTTCATTATATGTCCACTAGCAGCACACCAGATGCAGACTACAGCTTCCGCTGTACATGTGGCTTTGGTGTGTTCATAGCCCTGACACTTGGTGCAACGAGGGGCATCAAGGTAATCCTTAAATGTCAAGGACCACCATCCTCCATTTAAACTACCAATTTCCAGCAATTGGAACCGAACCATTGGGTGCACTTCTAGCACCCAATTCTTTGTGAAACCATTTCTAGCCACTGAGGAAAAAACGGGGCGGAGGTCGTCAGTGACTAATGGGGTTGGGGTAATAAACTTTGGATAGTATGCAGGATGTTCTTAATACGCCCCTAGCTCTGAATACAGCTTCCATGCGTCTTGGCATACTTCTATAGGGTCTTGAATGGCTTCCTGTGGAATTAGCTCCCATTCCTCCAGAACTGCTGTTTCCAGCCCTGCCAAAGTCCTGGGTGCAGGATTTCGGGCTCTAACCCTTCTTCTCAGTGTGTCCCACAGGTGCTCTATACAATTTAAATCAGGGCAGATAGCTGGCCAGAGAAGTCTTTCGATTTCAGCGAAATCGAGGTAGTCTGTGATGCAGCTCGCAGTGCGGGGCCTTGCAATGTCGTGCATAAACAGTGCGTCTGGGCCACTCAAATGCGTGAAAGCCATGACATGTTCTTGAATGATTTCCTCCACATACCTGGGGCCCACCAGGCACTACTACAAGCTCTGTATGAGCTTCCCAGGGGATCCCTATCCAGAACGAGTCTCCTCCATAAGGCCCACGTGGACTGATGCAGCATTGACTGAACCGTTCCTAAGGCCTTCTCCAGACTCTGCCTGACCGTCTGGACTATGGAGAGAGACTTTCGTTTCGTCAGTGAAGAGTACGTGCTTCCAATCATCCATGGTCCAATTCACATGTTATCAACCTCACTAAAAGTTTTTGCCTGGTGAGCCGCGGCAGTTGCGGGCCTTCTCGGGGCAAGGATAACTTCATTAAGCCTCCTCCTGACAGTTCGCCTTAGTATGCGTAATTTACGCAACTGAAGGAGTAGATTTTGGAGCTCTGGATTAGTTTATTACTGTCTCCGGAGTGATTGAACCTACAGAAAACGGTCGTCGATGGCGTTGGTGGCCCATAGGTTTTCCTCCAGTTGTTCTTATTAAATGCCTTCCAGTCTCCCTGTTCCGTTTGATGCATCTGGAGACTGTAGAATAATGGACTTTTATACGCAACGCGATCTTACATAAAGAAAGGCTAAAGTGACAATACGATTGGATTCCTATGGACTGAGATGCTAAAGGTATGTTCATTTTAATGTCCGGATACAGCCACGACACCAAAATTATTCACAATATGACCGTACTCACTGTCAAACAATAAAATGCATGAAAGCAATGAATGAAATGTGTGAATCATCGCTGAAAAAAGACCTTTCTATGTCCCTAATCCTTTCATAAGATTCCTAGATAATCCTAAAGCTAATAATAATTCACTCTGAAATAGAATTAGGAGAGACCTTCTCCATTTTATTTTAAATACCAAAAATTCTTAGGTGTTGTTTTTGGATCAAATTCTTTTGGATTGTATTTGAAGCTTAAATCGGTTTAGTGGTTTAGCCGGGTTCGGTACACCAAAAATCTGTGATTTTTAAGATTTTGGCGGAAACTTCCGTGTTCCAACGACTGTAACTCAAAAACATCTAGTTTAAATAAAAAATGTTTTAGATGAAAGTTGCTGAGCATCAAATTTAGCAGGAAATAAGCTCTGTACACTCTACATTAGCTAAATCCTTGGGAAAATACAAAACCTAAGTCTTAGCTGGATGTAACCACTAAATTCTTTCACGATTTTAATTGTATTTCCACACAAGGTTTAGCTAATGTGTGTAAGGAGCTTGTTTCATGCTAACTTCAAAAACTTCGTTCCAAAAGTTTAAACGAGTAAACAGGACTTAACATATTATAGAGTTTTTTATTATAATTTTTATTACTTTTGGGAGTCTCAGAAATGCTTCCTAAGATAAAAATAAATTGCTAATAAAAAATAAATCTAAATCGCAGATATAAGTAGTTGTTTTCTATTGCGTGTCATATATATTCTTCTATCCTCCTTATATAAATTAAACTAAATTCCGTATTACGCAAAAAATACCTTCAACTTTAAACCCATAAAGAAACATAAAAAAATTGGTGATAAGGGTAAAGCCTCTACATTTTGCATTCCTTAGTTTATTTTTTAAGCTGTTGGCAATTCTAGCCTAATTTCTAATTTAATTAACCAAACTTAATTTTACTAAATAAATAATTTTTTTTAATGGTTCTTGGCTAGGATATGCATTTTATGAACACTGAATTTTAAGAATTTATTATTATTATTATTAAGGCGTTCGGTTCAATGAGGTTGGATATTCTAGTCAGGTCTAAGCTCCAGAATTGTGGTTGAGCCAATAAGTACGGGGGCACCCAAAAAAAAAAATAATAATAATAAAATAACTAAAACATACACCTGAAAATTTTAGCATAGGTAGAAACACAAGAGTGTAGTTGATAATGATTTAAAAACATAATTAAATTAATAATTTTATTCACGATATAATATAATAAGGAAAAAAACAACAACCATAAAATATATATATATGCAGGGTGTCCCCAAACCAAACGGCCAAACTTCAGGGATCGATAGCATAGGATCGAAAAACTAAACTAAGTCCTCTGGCATATGCCTCGTTTTCGCTTCGTTTTCTAGAAAATCACAAAACCTAAAAATAGTTGTGCAAAAACTAGTTAAGGCCATGGAAGAGCGGATTTCATTCCTTGAATTAATTTTAACAGTAATTGTTATTCCAATACAAGTATTTTATTGCAATCTTATACTAATAGAAAGGTAATTGAAAAAAAAAATATTTTTTTAAAGAAAGTTAATTAAGAATAAAGAAAATTACCTATTTAAAATACATAAATAACATTACGAACAAAAACTGAAGATTAAAAAATTAAAAATTTAAATAATAAAAATAATTTATATAAATAAAGATGGAATTCTGTTTGTTTGTTCTTTATAGAAATCCATACCGTTTCTCCTAAATTCTCCAAATTTCGCTCAGTAGTTCTTTTATACCAGGTGCGAACACCTGTCCATATTAAAATTGCATAACTTCAGGTGATCTTCAGCTTTATTTATATTATATTCTTTATAGCTATAAAAATCGTAAAGATCTCGCTTTAGAATGGTTTTTTACGAAATCGACCGTTTCATTAGAAAAATGAAATTTCCCGGGTGAAACCGGGAAATAGAGCTGAATTCTATGCAAATAAGGATGATATAATGTTTGTTCTTTATAGAAATCCATACCGTTTCTCCTAAATTCTCCAAGTTTCGCTCAGTGGTTCTTTCATACCAGGTGCGAAGACCTGTCCATATTAAAATTGCCTAACTTCAGCCAATCTCTTGGTATATATTTTATTGTTATAAAAATCATTTTGATCTCGCTTTGCATTGTTTTTTACAAAATGAACCGTTTGAGCCGATAAACGTCTCACTTTAGATTTTATAGATTTAAAAAATGAAAGTCTCCGGGTGAAACCGGTATATACAGCTAGTTAAAAATAAAAAAGAAATTAAACATTTAGAAAATAATAAAATAATTAGGGTAAAATATTCTTAAATATTCTTATTAGGAAAACATAAATGTTTCAGTTTCTTATGGGACTACCTTAGTGAGAAAAACAAAACTGAAAATTTTGAAGGATTTACCTTCTCTCAAATTTCATAGTTAATTTCTGGGCAGCGTCAACGTAAATGCTGCTCCAAGTGCTGGCCTCTCGCTGCAATACACGCATCGCATCGCTTACTCACAGATCACACTGCATCTAAACATTGTTCTGCGGTGAGCTGGTTTCAAGCCATTCTGATGCGCTCGATGAGATCATCCCTTATTTGGATGGGCTCTCGGTAGACATTTTCTTTCACGTATCCCCACACGAAGAAATCTAGTGGCGTGAGGTCCGGAGATCGTGGAGGCCAAGGCACCGGCCCACAGTGGTCCAACCTGGGAAAAAACCTCATAAATGAAAGTAGCCCAAATCTAATTTTTTCCTGGTTTTCGAATACTCAGATACTTGTAGAACAATGGAAAGAATATATTTTTTTAACTAGTTCAAAATTAAAATGTGTGTGTCCCAGTAAAATTGAACTTTTTAATGATTGAAAAAATAGTACTTTTCTACCAACATAAAAAATGTTTTCTACTCTGTATAAGATTAACAATAAAATATTCCTAAATACATCAGGAGTGTGCCATCTATGTGTGCACTGTTATGGACTAAACATGTTTAAATTATATCAACAGTTAGAGAAGAAATTAATTTTCGAAATCGTTGCTTAAATAAGTATGATTTTTTGACTTTGTTGGTTTATTAAAAGTTTGCGTTACGTTGCGTTACGGTCGCAATGGTTTAATATGTAACTGTAGGTAGTAGAGGAACTGTGGTAAAATTTTCAGCGCCAACTGCGGCCAACTTTGGGATTTATAAGGATTTAAACCTTTCGCTACGGTGCGAGTGGCGAAGGCAAATGACCTTGGGGAGGAACTATTAGTTAAGAAAAATCCTCCTATAGGTCTCTAAGGTAGGGAGACTTGCATAGAATTAAAATAAAATAAATTACACGTTATTTTAATTCTAAAACACTAAAAAAAATTGTTTTATTTTGTATTTTAAATAATCAAATAAACTACAACTACAAGTAGGTTGTTTGAAGTTGCACAGTTTCCTTATAGTGTATGGTGATCCTATGCGCTAGAGCTCTCACCCCTGAAAATTGAGGCGGTACATTTATTTCAGTTTGATGCTGTTATTGTTGCAAGTTTTTTGAAAATCCTTCATCAACCGCGCAAATTACAAGGATAGATGAAGAATTAATTATGAGATTAAAAACAGTACTAGATGTGATTTACTCTCTGTATCCGATTGATACTGCAGCATTTCGCAAGTATGCAGCGGAAACGGCTGAGATGGTAGTGACTCGGTACCCATGGTACTATCTCCCATCGACCGCCCACAAAATTTTTTTCCATGTAGCAGACATGATTGAGCACGCAGCTATTTGTATCGGTTCCCTGTCAGAAGAGGCTCATGGAGAGTAGGAACCTAAATTATAAGCAGTACAGGGAACATATTCCAGGAAGATATCTCGAGTTGCAACAAATGAAGATGTTTTCCACCAATTAATTGTAACAAGCGACCCATATATTACGGATTTAAGACCAGTATACAAGTATTGTTCGCTGCAGCTCAATCAAATTTAAATGTACCTCAAGTACTGCCATCTCTGGAGGGCTCTGATAAGTTGAGGACCCTGAACCCTGCAGGAAAAAATTCATGTTCATGTTCAACCCCTGTGAACTGTGAGGGATCCCTCTGTTTTAAGCATAAACCGGTTGCTCAAATAATTATGGAGGAGTAAAAGAAGCCTAACAGGGGAGAAGAGGATAGGGAGAGTGAGATGGCCAGCAACAACAGAAGCACCAGCAATAGAACAAGGAAAATTTCTAAAAGAAGAAACTGTGAGTCAACTTAATTCATTCGACCAATTATAACACTCATCGAGCATCATTTTCTTTTATTCAATTATTATGATAATTTTCTTAATGTCAAGAACATTTACTAACAACCACTAACCATGAATATTCCTTATGATGTACATTTAAGTTAATACACTGTAATATTATTCAATCTATTTTAATTTTATACAGTCCACAATTGTACCAGCTTTAAAGTAAAGTACCTCGGGCTCTGACAGTCTGCTGGGAGCCTGAGATACAACATTTTGGTCCTACCGAGCCTGATATGAACCACCGAGCATTTTAGTCCAGGCATTCCGTACTATAATTAAAATAATCATTTAATTCATTAAAGTAATTAGTAAGTATTAAGTGTAACATGTAAGTAGTGTTGGTTCATTTTCAAGTTTGCAAGAATCTTAATTGTTATACACTTATTTCTAGATGTTGGATATGTCTTATTTCTTATTTAAATATTTTTTGCTACCATATATTATAACAATAACTCAGTATTAATATTTATGTTGTTAACTGCCATCATTTCTCTTTGATTTATAAATCAACTTGTATATCTCAGCATTACATACCTTGAATGTATGTCAGCTTCCAAAATTAAACAAAGTTAACAATGGTTCTGATAATTTAGATTGAAAGCTAATAACTCCTGAATTAAATAGTTTACACCATTTTATTAAAATTTTGGGTGATTTCATAACCCACCTGTTGCTTATTAATTGTAATAATTCAGTGATTCATAATTAACCAATGTCAATTACCTGAGATTATATCATACTCCAATAAGTATAAACTCTCTTTAAAGTTTATACTTATTGGAGTATGATATAATCTCAGGTAATTGACATTGGTTAATTATGAATCACTGAATTTATGCAATTTAAATTCACTTAATGTACAAGACTCTCAATTACCTCAATAGTGTTTATTTTGTTATATCAGAAATTTGTAATGTGTAGTTTTCAATGAATTGTATAGAGTAAGATGGACAATTGATTCATTCAACATCTTTATTTTATTACAGAAAATAGAATAATCACTAGCATCTATACTTTCCACTTCAAGTCAATTAATTTAGATAAATCACATGAAAATTATTGTAAAGCACAGTCATCCCGCTTGGCAATGTGCCTGTCTCATGTTAACACTTAGCCATACAATGTTTATGGGAAGGTTTCTCACAGGTACTGATGGTTAGTTCGCCTAGTCAACACAGGTAGCGCTATTTCTCACCTAATGGTCTCCAGTTTAGCCACCTTATGCATTGTGTTTTTCTATTCATCTAATTATTTATGTGATTATACTTCCGACTTGAACTGAGTCTGTGATTATTATGTTTTGATTTTCTGATAACTTTCCATTATCTTTTAAGGTCCATCTTTATTGAAGTATAAATTAAGGTCGATTTCTTGTTTGATTTTTTTTGTTGTTTAATTTCCTGTTTGATTATCTCACTTTCACTTAGGTTGTTGTTGGCCATTATTTTTCCTCTCTACTATCGCTCTCTCCATCTGTTGGCCTGTATTTGATAATTATTTTGGTAATCATGCCTGAATCCAAAGATGATCCTAAACGTTCTGCTTTGAAAGCACCTGATTATTCTGTCCAAGCGAATTCCCTTGAAAGAAAGTTGCGGCTCTTGAAGCGTAACATTCTGGGCCTTAGTAAAATTGAAGTTAAAGACATCAGGGATGAAGATATACCTAATTTTGAGGCAACCTACGTTGAGGCAAAAGAAGAATGGGCTGAGTTTCGTGCTGTGTGGGATCAACGAGATCAATTAGGAATATTGATCGGCGAAAGTGATAACTTTCCTAATAAGGAGTGGGATGCGCTATATGATAAACTTCGTGCTGAGATCATTGCAGCAAACGGCATTCTCATATCCCTAAAGAGTCGTGGAACATCCCACCAAACGAGGTCGGAGGTCAACATTCGCCGTCCTGACCTTGAGAAGATACCAATTCCTTCATTTTCAGGGGATCTCCTCCAGTGGATACATTTCAGAGATACGTTCCGTTCCATGGTTCATGAGCGGTTCGACCTCAGCCAGATAGAGAAATTTCACTATTTGATAGCTGCCCTTAAAGGTGAAGCAGCTGCTCTTGTATCGAAATTCCCGGTTTCTGAGAAGTCTTATGAGCAAGCTTGGGATAAGGTAGTCAGAACTTACGACAATCCTAGGATACTGGCTCGATTGTTGGTTCATCGCATAACCGATTGTGAAGTCTCCTCTGCTAAGACGGATCACCAACGTTATGAGAGGTTTATTACAGGCGTTGCCGATAGTATCGAGGCTTTCAAGGCCCTCAAGCTGGATGGTCCTTGTGAATTCGTGCTATCAACACTTGCTCTACGTGCGCTTGACCCTGAAACAAGAAAGCAATTTGAACTGTCACGAGAGTCCATCAGGGAATTTCCAACAAGCGAAGATGTCATCAATTTTGTACGTCAGAGGAAACTTGCATTGAAGATGTCACAGGACATTACAGAACCCACGTTACGTCCAAGCAGTTCCGCAAGTAACAAGTCCTCGAATTCTCTACGCAATTATCCCAGAAGGAGTTCGTCCCAACAAAAGGCGGTCTCTTTCCACACAACCAGTGATTCCTCGGGCATCAATACTCCAAGAAGCACGTCACCTCGTTCTGAAACTTCTATTCATTGTAATTTCTGCAACGGCCCTCATAGTTGCGCTAGATGTGAGGATTTTGCTTCACTCCCTCTAGAACAACGAGTTTCCAGAATTCGTTCCTGGAAGGCATGCTTCAACTGCCTCAGCAAAGGACATCGTGTGAACGATTGTCGCTCAAAGTTTCGTTGTCGTCACTGCAGAAAAAAGCATCACACTTTAGTGCATAGAGATGAGGTAAAAGGGGAAGATCCATGCAACAAAGAAAAGACTTCATCCGTCGAAGACAAGAATAAATCCTTTATTGGTTTTGGATCTGCAAAAACAAAATGCCTCGAAGGCGCAGTTCTGCTAGGAACAGTCCGCACTCTCGTTAAGGGTCCAAAGGGAGATTATATAGGCGCCACCGCGCTTCTGGACTCAGGAAGTCAGCACACGTTCCTAACCTCCTCCCTTGCCAAGAAAATTGGAGCCAAGATTCGCCCTTCAAAAGTTTCAATAACTAGTCTAGCGGGATCAACCTTACCCATGCACCTGGTGAAAGGAGTGACCAAGTGTGCTTTACGCTCGCAAGTCGGGGATCGAGAGTTCGAAGTCATGCCTCTAGTAATCGATCAAATCACTTCGGAATTACCAAGCCTCAAGCTTCCAGCGTCCCTGACAAGCGAATTCTCAAGCTTACCACTGGCAGACGATAAATTTGGAGAACCGAAACCCATTGATATTCTCCTGGGAGGCGATATTTTTCACCACATTATCACTGGAGCTTCGAAACCCTCGGCTATTGAAGGTTTGTCTTTGATTCCCACAGCCTTCGGCATGGTTGTGACTGGTACCCTGAAGGATTCTTCATCGACACTTCATCACTCATTTTTTATTGATACCCACGAGTGTCTCAATGATCAAACGAAGATCCAACCTCAACAAGCGTGCTAACTACTTCAGGGAAGAGACTTGCACCCCATGATGATTGGATCTCTAGGTTCTCTTCCTACGTCACCTTGATAAGGACTGTCGCTAGGATCCTTAGATTCATCTCTAGAAAACGTTCAAAAGAAACCTGTTCTGGTCAAAGCATTTCCCCGCAGGAATTCAATCATGCAGAGTTGGTGTGCTCACGCTTCGTACAACGTTCTCTCCCAGAACAACTTTTCAAGGAGCCTCCAATCACGCCTAAAGATTATGTCCAGCTTTCACCCTTCTTTGACGAGCAAGGAATTCTCAGGGTGGGCGGCAGGCTAAAGAACTCACCACTGGATTTCTCCGCCAAACATCCAATCCTTCTTCCTTCAAAATCTCACTTTGCTAGTCTTGTGGTAGACCATATTCACAAAAACCACTTCCATGCAGGACCGTCCTTGACGTTGGCGTTGCTAAGAGGTAAATACTGGATTCCCAAGGCTATGAAGTTCATTCGAGGACGCATACTACGCTGTGTACATTGCCGAATCTTGAAGGCGAAACCCACTTCACCTCTAATGGCTGTTCTTCCCAAAGAAAGGTTTGAACAATTTAGGGCATTCACTCAGGTGGGCGTGGATTTCGCAGGCCCTTTCTTGATTAAGGAGTCTAGACGAAGAAATGCTTCATTGGGAAAGGCATACCTATGCCTATTTGTATGCTTTGCTTCCAAGGCGCTGCACTTAGAACTAGTTTCCTCGCTTTCCACTGCAGCCTTTCTCAACGCCTTAGAAGGATTTATCGCAAGGAGAGGAGTTCCCAACACAATATGGTCCGACCGCGGAACAAATTTCGTCGGTGCATCGAGGTTCATCAAGGAACTTTACGCATTCCGGTACACCGCTGAGAATGAAATTGTCAAACGGTTATCAGGCATCAGCTGGAAGTTCATACCACCGCGGGCACCTCATTTCGGAGGTCTTTGGGAGGCAGGGGTGAAATCCGTTAAGGGTTTGTTGGCCAATTCCTTAGGAAGGAATCCCTTGACATTTGAGGAATTAACGACTGCGCTCTGCAAAATTGAGTTTTTGCTGAATTCTCGACCCTTATGTCCCCTGAAGGAAGACCCCGAAAATTTTGATTTTCTCACCCCCGGTCATTTCCTCATTGGTGCTCCCCTTGGCGCTCTACCTGATTCTTCGGATACGACTGTGTCCTCCATTCTTAATTTACCCCGATGGGAGTCCATCGAAAATCAAATAGCATCCATTTGGAGAAGGTGGAGAAAGGAATATCTCCATATCCTACAAGTGAAGTCCAAATGGCGTAAAAGTCGGCCGAATATCAAGTTGGGAGACCTGGTCATCCTGATAGAAAGAAGGTCTGTCCTGGGACAATGGCCCGTTGGGAAGGTAACGTCTACGCACCCAGGTCGTGATGGGATCGTTCGAGTAGTAGATGTTCTTACTCCCTCAGGCAAGACCATTACCAGGTCTGTTACATCTATCGTGCCCCTTTTCCCCTCTGAATCAGAGAAAGGTTAAGGCAAATAGACAAGACGTTTTAATTTCGTTAACCCATTGAAGGATGTTTAATTTTTTTGCTTATTCTAACCTTTTGCATAGAATGAAGTATGTTTCTTTCTCTATTAACTACCTTATTTTATTCAAGATGTGGTTTATTTATCTATTTCAAAGAGGTCAATTTTATTTCATTTACAACACACACATATTAGTACACCTTTATTTAAATCTTAATTTTAAGAAAATGAATGTTATTGTAATCTCTATTGTATTTAAATCCGTGGGCATATTGTTAATTTGTATCTTAGTGTTTAGTTTCATAATGTAATGTAAATTAGCATAGACTAATTTAGGTGAGCGGTTTGTTCGCTGCAGCTCAATCAAATTTAAATGTACCTCAAGTACTGCCATCTCTGGAGGGCTCTGATAAGTTGAGGACCCTGAACCCTGCAGGAAAAAATTCATGTTCATGTTCAACCCCTGTGAACTGTGAGGGATCCCTCTGTTTTAAGCATAAACCGGTTGCTCAAATAATTATGGAGGAGTAAAAGAAGCCTAACAGGGGAGAAGAGGATAGGGAGAGTGAGATGGCCAGCAACAACAGAAGCACCAGCAATAGAACAAGGAAAATTTCTAAAAGAAGAAACTGTGAGTCAACTTAATTCATTCGACCAATTATAACACTCATCGAGCATCATTTTCTTTTATTCAATTATTATGATAATTTTCTTAATGTCAAGAACGTTTACTAACAACCACTAACCATGAATATTCCTTATGATGTACATTTAAGTTAATACACTGTAATATTATTCAATCTATTTTAATTTTATACAGTCCACAATTGTACCAGCTTTAAAGTAAAGTACCTCGGGCTCTGACAGTCTGCTGGGAGCCTGAGATACAACAAGTATAAAAAGAAAAAAGAGCTAACCGAGGAAGCATAGAATTTATTTAAACAAGATTAAATAATTATATCCTATTTGTATTATTGTACATAAAAATGTTAAATAAAATAAAATCTATTCAAATTTTTATTTTCCACGTCAAATTTTAACTTGATCTGATGCTCTGATTTCGGTGATGTTGATTTCATTAGATTCGGCTCCTTAAAAAACATATAAGACTTTATCAAACACGAATTTTTGATATTTTTGACATTTTGACCTCAAATTTGGACTTGATCTGGTGGTCCCATTGCACTGATTTTGATTTCATTAGATTCGGCACCTCAAAAAATCAATACACGAGTGGTTCCAGGCCACTAGCAAAGTAATTATAGTAGATATTAGTTTTTTTCCCATTTTCAGCTTTTTGTCCTATCCAGCGACCTGGGTAGTTGCTCAACCAGTCTCACACGGCCCTTCCGTAATGGCTAACATTTTAATCCTTTCTTTTTAAGTTTAAACACTCAACCTGCATGTTTTATTGATAACGAAAGCGTGAGAATATTCATCTTTTCTAAATTTACTCCTCGTAAATTAAGGAATTGATCTTACTCAAAAAGCCAGTATATTTTTACTTTCACTTACCTATATATGAAATATATAGTAAGTGGAAGTATTGCGATCGTGAAAAATTTCGACTTCCGGTTTTCAACGGAAATACACGTTTTGGGACCCCCTGAGTCGAAATAACCAAGTCCCGCGAAATGGTCTGTGTGTGTGTGTGTGTGTGTCTGTGTCTGTGTGTGTGTGTGTGTGTGTGTGTGTGTGTGTGTGTGTGTGTGTGTGTGTGTGTGTGTGTGTGTGTGTGTGTGTGTGTGTGTGTGTGTGTGTGTGTGTGTGTGTGTGTGTGTGTGTGTGTGTGTGTGTGTGTGTGTGTGTGTGTGTGTGTGTGTGTGTGTGTGTGTGTGTGTGTGTGTGTGTGTGTGTGTGTGTGTGTGTGTGTGTGTGTGTGTGTGTGTGTGTGTGTGTGTGTGTGTGTGTGTGTGTGTGTGTGTGTGTGTGTGTGTGTGTGTGTGTGTGTGTGTGTGTGTGTGTGTGTGTGTGTGTGTGTGTGTGTGTGTGTGTGTGTGTGTGTGTGTGTGTGTGTGTGTGTGTGTGTGTGTGTGTGTGTGTGTGTGTGTGTGTGTGTGTGTGTGTGTGTGTGTGTGTGTGTGTGTGTGTGTGTGTGTGTGTGTGTGTGTGTGTGTGTGTGTGTGTGTGTGTGTGTGTGTGTGTGTGTGTGTGTGTGTGTGTGTGTGTGTGTGTGTGTGTGTGTGTGTGTGTGTGTGTGTGTGTGTGTGTGTGTGTGTGTGTGTGTGTGTGTGTGTGTGTGTGTGTGTGTGTGTGTGTGTGTGTGTGTGTGTGTGTGTGTGTGTGTGTGTGTGTGTGTGTGTGTGTGTGTGTGTGTGTGTGTGTGTGTGTGTGTGTGTGTGTGTGTGTGTGTGTGTGTGTGTGTGTGTGTGTGTGTGTGTGTGTGTGTGTGTGTGTGTGTGTGTGTGTGTGTGTGTGTGTGTGTGTGTGTGTGTGTGTGTGTGTGTGTGTGTGTGTGTGTGTGTGTGTGTGTGTGTGTGTGTGTGTGTGTGTGTGTGTGTGTGTGTGTGTGTGTGTGTGTGTGTGTGTGTGTGTGTGTGTGTGTGTGTGTGTGTGTGTGTGTGTGTGTGTGTGTGTGTGTGTGTGTGTGTGTGTGTGTGTGTGTGTGTGTGTGTGTGTGTGTGTGTGTGTGTGTGTGTGTGTGTGTGTGTGTGTGTGTGTGTGTGTGTGTGTGTGTGTGTGTGTGTGTGTGTGTGTGTGTGTGTGTGTGTGTGTGTGTGTGTGTGTGTGTGTGTGTGTGTGTGTGTGTGTGTGTGTGTGTGTGTGTGTGTGTGTGTGTGTGTGTGTGTGTGTGTGTGTGTGTGTGTGTGTGTGTGTGTGTGTGTGTGTGTGTGTGTGTGTGTGTGTGTGTGTGTGTGTGTGTGTGTGTGTGTGTGTGTGTGTGTGTGTGTGAACAGACTAGCTCAAAAACTATAAACCTTGGGAACCTGAAATTGGGTATTTAGTGTAGGTGTATGTCCGCGATGTGACAGCGAAAATTTCATCAAAATTGCTCAAAGGGAGGGGGTACTTTATTTAATAACTTTTTACGTTTTTTTCGATTTTCTCAAAAACGGCTCTAACAATTTTGATTAAACTGAGTACTTGATCAACTTATATGCCCGAGATATGACTGTAAAAATTTCATCAAAATTGATTAACCGGAGGGGGGACTTTGCTTAATAAATTTTGTATCATTTTTACGTGTTTTTTTTATTTACTCAAAAAAGGGTTTAACGATTTTGATCAAACTGGGTGTATGATGTATGTATATGCCCGAGATACGACTGTAAAAATTTCAAAAAAATTGATCAACCGGAGGGGGGACTTTACTTAATAAATTTTGTACCAATTTCACGTGTACATATTTTTTATTTACTCAAAAACGGTTTTTGAAGAAACTGGGTATTTGATGTATGCATATACCAAATATGTAAAAGCCAACATTTCATCAAAATTGGTCCAACTGAGGGGGCACTTCATTTCATGACTTTATTTCCAATTTTTACTTTCACTTACCTATATATGAAATATATAGTAAGTAGTTACTTTCACTTACCTATATATGAAATATATAGTAAGTGGAAGTATTGCGATCGTGAAAATTTTCGACTTCCGGTTTTCAACGGAAATACACGTTTTGGGGTCCCCTGAGTCAAAATAACCAAGTCCCGCGAAATGGTCTGTGTGTGTGTCTGTGTGGCTGTGTGTCTGTGTGTCTGTGTGTGTGTGTGTGTGAACAGACTAGCTCAAAAACTATAAACCGTGCGAACCTGAAATTGGGTATTTAGAGTATTTATAAGCCCGCAATGTGACAGCAAAAATTTCATCAAATTTGCTCAAAGGGAGGGGGTACTTTATTTAATAACTTTTTAAGTTTTTTTTTATTTTCTCAAAAACGGCTCTAACGATTTTGATTAAACTGAGTACTTGATCAACTTATATGCCCGAGATATGACTGTAAAAATTTCATCAAAATTGATTAACCGGAGGGGGGACTTTGCTTAATAAATTTTGTATCATTTTTACGTGTTTTTTTTTATTTACTCAAAAAAGGCTTTAACGATTTTGATCAAACTGGGTGTATGATGTATGTATATGCCCGAGATACGACTGTAAAAATTTTTTATTTACTCAAAAACGGTTTTAACGATTTTGATCAAACTTGGTATTTGATGTATTTATATACCAAAGATGTGATAACCAACATTTCATCACAATTGATCAACCGGTGGGGGACTTTACTTAATAAATGTTGTATCATTTTCACGTGTTTTTTTTATTTACTCAAAAACGGTTTTAACGATTTTGATCAAACTTGGTATTTGATGTATTTATATGCCAAAGATGTGATAACCAACATTTCATCACAATTGATCAACCGGAGGGGGACTTTACTTAATAAATGTTGTATCATTTTCACGTGTTTTTTTTATTTACTCAAAAACGGTTTTAACGATTTTGATCAAACTTGGTATTTGATGTATTTATATGCCCGAGATATGACTGTAAAAATTTCATCAAAATTGATCAACGAGAGGGGGGACTTTACTTAATAAATTTTGTATCATTTTCACGGGTTTTTTTTATTTACTCAAAAACGGCTTTAACGATTAACAAAAATAAGATATGAATGTAGAAAAATGTGTGACTTTGGGAAATAATATTTAGAAAAACACGTCAATTTCTAATCTAAGTAAATTGGTAAGTGAAAGTTGTGTGTTGCGCGCACGCACCAGATTTTTACCTTTTTTTCGATGATCTCAAAAACGGCTTTAACGATTTTTATCAAATTCGTCATGTTTAATGAAAATTAGGTTTTCTTTAATATCAGGTAAGCTTTATCATTATTAAAATTTTCTGAGGGGGCTTTTTTTGGGGGGGCCTTTTTTGTTTGTTTGTTTCTTTCTTATAAAGTACCTTTGTTTTTGTTTACATGGAGCAATTAACTGTCTCTCGTTACGCCTAAAAATAAGAAATGGCTAAATATGAGATATGAAAAAATAAAGAAAACATAAAGAGGAGAAAAAAAGAAAAATATTCAGTCAACTCATAAAACTCGTTGAGCCCACGCATGCGGAGTACGCCTTTAATGACAGACCATTGTTCATAATTAAAGCCGTTCTGTTCATTTGAGAAGTGGCAATTAACAAAACGCATTAATTTCTAATCTAAGTAAGTTGGTAAGTGAAAGTTGTGTGTTGCGAGCACGCACCAGATTTTTGTAATTTAAATACATTATTGAAAAAAAAAATATTAAAATACACTTTTTGCACAACTATTTTTAGTTTTTTGTGATTTTCTCGAAAACGAGGCATATACCAGAGAAATTTTTTCTTAGTTTTTCGATCCTCTATCGATCCCTGAAGTTTGGCCGTTTGGTTTGGGGACACCCAGTATATATGGTGTCATAGCGCTTTTGAAATAATAACTATTTTGGTACCTTTCAATGTTTTATATCCTAGCAATTAGAAGAGTCCACAAAATGAAATTTTGACAATTCAGTCTTCCTACCAAGGTCTAAATCTAAGCTAAATTTCAAATTTTGATTTCCATGCCCAACAGATATATTATGGTTTAAACTTTTTAAAATTTTGGAAACTTCGAGATTTTAAAAATTAGTATGAAAAAAACTTGCAAGTCCACTGCTTGAAACATTGTGAATTTAGTGCACCCATCTATATCTATCAAAGAAAAATATAAGAAGCACTTAGTTATCTGCCTTCTAGAAATTATTTTTTTGAAAACCCATTTTTGTAAAATTACCGCTTAGAACTTTGAAGGGTAATGGACCTGTAGTAAAAAAAGGGTATATATCTAATAATAATAAAAAAAAATCTGGTGCGTGCGCGCAACACACAACTTTCACTTACCAACTTACTTAGATTAGAAATTGACGTGTTTTGCTAAATATCATTTCCCAAAGTCACACATTTTTCTACATTCATATCTTATTTTTGTTAATCGTTAAAGCCGTTTTTGAGTAAATAAAATATCTGGTGCCTGCGCGCAACACACAACTTTCACTTACCAACTTACTTAGATTAGGAATTAATGTGCTTTGTTAATTGCCAGTTTTCAAAGTTGTACATTTTTTCACATTCATTTCTTATTTTTGTTTTCATTTGCTCAAAAAAAAAAAAGCACTAATTTCATTCATTATTAAATAAAAGTTTTTACTTGTGATAATTCGGCAATGCAAGCATAATACTCCAAGTCGTCTGATTTTATAATTTCTGTATGTACCTGTTGAATATTTCATTTAGTTCCCATGAAACAAATAATTCTCATTAAATGAACAGAACATCTTTAATTATAACGCATTGGTTTGGCATTAAAGGCGTACGGCGCATGCGTGAGCTCAAGGTGTTTAATGAGTTGACGGAATATTTTTCTTTTTTTCTCATGTATTTGTTTACTTGATTTTTTTCATATATCATATTTAGCCATTTCTTATTTTTAGGCGTGATGAAAGACAGTTAATTTCTCAGTATAAACTAAAACAAAGGTACTTTATAGGTAAACAAAAAAGGCCCCTTCCCCATTTAAGCCCCCTCCGAAAATTTTAATACTGATAAAACTTACCTGATATTATTGAACACCTAATTTTCATTAAACATGACGAATTTGATCAAAATCATTGAAGCCGTTTTTGAGATAATCGGAAAAAAGTTAAAAATTGGAAAAAAGTTATGAAATAAAGTGCCCCCTCCGTTTGACCAATTTTTTATGAAATGTTGGCTGTCACATCTTTGGCATACAAATACGTCAAATACCCAGTTTGATTAAAATCTTTAAAGCCGTTTTTGAGTAAATAAAAAAAACACATGAAAATTATACAAAATTTATTAAGTAAAGTCCCCCCTCCGGTTAATCAATTTTTATGAAATTTTTACAGTCATATCTAGGGCATATTAATACATCAAATACTTAGTTTAATCAAAATCGTTAGAGCCGTTTTTGAGAAAATCGAAAAAAACGTAAAAATTGATTAAATAAAGTACCCCCACCCTTTGAACAATTTTGATGAAATTTTTGCTGTCACATCGCGGGCATATACATACACTAAATACCCAATTTCAGGTTCGCACGGTTAATAGTTTTTGAGCTAGTCTGTTCACACAGACCATTTCGAAGGACTTGGTTATTTCGACTCAGGGGACCCCAAAACGTGTATTTCCGTTGAAAACCGGAAGTCGAAATTTTTCACGATTGCAATACTTCCACTTACTATATATTTCATATATAGGTAAGTGAAAGTAATAAATAAAACATAAACCTAAAAATGTTGCATAGGCAGCAACACCAGAGTCTAATTTAAAACCGCCTGGCAGAGACAAAATTCTTACTAATGATTGAACAGATAATTGAATTTATTATTTTATTCACAAAAAAATCACCGATAAAACATAGGGCTGGAATTAGTCTTAATCGTTTGGTTTAAAGAAAGAAAAAAATAGCCTGGTAGCGACTCTACCAGATACAAACAAATGCTGCGTAAAAATACAAAAAGTCGCCCATAAAATATACCATTGAGGCCAAGCGAACATTGAGACACTCGCGACGCAGAGTAGAGCAGTTTTTGTGAAACGTGAATTAGATAGCAACCACGCACATTGGGACGCAGAGCAGGGCAGCGCAGTTTCCTTTCTACCACACGTATTACAAAAATTGCACTGCTCTGCGTCGCCTTTGTCTTCAAGGAGCACATTGAACTGTGCCACGCATAGCAGAACAGGGCATGTAGATACAGTTCAGAGCAGGGCAGCACAAAAAAAAAATCTGGTGCGTGCGCGCAACACACAACTTTCACTTACCAACTTAAAAAAAAAATCTGGTGCGTGCGCGCAACACACAACTTTCACTTACCAACTTACTTAGATTAGAAATTGACGTGTTTTGCTAATTATCATTTCCCAAAGTCACACATTTTTCTACATTCATATCTTATTTTTGTTGATCGTTAAAGCCGTTTTTGAGTAAATAAAAAACCCCGTGAAAATTATACAAAATTTATTAAGTAAAGTCCACCCTCCCGTAGATCAATTTTGATGAAATGTTGGCTATCATATCTCGGGCATATAAATACATCAAATACCAAGTTTGATCAAAATCGTTAAAACCGTTTTTGAGTAAATAAAAAAAACATGTGAAAATGGTACAAAATTTATTAAGTAAAGTCCCCCCTCCCGTAGATCAATTTTGATGAAATTTTTACAGTCACATCTCGGGCATATAAATACATCAAATACCAAGTTTGATCAAAATCGTTAAAACCGTTTTTGAGTAAATAAAAAAAACACGTGAAAATGGTACAAAATTTATTAAGTAAAGTCCCCCCTCCCGTAAATCAATTTTGATGAAATTTTTACAGTCACATCTCGGGCATATAAATACATCAAATACCAAGTTTGATCAAAATCGTTAAAACGGTTTTTGAGTAAATAAAAAAAACACGTGAAAATGATACAAAATTTATTAAGTAAAGTCCCCCCTCCGGTTAATCAATTTTGATGAAATTTTTACAGTCATATTTCGGGCATATAAATCGATCAAATACTCAGTTTAATCAAAATCGTTAGAGCCGTTTTTGAGAAAATCGAAAAAAATGTAAAAAGTTATTAAATAAAGTACCCCCTCCCTTTGAGCAATTTAGATGAAATTTTTGCTGTCACATCGCGGGCATATACCTACACTAAATACCCAATTTCAGGTTCCCACGGTTTATAGTTTTTGAGCTAGTCTGTTCACATACACACACACACACACACACAGACACACACACACACAGACCATTTCGCGGGACTTGGTTATTTCGACTCAGGGGGTCCCAAAACGTGTATTTCCGTTGAAAACCGGAAGTCGAAAATTTTCACGATCGCAATACTTCCACTTACTATATATTTCATATATAGGTAAGTGAAAGTAAAAACTGCCTTAGGCCGAGCGCACATTGAGACACTCGCGACGCAGATCAGAGCAGAGCAGTTTTTCTGGAAAGTGAATTAGATAGGAATCGCCCACATTGGGACGCAGAGCAGAGCAGAGCAGTTTTTGTGAAACGTGAATTAGATAGGAAACGCGCGGTGCAATGTCCGTGGAAAACTGTGGGAAGCAGTTTTTTTCGTACGGCCCTACCCTAATCTATGTCTGCCGTTTTCTGCTCGGCGTCGCCTACGTGGCACAGTTCAATGTGCGCTCGGCCTGATTCTTGTGAAAAACGTTTCAAAATGATTCAAGAATGCCATATTGATGAATATGGCATTCATTAATAATTTTGTTTGGTTGATTGAAAATTCTTAATATTACCCGCGAGTATTGTCAGGTGACCATTTTATTTTTTTTCATCTTGTTTATTTTCCGATTAAAAACACGTATTGATGACCTTAGGGGTCACTTATGGTGTAGAGGTTAGCGTGGCCAACTACTGCACAGAAGGTAGCGGGTTCTTGGTCCGTCAGATGGCCCAAGGATTTTTTGAAGGAGTGAAAAATCCTAGGCTATTCCGTTCCTTCCGATGGGAGGTTAAGTGGAGGTCCCGAGCCTGCAGGATGTCAATTACTCGTTAAAGATTCATATCCTAATTATAACTGATTAGGCAAAATTTAGGACTCCCTCAGTAGCATCGTCCGATTAGCAATAGCAGCACAAAGCGACTTTATATAAATAAACAATAAGACAAACGAAAAAAGTTATCATCCATTTTACAATGTCTTTTCGCTTTGCATGATTCATAAAAATAACTAAGATTACGTCACTTCTTCTTTATATTTATAATTTCGGCGGAGCATAATAGGATTTGACTGACAAGTTTTGAAACCAAAAAAAAAAAAAATTGGGGGAGGGGGACTCAAGCGCCTTATATAGGCCGCCGCTGCCTGCAGTATTGGATTGGCAAACATGTCCTTTTGGGTTTACAAAAAGCTCGCCTATGTTTTAAGGCTTAATGTTTTGGTCCCTCACTTTTTAATAGAGGTCAACTTGGCAACACGCATTTCTTTTAGTGATTCACTACGGAAACGGCAACAAACCACTATTTTTTGAAAAGGTTGGTAATAGCTGAAAAATGGATCTTTTTCGATAATGTAGTCCGATCCAAGAAGAATGTCAAAACTAAAATTGCATCCTAAGATGATAATACTTTCCAAATGGCAATCCACCAAGACAACCCTAAGCCCCACACCTCATTGGTCACTCGCAATAAATTAATCAGCCTTAGATGGGAACGTTTGCCCCACACTCCCTATTCACCAGACATAGCTCCAAGTGACTACCACTTAATCTGGTCTCTGCAGAACTCCATGAATAAAGAGAAATTCCTAAAGGAAGATGACGTCAAAAACCAATTGTTCAAACCACATAATAAACCTCAGACATTCTATGAACATGGCATGATGCAGTTAGTGGAAAGATGAGAAAAAGCCATATTAAATAATAGTCAATATACTGTAGATAAAATAAATTTTATGTCAATAATAAATTTAGTTTTAGTTCACCCTGGAAAACCGAAAGGACTTATTTGCCAATCCAATACCAAGCACTATATCACTAGGGACCACATTGACTTATTATTTTTGTTTTATCATGGATTAATTTGTCAATCAGATATAAAATTGATCAAATTAACCAAAATTGGTAGTAATAAACTAAGACTGTTCTCATATGAGAGATATTGTTAGGATTCAGCTAATATGATAGTGAATGTAACAGTTCCAAGCCAACTGAAATCTTTCAAAAATCAAATGCAGCCCTGACAAGTCTTATTGGACATTGAAATATTCAAATATAAAGAAATCACATCAGAATTACTTATGGATCGAACAAATCAAATTAGAAAAAGGTCAAAATGTTCAGATTATTCATCATCTGAAACTTTATCATCCCAATTACGGATCATACTATTTAATTTATCTTTGAGAAATACTCAGTTCCAACATTTTTTTGGACATATTTTGACATTTTCTTCATTTTGTTGCATGAGTTATCTACCTCCAATTGATTTAAAAGTTATATAAAGTTTACTTTGTATATCATGTTTGAAAAAGTCCTTGGAACTGTAAAATTTTCCATGACAAATTAAATGGTTTCATTGGTAATTCGGATGGTGAAGTTTCAGATTATAAATAATTATTTTGACCTTCTTCTAATTTGATTTGTTTAATCTATTACAGATACTTGGTATGATCTATCAGTATGTCCATTTTCAGTTTTTGCTTTACTTTTTCTTTTTTGCATAATAGTGAATTTAGCAAATGGAATATCAGATTATGATTACTATTTGGTCAAAATAAAAACTCCTAATTAACTAAAATTTGGAGTTCTGCTAAACAAGTACTCATAAACAAAATTCAAGCCAACAATAAAAAATTCTTAGGAAAATTGTGAACGCTCTTGGTATATTTATAACCACACTATACACAAAGACATGGACATTCCAACTGTAAAATCATACACAAAGACACCACATTTCACTACTCAACTCACAATCAAACCCACTTGTTTCTTGACTTTCTTCCTTCAAGTTACCCATCCAACAAAGATTAAAAAGGCAACGGTCGACACATATCTTCAACCATGACACAATAATGTGCAAAAACATTCATTTAAGTAAGTAAATCTTTTTAATTTTTTTATGATAGACTTTTTTATTTTTTATAAGAGATATATTCCCAGATTGGAGGAAAATTTATCAAATGGCATTTTGTGATGAGATTTCAATTATTAATTAATAACAATTATCAATGCTTAGTTTACTTAATAAATATGTAGAATGTCACAATTTTGTCAGTATTGAGGCAGTAAAATTTGGTTCAGACACAGAAAAGGAGAAAAATCTTATCTGAAAAAAAATAGAACATGATATGTCTGAACTATTGACAGGTGATAAAATAAGCATACACCCAGCAGTTTTTATGAGCAAAATACTTTATTAAAACACAGCTCTACATATGTCACAAGATACAAAACCACAAAACCAGACTCACATAACAGTTGTGGGGGAACACAGTGTTGCCACAGATGGTGACTTGATAATTATTGGTTACCAATTAGTTAATACAATAATAATGATATTATAAAGGAATTGCTCCAACATGAACTAATGTTTCCCCTCTATAGGGGGAAATAATAGAACTAGATTAAAATGGATAGTCAATTTCTATTTTGGATGAGGATGTATTTGGTTTGGAGATTAAGAGATTTTGCACCTCCTCTGTTATCTTTGATTCCGTTTTCTAGCATAACTAGGCGAATTTTTGCATCAATTGGGCAAGGCAGTGACTTTATGGCGGCACAAACCGCAAGCTTGTTACTCACAATACCAATGTGACTTCGGATCCACATAAAATAAATGTGCTATCCCAGTTCTGGAAATGCTACAAGATAAAAAATTATTTTTATAATAGCTGGATGTCATATATGATTTTTATACCACTTAATGTACAAATGAGTCTGAAATTATAACAATAGTCTCCTGAGTTACTGACATGTAAAAACGGTTGGCAGAGGGGTTGGTCAAAGAATTTGGTGGTACATAATTAACAAAACTTGTGAAATTTATATATGTCGTTTGCATCACAGGTTTTAAGCAAATAAGCTGCTGAATTTTCAGATTAGGATCCATCAGTGTAAATTAAATAATGTGCCAGAATGTTTTGAAGGAGCTGAGTTAATCTTTCTTTAAATTAAGAATGAGTGCTATGATTTTTAAAAGGATATGAGAGAATTAGGTCAATTCTGAGTTTCAGGTTTGATATTGGAATTACTTTGAGTTTATTAATGGCTATAGAACATCTTTCTGCCGTAGGGAGTTTTAAATTTGGTTTTCACCGAAATTTTTATGAATTTCTTTATTTCATACTTTTGAATTATCTTTTTAATTATTTTGAAATATTACTCAAAAATTACATGAAGAATTGTTAAATTACATTTGAAATTTTATTTGCCGATACTAAACCTTAAACATTAATTAAAAACAGGAATTAAAAATATCTCATATAATAATTTACCAAAAGAACAAAGAGGGTTTTCCGGATAAATACAAAGAAATGCCCCTAAATAAAAGTAATGTCTATTTTCCTCTCTTTTCAATTAATCGTTTTTGTGATTTTAAAGTTAAGTGAATCGGGAAAAGTCTATTGTTTTCAGCTATATAGTTTATATTTTTATATCCTTATAGAAAAAAAAAAGAGGCACATAAATATCAAATTGAGTAACCTCCTCTTTCGGAGTGGGTTAAAAATTGTTTTAAGTGTGAAGGAAGAATGGTTTTAAAACCGATTTATACACCTGCCCAACCTAATTGGTGGAAATGCACAACCATATTTCAAAAACCATTGCTATGATGATGGATTATGCATTGGGTTAGTGCAAAAGTAATAGAACTCTTACAAACTATTATATCCCATGAAATTTCAAAATAAAAAAAATCATAGTAATTGAATATTACATGTTAAGTATAAGTATAAAACTGTAAAAGTATAAGATTAGAGGTTAAAAAAAAATGATTAAGAAAAGATCTTTACTTATTTTAATAAGCCTAAATATGCAATATAAATTTAACAAAATAAATATATTTAAACACAAAAATGGAAAATATTTGAAATACATCAGGAGTAAAAATATATATATATCTTACAAAATTTATTAAGTGTGCAATAAATGAGAAGTTATTAAGAAAATATTCAGAAGAGTATATCAATATAATCTACTTATAACTTGTAAATGGGGAAAATAATTCAACTAAGACTATAATCTGACTTAAGTCTTGAATCATTGTATGGGGTCACCTTAAGTGTTTTAAACATATTACCTTATTAAATCCAAATTTCTTCTCGAGATAGGCCAAACCCAAATATCTCCATTTCATTAAGCGTGGTTGCTATGGCCACTATTTCATAACGGATGAAAACAGGATACCTATTTTAGGTGGATGACTCCCTCCTCTGGCCCTACCAGATTGTTTGCTCTGGATATGATATGGTAATATGGTTTTATAATATCAGCTTGAAGAACAACATCAGAACTGATAAATCACCTTCGGAGAAGAGTAGAAATTGTGTTTACAGAGGCTATACACATTCATGATGTTTGACTCCTTCAACTTTACACCAAACCTGAATTGACAAGTGTGACAATGAACGCTCCCAGCGAGGTTACATCTTGCAATAGAGTGCTACAGTGAATAAAAAGTACAAAGCTTGCAATTCATACTACAGAAGTTTTATATCTCTAACAAAAGCACACAATGAGTAAAACAGCCAAGGGCCTACAAAAGCACTTGATCCATCTAACCTCAGAAGTTCTTTTTTTACTCAAAATTTGTGATAAATTTTTAATAAAAAGAGATAGAAACAACTTGTTTTTTTCTTACGATTTAATAGTGTTGAAATTTTTAATTAATGTTGTCTATCTGGTATGTATAATGCACTTTTCCCTTCCCTTATGTAAGTGCTTATCTATGTTTTTATATGTTTTAATATGTACATACATGTTTACATGTTTCAGTATAAGTAAGTATGAATGTATGTTTGTAAATGCATAAGTAAAATGAATGTAAAAGGTATTTATTGTGTCATTGCTGAACGCTATTATTTTGTCTAACCTTTCCTATTTAATTTGACCATTTTCTTCTTACTGATCCAGATGCATAATGAGAAATGTTATGTCTCATTATGCTTTGTTTTGTTTTATTAAAGTTCGTTTATTATTGTTGAAAAAATCATATTATCTGCGTAAAACTATAACTAAAATACGTCTTAAGTAATATGTGTCGTTGACGCTGCAGAGGTCTATGCACCGGTATCGCTGGACGCGGCCCTCTGCGGTACTACCGGCGACATAGCTAACATATACATTGCATACAGTAATTTATGGTATGTACAGTATACAAAATAAACTCCCTTCTGGCAGGCTTACTGTTAGAAGGAAAAAATAAATAAATAAATGAACTTTTCCTTAATGGTTTGTTGGTTTTGTATCATTATTTCCATTATACCTTTATAACATAGTATGAAATAATATAATTTTAAAGCTTATTGATATTTCCAGTTTTTTGTGTAATAGAAACAATACTTTGACTTCATGAGTTAACAATTCGTAGCCCCATGAAAATTTGACTTTATTTTCATTTTTGCCTACAAAAAACTTAAAACGCCTAATATTATTAGGCAATTAATATAAAATATTACAAACTTAAGTTAATTCATTTAGTACCATTTATTAAGTTATCTTTAGCTTAAAAATGAACTTTCCTGTTATTTTTTTTATTTCATTTTTTTATTATTTGTGATTACATTAATTGCGGTTTTATTAATTTATTCTTTTATTTGCTGATTGACTACTTAAGATGATTCTGCAAGTCATTTCTTCTTTGCATAAAGAATTTCCTTTTCCTCAAGTTCTCCTACATAACCGCTATTTATTTTGTTTCATTATTATAATTTAATAGTTTATTATTTTTTAATAATTTTATCTGAAGAGAAGAGATCGGCTATGGCCTGGGATTGTATTGTTTATTTTATTATTGTTGGATTGTCAATACTGCATAATGCCCTTAAATAACTCCCGTCCGATAGAGGGAAAATCATTTAGCTCATCCGCCAATGGGCGAGGAGCATGAATTACAGTCCCGGCATGAACGTGTTAAATAACTTTATTTATTTTGAAAAAGTATTAAACTTATTTAATATGAAATATGGAATGAATAATTCTAAGACCAACGTCATCAAGAGAAGAAAGTATGTACTTAAACTAGATTTTAATTTAAAATGTTTAGCCACAAAGCATTCATTGAACTTGCAAGTTAACTTCCACTGGATACTTTATATGGATAAATTTCTCCCAGGGACCACGCACCTTTTTCCCACTTTTGTCTTCCCCACATCAGTTGTTATTTCGGTAATAAATACCAAGATACACTATACTAATTTTATTGTTTGTTTTGCCAAGTAATATATTCTTTGTTGAAAATTAGTCATCTATCTGGCTATTTGTTTTATTTGGAATGGAAAGGAGAGTGAATAGTGCTACACTAAGCTAATCTAAGAAGATGGTCTGGGGAATTTTTTTAAACATTGTTTTACACAATGTTTAACCATTTTTTTTCTCGGGATTTTGAACGCATTGCTACAATAACTCAGAACAAGTATTGAAGTGTTTTCCTATTCACTTAAGTTTTATTTTTACGAATGGAAAAAAAAAAAAAAATCTGGTGCGTGCGCGCAACACACAACTTTCACTTACCAACTTACTTAGATTAGAAATTGACGTGTTTTGCTAAATATCATTTCCCAAAGTCACACATTTTTCTACATTCATATCTTATTTTTGTTAATCGTTAAAGCCGTTTTTGAGTAAATAAAAAAAAACCGTGAAAATGATACAAAATTTATTAAGTAAAGTCCCCCCTCCCGTAGATCAATTGTGATGAAATGTTGGTTATCACATCTTTGGCATATAAATACATCAAATACCAAGTTTGATCAAAATCGTTAAAACCGTTTTTGAGTAAATAAAAAAAACATGTGAAAATGATACAAAATTTATTAAGTAAAGTCCCCCATCCGGTTGATCAATTTTGATGAAATTTTTACAGTCATATTTCGGGCATATAAATAGATCAAATACTCAGTTTAATCAAAATCGTTAGAGCCGTTTTTGAGAAAATCGAAAAAAACTTAAAAAGTTATTAAATAAAGTACCCCCTCCCTTTAAGTAATTTTGATGAAATTTACGCTGTCACATCGCGGGCATATACCTACACTAAATACCCAATTTCAGGATCGCACGGTTTATAGTTTTTGAGCTAGTCTGTTCACATACACACACACACACACACACAGACCATTTCGCGGGACTTGGTCATTTCGACTCAGGGGACCCCAAAACGTGTATTTCCGTTGAAAACCGGAAGTCGAAAATTTTCACGATCGCAATACTTCCACTTACTATATATTTATATATAGGTAAGTGAAAGTAAAAATAGTTTTAAAATGAACCAGGATGTATATATAAAAAGAATTTATATTCATTTATAATATTTCCTAAGAATTTATTAATTTAAATTTAAATCGTTAAAATTTATTTATTAACTAAAATATTAAAATCAACATTAAAATATCTGAATCGTTTGAAGGATCTTTAAAAGTTGATTAAAAATATATATTAAAAACGGTCCGACCAAAAAAATAATAAAAATTACCTAGGGTTCTGTTAAACTCATATTGTTTTCTTTTTTTAAATCAAAGAGTGATCAAGATGAATTTTTTATAACGAAAAAAAAAAAATGGAAGATATTATTGTCTCTACCTAATAACACAATATTAATAAAAACAAAATAAGTTAATTTGTTTACAGTCCATAATGCAGTAATTATATTATGATTTATAAAATTATATACTTTCTTAAAAGGGTAGAAATAATAGGAATTTTTGGTGTTTCTTTGTACTTCTTTGTTAATTTAAATTTTTAAATTAAAATAATTTAAAAATTATTGCTCTTCATTAAGTATTTTTTCAGAAAAGCACCTGTGGGAAATAAAGGGGTCAAAATTAAACCACATAAAAACATTTTAAAAAGTGTTAAATATGTATATTTTTTTAAATTAATTCTTGAAACACCAATAATCTTGTGTGAATTTTCAAATATCTGAAGTGTGCTCTATTGAAGTTTTCAAGCTCACAAAAAAACATATTTTAATAATAATTAAATAATCTTTGACATTTTCCAGAATAATTTATAATCTTATACATTATTTAAAGACACAATCCTTATAATAATATAATGACAAAAATATTAATATTAATAATGTGTAAACCAATCTCTGGGACAAAATTATTTAATGAAGTTGTATTTAAATATTTTCCCAGCATTGCTACATTGTGTATTAAGTAGTTAGGTAATTAAAAGTGATTAGTTCAAATGAAAAAAATACATAATCATTTACTTTTTCCTTTTCTGTGATTGTGTTATGTACACATGCTATATTATAGAAATTATATAATTATTATATTTATATTTGATTATTACTTTTATTTTAGGATTATATATATTGAAAAGATTTTTGTTATTTTTAAACGAAACTCACAAAAGTTGTCACTGTTTTGTTTTTCCTTTAAACTGTAGGTACTATTTGTAATTACATTTATATAAATGACAATTCCTTTAAATAGGAGATAAAGAAACAGGATGTAGGAAGATATTTGATTAGTAGAATATCTTGTGAAACACACAGTTGCAATGTCAGTTTTGGTATTTCATTCATAAGATGATTATGAATGTCTCTTACTTAAAAGTATAGAAGGTAACATTAAAAAAAAAAATTGAATCGAAGATATCATTTAAAAAAAAAAGTTTAGGAAATAAAATTAATATAATAAATATAGAAATGTAATATAGTGAAAAGTAATATAATCAATCATTAAATGTGAGGTGTTTGCATACAGCTATTTTCTATTTTATTATTTACTTTTTTTATATTGGACAAAAAAATCTCTCTTTAGCTTCTTTGATATTAAAGAGACATTTGAAAACTGACTGGTATATTTAAGATTTTTATTTTGTATATTGCAGTTGAAATAATTTTTAAAAAAATCTACAGAGTTTTCTAATAGAAATATGAGTCATTATAAAGAAATAAAAAAATAAAAAAAAATAAAATAAGCTTGCATAAAAGCTTCCTTAGCAGTTTTGGAGAGCGCAGGTGCTGCTTCCTCGCGGTACAAAGAAGAACCTCTATCAGTGAACCAGTAAACATGGAATTCCCTCTCTATTATCATTAACTTTACTTCACTATGTAAAATTTACAGTCTAGTCTGTATTTGCTTTTGTTTTATCGTTTGTATTGTGTTATTTGGTACATTCTTCTTTGTCATCATATTTTATATCAAGGTAATGTGGCAAAATTTTATTTTTCAGGATTTTTTTATTCTAATTATTATCCATTTACTTCAGTTATGTTGTCTATTAGTGATCAGAGTTTGATGTTATTTATAACATTCTTATTGATACGTTTATTATTCAAGTGAAATGACATTTTAATATTTAATTTTAATAATTTATCGTGTATGTCAATCGACTTTGATGCATTATCAACAACTATTTAACTACTTATGACCATTATATTAATCGATGTATCTCTCGCATAAATATGTTTCTTATTATTTTAAATTAACAATTATAATTTAATTTATAGTCATTTTTACTTTAATACACTGTTGATCAGTTTGATCATTTTTTTATTGCTGTTACTCTTGGTAATTCATGTATTTTAAAATGTTTTTCTAGATCGAGAAAGGATGTGATGAAGATTTTCAGTGGATTTCTTCCTATATGAAATGTCTCACACAGACCCCGAGTCAAAACCAGGTAAGTTTAGAATTTAACTTCGATTATTTATTAATTTTCTGTTTGAAAACAATTTTTATCATAAATAAAAATATCAATTTTATCAGGAATAATTATTTATTAGTGATATTAAAGAAGTAGTAATGTTATGAATTTTTAATAGATTTTATTAATGATTGAAGGTCTTGTCATTATTAATGTTTGATATCAATCTGATTTAGTTTACTGTGCCGTGACAAGGGAAAAGATCTTCTTGCAAATATTGACCTGTTTTATTAATTTTTTTATGATTTTGTTTTATTATCATTACTTTATTACTTTAAAACTATAATATTTTTATTCTATTTTTAAGATTTAAAAGTTTTTATTCAGAACCTGAATGTATATTATTATATATTACCTCCTAGGGGCTAGTTTAATAAATACTCATTTTTGTTTATTTAATAACACATTAATTATTTAAAATCTTTCCTGAATATAATTTTGTTCTAAACAGTTATTTTTACTGATTCAATGAGTATGTATAACGGTAAGTAACCTAATACCTAAACATGCTACGGTATGAAAAATACTTATGCTTACCTATGATATAAATAGAGAAGGCAATAGAATATTTTTTATTTTATTTTTTCCCTTTTGTGGCATTGAAGAGACCAAAAAGGCACATGTTGAATTCCCGTTAATTCGTGCTAGTGATAATTGCCAGGTAAAATCCATTGACTTAATTCCCTGATTTGACCTCATACATCTTATATGTATTAAATGTGGTGCCCCCAGAATTTTCACCATAAACTGATGTAAAGTAAACATTATGAACCAATTAGGAGAAAATTTAAAGAATTATTCAACAATTCTGGATACATTAGAGCAATTTTTTTTTTTTTTTTTTTGGTAAGGCGTAAGGGCCATGTTGGAAGTTAAGAGTAAACAAATAAAACTTTTTCTACATCGAACATTTTTTAAATCTATTGTTGAAAATTCAAAACTTTTTAAGAATATTTAAAAATAATTAAAATGTTACCAGCATACCAGCTGTCAATAAAGTTGTCTTGGAAGGCTCAAAGACCATAAACACATTTTGGCGTCCAGCTTTTTAACTTATAAATATACCGTCTGTTCCGGATAAATATAGGAAAAAATAAGGTGCGATGCTCGCAACACACAACTTTTACTTACCAACTTACCTAAATTGGAAATTGTGTTTTGATAAATAGGTAAACACCGTTCCTAAAATTCTTTTACTTATTATTGTTTGCATTTGCTCTCTAAGGTACATTAACATTTTTTATATAGTTAAATAAAAGTTTTTACTTGTGATGATTTGGCAATGCAAGCATAATACTCCATTGCGTATGATTTTATAATTCTCTATTAATTGTTAAAAACTTCATTTAGTTACCATGGAAACAAATAATTTCCATTACATATGTGCGTTTCAAAACATTGAAAACTCTTGCCCATGAACAGAATATCTGTATTAATTGTAAACAATGGTCTGTCATTAAAGGCTTACTGCGCATGCGTGGGCTCAAGGTGTTTTATGAGTTGACAGAATTATTTTTCTTTTTTTCTTCTGTAAATGTTTATTCGATTTTTTTCATATTTAAACATTTTTAATTTTTTGACATAACGAGAGACAGTTAATTTATCCATATAAATAATAACAAACGTACTTTTTAGGAAAAAAGAAAATTCCCCTTCCCCCATTTAAGCCCCCTCTAAAAATTTTAATTATGATAAAACTTACCTGATATTAAACAATATTTGATTCTCATTAAACATGACGTGTTTGATCAAAACTGTTAGAGCCGTTTTTGAGAAAATTTAAGAAAAACATAAAAATGAGACAAGATTTATTAAATAAAGTGCCCCCTCTGTTTAATCAAATTTGTTTCTCATTAAACACGACGAGTTTGATCAAAATCGTTAAAGCCGTTTTTGAGAAAATCAAGAAAAATGTAAAATTTATTAAATAAAGTGCCCCCTCCATTTTAGCAATTTAGATGAAATTTTTGCTGTAACATCGTGGGCATATACATACATTGAATACCCAATTTTAGGTTCACAGTGTTTATAGCTACTCTGCACACACACACACACACGCACACACAGACACACACACACACACACACACACACACACACACACACACACACACACACACACACCCTATTTTTTTTAGTTTCTTGTCATTATTTCCATGATCCCTTCATAAATTCACAAATTTTTTAAATTATTTCAACGCTAATTGATTTCTACTGTTTTCTTGAAATAAAAGCTACAGGTTGATTCAACGAGTTAACAAGTACGATTTTCTCAAAAATTTCTCTGCATTCAGGTTTAATTTAATGCTTTTTTTTTTTTTGGATGCTTAAAACAAAACTGATCTCTCTTGTTTTTTATTCAAACTCTCTAAGACATTTGCATTTGGGGACTTGATAAAGCATCTTATTGTAGGGAAAAACTACCACCTCTCGTTCTACTACTGAACATTCAACTGCTATTTCCACGATTAGAATCCTTTCTGCTTTGTAATATACCGCTTGGTATTTAATTATTGCACTAAAAGTTTTGATGAATTGAGTTTTTGGTTTTGGATTCATAAAGGGCGAAAAACTGCAAAGGTTATCATCAGCCATTGATTTCAGACAGTGTAGCTCTTATATGAGAGTGCAGAGTCCCATTTCTATATTCTTTATTTTCTGAGTTTTCGTAAGTTTGTTTGTTGTTGTTATGATTTTGTTGTTGTGGAACTAGAACGATCCTCTATTATGTGGTTGACAGATAGTACTGTTTTGCACTGTACTGGCATTGTGATAGTTTTTTCCACGGCTTTTTGGCCTTCAGATAGCCGAAGATGAGTCGGCCGTGTCCTATGCGGAGGCACTAGAGCATGAATGCAATCTTTTTACTTTTCCCTTTATCATATTGTAACACTTATGTGGGTAACAAATATTTATTCAACAAAAATATACAGTTATCAAAGCCAACAAATTAATGAAACTTAAATACTTGAGCAGGTTATAAAAATGATAACGTTATAACACACAATCATATGACTTGAGCTACACAGTCAAGACACAGACTTATACTTACTCATTCAGTCACTCGCTCCTAATATATGATCGTAAATGGTCAGGTCTAGAATGTTCCAGAACAATGTGGATAGTTCTACGCCTTCGTGGACTAGGCCACGGAAAGATCTAGACCCAAACAGTTTGTTTCAACAGCTTATTTTGTTCCAACAAACGGTCTGGGAATTTATGCCATATGTTTTTTGTTTTTTTATTTGCTTATCGATTTAACGTTACAATATGAAATTTATTAATAATCTCTCCATCCTCTGAGTGGCAAAAATAATTCTGACCTGGATAAAAAAGTATTTTCTAATTCTTTAGCTGTGTTGACTGCTTTGTTGGCCATTTTCTTTCCTGGTTTGGGTTAATTACTTGGTACCGATATGAAAATCATTTTTTTAATATCTATTTCCATATTAAGTTGTTTGCAGCAGACTTCTTTGACTGGTGATTTTTTTAGAAAATGGATTTTTTATGCTTATTAGGGCGCTTTGAGAATCTGAGGAGATCAAAATCTTGCTGTGCCTCCCAATTGGAATGCTGATTTAAATTAAATTCATTCTTGCCACAAAATTAAATTAAATTTTCCTTTGTATGTGGTTATTCGTTTTTTTTTTTTTTTTTTTTTTTTTCAGAATACATACATTAATTACATTTTAATGTAATCTATTTAGGTCACAGATCAGCTTTGAGATTGAGAGTCTTCCCTTCGGCAAACCCAGCCTCTATAAGGTTGATACTCTTAATTTAGCATTAATGGGGATCCAAGACACAGTATTTACTTATGCCTATGATTTTCACTAAAAAAAAATTAAATATATGAGGAGAGATGAGTTTCAAACATATAATTGCTGGAAAATGATTTTAATATATTTTGTTACAATTTTTTTAAAGCCATATTTACCAGAAGTACCTCAATGCAGTAAAATAATTTATAGTGTTACATTAGGCAAACAGGGTTTTTAATTTTTTTTTTTTTTAAATAGAATGGTCTGAATTTGAAAACAATCGCATAATAGAGGATAAATGATGGTTGACAGGATATTGAATGTGTATGAAAATAGTCCGAGGTGAAGGTCAAAAAACTACAAATAATATTAAACTATTTTATTGAGGCTGCAATAAAATAGTTTAGCTACTATTTGTGGATTTTTGACTGCCACCCCGGATTGTTCTCAATACATTATCACAGTAATAGTTATCCAAGTTTTTTTTTATCTGACTTAATTTCGGTATTGCTATAATTTATTCGGTTATGTGTGCGATTTTGCAGATAGCTGTTGAATTTTTGGGGCAATGTTGATTATGTTACCGTTTTCAGTTTATGGTATCTAACAGGAAGGACAATATTTCATTATTGTGAAGTTATCATTTTGAATGTTAAATATCAGCTCAAGAATATTCTCATCTATGAAATTAAAAGAATTTTTCATATAAATCGGAAGTTGACCAGGATTGAGAACCGATTAATGTAAACTAATAAGAGTAATGAATATTTTAATTGTGTAATTTGATGCAAATATGTAATCTTGTAAGATTCGTGAATTTTATAAAATAAATCACCGCATTTTCCCCATATGGCCTTCCGTCATTTGTAGTGTTGGACAGAGTCAAAACAGGTCCCTCTGTTTTTCAGTCAACTCAAGACATCTGGCTAACCTTCCACCTTATCTATTCTATTTTTAGACTTCCATAAGGTGGGATTGGTGTTAACATGTTAAAAATATATTTTTGATCAATTAAAAGTTTTATAGTACTTTTTTCCCTTTTAAAATTGTTCAATAAAAAAAAAATAATTGAAAATAAAGAATATTTAAATGCCAATTTGAAGTATAATAAAAAATTAAATAAAATAAAGTTACTCCAGCATTGGACTGAATCCAGCCAGCATGCAATTGATAAAGCCAACAATCCATATGCGAGTCATGGATGGTTAAAGATTTGTTTTAAAAATTAAATACTTGCTTAAAAAATGAGCAAGATTACTGATCTAAGAACAAATTTTTTTTTCTTTATTTAATTTTATAGTTTTTTTTTTTTTTTTTTTTTTTTTTTTTTTTTTTTTGTGACATTCTTGAATGAATTTACTAGATGCAAAACCATGAATTTGATTTTGATGATACAAAAATTATAGATAGGGAACAAAATAATAAAATAAGAAAATTAAAAGAAGCAATACATATAACGATTAATAATGATAATATAACAAATAATGATTAATTTAAAATTAAACCACTACTGGAGAGGAAAACTAATTAAAACATGTAAGTATTCATGCATTTAATGGTCTATAATCCACGAAATTGTGGCTTATTCGGTTTCTGGCGTATAACTACACATCAAAAAGTTTACTTTCTCTTTTTTTCGAAAAAAAAGGGTATACTAATACAAATAAAATGAAATATTTGAAGTTAAAATCGGATTAGTTATTTAGCCAAATTCGAACATCAATGATCGATAATTTTTACCATTTTGGTAGAAACTTGGAGTAGGAGCCCACTATGCTGATATTATTAATAAAATTAAAATATAAAAGGGTGAGAATATAAGATACAGGAGTTAGGATGAAGGGAGGGGAGGGAAATATGGAACAGTCCACAAGAAAGCAATGAGCAGTTGATTGGTGGAAAAAGTTTAATAAGCTATGACGTTACATTTTTAAAAAAATGTTTATAAAAAAACTAAAGGTATATCCATTTTTGATTTTATTGTGATATTGGCTATGTTTTATAAAATATTATTAGAATGTTAACATAAAATAAAAAATGTTTTTTTAAAAATTAAATTTGAAATTAAAATTTTTTTTAGATGTTATGTTGTTTTTAAGTATAATGTAATTTTACATATTGTTTTTTTTAAATAGAATAAATAATGTTTTTAGATAGGGGAGAGCGGGGTTGGTTGGCAACAGTTTTAACTTTTTTGATTGTTGAGTATTTTTTTCACAACGTAATATTTAATACTAAGATCATAGAAAATTGAAGAATTCGTGAATCTAGAGTGTGCTAATTAACCCCCTATGTGGGGCAGGTTGGCCTAGAAGGTGGGGTTGTTCAGCCATCTCATTCAAGTACTGCCTGACACATATTATTATTATTAAAAGCTGCACTATAATGGTATAATAATTTTGAATCGGTTTTTAATAGCTTTTAAGGAAAAATAGAATGACAATAGAAGACAGAAGTTTAGACTGTCGTCACTTTTTTCATAAGAAAAATTGCTCTCATCTTCTTCGCTGGAACTAAAGACAATTGGCAGTTTCACCTTTGATTATGTTTACCTTGCTTTTGTGAATTGCTACTGCGCAAAAAAAAAGTTGAAGAGAGCCAACTAACCCCACAGGAGAGATCATATGAAAGATGACTAGCAGGACAGGGGACTAAAAATATAAAAATTTACTTACATGTTGTAAAATCAATCAATGTAGCACACTCTTCTCTACACTGTTAGCATCGGATTGAAAACTCAGGACAAGACTCCCGAGGTCGAGCGGTTCACATGGTACAATGGTGGGACCTTCACAACAGGTATGACGGAAACTATAAGCCAATGGCCAACCTACCCCCTATGCCAACCAACCCCGCTCTCCCCTATTTAAAAATGGACAAACAAAGGTCCGAAACGCACTTGTAAATGAAAAATAAAAAGCACAGTTGAATAGATGTTGGATGTATAAATAACCTGAAATAATAAAAAAACACATAGTAATAAAAATTAGAACATCCCAAGAGATTTGTAGGGGAAGAAAAACCAAGATAAGGAAAGATATATAAAAAGTATGAATTTTCCAAAGAGAAATATTATTAATAGTACTTTTCTGAAAATTTTTGAAATTGGAGTTAGTCTGTCCAGTAAAAGGCTCCTAAGTTCTTCAATTAAGTATTTAAAATGAGAGTTAGTATTTTAACCATGCCGCAATAGTTTAATTTTCATATAGATTTTTGTTTTATTTTATGTTCAGTTTTTCCAATGAGACACGGTTAATAAGAAGTAATTAATGTTATTCAAAATAGAAAAAAAAGAAGGATGAAAATAGTCCGGAGAGGCGGTCAATAAACTACAAAATAGTATAAAACTGTTTCTATTTCGCCTTTATAAGGAGCGAGAAGCGGAGGTTATATTTACAACAAGTAATGAAAAGAATTTATGTGTTTATGTAATCTTTACGTGTTTTGTGTCAAGAAGTGGTGGCGGGGATAGAAATTTTGTAAATAGAATAGGAGATACTGGGCGGTAACGTGAAGGTGGTAACGGAGGGATATTATAGGTTATTATTGTTTAATTAGGTTTAAAATGTGTCTGTAAGTAAGTGAGATACAATTCTTGTCTATCTATTTTTTCTAACATACCCCCCTCCGACAAATCTTTACCTTCCTTCTGACCCTGGTACCCTCACTCTGGCTGTGAAATCCATCCCTGTCATAAGGTAAGCTCCTTTATTTACTATATTTATAACCCATCATATATTAATCCCTCTTCAACTCTGCCCCATTTTTCCCTCCATATCTACTACTGGTACACCATTCTCATACCATATCCACTATCTATGTACCTTACCCCATCTTATCACACCACCTATACTATCAGTGTCAATAGCCTTACATTATTACACCTTGTGTATGTAAATTATATGTTTAACCTTAAGTTTACAGTCATTTATATTTTATTTAGTCAGTCCATATTCTTTGTTTTTTCATATTTTTGTATATTTTATCTAGCCAGTTCATATTCTTTGTCCTATTTAACCATATTTTTGTCTGTGAATTGTTTATTTAGCCCTGACGAAGACCTGCATATTTGGGTCGAAACGTCGGCTACTATTTTGTAGTTTATCGACTGCCTCCATGGACTATTTTCATCCTTATTCTGTTTCCGGTCAACTATCATCTATCCGTTAGAGAAAAAAAGTTAGTGCTTGAAGAAAATTGAAGTATAATTTAAAAAGAGAAACTATGTCAGTTTTAGAAGTGAACGCTAAGCTAAGAGAATTTTCAATTGTGAATAAGAGTCTTTAATTGTAAAAGAAATCAGAGCATGACAGAAATATAACATTTTAGAAGTATATTGTCATTATGGCAAGAGCAGACATATTCTATTTCGGTGCAGTTATGTTAAAAAGAATATTTCGGACGGATATAGAAAGGAGGGCGATTCTATAAAAAGTACAGAATAAGAAGAATTTATTTATCAATACAGACCCACTAACCGAACTAGGATAAGACAAGAGCAGGCCTGCTTTGACTAAAAATAAGAACAACATAAATGCTTATGTAACAGAGTCTTAACCAGAGCATCCTTCTTAGTAACTTATATAAGAAGAGCTTCAGGTCTCGTGACAGTCGCAGGCTCTTTATAGACGTCTGCGTGAGGGAACAGAATGAAGTTATAGCATTATAAAGAGGGGAACGCATATATATATATATATATATATATATATATATATATATATATATATATATATATATATATATATAAATAGAAATAGATATTGTTATGAAGGAGTGAGCCATGGAAGAGTGGAAGAAAATATAAACATATGTTCATCTTTATTGAGAGATATTCAGCACTTTAATCATTTTTAATGATTAAAAATTGAAAATTATAAGTTTATTTATTGATTTAACTTTATGTAATATACAAGCAGACACTGCTACACCTTGCTGTGGCTCAGTAGCTAAAATGCGTTGAATCAATTATATCCTATTCTTTTTAATACAGTCAAATCAAAGTTCGCTGATAAAACATTTCATCTAAATATATATAAATATATTATAACACACATGTAAAAGGAAATAATTAAGAATATAATTGGAACAGGGCTTAGTACAATCACAATAGACAGTTACCAAATTAATCTTTTGCTATATTACATAGGGGAGAGCGGGGTTGGTTGGTATCAGTTTTCACATTTTTGATTGTTGAGTCGTTCCTGTTAATATAATCCCAATATGGCTGATACCACTGTAAACTCCAAGTATTAGGGTACTTCAAGTATTTTTTTCAACACAATACTAAGATCATAGAAAATTGAAGAATTCGTCAATCCAGAGTATGCCAATTACCCCTCTATGTGGGGCAAGTTGGCCTAGAAGGTGGGGTTATTTGTGTTGAGGTTTATATTCACATGACAATATCAAGCATGTGATGTATTGTTGATTCTAACTTTTTGTTAATAAATGTTCTACCTTTGTTGTGTAAACATCTTTATTAACAGATTATGAGACTTAATCTCTAAAGCTTTTACTAGAATGAGTGGAATAAATATGAAGATAGAAGCCCTAACTAGGGAAAATTATGACACTTGGAAGATGCAGATGGAAGCTATTCTTACCAAGAATGATTCTCTGGGTTATGCTCTGGGGAAGATAGAAAAGCCTAGTGAGCCAGCAGCAGCACTGGAATGGGAGTTGGCTGATGGAAAAGCTAAAGCAGATATCATTTTGGCAATCAGTCCCAGTGAACTCAAGCAGGTGAAAGGATGCCAGACAGCTAATCAGGTATGGAATAAGCTGATTTCTATTTATGAGTCTAGTGGACCGGCAAGGAAAGCTACGCTTCTTAAAAGGCTTATATTGACTAAGCTCAGGGTAGATAAAGATATAAGGGATCACATTAATCAATTTTTTGATATAATTGATAAATTAGAAAACATGGGGATTAATATTAACGATGATCTTCTAACTATTATTCTTTTATATTCATTGCCGGAGGAATACGAAAATTTTAGAATTGCCATAGAAACTCGTGATACTCTTCCAAACCCTCAAATATTAAAGGTAAAAATTCTTGAGGAATTTGATGCACGTAAAGAACATAGAAGTGATGATAGTGGAAATGCTTTTCTTGGAAATCATAGGTATAATAAATATAGTATGTCCAGGGATAAAAAAATTAGTTCTGTAGATAATCATTCATTTAAATTTAGATGTTACATTTGTAATTCAGAAAACCATAAAGCTCGTTTTTGCCCCAATAAGAAACATCAGAATTCATCGGTTGCTGTAGTAGAAAGTGGATTGCAGGCAGTTCTGTCTATGAATGACGAATCTAATATTACAAAAGAATTGATCACAGGGGATGTTCGTTGGTGTTTAGATAGTGGATGTACGTCTCACATGTCTCATCAGCGAGATATATTTGTAACATGCCAACCAGATGATAGTCGGAAAATCAATCTGGCTGATAAGACCTCCACAAATTCAGGTGGTATAGGAACGGCAATGATGCCATTGGATAACGGTAGAAGTACAATAAAACTTTCAAATACTTTATTTGTTCCGGAATTAAGAACCAACCTTCTCTCGGTTGGAAAGATTACAGATAAGGGCTACCAAGTTTTATTTAAACAAAAAGAGGCATTTATACTAAATAGGGAGAATATTCCGGTCCTTCGAGCCGACAGAGACAACGGGCTGTACTATATCCGTCAGGGGCCTGAGGAGCAAGTACATATGACTTCTGGGGGATCAAAACTATTAAACTGGCACAAAAAGTTTGGACATCTCAATTTCCGGGATTTAAAAGGGATAATTAAGGCTAAATCTGTGAATGGTATCGACGCTATTGGAGACGAAGATGTGCCATTCTGTGACACTTGTATTAAAGGTAAATTCACTCGTCAACCATTTCCAAAACAATCAAGCAGAATATCCAAAATTTTAGAAATTATTCATGCAGACATATGTGGTCCTATGACAACGGAATCTTTTGGTAGGTCGAGATACTTTATCACATTCACGGATGATTACTCTCGTTGGACTGAGGTCAGATTTTTAAGGAACAAAAGTGATGCCTTAGAAGCATTTAGAAATTATAAAAACCAGGTGGAAAATATTATTGGAAGAAAAATTAAATATTTCCAAACCGATAATGGAGGGGAACTCACCAGCACGGAATTTAATAATTTCTTAAACGACTGTGGGATTAAACGAAGACTAGCTTGCAGTGGAACGCCGCAACAGAACGGCATAGCGGAAAGAAAGAACCGAACACTGAATGATATGGCCAGATGTTTTATGTTAGATGCCAATTTACCTGAAGTTTTCTGGGCTGAAGCAGTTTCAACGGCAGCACATGTTCGGAACCATTGCCCAACTGAAGGACTTGATGGGGAGATACCTTATAGGCTTTGGAAAGGTAAACGACCGGATGTATCGTATTTTCAGCCTTTCGGAACTAAAGCTTTTATATTAAACAAAAGAATGGGAAAAGGAAAATTCAATGCTCGTTCTGAAGAAGCGATCTTCGTCGGATATTCAGACACTTCAAAAGGATACAGGATGTGGCGGAAAAGGGATAAGAAAATTGTTATCACAAGAGACGTCAAATTTGTTGATTCTTCTGATGGCCAGGCTGAAGCGAAAAGTTTACCCTTAATCAAAGAAACAGAGACAAGGATCGAGCCAGTAATTTTGGATTATTACTCGAACAATAAGTCAGTCGGTAATTCGAACCAGAGCTTGCCTCAACGAGATAACCTGAATCATGAAAGAATAAAAGGAAGTATGGATGACATTGTTGAAGGCAAAAATGACAGCTTCAAACCTGACATATTTCCAGATGATAAAATGGAACACGAAGATGAAAATAATCAGCCGAGGCGGTCTCAGAGGAAGAACAAAGGAGTGCCACCAGAAAGGTTAATTATGTTAGCTGAAAAGAAAGACGATTTGTTTGAACAAATAATATTTGAAACGATCGCAGATCAGGAAAAAATTTATGAACCTAAAAGTTGGAAAGAGTTAGATAAATTATCAAGCAGTGAAAGACAAAAATGGGTTACTGCGGCCAAAGAAGAGATGAAATCACTTGAAAAGAATAACACTTGGAATTTAGTAGAGTTGCCTAAAGGAAGAAATATGATCGGCTGTAAGTGGGTTTTCAAGACCAAATTTGGTGCTGATGGTAGAATTGAAAGGTACAAAGCACGGTTGGTTGCGAAGGGATTTTCACAAAAATATGGTGAGGATTATGACGAAATTTTTGCACCGGTAGTTAATCCAGTAACGATAAAGATTTTACTAACAATCGCAGCTACAAAAGGTTTAGTTGTTCATCATTTTGATGTGAAAACGGCATTTTTAAATGGAGATTTGGATGAAGATATCTATATGGAGCAACCTGAAGGATTCATTCAAGAAGATAAAAAGCATTTAGTTTGCAAATTACAAAAAAGCTTGTATGGATTGAAACAGTCAGCTCGAAAATGGAATGAGAAAATCAATAATGTCCTGTTAGAAGCTGGTTTTCTTAGAAGTGAAGCTGATTCCTGCCTTTACGTCAAAAATACTGGAGATGCACCAACCTACGTGATTATACATGTTATAAAGATGTTTACACAACAAAGGTAGAACATTTATTAACAAAAAGTTAGAATCAACAATACATCACATGCTTGATATTGTCATGTGAATATAAACCTCAACACCCCCTCTCAATATCAAGCGTAGTGATAGCTAAGTCCAATTCTTGAAGTTAGTTCCTGGAACCTCTTGTAAGGAACCGGCTTGGTGAGAACATCAGCTTCATTCTCTTCAGAAGGGCAATATGTTATCAGTATTTCATTTTTCATAACCATGTCCCTCATAAAGTACTTTCGTATATCTAAGTGTTTAATCCTTGCGCTAGCCTTTTCGCTTTCTATAAATTTGATGCAACTTTGATTATCCTCAAAAATGCTAGTAGGATAATCTTGCACATATCCCATGTCTCTAAGAAGCATTCGAATCCAAATAGCTTCCTGTGTTGCCATGGTAACTGCCATAAATTCCGCTTCTGTTGAAAGCTCCTAAACTCCAAGTATTAGGGTTTTTCAAGTATTTTTTTCAACACAATACTAAGATCATAGAAAATTGAAGAATTCGTCAATCCAGAGTATGCCAATTACCCCTCTATGTGGGGCAAGTTGGCCTAGAAGGTGGGGTTATTTGGCCATCTCATTCAAGTACTGCCTGACACATATCATCGATATTAAAAGCTTCACTATAATGGTGTAATAATTTTGAATCGGTTTTAAACAGCTTTTAAGGGAAAATAGAGTAATAGAAGAAGATAGAAGTTTAGACTGTCGTCACGTTCTGCATAGGAAATATTGCTCTCATCCTCCTAGCTGGAACTGGTAGTTTCACCTTTGTTTATATTTACCTTGCTTTTGTGAATTGCTACTGCGCCAACAAACCCCAGTGGAAGAGAGCCAACTAACCCCACAAGAGAGATCATATGAAAGATGGCTGCCAGGACAGGGGAGAACAATCAAACAAGAAACTGGTTTGCCGAAAGGTTAGGTTTTTCAAAGGAGTTTGGGGCTATGTGAACAGAATCGGAGTCAAATGTTTTGCCATTCCTTTAAACCAAATTTATTGAATATGAACATATAAAAATTTACTTACATGTTGTAAAATCAATCAATGAAGCACGCTCTTCTCTACACTGTTAGCATCAGATTGAAAACTCAAGACAAGACTCCCGAGGTCAAGCGGGTCACATGGTACAATGTTGGGGCCTTCACAACAGGTGTGACAGAAATTATAAGCCGATGGCCAACCTACCCCCTATGCCAACCAACCCCGCTCAACCCCCCGCATTAAATTCAGAAATAACACATGATGATATGAGATATCATATATCAGTAGGTTCTACCTGAAAAAGTTTATATTGCATTTACTTACTGTATTACTTATCAAAACTTTAAAAAAATATAATTTTATAAATGAGATGTTAATTTTCTTATTATTAGAATTCACAATTTCTATTTATTGAAGTACTAATAGGTGCACAATGATTTTGGTTAACCTGTATTTACTAAAACAAACAGATTCGATCTTTTCCTAATACGACACATAATTGCCCATGGGAGGAACACGGATTTTTCTAGTCCAAGCCAGAAAAAAAAAAAGATTTGGCTATATAAGCATACTACTGGACGCTTACCCACCCTAAATATCGAAAGAAAACGAAGTGTTGTGTTAATAAATCAACTTACACTGTCTTCTGTTGGAAATTTATAGAACTTACAAATAATTACACTCAACTGTAGTATAATGAACATTTCATTTGCAATAAAAGAAAAATTTAGACCAATAATCGAGATAAAAACTATCCTATCTTTTAAGTTGGACAAAACTATACAAAAAGAGCCATACTGATAAAGATCGGTTGAGTAGTTTCCGATTTTACTCCGACAAATATCGGGACACGAGATTTAATCTGTTTAATTTTATTTATTACTAGCTAGGGTGCCCGGCTTCGCTCCGGTAGTTTTAATAACAGAAAAACTTTAAAATTAAAGGAAATATAGAACAAAATTAGCACTTTCTTGAAACTTTTAACATGGTATCAATATTAAGATTCGATATCTGCAGAGTCCGCCCAAATAAGGAACCCTATATACTTTAAAGGGGGTTGAAAATGGTGAATGAACAATTAATTTTGCTGCAACTTTGTCGAGTCATGCATCGTTTTTGATGGTTTCTGTGATTCTGAATTCTATAAGCCCATTCCAAGCAGTCAGCAGATAATAAGTTATTAGATTATGGTTGAAAAATATATTAGTTAAAAAACTATATTTCGATTACAACTTAAGCGCCGACGACTGTGATGGTCCTATTAGATCCAGAAGTTTAGAAACTACCGAAGATTCATAGAAACTTTTTTTTTCAAGACCTTTCTTCCAGTTCAACCTCCTTTAAGATATCCCCCCCACCGTAATTTGGCCGGACTCTGCACCTACTATTACAAAGTGAAAACCAAAATATCATGAGGGCACAATTTTTTCATCATATTTCTATTTATCCTGAACTATGAGGGGTGGTAAAATCTTATTGAAAAAATGCTGTAATTGGAGTTAGTCATTTTGTCAACTGGAATGCTCATCATACATAGTAATAAAACCATTTTTCATAATTACATACAATAAGAACACTTCAAACATTTTATTTTCGATTTATAATCAGTCAATTCAGCTCTCCTTTTTTGTTTTATGTTTGTTTTTATTCGCTCAATGTACTACTCAAAAATGTTCACTCATATTGCATTAAATTTACTTAAATAGGTACATATTATATATTGATTAAATATAGTGTGTTAATCAATTAACCTTCTTATGAGAAAATTAATTTTGTAAGGTATCCAGTCGGTTTTCTAATTGATATGTAAAATCATTATTTTATTTTGAAAGGTGAAACTAATTGTTTTCGCTTGATTTTTTAGTAATTTAAAAAGAACAGCTGAAAAAATAGATAATCTTTACAAATGAACGGAGTGAATGAACAATAAACATTGAGTGAAACATACCCTAGCGCTTTCTGGTAGTCTGGAGCTCGAACTCAATTTTTCATTCATAAACTCGTATCTGAATTTCAGAGAGGCTAATTAAATGGTGCGAGAGGCTTAAAATTCCAGTCCTTTTCTCTTCAATTTTACTCCCTTAAGAGAAAAACAGAAACCTTCTTCTCCGTTAAGGGTTATATAGCAACAGGCTGACATCACTTCCTTAAACGTGAGTTGAGTCGTTTTTGAGCCTTTTCGGCACGCACATTGTACACTTTGCTTTATAATATATATTGATTACTTTTTCTTTCTTTTTTTTTTTTGGCATATTATTATTATCTAGGCGCTACAACTCGTCGACGATTCCTGGCCTCTTCCACCAGCTTCCTCCAGTCATCTCTGTTCTGTGCCGCTGTCATCCAGCTCCTGACTCCCAGAATATCTCTAGCGTCACCAGCAACACCATCAGACCACCTGAGTTTCGGTCTCCCCCTTCTTCTACTGCCATGGAGGGGTTCAGTCAGTACCTTTTTAGGGATTGCCTCGTCGTCCATTCCAGCCACGTGGCCAGCCCATCGCAGTCTTCCCAGCTTCATTGTCAGAACGACATCTTTTTCATTAAAAATCGAATAAATTTCGTTATTCGTCCGTCTTCTCCAGTTTCCGTCTAAATGAACTCCTCCGAAGATCCTACGAAGAATTTTCCTTTCGAAGACTAAAAGGTCTAGTTCAATTCCTTTGCTTATGGTCCATGCTTCTGATCCATACAATAGTACTGGGCGGATTAATGTTTTGTATAGATGAAGCTTGGTCTGCCGGGATAAGAGGTGGGAGGTGAATTCCTTTTTGTCATTTATTGGCTATTAATAACCTCAGGTCCCCTCGTATTATAACTATTGCCTACATAAAACTAAATATTCTATGTGAATTCTCCGTTGAATACAGCCCCAACCAATGAGAAGATATTTTTGAAGTCGACTTCGCCCCTGAAAGAAATTTCATTTACCATAACCAGTAATTTTTAAGTTTTATTGTAAAATTATCAAAACTCAAGAAAATAGGGAGGTGAAGGGTTTGAACCGGGGCGCGTGGAATAAATTAAGGGATCTAATTTATTTCATATTTTCTTTTATAGTAGTACTAGCTAGGCTGCCCGGCTTCGCTCCGGTAGTTGTGTGCTAGTTTTAATAACAGAAAAACTTTAAAATTAAAGGAAATATTGAACAAAATCAGCAACTTCATGAAACTTTCGTTTTAACTTGGTATCAATATTCTGCAGACTTGAGATCTGCAGAGTCCGCCCAAATAAGGAACCCTGTATAGTGGTCTTTTTGATCCAGAAGTATAGAAACTACCGAAGATTCATAGAAATTTTTTTTAAAGATTTTTCTTCCATTTCAACCTCCCTTAACATATTCCCCCGTAATTTGAACGGTTTCTGCTTATCTCGAATCTTACTACTATTACAAAGTGAAAACCAAAATTTCTTTAAGGCACAATTTTTTCATCATATTTCTTTTTATCTTGAACTATGAGGGATGATAAAATCTTGAATGCGGTTATTGGAATTAGTCGTTTTGTCTACTGCAATGCTCATCATACGTAGTAACCAAACCAACTTCTTTTTCATAAATACAGTAAGAACACTTCAAACTTTTTATTTAAGATTTATATTTAGTCAATTCATCTCTTTTTTTATGTCTAATTTTATTCGCTAACTGTACTACTAAGAAATGTTCACTCATATTGCATTAAATTTACTTAAGTATATATTATAAATAGATTAAATGTAATGTGCTCATCATATATTAGCCTTCTTATGAGAAAACTAATTTTTTAAGGAATCCAGTTGGTTTTCTAATTGATTGCTGAGATGTAAAGTACTTATTTTATTTTGAAACGCAAACTAATTATTTTCTCTTACTTTTTTAGTAATTTAAAAAGAACAGCTGAAAAAATATAGAAGGATTACATACTGAATGAATGGACAATAAACATTGAGTGAAACGCAACCTAGCGCTTCCTGGTAGCCTGGAGCTCGAACTAAATTTTTCATTCATAAACTCGTATCTCAATCCCAGAGAGGCTAATTAAATGGTGCGAGAGGCTTAAAACTCCATTCCTTATCTCTTCAATTTTACACTCTTAAGAGAAAAACGGAAACCTTCTTCTCCGTAAGGAGTCATATGGCTAAACGAAGACATAACTTCCATAATCCTACGTGGAGTCGTTTTTGAGCCTTTTCGGCACGCACATTGTATACTTTGCTTTATAATATATATTGATTTATGTATATGAATTTGATAAAGTTTCTATTATTGTTGTAAATAAATATAATTTTTATGATTACTATCGTATGAAAAAGAATTTTACGAAGAATATTAATTGTGATTACAGAGTGATTCTGCCAGGTTTTTTATTTATCAATGAATAATTGAAAATTTAGCATCGTATTGATTTAAGCAGTTACTGAGCATAACTGCTGAAGATATTTTTGACCGATTCCTTAAACCTCTTTTTTATTATATAATTAAGTAAATAAATAAAGCCGGTAAAGAAGTAGGGCTAGAAATGAATTCGGAAAAGACAAAATATATGGTTAGTTGTAGAAACGGTGATGATTTTGGCGATATTGAAATAGAAGGGAAAATTTTAAAATGAACGTTTGAAGCTGTGGAAAATTTTTATAATCTATCATAAACTATAAAAATGGAAATTAAGGCTAGGCTAAAGGGGGAGTTTTTCTTTTATTTTTCGGTTGCAACATTACTTAGCTCACGCCTTCTGTCCCGATATGAGTCAACAGGAGAATATAGAAGGCTACACAATGCAGAATTGCGTGAATTTTACCTAATAAATGTAATCGAAGTTATAGCCACACTTCGGTTAATGTGGGTGTGCAAAATTTCGAGTCTTAGTTGCGAGCGATAAACACTTTGCCGACTGGAAAACGTCCGATGGGTAGGCATAGGCGAAGGTGGGAAGATTCGGTGAAGGCTGATCTTGTGGAGTTTGGGATTGAACGGGCAGATGGATGGAGGTGTATAGGGACCGATTGGTGGTGTTGGCATTCGTAAGCCTTTATTCTACTCTAATTCCGATAATTCTTATCGTTTGTTATATACCTATTAACTTTAACTGTTCTCAAAGCAAACTTCGACCAAAAGAAAACCAGCTGATATGGTACTTACGTATTGGACGGTCGCCCTGCAATCTACTAAAGGTTTACATACTTTTTTACCACATGCCTTTTGTAGTTACTGTAGTTTGCTTGGCGCTATTCTTATACGGAGGTGGGTAGCTGACTGAAATAAAATAATGAGAAAACTTCAGTTACAAAACACTCCACTTTCAACTAGGATTGCAGTTGGCAGAAAAATATAACCAGGAAGGTCAAATGTAGTCCAGTGCTATTTTTATCATGAAAAAAATTAACCTTGACGTCCCTGGTCGTTTCAATTACTAAAGGCATGATTTAAACTTAAAGTGAAAACTGAAAGTCCCAGATCTCATTAATTTCTGGAAAAATGTATTAAACATTGTGTGAAGAGCAGTTTTTTTACCATTTATAACATCTTTGGAAGAAGTGGAACCCATTTTCCAACAAATAACGCGCCCACAAAACAATGGTTGGAAGATCACGGACTCAATATTTTGGATTGCCCAAGTCTTATTTAGAAAATTAATGTGTTACCTTGGCTCGCGATTTCTACGGTCTTCAGAAGCCATTAAGCAAAATATCGATGAGCCGAAAGAAAGGATCAAACATTATGGAGGAAATACAAACTATTTAAATTAATTAACGGTTTTAATAACCAGAAATGTATTTTGAGTTTTTATATTCTTTATATCCTGTGCATTGCAATGAACTTTTTTTCTTCTGTATTTTTTTTTTTGTGGTAAAGGTACTGAAGAGCGGCTGATGGGCGTGGCCTGTTTTGAGAGGTTATGTGACCGTGATGTTATCGAATTCCCACCGCCTTTTTTTTCAGTTAAAAAGTGCCTTGATGGGCTTTAATAGATTCCAGCTTTCGACTCCCGCTCGTTGCGCTCGCTCTTCAGAGATAAATAAACCCCCAAAAGGGTCCTTTTCAGTGAAGATCAGGCCTTACTTTGAAGGTCACCTTAGTGAACGGCGCAACAGCCGCACTTCAGTACTTCTATCTTTTTTTTTTTTTTTTTAGAAGATAATATATTGTATAATCAGGTTTTCGAAATAAAAGATTTATTGAGATCAATGCTATCTATGCTGCTGGTCTCCTTATTGTTTTTGCTGTCGTTTTACTACTCTCTCCCTCTCCCCTCCCTCATATTTTGGAGGGGGGTCTATAACAATATTTTGGCTAGAGCAGATAGCGGGGCAGACTAGACCCAGTGACCCCGAAGCCGCTACAAGACAGCACAGGTTGCCGTAGTCCTATCGACCCTTGTGGGCCCACCCTCTGCTAAATATAGCCCGTTCCAGAAATAGACCCCCCCCCTTCGCCACGTTGGGGGGGGGGATGTCCCCATCGCACTGCTGCGCTGTCAGCACTGTAAATAGAGCGCCCCCATTTTACAAATAAACCGGCGCCCTTATTAACAAATATTCCTCACAGCTTGGGAGACCTTGTCATGTCGTCCTTCGGTTCTGTTTGGTGTCTGAGGCTCTGTGTGTGTTCGGCTGCCACCATCAACAATGGGGATCCTTCTCTGTTTACTACTCCTAGCAGGCGGAAATAAACAGTAATAAAATATCGGACATTTTTTTTCCTTTAAATACGCCATTTAATATTCAATCGCTGCATTGATCGCTAATCAACAGTACTTGGGTGATTCTCAACTATTCAGGTGTTAAAGTTTCCAGTACCTGAAAGTTCTAAATTAACAAGTTAGGTGCGGCGGCGTATTTTAGGGGTATCCTGAATTGAAAGGTATCGGTCCCAGGGGTCTGACTGCTGGGATGAACCACAGACGATATCGGACGTCGGGGTCCGATGAGAATGTTCTGACGAAAGCGTTATCTTTCGATTGAAAAGTGAATTAAATGAGCGTCTCAAGGACATTATCTCTTGGTAAGTATTAGGAATAGACATAATAGGCGCAGGACAGGCCCCCAGGGTCCGATACAGGATTTACGCCACACTTTATCGAAAATAGCATTTAACTACTGGAATTTCGAATTACCATACATATTGATAATTTTTGCAATGTTAAAACGATTTTTGGAGTTTTTTACAGCTTTACAATCACTCACACTATGATAAAAATGATTTCTTTTTAAAGAAATGAACTTATATAAAATAAATAAAGCAAATATCAGTAAGTTTTATTTATAATTACAGAATTAATAAGAAGTATTAAAAAAAATATTGTTTTTTTTTCCCTCATATTTATGCAATAATTAAAGAATGTCAAAGAAATTAAATAGAACTACATAGTATAAAATCAAACCCATAAAATTAAAGATAACCATAAAGGTATTCGTTGCAATATTATCGGACGCGGAAGGGTGATGCCGTCCGTTAGTCTTGTTTAAGTACTCCGATTCTAAAAAACAACAGAATTTCAGCTGTTACCAACATTTCCTACACTAAAATGCAATAATTTCATTAAAAATCGACTAACTTGAGTGTTTGAAGTGTTCGGACTTTCGGACATTTTCATGTGAAAATCGGCTGTTAAAAGGGGAATGTAAGACATCGAATCCCGGGAACCGATACCGCACCTAACGTGTTAACAAAAAAAAATAAAAAAAAATGCTGTGATTTGTAAGGTATGGGAAACCCCTATAAGGGCGGATTCACACTATCGCTCCGCTCCCGCTCCACTCCCGGTCCGCTCAAATATTCTAAAGAGAAATAGACAGAGAATTCCACTATCGGTACCGCTCCGGTCTCGCTCCACTCCCGGTCCGCTCTCGCTCTACCCCATTCACACTAGCGCTCCGCTCCCGCTCCACTCCCGGTCCGCTCAAATATTCTAAAGAGAAATAGACAGAGAATTCCACTATCGGTACCGCTCCGGTCTCGCTCCACTCCCGGTCCGCTCTCGCTCTACCCCATTCACACTAGCGCTCCGCTCCCGCTCCACTCCCGGTCCGCTCAAATATTCTAAAGAGAAATAGAGAGAGGTTAATCACAATATTGGCCCAGGTCCGGCCTCGCTCCGCTCCCGCTCCACTCCCGCTCCACTCTCGCTCCACTCTCCTAAAGTCTTTTCATATTCACATTATATAATTTTACACCGTTCACGATTGAAGCCATTAATAATCGAAACCGTCTGTATTTGAATTTTAATTAATAATTAACTTTCAGTTATTAAAGTATTTATTTATTCATCAATTTTACGGCCAAAAAAGTTCAAATTTAAAATATATATATATAATTATAAATTAATTTAATTAATGGTGAAGAAATAATTTAAATTTTTTTTCCGAATGTATTCGAATACGCTTGAAATGATAAAAAAAAAAAAAAAAAAAAAAAAAAAAAAATCACCAACAATACGCGCAGTTTTTCGACGTGAAAAATTCATGTTATGTTTGAGATATATTTTGCTATGAATTAATGTACTCGTATAAAATGGTCACCGATTTATTTATTGACTACATACTCATTGCTATTATAAAATAACGTTTAATTTGAAACGAATAAAAATGCAGTATATTATGAAAAATGTCAGATTATTAACAAAAAAATAATTAAAATATTAATCAGGAAAAGAAGAGAACACAATCGGTAAATTTGTAGCATTTGCCGATTTCAACTTGAAATTTTCAAGCGTATTCGAATACATTCGGGAAAAAATTTAAATTATTTCTTCACCATTAATTAAATTAATTTATAATTATTATTAATAATTATCATTGTGTTGCAATATATTCTTCTTATTATATTTTTTGATAATATTATCTTCTTCATCAAGAAAAGTACACTTACCAGCTATTTCTACTAACGAAAAATTGATTTTTTTTTTGGCCGTAAAATTGAAGAATAAATGAATACTTAAATAACAGAAAGTTAATCATTAATTAAAATCCGAATACAGACAACTTCGATTATTAATGGCTTTAATAGCTTAAACCTTTCAAAATTGAACGGTGTAAAATTATATAGTGTGAATATGGTAAGACATTAGGAGAGCGGACCGGGAGTGGAGCGGGAGCGGAACGCTAGTGTGAATGGGGTTGAGCGAGAGCGGACCGGGAGCGGAGCGAGAGTGGAGCGGATAGTGTGAATAGGCCCTAAATGCCCCATTGGCTCTATAAATGCATGGGAAGTCAGCTTACACTCACAAGGGGAGGCTACGGACGTGGGGTCACCGATTACAATGAAACTTTTTTTCGAGTTTCTAAATTCAAAAATATTAGATACGTGTCCGAGGTTTCTTGCCAATGGGCCTTCTGAGCCGAGAAAAAAAATTCCTTAGGAACGAAAATAGCCAAAAATTGCATCAACAAAGTTGCCGCTGCTCAAAGCTCCTTCAACAAATTTCAATGAAATTTTCAGGCATGTCAGAGAATTGAAAAATATTAGACACGTGTATAGGGGATTGGCGAAATTAGCCTCTGGAAGCCCAGAATAAATCATTCAATTTTGTGTTATATTTGCGCTCTCGGTAATGTTAAAAATCAATTCCATTACTTTGTAAATTGAATAAACTACGTTTTTTCAGCTTCTTACTTCAAAAACTAAATATTTATATTTAAAAACAAATTATTTTGAGACGAAGTTTTTTTTTCTTTTTTTTTATCTTCTAAATTTATATTTAAATATTATAAATATTTAACAGGTAATATTTTTCATAACAAAATTTCCTTGCTTGGATTGAAGAGATTTTCACCAAAAAATGTATGCTCGTAAAATAGTAGTACCTATATTTAAATGTAATGTGATAAATTTTTGAAAAATTAAAATTAAAAACCTTTTTGTCCAAAAACATATTTTTGTCAGGAAAATGTTTCAGACTTTTCCTGGACTACATAAACATTATAAAATACCAAATTATCCTAAAATACTAACTAGGAAATTAAAAATATGCGTTTACACCCCCACACTCGTTTGGGTGATATTTATCAAAAAAACAGCTAAAACATAAGTTTTTTCGGCAATGAGAGCATTTAATAAAAGGTATAAATTTGCAGTTGCAGTTTCCTTCTTTTTTCATTCCATCAGGAAAACATATTTGATTGAAATTTTCAAATATTGCTCTCATTGGAATTAACTTGGATGCAAACCAAGCATATTTTACCATGTCAACAAATAATGGAGATGATAATTGGTGGTGAATTAAGGAATGAATTTTCAGAGCATCTTCCCTTGAACTAATTTCTTGACGACCATCACTCAATATTTCAGGGCAATTTCGTATTTTTTTAATGAAGTTTTTTACTTGTCGAAAAAAATAAACATCACATGGTTGACAATATGATGTTTTTTGTATTTAGAAGTTCATACTGTGTTTATAACTGCAATCCCTTAATTCAATAAAAACAGTTGTCATCTTCCAAAGATTTATTATTCTTAATTTTTAACAAACGTTTTCATCATAAAATAATTCCTTAATTCTTTGGACAAGGGAAAACAACAATGGAAATACTTTCAGATTCAAAATTCAAAGTTTCGAATTCAATTTTTCGCACATACATGAAAACTGGAACATATTTCAAATATACACGGTGGGCCAGACCCCCCTACCGTGCACCCCCCCCCCCCACATCCCTATAAATTGCATATCGTTGTGTTCCTTGTGATAAAAGATTAAGAAAAAGCCAATGTTCCCAGAAAAAAAAGTGGCCGCACTAACCGAAAATGGCGTTCAAACATGGCGGAATGAGTTTTCATCAAAATGATAAAAATTACCGATCTTTCATGTTCGAATTTGGTTAAATAACTAATCCGATCACCACTCCAAATATTTCATTTTATTTTTATTAGTATACCCTTTTTTAGAAAAAAAGAGAAAGTAAACTTTTTGATGTGTAGTTATATGCCAGAAACCGAAAAAGGCCACAACTTCGTGGATTATAGATCATTAGATGCATGAATACTTACATGTTTTAATTGGTTTTCCTCTCCAGTATTGGTTTAATTTTAAATTAATCATAATATGTATGTAGGTATGTATGTATGTATGTATGTATATATATATATATATATATATATATATATATATATATATATATATATATATATATATATATATATATACACAAACACACATCGTGTAACTATTAATTCATTAATTGTTGTGAGCTATTAAATTGTGTTATGTATATACTTCCTAAATTGTATTACGAATAATTTCTACAAATCAACGAACAAACAGAACTTTTTATTTATCTTTTTTATTTGGGTTGTTTTTAAATCTGTAAATAATCAATACTTTGCAAAAATGCATTTATTTCAAATTTCACGAATGATCAGAAGCCAGTGTCAGTAACCCAACTAATACCATGAGAACATTATTATTTAATTTCAAGATAACCAGTTTATGTCAATATAAGTGAGGTTTAGATAATGTGCAATCTGCGACTAATTCATTATTATTGATCAGATATATATCCTTTATTTATCAGATTTATAAAAAAAAAATAAAAAAAAAAAATAAAAAAAAAATAAAGGTTATATTAATTATTTCTGTAAATTAAAAACTTGCAGTTACATAGGCTTGATTATACATTCAAAATAACATCGTAAACCCGCTGTAATTATATGATGTATGAGAACTAAACGATGTGGCAGAGGACTGGATGCGCCCGAGTCACCGGCGCCTTTTCGCCTTGTAGGTCCATTTTCTATGAAACTAGTTGATATTTTTTTAAATTTGACCACTGATTTTTAAAGAAGAACAATTGCTCCAGATGTTTTACTTCAGGGTGTTTTTCGTTAACCATGGCCGTTTAATCACAAATTAACTTGGAATTTTAACTTTTACGCGAGAGACTTGAAAAAATTGACTTTAAATGTATTTTATGTTGTCAAGACTAATTATTTTAGAACGTTTGTTTATTTATTCTGAATCTAGAACTATCTAGCTTTAATAAAATACCAGATATGGCGAAATTAAGCATAATGGTGAATGTCAGTAATAAAAAAACTAACTAAAATCAAAGTCGTCATTCCGCCATGTTTGAACGCCATTTTCGGTTAGTGCGGCCACTTTTTTTTCTGGGAACATTGGCTTTTTCTTAATCATTTTTCACAAGGAACACAACGATATGCAATTTATCGGGATGTGGGGGGGGTGCACGGTAAGGGGGTCTGGCCCACGTACAGTAATTTTTTTTTTGGGTTGAAAAATTTTCTTCAGTCTTAGCAAAAAATGCTTTTTCATGATAAATATTTAAATAAAAATATTTAGTTTTTGACGTAAAAAGCTGAAAAACGTAATTTATTCAATTTACAAAGTAATGGCATTGATTTTTAACGTTACCCAGAGAGCACGATATACCACTATATTGAATGATTTATTCTGGGCTTCCAGAGGCCTATTTCGCCAATCCCCTATACATATGTCTAATATTTTTCAATACTCTGACATCCCTGAAAATTTCATTGAAATTGGTTGAAGAAGCTTTGAGCAGCGGCAACTTTGTTGATGCATTTTTTGGCTATTTTCGTACCTAAGAAATTTTTTTTCTCGGCTCAGAAGGCCTATTGGCAAGAACCCTCGGACACATATCTAATATTTTTGGATATAGAAACTCGAAAAAAAGTTTCATTGTAATCGGTGACCCCACGTCCGTAGCCTCCCCTTGTCAGTTAGTGTATTCTTGCCTGCCTGAAAAAAATAATAGAATCAAGCTTTGTAATCCTTTTGGGGCATTTTCAAAAATCTGATGCGATGCGCGCAACACACAACTTTCACTTAACCAACTTACTTAGGTTAGAAATTCACGTCGTTTAGATAAATATGTAAACCCCATTCCTATAATCCGCTCATTTTTCCACATTCGTTTACTTTTTTATTTTTGTTTGTATTTGCTCTCGAAAGTACACTTTTATTGTTAAATGAAATTTTATACTTGTGATAATTCGACAACGACGTCGCGTCTGAGTTTATACTTCTCTATTTAGTTGTTGATAGTTTCATTTAGTTACCATGGAAACAAATAATTTTCATTAAAGATTTATGTTTCGAAACACGTTGACAACTCTTTCCCATGAACTGAAGACTCTTTAATTATAAACAATGGTCGATCATTAAAGGCGTACTGCGCATGTGTGGAATCAATTTGTTTTATGACTCGTTGAAATAGTTTCATTTTTTCTCTTATATATGTTTACTCGATTTTTTCACACAAAGTGACTATTCGGCAATGCAAGCATAATACTCCAAGTCGTCTGATATTATAATTCTCTATATACTTAATAATATTAAAGGCTTAACGAACCCAAAGGTTCGATGCCGACACCACCACTCGCTCCCTGCACGCCTCCATCCATCGAACGTCTTCCAGACCCAACTTCGATAGATCCGGCCTAACGCAATCCTCCCACCTCCGTCTCGGCCTGCCCCTCGGACGTTTCCCATTCGGCACCGCGCTTATTAATCTTTTCGGAATACGTTCACAGCCAAGTTTTGCAATTTTACACGCCCATTTTATTCGTCTTGCTGCAATCACGTCAATTATATTTACTGGATAAAGTTCACTCAGTTCGGCGTTGTGTAAGCCTCTAAATTCTCCCGTTATTTCATCCGTCTTCGGTCCAAATATTCTACGCAGTACTTTATTTTCAAAAACTCTAAGCCTTTGCTCATCCCTCAATGTCAGCGGCCAAGTTTCGCCTCCGTAAACGACCGTTGGAAGAATAATAGTTTTGTAAATCCTAATTTTTAAGTTTTGGGACAGAAGGCGGGAGCTAAGCAATTTCGCGACTGAAAAGTAGCAAGCATTACCGGCTTTTAATCTAGCCTTAATTTCCTCATCGATTTCGTTTTTTCTAGTTACCATCGCCCCTAAATATCTAAATTTCTCTACCTGTTCAAACGTATTCCCCCCTACATTGATATCAGCGAAATCCTCACCACTTCTACGACTAACCATATATTTTGTCTTATCCGTATTCATTTCCAGTCCAAGTTCTTGTCCGGCTTTCATCAACGTTTTTGTGTTCATTTCTATGGTTTCCACGTCCTCCCCAAGCAATACCAAATCATCGGCATATCCGAGCACGGGTATATTCCCTCCCAAATTCAAACCCTTTCCGGTACGTGTCACCTCCCTAATGGCATATTCCAGCGCTAAATTAAATAAAACAGGTGAGAGAGAATCTCCTTGTTTCAAACCAGAGCGGACCTCGAACTTCTCAGAAAAATAATTACCGATTCTAACTTTATTGAACGTTTCAATAAATCTCTATATACTTAGTTGTTGAAAACTTCATATAGTTCCCATGAAGCAAATAATTTCCATTAAATGAACAGAACATCTTTAATTATAAAGCATTGGTCTGTCACTAAAGGCTTACTGCGCATGCGTGAGCTCAACGTGTTTTATGAGTTGACGGAATATTTTTCTTTTTTGAATATGTTAACTTGATTTTTTTCATATTTCATATTTAGCCATTTCTTATTTTTAGGCGAAACGAGAGACAGTTAATTTCTCCATATAAACAAAAACAAAGGTACTTTATAGGGAAAAAAAAGGCCCCTTTCCCATTTAAGCCCCCACAGAACATTTTAATAATGATAAAGCTTACCTGATACTAAAGAACACATAGTTTTCATTAAACATGACGAATTTGATGAAAATCGTTAAAGCCTTTTTTGAGATAATCGAAAAAAAGGTAAAAATTGGAAAAAAGTTATAAAATAAAGTGCCCCCTCCGCTTGAACAATTTTGATGAAATGTTGGCTATCGTATCTTTGGCATATACATACATCAAATACCCAGTTTGATCAAAATTGTTAAAGCCGTTTTTGAGTAAATAAAAAAAAAAAACACGTGAAAATGATACAAAATTTATTAAATAAAGTCACCCCTCAGGTTGAGCAATATTGATGAAATTTTTACAGTCATATCTCGGGCATATACATACATCAAATGCCTAGTTTGATCAAAATTGTTAAAGCCGTTTTTGTGTAAATAAAAAAAAAAACATTTGAAAATAATAATACAATACAATAAAAAATAATATATATAATACAAAATTTATTAAGTAAAGTACCCGCTCCGTTTGATCAATTTTGATGAAATTTTCGCATTAGTATCTCGGGCTTATTAATATATCAAATAATGCGGGAGTTGGTTATTTGGACTCAGGGGACCCCAAAACGTGTATTTCTGTCGGAAACCGGAAGTCGAAATTTTTCACGATCGCAATACTTTCCCTTACTCTATATTTCATATATAGATATGTGAAAGTAAAAAAAATAACAATGAGGAATATAAACTATTATGCAATCCTAAATATTCTATCACATCTTATATAATACTTTTAACTAGTGGTTCCGGTTAATGTTGGGGCAGTCAATATTTATTTTTAGTTTTATATAACATGAGAAGCTGTTGCGTCTCTTTTGTTTTATATATACATTGATACCTTAGAAATGAAGGCTTATTGGTTGCTACGTTGCAGGCTTATGTATCCTGCGCATGGTCGGATCCAGGGGTAGAGAAGGCTATGGGACTGAAGCTTCCCTCTTTTTACTTTCACTTACCTATATATGAAACATATAGTAAGGGAAAGTATTGGGATCGTGAAAAATTTTGACTTCCGGTGCTCAAAGGAAATACACGTTTTGGGGTCCCCTTAGTCCAAATAACCAAATCCCGCGAAATGGTCTGTGTGTATATGTGTCTGTTACCAGACTTGCTCAAAAACTGTAAACCGTACGACCCGAAATTGGGTATTTGTACAGGTGTATGCCCATGATGTGAAAGCCAATATTTCATATAAATTGGTCAAACGGTGGATTTTCTCAGTAACAGATGTAACGATTTTGATAAAACTTGGTATTTGGTGTATTTATATGCCCTAGATATGACTGCAACAATTTCATCAAAATTGATCAACCGGAAGGGGCACTTTATTTCATAACGTTTTTCCCTATTTTTTTTTTTTTTTTTCCATTTTCTCAAAAATAGCTTTAACGATTTTGATTATCCTCGTCATGTTTAACGAGAATCAAGTATTCTTTAATATTAGGAAAGCTTAATCATTATTAAAATGTTCTGAGGGGGCATAAATGAGGAAGGACCTTTTTTGTTTTCCTATAAAGTATCTTTGTTTTTGTTTTTATCGAGAAATCATCTGTCTCTCGTTTCGCCTAAAAATAATAAATGGCTAAATATGAAAAAAATCAAGTGAACATATAAAGGATCAAAAAAGAAAACTATTCCGTCAACTCATAAAACACGTTGAGCTCAAGCATGCGCAGTACGCCTTTAATGACAGACCAATGCTTTATACTCAAACTAAAGCATAGAAACTCAAATCGCAATTTGAATTGCTTCCTATTAAATCAGAACGTGACGTGTGTGTAGATTTCATTAAGTTTTTTTGATACGCGTCTAAAATCAGTCTTTTATGAAAATCTTGATTCATAACATAGGAAGTTAAAAATTGAATTTATTTTTCCATTCCAAAAATAGAACCTAAGAAAGAGAATTTTCCCAAATTATTACGCCAATCTGTATAAGATGGCATAATCACTGCTGTATTTGATAAGAAGCTGAACCGCTATAAACAAAGGGAATATTATTTTTATCTCAAAAGCAGTATAATGTAAATAATAGAGTTGAAATTGTAATTATCACTACTGTAATATCTGCTCTAAATATAGGCACATCAAGATAATGATAATGTAAAATAAAAAAAAGTATCAGTGCCTTTCTAAGGCTATGACGATGCCGTGGAGTATATTTTTTTTTTTTTGTATTATTAAAATTATCCCATCTTATCAGTTCCTTATCTAATTAAGGTTATTTATATGTAATTAAAAATTTAACATATGTAATGACGACTCGAACGATTTGGGGTCCAACAAGAAAAAAACCTTAATCCTTCTTCAAAATCTTTGTTGTGTTAATATGAGCGCTGAACTCTTTTTATTACTTTCACTTACCTATATATGAAATATATAGTAAGTGGAAGTATTGCGATCGTGAAAATTTTCGACTTCCGGTTTTCAACGGAAATACACGTTTTGGGGTCCCCTGAGTCCAAATGACCAAGTCCCGCGAAATGGTCTGTGTGTGTGTGTGTGTGTGTGTGTGTGTGTGTGTGTGTGTGTGTGTGTGTGTGTGTGTGTGTGTGTGTGTGTGTGTGTGTGTGTGTGTGTGAACAGACTAGCTCAAAAACTATAAACCCTGCGAACCTGAAATTGGGTATTTAGAGTATGTATAAGCCCGCGATGTGACAGCAAAAATTTCATCAAATTTGCTCAAAGGGAGGGGGTACTTTATTTAATGACTTTTTAAGTTTTTTTTCGATTTTCTCAAAAACGGCTCTAACGATTTTGATTAAACTGAGTATTTGATCTATTTATATGCCTGAGATATGAATGTAAAAATTTCATCAAAATTGATTAACCGGAGGGGGGACTTTACCTAATAAATTTTGTATCATTTTCACATGGTTTTTTTATTTACTCAAAAACGGTTTTAACGATTTTGATCAAACTTGGTATTTGATGTATTTATATGCCAAAGATGTGATAACCAACATTTCATCACAATTGATCAACAGGAGGGGGCACTTTACTTAATAAATTTTGTATCATTTTCACGTGTTTTTTTTATTTACTCAAAAACGGTTTTAACGATTTTGATCAAACTTGGTATTTTATGTATTTATATGCCCGAGATATGAGATGGTACTTAGACGTCATGTTGTATAATGTTTTGTATTTTCACATTGTCAAACATATAAATAAAAACTATTTTTTAGATCCTTAGTGAGCCAATACTCAAAATATTTAAAGTCATTTTTTTTATGGACAACGAGCAGACCCGGCCACGCGTTGCTGTGGTTCATTAGATATAATGCGTTGAACTTTATCCTATTGTTTTTAATAAAGTCAAATCGAAATTCACTGATAAAGATAGAGAAGTTTTAGCTAATCTAAAAACCAGCGGGATTTAGAACTTTACGCAAGATTTAAAATTGTTTGGTAAAGAATTTAGATGGGTTAAAGTTTTTATTTTTTTCATCTGGTATTTGACTATAGTAAGTATTAATGATCCATTCATTTAGCACTTACTGGATCATTCCAACAGAGGCGAGATTAAATATGAATAATACACATGTAAAAGGAACTAATAAAGAATATAATTGGAATAGGGTTTAGTAAAATCACAACAGACAGTTAGCTAAAATGTACTTTTGTTTTAACACATATTAATTAAATTCAGAATATAGCACAGGATGATATGAGATATTCTCTGCTTGTTGAAATAGGTTATGCGCGAGTAAACTCAAACCATGCTGAATGTTCTACATGCTAATTATAAAAACATAAAAATTTAATTTTATGAATGAGATAGATAATGTTAATTTATAACTTTTTACAACAACAATGTACATTTTTTTATTATTAGAATTCACAATTTCTATTTACTGTAGTGCTAATAGGTGCACAATGATTTTGTTTAACCTGTCTTTTGCTAAAACGATCTTTTCCCCACACGTGGAAAGGCGACAAATAATGGCCGATGGAAAAACGCGAGTTTTCCTATTCCAAGCCGGAAAAAATAAATAATGCTTATCCACCCTAAAGATTGAAAGAAAATGATATGTTATGTTAATATACAAACTTACACCGCCATCTGTTGGAAATTTATAGAACTTACAAATAATCACACACAACTAAGGGTCTGGGCACACATGTCCGCACCGGATCCGCACCGTAGCATTAATATAGGTTATGTTCAGAATATTTTTCATTTAACTTACATATTACCTTTAGTTATGCTTAAAGTGGCCTTTGTCTGACATGTGTGGCCTAAACTTTAGGCATAACTAAAGGTAATATGTAAGTTAAATTAAAAATATTCTGATCATAACCTATATTAATGCTACGGTGCGGATCCGGTGCGGACATGTGTGGCCAGACCTTAATCCTCACACACAAATAATCCTCAGTAAAAATCTAAACTTACTATGAATTAATTATATAAAATATATAATTATAACAAAATATAATAGATGGAAATTTTCTAATCCTACAAGATAAATTTTAATATTAAATAAATTATAGAATAACTAGCTGTGGGGCCCGGCTTCGCTCAGGGAGTTGTGGAATAGGTGGAATGAAACAATAACTTTAAAATGTAATAGTACAGATAAATAGACCAAAATTAATCATGATTAAAAAAAAATTTGTACCATCCTGAAACTTCAATTTAGTATTAGCGGTAAGTTTTCGGTATATATTCCATTAGGTTATATCTTTTATTCATATTATCTATAGGTTATCTATTCAGTGTTAGTTTTTATTCGCTCACTACACTAATAAGCAATTTTTCTTTTGTTTTAAATTTACTCTTATATTGTATATTTATTAAAGGCAATGTTTCGACCAATTCTTTCCTCTTCTGTAAAACTTAATTCGCTTAGGAATCCAGTTGGTTTTCTTTATTTTTAATTTCAATTCATTGCAGAGATGTAATGACCTTATTGAAAAATAAAAAAGGAAAAAAATAATTATTTTTACATAATCTCGTGTAATTTAAAGAAAACAGCTGAAGCTAAAACCATAACAAACCGAAGTAATGAACGATAATCTTACGAATTGAGCTTAGCTAGCGCTCCTGGCTTCCAAATGTCGAACTAAATTTTTTCATTCATAAACTCGCCTGGGCTTATTAGAGGGGCTAATTACATGTAGCGAGAGGCTTAAAATTACAGCGCTTGTCCCTTCAACATTACACACTTAAAATGAAAACTGAAACCTTCTCCATCGTTAGGGGCAATAGGGCAATATGACGACATAACATTCTTGATAGTACGTGTAGTCGTTTTTGAGCCTTTTCGGCACGCACATTGTACACTTTGCTTTATAATATATATTGATTAATGAGCTTATCCCCATTAATTTTAAGTTATAATAGTAGTATATAAGTATGTAATGTAGTATATATTAGTAGTATATAAGTATGTTATTTGCAATAAAAGAAATAATGAAGCCAATAATCGAGATAAAAAACAATCCCATCTTTTAAGTTGGAAAAAACTTAACCAAATGAACCAAATTTTATAAAGATCGGTTGAGTGGTTTCTGATTTTACCCCCGACAAACAACAAAATGGTTAAGAAATCATGACGCCATGTTAATAAATCGAAACACGACCTACTGTATTTGCAATAGCGGAAATATTGTGGCCAATAATCAAGATAAAAAACTATCCTATCTTTTAAGTTGGACAAAACTATACAAATTGAGCCAAATTTCATAAAAATCGGTTTAGCAGTTTCTGAGTTTACCTCCGACAAACATCGGGACACGAGATTTTTTTATATATAAGGATATGCAATATAATCCTTAAAAATTACATGTCTGAAGCTTTATTTCCGTAATGGATTTCTGAATGAAATACAAGGTGATTTTTGTTGGAGCAATCATCGATAAACTGAAAACTGAATTATAATTTTTCGTTAATAAAAATTATTTAAACCCATAAAAGTGTTACGTTATTATCGTAATAATTTGTTCATAATAAATCGTTCTCCAAAATCTGTGTTAATGTTAATACCAGTGATAATAATTTAAAGTTTTTTTATTCCCTTTAATGGAGCTAAAAAAAAAAATATGAAACTTTATCAACAAATAACGGTTTAATAATTTTTTAAAAAAATGTTTTTATTTAATAAAAAAAAATTAATCCTTTTCCCTAAATTCATAATAAAAACAAAAATTCACTTTGTAGTGGCTGGATTTGCTCGATATAAAATTTCACAGTCGTATCCTAACCGCGGCAGATTTCTAACCCTCACTGACTACCATCACCTACAAATAATTTTACGTAGTAATTATCATTTGTCATCCTTACATTAAATACGATTTTATATCGCAAAGAGATTGTGGTTTCTACACGAATTTATAATACTAATAGGTGCAAGGAACTTTCAGCTTTAAGGAAAAGTATTTCTTCCAGAGTTTGAAATCAACTTTTCTTTTCTTGGAAAGAGTAGAAATCAAATCCGGATTTTTATAGTTCTAATAAATAAGTAAAATCGCATCATATCGCTGTTCCAGAAGAACAATGACGTAACTGTAAAATTTTGAGTAATTGAGTTTCATTGCTTAATGGTATCACAAAGCCATAACAACGTCATAATTGTAGTTCGACTCTTGTAAGCTCGGGCGTAGTTGTGTCGTTATTGAAACATCGGCTGTTTGACCCCTCCAGTCAGGAAGTTGTGTTTTTTCGGTCTCCGTTAAAATTTCAGTTTTAGCAGTTGTGTCATTGTTCTTTTGAAACAGCGATATGTAATTGAATATTGTATTGTAATGATATTTATTTCGTTTAACATCTAAAATCTAAAGGCGCACCGATAATAGTTGTGCTCGCTGTAGTCCAGTATGTCTACGGACCATTCGATGGGTGCTCCCTTGTGTCTTCCAAGCTCTGGATCCTCCAGAACTCCAGCAGTTCCGCGGTTGTGGAGGGAACCCCTAGACGACGATATGCAAGGGTAGCCCCGCTCGCTGATAGTTCTTCTATTTCTGTCTCTCTCAGCAGCACGTGTCGATCGATAGACTTCTCTCTCTCACTTTCTCTCTCTTTCTCCATCTCATATATACTTTTATTATAATATTTGCAATTCTACATTTGATTTCAAACCAAAAAATAAAATAAAAAAATATCCTATGATCTATTTTTTCCTTGTTTTTAATGATAGTGGTTTTACTGATATTTTTGGTTTGTAGATTTTTTTTGTTCATTGAAAATGTCTTACAGAGCTTAGTTATGAATAAATAGAATAATACTGTTTTCACCATTCCAAAGAACATTAGATTTGTATTGGAACTGATTATCTAATTTAAAGGTTATATTGACTTGATAACACTGTAACACTTACGCGGATTTAAACAATTTTTATTACAAGAAATAATAATTTACAATGTCAGACAAACAATAACTACTCAAATAATTTACAAGGTTACAAAAAGTATCAACTTGTAACGACACAGTAACACAGTAACAAGTAACCAACGACAATAACCAACAAGTAACCATATGATTCTATCTTCAGAGCAAGACTAACTCTACAGTCCATCACTCCTTATAGGGTCATTCCATATCAAGTGGTACATAGTTGTTGCTCGATCATTTTAGAAAAAAAATATAATTTAACCACCAATTACGTATGGAATCAGTAGTTCAAATCAATTTTTTAAAAAATTTTAGGATCAACCGTTTCAAAATGGCAGCCATTTTTGTTTCACATTTCAGGCCGATTTTTGAGTTTTTAAGCTCTCACAGAAAACTCATTTTCTCAAGACTGGTAAGTCATAGACTAATAATTCAAATTTATTATTTGAATATTTTGCAGTCCAATACCTGAAAAGTGCAATTGAAAACAACTGCTTTAAATTCTCAAAACACCGTTTTTGAGGGTAAGTTTTGGGTATAAGGGCATGTACGCCAAAGCTGATTTTTGGCATGATGTAGTCTAGAAGTATGATCTAGTTTACGCATTGTTAAAAGAGCAAGAAAAAACCATATTCAAAAGTTCGTAGTTACAAATGTACTCAAATATACAGGTTGAAATTTCTTGCAGTTGATTTACGTTGCATGTAAGCATAACATGTAAAAAAATGAGATTTATATCAACTATCCCACAAGAGATATTGGAGCCTAAAGTTAACAAATAATTAAAAAATGTGAAGTTTAAAAATTCATAAAAAAATATGGTAAAGAATATACGGGTTAAGAGTACTTTTAATGAAAGCTACTTAGTTAGCTTTATTTTCATGCCAAAAATCAGACCAAAAATTCATGCCAATTAACCCCAAAAAAGGTGTTTTGAGAATTTAAAGCAGTTTTTTTAATAGCACTTTTCAAGTATTGGACTTCAAAATATTCAAATAACAAAGAGAACACGAAATATAGAACAGACTTTAAGGAAAACAGTTGTGTTTAAATTATAAGTCTATGACTTACCATTCTTGAGAAAATGAGTTTTTCTTCATTGTTAAATTAGCACGAAAATGACTATTTTCAAAAATTCGTAGCTACCAATGTACTCAAATATACAGATTGAAATTTCTTGCAGTAGGTTTATGTTGCATGTAACCATAACATGTAAAAAAAATAGATTTTTATTAACTGGCCCACCAGAGATATTAGAGCCTAAAAAAGTTAACAAAAAAATGAAAAAATGTGAAGTTTAAAAATTCATAAAAAGATATGGTAAAGAATATTCGGGTTAAGAGTACTTTTAGTGAAAGCTACTTAGTTATGTTTATTATCATGCCAAAAATCAACTTTGTCGAACATGTTATTATACCCAAAACTTACCCTCAAAAACGGTCTTTTGAGAATTTAAAGCAGTTGTTTTCAATAGCACTTTTCAGGTATTGGACTGCAAAATATTCAAATAATAAATTTGAATTATTAGTTTATGACTTACCAGTCTTGAGAAAATGAGTTTTCTGTGAGAGCTTAAAAACTCAAAAATCGGCCTGAAATGTGAAACAAAAATGGCTGCCTATTTGAAACGGTTGATCCTAAAATTTTTTAAAAAATTTATTTGAACTACTGATTCCATAGGTAATTGGTGGTTAAATTATAATTTTTTTCTAAAATGATCGAGCAACCACTTTGGACCACTTTATATGGAATGACCCTATATTAAGTATGAATTAGAACAATTTAGAAGCTTCCCGACAAGCGTATATTCACGAACAGGCACTTAAAAAGTTCTTTCTCGTTACACTACTAAATATTAAACGTTAAAAATTTCATTTTGCTAACAGAACCTTTCAATTTATGTTGTGGGGTTCCTGCAGGAATCTTAGTATTTTTACTTTCACTTACCTATATACAGTAAGGGAAAGTATTGCGATCGTGAAAAATTTTGACTTCCGGTTCTCAACGGAAATACACGTTTTGGGGTCCCCTGAGTCTAAATAACCAAGTCCCGCGAAATGGTCTGTGTGTCTGTGAGTACAGACTAGCTCAAAAACTATAAATCCTACGAACCTCAAATTGGATATTTGGTGTACGAATATGCCCGCGATGTGACAGCAAAAATTACATTAAAATTAGCCAAACGGAGGGGGTACTTTATTTAAAGAATTTTGTCTAATTATTACGTTTTTTTCGATTTTCTCAAAAACGGCTCTAACGATTTATATTAAACCTGATATTTGATGTGTGTATGTGCCCGCGACGACACAGTCAAAATTTCATTGCAATTGATCAATTGGAGGCGGCACTTTATATAATATATTTTGTCTCACTTTCACGTGCTTTTTTTTATTAACTCAAAAACGGCTATAATGATTTTGATGAAACTGGGTATTTGATGTATGTATATGCCCGCGATGCGACAGCTGAAATTTCATCAAAATTGGTGAAACGGAGGGGGTACTTTATTTAATAAACTTTTTCATATGTTCACGTGTTTTTTTATTTAGTCAAAAACGGCTTTAACGATTTTCATCCAACTGGGTGTTTGATGTATATGCCAAAGGTATGACAGCCAACATTAAATCAATATTGGTCAAACGGAGGGGGCCCTTTATTTTATAACTTTTTTTCCAATTTTTGCATTTTTTTCGAATATCTCAAAAACGGCTTTAATGATTTTGATTAAATTAATCATTTTTAAGCAAAATAAAGTCATATTTTTTATATTATTTATAGAAATGGCAATTAAAAAAACATGTCAATTTCTAATCCAAGTAAGTTGGTAAGTGAAAGTTGTGTGTTGCGCGCATCGCACCAGATTTTTAATGATTTCTCTCCGATTCTTCAGATGGATTTCTTCATTGGCCGATCACCATCTTGACTTCGCATCTACCACAGGCAGCATGGGCTGCTTTTCTTTATTTTTCCTTTTGGTTTGCTATTGAACAGTTTTTTAAAGCAAATAATGTATAACCTTTTGTAAAAAATAAAATACAGAAAAACAGTTATTTAAACATTTTTATTTTTTTGAAATAAATTTGAAAAAAATTTTAAAGTTAAAACAGATAATTTTCTTTAAGAAATATCAATGTTACCTAAGGCTTGTTGTAGCCAAGAGGCGCGGTCAAATTCAGGTTCAATGCGGTTTTCTAAATACATGTTCTGTAGTAGACCAATACATGATAAAATATGTTTTATCTATCTACTTGTTCCATTTGGTCTATTACCTCATATCTACACACCTATACCAGAAACATATTGAAGTTGTCATGTTGAACGTTTTGTCGATGTCCCTGTTTTTTTTTTTTATGTTAAGATTTTTATAATTAAATTGCAGATATCGACTTTGTTTCCTAAAATAAATTTATTTATTATAATAATGTAGAGATATTGTTGACACGTTCGTGAGAATACAATCCACCTTTGCTAACGTTAGACTTGGAGAGTACATTCAGTGTGTTTTCGTGCTGTGGCCTACACGCCACGGTTGACACACGCATGAGCTCCTGACGAAGCTGTCGCCGAAATGTTAATACCCTTCTTGATAACTATATTTCTCTGCCCCATTACTATATTAATCCCTCACCTTTTTTACAAATATTCTCTCTCTCTCTCTCTCTCTCTCTCTCTCTCTCTCAATCTCTCTCTCAATCTCTCTCTCTCAATCTCTCTCTCTCTCACTCACTCACTCTCTCTCTCTCTCTCTGTCTCTCTCTCTCTCTCTCTCTCTCTCACTCTCTCTCTCTCTCACACTCTCTCTCTCTCTATTTACTCCCGCAATGATATGTTGCGTTTTTCCAGTAACATTATTTTTATTTTTTTTTTTTGTAGTGTTTGATGGAAAGATTAGATTGTTAGTTTGATAATAATTTCTTAAGAAAAATATTTTCTTAACGTTGCTATATATATATATATATATATATATATATATATATATATATATATATACATATATATTTAAATTAGCTAGAAGTAAAATATGAATGTAGAAATCATATACAAATAATAGTAAAAACTATAGGTATAATTAATCTTCTTCTATCTTCTCAGCATCTATTAATAAATTACTAAATATCCTGAAGGCGTTGAAGATTATTCGGATATGTGAATGTTTTGATATATTTTTATCATATTTTCTTTAGAGAAAATAATTTATGGTAAAAACAGGTACTAAACAATGGCTTCTGCACGATTCAGTATTGGTGGTGCAGGTATGTAAAATTTTCGTCCAATGGATGGTGGGCAGGCGGGTAAAACTCTTATAAAAAAGGGTGTAATCAGAATATAAAAATATTCTGATTACGTAAGGCTCAATTAATTGTTAGAATACAACTTGTTGATATTTGAAAATTAAAATATGTTTTCAAATAATACTTTATAAATATAGTAAATGAATTTGAATTTATTTAATATTTTCTAGGGGGTGGCATCTGCCTTCCCCTGCCCCTTCCTAAGGACGCCCATCGTTGCTAAATAATTATAGTAAATCAGTAAAATTATAGTAGGGTAAAACATACAGTTATTGACACCCTAAGACTTACATTTCTGTGGTGAAATTAAAAAAATTCTTTTTATGAAGGGATCAAATTGATACTTCCTAAAGCTCCTCTTTATCTATCCTTATAAAGTCATAAGAGGTTTTTTTGGGTCAAAAGTTCAATAGTTTTACAATATGGCAATATTTATTGTTAAATGTGCAAAAATTAGTTATTGACACTCTGTGGATTTAATTGTTAAATTTTCCTATGGTTAGTTTGTTAAAGTCTTACTTCATAGATGACTTAGAGGACCTTTCAGACATTAGATTCATGTTTATCTTGAAATAAAATTAGGACTTGTATACTTATTTCTTTAAGTTACAGGTGGGGTGTCAACAAACCTATAACATTGAAAAACAAAAATATTTTATTTCTAATACTTCAAATATCTTTTTTCTGAAAGTCTCATACTGTGTTATTATTTTATTAAAACTTTAAAATTAATATATGTCTTATATTTCAATATAACATATATTTCTCAAAAAGTGGTGCGGACTGTTTTCATATATAAAACGATGGTATAATCCCGTTCATACTGCATGACTTATCAGCAAATGAACCTACTTTAATTTTAGAAAAGATTTGGAAAAATTGTTTTATATTTTAATTAATTATGTTGACAACGTAGAGGTTACATGTAACTTGATGTCATTTTCAGTATATTTTCGTTTCATAATCGTTTGTTTTTCTTTTACCATTGCAACATTTTCTGTTATGCAATAACGATTTCTTTTTTCCTGACTGCCACTTATCGTTCAGTTTTTCCTCTTTTCGAATGTTGTATTCATAGCTAATGACTTCTATTCAATCATGTAATAGAGGACTTGTGGTCGGACCATTTTTGTTTTTTCTTTTATAAGTACTTTTTTTTCTTCTTTAATATATTTATAAATATGGACAATCGTTGAAAAAAAATTAATATTTATTTTTACTTTTATGTAACCTGGATATTTGATATAATCAAATCATCGTTTTTACGAGCGTGGCATTTTCTCGTAATATTTGACCCCACGTCATTATACCTAATGACCACACGCCACATGTAACACGAATTACGCTTGTTAAAAAATCAATAATTCAAAGATTATAAAATTTAAAAAATAAAATCACATTAATCTATATGGTATCACTCTTACCCAACACATATTGCTAGTCATTAATCTATATAGATAAAGATGAAATTCTGTTTATTTATTTATTTGTTTGTTTGTTCTTTATAGAAATCCATACCGTTTGTCCTAAATTCTCCAAATTTCGCTCAGTGGATCTTTCATACCAAGTGCGAACACCTGTCCATATTAAAATTGCATAACTTCTGCCGATCTTCAGCTGATATTCTTTATTGTTATAAAAATCGTTTTGATCTCGCTTTACATTTGTTTTTACAAAATCGAACGTTTGAGTCGATAAAAGTCTCTCTATATAGAATTAATACACAGTTAAATATAATGTACTGGTATTGTTTAAAAATTCTGCCGTTTTTAGTGACCCGCAAGGCGTTGCTGTATACTTGTATAGTATCTCAGTATACACGACGGCGCTACACTTTTAAGATTAAATTATGTTTACTTTTTTTGTCATGAATGTTAGTTTTGAATTTTAGTTGTTTTTTTTTTCGTTTTTAAGTGCTCAATAAAAAAAAAATATAATATTTACACTTCAAAAAAATGAATATGAGCATTTGAAAAGTTAAAATTATCGTATTGAATAGTTGCTTGCGATAGGTTTTTACATAAAGTTAAAATCCATTCATTAATTCAGGGTTTTATATTTATTTATGAAAATCGTTTATTTATCTGAGGAATTTCAGTCTGTTATAATACTCATATAAAATGCACATGAATTATTGTTTTTGCTAAATTTATAAAATATTAAAATGAAAGATGATTATAATAAAAAGATAACTTAAAACCTTATTGCTAAAATATTCACGAGTTTTTTAATAATTTTTTTTTTGCTTTGTTGTGAAATAAATTACCGTAATTGTTTGTAAAATACAACTTTTTTCCTTGTTTACGATTACCAGCATGATTTTTTTTAAAGTTATTATATACTTTTTTTAAGTATTTATTTTCTCCTCTTATATTTTTTATTTAATTTTTTTTTAAATTGATCAATACTGAGATTGTATTGGGAAATTTTCGTTACAATGTATGATAAAAGATCTTTTAGATATCTTCATTTAATCTCTTAATTATGGTTGGCTTTTAACTAGGAAATCAATGATCTTTTCTATTTGAATATTTCTAAATTAGAACAATTTTGTTCTCATTTTTATCAAATTAAAAGTAATCCGCCAACTTATGTCATAATGATATTACCCATGATTGTTAGCAGAATTTTTTTTTAATGAACAATTGGGTCTTTTTTACTTTACCCATACCCCTGTTCCTTATTTCTAAAAGAGTGATTTATCTTAATATTAGTGAAGAACAGATGATTAACGTAACGGCTTCAAATGTAAAAAAAAAAATTATAGTTGGATGTTTGTTCTAACGTCACTTAATGCCACTAAGGCTAATCGGACGATGCTACAGTGGGAGTCCTAAATTTCGCTTATCCAGCTATAATTAGGCAAGGATTTTTTACTTCCATTAAAAAATCCTAAGGTCACTTCGGGACGCGAAGAAACCTACAGTATAGTAAGTTTCTACGCTAACCAATACACCACAGGTGACCCCAAAAATTATAGTTTAATATACAATTCGTTAAATTATTCATTTAGGGGATCCAATATGCTTTTATTTATTTTAAAATACAATCATATATATCGTTCTTTTATATTCTTCTGTAAACTTATGAAACGTCTCAAATGCCACTTATTCTGATTTAAGAACACGACTTAGTTGTATCAGATTCATTATTAACAAAAACAACTTTACCGTTTCTTAAAATCTAAGAGGTAATATGTAGGTAATTAGGTAGGTAATAGCAGGTAGATTGGATTTTTTTTTCTTTTGAAATATACATATGTTTTTTTAAGTAACGGTATGATAAATAACTGGTGTGGCTAAAATAAATAACTGATAAATAATAAACTGATAAATAACTGTAATAATCTATATAAATAAAGATGAAATTCTGTTTGTTTGTTTGTTTATTTGTTCTTTATAGAAATCCATACCGTTTGTCCTAAATTCTCCAAATTTCGCTCAGTGGTTCTCTGATACTAGGTGCGAACACCTGTCCATATTAAAATTGCATAACTTCAGCCAATCTCGGGGGATATTCTTTATTGTTATAAAATGCGTCTTGATCTCGCTTTACAATGGTTTTTTTTTTTTTTTTTTTTTTACGAAATCGGCCATGTGAGTCGAAAAAACGGCCTAAAAAATCATTATATAAATTTTGAACAGGCCAACAAGGCCCGGTTAAACCCTTGGCAGGCGTCGAGTTCTGGGATTTTTAAAACATATGTTTTTTTTTTAACATTACATTTATTTACATGTTTATATACATGTATGGTGATTTTTTTTTTTTTTAAATGCCTCCTAAGAAGCGAGTTTCAATAGGAGTAGTGAGCTCAAAAGCTAAAAACCAACGTCTAACACGAGCAGCTGAAACTCATGACGAACATATAGGATTGAACAACAGAGGCTTAGACAGGCAGAATCGTGGGAAACTGAGCATATTAAAATTGCATAACTTCAACTAATCTCTGGGTATATTCTTTATTGTTATAAAAATCGTTATGATCTCGCTTTAAATTGGTTTTTACAAAATAGTTTGAGACGTCAAAAAACAAAATTCCCCGAGTGAAACCGGGATATACAGCTAGTAAATAATAAACTGATAAATAACTGGTGTGGCTAAAATAAAAACAGACCTGACCAATATTCTGGAAATATATTAATTTTATGTTTGTTGAAATAATTTCAAGTTTTTACAAGTTCATTAATAATTTCTGTAACTTTTAGAATACCGTGAGATGAATCGTTTTCCTTAAAAAAAAAGGGAAAGTATGGGGGATAATGTTGTTACATTATACCCTATGTTTATTGCTTTATGTTTATTTATATTATAAATATTGAAATGTTGATGTTATGGCGCTAAGGGATGTGAAGGAGGGTGAACACAAAGAAGATGGGTATACTATATTTATATCGATGAAAGGCGTTGGTTGCCAGGGCCTATATATAGCCATCTAATCGATACCCTCAAATTTGTTTGTTACTGTTACTGAGGAAAGTGGGGGGGGGGGGAGGCAGAAGTTCCCCCTTCTTCAAGTTGGTCAGTACTGTTTACCTTTAACAGTAATAACATCCTTCTTTGCATAACAACTTATTATATAATGTTTGAATATATCCTCGAAATATTTTTTTTTAATCTTCGTTTATATATTTTATTTAATTACTTGACAAATAAACTTTCTCTTTATTATTTATTAGTTAATTATGGTACACCACGCACTAACGTACTAATGGAAAAAAATTGATATAAATCACTCAGTTAACAAGCTCTGCAATCAGCCGCAGTTATTTAATTAATAAAATAATATAATAAAAAAAATAATAAATTAATAAATCAAATAATGAAGTAATAATTATGAACAATGGTCTGTCATTATAGGCGTACTCCGCATGCGTGGGCTCAACGTGTTTTATGAGTTGACGGAATATTTTTCTTTTTACTCCTTTATATGTTTACTTGTTTTTTTCATATTTCATATTTAGTTATTTCTTATTTTTAGGCGTAACGAGAGACAGTTAATTTCTCCATATAAACAAAAACAAAGGTACTTTATAGGAAATTGAAAAAGGCCCCTTTTCTCATTTAAGCCCCCTCAGAACAATTTAATAATGATAAGGCTTACCTGATATTAAAGAACACCTAATTTTTATTAAACAATACGAATTGGATCAAAATCATTAAAGCCCTTTTTAAGATAATCGAAAAAAAGGTAAAAATTTGAAAAAAAGTTATGAAATAAAGGGCCTCTTGATCAAATACAAAATCTACAGTTTGAGTTTTTTTTTTTTATGTAATTTTTTTTAAATCTTTTACCTAAATTTATAACTCTACTTCAACCATTAGCTCAGTTAAAAGGGCTTTTGAGAAAAACTGACGATATCAAGAAATGGTAAAAATTCAATCAAAATCATATCACATATCAGTCTTTAAAAAATTCTTGAACTTTTGATGTAAAAATCGAAAAAAAGAAAAAAAAAATTAAAATATGGCGAGGTTGGAGTTCGCCGTGAGACGCCTCAAATATCAAAGGGATCTGCGATACACTGATCAACAAGACATCTCCCCACCGAGACTTACAAAGGAGATACTCAATTATTTTAGTTTTGTCCCAATAAAGAGTTCATGTGCTTGCTTCTCGCCTTAGGTTCAGTTTTAAAAATCATTATATTGCCACAATTCGCTTCTCGTAAATTACCTTTGTTTGCAATAGCATCGGGGAATTTCATCTAACGTACAGTCCCTTGTATGATCGAACTAGTCTTTCCTGACATCTATATGTAATAGTCCGGGAGCTGAGGGCCAAAATGGTGCCTGATTTGAAGAAAATTTTTGATCATATAGGCTCAAAGTATTGATTTCATAGACAACAAATGTGAACGTGTACCACCTCAAATCGGTTGCCATAAAAATTTATAGGCAAACAAAATCGACATTTTCGAACTTTTTTCAATTTTTCGCTAATAACTCGAAAACGATTTATCGCATAAGAAATTTAATTTCTAAAAAAAGGGCATTAAATTTGGCGTCGACTGAGGTCTTCACAGTTAAAATCGGTGATTTTAAAATCTGGTCTTCACAGGTAAAATCTGGCCTGCAATTTGAAGAGGGTTACTCCAAATAAAAAATACAAGAGGCTGAACTATTGCGAATAGAATGATATAATTGAAGTTTAAAAAGGTTTAGTGGAAGCCGGGTTCGGTACATAAAAAAATCTGTAATTTTAACGATTTTGGTGCAAAGCGTGTTGCAACGCTTTTAACTCAAAAAAACTGGTTTAAATGAAAATTTTTTGTGATAAAAGTTGCTGAGCATCAAATTTAGCAGGAAATAAGCTCCGTAACACATCAGCTAAATCCTGGAGGAAATACTAATAAAAACGTGAAATTATTCGTAGTGCTTACTTCCAGCTAAGTTTTCGGTTTCTGAAGTATCAGGGGATTTGACTAGCTAAGTAACTACTTAGACAGGTAGGTACTTGGCAAAATTTATCTTTTATTTTAACAAATGGAAAATGGTTGTTTAATTAGTTCAAAATGGTATTCCTATCCCTCAGCTCCCGGACTATAAATACCATATATGTGACATATATATGTAAATACCATGTAGGTAGTTAATCAATATATATTATAAAGCAAAGTGTACAATGTGCGTGCCGAAAAGGCTCAAAAACAACTCCACTTAGGATTAAGGAAGTTATGTCTTCGTTTAGCCATATGACCCCTTAAGGAGAAAAAGGTTTCCGTTTTTCTGTTAAGAGTGTAAAATTGAAGAGAAATAGACGGGAATTTTAAGCCTCTCGCACCATTTAATTAGCCTCTCTGAGATTGAGATACGAGTTTATGAATGAAAAATTTAGTTCGAGCTCCAGGCTACCAGGAAGCGCTAGGGTGCGTTTCACTCAATGTTTATTGTCCATTCATTCAGTATGTAATCGTTCAATATTTGTTCAGCTTTTCTTTTTAAATTACTAAAAAATTAAGCGAAAATTAGTTTCTCCTTTGCTTTAAAAAAAAATAATGATTTTACACCTCTGCAATCAATTAGAAAACCAACTGGATTCCTTAAAAAATTAGTTTTCTCATAAGAAGGCTAATATATGATCAGCACATTACATTTAATCTATATATAATGTATTTTTAAGTAAATTTAATGCAATATGAGTGAACATTTCTTAGTAGTACAGTGAGCGAATAAAATCAGACATAAAAAAGAGATGAATTGACTGCATATAAATCGAAAATAAAAAGTTTGAAGTGTTCTTATTGTAATCATGAAAAAGAAGTTGGTTTGGTTACTTCGTATGATGAGCATTCCAGTTGAAAAAACGACTAACTCCAATAACAGCATTCAAGATTTTATCATCCCTCATAGTTCAAGATAAAAAGAAATACGTTGAAAAAATTGTGCCTTCAAGAAATTTTGGTTTTCACATTGTAATAGTGGTGAGATATGCAGAAACCGTTCAAATTACGGGGGGGTATCTTAAGGGAGGTTAAAATGGAAAAAAGTCTTAAAAGAAAGTTTCTATGAATCTTCGGTACTTTCTATACTTCTGGATCAAATTGGACCATCATAGTAGTCAGTGCTTAAGTTTTACTCGAGATATAATTTTTTTAACTGAGATACCAGATTTTTCAACAATAATCTAATAACTTATCATCTTCTGACTACTTGGAATGGGTTTATAGAATTCAGAATCACTAGAAATCATCAAAGCGAAGCATAACTCGACAAAGTTGCATTGAAAATTAATTGTTCATTTACCATTTTCAACCCCCTGTAAATTATACAGGGCTCCTTATTAGGGCGGACTCTCAAGTCTGCAGAATATTGATACCAAGTTAAAACCGAATTTTCAAGAAGGTGCTAATTTTGTTCTATATTTCCTTTAATTTTGAAGTTTTTTTGGTATTAAAACTACCACACAACTACCGGAGCGAAGCCGGGCACCCTAGCTATAGATTATATTATGCATAATATCAGTGTATTAAAATAAATAAAAAAGCCATTATCTGCCTAAAATCGCGGGTTCGCAGGTAGCCTAAGGAGTAAAAACTGGCAGTCTCGAGCCTGTGCGATATCAGTCCTATGTTGTGTGTTTTGTGAATTAATTAAAATGTTCAATTTCATCAAACTATGGCTCCACTTATTGACTGATTAAGACATCATAGCGGAGCTCGGAGTATTCTCATGAGGAGAGAATGTCTGCAAGAGAGACTTCGAACGTGACAAATGACACTATCAAAAATTCGCTGGTATATACTGCTACTCACCGTGTATAAGTATTTTAGTCGAACACGGCTTAATCGAGGTTTTAAAATACATCTAAAACATCAATATTGATCTTATAAAACGGATAAAGGTATTAGAAATTGACGTGGTTTGTTCCATTTCTTAAAGTCAAACAATTTTCCGCATTCATTTACTTATTTTTGTTTGTATTTGCTCTTAAAAGTGCACTAATTTTTTTATTATTAAATAAATGTTTCTACTTGTGATAATTCGGCAATGCAAGCATAATACTCCATGTTGTCTGATTTTATAATTCTCTATATAGTTGTTAAATAGTTCATATAGTTAGTATGAAACAAATCCTTTTATCCTGTATATGTTTACTTGATTTTTTCATATTTGATATTTAGCCATTTCTTATTTTTAGGCGAAACTAGAGACAGATAATTTATCCGTATAAACTAAATTAAAGGTACTTGGAAAACAAAAAAGACCCCTTCCCCATTTATGCCCTCTCTGAACATTTTAATAATGATAAAGCTTACCTGATATTAAAGAATATTTTATTCTCATTATTTTTGAGATAATCGAGAAGAAAAAAGTAAAAATGGGGAAAAAGGTTATGAAATTAAATGCCCCGTTCGTTTGATCAATTTTGATGAAATTTTCGCTGTCATATCGCGGGCGTATGTATAAATCAAATACCCAGTTTTATCAAAATCGTTTGAACCGTTTTTGGGAAAATCGAAAAAAAACACGTTAAAATGGGCCAAAATGTCATGAAATGAACTACTTCCTCCGTTTGACCTATTTTGATGAAATGTTTGTTGTCACATAACGGCCATATACATACACCATATAACCAATATTAGGTTCGTATGGTTTATAGTCTTTGAGCTAGTCTGTTCACATTCGCACACACAGACGATAAATCGAATTTTTTTACGATCGCAATTCTTTTCCCTTACTATATATTTCATTTCACGTAAGTGAAAGTGAAAATTAATCGGTCTGGGGGGTTCTAAAACATAACATTAGGTACTCGTTCAAGATCACTGTCCTAATTATACCTAGATAAGCAAAATTAACAACCACTGTTGCTATCATTTGATTGACTAGAGAAGCATAAGGAGATATTAAATAAATAAGCAATGAAAAAAATATATATTTCTAGAAACTTTTTTAGACCCATGGGTACCTTACATTTTCACCCCATATTTATACTACTATTTATTTCAAAGGATTCTATCATAACAAAAGTATCAGTGTATTAATTTAGTTATTAAATAAGTACATCCGCTATTTTAATCCGTTCCTTTCCGTTCTACCACCCGTCGCACACAGGGGTATTTGACCCGAAAAGCTGGCCAAAACTATTTCCTTCCATTTTATTAATTCAAAAGTCCTCAAAATGGCTTCTATATTTGTAATAGACATTAAAAATGTTTTTTTAGCAGTTAAAAAAATACTCTGAGGAGAAAATTTTCATAAAATAAATTTTTACATAACTCCACCGACTGTGAAATAGGCATCCATGGGTTTACAATTTATGTTCATATTATTTTATCTTTATGCATTGCACCCATAAAATATGCTTGTAACTAATTAAAGATTTATTATCATTTATCTATTATTATTTTAAAAAAATGAAAATAGTGTAAAATAGGTGAATATAAAAAGTTATGGTGATAAAAGAAAAAAATGTGTTTTCCTAATTCATTAAGAATTGTTCAATACCTCTTCCAAACACAACTTATATCCCAGGAAGAAACGCACCAACCTTTCTTAAAAATGCATAGTAAATATAATTATTCATTATTCACTTTCCTCGTCACTTAATGAACTTTCGGAATCACCACAATCGGTTAAGTTGGTTGGGGGAGACAACATTTCTAAAGTTTCCTTACAACACCTGATACCTTTTTTCTTGAACTTCTCATACCTGTGATAACTGGATCTGATGTCAATATTAATCTATTTATTACATCCAGATTGCACTCTGTCCGGGAAAATTTTCTGATCTTATGTTCTCTATAAATCCGGAAATGGTTATTTCGGGTTTCTGCTGCTTCCTCAGATAAAAACCAATATGAAGCAGAGGACTTTTTATCACTTCAAAACCATCCCTTAAAATTTTGTAAACAGATGGTGTCATAGCATACCATTGATAAAGTTTCTCCGTATCCGTTGTAAATTTTAAAGTAACAAATGATTTTCAGAGCGTCCACCAGATCTTGAGCTTTTAATTGGTATCGTCCCACTTAGCCATTTCTTGTTGCTGTTTCAAAAACATTTCTTTTCCTTGAAGAAGCATTCTATGTCACTTGGAAATCATGCCTCAAAATGGATAATTTTGTTTTAGCTCTTTCACATGCTCTAGGTTATTACAATATTTCCCAATGAGAAAAGACACCAAAAATTCCTTCCTTTTTTTAAAAGCTGATATTTTGACTTCAAAAATATGTCAAATAATTCTAGTCAGGTTACAGTTATTTTTTCTGAAGATCCTAAAATACAAATAAATGAAAATATAACAAAATTGAATTTTTTTTATTATTTAATGAAATTGCCATTTTAGTAATAAAAAATTATAAGTCTCCGAATCGCAGCTATTCGCAGAATTATTTTCAAGAAACATAATCTACGATAATTATACATTATCATAAAAAATATTTCGTTGCCCAGAAATGCCCATGAGTATAACTTTTTAACCTTCAAATTTAATTTTTAGCTCTAAAATATACCTACCAAAAAACAAAAAGATATTGATACTAGTATTGAATACAAAAAAAAAATACAACTATCTGAATAACATGTACAAACCTTGCCGCGAACTATCCATCATATGATAACGCCGATACTTCAGTAAGAACAAAGAAAATTAATATATTTTGTAGAACAATACTTATGAGCACAGACGAATTAAAGGATAAGGTCAGATTTGAATTAGAATAGCCGCCGGATTAAGGGCCTGGAAGAGATAAGAATCATGTTGCATGATCCCACAGGTCCTCTACTTCACCTTCGAGTCATTATTTACCAGAAATTTCAAACTCCCAAAAATGGGTTTTGGTCAGCTTTTAGGGCCAAATACCCCTGTGTGCGTCGCTCGGAGTTACTGGTTGCCGTTACCCGGTAATAGGTTCCAATATAACTGCTATTGTAGGAGGCTAGCTGTTGGTGGCCGCTATATTTACACCCTGTATATAGGAATAGCTTCCGTGTACAAGGAATACACAAATAGAGTTTATTAATAAGTTAACTGGCAGCGTTAGGCGCTCCTTCTGTCATCTTCCCGTATACTTTTTGTGTTATCTGCTCCTATTGATGTTTGAACATAGAAATATCTTATATTGTATCTGTCTCTTATTTATCATTTTTTTTTCATTTCAATAAATAAAATATAGACAGCATCAACGCCTGGGCAGAGAAAAATGAGTTAAAACTGAACGGACAAAAAACCAAGGCAATCCTAATTGGCTCCAAGCTTCTTCTTAATTCCCTTCCTTACTACCCCTTATTCCGCCTTAATAATCCATTTCCAATCCCTTGTCATAAACCTCGGAGTGATCTTCGACCAGCATTTGTCGTGGAATGTTTCCGAAATCACCAGAAAATCCATAGCTATCCTCAAACAGTTCCTAAGATCACGTGACTGCATGCCCTCAAAAACCCGTCAGCTCCTTGTTTCCTCTGTAATATTCCCCCATTTCGATTATGGCTGCCTTGTATACGGTGGACTGTCTGGTATGCATGAGGCGAGGTTGAAGAGACTAATGAATTGCTTCATTAGATTTATCTTCGGTGTCCCCAGGCGCTCCCACGTCTCCAGTTGGTATGCAGAATTGAAATGGCTCTACCCAGTTTTTGCCGACGGCAATACTTCCTAGGCCTTTATCTTTTCCGAACCTTTAGAACCAAGAAACCTTATATCCTCAGTTTGTTCAACCCCCCCCCCCCCCTCAAACGGTGTAAAACAAGAATATGAATCGTAAAATGTGACCCACGTGTCGATGTGACGTACCGCGCTAAATTAATTAATTTTTTTCTTACAGTAATAATAACTTCTCCATCGTTTTTCAAAGCGTTTTCGATAGAAAATTTGACGCAGAATACGATAAAAATAGTAAAAAGTTGATTCATGGGTGGCGCCACTGTTAAAAACCGATTTAAACATTGAAATTGTTAATAATTATTTGAATTTTTCGACAATTTGTTTTGAAAGTATTCTTTCTTTAAGCTTGTCTTTTTACCTTCAAAATAAAAAAAAATTAGATTTTTTAGCTTAAACAGAACCGGAGTTATGAATTTTTGAAAAATAGACTATTACCGATAAATTATCAAATTCACGAATTTTCGATCTTGTTTATTTTTCAAAATATCGAAAATAAAAAAAAATCCTCTTACACGTATCTCTTTTTTTTTTCGATATAGAACCCGTAAAAAAAGTTTCAGTTAAATCTAAAATGTGTCGGTCAATTTTTGTCCAAATCTGTTTGGTTTGTAAAAGAATGTCCCATATACAGCTAGTTGTTAATATAGTTGAGGTTATAACAGTGCTCCGATTACAAAATTCCGCACCCAATTTTGGCAAAATTGTTTCTTTTTTTGTTAAGAAATGTCTTATTGGCTGGTTTTCTTGCCCTTAAACCTTTTTATCTTAATCTTCTGCCTACTTTTCCTCGACTTACTTCTGCTAAATTGCTATCTGCTAGATCTCAAGATATTTCCATTGCAGTTTTGAAGCGATTTTCTAATGATGATCTCATCATCATGCTATCTAAACGCTTACAAATCTTCCTTTTCCCCCCAGCCCCTTTCTTTCGCTTGGTAGGTGAAAGATTTTTTTTTATTATTCTCACCACGGTGGATTGCTATCTCCCGCGAAGAAAGTCCAGCTTCATAAAATGCCACTATTCTAAATTTTTCCTCCTTGCACATTTGTTTGAAACTGCTTCTATCAGTCATAATCATAGGAAATAACGTTTGATTAAATCTATCTCTAATGCTAGTAGGTAAACAAATGAAATCCCTTATTTGTATACCCATTTAGGATTGAAAAGATAACAATAATAAGTGATGCAATTTCTATGACCACGACTGTAAGTCACATTATCATTAATCACAAATTTTTAGGCATAGCGATTATTTCTCACAAATTCATATAAAATATTTTCACCGTTTTAAATTATCATTTAAATTATATATTATAAATTTAAAAACTGGTCAACAAATAAGTTAAAAAAAAAATAGAATTGTGAAAACATTTAAGTTGAAAGAGAGTAGGATATACAAGCAATGATTAATGCAATTACTTGAGGAACTTGAGTCGGTTAATTAAGTTTTGAATATTGCTCTTAATCTGATTCTAACCTTTAAAATATTACTGCATGTATGGTCACCTCCTTACACCACAATATCTAGAACTTCTCAAACAAAAAATTCCTTTTCCTTTTTTGGTATTATTAATTTTTAATTAAGCGCCCACCTGAAGATATTATTTGCATTGTTTCCTTTATCAAAAATTTCATTTTTAACTGGTTTTACTTTTATGATTCATTTATAATTAGTAAATCTTATCAAATTATTTCTTTTGTTTCAGGTATGAAGATTTTAAATTTTTCCAGAAAATGTGAGTTATTTTACCAATTACACATATTAAATTTTAAAAATTTAAGTTTGATTTAAATATAAATTAAGGAAGTTGAAAATTTAATTAATTTATCTTGTAAATACGAAGTTTTGATTAAATTTTAGTGTGCTCAAATTACTATCTGCTTATCTTAATATGTATTATTAATAATACATATTAATAATAATAATTATTATTATTATTATTTTATTTTTCTATTACAGTACCGCTATGTTATGTGATAAAATTATTTGAAATAATTTATTTTTGAAGAGAATAGATTTGGCTCTGCCGGTAATCGAACCCGGGTCTTCCGCGTGACATGCGCGGTATGCTATGTCTCGCGGAAGACCCGGGTTCGATTCCCGGCGGAGCCAAATCTTTTCTCTTCAAAAATAAATTATTTAAAAACAAGAGTGGTCATCCACGATAATGATTAAATTGATATAAAATAAAATTATTTGTAGTACATGTAGAAATATATCAATTATTAAAATTATTAATTTAACCGAATTATAAATTATTAAAATTTATATATACAGGAGTATACATATATTCACACAGTCACACTCATAGCCAGAGCCCGGATTTATATGCAGCAAAAAAACTAACTATAAAAAACTATTATAGATACTAATGTGTTTGAAATATTTCTATTTTATATAAGGAAATAGAGTGAAGGAGACTATTAAAAATGAAACAAAAACTATTTTAATTTTTTTTTTTAATCTTAATCAAACATGTAAGCATTTTCGAAAACAAAGTTAAACGCATTTAAAACTAAAATGTAAAAATAATTCAAACTTATTAGTTAACAAGAAGAATGCACGAATAATTTGAATAAAGATAACTAAATTAACAATCTTTTTTTTAAATAATTTATTTTTGAAGAGAAAAAATTTGGCTCCGCCGGGAATCGAACCCGGGTCTTCCGCGTAATATGGACCACGGAGTCGCTTCCAAACGGTGCCAGATCCTTCCTCTTCACTAACCCCTCTCCCACGATCTCGCAAGTTTTGCGAGTATTTACGGTATTACGTCGCATGTTACACGGAAGACCTGGGTTCGATTCGATTCCCGGCGGAGCCAAATCTTTTCTCTTCAAAAATAAATTATTTAAAATAATTTAAAAAGTAGGTGGTTACTCCACAATAATGGTTAAATTAATATAAATTAACAATCATTTAAAAAATATATAAAACAAGTAAAATAATCAATAAAATGAATTATTATTATTTTTTTTTTTTTCAAAGCTTCTTCAACATGTGGAGGTGGAAAGTAATAATTATTTCAAAGAAGAAGAAGACTTATTTACGGCGATTAACCCCGATCAAAATTGAGAATCTTAGCTCCCACGTTGGATATTACTTTTATATTTCTTAATATAGTGTCTACTTCATTAGAAATAGGGTGAAAATGACCCAGGTGGTCGAAAATTCCGAAAATTTTTCATAAATAAATTAATACTTTATCAGACCATCAAAATATGCAAATATATGAAGATATCATCAAATATGCAGAAATATGCAAAATAAAACTTGTACAATTAGATCTGCTAACTCTAATTCGTAATCATATCTGGTCCGCTATTTTAAGAAAGCACGCAAACAAAATATGCAATTGCATAAAAATCTGGGCCATGCTCATAACATATCCCATATACATATGTATACCAATTAATATAACAGGCAACTGGTAGCGTGGCCGAGCGGTCTAAGGCGCTGGTTTAAGGCACCAGTCTCTTCGGGGGCGTGGGTTCGAATCCCACCGCTGCCAATAAATTTTTTTCTTTTTTTTTTAAGTAATTAAAATTACCATATTTTCTTTCTATTGTAACAGGATTTTATTAAAAGTGAAAAATTAATACATATTAACCACCCATTTATTTCGTATTGCTACATTTTTGACGCACATTTAAGCTTTCTTCGATAATAGTCATAAAGTCAATTTTGCAAATCGATTTGACTGTTTTCTTTTTTTTTTTTTTTTTGGGAGGTGCTAATAATATTATTTAATAAAATAATATTAATATTTTTATTTTATTTTTCTTTATTCGTGTTATACCAAATTGATCTATTATTTTAATATTAATATTATACTAATTGATCTGAATATTAGGTTTATTTTCATATGTCATATTAGTTCTTAGGAATGTAAATTTGATTTGCTCATATGCTTCCTTTTTTAAACTCTTAAAATATATATATTTATTTGCTGAAATGTATCTTGCACATCGAAAGTTCATGGAGATAAATATAGATTAAAAAAAAAAAAAATTATAATCAACATAATAAATGTGGCTACCGTTTACGGTAAATAAGCGAAATCATTGTCAATTCATGATTTTTCTATATATTTATATTGAAAAAAAAATAATATGCGATTGCACTAATAATAAAAAGAAGACAAAATTCTTTCACTATATAATTAACCATAAATAATAATAAGAACTGTAGAAGGGAAAAAAAATATTATTGTCTTTTTATTATTATTTTTTTATACTTTTTAAGTGCGTTAGGTTTTTTTTTTACCTTTTCTCATTTTATTGTTATATATCTTATTATTTTTAAACATATTAATATTTATATCATATTCTAATTAAAAATATGTGTCTATATATTTTTTCTCTGTGTCTTTATATTTTTCTTATTAACATAACAAACCTACATATTAACAGAACAAAAATAAATAAAATGTTAATATTGTCTTAACGTGTGTAGATATTGTAATAACATCCAAAAATTCTGTGAAAAAAAGAATGTCTTGTAAAAACTGGTAATCTTGTAATAAAGGCTTTATTCGTTCATATTTTTTCTATAAATGGCTTTTTTGTCGTTATTTTCAATCGTTATCAAATTCGATTTCTCTCTTTCACTTTATCGAGTTAACTTATTCTCATATTATATTTATCCGAAATATTCGCTAGAGCCAAACAGTTTATATCTTATTATTATTAAGTATATTTGTATTTGCATATGTCAGTTTAGAAAGGATGTACGAAAAATTCGATAATGTTTGGCATGTAATAAAGGAATAGAACTTGGATTGATAATAAAATCGTCGGGCATCATTACCTTAATCATATTGTTGGTAACAGAAAAAAAAAAAAAAATATCTCTGATATATTTTTTATTGAATCAGAAGCTTAATAGATATTTTCCTGACAAGGTTTCCTTTAAACAGGAACGAAAAGCCATAAAATTGTATGCATAGTACATTTGAAGATTTGATTTTTAAACATATTTGTATACATTTATGTATTTATCTATATATTTTTCTCGTCACTGACTTTTGCGCCTTAACTAAAAGCTTCATTGTTAAAAACAAATTGTAAATTATATGATATGCGGGCAAAATAACAGTTAGAAATCGATCAAGCACTTGTGTATGAGCAGGTGAGGCGCAAAACTCGTTCGTTCCACATGAACACGTTTTTCAGGAATCTCAAAAAACTTCTTGTAGAGTGGCCAGATAAAAACATTTTTTTTTTTGCCTTTGAAAGGTACAGCTACCCTGTGGAAAATTATATATACAGCTATGCTTGGAATGAGAAAATTTACTGACTTAATGGTAACAAAAAAAAAAAAGTAACAAAGTTTGAATGAGAAAGTTTTGCAACAAAATGTTTAAAGAAAAGACTATTGCTCCACTCCTCATTTGAACGAACGAGTTCTAATTCACTCAACGTAAGTTGATCTTCCAATAAGGATAATAATACGAGGTGAAGAAAACAAAAGCAAAGTTGTTTTTTAATAAATAATTTTTATTTAGGTTTACAGCCATTTTTTTAATAAATTCGATATCATTTTACAAAAAAATATCACCCACTGTCTTTAAAAATTTGACTAAACATTGTTTTTATTGATGAATTTTTCAAAAATATCAGCGTTTGTTTGTCAAGGACTTCCACTCGTCACCAAAATGCTTTTTCAGTGCATTATCAACGTCTTTCAGCTTGTTGGAGCCAATCAATTATGAACACAGCTAGGTAAGAAGAATCGAGTATAAACTGAAATAAAACATGCTAGTTTAAGGAGCTTTCGATCTTTTTTTTCAAAAAGAGTAACAGAAACTGTTGAAGTGAACGAATGGGGTGGGTGCAAAGCGAGAAGTTATAATAAGAACCAAAGAATTTTGCTTCACAACTAGTAACGAACCAGTTTTGAAACAACTATTTTGTATATCAAAAATTCATATGAATTAACAACTTTTGCTCCAATCTGATAAGATATGTTGAAAGAGCATTAAAATATCTTTTAGAATCCACTGCCATCTCAATTTTTCAAAACAACGGAACGAAAGAGTTTTGCACCTCACATCCTCATATATTTTTTATAATATTTAAATTTTATTCTTGTGTTAATATTAGAACAAGGAAAAAATAATTATAATTAAGTTAAATTGGTCACATTCCTTTCACATGTGCTTAGAGTTGTGTTCCATGATTTATTGGAGTGGAAGGACATTTGTTTCTTTTTCTTTTTTTTTTTTTTTTAATAATCATGTGTTACTTCTAAAATGAGTTGGGAGTCTTAAACGCTATATATATATATATATATATATATAATTGTTTGTCTAAATAAATTATGTTAGCCTATTGTTACCAACTAATGATACTTCTTAATTATTATTGAGTTAGTTTACGATCGGATTGAATAATATCACGACCGGATTTCAGAGTTATCGTTCCTAATATTAATTGATTCGTGAGCTAATATCGGAATCAACTCGTCACCGCTCCGTGTACCCGTTATATTATGTAACGCATACTCAGGCCTGCGATTGATACATTTAAGGTGAAGGATTCCGTTAAGGCTATAGATATCCTGTAGGAGAGCTACTTACCTTAAAGGACATATTCATAAAGTGCCTGGTATTTTTCTTTGCTGGAAGGATTTTTATAAATTACTGATAAACATTTCTATATTCTTCAATTCAGTTTATCTTTATTTAAATATCCTAGCTAGGGTGCCCGGCTACGCTCCGGTAGTTGTGTGGTAGTTTTAATAACAGAAAAACTTTAAAATTAAAGGAAATATAGAACAAAATTAGCACCTTCATGAAACTTCGGTTTTAACTTGGTATCAAAAATAAGATTCGAACCCTATATACTTTATAGGGGGTTGAAAACGGTGAATGAACAATTCATTTTTCTTCAACTTTGTTGAGTTATGCATCGTTTTTGATGGTTTCTGTAATTCTGAACTGGAATGCTTATCATGCATAGTAATAAAACCAACTTTTTTTTCATAATTACATACAATAAGAACACTTCATACTTTTTATTTTCGATTTATATTCAGTCAATTTATCTATTTTTTATTATGTCTGTTTTTTTATTCGCTCACTATACTACCAAGAAATGTTTACTCATATTTCATTAAATTTACTTAAGTATACATTATATATTGATTAAATTTAATGTGTTGATCAATTAGCCTTCTTATGACAAAATTAGTTTTATATGGAATCCAGTCGGTTTTCTAATTGATTGCAAAGATGTAAAGTCATTATTATATATTGAAAACAAAGGAGAATCTAATTATTTTCACTTGATTTTTTAATAAATTAAAAAGAACAGGTAAAAAAATAAATAACCTTTACAAACTGAACTGAATTAATGAAAAATAAACATCGAGTGAAACGCACCCTAGCGCTTCCTGGTAGCCTGGAGTTCGAACTAAATTTTTCATTCATAAACTTTTATATCAATCTCAAATAGGCTAACATGTTGCGAGAGGCCTTAAATTCCAGTCCTTTTCTCCTCAATTTTACACCCTTAAGAGAAAAAGGGAAACCTTCTTCTCCGTTAGGGGTTATATGGCTACACGACGACATAACTTACTTAATCGTACGCGGAGTCGTTTTTGAGCCTTATCGGCAAGCACTTTGTATACTTTGTTTTATAATATGTATTGATTAGCTACCGACATCTTTAATGGCACATCGTTCATTTATAATAAATTGTAAGTCTCATTTTTTTTAGTAATTTTATTTGTAGAATCAGATCTCCTGTAACATAAATCCTTCCACATTAAAAAATATATTCTCTCCAAGATTTCATTAATAAGGGGTTTCGACCTCCCGAAGGATGAAATTCAGAAGTTTAAAAAGGGGAGCTAAAAAAAAAAAAAACGACGTCATTATTATTTTTACTTTTTATTATTAATTTACGTATTATTCCAATAATAATAATAATAATAATAATAATAATAGTAAGAAAAGTGTCATGATGTTCTGGGATCATCCTATGATCACGGACCTCACTATCCATAATAAGAGACCTGACACTTTAATATTAGACAAAGGAAAGAAAATAGTGTCAATAAGAGAGATCGGTGTTCCTTCAGATGATAATATACATAGGGCAGTAACAGAAAACCAGAGAAAATACGTAGATTTAGCGAAAGAGATGAAGGAGCTTTATGGTTTGAAGGTAAGCCGCATACTACCTATGATAATACCTATCAAGCAACGGCTTAATACCAGAAGAAACCCTGTCTTCATTACAAGAACTGGACCTTCCTTCTGGAACGATAGGAAAAATGCAGCAGGCAGTATTGTTGAGCACTGCTAGGGTAGTCAGGAAATTTATGACAATCAAATAGATCAGAAGTTTTTAAATTTATTTACATAATTTTTGGTTGATCTACTTTGGTCCCCGACAATTGTAACACCATATAACATGTGTATCAAATAAATGATAATTATAGTTTGACACTAAACGAAATGTTCAAAATTTGGTCGGAATCGAGTAAAAATGTAAGAAGTTACGACAACCCTCCTGCCCCACTGTTAATAAAAAAAAAAAAAAAATTATTTTAACCAAAATAATTTTGATCACACAGGTTTGTTTTATTTGATAATTTTTGGGTTGATTGTCACATGCATTATTGTGAAAAAAGAAAGAAATATATTAGGGATTTTTGATCTTTTTTATTTTGTTCCTAGCCTTTTAGGGTCTTTTTCGTTTAATGCACAATTAGGTTATTAAAAAAAGTAACTGTTATTAAAAATAGTAACACGTGATTAATATAAAGTAACTATAATTGTTAACACAAATGATATGGTTTATTCTAATTTCCAAAATGAAGCAATATCTTCCAATATAACCTCAAAAAGGTCTTTTCCCATATTCCTTTGTCTCCACATAAATTCACAGAGATATGAATCCAACATTGTTCTTCTAGTCCCAGCTTCTATTTTATTTCTTCTTTTGGCCGCAGCCCATAACGATTCTATCGACTGTGTGTGTGCCCCAGTTGAAGGATCAACGAAATTTTCAGAATGGTTGACTGTATAATGCTTAAAATCATACCCTTCTATTCTTTCTATAGTGGAATAAGCTTTCCATAAATCTGATATTATAATACTTCCTGGAAGAACACATTGTTTAATGCACGCTATTAAAGTATCTTTGTTCCTGTTGGGCACTGAATATATGAAAGATTGGTTCGTCTCCCTGCAAATACCACCAAAAACCCATTGGTTGGGATATATTCATCCGACATTATGTTTCCTTCTTGTAAAACAGGACTCGTCAATTTCGACGGTCATACCATTTCCTCCTATTGTGATAGGTTTTTTAAGTAGCGAATCAGCACAAACCTCCCTCAAATAATTTTTCCAATTTGTTACTGTTTCTCCAGACATACTCAATTCGTCTTTACAAAATAACGTTGTTGTATATTTCTTGGTCCATGAGTAAATAAAAAGAATTGCATTATTCAGAGGATATTTTGAACCGTTGAACCACGTACCTTCCCTGAGTCCTACTTCCAAAAGACAACTTGCATTGTGACACCGCCATCTGTACCGGTCATCTCTCTTGCGCAACTTCATAGAATGTCCATTTCGGCATAGTTTTTCTTTATGGATGAGGCCTTTTTCTCGTAAGAATGCAATGGTTCTGTCCAAATCTTTAAAATCTTCGTATAACCTGAACATAGCCATTATGAGGTTTTAAACGAAACTAAGAAATGTAGTCATATGTTCTACTGATATGGAGGTTGTAATTATACCACGTGTTACTTTTTTTAATAACAGTTACTTTTTTTAATAACCGAATTGTGCATTAAACGAAAAAGACCCGCCTTTTATGCTATGCGGGGTTTCTCGGGCCAGGGGAGAGGGTTGCGGATTGATGCCGAGCATTATTAACGTGCCTTTACACTGAGCGAACCTCAGCCTCAAATAGGTAATTCCCCGAACTTTGCCAAGCCGTCGTACCACGAACAGCTATTTAAACTGAAACCTGAAGTCGAGCGAACAATAATGTCTGACCGCACCTATGCACCTTAGTACGACAATTTTCATTTCAAAGACGGCTGATTTGGAACTAGCGGCTGTTCTGACTTTTGCTCTGACTTATTATGGATAAAAGAAACGTCAGAAAAGTGCTAAAAGAAGGTCTAGAATCTTATCTTAACAAACTCAAAAGCGGCAATAGCGCTTTCCCCGAACACACAGTCGAACAGATAAAGTACCTGTCATTCTTCTGTTCTCGAAACCAGTCATTAAACCAGCTCTGCCAAGTTTCATCTGGGATTGATGAACATTCGTTGTCCCAAGCCCTCAGAAGGTCCTCGTCGCTTGAACAATGTTTTCCTTTCAGCTTTATTTTCGCACGTGGGAACAGCGCAAAGTCACAGGGAGCAAGGTCTGGACTGTAAGGAGGGTGCTCAAGAAGTTTCATATACCACTCAGGTACCACTGAGCAGACTGTCTTCTGTGTCTCCAAAACAACACGCTCTACAATTCCGCTTGATCTGAAAAATACAGCAATCATTTTTTTTTACAGATCGAGATTTTCTGACTGTTACAGGTGTATCCTCAACGTTAAATACCCAAACTTTGTTTTGAGCCTTGGTCGGCACATCATAATAGTATAGCCAAGTTTCGTCACCAGTCACGACGCTGTTCAAGTATTTAGAGAATGTCCCTTATCAAATAGTTCACAGCATATTTCGGCACCAAGTCACACGATGGGTCATTTGCTCTTCCGTCAGACTATGGGGCACCCAAAAACAACAAAGTTTTTTGCTTTCACTTACCTATATGAAATATATAGTAAGTGGAAGTATTGCGATCGTGAAAAATTTCGACTTCCGGTTTTCAACGGAAATACACGTTTTGGGGTCCCCTGAGTCCAATTAACCAAGTCCCGCGAAATGGTCTGTGTGTGAACAGACTAGCTCAAAAACTATAAACCGTGCGAACCTGAGATTGGGTATTTAGTGTATGTATATGCCCGTGATGTGACAGCAAAAATTTCATCAAAATTGCTCAAAGGGAGGGGGTACTTTATTTAATAACTTTTTAAGTTTTTGTCGATTTTCTCAAAAACGGCTCTAACGATTTTGATTAAACTGAGTATTTGATCTATTTATAAGCCCGAGATATGACTGTAAAATTTCATCAAAATTGATCAACCGGAGAGGGGACTTTACTTAATAAATTTTGTATGATTTTTATGTGTTTTTTTTTATTTACTCAAAAAAGGCTTTAACGATTTTGATCAAACTGGGTATTTAATGTATGTATATGCCAAAGATGTGATAGCCAACATTTCATCAAAATTGGTCACGCGGGTACTTTATTTCATAATTGTTTTCAATTTTTACCTTTTTTTCGATGATCTCAAAAACAGCTTTAACGATTTTTTCAAATTCGTCATGTTTAATGAAAATTAGGTGTCCTTTAATATCAGGTAAGCTTTATCATTATTAAAATGTTCTGAGGGAGCTTTTTTTGGGGGGTTGGGGCCTTTTTTGTTTGTTTGTTTCCTATAAAGTACTTTCGTTTTTGTTTATATGGAGAAATTAACTGTCTCTCGTTACGCCTAAAAATAAGAAATGGCTAAATATGAGATATGATAAAAATAAAGAAAACATTAAGAGGAGAAAAAAAGAAAAATATTCAGTCAACTCATAAAACTCGTTGAGCCCACGCAGGCGGAGTACGCCTTTAAGGACAGACCATTGTTCATAATTAAAGCCGTTCTCTTCATTTGAGAAGTGGCAATTAACTAAACGCATTAATTTCTAATCAAAGTAACTTGGTAAGTGAAAGTTGTGTGTTGCGCGCACGCACCAGATTTTTTACCTTTAAATGGTCTCTCAGAATTGATTGAATTGCTGGTGCGCGAAGGCATAATGTCTCCTCTATCTGTTGATACGTCACTCGACGGTCCTCATCAAGCATTTTCCTCACAGCTGAAATATTTTCCTCTGTTACAGACGTTCGCGGCCTTCCTTTCTCTCAGCGTCCTCCAGAGTCAAATTGCCCCTTTCGAATTCTCTGTACCATCTAAATATAGTCAATAATGGACAATCATTATTCAATGCAATCTCCATTTCTTCTAATCATTGATCTATGCTTAAACCACGCACAAATTTATATCGCAAAACTGCCCTTACTTCACTACATAGGCACTTTAATCTGTCACTGCTAAAGAACAAATGAGCCCAGAGATGTGATACTGGCGGCTAGGCATGGTCTGTAGTAACTTGCAGCCTCCTGGGTCTTTCTGTCGAGTTACATTGCAATACTTTGGTAGTACCCTTTGTACTTGACCATATTCTAACAATAAACTGAATTTTGAAAAAAATCCCCTTTTGATTAAAAAAATAGATAAAATTATTCCAACTGTCGTTCCACGTGTCGGCTAGGTCTCATGTTTTGTATTTTTCTTTACAATAATGCATGTAAAAAATAATTACAATAATCCAAAAATAATGGATAAATAAATAAATAATAGGTTCAGGCCCATTTTATGATTAGAAATGGAATGACTACATATTTTTATATACAGTTAGTAAAAAAAGTCTGTGTACACCACATTAAAATTTTCCAAGTTTGCCCAGGACATCAAAGGGAATGAAGAAAACATTTTTTATATTATTTTCTTTTAAACTGTAACTTTGAAAGAATTAAAATTCATTATCAAAAGAAAAATAAATATAACATTAAAGATAAGGTAAAGATAATTGCTAATAGAACTCCTGAACCATTGCAAAATAAGTCTGTGTACATTTATTATAAACTCCTTGAAATACTGTTCAATAATAAACAAACATTTTCAATATAAACAAAAAGCTTTATTTTAGTCAGTTAAGACTTTATAGTGGCCGTGATTTGCTAAAAATGGAAATTTGTGTAGAAATTAGACAGTTGATTATTAATTTAAGAAATGAGGGAAAATTTTTAAGAGAAATCGTAGAAATAATTAAGAAACGTCACTCTACAGTTAAAATAATAGTTAAGCATTACCAAGAAACCATTTATCTTCAAAGTAAACCTAGATCTGGGAGGCCCAAATAAATTTTGAGAAATCACAGGCCTGCAATTTTGCGATCTGTGAATGATAATCCTAAAATGAGTGCACCACTGCGCTGCAACAAGATTACCAGCTAATAGTAACACCACAATAACAATGTGATTACAAAAAAAAAAAATATGTATTATTTTTTGAAATAATTAGTGTACACTGACTTTTTTTTATTTTGTATAAATAATTTTTATAAATGTCTTAAAATGTTGTTTATGAAATTGAAAATGTTTAAAAATGACCAAGTCTCAAGGTTTAATTTATAAGGAAAAAATTAAAAGAATAGTCCGTTATTTTTCCTTTGCTAAAATTTGATTTTTGGCATGGTGTACATAGACTTTTTTTGCGAACTTTATATCAGATCAGCCGTACATATATCTCAATATATATATATATATATATATATATATATATATATATATATATATATATATATATATATATATACATGTATGTATATATATATATATATATACATGTATGTATACATTAAGACTGATCTAATTATTCCCCTAGCAAGTTGACGAAACTTTCTAGCGCCAGATAAGGCTGATAACAGACTCCTGGACGTACACAGGAACAAATAGAAGAGGCGCTGTTTGATTTTTACAGCCATCCTAATCTCTTATTTATAAATAGTTTTCTTATCTGAGTCCAAAATTAGATATTCGTTTCTGGATATAGCTCAGGGGATATAGTAGTGGGGACTGTCTACATAGTTACGAAATATCCATTATTATTCCTCTTAAGGCCAATATCCGCATTAGGCCTTGAGGAAGGGATTAATAATTATAAAATAATAAAAAAAAATGTAAGGAAAATTATTGAACGGGATTTATATTGAAGGTAATGCCTATGTATATATTGGATAGTATGATTAAGCTAAGCACTGATTACATAATCATGTACATGATTTCGAAATAAGATACGGTTAAATTGAATTCAAAAAAGGGTGATCTCCATTTTTCCAAACTATTAAAACTTCCTCGCCTTAGTTGTTTGATTAATATAGTATTTTTTTTTATTTTCAGAAATATCTATTTATTATTTTTCACAAAAGCACGGTTCCATAAAAAAAAGCCGGATCCAAATCACTTTTTGGTGTATTTTTGTTCTCTGATTGTCAACCCATTAATTAAAATTAAAAATGAGCCACATTCAGTTTCACAAGAAATAATTTATATTGTAACGTTAAATCGATAAGCAAACAAAAAAAAAAAAAAAAGAAAAAAAAAAAAAAACATATGGCGTTAACTTTCAAACCGTTTGTTAGAACTAAATAAGTGGTTGAAACGAACTGTTTGGGTCTAGATCTTTCCGTAGAACTGTCCACATTGTTCTGGAACATTCCAGGCCTGGCTATTTACGATTATATATAAGGAGCCGTGACTGAACGAGTTAGTCGAAGTCTGTGTCTTGACAGTGAAGTTCATGTCATATAATTGTGTGTTATAATGTTATCAATTTTGTAACCTGCTCAAATATTTAAGTTGTAACAATTCGTTGGCATTGATAACTGTATATTTCTCTTAAATAAATATTTGTTACCCACATAAGTGTTACAATATCCATACTCGAAACTTAATGCCATGTCTCCACTTCTTATCCGCTGTCATAGGCTTTTGTAAATATTCCTATTAATTTATCAGCACACACACACACACATATATATATATATATATATATATATATATATATATATATATATACGTACAATATATCCCAAGAAGGCACATATGTCACATACCTTTCCTAAATTTCATTTCGGCATAGATTGTATTACAATTTTAAAATCAAGAGAGAGAGAGAGATAATCTTTCTTAAAAGAGGTTATGACGATCGCATCCAGGATCCTAATTGAGGTCTTCTGTAAAACGAAAATTTTTAGATTGAGGAGTCGCTTGTGGTGTTGTGGCCAGCATAGTAGCCTGGTTTAACACATGTTATACTGGTTCCATGAACCCCTACGGGAGTTTTTCACGACTCTAGTGACGATATTACAGAATTAACAGGTTAAAACTCCAGTAAAATGACCGTGCGATGTGGTTTTCTTACACACATATTTATTGAACTTAGCCAAGAATCTTCACGTTGCCGTGTATCAGTGATACCATATCGATCATCGATTCCTACGGGACTAATGAGGATAAAATCATTCACACCCACTTATCCGCGTTCAAGGAGAGTTACGAATATGCCTAGACCGAGGGATTATGACCGCACCCAGTCACAAGACTCTATGCATTCTACGGTCATAAGATTCTATGCATATTCGAAAGAAACACAAAATGCAGGACACGTTTTGGTAGATGATAAGTTATGAAGTTGAGGCTAAATCAGGATGCTTACATATTATTATTAGATTTGATTGCGATTATCTACATATGTAAAGAAAATGAAATTATGATCCTTGGTAATCGCTTCACTTGAGAACGGTGAATCAGCCTGATTTGGCTTATTTTTATTTTAAAAATCTCTTGATAGTCCGAGTATGGTTCATGCGGAAACTAAAATTTTAAATGTTGCTCGGAAGATGTTTAAATTGCGTTTTTCGGGTATAACTCGAAAACTATCAATTTTTTGCCAATTAGGTAAATTTAAAGTATAAATATCTTTAAGTATGTAGGCCTGCCAGCGACCACTGATAGTACAGCATATCATAGAAGAATGCTCATCGATACAGCGTGCTTTCGAAAGAAACAGGGTTCCCCGCCGAAGAGAGCTAGCACTAAGTGATTCGAAAGGAATACTCGATGGCGTCATGAAACTATTAAAAGAGATAAAAATATTTCATAAAATTTAAAAATATGCAGAACATGAAGAAATCAAATTCATAGCTTAAAAGACAATCAAGTGTTGAAGTCCAAAGGGCGTAATGACCTTGAAGTTGATCGCTCACTAAAACCAATACCCTAACCGCCTCTTCAATTTTTTAACAAATACTTTACAAAAAGAAAACAAATCATGAATATCAACCTTTATTCTAAGTAGTAGTTTGTTATAAATAAAATAAATTCATATCTAGGCATATTCCTAAAGGGCATGGATTACATTAAAACCACATTAAGTGATGTGCTTGATAGCCGAATAACCGAATACGCCGAGGAAATTATCGGAGATTATCAATGTGGTTTCAGACGGAACCGATCTACCGTTGACCAAATATTCTCCCTCCGTCAAATATTAGAGAAAAAATTAGAATACAATGGTATTGTTCATCAACTGTATGTCGACTTTAAAAAGGCTTATGATTCAATAGACCGCAATAAACTGTATAACATCCTGACTGAACTAGGAATACCGAAGAAGTTAGTAAACTTAGTAAAAATGTGTATGACCGAAACGTTCAATAAAATAAGAATCGGTCGTTATTTTTCTGAGAAGTTGGAGGTTCACTGTGGTTTGAAATAGGGGGATTCGCTATCCCCTGTTTTATTTAATTTAGCTCTAGAATATGTCATTAGGGAGGTGATAAATACCGGAAAGGGTTTGAATCTGGGGGGAAATATATCCGTACTCGGTTACGCTGATGATTTGGTCTTGCTTGGCGACGACGTGGAAACGATAGAACTAAATACAAAAGCATTGATGGAAGCCGGAAAAGAAGTAGGGCTAGAAATAAATACGGAAAAAACAAAATATATGGTTAGTTGTAGAAACGGTGACAATTTTGGCGATATTGAAGTAGAAGAGGAAATATTCGAAGCCGTTGAGAAATTTAGATATTTAGGATCTACTGTAACTAGAAAAAACGAAATCGAAGAGGAAATTAAGGCTAGATTAAAGGCGGGAAATGCTTGTTATTTCTCGGTTGCAAAATTACTTGGGTCACGCCTTTTATCCAGAAATTTAAAAATTAGGATTTACAAAACTATAATTCTTCCGACTGTTCTTTATGGTTGTGAAACATGGCCGCTTACAGTAAGGGATGAGAAACGCCTTATGGTGTTTGAAAATAAAGTGCTGCGTAGAATATTCGGGCCGAAGAGAGATGAGTCAACAGGGGAATTTAGACGGTTGCACAATGCGGAATTGCGTGAGCTTTACCCGGCAAATGTAATCGAGTCTATAACTGCGCGTCGGCTAAAGTGGGCATGCAAAATGACGAGTCTTAGTAGTGAACGAATTCCTAAAAGATTGATAAACGCTTTGCCGACTGGAAAAAGGCCGAGGGCTAGGCCTAGGCGAAGGTGGGAAGATTCGGTGAAAGCAGATCTTGTGAATTTGGGATTGGACGGTGGTAGGTGGATGGAGGTGTGTAGGGACCGATTGGTGGTGTCGGCGTCGGGCCTTCGGGTCCGTTAAGCCTTATTGTATTGTATTGTAAGTGATGTGCTTGAAGTAAAATGATTGAGAACCTTTGTGTTTAAAGATTCGCTCCTCCACACACTTTGAAAACATTGTGCCATAATCTCTATATATATAAGAGGCTTTGTCCTGACTGACAGAATCAACGCAGAGCAAAAACTACTAATGATAAAAACTTGAAGTTCGGAATTTAGACTTTAAACGCGATGTAGGTAACCACTAAGAAAGGAATTTCAAAAATGTAACCCCTAAGGGGCTTAAATGGCGAAATTGTCGTTTAACTCTAACGGAAATCTATTGTTGAGATTTTAAATTATATGTTTTTTATTTAAATATCGATGAGACATTCACATAAAATATGGCTACTGATTATTTAAATATTAGTGGTAATCAAATTGTGCACACTGTGATTCCCATGATTGGGGATTGCGTGTTTATTTCGATCTCTTCTCGATATATTTCTCCATATATTTATACTTCTCCATATATATATATATATATATATATATATATATATATATATATATATATATATATATATACTACATATATATATATACTTCTCCATATGTATAAGAGGCTTTGTCCTGACTGACAGAATCAACGCAGAGCAAAAACTACTTATGATTAGAAACTTCGGAATTTAGATTTTAAAAGCGATGTAGATAACCACTAAGAAAGGAATATCAAAAATGTAACCCCTAAGAATATCTAAAATGTAAATGGCGAAATCTTCGTTTAACTCTAACGGACATCTATTTTCGAACTTCGAGAAAATATATCTAATTAAGACTCATTTTAAAGAATTTGATACGACGAGTTTAACTCGAAAGGCCCTATTGGGCGTCGAAAACCATGTTTTACAGCCGAAAAATGAAGCGTTCACGACGAGTAAGTCATTTTTTGTTTCGGCGGTTTTAGTGAACTCTCTCCATTGCGCGTCTCCGTCTCTTCTACCGAGCCGGCAGGTTCCCCCTCCAACATTCCACCTACCGGAAGCTCAAATTCTACTAAATCTCCTTAACATCAGTTAACATATTATATTAGATCAATACCAAGATAATGGTCACAGAATTGATTTTAAAGGGTCGCGGACGAAGCCGCGATGGGGAATGCTAGTTGCTAATATATTGTGATTCACGTTTTTATCAGTGTCACACCCTAAACCGAATTTCTCTAAACCATCGCAAACGAAGTTACGTAATATGGATTAGAAAAGCGTCTATCGCTAGTATATCTATCTATTCAGCTAGTGTGAAGATAAAAATCTTGTATTTTATAAGGTTGATGAGCATGGTACAAATATCGATCCTCTGAGAATAAGTTGCGGGGTCCCAGAACATTGCACTTGCCTGACAGCCGAACCGTGGAGGGAGCCCTGTCTATTCTCCTTCTGACTAAGGAGAGGTATCCTCATTTTAGTTCCTTCGTTTACGGGTGGAAAGATGTTCTCGGACCAGCCCAATTCAATCTGGGAAGGAGAAAAGAATTATAAATTATATTTTATTATAATTATAATTATAATGATTATAATCAATATATATTATAAAGCAAAGTGTACAATGTGCGTGCCGAAAAGGCTCAAAAACGACTACACGTACTATCAAGAATGTTATGTCGTCATATTGCCCTATTGCCCCTAACGATGAAGAAGGTTTCAGTTTTCATTTTAAGAGTGTAATGTTGAAGGGACAAGGGCTGTAATTTTAAGCCTCTCGCTACATGTAATTAGCCCCTCTAATAAGCCCAGGCGAGTTAATGAATGAAAAAATTTAGTTTGACATATGGAAGCCAGGAGCGCTAGCTAAGCACAATTCATAAGGTTATCGTTCATTAGTTCGCTTTGTTATGGTTTTAGCTTTAGCTGTTTTCTTAAAATTACACGAGATTATGTATAAATAATTACTTTTTTTCCTATTTATTTTTAAATAAGGTTATTTCATCTCTGGAATGAATTGAAATTAAAAATAAACAAAACCAACTGGATTCCTTAGCGAATTAAGTTTTACAGAAGAGGAAAGAATTGTTCGAAACATGGCCTTTAATCAATATATAATATAAGTTATACAACAAAAGACAAATTGCTTATTTGTGCAGTGAGCGAATAAAAACTAACATTGAATAAAATAGATTCTATAGATAACCTATAGATAATATGAATAAAAGATATAACCTACTGGAATATATATCGAAAATAAAGTGTTCATATAATATTTCTGTTTAATAGTTCTGTTCTGTTCGTAAATTTTCAACCGAATTCGAAAAAGGAGAAGTTTCTCGATAAGGATGCGGTATCGTCATGAGAATGGTCTCAATGGAATCAGAACATAGAAAACATAAAAAATGGTACATACCAGGACATATTTGCTGCCAAAATAATTTTTCTTGATCTAGAAAAGGGAAGAAAACGCATTCAGAGAACCGCATTAATAGGATCTCTTATACCCGAACCATATATGGGCGGACTTTGAGGTTTTGAAACTTTCCACTAATACTAAACTGAAGTTACAGAATGGTACAAATTTTGTTTTAATCATGATTAATTTTGGTCTATTTTTCTGTACTATTACATTTTAAAGTTATTCTTTCATTCTACCTATTCTACAAGTCCCTGAGCGAAGCCGGGCCCCCACAGCTAGTTATAAATATACATATTTTTTGGACCTTATCTTGGATCTATAATTATCTATATTCTCGTGTATATCTATAATTATCTATACTTTGTTTGGTGAAGTAGAAAAGTCTTTTCTTCCATATTTTGTAATATTATCCTGTACCGTATTAACTAAATGTAGTTAATAAACTGTGTCTAGAAGATAAAAGAATATATAAAAAAGAAAAAAGAGGTATATAAACAGGATGATTATAAAAGTGTTGAGCTATTCCTGGCAGCGGAAGAGCAGACAGACCGACAAAGAGGTCTACCCGTTGGTCTAGGCTAAATATAGCGGTCTTGCCACCCTGCTGCCATCTGCTGTCGGTGCTGCAAGTGTCTGCGGCAAGTGTCCTGCACTTGTCTACCCCGCCCTGGCTATTTCGGGGCTGCCTGTTTGTTGTCTATATCGGCTCTATGGTGCGCTGTAGTGTGGGAAAAGTACAAGCGCCAGATGGTTGGTAGTAGTTGGCCGAACCGAATGGTCCACCGAAACGTAGAAGGGAGTGTAGAGCTTTTTCAATCAGGATCCAGCTTCGGGTAGAATATTTTTCATTATTATTGTTCATTGATTTGTGCCCATCATCTGCGATGGTAACTAGAAAAAACGAAATTAAAGCGGAAATTAAGGCTAGGCTAAAGGCGGGGATATCTTGTTGTTTTTTACTTTCACTTACCTATATATGAAATATATAGTACGTGGAAGTATTGCGATCGTGAAAAAATTCGACTTCCGGTTTTCAACGGAAATACACGTTTTGGGGTCCCCTGAGTCGAAATGACCAAGTCCCGCAAAATGGTCTGTGTGTGAACAGACTAGCTCAAAAACTATAAATCGTGCGATCCTGAAATTGGGTATTTAGTGTAGGTATATGCCCGCGATGTGACAGCAAAAATTTCATCAAAATTGCTCAAAGGGAGGGGGTACTTTATTTAATAACTTTTTAGGTTTTTTTCGATTTTCTCAAAAACGGCTCTAACGATTTTGATTAAACTGAGTATTTCATCTATTTATATGCCCGAGATACGACTGTAAAATTTTTATCAAAATTGATTAATCGGAGGGGGGACTTTACGTAATAAATTTTGTAACATTTTCACGTGTTTTTTTATTTACTCTAAATCGGCTTTAACGATTTTGATCAAACTGGGTATTTGATGTATTTATATGCCCGAGATATGACTGTAAAAATTTCATCAAAATTGATTAACCGGAGGGGGGACTTTACTTAATAAATTTTGTAACATTTTCACGTGTTTTTTTTGATTTTCTCAAAAACGGCTTTAACGATTTTTATTAAACTTAGTATTTGATCTACTTATATGCCCGAGATATGTCTGTAAAAATTTCATCAAAATTGATCATCCGCAGGGGGCACTTTACTTAATAAATTTTGTATCATTTTTAAGTGCTTTTTTTATTTACTCAAAAACGGCTTTCACGATTGTGACCAAACTGGGTATTTGATGTATGTATATGCCAAATATGTGATAGCCAACATTTCATCAAAATTGATCAACCGGAGGGGGGACTTTACTTAATAAATTTTGTATCATTTTCACGGGGTTTTTTATTTACTCAAAAACGGCTTTAACGATTAATAAAAATAAGATATGAATGTAGAAAAATGTGTGATTTTGGAAAATGATATCTAACAAAACACGTCAATTTCTTATCTAAGTAAGTTGGTAAGTGAAAGTTGTGTGTTGCGCGCACGCACCAGATTTTTTTTTTCGGTTGCAAAATTACTTAGCACACGCCTTCGATCCAGAAATTTGAGTATTAAATAGTATATTTGCGAAATATCAAAAAAATTAAATACAAGAGTTAAACAGCACATAGCAAACTGTAACAATATAAAAAACATACATACTAAGGCCTTAGCAGAACATAGTATTTTGAACAAAAGTAGAGATGAGAGATGGTCAACTGTTCTTCAATTACGATAGGTTAAATAATGGTCAGGATTTTCAGTTTACAATGATATTTATTATGGTAAGCCAACGTTTCGATCCTACTTGTGGATCTTCATCAGGGCTAAAAGAAAACAAATATACGAGTATCTATGCTAGAGGGTGACAATAAATGGATACATTACAGAACTGATAATAATATAAAAGATGGTGTGTACATGAATATTAAAATAAGAGGCTGGTTTACAAGATAAAATAGAATCTGATATTTACCTACTGAGTCCAGGTGGATACTAAGACTAAAGGTAAAAATAAGGTGAGAGGGGATTAGTTTGCCGACTTCAAAGGTTTATGACGAGGAAATCCAACGCTTTTGAAGTGAAGGCACATGACAACTGAGTGAACAAAAATATTTAAAACTAACAAAGTAGATGGTAATGTATACAAATAGTTGTGTCTGGACTCAATAATAACATAAAAATGAGATAATACATAATGTAACAATGCATAAAAATTTGGAAAATATACAGAAAGAAACAATACAAAAAATAATAATAGTACAAGAGGTACAGAGATAATTGCAGGTACCTATGAAATCAAAAAATTAGGATTTGAGGACGAGGAAGATGTTAGAATAAGTGGATGAAATTATCTCTTTATCTGTTTTGTGATTTACGGGTTATTTGTTTCTAGATGGATGAAAATGGATTCCGAGAGGAGACGTTTATCGTGGTTAGATACAGTAGCTAATATGGAGGGGCTCTCAAAGTCGAAGGAATGGTTGTGGGCAATGGCATGTTCTGCTAATTTAGATGCAGACGAATTACGCGTGGAATTGTCTCATTGTATTTCTTTATTATTTAGTACAATCACATTAAATACTTCCACATCAGCCATGCTGTTTTTTTTTTTTGTTCTTTTGCTGTGATTAAGTTCGTTTTTTTATTTGCCTTAAGTGTAAATCCACTTTAAGACTTTTGTGCGGGACCAAGGACGATTCCCAAGAGGGTTAAACGTTTCGGTGCGTTGGTCGAATCGTAGGCGGGAGGATTTTGGTAATGCTTTGTTTGGGTTTAGCCGAATGGTCGGTGGAGCCTTCGGTTGCTATTGTAACCTTAAAATTCTAGGTTCATTTAGTTTTTTTTTTTTAATTTATTATCAAAAGAATTAGTAGAATGTTAACGTTCCAGTTATATAAATTAAAATATTATTCCAACACTAAACTTTTTTTTTTTTGTGTCAAAATACTTTTATGTATATTTTGCTTGTCACTTGTGATCAATTTATAAAGTATATTATTCCCCTTCCTAATATAGTGATATAATAGTATGATAATAAGATAAAAAAAAATATTCTAAATGGATATTTCCTTTAATTAAAAAGAATGAAACGTCCAAAATGATGCCTCAACCATCGAATTTGATTAAATGCAATTTTAAGCAAAATATTGCGTAAACCAAAAAGTAATATATTTAAATTCTTTAAGAAATAATTTAATAAATTTATTAAACTAGCTGTAGCATACCGAATTTCATTTTTTAAATCTATAAAGTGAGACTCTTATCGACTCAAACGGCCAAAAAACCTATGTAAAGCGAGATCATAACGATTTTTATAACAATAAAGAATATATCCAGAGATTGGCTGAAGTTATGCTATTATAATAAGGACATGTGTTCGCACCTTGTATGAAAGAACCACTGAGCGAAATTTGGAGAATTTAGGACAAGCGGTATAGATTTCTATAAAGAGCAAACAGAATTTCATCTTTATATACATAGATTATAGCTGTATATCCCGGGCTCACAGGGGGAATTTCATTTTTCTAAAGAAACGGTCGATTTCGTGAAAACCAATGTAAAGCTAGATCGAAACGTTTTTTATAACAATAAAGAATATACCCAGAGATCGGCTGAAATTATTCAATTTTAATATGGACAGGTATTCGCACATGGTATCAAAGAATCACTGAGCGAAATTTGGAGAAATTAGGACAAACGGTATGTATTTCTATAAAGAACAAACAAACAGAATTTCATCTTTATTTATTTACTAGCTGTATATTCCGGTTTCACCCGGAGAATTTCATTTTTTATATCTATAAAATCTATAAACTGAGACTTTTATCGACTCAAACGGTTGATTTTGTAAAAACCAATGTAAAGCGAGATCATAACGATTTTTATAACAATAAAGGATATCAACTGAAGATCGGCTGACGTTATGCAATTTTAATATGGACAGTTGTTCGTGCCTGGTATTAAAGAACCACTGAGCGAAATTTGGAGAATTTAGGACAAACGGTATGGATTTCTATACAGACAAAACAAACAGAATTTCATCTTTATTTATATAGATTTTATTTATTTATTATATCCCTATTGCAGTTCTACAGTGTAATTTTGTAATTACAGGTGTAAATTTTACACCTTCATCAATTTAAAAAATCAAAACGGAAAAATCCCTTCTTCCATCTTCTAATACTTATGAAATTTGGTTAAAATGATATTTTTATATATATATATATATATATATATATATATATATATATATATATATAGGGAGAGCGGGGTTGGTTGGCATAGGGGGTAGATTGGCCATTGGCTTATAGTTCCCGTCACACCTATTGTGACGGTCCCACCATTGTACCATGTGATCCGCTCGACCTCGGGAGGATTGTCCTGAGTTTTGAATCCAATGCTAACAGTGTAGAGAAGAGTGCTTCATTGATCGATTTTACAATATATAAGTAAAGTTTTATATGTTCAGTAAATTTAGTTTAAAGGAATGGCAAAACATTTGACTCCGATTCTGTTCACATAGTCCCAAACTCCTTTGAAAAACCTAGCCTTTCGACTGACAAGTTTCTTGTTTGATTGTTCTCCCCAGTCCTGGCAATCATCTTTCATATGATCTCTCCTGTGGGGTTAGTTGGCTCTCTTCAACTTTTTTTTTGGCTCAGTAGCAATTCACAATAGCAAGGTAAACATAATCAGAGGTGAAACTACCAATTGTCTTTAGTTCCAGCGAGGAAGATGAGAGCAATTTTTCTTATGCAAAAAGTGACGACAGACTAAACTTCTATCTTTTTCTATTTTCCCTAAAAAGCTGTAAAAAACCGATTCAAAATTATTATACCATTATAGTGCAGCTTTTAATAACAATAATACTAGGTTGTTACTAAAGTCCTTGTTCACAAAATTAATTTTATTCAAATGTGAGTACAAAATTTACAAATCAAATTTATTCTTCAAAATACAGGCCATCATTTTCAACTACTTTAACCCATCTTTCAGCAAAAAGTTGTATTTGATGTTGATACCACTCTGCAGTTTTCGAGGTAAAGAACTCCTCGCATCCAGATTCGACATCATCGAAGTTTTCGAAGCGCCGACCTTTCAAAAAATGCGCCATTGACCTGAAAAGTCCATAGTCAGACGGTGCGACGTCAGGGCTGTAAGGAGGGTGGGGCAAGACGCTAATCCCGTTCATTTCTGAAAATTTTTCTTTAACTAATCGTGAGCGATGAGAAGGAGCGTTGTCTTGCTGAAATAACGCTTGCTTCCTATTAACCAAAGTATTTCACTTTTAAAATTTCATATACCCTATCGAGCTGTTCACAGTATAGCTCAGCGTTGATAGCCCTGCCCTCTGGAACCAGCTCGAAGTGATCTAGGACGACCTGATCTAGGTTTATCTTCAAGGCTTGTATTCCCAGAATTAAACCATCTGAACCAAAATGCGGCCGTGTTTCGATGCACCACACTTTCCTCTTCCACTGCACAAATTTCCTCGGCTGAGGCCTTTGCACTAAAACCTTTTTTCCAATAATGCCTAAGAAGGCCGCGGATGACAAATTTTTGTTCCGACATTTCTAGTGAAATTTAATAAACTGAATGAAAGGCAGGGACAGTTGGCGTACATAGATAATTACAGGATTAGTTAATGTAAACATTGACATAAGAATTGTATTCGTCAGAGATTAAATAAGGATTAAATTAGAGACCTCAATGTAAACAACTTGATATGCACAAGGACTTTTGTAACAACCTAGTATATGTCAGGCAGTACTTGAGTAATGAGATGGCTAAACAATACCACCTTCTAGGCCAACCTGCCCCACAAAAGGGGGTTAATTGGTATACTCTGGATTGACTAATTCTTCAATTTTCTATGATCTGAGTATTAAATATTATGTTGTGAAAAAAATACTTGAAGTACTCTAATACTTGGAGTTTACAGTGGTGTCAGCCACATTGGGATTATATTAACAGGAATGACGAATCGTCATCCACCCCCTAGTAATGTAAATGAGCTCAAAATTGTTCTTCGAAAAGAATGGGATGCTGTGCCAGAGGAACTAGTCCAAAATTTGATTTCTTCTAAGCCTAACAGGATGGGAGCACATACCCGTGCAAGAGGGAGCAATACGAGATATTAGGAGGCCGTACCTTTATTAAAAGTTTAAAAAATGAATATTTATGAGTTTCTGAAAAAGTGAAAAAAAAATTATTTTTGTAAATTGTACGCAAGTATTCATAATTTTTTTTTAATTTTTGGTAGATTTCGTTTAAGTGACCTATAAAGAAAGTATCCCTAACCACAAATTAAAAATCAAATAGAATTTACTGGAATTATGAGGGATAATGTGAGTGTCCGGTTTTTTTGCAGTTGAGTTTATATATTTTTTATTTTTTTTAACACAACACGCAGAATTGAATAAGGTAAAGAAAAAACAAAACATTTCCAAGCAAAAGAAGTAGACCGTATTCATACTGAGCCCATCTTCTTCCCAATCCCCTTGCGAAAATTCTCTCCGCTCTATCTTCCGATATCTGCATATCTGTTTTATCTTTTGTCCGCGTATAGAGTAGATGGAGTATAGATGTATTCCTATCTGCGTTTTCCCCGACTACTGGGAAAACATTGTAAAATTGGACCGAGTTCTCTCTCTGTGGAGAATTGTATTGCCTTCTTTTATTATTTATCGATAATATTTTTTGCTGTTTACCGAAACCGATGGAAACGCAAATAATAGTTAATCTAAGTTTTACTATTTGCCTGGTCTTCCTTTGACATCTCTTGAGTGACACTAACAGTAGATGGAGAAGAGCTTTTGATATTTTAAAACTTTTGATATTTTAAAGCTTTTGATATTTTTGAAAGCACATAGTATTAACTTAATTAGAATTTTTAGAATTAGAATTTATTGGCTTATTACAACTTAGCCATGGAGTCTGGCCCATATCAGTGTTAGTTTTAGTTATTTAATATTAACATGTTTAATACAAAAAATAAATAAATAAATAATAGCATTGTAAAACAACAGAAATTAAATACTAGTGTGGCAGTTGCATGTTTACACAATATAAATCATTGAGAAAAATAAAATAAACTTTCAATAAAGAAAACAAAATAAAAACATAAAAAAATACTAAATACTAGTTCTTTTATTATTATAAATATAGATACAAAGCAAAAAATATAATATTAAATAAAATAAAGTAAAACTTTTCAAGAGCCTTTAATATTGAACCGTACCACGAATATGAAACTTTCTCCAAATTACTAAGGCGATGCTTGCTGATTGCTTTTTATTATTTTTTATTGCCATGCTTTTTATTTATTTTTTTCCCCTTTCCTTATTATTTTTTCCCTTCCATTTGTTAAAAACTGAAGCTATGTGGTAGAATATTAATTATCGGAATCAAAAACAAACATAATGTAATGGTACAGATCATCAAGGTGTTCATGGTTTTTAATATCTAAAATGTCCTCCAACAATATATCCTCCGTGCCAAAGTCAGTATATTCATTGAGGTATCTCTTCCTATGTATCTCCATAGTTGAACACTCTAGAATAAGATGCCTCAAACAATTAGCTATAAGTCGGCCGCACCACTTGCAAACTTCTCCAGCCTTTAGAGTAAGAGTTACGTTTTTATGATACAATTTTAAATTCTCCTTACTCGAAACTCTCAATCGGCTTACCATCCGTAGCTTTCGTAAAGAGGCCATTAATTTCAGATAACCTTCCGGCTCGGCGTTATTGTAACTGCAGATACGTCTGTATATGGGGCTGTAGTTGGAGTTAAAGGCACGTAAAATATCTTTAGAGTATAAATTATTGGATACACTAGCCAATATTGCATTTTTGTTTCGAATTAATATTTCCGGGTTTGTGAATTCAAAATATTCCTCAACATAATTCGAAGCGGATATCTTTTTAATTTGTGAAACCCAGTTAAAGTCAGGATTCGGGTGCCTAGCATCCAGAGCCACCAATTTTTGCAAGCACATACGAGGAAGTCGGTAATCTGGTAAAGATGGTATTTTTACTTTTTACTTAACTTAATTAGCCTAGGATAACAACACTTTATCCTTATATTTATAAAAATCTCGTATATATATATCGGAGGTAAACTCAGAAACTACTCAACAGTTTTTAATGAAATTTTGCTCAATGTGTATAGTTTTGTCCAACAGTCCAACTTAAAAGATAGCATAGTTTCTATCTTGATTATTGACCACAATATTTCTTTTATTGCGAATTATAGCAAATATAGTAGGTCTTTTTTCAATTTATTAACGTGCCGTCACATATGTCGAATTCATAACCTTTTTGTTGTTTTTCGGGGGTAAAATCAGAAACTACTCAACCGATTATTATAACATTTTGCTCATTGTCTGTAGTTTTGTCCAACTTAAAAGATAGGGTAGTTATTTATTTCGATTATTGGCTTCAATAATTCTTTTATTGCAAATTAAATGCCTAATAAAAATACAGTTGAGTCTGATTATTTCTAAGTTCTATAAATTTCCAACAGATGCCGGTGTAAGTTTATTGACACAAATTTTCATTTTCTTTCGATGTTTAGGATGATTAAGCAGAAATTAATTTTTTCCGGCTTGTACTTGGAAAAAACGCGTTTTTCCCATGGTTTTAGCAAAACACAGGTTAAACAAAATCATTGTGCACCAGAAAATAGAAATTGTGAATTCTAATAATAAAAAAATGTACATCATTGTTGTAAACAGTTAAGATTTAAAGTTATCTATCTCGTTTATAAAATTAAATTTTTATGTTTTGATAAGTAGCATGTAAAACTTTCAGCATGGTTTGAGGTTGCTCGCTTTTCATAACCTGTTTCTGGTACATCCTCAACAAGTAGACGTTATCTCATTTTACCATGTGCTATTATAGCATATAGCACGGGAACGGAGTCTTAGGCAGTATCAAAATTTCTAATTAAATCGAAAGAGTAAAAAGGAGTAATTTAATCGAAATATTAATAATATTTTAAAAAAATAAATTAAAATCGAGCGTAGTCCTCGGCTCCAAGGGTAGAGGTTAAATATCGGTGATGAAAATTGGATGAGGCCAAAAATAGGGGGGTAGGTGCGGGAATAATATTAAAAATCAGTGTAACTGCTCTTACCCACCCCCTTAACCCTATTTTCTGGCTTGAGTTATCATACCTAGAAAGCATACAAATTGAACGAGAACGGAGTGTTAGGCAGTATAAAAATTGCAAATTAAATCGAAATAGTAGAAAGGACTAATTAGATCGAAATATTAAAAAAAAAAAAAAAAAAAAATCGAGCGTAGCCACGGCTCCAAGGGTAGAGGCTAAATATCGGTGATGGAAATTGGATAAGGCCAAAAATAGGGGGTAGGTGCAATTATAGCATATTGCAATTATTCTGCATATTTGCACCCGTTATAGCACTGCTATATTCTGAATTTAATTAATATGTGTTAGAACAATAGAATAATTTTGTACATTTTAGCTGTCTATTGTTCATAAGGCTACTTGGAGATCCCCCAATGGTAGCACCTCAAACCAAATTGATCATATCTTGATCAGTGCAAGACACAAATCCAACCTTCTCAGCAGTAGGACTTACAGAGGGGCGAATGTTGACTCCGACCATTACCTTGTGATATCAAGGATAAGATCCAGGATTGCCGCAGTCAGGAGCCATAGGACGGAAAGGTCCAAAAGATGGAATATCGAAAAACTGAAAGACCAAGGAAGTTGCCAAGCATTTCAACAGAAAACGGGCGAATTGGTGAGAGAAGGTCTCAGAGCAGCTGACCTTGAAAGCATTCAGGATGTCTGAGACCAATTGGAGAGGGCCTTGGAAGTCTCAGCAGATCAAATCCTAGGGAAGCAGGCTCCTGAAAGACGAGGTAAATGGTTTGATGAGGAATGTAAGCTTGCCAATGATGCCAAGAATGAAGCCTACAGGAAAATGGTCAGTAAACGCTTCACTAGGAGGGCCACGGAGGAATATAGAGACAAAAGAAGGCAGGAGAAGAAGCTCCTTAGAAAGAAGAAAAGAGCATTGGAGAGGAAAGAGCTGGAAGATATAGAAGCTCTTAGGAATTCAAACGAATGTAGAAGATTCTTTCAGAAAGTAAATAGTGGACGTACAGCATTCAGGCCTAAGACGCAAGCATGTAAGAAAGAAGATGGGACGTTGCTTTCCAATAAGCCTGACATTTTAGATCGATAGGCCCGACACTTCCAATCGCTCTTAAATGAGGAACCGCCTTTTGTAGATGTAGAGGAAGAGGATACCATTGCTGGAGAGGCTGTGGCGAACGATATTGGAGATATTGAACCCCCGGACTTAGAGGAAGTAATGGATGCAATCCTTCGCCTGAAGAACAACAAGGCGCCAGGACCAGATGGATTGCCAGCTGAACTCTTTAAGTATGGTGGAGATGAGTTGCATAGGGCACTGCACGATTTAGTGTTATTAATCTGGGATCAGGAAAGACTGCCACGACAATGGGCTAATGCCATAATATGCCCTCTCCATAAGAAAGGAGATAAACTAGAGTGCACGAATTACCGTGGCATATCCCTATTGTCTTGTGCCTATAAGGTCCTGTCTAATATCCTTTTTGACAGGCTCACACCATTCGCGGAACGCGAAATCGGGAAATATCAAGCTGGTTTTCGGAGAGGCAGATCCACTATAGACCAAGTTTTCTCCCTCAGGACAATTCTGGAGCGGGGCCACGAGTACAAGATCCCGACGCATCACCTTTTCGTCGACTTTAAAAGCGCATATGACAGCATCAATCGTCCTATGTTGTATGAGGCTTTGAGAGAAATGGGCATTCCAAGCAAACTGATACGTCTTGTGAAGCTGACAATGAAGAACGTTAGGTGTCAGGTGCGGATCCAATCTGACTGCTCCGATGAATTTCCCTCTGACAAAGGACTAAGACAGGGGGACGGACTGGCTTGTCTCCTCTTCAACCTTGCACTGGAGAAGGTTGTTCGGAATTCCGGGATCCAGACAAACCACACTATCTTCACGCGCTCTGTCCAGTTGTTAGGATTTGCTGATGATCTGGATATTGTGGCGAGATCCCGATCGGCATTGTTGGAAGCCTTTGGGAAACTGATGGACGCTGCTTCAGCCTTGGGACTGACCATAAACCAAGAGAAAACTAAATATATGTTTACCGGAAATGGCAGTGAAGAAGAACTGGTTTTTGGTCCTTACAGATTTGAGAGGGTCAATGAATTTACTTATCTAGGATCCCAAGTAACCCAAGCAAACGATGTCTCTGCTGAGATAAGAAAGAGACTTGTGGCGGCAAATAAGGCATATTTTGCCCTGCTTAAAATTTTACGTAGCAGATCCATTACTAGGGGAACTAAATTGCTCTTATACAAAACTCTAATACGTCCTGTTCTTATACATGCATCCCAAACCTGGACTATGTCGAAAACCAATGAACATGACCTAAATATTTTCGAAAGGAAAATTTTACGACGGATAGTTGGTCAAGTGAGAGATGGAGACGGATGGAGGATTAGAAGGAACAGAGAGCTTTATGACCTCTACGGGGACATAGATGTGGTCAGGTTCATCAAGCTAGAGAGACTAAGTTGGGCCGGCCACGTTGCACGAATGGAAGAAGACGATATCCCCAGGAAAGTATTGGACACCGCCCTTCACAGCTCGCGTCGAACTGTTAGGCCAAGGCTTAGATGGGTTGACGGAGTGGCAACTGACGCACGAAGCCTTTTCAGGATCAGAAACTGGAGAGCGGCAGCACAAAATCGGGCCGAATGGCGGCGGCTCATTGAGGAGGCCAAGACCCACCAAGGGTTGTAGCGCCACGTAGAAGAAGAAGAAGAAGCTGTCTATTGTGATTGTACTAAACCCTATTCCAATTACATTCTTTATTAGTTCCTTTTACATGTGTTACTTATATTTAATCTCACCTCTGCTGAAAAAATCCAATAAGTGCTTAATAAATGCATCGTTAATTCTTACAATAGGGTCAATACATTTGAAGTGGTCCAATCGAGTTGCTTCAACATTTTTATTTTTTTTTATATTTTTACCATTGAAAGAACAATGCATCAGGAGTACAAAAGTGCAATTGGTTTATTTTTTGAATTTTTATTTTTCCAATGGAGGCCATATTATTTTCGAAAAACCGCGTATTTTTAGCTATTTCAGTGCTCTGCTTCAAATCAAATATCTCCTCCTTTACTCATCCTAGAATATTCAAATAAAGACCAATCTCTTAAGAAAGGTCTGACCTTTAATAAATGTCATTACAACTATGTACTTAAAACTAAGAATTACGGTCCAATGTACCCCTTCAAAGTTTCAAGCGGTAATTTAAAAAAACCGGATTTTCAAAAATTATTTTTTACAAGAAGGCAAATGATTAAGTGTTTGTTATTTTTTTATTTGATAGATAAAGGTAGGCACTATAAATTCACAAAGTTTCAAGCTGTGGACTTGCACAGTTTTTTTAATACAAATTTTTGAAATCTTGAAATTTCCAAAATTTTAAAAGTTTAAAGCTTTATATCTCTGTTGGGCAAGAAAATAAAATTTTGAAATTTAGGCAAAATTTAGTTCCTGAATAGAGGATTAAACTGTCAAAATTTCATTTTGTGGACTCAACTAATTGCAAGGATATAAGACATTGAAAAGTACTAAAATAAGTATTAAATTCAAAGCACTAAACAGCCTGTATTATTTTCTGTCCGTGTCCAGGAAATGAAATTTTGACAGTTTAATCCACTATCCCAGACCTAAATCTGGGCCAAATTTCAAAGTTTTATTTTTACGCCTAACAGAGAAATTAATTCTTTAAACTTTTGACATTTTGGAAATTTCAAGAATTTAAAAATAAAAAACCGTGCAAGTCCACATCTCGAAACCTTGTGAATTCGGAGAACCCACCTTTATCTATCAAATAAAAAAATTGCAAACCCTTAGTCATCTGCCTTCTGGTAAATAGATTTTTTGAAAACTCGTTTTTTTTTTAATTACCGCTTGGAAATTTGTAGGGGTACATGAACGGTTATACTTATTTTTAAGTTCATACTTGTTATGACATTTATTAAACTACAGATCTTTCTAAAGAGATTGTTCTTTATAAAAATGTTCTAGGATGAGTTAAAGAGGGGATATTCGATTTGAAGCAGAGCACTGAAATAGCTAAAAATACGCGTTTGGTCGACAAGAAAACTGACTTAAAAATCCATATCAATAGAGCGGAAATGATGAAGCATTGGTTCCATTGAGTAATGCACTGAAGACCAGTACCTCACCATCGGAAATAGTGGTTGAACAGGGGCGAACTAAAACAATAGGCAAGCATTGTGTGATAAGATTTCACAGATTCTTTATGCTAACAAGACAAAAATTAAGGTAAATTTATGTAAAGTGGCTTTAATAATCTGTACTAGATTAATTTTAATATAGTAAAGGTGAAGAAAACGGAAAGGAAATAATAGGTGCTGTTTTAGCACTATGGATATTATACTTATTTTAGTACCTTTCAATGAATTTTTCGGTCAGTTTTCTTGTCGACTGAACGCGTATTTTTAGCTTTTTAAGTGCTCTGCTTCAAATCGAATATCCCCTCTTTAACTCATTCTAGAACATTTTTATAAAGAACAATCTCTTTAGTAAGATCTGTTGTTTAATAAAGGTCATGACAAGTATGAGCTTAAAAATAAGTATAACCGTCCATATAACCCTACAAATTTCTAAGCGGTAATTTAAAAAAAAACGAGTTTTCAAAAAATCTATTTACCAGAAGGCAGATGACTAAAGGTTTGCAATTTTTTTATTTGATAGATAAAGGTGGGTTCTCCGAATACACAAGGTTTCGAGATGTGGACTTGCACGGTTTTTTATTTTTAAATTCTTGAAATTTCCAAAATGTCAAAAGTTTAAAGAATTAATTTCTCTGTTAGGCGTAAAAATAAAACTTTGAAATTTGGCCCAGATTTAGGTCTGGGATAGTGGATTAAACTGTCAAAATTTCATTTTCTGGACACGGACAGAAAATAATACAGGCTGTTTAGTGCTTTGAATTTAATACTTATTTTAGTACTTTTCAATGTCTTATATCCTTGCAATTAGTTGAGTCCACAAAATGAAATTTTGACAGTTTAATCCTCTATTCAGGAACTAAATTTGGCCTAAATTTCAAAATTTTATTTTCTTGCCCAACAGAGATATAAAGCTTTAAACTTTTAAAATTTTGGAAATTTCAAGATTTCAAAAATTTGTATTAAAAAAACTGTGCAAGTCCACAGCTTGAAACTTTGTGAATTTATAGTGCCTACCTTTATCTATCAAATAAAAAAATAACAAACACTTAATCATTTGCCTTCTTGTAAAAAATAATTTTTGAAAATCCGGTTTTTTTAAATTACCGCTTGAAACTTTGAAGGGGTACATGGACCGTAATTCTTAGTTTTAAGTACATAGTTGTAATGACATTTATTAAAGGTCAGACCTTTCTTAAGAGATTGGTCTTTATTTGAATATTCTAGGATGAGTAAAGGAGGAGATATTTGATTTGAAGCAGAGCACTGAAATAGCTAAAAATACGCGGTTTTTCGAAAATAATATGGCCTCCATTGGAAAAATAAAAATTCAAAAAATAAACCAATTGCACTTTTGTACTCCTGATGCATTGTTCTTTCAATGGTAAAAATATTAAAAAAAATAAAAATGTTGAAGCAACTCGATTGGACCACTTCAAATGGATTGACCCAATAGTCAAATATGAGATGTAAAAAATTTAACCCTTCTTTATTCTTTACCAACAAATTTTAAATTTGGCGTAAAGTTCAATTCTAAATTCCGTTAGTTTTTAGATCAGCTGAAACGTTCTGTTTATCATTGAATTTTGATTTGACGGTATTAAAAAAGAATAGGATATAATGAATTCAAGCCATTACAACTACTGAGCCACAGGGACTGCTCGTTTATTTATATGGAAAGAAACATTATCCATTAACTGGCGTACTGCCCAATTTACAGATAATTAATCGTCTTAGTTGATAACTAAATAGGAACAAGCAATAATTCTATCGAGGGCCACTCCTGAAACGAGTTAAAAATTAGTAAAATAATCTAAAATAAATAAAAGTAGGTGATGTGTTCCGTCCAAGTGGTACCAAATCGAAAATGGGACCCTGTGTCCCATGCAAATCCCGAATGATAACGTTCAAAAGTAAACCATTGGCAAAAAAAAAACAAAAAAAAAATAAAAAAAAATAAAGCTATTGTTATATTTATTAAAAATTAATTTTATACACAACCGAAGCCTTTTTTCAGTATTCCGAAAGTGTTTAAATAATATATCAGAACGAGATTCTGGATTATTTTTGTCATTTAAAAATAAAAAAAATAAATAAAGAGAATGAAAGCATTTTGAATATGTGTCATTCTCACCAAAATTGGTACTTTTAACGGCGTTTTTATTTTAAATTTTATGGTTACATTCCTTAGCCTATAAATAGCAAGGAGTCGACGTGGAAGAACTCCAATTCACGTTGGACGTTTTTTTTATTTTTTTTTTAATTTAAATTTCTCATTATTTGGGACTGATGATGCTTTGAAAAATTTGAGCACCAAAAGAAAGCTTCAATCCACGTCGCTATCTTCATTTCCCTGCAGCATTTTATTTACAGTAAGACAGGGGAATGAACGACAGGGGAATGAATTTTTAAGGTTTATTTGATAACCGTGGAAAGAAAAAAAAAGATATAATAATGCTATTTGAAAAACGAAATCTGTGCTATCTCTCAAAAATTAGAAAAGAAAAAACTTGCCTGACCAAAACTATAGAGGACAGGGGAATGAAGACTATTAAACGTAACCTCTCAAGTTTGAGAACTTATATGCTTCTGGAGAGCATGGATTTGTACTGAGGTTAAGTTAACAGTTGTGGTTGCTAAGGGAAAGACCCCTTCCTGCTGATTGTATATTTTTTACTAATTTCCAGCCTGAATAGTGTGGTGACAATTTAATTTTAGAAATTGACAGGGGAATGAAAGAAAACCTGTGGGACATCATAAAAATTAGTTTTTTTTCAATTCTAATCCTTTATCATCAAGTATTCGACTGCTTTTATGAAATTTTACAGTATTTTGAACAAATAGAACAAAAAAAAAGTAAAAATTGACCTAGTATAAGGACACAGAACTCTTACTTGGAGCAGAATCAGACCTCGGGACATGACAGGGGAATGAATTTCGACCTTTTTCTAATGTTTTTAAGGTACGTGTGTTATACAATTAAAATTAAATCGTATGGGGTCTATCTTTACAGCTCGCTTGAATTTACGAATTAATGTCTTAGAGTCCTAAGTTTCTCTAAATCTCTATAAACGGCCTGGGACACAAAAGTGCCCACTTACGTGAGAATGACCGATATGCCTGTAACTTTTTTGAATCATAGTACCGATTTCTTGAAATATTTTTTTTTTTTAATACCTCAAGTTGTTAAATCTCTCTCTCTCTCTCTCTCTCTCTCTCTCTCTATATATATATATATATATATATATATATATATATATATATATACCAGCCCCTTGTTTCAGATCCTAATATACCTCTTTGTCTATATAGACTCCATCCTTGTGTGTCATAATGTTCATCGGAAACTTCCCGAGACATAGCTAAAAATAAAGAGCCGATACTTTCACACACCATTGGCTGGAATATTGGCCAATGACAGAAGGGATGGGCGTGGCCAGGCCAAACCCTGACCCGGCTGGTGTCTATAAATAAAGAGATATAAAAAGGTCCTGAGATAGTCACCACTGACATTCTGTCAATAATTGTATGGCGCTCATGCGCTTCGTCCGTCAACATCTAGATATTCTGGAAGCCCGTTCCCTCAAGAAGTCGAGTGGAACTCATACATTAAAATGCATTTACACTACAAGTCGAACAAGAGGAGACTCGAACACTGACGAACAAACAAAATGGCTTATGTAGAGATGCCATAATCACTAAACCTACGGACATATTATATATACCTATTTCTACCGATGGCGGTCAAATGACCGCTTTTTAAATAAACATTATAGTCTTTTCCAGTCGATTGTAATTGTAGCAGCACCTAATTTTAATAGAAACCTGCCTTTGTCAGTGTTGCCACAAATTATATAAATGTATTTATACCTGGCTACACTGCGGGTAACCAGACATATAAACTCTCTCAGAGTGTCTGTTGATTACGTGTGTTGAATACTGGGACTTGCTAAAAAAACTGCATATTAAGACTTATATTATATTTTCAATTGGTTTATTAATTTTTTTCCAACAGAAGTTTCTTTATTTTCATTATTCGTTTTGTTATTTTTATTTGAGTTCAGTGTTTTTTTTTATTTTATCAAACGTTTTTATTATTTTCATCCCGTACTCTTACAAATAGAACTAATCAAGTCGCAAATATTTATAATGCCGCGCACAGAGTCAGTAATCTAATTTGAATGATCGCCATTTTGCCTCACCTCGTGAGTTACCAGCAGTCGCTCTGTACCCATCATAAAACAAACTGTAAGCACATAGCGTTTTCCTAGAACACAATCGGATGAGATTTTTTTGGAAAACTACTGTATTTGTGTTAAGTTATTTATAACTTCATAAAATTTCATGTATATTCTAGTGGTCAAAAGACCGCTCAGGGTAGACTACGGTAGAGTACATATTACTATCAGGAAAAACGAAAGAAGAAAAGAAGTATACATTGAAAAATTAAACAGCTATAAATTATAGAAAAAGTCGTGCAGAAAGTTCAAGAAAAATAAAAAGCTGGAATTTAAAAAATTACATTAAAGTCTCAAAAGCGGTCATTTGACCGCTCTGGTAGGTTTAGTGTTATTATAGTGGGCGCATTTGACTTACCTTGTTATAAATAAGAAAAAACAAAATAATAGAGGTAAAAATGAAATATTGCTTACTATTTTTAAAAGAAAGTTGATAATAAAAACCTATGAAAATCTAACGATTTTATTTATTTGTTGCTCTTAATGATTAGTGTGAAAACACCTTTAATAGAATATGATGAACAACTTATTGCGCTACGAAAACAATATCCAGTTATGACACTTAAAGAGATGATTGTTGACGCTGAATCATATTGACCTTTTTTACTCACACTTGTTATACCGTTCACGTAAACAGCTAAACCTTCTAACATTAAATCCTTCCAGTCCAAAATCCCCCGAATAAATAGTCAATGATCATTTTACTTTCACTTACCTATATATGAAATATATAGTAATGGAAAGTATTGCGATCGTGAAAAATTTCGACTTCCGGTTTTCAACGGAAATACACGTTTTGGGGTCCCCTGAGTCCAAATAACCAAGTCCCGCGAAATGGTCTGTGGGTGTGTGTGTGTGAACAGACTAGCTCAAAAACTATTAACCTTTTGAATCTGAAATTGGGTATTTATTGTATGTATATTCCCGTGATGTGACAGCAAACATTTCATCAAAATTGGTCGAACGGAGTGGGTACTTTATTTAATAACTTTTTATGTTTTTTTCGATTTCCTCAAAAACTGCTGTAACGATTTTGATTGAACTGAGTATTTGTTCTATTTATATGACCGAGATTTGATTGCGAAAATATCATCAAAATTGATCAACCTGAGGGGGTACTTTACTTAATAAATTTTGTATCATTTTCACGTGTTTTTTTTTATTTACTCAAAAACAGCTTTAACAATTTGGATCAAACTGGGTGTTTGATGTATGTATATGACAGAGATGTGACACCCAACATCTCAACAAAATTGGTCGAACGGATTTTATTTCATAACTTTGTTTTTACTTTTTTTTTCGATTATCTCAAAAACGACTTTAATGATTTTGATCAAATTAGTGATGTTCAATGAAAATTGGGTGTTCGTTAATATCAGGTAAGCTTTATCAGTATTAAGATGTTCTGAGGGGGGCTTAAACAGGGGAGGGGCCTTTTTTGTTTTCCTATAAAGTACGTTTGTTTTTGTTTGGAGAAATTAACTGTCTCTCGTTAGTCCTAAAAATAAGAAATGGCTAAGTACGATATATGAAAAAAATCAAGTAAACACATAGACGGGAAAAGAAGAAAAATATTTTGTCTACCCATAAAACACGTTGAGCCCACGCATGCGGATTACGCTTTTAATGACAGACCATTGTTTATAGTTAAAGTCGTTTTTTTCATTTAATGGAAATTATTTGTTTCATGGTAACTAAATGAAGTTTTCAACAACTAAATAGAGAATTATAAAATCAGACGACTTGGTGTATAATACTTGCATTTCCGAATTATCACAAGTAAAAACTTTTATTGAATAATAAAAAAAAAAAAAATAATGTACTTTAAAGAACAAATATAAACAAAAATAAGAAATGAATGTGAAAAACTGTGTGACTTTCAGAAGTGGCAATTAAGAAAACACACCAATTTCTAATCTAAGTAAGTTGGTAAGTGAAAGTTGTGTTTTGCGCGCACGCACCAGATTTTTTATTTATCCAACGCTACCCTACACCATGATCTCAAAATCCCGTTCGTTCAATAGATGATCCGGATGAAATATCCTAATTTCACCTTAACCTAATCATCCTAATCCTACACTTCAATCCCTATCCAGCCACTGTCCTTAAAGCACTCCTCGTAGGTTGAAATGGCAGTCCATTTCCCATATTTATATTTATTTATAACATTTCTTGATCGAATGTGAATGTGAGAACCAATGTGCTATAATAATAAATAAATATTTTTTTTAAAATCTGCATCCTACTCTGTGGTCGGTTTTGATGTTTGTTTGTTTAACATCACTAACTTACGGCACTAAGGCTAATCTGACGATGCTTCAGTGGGAATCCTAAATTTTACCTATCCAGGTATAATTAAGATTGGGATCTTTAACGAGCGAGAGTACCTGACATCTAACAGGCTCGATACCTCCATTTTATATCCTATCCGAAAGATTGCATAGTGCATAGAAAGACTGACTCGGTTTATCAGATTTTAATGGCATTTTAAAAATTTTATTTCTCGGGTAATATAAGATAAAAGGGTAATTTTTCATAAAGGTTGTTATGAAGGTCATTGGTATTGGTGAGGTGGTTCATTACGAACTTTTTCAGATGTATCCTACTTCAACGGATTTTGAAACAATTATTGTTCCATGGTCAAATGGAAGTTAAAAAAGTTTTAAAATTTCTCATTACTATTATTACAAATGCGTAATAGACAAAGGAACAGTTATTAACTTTTTGTAGGTGTATACTCTTAGAAAACATTTGAAACACTTATTTGTTTAAAAATTAAATAAAAGTAAGATGAGGTCTACTACAAAATTTTTATTATTTTATGCATTTGAATCACTGTTTGTCCATAGCTCAAATAGAAGTAATACTTTACTTTTACTTTTATAGGCGTTCCAACACGGGTTGCCTTTCTACACCAGGGCTGTGCTCCAGAGATCGCGGTCCAGCCAGTCTCCATCCTTAAGGCCTTTGCCCGCCATTTCCTCTTCTACTTCACTTATCCATCTTTTCCTGGGTCGTCCTCTTCTCCGTCTTCCTGGCGGCTGCCAATCTAAGACTCGTCTCGGCCATCGCTCGCTGGACATTCTTCTTACATGGCCGTACCATCTTAGCCTTCGCTGTCCAATTCTGTGGTTGACATACAAGGAGACCTCCATCCTGTCCCGAACAACGTCATTACTAATCCTGTCCATCCTTGTTACTTTTAGGTATCTCCTCCAAAAGTCCAAAAAGATGCCATGGTCCAAGTTTCAGATGACGTCGAAGATCCTTAGTAATGGTTCCGTTCCACAAAACCGGGTGCAGCATGCGTGTGGCTTTTCGAGCTTGCTCCACTTTTTTCCTTATATCTGTTCCTGAGGATCCTGAGGAGTCGAGGTCGACGAGGAGATCACCGTCATTACCAGCGCAAATAGCCATATATTCGGTCTTTCCGAAGTTTATTTTAAGCCCCATAGATTCATAGCAGTCCCATAGTGAGTACATCATCATTTCCAGATAGACCTTCCTCCGCGCAAATACAGCCTGGTCATCCGCAAAAAATAGGGAGATCAGTTGGTCATCGTCGATAAACGGCCCCACATCTCCGCACCGTGCATACCATTTCCTTACAGACGGGTGGAGGTAAATCTTGAAAAGGGTGGGCGCCATGCTGCAACCCTGTTTCAGACCCTTAGTGCCTGCGAAAGGTTCTAACGACTGATTTTCTATTTTGATTCGGTAAATGTCGTCTCGGTAGAGTTGCCTTACTGCAGATATCAAGTTGCCGTCGATGCCCGGCGGCTTGATCGTTGCGGGTAATAGAAGTAATAAAATATTAATTTTTTTTAAATGTTATTATGGTACGTGGTAGTTATTATGGTAGATATGGTAGTCAATTCGTAACTTTTCGCCATTTCCTATTCCGACCAAATTATAAAAACTTTTCGGTTTTAGTCCTAAATATGATAAATATTAGTAGTATAATAAGGAAAATAAAATTATTGTAATATTAGCAACTTTTATGTTTTATATCTGCCAAGCATCCCATGACGGCCAACATTTATAATATATTTTAAATTATTACTAATAGCTCGCATGGTGATATGAAATGACAAGAACGTATAAAATTTTGAAGTATCTAGCGCATATCACAAAGAAATTAAAAATATGAATGATTCTCTCCAAAATGAACCAAATATTACGCAATGGTATTATGTAGTAAGGTGATATCAATGATAAGGTTTTATTTCTGATGAGTTAAAATCTCTGTGTTTATGCAATTGTTTATGAAGTTATATAAAAATAAAAATAAACAAGTATCGCCAATTAAAAACATTTCTAATTATATTGCTCTGCTCCAGATATTTTTCCTTTTTTTTTCCTTCTATTTCATTTCTCTGTTTTCCTTGTTACATATTGATACAAGTAATAATTTCTTTATGTTTAATACCATGTAATTTGAGCTGTTGATATCTTTATGTAGTTCGTTTTATACAAAATCATGCTCAAATTATAATCACATAATCATATAGGTATGATTTAAAAAAAAAAGTTTTATAAGGCTGATTCGAACAATATCTGAAGGTAGTGGAGTAGTCTCCATAGGGTTAGTTGTAATTCGCGAAAAATTTACAGAATAAATAAAACATATTCCATTAGCATCCAAAGCTGGAAATGAATAATCGGTTATTCGCTAGTATTAACCTGCTATTAGTAACGGTTACTATGGAAATTGTATCAGTGCTAAAAACTGTAATTAGGAGATGTTTACAGTTTTATTTATAACGTAATGATAAAGAAAAATATTTGAGCCTTATCCGTTAGGGCCTATTCACACTATCGGTTTCGCGCCCGCTCCACTCTCGCTCCGCTCCCGGTCCGCTCTCGCTCTACCCCATTCACACTAGCGCTCCGCTCCCGCTCCACTCTCGGTCCGCTCTCCTAATATTCACACTATATAATTTTACACGTTCACTTTTGAAAGGTTTAAGCTATTAAAGCCATTAATAATCGAAGTTGTCTGTATTCGGATTTTAATTAATGATTAACTTTCAGTTATTTAAGTATTCATTTATTCTTCAATTTTACGGCCAAAAAAAAAAAAAAAAATCAATTTTCGTTTGTAGAAATAGCTGGTAAGTGTACTTTTCTTGATGAAGAAGATAATATTATCAAAAAATATAATAAGAAGAATATATTGCAACACAATGATAATTATAAATTAATTTAATTAATGGTGAAGAAATAATTTAAATTTTTTTCGGAATGTATTCGAATACGCTTGAAAATTTCAAGTTGAAATCGGTAAATGCTACAAATTTACCGATTGTGTTCTCTTCTTTTCCTGATTAATATTTTAATTATTTTTTGCTTTAATATATTTTTTTGTTAACGATCTGACATTTTTCATAATATACTGCATTTTTATTCGTTTCAAATTAAACGTTATTTTATAATAACAATGAGTATATAGTCAATAAATAAATCGGTGACCGTTTTTTACGAGTACATCAATTCATAGCAAAATATATCTCAAACATACATGAATTTTTCTCGTCGAAAAACCGCGCGTATTGTTGGTGATTTTTTTTATCATTTCAAGCGTATTCGAATACATTCGGAAAAAAAAATTAAATTATTTCTTCACCATTCATTAAAGTAATTTATAATTATATATATATATATATATATTTTTTTTTTTTTTTTAAGTTGAACTTTCTTGGCCGTAAAATTGATGAATAAATAAATACTTTAATAACTGAAAGTTAATTATTAATTAAAATCCAAATTCAGACGGCTTCGATTATTAATGGCTTCAATCGTGAACGGTGTAAAATTATATAATGTGAATATGAAAAGACTTTAGGAGAGTGGAGCGGGAGTGGAGCGGGAGTGGAGCGAGAGTGGAGCGGGAGCGGAGCGAGGCCGGACCTGTGCCAATATTGTGATTAACCTCTCTCTATTTCTCTTTAGAATATTTGAGCGGACCGGGAGTGGAGCGGGAGCGGAGCGCTAGTGTGAATGGGGTAGAGCGAGAGCGGACCGGGAGTGGAGCGAGACCGGAGCGGTACCGATAGTGGAATTCTCTGTCTATTTCTCTTTAGAATATTTGAGCGGACCGGGAGTGGAGCGGGAGCAGAGCGATAGTGTGAATCCGCCCTTACTCTCTCATGACCTTGAGTATAGTGCGAAAATATAACATTTTAAAAAAAATTAACAATAAGATACTCATATTGTTTATAGAAGGGACATATTGACCCTCTCGTTATGTAAGCGAATCGGTTATAATGGCCATAGTCGCTATAAATAATCTAAGGATGTATAAGTAGATCTGTTTAAAAAATATAATATAATATTATAGTACATTTTCCATTTTAATGGTTAAATTACATTAAGTCCATTTACTTTGGGCCTTGAAGGAAGACAATGTTCAAATTTGTTGTTTTTTAAATATAAAATTAAAACTCATTTTGTTTCTCTTCATTAATGTTGATATACTATATACATATCATAAATTGCTAAAATTAACGATATGCTTCTTTTTCTTCCCTTCCATTAAACATTAAGCAATATGCTAAACTATTATTAAGTTCTACTTCTAGGGGAAAATAGATGATGCATTTGTTTTTATTTTTTGATAGAAAATTTGTTGTAGAATAAATAATACTTCTGTTTGTATATAACCCTGAAATTCCTACAAAGTTTGATCAAAAAGAGGTCGAAAGTATCTCATGATTTAAAAGAATACAAAATATTCAATCCTATTGACGATCCTATCTAGATTGTCAAACTTATGATTTTAAGTTCTTAGTAATATTGGACTTAAGATTTTTAGTAAGCAAAAAAAAAATAATAAGAAACTGTTATATTAAAGCATTACGTTTTTGTTACTTGAAATAATGGAGGAATTAATGTGATTTAAAATACTATCAAGATAAAATAACCTTACTAACTTTACAAGAATGGCTACATAAACTGGTGTAAATTATGAAAAATCAAAACACATGTGTACTCTTTGAAAAAATATTTGCCTTCCAATTTATATAGACAGTGTTCAAATTTGTCAAACTGATACCGTACATTACCTTGGTCTTACCTTTGACAGAATGATGACGTGGGGCATTCCGCATGTTTAGATGAAAAACCCTTACTAATGACTCAACTTTACTCAATTTTTCTAAAACTTCAAAACTCGGACTGAGACAAAAATTAAATACATATTCATACTCACTGAAACCAATATGGACATACTCTTCACGGATATACGGTACAGCCAATAAGATCCACTTACAAAGAATTCAGACCTTTCAATCAAACATTGTAAGACTCACAGTCAAAAGCACCATGTTACGTGACCAACAATATCCTACATACTGACTTATAAATGCAAACAGTAGACCAACATATAAAGACACTTTACAAACGTTCCCATACACACTTACGCGGTCATTTTAACCTACTGATTAGAGGCATGGCAACAGATGACATGCCCATAAATAGGAGATCAAAAAGGCGCTGGATGAGAGATCTCCTTCGTTAAAAATCCGCTGGGTGCCATCCTTCTCCATGCCTGACATGCCCTAATTTCAGTAGCACAGCGCACATTTGCTAATTGTCGATTTGTTTGTTGACAGGCGCATATTGAAACATGAGGCCAAAAAAAAAAAAAAAAACTATTTAATCACTATACTGTTCTGTGTTTTTCTATGAAGGTATTGTACGGTGTTTAACTTGTATTATAAATACTTTTATTTTTGTAACTTTTTGGGAGGAGGTTGGATAAAAACTACGGTTTAAGGTCTGGCCACACATGTCCGCACCGGATCCGCACCGTAGCAATAATACAGGTTATGTTCAGAATATTTTTAATTTAACTTACATATTACCTTTAGTTATGCCTAAAGTTCAAGCCACACATGTCAGACATAGGCCACTTTAGGCATAACTAAAGGTAATATGCAAGTTAAATAAAAAATATTCTGAACATAACCTGTATTATTGCTACGGTGCGGACATGTGTGGCCAGACCCTTACTCGGTCAAATTTGGAAACAAACGTTGCTTCACTATTTGACCGCCAGGGGCATTTCATTTGACGATATTGTTGTTCAATTATTAGCCGGTCGATTGTAATAAAAATCATCATCGATTATAATCAGGGTTTGAAATCGATAATTATTTTTTCCAAATTATCATCTTATAATTATCATTTCTGATTTTTAATTTAAAAATCATTCTTAAATTAGAAATAAAAATTTAAATCGATCTTTAATTTTTATTGATTTGATTAAAAATAATGATTACACACCGAGTGATACGGTATTAAATAAATAATAATGATTAAATTGTGATAAAAAAAAATATTGATCAGAAAATAAAAATCATTTTTTAAAAGCAAATTAATTTATTATAACATGTGGATTCCAAATCTGGTGCTATTTTGCTTCTATCTTCAATAATGACCGAATTATGGCCCCTCAAATCAGGTAATCGGCTTTGAATCAAAATGGCGGATCGCGATAAAGAGGTACTAGGATTGTTCCTGGATGAGCTTCGACCTTTGTGCAAAATTCTATTAAAATTTGTAAAATAAAGTAGTTTTGAATTGGCGTACAGATGACCGACGAATTTTTTTATTCAATTTTCGGATTCTACGCATCTTGAAATGTATTGTAAATTTTTTAAGGGTGGTGGGGGGTGTAGTAAAACGCATTATTCTGAACACCGCAATAATAAACTAAAAATTTATATTTCTGATCTATAAAAGTATTAGTCGAAAATTATTATTATTATTGTTAATCGAAAAAAATTAATTCAAAAATAATGATCAGATTATGATCTTTTTTCACTTCACTATCAATAAAAATCATCAAATGATTTTTAAAAATTCCTAATAAAAATTGTGATCGGATTTGATTTTTATTTTTATTTAAATAATTATCGATTTCAAACCCTGGTTATAATAATACCGAGATTGATCAAAATATGTTTTACGCATGTAAAAAAGACTACTTGTCCATTTTAGTCAACTTTGGCGGTAAAAAAAAGAACTTTGGTTCCAAACTTTGTTTCAAGAATTTAACCATCATTGCTTAATTTTTTTTTTTTTTTTTTGTCTGTACATATTTTGATCACCCTTTCTCAGGATTGATAAGTGGACCTTGTTGTGTAGAAATGCAATGTATTTCGGTATCCCGTTCTTTCCGTCTACTTTCATTTACTGACACCTCGTTGGTCCTGCAGCAGACATCTTATTCTAGTCCCTCGAACATCGCCCACAGATCCGTCGGGCCCAGAACTATCTCTCTCCCTCCTGTGGTGAGTGACCCTTACCAAGGTCCCATTCCTTCACTTCTTGGAAGAGCTAGCTCCTATCTGCCGGAGGAAGGAACTGGAGGGGAAGATATCCTTAGTCATTGCCCGAGGTTCTTGGAACGGTCCCCGCCAGCTTTGCAGATATCTGCTTCGTGGCTGCTTTTGTGTCGTTATGTAATACTCTCTCAGGCGTTATGGGACCTTTTCTCCCTCTCAATAATTTAAATTTTCAGTCTCATGTTTGTTTTTATCATATCCTGGATAACGTTCTTATAACTCAAAAGCATATGAAAAAAAAAATGTATTTCTTATCATATTTGAAAAGACAACATTTGTTTATTTTTACTTTCACTTACCTATAAATGAAATATATAGTAAGTAAGGGAAAGTATTGCGATCGTGAAAAATCTCGATTTCCGGTTTTCGACGGAATTACACGTTTTGGGGTGCCCTGAGTCCAAATAACCATGTCCCGCGAAATGTCCGTGTGTGAACAGGCTAGCTCAAAAACTATAAACCGTGAGAACCTTAAATTGGGTATTTGGTATATGGATATGCCCGCGAAGCAAAAATTTCATCAAAATTGGTCGAACGGAGGGGGTACTTTATTTTATAAATTTTTACGTTGTTTTTTCGATTTTCTCAAAAACGGCTCAAACGATTTTGATAAAACTTGGTATTTGATGTACTTATACGCCCGAGATATGGCTGCAAAAATTTCATCAAAATTGATCAACCGGAAGGGGCACTTTATTTCATAACTTTTCAACAATATAATTCCCCTTTGATCACCTCTTGATATGAATCAAAGCTGAATTATGTCCACAACTTATGTTCCTAGTTATTAATGAACACTAAAAAAATTAATAATAAAATATCGAGACCTATTGGACAATGTTTACATTTTATGTATGTAGTTTTTTTTCAATATTTCTAGAACCAGGGGACAGCTGCCTTTCGGACGCCATGACAGATAATTGACTGTATGATGATTCGAGGTGATACAGGGGTCCTTCAAAAGTGTATTATTGAAATATTATTATTTCTTTATTAGCTTTCAACGTTCCCAATAATATCATCCTCAGTCAGATATCCAAAAGATATTGAAGCCCCATCCCTGTAGGGTGGGGAAAAGTTATAGACAACATTTAATTACTGCATAAAAATTATTTTTATTTAGTCAGTAGCTATGTCCGTAATATTTGAATCCTTAAATATTTCAATCATTAAATATAACATGAATCCTTCCTAAGAATAAATACTATTCTCTACTAGTGGTTTAATTGTGGTTTCAATCTTCCAAAATTTATTGGATTATTACATGAAATTTTCGATTTTATAATTTTTGAAATACATAGAGGATTTGGCGGGTCTCTGTTGTTTATTTCTAAATATTTACATATTATAATTAAGCAGTTACTAATCCTCTAATTTTCTTTTATAAACATTAGCTTCCCAATCAATTACACACTTTTTAGTATACCTCCAAATATGAACATGGAAACATGCGATTTTCGTGTAATATTTTTTTATGAGTTTAAAACTCGGAAGCTGAGGCTGCTAGAAACACCTGTAAGGCTTTTGGGGAAGGGAGTGTAAATGAACGAACCATTCGCCGTTGGTTTGCTAAGTTTTCGGCTGGGGATACCAACTTGGAAAACCAGCCCCGAGGAAGACCTCCATCTGTAATTGAAACTGATGTCCTCAAACATACTGTAGAAGAAAGCAGTTACATTTTTTAACAATGTTAAAAAAGCGATAAAAATTATTAATCTTTTAATATTGACGGGTGAGGAGAAAAACAAGAATTTTTGCTCCAACTCCTACATAATAACTAGCATTCCCCATCGCGGCTTCGCCCGCGAGCCTTTAAAATCAATTCTGTGATCATTGATCTAATCTTGGTATTGATCTAATATAATATGTTAACTGATGTTAAGGAGATTTAGTGGAATCTGAGCTTCCGGTAGGTGGAATGTTGGAGGGGGAAGCTGCCGGCTCGGTAGAAGAGAGGGAGACGCGCAATGGAGAGAGTTCACTAAAACCGCCGAAACAAAAAATGACTTACTCGTCGTGAACGCTTCATTTTTCGGCTGTAAAACATGGTTTTCGACGCCCAATAGGGCCTTTCGAGTTAAAATCGTCGTATCAAATTCTTCAAAATGAGTCCTAATTAGATATATTTTCTCGAAGTTCGAAAATAGATGTCCGTTAGAGTTAAACGACAATTTCGCCATTTACATTTTAGATATTCTTAGGGGTTACATTTTTGATATTCCTTTCTTAGTGGTTACCTACATCGCTTTTAAAATCTAAATTCCGAAGTTTCTAATCATAAGTAGTTTTTACTCTGCGTTGATTCTGTCAGTCAGGACAAAGCCTCTCATACATATGGAGAAGTATATATATATGTAGTAGTATATATATATATATGGAGAAGATATCGAAATAAACACGCACCATCCCCAATCATGGGAATCACAGTGTGCATAATTTGATTACCACTAATATTTAAATAATCAGTTGCCATATTTTATGTGAATGTCTATTTTTAATACTATTGTAACGTTAAATCTATATTCAAATAAAAAACATATGGTTTAAAATCTCAACAATATTTTTCCGTTAGAGTTAAACGACAATTTCGCCATTTAAGCCCCTTAGGGGTTACATTTTTGTAATTCCTTTCTTATTGGTTACCTACATCGCGTTTAAAGTCTAAATTCCGAACTTCAAGTTTCTATCATTAGTAGTTTTTGCTCTTCGTTGATTCTGTCAGTCAGGACAAAGCCTCTTATATATATATAGAGATTAAAAGTAAATAAACGTATCCAGTTATTCATTTCGTTTTAAATTATTAATTCAGTATCTTTGTATTTAAATAATAAGGGAGAGCTGTGAGGTATTTAAGAATCACGAAATTATTTAGGTATGTAATATAGCTGTTATCATATCATGCGGGACTGTAACCGGTTTAAAACATAAATGGTGATGGGGCGACCGAGTGGGCGAATGCGCTAGAAAATGCGCATGGCCCTTAACAATGTATGATTATAAATCCGAAGATACACAGTTCAAAACCCGTAGCCATAATTATACGCGGTATCAATCCATACCCTCTCCCCTGGCTCTAAAACCCCGTATAACCTAACCGGTGAGGAAGGAGAGGACCAAAAAAAAATCAAAAAAAATCTGGTGCGATGCGCAAGAAACACAACTTTCACTTACGAACTTACTTGGGTTAGGAATAGACGTGTTTTGATAATATGTAAACGCCATTCCTCAACTTCACACAATTTTCCTCATTTATATGCCTATATTTGTATATCACCATAAGTTATAGAGTATGAATTTATTGAAAAACTCGAAAGTTCTCAGTACTTTTCGATTCGATATTGCTAATTTATTTTTTTAAGGGACCCAATTTCATCATCAGTCTAGTTTTTTTTTCCTGCTTGCTTGTTTATTACTGTTAGTTGCTTTTTGTACATATATCGTGAAGGTGATTTGATAGGTGTATTTACGTCTCGTAGTAAAGTGCCCTCTCCGTTTGACCAATTTTAATGAAAGTTTGACTATCACATCGCGGGCCTATGCATACATCAAATACCGAGTTTACTCAAAATCGTTAGTGCCGTTTTTGATAAAATCGAAAAAAATAAAATAAAAATTAGACAAAATTCTTTAAATAATGTACCCCATCCGTTTGACCAATTTTGATGAAATTTTTGCTGTCACATCGCGGGCACATACATACACGAAATACCCAATTTCAAGTTTGTACGGTTTATAGTTTTTCGACAGACCATTTCGCGGGACTTCGTTATTTGAACTCAGGGGACCCTAAAACGTGTATTTCCTTTGAAAACCTGAAGTCGAAATTTTTCACGATCTCAATACCCTCCCTTACTATATATTTCTTATATATAGGTAAGTGAAAGTAAATAATGAATACATACAGATAACGTTAATGCAAAAAATATATAGCTACAGCATAGCATTGTTTGTTTATCATTGAGATTAACCAAATAAACCTTTAGATTTCACTTCTTTATTCAAACAATCGTTCCAATTTTGATCTATTGTTGACACTGTTTTGTGCCATTAAATCACTTACCTTTTTTTTTTCTGCTCCTTTTGCAATCGAAAAATATTAAGCATTTTTCGCATTTAATCTAGCCTTAACCTCTACAATTTCGTTTTTTCTAGTTATCTTTTAACATAAATATCCAAAAGGTTTAATGCTTTTTTTCATCTTCTTCATTATCAACGTTTCTGCTTCTTCTGCTCTTGGTGTTATTTTATATTATGTTTTTACTTTACATGGTGAATTTCATATCATGAAATAGCAATATTCTAAAATTTATTTTTCATGCCAAAACCCATGAATATACTTGGTCACTATCACTATTACAAGGTCAAAATACCGCAAGCGAGCCGAGATATAGTTTCAGGAAAATATAATCGCGGCATTCTTTTGAAAATATAATCGCGGAAACGTTTTTTATAAGGATGGAATTTTTTTATCTAATAAGCTACAGAGGTCATTTCATAATATTTTCTAAATTATTCAAGTAATGATTCAATCTTCTGAATATATAAAATACATGTGGCATAGGTAATTATGACCTCCATTATGCCCTCCCCCCCCCCCGTCATCACATCAGACTATCGATAGTATCGATAGTTTTATGTCCGATACAATCGAAACTATCGATAACGGAGACTATAGATAGTTTTACATCATTACTGACCATCCTATATTATCTTTCATTTTTTTTTCTCTGATTGGAAACCACCTTAGTGACACAAAAACAATTCCATTTAACTGGGTAACAGAATTTTGGGACCGGTTTCCTTTTATTGGGGTTTACAGTGTATGGACTGGCCAAAATTTAGAGGTGATCAAATGGAGCATGGTGGTTTTGGTTTTTATATAATGTTTTCAATTTCAGTGGTTCCATTTCCATACCAACTATGTAGGAGTGGATGGGTCAATACTGCCTCCTCTCCATGGAGCTACCTTCTGAAATCTTAATTTCCTTTTTTATATTTTTCAGTTTGACTTGTCTATTTTAGTGTTTTGTGCTATATTTGATTATAAGAAAGACCGAAAGAAATGTTTGAAAATCGTTATTTTCATCTGTACCAAAAGTGGTTGTTTTCGGTGCGGAGTTTAACTTAACCGGTGGAAATTAGGCCAAGCACCGAAAACATACTATTGGTACGTGTTATGAACAATACTTTTCATCATACTGCTCATATATTAAAAGACTTTTATATTTCATCAATAACTTACAGATACAATATATGAAATTAAATTGACACCTTTTTTTTTTTTTTTATAACATCTGTTAATTAACCTATAATAGAATAAAAGTACTTATATTTTAACAATAATATTTATAGTACAATTCTTATTATTCATTACATTAAAACTTTGTTTGGCATGGCCTTTTTATTTTGCACTTCAAACATACTAATTATATTAGAATAAAACAGTATATCTACAAGTAACCTTCTTCAAACTCGTGTTTATTAATGTATATTAGTAGCAGGTAAGGTTAGCGCACCAAAAAGATTTTTCAGGCCTAGGCCCGAAAAGTACTACTTTACGGACTTAAACTGAGCATTGAAAACACCTGTTTTTGATGCAGTATGATGAAAAAATGAGTGGGTCGGGGCAAATCAGTGCCAAGCAACATTTTAAACAAAAATAAACTGTAGCTGCTGTCTGGTGCATATTATGTAATAGGTGCTATATGTCTATGGTGGAAATGCTACCTAAATATGACAATAGTGTGCTCTATAGACATATTTCAAGAGATATTTCCATCATAGACATATAGTACTACATAATATACAAGAGACGGCAGCTACAGTTTATTTTAGTTAAAAATGTTGCTTGGCACTATTTTGCCCCGACCCCTTCAAATAATAATTTATTTTAGGGCTGAAATAATTAATTAATAAAACTTATGCTACTAGATTCTTTATTGGTAAAAAATAATAAATATTTTATAAAATGCATGTTCTTACTATTGTCACACTGAAAAAGAAATTACAAATTACAATATTTTCAACAATTTATTTATTTTCCAAAAGCATTCACCAGGTTATAGTAGGAGTAAGCACTATTCATTACCTGTAAAACACACACAAAAAAAAAAAAAAAAAACCTTTATTTTCATAAAATATTGTAACGTTGAACAAAAACAAAACATAAAACATATAATTTAAAAGTGTTCTAGACATTATACAAGACATTTTAGTGTTGGAACATTTGGAATAAAGTGTTCTAGTTGGGGAAAGTGCCCTATTATAGGATACTTTTTTTTTAATATTTAATTGGTTGGCTCTAAATTGCTTTTGCGATTCAAAAAATGTTGTTATACATTAAGCAGTAGTAGTAGATCACATCAACAATGAAAAACATCCCATATCTCCTTTTTGAAATTTTTAATCAAGGTTAATGTGAGATAAGTAAGATTTTGAATTATTGAATTATTGAATAAAATTACCTTTTGAAAATAGGCCCTTACTATGGGATAGGGGCCTAATATGGGGTACATTTCCCATATTATTGACCATGATATAAAATGAAAATATAAAGGAAAATTTGTTTATTAAACAGAAGATATACACAAAAATAAATATTGTAAATAAAAACATGTTTATTCTGTTACAAAAAAAAAAAAAAATCTACCTATATATAATTTTTTTTATCATTTTCATATAATATTTAAATAATCAAAATTTGATAAGACCATTTGACAAATGTTTGCACTAATTAAAAAGAAAATTTGTGGATCATGAGGAGCTTTCGACGCAGCTCTCATGGCAGGACACTCCACAGTAGGGACATTGAAATTTAGTTTCTTAATTTTCTAAATTTTTATCACAAAAAATAAACGTTTCTAAAAATTCAGTGTTTAAAGTATTATTTCATTACAATCATTTTAATATATTTTATAACTATTTTTATTTCAGTGATAAAAAGGTGCCTCAATATGGGATATCCCATAATACGAAGTACCTAATGGGTCGGTACCCCGTATTGGGGATTTGGATTCTTTTTTTTTTTTTTTAGAGGTTAGTCTGCTTCGGTATGTAATATAAAAAAGAAAGCAGTTAGCAAATGTTGTAATGAATTGTTCAACATTTACATTAAACAATGATTAAGGGAATTCGACTTATCTTGAGGCCTGAAATATCAGGTCAAAATAATCACGAAAAAAGTTTTGGAACACTAAAACAACAATTCATTGAAAATAATTCGACAGGATGAGAATGTATAACAATGTGAGAATGATATGTGCCAATGCGACATTAATCTTAAATTTTATAGACTAAAACCGAGGTTGCAGTACAGAATATATATATATATATATATATATATATATATATATATATATATATATATATATAAATGTATATATATAAATATATCCAGAAACCACATATCCCATATTAGGCAGCCATCCCATAATGGGGCACTTTACTCTACATGTTTTTGACTGTTCGATTAAATTTTCGTGGCTGTTCGAGTACCTTCTAAGCTTGCCTAGAACCCTCCAGACATTCCTATTTTAGACTAAATATAAGGAGCGGTGGACTGAAGAGTTAGTCTTGCTCTGAAGATCGATCACATGGTTACGTCTGTGTTAAAAGCGTCGTTCCAAGTTGATACCTTTTGTAACCTTGATCATTTGAGTTTATATCGTTTGTGTGGCATTTATTTAAATAAAATTATTTAAACCCTCATAATTGTTACAATATTTTATTTCATGTATGCATGGTGAATATTGTTTTGGCTTACCGTACTTATGCTTAAATTGAACAAAAAAAAAAAAAAAAAAAAAATTTAAATATCTGATTCTACGTATGAATGCACGACTTCCTGTTCTAAGTGCATAATTTTTGTCACTTATTTACTGACTACATACCGTCCCAAAGGTTTCCATGTCCGCCGGTACGACCCCACCCGCCATTAACTTCAATGGCTTCAAGGTCCTCTCCTGGAAAATCATTAGGTTGCTTTTCACACTCCTGCTGCAGAGGTACCACTTGATGTTGTACATCTTGTACCTCAGTTCCATGTTCTGAAAAAAATATTTATTTTTTTTAGTAGTAAAGAAACTACCTCAGGACAATATGAGATATTTATTTTGTATTTACTATAGCTGTATATCCCGGTTTCACCCGGGGAATATCATTTTTCTAATAAACGTGAACAATTCTTTAAACAAAAAATACAACACAAATAGCAGTTATAGATTATTATTCTAAAGCTTTAGGGTATGCCATATTTTTAGTTTTACCCTCTGGGGAATGTATAATTAGGTCTTTAGGTCTAGCTACGTAAAGCTGACCATAACAAAAACATGGAGATTCCAAGTTGATACCAGCTACCCTCAGTAATTGCCCTTGGGCTTTATTTATAGTCATCGCAAATGCGACCCGAACTGGGAATTGCACTTTTCGAATCAAAGGGCATAATACTAGGGACAATGGGGATTCGAGGTATGTAAACATTCTCCCCCTTAGCGAAGCCAGTTATTATAGATGACTCGATTACATTAGGCAAATGGCATTTCTCACTTAGCTTGGTCCCATTGCAAAGTTTCGGAGGGTCAATATTTCGATATTTCCCTAAAACAAAACAAAAATATCGTAACAATTTTTATAACAATAAAGAATATACCCAGAGATTAGCTGAAGTTATGCAATTTTAATATGGACAGGTGTTCACACCTGGTATGAAAGAACCACTGAGCGAAACTTCGAGAATTCAGGACAAACGGTATGGATTTCTATAAAGAACAAACAAACAGAATTACATTTTTATTTATATTGGTAACTAGCTGCATATACCGGTTTCACCCTGAGAATTTCATTTTTTAAATCTTTAAAATCTATAAAGTAACTTTATAGACGACTGACTTTTTTATCGTCTCAAAAGGTCGATTTCGTAAAAAACAATGTAAAGCGAGATCAAAACGATTTTTATAGCAATAAAGAATATACCCAGAGATTGGCTGAAGCTATGCAATTTCAATATTGAAAGGTGTTTGCACCTGGTATCAAAGAACCACTGAGCAAAATTTGGTGAATTTAAAACAAACGGTATGGTTTTCTATAAATAACAAACAAACAAACAGAATTTCATCTTTATTTATATATATAATTAGGATTTTTCGGCGTCCAAAAAACCTGATTATTATTATTTTTTATAGTAATAATAGATATATGAGTATTCATTTAAAAGTTTGAAAATGTAATGTTATGTTATTTGTTGTAAAAACATAAGTTTTTGGACCAATTGATTAGGACTTGAGATCGTCATTATTTCCTATCCATTGAACTGAATTCGCTTCAATATACTCCGCAAGATCAGCCCTCACAGAATCATCCCACCTTAGTCTCGCCCTACTCTGCAGATATTTTCCAGTTTTCATGAAACCTTTGGTTCAAAATTTCATTCTAAAAAATTAACTGTTTACACTGGCCTTAAGATACTTTTTACTCTCAGTAAAAAATCTTTGGCTATGATGTTCCTGGGATGGGACGTAAAATGGAGGTCCCGAGCCTGTACGATGTCAGCTACTCGTTGCCACTGTAGCATCGTCCGATTAGTAGCATAAAGGGACATTAAAACAAACAAACTTCTCTCTCATACCATTAGGAGCTAAATTATAAAACAAATGCTGTTGAATCAATAATAATAATAAAAATATTACCAAATCTCCCAAGCGTTGCCCGAACACCGAAAATAAGAACATGTAACCAATTTCTACGCCGCATAGTACCATGGATGCTACAGTTGTACCCGGCAGTTCATACGCCTGAAAAATATGGTGTACTTTGTCTAAAATATTCAATAAATTATTATAATTTTCTTCATTATTATTATTATTCAGCAATATTTATTACTTACCGAACCAGCTGAAATCAAACTGAGTGCTATGACAATTGTACCAGTTAAATAAGCGAGGAACACCGGAACCGAAATTATCTCTTCAGTATATTGAAAAGCCCTGAAATTACATAAATTAGTAAAAAACATTATTTAAAAGAAGTAAATACATACCAAAAATCATAAATGAATTGCCTACACCTATGAAATTCTTTTGATATATTTTATTTTGATCCCTAGTAAATGGTTTGAAAAGATATATTGTAAATATTCAGGCAGAAATATTGGGCAAATGTTGATCTCAGGGTTTCTCATGCTTTTTACAATTTTCTGGCAACGCGATTACATCTCACTCATTTAACTTAAATAAATACATACATGCTCCACTATAGATATACATGTATATTTATTTTTTTAAAATAATGATAAAATCTGTAATTTTAATAATAACAAACAATGAAAAAAAAAAAAAAAAACAATGTATTAAAAATGCTAAAGGGAATTTAAAAACTGGTACGTTATCATTTCTGTAGTTCTCCAAACAGAGAGATAGTTCTGTAGCTAAGAAAATTGACGTTTTTCTTTTAGGCATTCAAATACAAATATGACTGAAGCCTCTTGGTCCCTAATTCTTTAAGTAATCGAAAAGTCGAAAACCATCAAAATAATTGTAATATGAAATAGACTTGGTGATCGGAGAACGATAATAAAATGAATCTGATTAAAATATTTATGGTCCCAATTTGCAATTAATGTCAAGAGTGAAAAAAAAAGGGGGTTTATATTTGAGAGCATCTAGGGTAACTGTACCATTAGTTGACAATGCTCCAATAGTTGACATTTTGCACAAAAAGTGAATAATAAGATTCAAGGTTGATTATTTTGGTTCAAAATTTGGCGGTAATTTGCCAAGTTATACTAGTTAGCTGTGCTGCCATCGACATTAGTTTGATGAAAACTCAAGCTTATTTGTGAGAGGTTATAATGACGACTTTTCTAGTGGCCTGAAAACTTGGTTTCTGCTTCCCTGTTTCATTAGGGTGGAAGTCAAGTTAAATGCAGGTGTCAACTATTACAACAGAAATTAATCCTTAATTTCAATAGGTGACGTCGATGTCAATTCACCGCCAAAATTAGAAAATCTGGCGTGGTTTATGGAAGTCTGAGTCTGGCTGGATGATAGTTGTCTTATTTTATAAATTTATAGCTAGTGTGCTCTATCCATGGATGATTGAGAGCGAAATTGCATTGCCAAGAATCCTATTCCTGTATGGACAAACGTCTCATCTGGCTCTCCCCACTTCCCACTTCTGCAAAGAACATGTGATACTTGCTATTAGTCGCACTCTATCAAAGTGCTGCACATTTCATCCAACCATTAAATGTGGCCATCTTTAATTGTCTAAAAGAGCACTTCAAGAGTGAAGTTCATCATTGGAGAGTCTAAAACTGTGCAAACCCAACATTAAAAACGAAACTTCTGGCCATTACTAAAATCTCTTTATCATACTTACTTATCTGTGTGATCTCATTTTTCGTTTAAATATGTTTTGTCTCATTTAAGATTTTTTTGTATAAAATGATTAAATTGTGGAAAATTTATTTCGTTTCCATTGTGAATTTAATAATTTGTAAGTAAAAAAAATATTAACTTTTATTGCAGTCCTTATTACCATTTAAAAATCATAGGAAATCGAAAATTAATGCATTTGTCAACTTTCCAAACCTTTGCATTTTGATGTGTCCATAAATGCACACTATGGGATATTGTATTCCCAATTTTCTAGTGGGAACTAAATTCATAACAATGATTATCCTAACATCAATATATTGGTAAACAACACCAATATTTTTTTTTCTTAAACTGTCAACTATTGGTACAGCTACTCTAACTCTTGTCTTTATGATTTAATACCTCATTATAACATTGTGGGACAACAGTCCTCCGAATAAATTGAAAGCCATCAAAAAGGAAGTTGGAGTCGCAGCAGTGGCAGAGAAGAAGTGGTCCCAACACTACTCAGGATAGGACATACGAGGCTTACGCACCTCCACCTCATAACAAAAGAAACTCCGCCCAGATGTCCTAAGTGTGATGAAAGATTGACAGTAGCTCACATCTTCGATGTTTGTATTGGGTTGATGCAAAATTAATGCAGGTTTTTAATATTCATTGAAAATAGGCAATATCTTTACTTTAACTATATATATTTAATCAAAATAATTTCCATCTGAATCAATGCACTTTTGCCAACGTTCAACAAGCTTTCTTATTCCACCAGAAAAAAAATCTGAATCCCTGGACTCAATGAAGTCACGAAAAGAATTTTCAATTTCATCCTGGTTTTGAAATTTTTTCTCCCTCAAAAAGTTATCCAGATGCCTGAAAAAGTGGAAGTCTGTAGCAGAGAGGTCAGGTGAATAAGGTGGGTGTGGGAGAACTTCGTAGCCCAACTCGTGCAGTCGTCGTAGCGTTGGTTGTGCGACGTGTGGTCTGGCGTTATCATGGAGAAGGATAGGTCCCTTCCGATTCATCAATGCTGGGCAAAGACGTTGTAATTTTTGATTCATGTTGTCAATTTCTTGACAGTACTTGTCAGTAGTTATAGTCTCACCTCGATTGAGAAAGCTGTAGTGGATAACACCAGCAGTATACCACCAAACTGTGACCATAAATTTTTTTGGGTGCAGGTTGGGCTTCGGGAAAGGTTTTGGTTGTTCATCTTTGTCCAGCCATTGGCTACAACGCCTTCTGTTGTCGTATAAGATCCATTTTTCATCGCACGTCACAATGCGATCGAGAAATGGATCATTTTTATTGCGTGTCACAAGCATGGAACAGATTTCAAAGCGGCGATTTTTTTTGGTGGTCGTTTAATTGGTGTGGCACCCACTTGGCCAACTTTTTTTACCTTACCAATTGATTCCAAGTGGCGTACAACTGTGGATTTGTTCACGCCGAGTTCTACCGCTATTTCTCGGGTGGTTTTGGTTGGGTCTTCTTCCACTATTGCTGGTCGTTGTCAAGAGCAAAATGACGGCCCCGACCTTCCTTGTCTTCGAGGTCGAAATCTCCACTGCGAAACTTCTGGAACCAACGCTGCACCGTACACTCGTTAATAGCCCCCTGACCCCACACTTCGTTAATATTATGAGCCGTTTGCGCAGCGCTGCGCCCTTATTTAAATCCGTAAAAATAAATTTGACGAAAATCGTACTTCGACTTTTTCGATTTAAGACCTTTAAACACACTGAACAAAACGATTTTACTGATCAAATTCATGGTAAAAGAGAGGGTATTAGATAAGGTTTGTTTTGGTATAATAATGATCAATGTTAGGATTTGCTTTGTTCACACAATTGGAATTAAGATATCGCAATAGAGGAAACCTGCATTAATTTAGCATCAACAAAATACTTACTACAAGAGAAGGCTACCAGACCAGTAATTGCTGGTATACCAGCAAATATATCCACCGCATTGGGAAATGAAAAAAAGTTCTTAAATATGGTCATTTCTTTTCTCTCAAGGGAAGGATTTCTTAAAAGCATTTGAATTTTTTTTTTTAATTCATTTTTTCTTACTTCTATCCTTTTTAAATTATCTACTCTTTTCCTCTTTTTTTAATTAATTCATCCTTAATTTTTTCTAAATCAGATTTATCTCTCTTTCCGTCACCAATTCTGATTGGTCTTGTTCTCAACCTTTATTTTTATTGCTTATTTATTAACAATCCAATTCTTTGAAAGCATGCTTCCAATCTAAATATTAAAAACCTAAAATAAATAAATTTAAACAAAATAATATAGATATAAACGAGGGCATTTATGACCAAGGGGTTTTACGCCTTCATATTATAACAACCAACCAACCAACCTCATAATAACCTGATGATGCTTCAAGTTCCTCTTCAGGCACTCGCTATAGCAATAGTTGTATTGGTAATCGTCATACAGCGCCGTTTCGGATTTAGTTTTGCCAAATATTTTCATGCACATGGCTTCAGTTCTGGTTTCTATTTGGTCCAAGGAGTTCTGGAGGCGTTTAAACTGTAGGGAAACGTTCTGGGACAAGTTGAGGAAGAGGAATCCTCCGGTGCCAATAACGAGAGTCAGCAGAAGACCGATCGAGACCTGTCCGGCCAAAGCGAAGTAGTAGTTGAATCCCTCCTTGGTTTGGAACGGGTACAGGGCGTATGGGTAGGGGAGGTTGGTGCTGAACGTTTGGGACAGCTTCTCGAAGTCGAAGCGCCCTGCCTGTTTGTCGACGATGGGGGCGATGACTAGGACGGCACCCGCGGCCAACCCGACGGCGATCGGGATCACGCTCAGGAGTCGGCGTTCGCGGAACATGGATGATCTCAAGGCTTCCTCTCCTTCGGCGGGGGGCTCTTGGTAGTCGAAGAAGTCCTGGGACATCATCCTGTGGAAGAGTGTTAGCTGCTTGTGCTTGGTCTGTAGGCACGCCAGGATGATGATCGTCAGCTGCACCAGGAGGGTGAAATGTGTGTTCTGGCAGAAGAGGACCATGTTGACGCCGATCATGTAGATAGTGGAGTAGTAGAGGATGACCAAGTAATAGGAGAGGATCGTGACGTAGGTGGTCCACTGAAGTACGCTGAACGCGATGTTGGTCCTGTCCAACTTCAAGTAAAGGCAAGAGATCTGCATGAGGCGTAAGTATTCTTTGTCTATGAGAGCGTAGATCTGTGGATCCACTTCGCCATTTATGGCTGCCTTCAGCTCTGCTAGTTTGTCCCGTAGATATTGGCCGAAGCTCGAACCCAACTCCATAATGCCATCCAAACCTCCCACTCCTACGGCTCGATACAATACTGGTCTGAAGATCCATATGAAGCATTTAATATTCAAAATATAAATTGAATATGAGCCAGACATTTTCCCCTCGTTACATAAATGATACTTTTGTCAATCCCTGAAACTTTCCAGAAAACTGTATTTACTTTCAGTACATAACACATAACAACGACTATTCAATAATGTACATGAAAGTTTTTGATGATTTTTTCATTGATACTAACTCCTAGCAACCATTATAATCTATATAAATAAAGATGAAATTCTGTTTGTTTGTTCTTTATAGAAATCCATAACGTTTGTTCTGAATTCTCCAAATTTCGCTCAGTGTTTTTTTCATACCAGCTGCGAACACCTGTCCATATTAAAATTGCATAACTTCAGCCAATCTCTGGGTATATTCTTTATTGTTGTAAAAATCGTTTTGGTCTCGCTTTATATTGGTTTTTACGAAATCGACCGTTTGAGCCGATAAAAGTCTCAGTTTATAGAATTTATAGATTTAAAAAATGAAATTCGCCGGGTGAAACCGGTATATACAGGTAGTCTCTCATAAATATATCATAAGCATAAATTATTTGTAGATATTTTGTGGGATTCTAATTTGTTTTTTTCTGTTTACATATTTTTTATTATATTTCTGTACATCATTTCTCCGGTTCTTACTTTCTAATAAATAAGCTTAGGACTCTAGCTACAAAAATCCTTGAAGGATGAGGACTTTGATGAAAGTAAGTGTTTTTTCCTCAGCTGTTGGTCGAGGAAGTGATTTGACCCGATCACTCTCAACCGCCAGGGCTTCACATTATATAGACCAGTAGTAGGGCCCCAAGGAGGTCTCTCGACCTCTAAAAGACTCGTGGCAGAGCAGAAGACCACTCTACCACCAATGTTCAAACTACGACCTTGAGCACAGTAGTCGAATAGGAGTCCGTGGTGACCGAGTGGGCTTAATGCGTTAGGAAACACGCCTTGCCCCTGATAACCATTTTTTTTTTTCTCGCCTTTTTAGGTTATACGGGGTTTCCCCGGGGAATACGGGGAGATGGTAGGGGTTGATACCGAGTATTATTAAATTTCCACTCGCTCCGGGTTTTGAACTTGCTATCTTTGGGTTCCCAATTGTCGTGTTGTTGTCCCTATTGTTGCCGACGTTGTCATGGGCAACGCCTATTTTCTAACGCGTTTGCCCAATTGGCCATCCCGCCAACCTGCCCCTGATTACATGTGCTTGCTAACCCGAAGGTAGCCAGTTCAAAACCCTCCCCTCCCCGGGAAAACCCGGATAGCCTAAAAGGAGAGGATTGAGAAGACAAAAAAAAAGAAGTAGTAGAATGCATTTCCCAAATTTAATTTTAAGTAGCTAACTAAGGTGACTGACTGCCTCAGGTGTTCTAATCCTTACATATACACACACACACACACACATATATATATATATATATATATATATATATATATATATAAGTTATGATTAGACTGAATGTTACACTAAAAAAATGTGGGGCTAGAGCAAAGTGACAACAGAACTTCAAGAAATCCAGAAATCAACTAACTTTATTTTGCTTTCCACCTGGTACATATAAAAACAGCAACATATGTTTATTAATAATAAATAACTTATCCTAAAACAAATTTGATTTTTATTAAATACGTCTTATTTACAGTTAACTCCCTCCCTCCAGTTCCTTCGTAAGGAGGAACTTTTAAGATAACAAAAATAAACATTACTTTAAATTAAACAAAATAACAAAAATGCTTACACTAGTAACAATAACTTTGACTTAAACTTCTATAAGTAACTAAGAACAATTTTGGTTAGCTTTAATAAAGAATAAATAAGATTATGTTCTAAACTTTTAAACTAATAATTAACAACATGTAATAACCTTAGAAACTAAAGTAAATTAGAGTTCTTCTTGTCGGGATTTCCTCTGCTGAGCGCAGCCGCCAGGCTCGGGTTCTGACCTACTGTGAGATACGCGAAGTTCTTCGAGATGAACCGTACGCGACCTAAACGGGTGGTTAACATCCTTAATGGTAAACAAATTATTTTCATGTATAGCTGTGACTTTGTAAGGGCCCTCGTAGCGCGCGGCTGTTTTATTTCTCGCGGTCCTCAAACGCCTATATACGGTTGCCCCAAGCTTTCTTATTAACAACAGGCCGGTTATTAGCCTTATCTACCATGGTTTGTTTCTCCCGGATTAATTTTTCTCGGATCTTTCCCCATGTTTCATGTCGCTCCATTCTCGCCTTTGACAGTATTTCCCTTAAATCGCTATTATTAGCTGTGATAAGATTTCCTCGATCGCGCCGCCTTTGACCAAAAACAATTTCTACAGGGGATAACCCTGTCGCAGCGTGTATTGTATTATTGTATGCTATCGGTTTTTCGCCTTCCTCGAAATTCTGAGATAATACGGCCCCGACGGCGACCTCGCTTGCATCTGTAGTGACCTTAAACATACGGTTGAAGTCAGGAAAGGCAAGTAGCGGTCGAGTGGTTAAAATGTCGCGGCATTTCCGAATACTCGATATCTGCTCCGGCCCGAGTTGAAACAGTTTTCCTTTTTTCAATATTTCGGTTAATCGGTGAGTCAGTTCCGCAATACCTGGAATAAACCTCCTATAATAATTAATCATGCCTAGAAACCGTCTGACGCCGCGGACATTCTTGGGCAAAGGGGCTTCCTGTATAGCTTTCACTCGCTCCTGATCTGGTTGGACTCCATTCTGGGAAACAACGTGACCCAAGAACCTTATTTCCCTTAGGCCGAATTTAGATTTTTCACGGGATAATTTCAATCCGAACTCGAGTATTCTGCTGAATACTTTCCTCAAATGATCAACGTATTCGTCCTCGGTCTTACTAAACACAATGAGATCGTCCATGTACACTTGCGAGAAGTCTTCGCCTAATCCTCGTTGTAGCTCGTCCATGAGACGTTTGAAGGTTAAAGGGGCCCCCTTCAACCCAAAGGGCATCCTAACGAATTCAAAGTGTCCACGTTCCCACGTAAACACAGTTTTACCAATATCTTCTTCGGCCATCCTAACCTGGTGATATCCGCTGTTGAGATCCAACGTACTAAAAACCGTTGCACCCGACAGGCGATCAAGTATGTCCTCTACCCGAGGAAGAGGGTACCGCTCATCCTTAGTAGCCTCGTTTAATTTCCGATAATCGACTACCACGCGATACTGTTTCTCTTTTCCGCTATTCTCTCCTTGTCTTTTTTCAACTACCCATAGCGGACTATTAAATGGGGAGTTACTATGCCGGATTATACCCTGTTTCAGTAGTTCACCCAACTGTTGTCTGATTATGTTCCTCATGGCTTGTGGATATCGTCTATCTTTAACATATATCGGTGTATCTGTTTTCAAATTGATTTTATGGACAGTTCTTCCAGTTCTTGGCATAAGTTCTCCGTCCCGGTAAAATAAATCCTTATTAAGTTCTAATATCCGCGACAACGCTTCCTTTCTACATTCTACTGCGCCAATTTCGATGTCCGCGTTATTTTCCTTCGTTACGATTTCGTATCTCCGCTTACCGATCATAAGGCGCAAATTGTTCCCGCTAACCCTCATGCTTAGACCTGCCCGCTGTAGAATGTCGCAACCAATAATAAAGTCATATCCCGGCATCAATTCTTTAATTATATGAATTTTAATCGGATACGCATCGCACCCCGTTAATTCGGTTAGATTCAAGATCACCTCTCCCAAGGTCTGGCATCTAGCGCTAACCGTAGAGACTACACATTTGCATCGTTTACGCCTTAACCATACACCAAATTTCTCCGCTGCTCTCTTACTAATTAACGAGTTAGTACTTCCCGTATCGACTAAAAATTTTATTTTTGACTCCACTAACCTCGCCACGGGCAACCTAGTCAATCGCCCCGTCCTCACACTATTGTTAATTATTAATTCGCCCCGTTGGTTGCCCCCCCAGTTACCGCATCCTCAATCCGCGCGAGGACGCCCCGCCACTACTTCCCCCAACGTCCCGGAATATCCTCCCCTCCAGGTATTCCCACCACTTACCTCGTCTCTCCTCGTAGCCGGGCTGCTGCGCTCCGATTGGGTACTTTCCTCTCCCGAAGATTCATCTCCAGAGTAATGGCCATCGCTCCTCTTGCCAGCTCGCCTGCTGTTCCAGTCCTGATTGTTTACCTCAATCGGCTGTTGTTTCTGTTCCCTCCTATTTGATCCTGGGTTACGTCGCGGGCATTCCCTCGCTATGTGCCCTCTCCTACCACATTCAAAGCATCTTATGAGGTTGCATTGCGTCGCTATATGACCGGGTCGGTTACATTCGTAGCAGCGTCGCTCCGATTTTCGCCTCCTTACGTCAGGAACCCGGCTTGGCCGTTTTTCGAAACCTCGATTGTTCGTAGACAGCCGCCTCCTAGGTGTACTTCGTACCTCCGTCCACTCTGTTCCTGGCTTTTCGAAGCGAGCCTCATTTCGTTCTTTAGTGTCTATGAGATCATGTGCGCACTCTATAAAGTCTCGATCCTTCGGTAGTGAGCCCGGTCGATCCAAGTAATGATTTAATTGTACTTTCATCACACTTTTAAGGAAATCCAGTTTCTGGGCCCCCTCCGCTTGTCCACAAGCCTCCACCATTTTCTCCGTTAACCGGTAGTATAGGACAAGAAGTTTCTCGGCGAATTCTCCTTCCGATTGTCCTTGCGCTCGCCTCGCCTTAAGTAAATAGAATACATCTTCTTCTGGTGTCCATCTTCCACCGCCATAAAGTTTCTTTAATCGTACCTTTAGCGTTTCCCATGAGTGCGTTAGGTCGCCCTGGATTACGTTTAAGACTCGCCTTGAGATACGACCAATGAGAGAGGCCTCGAGAAGTCGGACGTCAGATTCCAATAGCATTCCAGATTCCTTCCGCGATACTATTAGTTCCTTAATCTGGTCGCCTCCCTTAATGAAGTGCTCAAGATCCCCTATTATTCCAGTAAAAGGTTCTAGTTGGCTGATCACTTTATGAATAAAGGTGGAATTCTGTGTTCTTATCTTCAATAGTTCGATGTGCGCCAATGTCGTAGTCTCGGTCAATTGCGACTCTAACTTCGCCAACTGTTCCTCTTCCCCCATATTATTCACAGTATTAACAATACATTCGTAGTTAAAGCGTGATACGCCGACACTTTAACCAGAGCGTTAACTGATTTACTCACGTGACTTTGTCTTAGAGCGTACTCGGGTTTCGGCACCAGTTATGATTTGAGGAGCTGGCGAACAAAACCCGAGTAGTCCACTCAAATTTCAAAATCATTTTTTTATCGAATCGTGGTGTCCAAGACCTGTTGCGTCTATTCCTGTTAATATTTTCAATCAAAACGGGCTCTAATAGCTAACTTAGAGAACTTAGACACCACGATCCGATAAAAAAATGATTTTGAAATTTGAGTGGACTACTCCGGTTTTGTTCGCCAGCTCCTCAATCCTAAAACAAATTTGATTTTTATTAAATACGTCTTATATACAGTTAACTTATATATATATATATATAAATCTCGTGTCCCGATGTTTTTCTGGGGTAAACTCAGAAACTACTCAACCGATTTTAATGGAATTTGGCTCAATGAGTATAGTTTTGTTCAAAAGATAGGATACTTTTTATCTTGATTATTGAACAGAATTTTTCTTTTATTGCGAATTGTTGCAAATACAGTAGGTTGTGTTTCGATTTATTAACGTGCCGTCACATATGTCGAATTCATAACCTTTTTGTTGTTTGTCGGGGTTAAAATCAGAAATTACTCAACCAATTTTAATACAATTTTGCTAATTGTCTGTATTTTTGTCCAACTTAAAGATAGGGTAGTTATTTATCTCGATTTTTGGCTTCAATATTTCTTTTATGGCAAATTAAATGCTCGTTATGCTAGAGTTGAGTGTGTTTATTTGTTTATTTATTTATTTAAGTTCTATAAATTTACAACATATGGCGGTGTAAGTTTATTGACACAAAATTTCATTTTCTTTCGATATTTAGGATGGTTAAGCAGAAATTTATTTTTTCCGGCTTGGACTTAGAAAAAACGCGTTTTTCCCATGTTTTTAGCAAAAGACAGGTCAAACAAAGTCATTGTGCATCTATTAGCACTACAATAAATAGAAATTGTGAATTCTAATAATAAAAAAAAATGTACATCATTGTTGTAAAAAGTTATAAATTAACGTTATCTATCTCATTTATAAAATTAAATTTTTATATTTTGATATGTAGCACATAAAACATTCAGCATAGTTTGAGGTTGCTCGTTTTTCATGTCCTGTTTCTTGAAGGACCTCAACAAGTAGACGATATCTCATTTCAGCATGTGTTGTATTATAAATTTAATAAATCTGTATAAGACAAAAGATTAATTTGGTACATTTTCGCTGACTGTCTATTGTGTTTATACCAAACCCTATTTTAATTATATTCTTTACCAGCTAGGGTGCCCGGCTTCGCTCCGGTAGTTGTGTGGTAGTTTTAATTACAGAAAAACTTTAAAATTAAATGAAATATAGAAAAAAAATTAGCACTCTCTTGAAACTTCGGTTTTAACTTGGTATCAATATTAGGATTCGAAATATGCAGAGTGCGCCCAAATAAGGAACCCAATATACTTTATAGAGGGTAGAAAATGGTGAATGAACAATTAATTTTGCTACAACTTTGTTGAGTTATGCATCGTATTTGATGGTTTCTGTAATTATGAACTGGAGTGCTCATCATACCATTAAATGATAAATAATAATAAAACCAACTTTTTTTTATAATTACATACAATAAGAACACTTCAACCTTTTTATTTTCGATTTATATTCTGTCAATTTATCTCTTTTTTTTTATGTCTGTTTTTATTCGCTCACTGTACTACTAAGAAATGTTCACTCAGATTCCATTAAATTTACTTAAGTATATATTATACATTGATTAAATGTAATGGGTTGATAAATTAGCCTTCTTATGAGAAAATTAATTTTTTTAAGAAATCCAGTTGGTTTTCTAATAGATTACAGAGATGTAAAATCATTATTTTATTTTGAAAGCAAAGTATAAACTAATTATTATCGCTTAATTTTTTAGTAATTTAAAGGAACAGCTGAAAAATTTATAACCTTTACAAACTGAACTGGATGAATGAACACATTGAGTGAAACGCACCCTAGTAGCCTGTAGTAGCCTGGTAGCCTGTAGCTCGAACTAAATTTTTCATTCTTAAACTCGTATATCAATCTAAAATAAGCTAATTACATGGTGCGAGAGGTTTAAAATTCCAGTCCTTATCTCTTCAATTTTACACCCTTAGGAGAAGAACGGAAACCTTCTTCTCCGTTAGAGGTTATATGGCTACACGATGACAGAACTTACTTAATCGTACGTGGAGTCGTTTTTTAGCCTTATCGGCACGCACATTGTACACTTTCCTTTATAATATATATTGATTAGTTCATTTTGCATGTGTTACTTATATTTAATCTCGTCTCGGCTGAAAAATTCCAATTAGTGCTAAATAAGTATATGGATCGTTAATACTTACTATAGTCAAATATAAGATGTAAAAAATAAAAACTTTAACCCATTAGGCATTATAGCTACTGAGCCACAGCAACGCGTGGCTGGGACTGCTCGTACGGTTATGAAAAATATTAAATATTTCTAAAATATATCCTTATTAAGTTTCTAATATTAAATATTTTAGCAGAATACCGTAGTCCTACCCCGCAAGTCTAAATTGTCTCTGAACTTTATTTTAGGCCATTATACCTTTCAATTATTGTGAGAATAATAGTATTTTCCTCTGTAGTATGATATGTTCTATTTCTGTATATTTTCAATAAATATACATACATACATAACTGTTATGTGTTGTATCGACAGTACATGATATGATTTAGCTTAGCTCCCCCAAAAAAATTATTGCAGTTATATTATTGATTGACCAGGAGAGGAGAGAAGAGTCCCCCCAGGTTGGTGTTACATAAACATCATTACATAAAAGTTGGGGGGGCGGTGGCCTAATTTACCGAAATATGTTTTTATTTGTTTCCTGCCTCTGCCTGCTATTCTTATTCTTTCCTTTCCTCCTTCTTCAATCGTTTCTTCTTATTATTAAAATATTTATTTATTTCTTTTTGTTATAAGACGTTAATGATTTCGATAATATTTTAGGATAATTAATAAACAGGAATTTCAATCAGAAAGTTTTTTATTTAAAAGCCTAGATTTCGACTTCAACATCTGTGTCTTCATGTATAAGTGGTAAACCAAGGTAAAATGAAGCCACTCCTCTCACCTTGCTCTGAGGAAGATACACATGTTCGAGGTGAAACATATGCTGTTCCTATTTTTCTGTCATCCTGAGAATCTTAAAAAAAAATCAAAAAAAATCTGGTGCGATGCGTGCAACACACAACTTTCGCTTACCAACTTACTTTGATCAATTTCTGAGCAACTCTGATGAAATTTCGGCTGTCGCATCGCCGGAATACATATACATACACCCCCCAGTTTTTGAGAAAATAGAGAAAAACGAAAAATTAGACAAAATTCTTCAAATAAAGGTCCCCCTCTTTTGACCAATTCAATGAAATTTTTTCTGTCACATCGCAGGCGTATGCACATACCTAATACCCAATTTCAGTTTTGTATGACTTATATCTTTGAGCTAGTCTGTTCACATACACACACGGACACACGCACAGACCATTTCGCGGGGCTTGGTTATTTCGAATTAGGGGACCCCAAAACGTTTATTTCCATTGAAAACCGGAAGTCAACATTTTTCACGATCGGAATACTTTCCCTTACTATATATTTTATATATAGGTAACTGAAAGTAATAACAGCTTCTTGATTGTCTTAAGATGCGTTTACACTGTACGAAACTCAACCTCGAACAGGCAGCTGTTCTGACTTTTCCTATAACTTTTATTTTTTTGTTTCTCCCCTTCCTCGCCTTATATGCTATACGGGGTTTCCAGGGCCAATGAAGATTGCGGGGGGTTAATACCAAGTATTATTAAATATCCACTGGCTACGGGTTTTGAACTTGCTATCTTCGGGATCCCATCATACGTTGCCGTGGGCAACGCGTATTTTCTAACGCGGGAATAGTATGGGAGTGAAAAAAAACAACAGAAAAACAAATATACGCTATTTCAGATTTTTTAAAACAACGTATATTTTTCATGAATAATGCAAGATAGATTTTGTATTTTTACTTCTGATTCGAATTCTTGGCATATGAAAATATAAATATCAGGAACAATCTGAAAAAAAAAATAAATAAAAAATATGCTATTCAGGGTTTACCAAAAGTACCTGTAATTTATCAAACTTGATGCTAGATAGAATTTTTTGGAGTTCTGATTCGAACAAAACAGGACCAATGTCCCAAGTGAGCGATTTTTTTTTTTTTTTTTTTTTTTTTTTTTTTTTTTTTTTTTTTTTTTTTTTTTTTTTTTTTTTTTTTTTTTTTGCAGAACGGTGATATTAATGGAGGAAAAAATATCTTCGTTGACACTGCAAAAATGTCCTATGTCAGAAATTTTCGATTTTATTGGATTTTTAATCAAAACTAGTAGCTCTAGGGTCCTAAAAGACGAATTATGTCACCCCTAAATAGAAAATAGGAATCATGCACTGTAAAAAAATATTCGAATTTTATGATTCGCTTGGTCATTAATCCTGAGTGACACCAGCCTGTAAGGAAAATTTAATTTTAATTAACTCTAACAAAAAAAAAGTTTTACAAATGAGTGGTTAGGGATTCTAAAATACTTAAGGTCGCGAGTTCGGGCCCAGTGGTGGCCTTAGGATTTTTTAAAGGGAGTAAAAAATCCTTAGCAATGCCGTCCATCGGATAGGACGTCCCGAGCCTGTACGATGTCAGGTACTCGTTAAAGATCTCTATCCTAATTATACCTGGATGGGCAAAATTTAGGGCTCCCGCTGTATCATCGTCCGATTAGCCTTAGTAGCATAAAAATATACGTTAAACAAACAAACAAACAACAATTTTAATGTTGTTTTTTTTTATAATTAAGCAGAACTAAAAAAATTAATTTTATTTATTTATTTATTTTTGTTCTCTTGAAAATCAGCTGTTAATTGGCATACGACCTTGAACAGTATCAAAAACGATATAACATTCATAAATAAAATCGTAAAAACGTATCATATAAAATGGCGAATTAGTTTCAAGTTTTTTTACTTTCACTTACCTATATATGAAATATATAGTAAGTGGAAGTATTGCGATCGTGAAAAAATTCGACTTCCGGTTTTCAACGGAAATACACGTTTTGGGGTCCCCTGAGTCGAAATGACCAAGTGCCGCGAAATGGTCTGTGTGTGTGTGTGTGTGTTTCTGTGTGTGTGTGTGTGTGTGTGTGTTTCTGTGTGTGTGTGTGTGTGTGTGTGTATGTATGTGAACAGACTAGCTCAAAAACTATAAACCGTGCGATCCTGAAATTGGGTATTTAGTGTAGGTATATGCCCGCGATGTGACTGCATAAATTTCATCAAAATTGATCAACCGGAGGGGGGACCTTACTTAATAAATTTTATATAATTATCACGTGTTTTTTTTATTTACTCAAAAACGGTAGTAAAGATTTTTATCAAACTGGGTATTTGATGTATGTATATGCCAAAGATGTGACTGTAAAAATTTCATCAAAATTGCTCAACTGGAGGGGGGACTTTACTTAATAAATTTTATATAATTTTCACGTTTTTTTTTTATTTACTCAAAAACGGCTTTAACGATTTTGATCAAACTGGGTATTTGATGTATGTATATGCCAAAGATGTGATACCCAACATTTCTGTTAACTGTAAAAATTTCATCAAAATTGATTAACCGGAGGGGGGACTTTACTTAATAAATTTTGTAACATTTTCACGTGTTTTTTTTATTTACACTAAATCGGCTTTAACGATTTTGATCAAACTGGGTATTTGATGTGTGTATATGCCCGAGATATGACTGTTAAAATTTCATCAAAATTGATCAACCGAAGGGGGGACTTTACTTAATAAATTTTGTATCATTTTCACGGGTTTTTTTATTTACTCAAAAACGGCTTTAACGATTAACAAAAATAAGATATGAATGTAAAAAAATGTGTGACTTTGGGAAATGATATTTAACAAAACACGTCAATTTCTTATCTAAGTAAGTTGGTAAGTGAAAGTTGTGTTGCGCGCACGCACCAGATTTTTTTTTTTTCTGAGGATATATCAATAATGCATTGATTGTTTTCCAAGAAAAAACATTATATAAACGGATACTTCTTTTTGTTCAAGGAGAATATAGAAACAAAAAAAATAAGACAAAGTTTTTGAAAGATTTGAAAGGTGGTTCAGCAAAAAATAATGCAGGATTTATCATTATCATTTTTTTTTTTTAAATCCTACATTTTATCTGAGTTGTGCTATAGTAACAAATGCTATTGTTGCATTTAGTTTTTTAATTTTTCTTGATAATTTCTCCTAGAAGATGTTTGGAATGTTTGATCAGAAACGGCCTCCTGCTGCAACTTAAGCTTTGAGTTCTATCATTGAATACTTTGCCGCCCAGTTAGCATGGCTGTTATCTCCCCGAATACTCCTCGTTCGGATTTAGCTCACATGTTTACAGCTCTGAGTTGTTATTAGTGTCTACGAGGTGGCTATATATAGGACAGCGCCCCTCCATCCCTCATCTATAAATAGATCTAGTTTACTCTTTCTAAGATCTATATGCACCGGCTTGTATCGATTTTAGATATCGCCCGAGCCGTGGGTTGAAGCCGGATATAAATGAGCAGACAGTATGGGGCGGAAGTTTCAGATATCGATAAACAACATATATCACCCTTTTTTTTTTTTTGGCGGATCATCCCCCAACTATCAATATCCTTAGAACTTAAGATTTGATAATAATAATAAGTATCAATTGGAAAGAAAAATATGCCAAGACTCAAGAAAGTCTGAAAATCATCAATTGTCATCAGATTATATGTAAAAAAAATGCATCGATTTTATGCCCTTTTATTAAGTAGGTTTAATTTGTTTGTTTGTTTAACGTCACTTTATTTCACTGAGGCTAATCGGACGATGCTACAGTGGGAGTCCTAAATTTTGCCTATCCAGGTATAATTAGGATAGGGATCTTTAACGAGTACCTGGCATCGTACAGGCTCGGTAACTCCATTTCAGGTAGGAATATTTGAGGTTCAGTAGTTCTCCTCTTGCTGTAAATATCAATCTGAGGAAATAAATGTCTTTATTGTCATCAAAATACATATTGTCGTAATTCAGAATAGCGTATAGCTAGTGAAATTCGGTTGCTTTAGCTCTTTTTACGAATATTTCTCTTTTATATTCCATGGTTTTATTGACGAGAATGGTTCTATTTTTTTTCTATGTCTTGTAGAAAATTCTCTTTGGTTAGAGCTATTCCGTGTTGTTCTATGATGATGATCTCTTCAATGATGTTGTCTATTATCATTGGGGCTATTATTTTTGGGAATCTTTCATTTTCCTTTTTTAATAATTTTGCTAAATAATTTAAGCTGGGTTTAAGGGTGTATATTAATATTAAGGTGTATAATGGGTCACGTCGAGATTCTAATTACAACATGTAATTGGGGTTTTTATGTAATTGTAACTGACGTTAGTTAAGTAAACATGCTCCCTTTAACACGTTAGGCGCAGCATCGGTCCGATGTCGTACATTCCCTTCTTACCAGCCGAAAGTCCGAATACTTCAAATACTCAATTTAGTAGATTTTTAATGAGAGTATTGCATTTTCGTGCAAAAAATGTTGCTAACAGCTTGTTTTTTAGAATCGGAATCTGAGCTCCGATTTTCAATAAACAATGGCGTAAATCTTGTATCGGTCTGTCCTGCGCCTGTTGTGTTTAGTTACAATCCTTACCAAGAGATAATGCCCTTGAGACGCTCATTTAATTCCCTTTTAATCAAAAGATAACGCTTTCGTCAAAGTATTCCCATCGGACCCTGAAGTCCGATATCGTCTGTGGCTCATGCTAGCAGTCGGACCCCGGGGACCGATACTGTCTAATTCAGGATACCCCTAAAATACGCCGCCGCACCTAACGTACTAAACAATCCTGGGGCCACCTGGGAAGATGCGAACCCGCGACCTCTAGTGTAGTAAGCTGCTATGCTACTAGCCAACGCACCACATGTGCCCCCTTGGCTGCTTCCTATTACCTTACTTCATACTAGGGCCCATTAGTCCTCGCAGCCGTGCAGTGCATTACCCTTCCCCGAATGACGTAGCTGACACCCCGGAGCCGTCACGATATGGTCCTATTATTGGACATTGTGTCAATCGCGGGATGACAAGCGACAGGGCTATCCCCCCCCCCCCCGCTGGCAGTTTGGCGCTGCCCCAAAATTACGGCGATATTTAATTTGGTGACGGGAGGGACGGAGGCGCCAAGGCCCGCAGATAATTATCGCATCCTGCCTCTGCCTCCCAAATAGCCACAGCCAACATGTCCTCCCCTACGTTGAGCTCATCGCTGGAAGCGCTATCTGTCTGCTAATTGGCGGGTATAGCACCTTAATGGGGAGTGCAGTTTCCTGCTATTTAGGAGTAAAACTGACAAATTACGAGGCAGCTGTGTTTTAAAGAGTTATTTTTAAACTTATTATTGCGATGAGTTAACCGGAGAATTCAGAGGTTTAAAAAACGCCGAATCGAATAATTGAGCGCGAATAAAACGGTGCGCGGTGAATAGTATGGACGGGTAAAATCGCAAGACTAAGCCGCAAACGTTTTTTTGTTTTAACGTCACTTTATGCCACTAAGGCTAATCGGACGACGCTACAGTGGGAGTCCTAAATTTGGCCTATCCAGGTATATTATGGATAGGGATCTTTAACGAGTACTTGACATCGTACAGGTTCGGGACCTCCATTATACGTCCTATCCGAGGGACGGCATAGACAAGGATTTTTTACTCCCATTAAAAAATCCTAGGGGCACCTCGGGACGTGAACCCACGACCTATATTACTGTTGGTTTCTATGCTAACCACTACACCGCAGGTGACCCATTTTATTTTTTTGTTAACTTCAAGCTATAATATATCTTGTGGGCACTTAATTAACATCATCTCTAGCTACTTTGTTAGCTACGACGTTTTGAAAATGATCCTTTTCGTGCTTATTTAACAATGCATAAACTTGGTCATAATTCATTAAAATTTTATTAATTGTTAATTTTTGCTTTTAATAACCCTTTTTAATAATGTTTTTTAATTGTATCTATGTCCATTGCAACATAAAATATTATTGGGTCTAATTATGATTAAATTCTACTCTAAATTTAAAATATTGTAACAACTCGTGGGTTTAAATAATTTTGACTGAATGTAAATAATAATTGAAGCGTGGTAATGCATAAGGGTATAAGTGTCTTAGGAAATTTTTACAGAAATGATGTGACTTATACCCTCTAGGGTGAACTACGCTCAGTGCTTACACACATGCCATCTTTCATACGTTCAATGAAATATTTTCTAACAACAATGCATTACTTATATCCATTTATGAAGAATGCCTTTGGCATATCTAACGATTTTGCAAAAAAAAAATTTGTATTATTTTTGTTGGCACTTAGACCCTTATGCATTTCCACGCTTCAATTTGCGATGTCATACAAACTTTCGTTTCGTTTAAAATTATACAAACCAATTAAGTAAAAATTATATAAACCAACGAGTTGTTGCAATATTTTTAGTTAATTAGTATCATTTCGCGATTTTTGGTCTTAGATTAAGTTTACTACCTGACTAAGTTCTCAGCCACAAACTATCGTACACAATAACTTATCGTTATTGGGCTGAAATTCAATTCCCTAGAGTGGCTCAATTTTTAAATTAACTTGATTTATATTTTTTATCTGTTCAATCGATATTCCTACATGTTACATCATGATAAATAATATCAGAGGTCTTGAAGCTTGCAGTTGATGTTTACATGTCCGTCTACACAAGGTAGCATTGCATATTCTCAGAGGAACATGGTCAGCTGGATATGTACCGCATCGCATACTGAGTGACATCTTGTCCTGGCATCTGACATCTAATACCGTTGAATAAAATACACTAATGGTTGGCCACGTATGGTAGGTGCAATGCCATAGTAAACTATGTAAAGCCAAACTGAATATTTTGAGAAAATTGAAGTTTAAGTTGAATTTTGTGAAATAATTAATTTTGCCTTTTATGTTATGAAACACAACATGTACCATAGTAAAAATATAGTAATGAAATAAAAATAAAAGAAAATAAAGGGTTTTCTGTATGAATTTTGAACTCAAAATCCAAAATTAGTGTACATTTTTAAATAGGTTATTTTTTAAACCGGACCTCACTACCAATTTTTATATTCAAGTGTTTCGATGAAAAGTTCAATAATTAGAAAAATTATATTGCCTAAAAGTCCATTGAGTAACATAGTTTTAGCAAGTATAAAAACTATATCTTGATTCCACAAGTTCGTCCCATGAATTATTCCTTGAAATTTTGACTGTATTTTTCTTATCTAAAAAAGTGCGTAAGGCACCATACTATTTGGAAGCTAATATAAATTTTATTACAAAATAAGTAGACAGGGCTATTGCACGTCAAATCAACACAAAAATTTATCATTTTGAACCTCACCATCTCAGATTTTCTTGAAATTTGGTATATGTGTACTACTTGTTTCTACTAGAACAACTGTGAAATATTACTGAGATAAGTCAACCCGATTTTGAATTATTGTTCTCTAAAGCCCTCAAAAATAGGTCCAATAACAGATAAATCATTATTAAAAATATCCTGTTGATGTTTTCCAAATTTGACTAGGACAATCACATTAGGGTCGTTAATCAGCGCATTCCATGCCGTTTCAATATAATACCAACATTATATAGTACAGGCAGGTATAGGCAGTATGACCTATTCTTAAAAATTAAAATATAAAAATTTGTAAAAGATGCCTTTTTTGAAAAAATTGAAATTAAAATTTTAAACTTGGTTTTATGAAAATTTCTTCAGTACCAACCTATACATTGCTGTTTATCACATGAAATGCGCCGTTAATAAACACCAATCTCATAGTCCTAGTCAAATTTGGAAAACATCTACAGCTATTTTTGATCATAAAATACTAGATTTATGGAATTTTATCACTACTTTTCAATTTTTTTAGCAATGATGAAATTTTCATCCCACTTTTATATTTTGTTGTATGAATAGATATAGTACTACCTATTTTAAAAAATAAAAATAAAAACGCCCTTTTTGGGAAAATTGAAATTAAAATTTTGCATTTAGTTTTAAGAAAATTTCTTTAGTACTAACCTATACATTACGTTGTATACCATATGAAATGGCCTGGAATGCGCTGTGAATGACACGAATGTGAAACGACACCAATCTTATAGCACTAGTCAAGTTTGGAAAACATCTACAGGAAAAATTTTAATCATGTTTTTTTCTGTTTCTGGACCTATTTTTGAGGACTTCAGAGACCAATAATTCAAAAACGGGAAAACATATCTCATAATTGTTCTAGTATATACAAGTAATACACATATACCAAATTTCAAGATAATCTGAGATGGTGAGGCTCAAGCCTGTGTTGAATTGACATGGAATGGCCCAACAGTCTTAATTTTAATTTAATCCTCTTTTTAATGGCAAAAACTTAATATTTCTATATATATTTCCTAAAAAGTTCATAAGAGATTTCCGATAAGAAAGCAACCTCTAGTTAAACAAAGATCACAAAATCCGCGTTCTTTGAAAATGGAGGAAAAAATAACATGCCTTTAAAGGAACTTTTTGTCAGGAAAATTTGTTTGAATGATGTTATAGTAATCCGGAACCCTCTATATAAAGATTACATGTATGGATTTAGATAAAATTGGGGCATAACTTCCTATGCCTTTATTTTAAAAGGTACTTCTTTTGAAAAAAGAAAAAAAAAAGTACATATTAAAACATATTAAAATGTTGAAATTAATTTTGTAAATAAATGAACTGTTTTAAAATGGGGTTGATTCCCCCTCAATGAAGAAATATAAAATATTATATCTGTCTATTTTGTATTTTTTTTTAGTGAGAAATTTGATATTTATCTTGCAAGCGTGGTGGTACCTGGTAGAAAGCGAAAGTACTATATGACCTGTGCTATTGATATTAAAAATACGTTGAAGGGACCAGATTCCAATTAACACGTCCATTATTTCCGCTACTTCAACTTTTTAGCTTATAACTCTACTTAATTTAGACAAGAATGAATGAATGAATGATTTATTGTTTAATAAATTGCTTTTTACCATGGAGAATGGCCCATAAATGCTAATTATCTTAGTAGTTTTACAGTAATTTCTATCAAGATAACTTGCCATATTATGTTAATTCTGCAATAATTCTTACTCAATATTTCAATAAAAAGAAAAATATTTTTTTTTGTTTCCTTGTTTTAGGACAAGTCGACCGTTAAGGTCCTTATCGTCCAACTCTTAAGTTACTTTTTTTTACGTATATATTATTCTTTTTAAATTTAAAAATTACTAATTATTTATAATTATGCGTGTATGATTTTTTTTATGCGTGAATATATTTCTTTTATGCGTGTATCTATTTTTTTTCGCGTGTATATATTTTTTTATGCGTGTACATATTTTTTTTCTATTTTTATTTCAACGGATGGTTGTATATATTTTGTTTTCTACTTTGGTTGCATATATTTTAGTTTCTATTTTTCGTTTCTAATTATTTTTTTGTTTATATGTGTGAATGTATCTTTTGAGCAATAATATTAAATGCCCTTAAGTGTGGCAGATTGTATTATTTCTTTATCAAAAAAAAAAAATAAAATTAGTTATAATAAATAAATATAATACATTTAATGGTTACCTCAGTATTAATTTCCCTTCCTGGTTATTTGCATTTAATTTATCGTTGCTTTCAATTTGGAGAATATTTTCCAGTGTAAGTAGATCATTGTTTTTTATTATATAGCTATGCAAGTACTTGTTTCTATGATAAGTGTAAGATGAGCATTAGATGTATGTACCTCGCAACTTTCACATATAACTTGTGTTTATTTATTGTTATTTTTTGTGTGTTTATCTTGAACTTGAGGTAACATTCGGGTTCAGGACTGTTATAGCAGCATACATTTCTTTATAAAAGATTATATTATGAGTTCATTAGACATAAATAGCTAACAAAGATGACTAGTAGAAAAACAATTTTTAGTGTAATGTTTAATATATTTTAACACTTTTTTGGGTAACAAATATTTATTCAACAAAACATACAGTTATCAATGGCAACGAATTAATAAAACTTAAATATCTGAGCAGGTTACAAAAGTTACAACGTTATCACACAATCATATGACTTGATCTACACAGTCAAAACACAGACTTATTTTAGACTAACTCGTTCAGTCACTGGCCCCATATATATAATCATTAATGGTCAGGTCTGGAATGTTCCAGAACAATCTGGGCAGTTCTACGCCAGCGTGGACTAGGCCACAGAAAGATCTAGGCCCAAACAGTTCGTTCCAACTGCTTATTTTGTTCCAACAAACGGTCTGGAAGTTTACGACATATGCTTCTGTTATTTGCTTATCGATTTAACGTTACAATATCATAAACATTTATATGTTTATATATAGTGGTGATGTGGCGTAAACACTTGACAGAGACGCACAGGTGCCAGGGATCCTAAGACAGATATAGGCTCCCCCATTCACCTGTGACAGAGGAGCCCAAAAATAATGGGCATTAGGAAACTGCCGGGAATGAATATATATAAATAGTGGAGCCGGTAAGCCCGATGACCACATCCTCGGTGTACACCTTGCCAACTTTGTCCTGGGCTTTTCGCTGCATCATTCCTATCTTCGTATTGTTGGAGGGGAAGTTATCAGTAACATTTAATATTGAAATATCACATTACAACTGAAAATATGCATAATTCCATTTTGTCTTAATGCAAAATACCATTTTTTGTAAAAACCGACTGGACCAGAAGTGGTTGTTTTCTGTGCGCGGTCGTGTTCAGCGTGCGTTGCGTTGCCGAGCGCAGACATTATACCAAGCACCGAAACCCCACTGTGTATGGTCCGTGTTATGAACAGTAGGTACATATTTTTATTACTTTTTTACATTTCATTATTAACTTACAGATATAATATAATAAGAAATTAAATCTGTTGTTTAAAGATAAAAAATCTGTTGTTTGTTAAACGTCCTTTAACACGTTCACGCCGGCGTGTACCACCGGTGGCTCACACTTAACTGCCTCATCTGGTGGCGTGTACCACCGGTGGCTCACGCTAGAATGCAGCTTCTGCCAAATAATTAGATCTTTAACACTTTGACTGCCGAAAAAGAATACCTGAGAGTCATGCTCTCGTTTCTACTCAATCTCAGTATTTTATTCTCTGATAAGAAAAGAGGTTACTCGATTTCAGATGACATGGCAGCCAAACTGTTAAGACAGTAGGTATTATTTCTATATAGCTGAAAATGAAAATATTGAAATTTTAACGTAATTTCATTTATTTTTATATTTATTTGTATTTATTTATATTTCTATTCATATACTTATAAACCTTTATTTTGGAATGACAATTATAATTAATATCGTATTTTAAACATGACTAGTAGGATAGTATTTTTTATTGTTTATTTTATTATTGTTGGATTGCCAATACTGCATAATGCCCTGGAAATGCTCCCGCCTGATAGAGCGAACAGCATTAAAACAGTCCCGGCATGAATGTGTTACGATAATCGGACGACGCCACAGTGAGTCCTAAATTTTGCCTATCCAGGTATAATTAGGATAGGGATCTTTAACGGGTACCTGACATCGTGTAGGCTCCAAAACACCATTTTACATCCTATCCAAGGATTGTTTACTTCATTTAAAAACCTAGGACCACCACGGGACGCGAACCCGAGACCTTTAGTATTGTAGGCTGCTAAGCTAACCACCACACCACAGGTGACCCCAAAAACACCTGTTTATTAACCTAAAAGAAAAATACGTTTTCATTATACTGCATCAAAAATATGATTTTTCAAAACTCGGTTTGAGTCCGTAAAGTCGGGCCTAGGCTTGAAAAATCTTTTTGGTGCGCTAACCTTACCTGCTACTAATACATATTAATAAATATGTGTTTGAAAAAGGTAGTGACCGATCGAAGTTTCGGTTTCGGCCAGTTTCAGTTTCGGCCAAAAATCGGCCGAATCTTCGGCCAAGCCGAAACTAGCTTTTGTGTCTGATATCTCCGAGAAGAAAGTAGGACTGCACGATTTCAGCTTGTTAGCTCGATCTCTTTTATGAACTTTAAAAAAACTCGATTTTTTTTTTTTTTTTTTATTATTAAGATTCAAGTAGTCCTTTTTACTCTTTCGATCTAATTGGCAATTTTTATACTGCCTAACACTCGCTCTCGTTCAATTTGTATGCTTTCGAGTTATGATAACTCAAGCCATAAATTAGGGTTAAGGGGGTGGGTCAGAGCGGTTACACCGATTTTTAATAATATTCCCGCACCTACCCCCCCATTTTTGGCCTCATCCAATTTCCATCACCGATATTTAGCCTCTACCCTTGGAGCCGAGGACTACGCTCGATTTTATTTTATTTTTTTTAAATTTTATTAATATTTCGATTTAATTACTCCTTTTTACTATTTCGATTTAATTAGAAATTTTTATACTGCTTAAGACTCCGTTCCCGTGCAACTTGTATGCTTTCGAGGTACGAAATTGCTGTCTAGCCGAGGGGCGGAGGACGGGGGAGGTGGGAGGGTCCTGCACCTACCCCCTATTTTTGGCCTCATCCAATTTCCATCACCGATAATTAGCTTCTACCCTTAGAGCCGTGGCTACGCTCGATTTTTTTATTTTTTATTATTAAGATTCAAGTAGTCCTTTTTACTCTTTCGATCTAATTGGCAATTTTTATACTGCCTAACACTCCGCTCTCGTTCAGTTTGTATGCTTTCGAGGTATGATAACTCAAGCCATAAATTAGGGTTAAGGGGGTGGGTCAGAGCGGTTTTTAATAATATTCCCGCACCTGTTGTATCTGTTATTTTATTTACTCTTGAGTTGTCATTCGATAAAAGATGGATTTCTCTCAGGCTTTTAGTAACACCCCAAATTTTTTTTTCGGTTTTGACCATAAAGAAGCACATTTTCTACAAAACTAATTTTTTGTATTACAATTACAGTTTTAGTTTTAATTACAAAACTAAAATACATTTTTAAACTAAATTATATCCGCTAAAATTTAAGATCAAAACTGACTCAGTCGACTAAATAGTTTCTGAGACAGCTCTACGTATTCAATCGGTCATTTTGTATTCCATCGGCTTTATTATGGCAAAGATTTACTACATTATTTATTATTTAGATATTATAATATCTAAACAATAATAAGTATATTTCAACTTTTAGGGCTGTACTAGTTAAGGGAGTATGGTCTAACATACCGCGGAAATCAGCCGTACTAGGAAGTGGGGACGATTCGATCCTATGACTTAATAAGTACACCTATCTTACCACTCTTCTCTACCAACCCCACCCATTGTATGAATAATTCAGTTAAATTACTGTCATTCTCTAAGCTTTCATTGATATTATTGCTAAACTAGACATATTACACGTTTACATGTATTATAAATACACACGTAAAAAAGTTATATCCCACTTTAATAAACGACCCCTACCTATGTTTTTCATTGACATATCGAAGGCTACCTTTAATGATAAAATTTATGAAATAAAATCAATCTACTATACAAGAATAATCATCGAAGAACCAAGAAAAAAAATACTAATACCACAATGCATCAGATGCCAAAAATACGGGCATACAAAATCCTATTGCAATCATGCACCTCGTTGCGTAAGATGTGGCCAAGGTCACGATAGCGCCTCATGCACCAAACCAAGGGATACCGCAGCTAGATGTGCTAACTGCAACGGAGAACACCCTGCCAACTACCGAGTACCAAGTTCTCAAGGACCTAAGAACTCAAAGAAAAGCACGAATCAACCGCTTCCAGCGGTCTTCGCCTCAACCTCCACCTCCGCCTCCACCCTCGAATTCCGAACATTATCCAACTCTTCAAACACCCAAGCACAGACAGAAGAGTCAAACGCAGAGGGTTGCTCCGGATCATCAGCTGGGACCATCTTCACCGCTGACGGTACAGCGAACCATCTGCGAATCATCTCAAAATCAAACATGTTCGGGCATGAGACGGGAATCCCCCCAGCAGCCACCTTCAGCTGATAATTACCCTACAGCCCCTCCTCAATTGTTTCAATTACTTAATGGTCTGAACTCCCTCATGCAACCCCTTTTTACTCTTCTCCAACAGCTCGCACAAATGACCCAAGCCATGTATCCTCCAAATGGCCCCTAATCAGCTGACTGCGGGCTCTTTGTCCATCCTTCTGTGGAACGCCAACGGACTGACACAACACAAAACTGAACTTGACTTATATCTTCATCAAAAACGAATCGACGTGGCCCTTATAACAGAAACTCACCTGACACCACGAACTAAATTTGGTATTTCTGGATACGTAATACACAGGACGGACCACCCCGACAACACTGCCCATGGAGGTACAGCTATACTCATAAGATCACCATTATCACACAACCATTTACATTTACCTAGTACACCTGACATCCAATCTACAGGCATTACTTTGTACATGAAACACTACACAATGACACTAGCCTCGGTGTATTGTCCGCCAAGATATTTGCTGACATCTTCGATGTTTTGCAATTTCTTCCAAAGCCTAGGGCGGTGCTTTATAGCAGGATTTCAACGCTAAGCACCAATATTGGGGATCACGATTAAGCAACCCAAGACGTAGGAACCTGAGGGCTGCTATCCATGAGCTTTCATTAGACACGATAAATCCTGACACACCGACATACTGGCCAACATCATTACGTAAATCCCCGGACCTTTTGGATTTTTTTATTACAAATGGACTGCGTACTGTTCCTCACACCATACATACGAGTTCTGATCTTTGCTCTGATCATTCCGCTGTACAACTCATTATCCTGGATGAGGCGGTTAACCTGGAAAGAAGACCAAAACTGCTTAATGGCACAATAGACTGGGATGCATACAGGGAGCTATTAGATAAGTCGCTGTCCATCCCAGTTTCTATAAAACATGAAAGTGAATTAGAAGAGGCTGTAGACATGTTCACATCAAAAATTCAAGAAGCGGCATGGTCTTCCTCAATGCCCAAGCATAATCATTCCAGATCTGCGCACTTACCGCAATATCCTCAGTTTATAAGGGACTTGATCAGGGCAAAGAGAAGGGCGCGTAAGGTATGGCAGACTGACAGACGTCCCTCAGACAGACAAACATACAACCGACTTAATAATCAACTCAGAAGAGAAATTCAAAAATTCAACAGGACAAACTATGACGCTTACATTAGTAGCCTTTCGACGGACGATGGAAGCTTGTGGAAGCATACCAAAAAACTGCTAAAACATCGAGAGGTATCCGCACCACTTCGAAAAGAAGATGGTTCCTGGGCCGTGTCGGATAAAGAAAAATCTGAGCTCTTCGCCAACCACCTTTCTTCTATATTTACACCATTTACTGATTTCATAAATACAGAAGGTTTTTTCAACTTTCATAGATTTCAAAAGAGCTTTTGACTCCATTCCTCATGGCAGTCTTTGGCGTAAACTTTATGATCTTGGGGTTCAAGGTAAATTTTTAAGAATTTTGATAAATTTCTACGACATCGCTACTTTTAGAATATCAGACGGTCTGGATCTTTCAAATGAAATACACGTAACAGAAGGGGTCTTACAAGGGGAAATTCTCAGCCCTCTTTTGTTTTCTTTGTATATTTCCGACATCATAACATTTTTTAAAGATAGAAACTCAAAAGGAATAAACATTTGCAATAATAACGATTTGATCGCTCTACTATATGCAGATGATATGGTCTTCCTCTCCTCAACATGGGCCGAAACTCAAACAAACCTTAGGATTCTCTCAGAATACTGTAGGGCTAATTCTTTGGTCGTCAACTCCAATAAAACAAAGATTATGGTCTCACATAAAGGTGGGCGTCTAGGGAAGCTCAATACTTTTTCTTACGAGGGTTCTAACATCGAAGTAGTGAAAACATTTAATTACCTGGGTGTACCTATTTCTTCATCGGGGAAATTCAGGCAATCTTGCGATTCAGCTTTAGCTAAGCATGCAGCTGCAAATGGAGTGGTCACAGGTATTCTAAAAGCGTGTAAATCAGACAGCTGGGATACTAAGTGTCAGCTATACGATTCGCTATCCGAAAGTGTATTGTTATACATGACTGAAATTTGGGGATGCCAGTATTCGGAAATTATTGAAAGAGGTCAATTAAAATTTATTAAATACTTATTAAAACTGCCTCGTAATACGCCTAATTTTTACATAAGAGTCGAAACCGGTAAAGTGCATGTATTACTAAAAATATTTAAAAGGATGCTGTATTGGTGGTTAAAAATATTAGCTATGGAGAACCATCAACTTCCCAAAATTTGTTACGACCGACTTGCCGAGCTTAGTTTCCATCCGTCTATACCTCATAATTGGGCAACTGAACTAATTAAACTCCTCTCCATGATTGGGGCAACTAATTTGTGGGCTTCCCAAAATATAAATTTCATAAAAAATCACACGATCGAAATTCAAGAATCAATGAAAAATCACTTAATAAGTTTGGATTTTGATAAAGTGGCCCAATCAGAATTTAATTTGTTTTATAGGAATATTGTTATTTTCGGAAATCCCCAAGAGTATCTTAACTTTAATATTCATGTAAATAAGCAAAGGATAGTAGCTCAATTGAGGATGGCGGGTAAGAAGTATACAAGGTTATCAATAAACAACATGCATAGAACTTTCAATAGTGATCAAGATTGTAAATATTGTGAAACCAGTTGTAGCGATGAAATCTCACATTTTTTATTAAATTGTTCAGCTTTTCATGATATGAGACAAACCTTTTTGAAAAAGTATATCCAACCAAATAATACAGAAGAATGGAATCTCCAGAATCTTTTGTTAATTAAAAATGAAAGTCAAATTAACAATATTTATTTATTTGTACTTAAATCACTTAGGAAAGAACGACAATAGAAAATAAAAATATTTAATACTCCATAATACTTAATTGCAGCTTATTAATAATATTTTGTAAGAATTGTATTTATTTTATTTTTACGAGTTTTTTTTTTTTGTTATCTAAACATAATTTTATTCTATCAACAAAGAATTTTTATGTTTTATTTTCGCTATTTGTAAATATTCTGTACGTGATTTAATTTTAACATTTTTCTTTACAAACATATTGTACTATCTGTCTATCACTGTTATATTAATATTACTACTTTTCTTTTTATGTTATATTTTAGGATTTTATTTTATTATTTTTTTATTTAATTTTTTTTTCTTTCTTTTTTTCGTTTGTTTTGTATGACCATTTTATTTTATTTTTTGTATATGGAGCCAGACCTCCTGTAATTGTAATTATTACAAAATACAGTATTTTATTCATTCATTCATTCATTCATTCAAATACAGAACATGATACCATTGTACAGAACACCTTAGACATCCCACTACAGCTGACACTCCCACCACCTCCGTTCACTCCTTCACAAGTCGCTCTACACATCAAACAATTACCAAAAAGGAAAGCCCCTGGTTATGACTTAATTACAGCTGAGGTACTCCAACAAATGCCGAGAAAAGCTCTTGTATTTCTAACAACAATTTACAACTGTATACTGAGAACGTTCAAATTCCCAATACAATGGAAGTACTCCCTCATAAAAATGATCCACAAACCAGGTAAAGACATATACAACCCGTCATCCTACAGACCAATCAGCCTCCTCCCAATATGCTCCAAATTATTTGAAAAAATAATACACAAAAGATTAGTTGACATACTTACAGACCAAAAAGTGTTACCTGACCACCAATTCGGCTTCCGCACTTACCATTCGACGACGCATCAACTACACAGAGTTACTGACTACATTGCAGGAGCTCTAGAACAAATACTATATGCAACTGAAGTATTTTTGGACGTTGCTCAAGCGTTTGACAAAGTCTGGCACCAGGGTCTTCTCTTTAAACTAAAGACCATATTACCTTCCACTTATTATCTGATTCTTCAATCTTTCCTTTTCGATTGATTTTTCTCCGTCCGGCAGGGTTCGGAAATTTCTTCAATTTATCCAGTCTTGGCGGGAGTACCCCAAAGGCTCAATACTAGCACCTCTACTCTACATCATTTACACGCACGACATACCTATTAACAGCGAGACATTGACTGCAACTTACGCTGATGATACTGCAATTATCACGAAAAATCAGGACCCAACACAGGCTTCATTGACATTACAACATCACTTATACAAATTACACGACTGGTTTCTATTATGGAAAATTATACTCAATCATGACAAATCAAAACACATCACATTCACTCTTAAAAAACAAACATGCCCCCCTGTTCATATAGACAACCACCAAATTCCACAGACGGACTCAGTACACTATCTCGGACTCCTTTTCGACAGAAGGATGACATGGGGCCCACATGTCAAAATGAAAAAAAGGACTCTTGACAAAAGACTCAAACTTCTCTACCCGCTACTTTCTAAATCGTCAAAACTGAAACTGAAACAAAAAGTAAATACGTACACTTACTTACTAAAGCCCATATGGACATATTCCTCACAGATATTCGGCATTGCTAAAAAGACTCACTTACAAAAACTTCAAACTTTTCAATCAAAATTGTTACGACTCATCACAAAATCACCCTGGTACGTGACTAACAAAACTTTACATACAGACCTCCATATACCAACAGTCGACCAGCACATAACGACGGTATACAAAAGATTTTTTAATAATTTAAACGGACACCCAAATAGTCTAATCAGTAGTATGGCTGAAGTACGGATGGATACGAGAAGACTAAAAAGGCGCTGGATGAGAGATCTGCTCTCTTAGACAGCCAAGGTAATTGAAACAAGCCAGGAAGGGGGTGCTGTTGGGTGCTTTCCCTCCTCATGCCTGACATGTCATCATTTCCCAATACCGTCATCTCATTCGCTGATTGTCAGCACCTTGCTGACAGGTGCGAATCAATTATTGAAGTCAAAAAAAAAAAAAAAAAATTTTATATTGATTAAAGGCAATGTTTCCACCAATTCTTCTATCCTCTGTAAAACTTAAGTCGCTTAGGAATCTAGATGGTTTTGTTTATTTTTAATTTCAATTCATTGCAGAGATGTAATGACCTTATTGCAAAATAAAAAGGAAAAAATAATTATTTATACATAATCTCGTGTAATTTAAAGAAACCAGCTGAAGCTAAAACCATAACATACCGAACTAATGAACGATAACCTTCTGAATTGAGCTTAGCTAGCGCTCCTGGCTTCCAAATGTCAAACTAAATTTTTTTAATTCATTAACTCGCATGGGCTTATTAGAGGGGCTAATTACATGTAGCGAGAGGCTTAAAATTACAGCCCTTGTCCCTTCAACATTACTCACTTAAAATGAAAACTGAAACCTTCTTCATCGTTAGGGGCAATATGGCAACACGACGACATACCATTCTTGATAGTACGTGCAGTCTTTTTTGAGCCTTTTCGGCACGCACATTGTACACTTTGCTTTATAATATATATTGATTAAAATAATGATTAAAATGTCACATGTCACAGGACCACTTTACGGACTCAGAACATTTAAATCACATGCCTTAGATGCAGTATGATAAAAATTAATAATTTAAGGTTTGTTTAATATATATCCCGTCGTTTTAACTAATCAATTATTTTTGTTCCAGGTAAGGACATGGTGTAGAAGGTTTAATGCAGTAAAAGGTAAACTACCTTAAACTCACATTAAAATCTCTCCTATTGTTATTTTTATCCAAACAAATTGTTTTTTACTCGGAATGAACCTTGCATTTTTCACTTGGAACCCACACTGTGTCAGTACCTCTTTTAGTTAAATCTTCAAACAAAAAAATCTGGTGCGTGCGCGCAACACACAACTTTCACTTACCAACTTACTTAGAATAGAAATTGACGTGTTTTGCTAAACATCATTTCCCAAAGTCACACATTTTTCTACATCATATCTTATTTTTGTTAATCGTTAAAACCGTTTTTGAGTAAATAAAAAAAACACGTGAAAATGATACAAAATTTATTAAGTAAAGTCCCCCCTCCGGTTAATCAATTTTGATGAAATTTTTACAGTCATATCTCGGGCATATAAATAGATCAAATACTCAGTTTAATCAAAATCGTTAGAGCCGTTTTTGAGAAAATCGAAAAAAACCTAAAAAGTTATTAAATAAAGTACCCCCTCCCTTTGAGCAATTTTGATGAAATTTTTGCTGTCACATCGCGGGCATATACCTACACTAAATACCCAATTTCAGGTTCCCACGGTTTATAGTTTTTGAGCTAGTCTGTTCACACACACACACACAGACACACACACACACACACACACACACACACACCATTTCGCGGGACTTGGTTATTTCGACTCAGGGGGTCCCAAAACGTGTATTTCCGTTGAAAACCGGAAGTCGAAATTTTTCACGATCGCAATACTTCCACTTACTATATATTTCATATATAGGTAAGTGAAAGTAAAAAATCTGGTGCGATGCGCGCAACACACAACTTTCACTACCAACTTACTTAAATGCCATTTCTGAAATTCACACAATTTTCCACATTCATTTGCTTAAAACAAAACATAAATCATTATTAAATTAAGTACCCCCTCCATTTCTACCAGGTAGCAGCATGCTTGCAAAATATTACAGGTCTCACTAAAAATGGTAGCGGAATGAAATACTATATGGTAGAAAATACGCATTGCCCCTCCTAACCGACAAATAATTAGATAACCGAACAAAGCAATTTAAAAACCCCGTATAGTCTATAGGGAGGAAGGGGACAAAAAGGAAACAAGAAAAACAAAAGGTATCACTAAAATTTTTTTTAGGATACCGAGCTAAATATTTTACAATTATATATATTTTTAACTAAAAAGGCGATTGGGGAAAAAGGGCCATAGATTAGTATAATTGGGTCTCAGCTTTCGACTTCCGGTCGCTACTCACGCTCAAAGGGTTAGCAAACCCACTTCAGTAGAGATCGTGGAGATCATGGCCAGGGTCTGGTTAATGTGGTGTGTGATCATGCGTATAGCAGTCCGTGGCGATTAGCTATTCCGTAAGTACCAGAAACTCTTTAAAAGTCTGATCGAAATCGATGACCCATCCCCTGTGCGCTCCCTTAGTTATTGATATTAAATCTATCCTTAACATAGTAGTATCTATTGTTTTCCTCTCGATTACAGTAGGCTTGAATTTCTTGTTCATGCTTATTAGAGATCCTTGGTAAATATAGGCGCTAGAAGACTCATTCACCCCCCGCCTCTACTAACTATTAACTATAAAATAATTATTTATTTATGTGGTTTTTTTTGTTGCCTCTACCCTGCAGGGTCATTGGCAACATCTGTATTTTAGACTTTGTCAGTTTTAAATATTGTATTGTTTTTTTTTACTGTTGTCTCATCGTCTTTAATATTTTGTTTTAAAGATGGTCCCAATTCTAATTTTTTTCCTGCAATTCTGTAGAAGATGCTCTACTGTTATTTCTACTTTGCATAATTTGCATGTAGGGGGTTCGAGACCTTCTAGCAAGTATGCATGGGAGAACATACAGTGGCCTATCCTTAGCCAACAAAGGGCAGTTTCCACTCTACGCGATTTTCTGTTGAGGTGGTCCATTCTCTCGGGTTCTTCTTTATGTCCTTCAGTTTTGATTCTTTTTGTTTCCAATTGACCTGCAATATTTTATTGATTTTAAGTTTTGTTGTATTCAAAAGGTCATCTAGAGGAATTTTATTTATGATTGTATATATCAAAAATAATTATTATAGTAAACAGTTTGATAAAAACTATTATTATTATGTTTGTTGGTAATATATCTTTTACTCCAACTGCTGTATCTGACGTTCTATATTTCCCACCCCTCGCACTTGCCCTGACCTCAACATTATAGATTGACCATGATATCTAACTTATATTATTAACATTAATTTTCCATTGGATGAATCTTTCCAAGGAGTTTCTATCTGTTGAGACCGTCCGGGGGGATATAATGTAGTGAGAGTGAGCAGGAGTCTTTAAAAAAAAAGAAGTATCTATTAATACATATCCATCATAGACTTTGAAGGATGGAAGGGGGGGGGGGGTGCAGAGAGCTCGATTCTGATTGGCCTCTATTCCTGGGTGACCTTGATTCCCATTGGTCGGAGAGAGTGAATCAATAACGCTCCAAGATCAAGGGCTCCCCCCCCCCCCCACTAGTAAACAACTCCCTCCTTCCTTGCGATATACAATAGAAATTTATTCCTTCCTCTCGGCCAATGCTCTGTACCAGAGCTGAGTGTCTTCGGGGTCCGTTGTCTTCAGGCAGGAGCGGCCTTCATGGCTTCCGATCCGCCAAAGGGAGGACATTGGGTATGGATCCTTATTGGAGAGGATACGGAACTTCACGCGGCTTCTGATTCGATTATTTTTTTGATATAATTGAAAATCCGTTTAGCTTTGCCACCCTAAACCAGCTATCCAAATACACCGACGGTTTGATTTAGGAAATAGAAGAAAAAGAACTGTATAACCTCAGCCATGGTGTGTCTTAAATTTTTTGAAATTGTTTTTTTAAGCATGGTTCAACTGCCAATTATTTCCCATTGAATCAACTTTAGTTAACATTACACAGATAGATATATACGGAAAAGAAAAAATATATGGTTAGCTGTAGAAACGGTGCAGATTTTTGCGATATTGAAGTAGAAGAGAAAATGTTTAAAGCAATGGAAAAATTTAGATTTTTAGGATGTACAATACATACAAAAAAAAAAAAAGAATTGGGCTTTAGGTGGGAAATTCTCGTCAATTTTCGGTTTTCAAATTACTTGGCTCACGTTTTCTATCCCGAATCTAGAATTGACAAAACTATAATTCTTCGAATCGGTCTTTTACGGATGTGAAATATGGCCGCTTACAGTAAGGGATGAAGGCCTTAGGTCTTTAAAAATAAAGTATATTTGGGCAGAAAAGGGATGATTCAACAGGAGAATTTAGACGTCTACACAATGCAGGATTGCGTTAACTTTACCCGGTAAATGTAATTAAAGTTATTGTTGCGCGTCGGTTTAAGTGGGGATATATCTAACATTTACACCCCCTTCTCAGGAAGAAGGTTGGAACTACCCATCCAAGAATATATTGAAGAATATTAAGAAAAATTTAATAAATATACAATATTATATCACAAACATCTTAATTAGAAGAATTTTGCAGTCTCTCATCCCCCAAGCTAACTTCTAGAGAAATAAAGTTTGAGACTAACAGTACCTAACATTGTTTTATCGCACTTTTTCACACTCATTTGCATCTTCATCTTACAGAAAAGATATTTTGGATTGTGATCCTGAAGCATCTATTAAGTTGATTTGTAATCGGTTAGATGAAACATTGTATAAACTAGTTTGTTTTTTTACGCTATCAATGTTTGCACACTATTCAACTTTGAGTGATTTCTACTCCAATTATAATTTTCTTATAATTCTAGAGCTGTAATTGCCACATTAACTACTTAAAACACACTAAACAAGTGTGAAGTTAACACTGATGTTACACTAAGCGGCGGAGTACTCTTATCAATCTTCTCTGATTGGTTGTTTAGTTAAGGTGACCTTTAATTTGCACCTTAATAAAGGCATGGTTAGTTAAGGAAAGGAAGTGTTAAGGAAGGTTCATAAAATGAGAATTATCTATAGGAGCACTTAAGCTTAAAGGTTACCTTAACATAGGAACCAGTTAAGGTTACCTTAACTGCTTCCTTAGGAACGTTCATAAATACGGCCCTTAGTTGCGAACGACTACCTAGAAGATTGATAAACGATTTGCTGACTGAGAAATGTCTGAGGGGTCTAGAAGAAAACGGGAGGATTCGGTAAAAGCTGGGCGAGCCCCAGGAGGTTTCTTCGACTTCAGGTTTGATCCACGGCTGTTCAGTCTGACTTGGAAATGGAAACCGGGGCGTAGGAGTGCGATGCATAACTCACTGAGCTACTTCCTCCTTCCGAAATAGGTGAATTACACGGTAATCTCTGTCGAGGGAAAAATATGCGGGAATTTTTGATTATGTACTGTAACTGCGGAAAATTTATTTTATAATATCTTAACATCTTTTCAAATTAAAATAATAAACATTACTGCCAACGTTCGATCCCGTTTTGTATTCTCTTTAAATGATTGGAATACGAATTACGATTGTGACTGTTTTGGCATAATATACTGCCGATTACCGTCAAGTAGGGATGAGGATTCGATAACTAAAACATCGATGTTTGCCACCAATGATTGTTCGCATTTTCTTTTCTTGAATTATCTTCTGATTTTCCTCTACTATCTCTCATTTTTCTAAATATGTATAATTTATTTATTCCAGATTCATCTTTAAAAAAAGATAGCTGTAAGTTTATTACATGGATAAAATAAAGCAGTTGTCAGGTATAAATTAAATATACCAAGAAACTGCTTGATAATAATCATCATTAAAAAATATTTTACTGTTGCTGTTATGCAATACCAAAATAAGAGAAGAATTCTAAAAATGGGATGTATTAATGATATCTATGTATGTAAAATTGGATCATCAGAAACAAACTTAAATATGTATTAAAAGACCAATCACTTTTTGAGACAATTATGCATGACCTATTCAGGCGTACGATTAGATTACATTACATTATAGGTGTATTTACTTCTAATTAGAACTCATTAAAGGGATAATTGTTAAGTTATTGATGACGTCTTTCAATGTTATGTACCAATACAATACGAACGCTCTTTTCCTTATTACATCACACAAAAATAAAATTAAACATTGTCTATAATTAAAAGAACATGGCATAATTTTTACATGTAAATAAATTTACATAATTATTATATAATTAATTGTGGAAAAGTTTGGAAACTCCATATTATTATTAGCCGTGTTATGCAATACCTTGTGTCTAAATTTATATTGGGCCATTCTATATTTAGACCTTTGTTCGTTTTATTTATTTATATGTGGATTCATGTATGTTTTATATGATTTTTTTATTTATTAAGTATAATTTTAAATCTGGATTTCTCTCCTCTCTTAGAACTTAAAGGGGGAGTTATTGTAATTTTTTTTATTTGTTTTTGCTAACTTTATTTCTATTCTATATATCTAAAAATAAATGCCACCAAGTCGATCCATATAAGTTTTTCACTGAGGAAGGGAACATATCCTCCAATAAAAAATCGGTGCCATCTAAAAACTATGTACGTTACCTAGGACTACTCGTATACTTGGACAAAAGACTCACTTGGAACATACATACAAAACAAAAAAGACAAGAACTGACCGGACGATATAAACAGCTTTCACACCTCCTAGACTACAGATCATCACTTAACTTACGAAACAAAAGACTAATATTATACAACACGATACTAAAACCCATTTGGACCTACGGAGCAGAACTTTGGGGTATCGCTAAACAGGTACACATAAACAAAATTCACACAGCACAGTCGAAAATTCTTCGAAAAATTGTAAAAGCTTCATTGTACATTTCTAACAACATAATACACAAAGACATGGACATTCAAACAGTAAAATCACACATTCACGACAAATACACTACATATCACTGTTCTACTCACAACCATCCAAACCCAATTGTTTCTTTTCTTTCTTCCTCCCAGTTACCCTTCCAACGAAGATTGAAACGACAATGGCCGAGGCCGAGGTATCATCTAAACCGAGAAAATCTTAGACAATTGCATTCAACAAATTTGCTAGATGCGCTCCAGCGCAGGTGCAAATGACGCAAAATCTAAATAATTTTATAAATAAAGAAACTTTATTTCTATATTCACGCCTGCCTTAACTGAAAGACAATCAGTGGATTTGCTGAAATTAGGAGACAACATTGGCATGATAGGCGTAGGGTAAGAGTTTTGCCCAGCGGCACCTCTTCCTATCGTGATTTGCACTCTGGCAGGGAAATCACCGGCTCCCTTTTAGTCTTCAATAGTGGTTTTAGGGCATTGGGGGGTATGCCAATGCATAATGCTTGGGCGACCTTTGATAATTGCTGTAGAAGCCTAATAAGACGCAGTCTAAGGTTATTCAATCCACTAACCACGTTGGTAAGTGGATAATTGACTGATTGTTTCTCTTCCTCTTTTCTGAAGATTCCTATTGTTGTTGGGGTGGTATCCTTTTACTAATTGGTCTTGCAGGCTGCTGCTGATAGTTTTATTCCAGTTTTGAATGAGGTTGCTGCTGTTGTGGGAGAGGCGGAAACTCATCTAATGGGCGGAGGGACATTGATTAGTGTATGTTTTCTTGGATTTCTGGCTGATATCAATTGTTTCAGAGCTGGGCATCCTCCGTAGCTAGCAGGATGTGGCCCACCACAATTGGCACACTTTGCTGCGGTTTCTCTTGGCTTGTTGCACTCAGTACTCTGATGGCCTCGACCACATTTTACGCATTTTGGTGCGTGATAGCAATAACTACTTGTGTGTCCGTATTGCAGGCATCGTAGGCACTGGAGAATGCATGCAATTTCATGACAGCTTAGTTTCTTTGTCATGTTATTTATTTATTTGTTAGTACTTTCAGGCATCACATTGAAAACTTGGAACAATTAAGCACAACGGATGTAAGACAAAAAATGGTGAAAATCAAAAAAGAAAAACAAATCTATGACACTAATATTTACTTGAATAAATATAGTCACTTTCTTTAAAATGAAGACTGCATATCGTCATATGTTTCGAAACAGGCTTATCTATTATTAATTTTACAATCCACTCTTTAAATAGCTTTTCATTTTTTGGAAACAAATGGAATTACACATCTTTTGATTTTCTATTGAACACTGAGGGACGGAGCAACACCTATTAAACATTTTTCAAATAATTTTTTGCTCTATCGAATTTTAATTGTGGACAAATAGAACAAATGGATTAAAAACTCCCAAAAAACCTATGAATCTTAGGTACTGGCCTGGCTTCTAATCCCGTTCCTCTAGTTCCAGTCAAAAGCAGCACCGCCGCTTGCGACCGCGAATTCTACAGTTGTTTAGTATTGACTGAACCTCGAGAATCTTGATTTAATATCAACAGTCGAAAATTTGCTTAGTGAACACGAAAGTTCGATGCCGATACCAATTGGCTCCTTACACACCTCCAACCAACGACCGGCGTTCAAACGGAATTTCGATAAATCTGCCTTCACGCAATCCTCCCACCTCCCTCTCGGTCTACCCCTCGGACGTTTTCCAGTCGGTCCAGTGCTTACTAATCATTTTGGATTTCGTTCGCTACGGGCTACTACCACCTCAATGATATTTACCGTGTACAGTACATTAAGTTATACATTAATATATTACATAATATATGTATTAACGTGCTTAATTATCTAGGCATAACCTATTATATATCTATATCTCCAGCGAGCCAGTAGGGTACAATGAACTGAAATTCGTAATTATCTTGCTATTATTTTTTAGGAAGAACATTACCGTCGAATGTTGGAAACATTCTAACATATACTCACACATATTTAGATATGCTCTTAATTATGATGAAGTGTTCCAAGACATGTATTTCTTGTTTCGAGGTATTCAATAAATCACGTTTAAAGATATTAAAAAATGTTATTTATGTTAAGGAAAGTATTAATTTTAAACAGGTTTTCTAACTGAGGGCTCGCGGGCCTAAAGCGGTACGTGATACCGTTTTATGTGGCCCACTTCAGCGTATTATATTAAAAAAAAAAAAAAATTACTTTAAAATATTTTCTTTTTGAACTTGATCTACAGATTAAATGCTGAATTAAAAAAATATATAACCTACCTAGACCTACTACATAACCACCGAGACGAGTTGACCTATTCATATTACACGATAATCAAATTGACATTGCCCGCTTAACTGATATTTACTTCACGCAACGGTTACATTTTTACATACGGGACTACATCACTTATAGATCAGACCAGCCAGACAACACTTCCCACGCCGGTTCCTGCATCCTTATCCATAAATCCATATCCCATTCCCTTATTCCTTCCACTCCTTCAAACGCCATTCAATCAACCTCGGTAACCATTTCAACTCGTCCTTTCCATCTTACTTTCTCAGCCGTGTACTGTCCTTCTGGTAATTCCCTGTCCTATAATATTCTTGATAACTTATTCAAATCCTTCGGATCGCGCTTCGTAGCTGGAGGAGACTACAATGCAAAACAACAACGATGGGGTTGTCGAACATCCAACTCACGTGGTAACATCCTGACTCAAGTCACATTATTTATTTATTTTTTATTATACATCCTCCCTTGCCTTTGAGGCAATACGGATTTTGCAGCAATGAGATGTTTCGCATACGCAAAACACCTCAATGTCGATTTGAACTACCCATACATCAATTTGAAGTACGGGTAGTTCTCCCTCAGCAAATTTGCTCTCAGTGCCTCATAAGCGGTGCAAGCCAGTAGAATGTGTTCTGCTGTCTCCGGTACCCTACAACTTGGGCATAGGGGATTGATGTTCTTACCATATTCTACCAGTTTTGCACGTAACCCCCCCCCCCCCCCATGCCCCGTGAGGAATTGAGAAACCAAGAGGCATCTAGCCTTGAGGTGACGGTAGGAAAACACTTCCTTAAGGTTGCCCCCTTTAAAGTATCAACCCATCTACGATTCCAATCGGCTAATTTGTTCTGCCGTATTATTGCCTTCCACCTCCTTGGGTCTTCGCCCATCGTCTCTCGAAGATTAATCGGCAGATCTACCAGGCCTTCTCTCTAAAAGGAGATCGATAGGAATGGCTCCCGCTAAGAGTACCGCCTCATGAGACACTGTCCTATACGCCCTAGTGACTCGAAGCAGAGCCATCCGCTGAATCGTCTCATCACTCAAGTCACATATTCCAATAGCTATTCCCATTCTGTTAGATCTTCTGTTCTGTTCTCTACAGTTGTTTTTGAATTGGTCGAACAAGCGGCCAACATACAAAGTACCTCTACAAGTTCGAGTATTATTTAGATTAGTAGACCAGTGTTCGGAACAAGCTGTTCGAGGGTGAGGTTGGCACAGTTTAAGGAACCTTAAGATAGACATATCACGTAACTAATCTTCCATACGGAATCCTGAAAGTGAAGTAGAAGGTTGATACGATAATAATAAAAGGAACAAGAAGAAGTAGACCGATTATTATTAAAGGTTTATTACGAAGACAGGTAGAAAAAGGAAGGGAGAAAAGAAGAGAGGAAGAAGGGAAATGTAGGATAATGGGGAGAGAGACAGCGCGGCGGCGCGGGGACATTGGTCGCCTGAGGTTGGCACCGCTGCTGCCCCTCAGAGCCCAGTCTACCGCTGGTGCCCGTGCCATCAGGCTGCCTAACTCTCTACTTCTTCTATACTCTGTTATATTGTTGTTGTTTTTGTTGTTGTAGAACAGTGTTTGTTATTGTTGTTGTTGATATTGTTTATTGTTGTTGATGTCGCCTTGTTGACTGAGGTCGCCGTATCCACCGAGTGTACTCAACATCCGCTAGTTTGGATTCCAAAAAAGGTAAGAGGGGAAATAACATTTATTAATGCACGAACTATCATAATTAAGTAAAATAATTTTATTCTTGCCTATTGTCCTCTTCCACATCATATCCTGTTTATGTTGACCATTGACAGATAAATGGAGATGCGGGAAGAACAGTGGTTGCGTTGTGACATGTTGTTTACAGGGATCAGCTGAGAGTGGTGGGGAAATCAGCTGGACTCTCCCACACACCCACGCTCTGTTGCTATCTCTTACACACAATCTATCTGTAAACATACATATACAATTTAATATTATAATAAAAAATATAAACTAATTTATAAACAAACAAAAAAATAAGTGCATCAATTTAACAATTTATTATATTTTATTTAAATCAGTATAAACTGTCGCTTTAACCTTGTTTCTTAGGAAACCAAGTAAGGAACTGATATTTTTAATATTTGGCCCGATCATATTTTATATCATATACAGTTATTAAAAAAAGTCTGTGTACACCACATTTAAATTTTCTAAGTTTGCCCAGGACATCAAAGGAAATGGAGAAAACATTTTTTATATTATTTTCTTTTAAACTATAACTTTGAGAAAGAATTAAAATTTACTACCAAAAGAAAAATAAATATAACATTAAAGATAAGGTAAAGATAATTGCTAATAGATTTTTAATAGATAATAGAAATTTTATGTGATTATATTGCAGTTATATTCTTGGGTAGTTTTTATCCAATATTTATATATCACTGGTTTTTGGTCAAAAGTGGTTAAGTTATGGAATGTGAAGTTTAAACAACGATTTATCAAGCTTTTGAAAATTTATATAAATTCTTTCTGATTGTATTTTTTTATCCCAGAATAATAAATGAAGCTATACTCTTTCAATAGAGACTGTAATAAATTATGAATAACGAATAAATTGTAGTCAATTATAAATTTTAAGAAGTCAAGACAAATTTTTTTTTTTTTATGTCCTAACCTCTTTTGCCCAAACATGGATGCAGTATATCTTTATTTTTTTAGGCCAATTTCTCCAATTCTTCCAATTTCAAGATCTCCTGAACATAATAAACAAAGGTTTTCAATATAAACAAAAAGCTTTATTTTAGTCAGTTAAGTCTTTATAGTGGCCGTGATTTGCGAGTTTTTCTGTTTTTTGTGTAGAAATTAGACAATTATTAATTTAAGAAATGAGGGAAAATCTTTGAGAAAAATCGCTGAAATAATTAAGAAATGTCACTCTAGTGAACTAATGAAAGAAACCAGTTATCTTCAATGTAAACCTAGATCTGGGAGACCCAAATAAATTTTGAGAAATCACAGGCCTGCAAATTTACGCGATCTGTGAAAGATAATCCTACAATGAGTGCACCACTGCACTGCAACAAGATTACCAGCTAATAGTAACACCACAATAACAATGTTTACAATTGAAAATGTTTAAAAATGATCAAGTATTAAGGGTTAATTTATAAAGAAAAAATTATAAGAATAGTCTGAAATTTGATTTGATTTTTCAACATAGACTTTTTTTGCTAACTGTATATTAAAAATATTCTCCTATATTCTTTTATAACTTTTATGGATATATATTACAATTATATTCGGGGATAGTGCTTAAGAAATGATTACATTCAATAGAATAGTTTACAAATAATTATTGTTTTTAGCACATTTAAAAAAAAAAAAAAATGGAATTTTGTTATATTAGGCTATATTTTTTAAATTTTATGTGATTAAATTGCAGTTATATTCTTGGGTAGTTTTTATCCAATATTTATATATCACTGGTTTTTGGTCAAAAGCGGTTAAGTTATGGAATGTGAAGTTTAAACAACGATTTATCAAGCTTTTGAAAATTTATATAAATTCTTTCTGATTGTATTTTTTTTATCCCAGAATAATAAATGAAGCTATACTCTTTCAATAGAGACTGTAATAAATTATGAATAACGAATAAATTGTAGTCAATTATGAATTTTAAGAAGACGAGACAAATTTTTTTTTTTTTTTTATGTTTTTGTCCTTTTGCCCAAACATGAATAATATACTGGCTTTAATTTTTTGTGTATGTGTTCATGGTTTTTTAGGCCAATTTCATTTAAAAATGGCACATAGTATTATTGTTCTATTTTTTCAGTTTTTACTTCTTAAGTAAGAAGGAAAAATCGTGTTTAACTAAAAAAAGTGGTTTTATTTAAATATTATAACAGAAATAAATAAAGAATTAACTTTCCCGATTAGCTCACCTGAAAACAATAGAAACGATTCTGAAGCCCTCCTTACAGTGATAGATAAAATATAATTTAGTTATTAAACGTTCCAAAGGTAATAAATTTTAAGAATGATCATGTGAATTTTAATGAATCGTATCTGGATTTGACTATGAAACTGAATTAAATATATATATATATATATATATATATATATATATATATATATATATATATACTGTTTTGGTCCAATTTTATTTAAAATGTTATATTTTAATATTCTGTTATTTATTTGTCAATTTTAAGTATTTTATTGAGATTACATACCGGTGTAATTTTTATCGAATAATTGCAATTATTAGAATTTTTTAAATTTTTATTATTTATTGTTTTTAGCCCAATTTCATTTAAAATGGCATATTGTAACATTCTCTTACAAATGCATATTTTGTAATGTAAATATAAAGCAATTATATTCTGTGGTAGTGTTAAGTGAATAATTACCTTTAATAGAACAGTTTTGTTATTTTTTATATACTAATTATCTTTATACCGTTTTCATTTACAAAATGGCACATTGTTATATTCTACAAAACAAAGTTTAATATTAAGAAATTCTGTTAAAATTGCAGTACGGGCTAGGTTTTTATGGAATTCAAAAGGTATTTTGGACCTTTGGAATCATGTTCGTCCACAATGGGCATCTGCCCACCCCTAGAAATTTTGAGAAACAAGAACTACAAATTAAAAAAATCGTATTCATTTACCTATATCTTTAAGTGTCATATTTTAAATTAAATTAAATATTTTCATTTTAAAGCGAGATCATTATGATTTTTATAACAATAAGGAATATCAGCTGAAGTTATGCAATTTTAGTATGGAAAGGTGTTCGCACAAGAACCACTGAGCGAAATTTGGAGAATTTAGGAAAAATGGTATGGATTTCTATAAAGAACAAACTAACAAACAAATAAACAAACGAACAGAATTTCATCTTTATTTATATGGATTTATGTAATGTAGTAATAATAATAACTTCAGAAAAAAGAAAATATAAATCATACAACCTTCCCCCCCCATCCCGGTTATCACCTCAAACTATCGATAGAATTGATAGTTCTATGTCCGATAGCACCGAAACTATCGATAGCGGAGACTATTGGACTATAGGTCCAATGGCCTGGGAAGGCCTCTTTGAGAGAAGGTAAGTACACTTTGTGGTACGGAGGGAGCGGAAATTATTGTATAGCCAGCGGATATCTAATTAGAAACAGGTTACTATCAGCATTCAGAGACTTCCTTTTTTTCGGAGCTAGGATATCGTTGGCCATATTTCAGGGACGTTGAGTTAGTATCGATTTGATCAACATGCATTCTCCGACCAAAGACAGCGATGACGAATTCAGGTAGGAATTTTATTATAAAATAGAGTGAGTTTACGATAAACTTTCGAGGAACTGCATAAAAATAACTTAGGTAACGCAAATACAAGTGTGGAAACGGAAGGAGAAAATAATCCGGCTACTGGTAAAGAAGTTAATATGAATATAGTAATGATAACGTATCCGAATAATTAACTATACTATATCGAATCACCTCATAAAAACATTATTACGACCGAAGAAGGATGAATTAACTATATAGTGAGTAGTTCCGCCTGGATAACCTAGAATTCAGGTGTTGAAGGCCGAAATATTACAAGCCCTAACAGCACGGAATAAGAAATATGAGTATAAACAAACAAAGACAGGGTTATAAAGAATAGCTATTAGCTGTTGACCACAACCTGTTCAGGGAATTCCGAGAAACCTTCATAACCCGGCAAGGGGAAATATTCCCAGTTCCGGTAAACTACAATCCTAGCAACGAATATCAACCGAATTCTGAGAAAAGTGAAGTATATATATTTTAAATAAAATTATTTTGAAGAGAGTAGATTGGCCTTGACCGCGACCCGAACCCAGGTATAGAACGTAACATTACACCACCTCCTTGTCAAATCCCTTCACTGATCGCCTATCCCGATTTCGCCATTTTTTTATGAAGAGTAAACATTGGAATTAGCCGGCATTGGAACCTGGATTCCCGTATCACTAGCACGGATACTTGTTACTTATGCCACTAGGCATATATCCCGTTCAATTAAATCCATTCTCTTCATTCTTTTCGTGGATTGGAATCATGGGCGTTAACAGTGGGAACTGTGCAATGTCAAGAAATGAGGTTCCTAAGAGCTATGGCTGGGAAAATAAGGACGGATAGGATAAGAAACTTGAATATCAGGAGAACTCTCGTTTCAGATCCCTTGATCGAAACGATAAAAGGTTCGCAGTTGAGATGGCTGGGACATGTCCTAAGGTTGGAGAGTTGGGGGGAATCCGAGGCAAGCGATGGACGCTCCAGTTGACAACACAAGACCCAGAGGCTGGTGAAGAACAATCTGGAATGAGTACATTCAGTGCATCCCTAAGAAATTGGGGAATAGCGTGAAGACAAGATCAGTGCGGCCTAAAGGACCGAAGGAAACAATGGCGTTGGTGTGAGGAAACAATGGCGTCCCTTCTGAAAATGCTCTACACCAATCGGAATGAGTAAAGAAAAGGTATATGGACATAAACGGTGAAAATGCATATATTAAACAATGACGATGAATCACTAAACTTCAGTAACAATAAAGTTTTTCCAGCTCTAATTTTGCAAAATGGAACCAGCCCTTTTTGTATTTTGGGCTTCTCATTAATTTATTTAAACAGTTGTAAAGCACTGACATGAAAAGGCTAGTTATTAAAAAAAAAAAAAAAAAAAAAAAAACGATTTTGAGATTCTCATAGGAAAAAGTAGTAAGAAGTTATGCAATGGTATAGAAAGAGTAGTAAGTCATAGTTTAAAGTGGTTTAGTTGCTATCAGCACCGGATGCTTTTAATAAATTAACTTAATTTCAGCAGTTCTCCCCTATTAAATTAGGTTTCCTGGTCTTACTACCTTATCCAATTTTAATTATGTATTTTTGTATAAACGATAACTACATAAATTAAAAATGTATCCAGATTGGTCATTTAGAAACTGGTTAAACTATAACACAAATCAGAAGGTATCAAGACAACTTATTTTCAGACACATAAGCGGAAATGCGGGAACTAGGTTGGAAACAAGGAGTTTCGGGTGTTCATCAATATATATTATAAAACAAAGTGTACAATGTGCGTGCCGAATAGGCTCAAAAACGACTCCACTTAGGATTAAGGAAGTTATGTCGTCGTTTAGCCATATCACCCCTAACGGAGAAGCAGGTTTCGGTTTTTCTCTTAAGGGTGTAAAATTGAAGAGAAAAGGACTGGAATTTTAAGCCTCTCGCACCATTTAATTAGCCTCTCTGAGATTGAGATACGAGTTTATGAATGGAAAATTTAGTTTGAGCTCCAGACTACCAGTAAGCGCTAGGTTGCTTTTCACTCAACGTTTATTGTTCATTCATCCAGTTCAGTTTGTAAAGGTTATATATTTGTTCAGCTGTTCTTTTTAAATTACTAAAAAATTAAGCGAAAATTAGTTTCTCCTTTGCTTTCAAAATAAAATAATGATTTTACACCTCTGCAATCAATTAAAAAACCTACTGGATTCCTTAAAAAATTAGTTTTCTCATAAGAAGGCTAATATATGATCACCACATTACATTTAATCTATATATAATATATTTTAAAGTAAATTTAATGCAATATGAGTGAACATTTCTTAGTAGTACAGTGAGCGAATAAAATCAGACATAAAAAAAGAGATGAATTGACTGCATATAAATCGAAAATAAAAAGTTTGAAGTGAAGTTGGTTTGGTTACTACGTATGATGAGCATTCCAGTTAACAAAACGACTAACTCCAATAACAGCATTCAAGATTTTATTATCCCTCATAGTTCAAGATAAAAAGAAATATGATGAAATATTTTGCCTTCAAGAAATTTTTGTTTTCACTTTGTAATAGTAGTAAGATTCGAGATATGCAGAAACCGTTCAAATTACGGGGGAATATCTTAAGGGAGGTTGAAATGGAAGAAAGGTCTTTAAAAAAAGTTTCTATGAATCTTCGGTAGTTTCTATACTTCTGGATCAAATAGGACCAACATAGTAGTCGGTGCTTAAGTTTTACTCGAAATATAATTTTTTTAACTGATATACCAGATTTTCAACTATAATCTAATAACTTATTATCTGCTGACTACTTGGAATGGGCTTATAGCATTCAGAATCACAGAAACTCAATCAATCAATCAATAATGATGCATAACTCGATAAATTTTTCAGCAAAATTAATTGCTCGTTTACCATTTTCAACCCCCTGTTAATTATACAGGGTTCCTTATATGGGCGGACTCTGCAGATCTCTAGTCTGCAGAATATTGATACCAAGTTAAAACAGAATTTTCAAGAAGGTGCTAATTTTGTTCCCTATTTCCTATAATTTTAAAGTTTTTCTGGTATTAAAACTACCGGAGCTAAGCCGGGCACCCTAGCTAGTTATAAGTACATTATAATTGTATATGAATGCGGCGAATCCAGCTATATATTGATACATTTAATATTTGTTTTTTTCATTTCTTTCTTCTTCTTTTTTTTAAAACTTGTCAATGACATAAATCTTATCTCGGATATTTCGCAGTTTTTTGACCGAAATGCTGACTTGCAATAAATATTTGGCAATCACGACTGTTTTATTATATAAAAAAAAAATCCTGTTTAATATCAAACACACACAGGCCTGAGAATAATATAGCCTAATATCGATGTAAATACTAAATACAAGATGGCCGCTGAGAGTTGATGATGATGATGTTTGGGGGGAGGGAGGGAGATGGGAAGAGAGGAGACTGGCCCTCACTGAATTGGAGATCCCATTCCGTTCGTTGACCCCAAAATATTCGCAGGAGCAGCTCCTCCCATCCCACTACTACTACACGATAGTCAGGCCTTGATAACGAGTCCACTCTATTCTCCTCGGCAATAGTCTGAATAACTTAGCAGTAACTAGCGAATGCATTCATTATAGAACATAACATGCCACAGGTTTTTTTTATTTAAAATGAATAATATTACATTCTAGCTCAACTAAGGAAATTAGTAAGGATGACGAACAGTTCATGAGTTCGCACCATATTTACGGAAAATACAAATAATAACAAGACCAATACTAGAAATAGAAATGATAAAAAAACATGATAAAAACTAGTTTATTGTTTCTTTGTTAGACGTCCCTTTATGCTACGAAGGCTAATCGGACGATGCTACGGTGGGAAGTTTTTTGCCTATCCAGGTATAATTAGGATATTGATCTTTAACGAGTACCTTACATCGTATAGGCTCGGGACCTCTAGTGTACGTCCTATCCGAGGGACGCCATAGCCAAGGAGTTTTTACTCCCTTTAAAAAATCCTCGGGCCACCGCGGTACGCGAACCCGCGAGCTTCGTATTGTGGGCTGCTATGCTAACCGCTATACACCACGTGTGACCCCAAACTCATTTATTTAAGCTCGTTTGCGGTGAATTTTTTGCAACTGAAGGAGCGCCTTCATAAACAAATTGAGAAAAAATCTGGTGCGAAGCGCTCAACGCAATACATTTTTTCACATTTATTTTTTACTAGCTAGTGTGCCCGGCTTCGCTCCGGTAGTTGTGTGGCAGTTTCAATAACAGAAAAACTTTAAAATTAAAGGAAATATAGAACAAAATTAGCACTTTCTTGAAAATTTTAACATTGTATCAATATTAAGATTCGAGATCTGCAGTGTCCGCCCAAATAAGGAACCCTATATACTTTATAGGGTGTTGAAAATGGTGGATGAACAATTCATTTTGCTGCATTTTTGTCGAGTCATGCATCGTTTTTGATGGTTTCTGTGATTATGAATCCTATAAGCCCATTCCAAGCAGTCAGCAGATAATAAGTTATTAGATTATTAGTTAAAAAAACTATATTTGGAGTACAACTTAAGCGCCGACTACTGTGATAGTCCCATTAGATCCAGAAGTTTAGAAAATACCGAAGATTCATAGAAACTTTTTTTGCAAGACCTTTCTTCCAGTTCAACCTCCCTTAATATATCCACCCCCTCCCCCCACGCTAATTTGGCCGAACTCAGCACTTCTCCAATCTTACTACTGTTACTAAGTGAAAACCAAAATATCATGAGGGCACAATTTTTTCATCATATTTCTTTTTATCCTGAACTATGAGCGGTGATAAAATCTTATTGAAAACATGTATATTTGGAGTCAACTCATCATTTTGTCAACTGGAATGCTCATCATAAATAGTAATAAAACCATTTTTCATAACTACATACAATAAGAACACTTCAAACTTGTTATTTTCGGTTTATAATCAGTCTATTCAGCTCTTCTTTTTTGTTTCATGTCTGTTTTTATTCGCTCACTCATATTGCATTAAATTTACTTTAATATATGTTAGATATTGATTAAATGTAATGTGTTAATCAATTAACCTTCTTATGAGAAAATTAATTTTGTAAAGTATCCAGTCAGTTTTCTCATTGATTGCAGATATGTAAAATCATTAATTTAGAAAAGGTGAAACTAATTATTTCACCTAATGAAACTAATTATTTTCGCTTGATTTTTTAGTAATTTAAAAAGAACTGCTGACAAATATATAACCTTTACAAATATAACGGAATGAATGAATAATAAACATTGAGTGAAACACCTAGCGCTTCCTGGTGGTCTGAAGCTCGAACTAAATTTTTCATTCATAAACTCGCTAATTACATGTTGCGAGAGTCTTAAAATTCCAGTCCTTTTCTCTTCAATTTCACAACCTTAAGAGAAAAACGGAAACCTTCTTCTCCGTTAGGGGATCTACAGTTACAGGCTGACATAAATCTCTTAATCGTATGTAGAGTCGTTTCTGAGCCTTTTCGGCACGCACATTGAACACTTTGTTTTATAATATATATTGATTATAAAAAAGTTGAACATCACGTATTTACTCGCTAAAGCCAAATATTTTTTTTTTATTAATAAATAAAAGTTTTTATTTTCATAATACGGTTAATTAAATTTTGGCTGTTACATCGCGGGCACATACATACATCAAATGATCAAATGTTTACATCCAGTTTGATCAGAATAGTTGCAACCGTTTTTGATGAAAAAAAAAAACACCTAAAAATGAGAAAAAAATTACTAAATAATGTGCCCCCTCCGTTTGTCCAATTTTGATGAAATTTAGGCTTCCTCATCGCGGGCATATACATACATCAAATACCAAGTTTGATCAAAATCGTTAAACCCGTTTTAGAGAAAATCGAGAAAAACATAAAAATTAGACGAAAGTCTTTAAATTGAGTACCCCCTCCGTTTGACCAATTTTGATATAATTTTTGGTGTCACAACGCGGAGACATCCATACACCAAATACCCGCTACATACACCAAATAAACTGTTCACCTGTTCACACACAAAAAAAACACACACCACACACCACACACCACACACACACACCATTTCGCTGGACTTGGTTATTTGGACTCAGGCGACCCCAAAACGTGTATTTCCGTTGAAAACCGGAAGTCGAAATTTTTCACGATCGCAATACTTTCCCTTACTATATATTTTATATATAGGTAAGTGAAAGTAAAAATATAAATAATAAAATATAATGCGAAGTAAAGTAAAATAGGAAAGAAGGTATGAGATAGTTGACCCTAGATATAAATGAAGTGAAAATGGTTGGGGAGCATTGAGCTGTAAAACCTAGATAAATAACACTCAAATGTAGATTTCACATATTTAATGGTGTTTAAGTTTCGACCCAAATTTAGTTGAGCTAAAAAACACAGACATTGGCCAGTAAAAGAAAACACATAAAGAAATGCCAAACAAATGTGTAATAGGTTCGCCTCCCGAGGATTTTTTACTCCCATTAAAAAATCCTCGTCTATGCCATCCCTCGGATAGAACGTAAAATGGAGGTTCCGAGCCTGTACGACTTCGGGTACTCGTTAATGATCCCTATCCTAATTATACCTAGATAGGAAAAATTTACGACTTCCATTGTAGCATCGTCATTATAGCATTAGCCTTAGTGGCATAAAGTGACGTTAAAACAAACAAATGTGTAATATCAATTTATAATTTTTAAAAATTATATAAATTATAAATTAAATAAATTATACAAACTATAAATTTTATATATAATTTTTTTTTTAAATTTGTAGATTGGTTATTTTAATTTCATCATAAAAGATTGAATTTTTTATTTCTGTTTATAAATGGTATTTCTTTGTATTAGTTGTTGGTAATTTTTGGAGTATAATTGAAAAAAAAAATGTATTATGTTGTTTTAAATATAATTTCTTAATTCTTACTAGTCTATTTCTCAATCATATCAATATTTATTTATTTTGAATATTTTTCTCTTTTCACTCTCTCTTCAGATTATGGATATTAAATGTATGCTCTTTACTTTAATGCTCCAACAATCAACAGATTGTTATTCCAAATTCTCTTTTACAAAATAATTTTTCACTCATCTCCCACTAATTTTTTTTTTTAATTTACGAACAGGACTTATTTATCGTTGCTATCATATTCTTCGTTCCCTGTATACTTAATACATCATGCAAAAATATTCTACCTTAAATTTATCAACACTTTTTGTAGGGAATTCGTATAGAATTTCATTTTGTTTTTTTTACTTATGTAGAACAAGCTTTATATGGGCAATCAACAAGTCTCAAATCAGTATTTTGCTTCGTGGAAATGACGACAAGGTTAATTTTAGGAGCTAAGTATTTTATGGCGCGATAAAACTCTGTTCTAAAAATATCCTTCGATAATCATAAGAACAACATTCAATTTTCACTATCAATCACTATCATAGAAATAAATTTTGTAGTCTATTTCGAAAACGTTTTAATTTCGCTTGTGTTGTAGTGATAAATGGTTTTAAATAGTTATCAGTGCCGATAGCAATTGTAAAAATCCTTCATTAATCTTTTTTTATAAGTAACAAAGAAACGAATATTGATAGTTGAAGTTGAGAAACGTTGGCTCTACTTAAAAATAAACGTGTAAATAATTTCAAATTTATTTATATATATTTTTTTTCATTTTCACCAATATTTTATTTTTAATAACTACATATCGTAAGACACCTGCCACTAAAATGTCTTCCATAAATATTAAAAAAAAAAAAAAAAAAAAAAAAAAAATTTAATCTTCTCGAGATCTTTAAAAGAAATCTGATCATGAAGAAAGAGTATCATGAAGGAATTGTTTCAGTTCATAAAGACCACAGATTACTACAATATAATCTAAAATTTATATATTCACACCAAAGATGCTTTTGGGTAGAGAGGAGTTTGACCGTATAGAAAAAAATTATTGTGTTTTCTGAAATTAGAGACACTCGTATAGAAGACATCTGTAAGAGTGAGTAATTTAGAAATTTAATTTTGATTTTAATATTTAAATCGCAGGAAATATATAAAAATTGCTATTTTTAAAATTTTGCATTTTCACGTTTTTTATTCTCTTTTATCCGTTTCTCCGTGAAAGGTTCAAAAATTATAACATCACCTACTCAATATTATTTTAAAGATTATCGATGCCTTCAGTTTTGACAGTAATAAAAAAATTTATGTTCATTAAATGATTTCACAAGTTATGATGCCCTGAAAATTTGAATGAGTTTTTTTTTTTTCTCTTTCAAAAAGGATTAAAATTTACATTTTTTTTTTTTTTTTTTTATTGAAAGAATTAATACATTCTGCCACAATCAAGGGCATTAATATTAGAGTTATATGGACACATTCACTCAATAACTATATATAAAAATGTACATAAAAAAAGAAAAAAGTAATAATAATAAATAAAATGCAAATCTCGAAATAGGAAAGAGACAAAAAGAATAATAATAATAAATAAAATAACAATCACCTAAATTAAATAACATTATTATTATTAGGCACGTAACAATACTTACTTAATATTATTTTAAAGATTTTCGATGCCTTCAGTTTTGACAATAGTAAAAAAATTTATGTTAATTAAATGAGTTAACAAGTTAAGATGCCCTGAAAATTTGAATGTTTTTTTTTTTTTTTCTTCCAAAAAGGATTACAATTTACATTATTATTATTTTTAGAGATGAGAGATGGTCAACTGTTCTTCAATTACGATAGGTTAAATGATGGTCAGGATTTTCAGTTACAATGATATTTATTATGGTAAGCCAACGTTTCGATCCAACTTGTGGATCTTCATCAGGGCTACTGAGTCCAGGTGGATACTCATTATTATTTTTTTATTTTTTATTTATTGAAAGAATTAATAAATTCTGCCACAAACAAGGGCAATAATAATAATAGTAATAAATAAAATAACACTCACCTAAATTAAACAACATTATTATTAGGCACGTAATTACTTTTTTTTACAATATTGAGGCTCAATGTTAATTAAAATTTAGTGCTATTTTTATATAGACTCCAAAAAATGTTTTTATTAAAAAAAAAATAAAAATAAAAAAATCAGAATTAGAATACACTAAATCTAAATGAAACGTTGAAATTATTAAATGGTCCAGAATATGAAAAATTATATTTATATCTAAAAAAAAAAACTGAATACAGAAATGAATTAGTTAAATAATTTAATTATTAAGTGCTACAAATGAAAATCCTAAAATAAACTATACATAATTTATATATGTATAATACTGTTTATGGTATTGATTGTATTATTGAATAATAAATAACATCGACAGACGAACTCTTGCTCATTGTCTATATACGAGATTTAATGATAAGTAGATTGTAAATATTTTGTAAATAAACTTAAAAAAAAAAAAAAAAATAGATTTTGAAAAATCACAAAGTACTGCCATTAATCGAAAAGAGTCAAAACGATATAGACCATGCGTATGAAGAACATTTTCTTGAAAATGTGATGTTGAATTTCTGGTGTTTCTTTGCCTGTACTTATCCGGACCACTCTGTGTATAATAATAATAATAATAATAATAATAATAATAAAGGCTTAACGAACCCGAAGGTTCGATGCCGACACCACCACTCGCTCCCTGCACACCTCCATCCATCGACCGTCCTCCAGACCTAACTTCGATAGATCCGCCCGAACGATATCCTCCCACCTCCGTCTCGGCCTGCCCCTCGGACGTTTCCCATTCGGCACCGCGCTTATTAATCTTTTCGGAATACGTTCACAGCCAAGTTTTGCAATTTTACACGCCCATTTTATTCGTCTTGCTGCAATCACGTCAATTATATTTACTGGGTAAAGTTCACTCAGTTCGGCGTTGTGTAAGCGTCTAAATTCTCCGGTTATTTCATCCCTCTTCGGTCCAAATATTCTACGCAGTACTTTTTTTTCAAAAACTCCAAGCCGTTGCTCATCCCTCAATGTCAGCGGCCAAGTTTCGCATCCGAGCACGGGTATATTCCCTCCCAAATTCAAACCCTTTCCGGTACGTGTCACCTCCCTAATGGCATATTCCGGCGCTAAATTAAATAAAACAGGTGAGAGAGAATCTCCTTGTTTCAAACCAGAGCGGACCTCGAACTTCTCAGAAAAATAATTACCGATTCTAACTTTATTGAACGTTTCAGTCATACACATTTTTACTAAGTTTACTAATTTTTTCGGTATTCCCTGCTCGACCAGAATGTTATACAACTTTTGTATAACAGAATGTTATACAAACTCTGTGTATAATATTGTATTTAAATATATTTATAATTTTTGATTTTGTAATGGTGTTATAATATGGTAATAGGTGTTGTAGTGTAACAATAACACTACAGGATTATATATTATATATATATATATATAATGGTATATTCGGGCATTTCGTCCTTCCAGCCGAATATGATCTGGCATTTGGATTCTCATTTCTTTCTTTTAGAAATTTTTATTTTTTTTTATTCTTAGAAATATTTCTCAATCTGTTTTAGTCACTGAGTATAGAATAACATTATTAATATTATTATTATTCTTTTTTTCTCTTTCCTATTTCGACATTTACATTTTATTTATTATTATTACTTTTTTCTTTTGTATAAGTACATTCCTATATAGTTATTGAGTGAATGTGTCCATATAGCTCTAATATTAATGCTCTTGTTATTCTATACTCAGTGGTTTTAGTTCAAGAGGACTCGGAAAGCTTTTGCGATGTTTTACCTTTCACGTAAAATAATCGATCTTATCTAACTGACACGTGTGTGTTTTTAAATTTTTTTTTTTTTTTACGTTTGCATTTTGTTGACTGGTTCCGGCGCCTAGATTCGAAGGTCGGTGCACCGGAGCGTGACAATCGTGTTTGCCAAACTGCGAATACTAATTATAGACGATACCTTGTTTTTCCTGTATTCTTTTTTTTTTTTTTTTCCATTTTCCTCATTGCGTTTTCCTCGTACCGCCATTGTGTTGGATATATTTGGAGGTTATATAAAGATCAAATCATCGCCTGTTACTTGGTATTGTGTCCTCGAGGAGGAAAAGAAGCTCCAAATTGTTTCTATCGTATTGACATACAGCGATAAATATAAAAAATTAATTATAATTAAAGGCCTGGAAGAAAAATTGCCCATCTTTATTGTCGCGAGGCCATCTTCTTTTCAGACCTCTTAGATATTTATCATTTATGAAGAAAGAAGGATCGTTAAAGTTTTTGCAACCCTTTAATTTCTTCAAAATAAACTCCCTTATTTCCATCTTAAATATTTTTATCAAGAAAATATTTATAGAGACCAGATTAATTTTTATTACATGTCTTTAGACTTTTAGTCTTTCCTACATGCAAGGCAAATTATTCAAAAAGGCAGAAAATGCGAGAAATGATATATAAAAATTTAAAACTTTGGGCAAATATTTAAAAGGTGGATTATTATTCAGAAGCAGAAAAGTTTCCACCTCTAGGGGATTAGAGAAAGCGGTTTATATTATAAAAAGCATATGTGCTATTATTATTTATATTTCTAATTTATATATCCACCCTACCTTGCCTCAGTAACACGGGTGTTGACTGCATGAGAACACAAGCGTGTTCAGTTTTTGTAATCTTTATTTCGTTAAATATTTATTTAAAAAAAGAAATATTTACGTGCGACGAATACAATAACGCTGTCATATTCTAGAAAAAAAAAAGTCAAGCGCTCAAATGTTTTTAAAATCGAATGTTATAACGAAAGCTTTCTATCGCTAGCACAGTTCACTTTCGGGTAGCTCTGTAAGTATGCAATTAAAAAAAAAAAAAAAAATCTGGTGCGATGCTTGCAACACACAACATTCACTTACCAACTTACTTAGATTAGAAATTGAGGTGTATTGTTAAATACCATTTCTCAAAGCCATAAATTTTTCTACATTCCTCTACTTATTTTTGTTCGTATTTGCTCTCTAAAGCACGCTAATTTTTTTATTATTAAATAAAAGCTTAATACTCCAAGTCGTCTGATTTTATAATTCTCTATGTAGTTGTTGAAAACTTCATATAGTTCCCATGAAACAAATAATTTCCATTAAATGAACAGAACGGCTTTAGTTATAAACAATGGTCTGTTACTAAAGGCGTACTGCGCATGCGTCGGGTCATGAGTTGGCGGGATATTTTTCTTTTTTTCTCCTTAATATGTTTACTTGATTCTTCTCATATTTCATATTTAGCCAGTTTTTATTATTTAGGTGTAACGAGAGGCAGTCAATTTCTCCATATAAAGAAAAACAAAGGTACTTCATAAGAAAATAAAAAAGGCGCCTTCCCCATTTAAGCACCCTCAGAACTTGATATTAAAGAAAACTTGATTTTCGTTAAGCATGACGAATTTGATCAAAATTATTAAAGCCGTTTTTGAGAAAATCGAGAAAAAAAACGTAAAAGTTGGAAAAAATTCATAAAATAAAGTGCCCCGTCCGTTTGTTTAATTTTGATGAAATTTTTGTTGTCAAATCGCGGGTATAAACTTACGCCAAATACCTAATTCAAGGTTCGTACGGATTACAGTCTTTGAGCTAGTCTGTTCACACACACACAGACCATTTCGCGGAAATTTGTTATTTGGACTCAGGGGACTCCAAAAGGTGTATTTCCGTTGAAAACCGGAAGTCGAAATTTTTCACGATCGCAATACTTTCCCTTACTATATATTTCATATATAGGTAAGTGGGCCTGGATAGCCAAGCGTGTTTGAGCGCGAGTGCTTTAGCACGCTCGAGCAGAACGGTTGAAACGGCCTTGGAATGGTTGACTTTTATTTCGTGGAGGCCCCACGGAATAAATCTCGACCTACCCACCATGGCTAGAATAGGTTACACATCTAGAGTAACCCCCCGTATGCCACACATGGCCAGGTAGGGGTACCGAACAAAAAAAAAAATATAGATAAGTGAATGTAAAAAAATGTCTATGTTAATTCAAAGAAAGCACGGCACCAGATTCTTAGCTAAGCTTGAATATACTTGAATACCTATCCCAGTATTTGTTATTGATCGATCAAAACCTCAATTTTGTCCATTCAGAATACGTCCAGTCAGATACGAGTTCCCTCAGTATTCATCATATTCAGAGCTGTTATAATGGCATCCATTATGTGTAATTGTTGAGAGGTTTAGTATAAATAGTCTCCAATAAACATTTTTTAGGGGGACTACAACCATAACAAAGTAACAGGTGGGGATGACGATCTAATGTTTTGGTTGGGATGGGTTGGTTTGGAGGTGGATCGGACTACATCAGCCAAAGCTGTGCAGTATTAATGTTTATGTTTATTTAATTGGATATCGATCCCGGTGGAAGGTAAATTAAAAGTTAGCCAAGGTCGACGGCGAGGGTAACGGAGGCTTACCGGTTGCTTCTGGTCTAGCCCAGTCGATACCCATCAACTATTCACTCTAATAGCACTCTATATCTACTCTAAATCTACTCTACAATAGTAGTACATGTTATCGTGTTCAAATATTCATGCATTTATCTACTTTATCATAAATAAAAAAAAAAAAATGTGTCTTAAATCAAAATTTCGCGGAACAGTGATTTATAGGGGGAATAAAATCTGGTGAGTTGCACTAGTACAGGTCCTACTGGTAAGTCAGACCATATCTCCTCGAGTGATTCGGGGAGGCCTAATTATCTTTGATTAATAAGCCTCATAATAATAATAATAATAATAATCAATATATATTATAAAGCAAAGTGTACAATGTGCCTGCCGAAAAGGCTCAAAAACGACTACACGTGCTATCAAGATTGTTATGTCGTCATATTGCCTTATTGCCCCTAACGATGAAGAAGGTTTCAGTTTTCATTTTAAGTGTGTAATGTTGAAGGGACAAGGGCTGTAAGTTTAAGCCTCTCGCTACATGTAATTATCCCCTTTAATAAGCCCAGGCGAGTTTATGAATGAAAATTTTAGTTCGACATTTAGAAGCCAGGAGCGCTAGCTAAGCTCAATTCATAAGGTTATAGTTCATTAGTTCGGTTTGTTATGGTTTTAGCTTCAGCTGTTTTCTTTAAATTACACGAGATTATGTATAAATAACTACTTTTTCCTTTTTACTTTTCAACAAGGTCATTACATTTCTGCAATGAATTGAAATTAAAAATAAACAAAACCAACTGGATTCCCAAGCGACTCAAGTTTTACAGAAGAGGAAAGAATTGGTCGAAACATTGCCTTCAATCAATATACAATATAAGAGTAATTTTACAACAAAAGAAAATTGCTTATTAGTGTAGTGAGCGAATAAAAACTAACACTGAATAAAATAGATAATATGAATAAAAGATATAACCTAATGAAATATATATCGAAAATAAAGTGTTCACATAATATTTCTGTTTAATAGTTCTGTTCTGTTCGTAAATTTTCAACCAAATTCGAAAAAGGAGAAGTTACTGAACTTGATAAGGATGCGGTATCGTCATGAGAATGGTCTCAATGGAATCAGAACATAGAAACCATAAAAAATGGTACATACCAGGACATATTTGCTGCCAAAATAATTTTTCTTAAAATTACGTTTAAAGAGGAGTAGAAAAAAAAACTATTGAATTTTGTATAGATAGGCTTTTGTTTTTTCTTCTTAATCTCCTGGCAATCTTTTAAATTCGATTTGAGAAAACCGCATTAGTAGGGTCTCTTATACCCAAACCATATATGGGCGGAATCTGAGGTTTCGAAACTTACCACTAATACTAAACTGAAGTTTCAGAATGGTAAAAATTTTGTTTTATTAATGATTAATTTTGGTCTATCTTTCTGTACTATTATATTTTAAAGTTATCCTTTCATTCCACCTATTCCACAACTCCCTGAGCGAAGCCGGGCCCCACAGCTAGTAATAATAATAATTTAAAACTATAAATTTCTAGCTAGAAGTATTCGCACTCTAACCTACTTAAATTCCATATAATTAAAGTACACACCGTATATTTAGTATCGTGTAGTGCCTATTTAGTGCAAAAAGCTACTATCCTTTCAAAACGGAATTACAAGGAAAATAGTCAAAGGAACTTATATGCTGCGAACGAGGACACTAGAATTACAACAAGTAATTCAGTTACCCAAAATCGGAGAATAGTGGAGAGCGGGGTTGGTTGGCATAGGAGGTAGGTTGGCCATTGGCTTATAGTTTCCGTCATACCTGTTGTGAAGGGCCCTTCGTTGTACCATGTGACCCGCTCGACCTCGGGAATCTTGTCCTGCGTTTTCAATCGGATGCTAACAGTGTAGAGAAGAGCGTGCTTCATTGATTGATTTTACAACATGTAAGTAAATTTTTATATTTTCAGTAAATTTGGTTTAAAGGCATGGAAAAACATTTGACTCCCACTCTGTTTACACAGCCCTAAACTCCTTTGAAAAACCTAACCTTTCGACTAACCAGTTCCTTGTTTGATTGTTCTCCCCTGTCCTGGCAGTCATCTTTCATATGATCTCTCCTGTGGGGTTAGTTGTCTCTCTTTAACTTTTTTTTTGGCACAGTAGCAATTCACAAAAGCAAGGTAAACATAATCAAAAGTGAAACTACCAATTGTCTTTAGGTCCAGTGAGGAAGATTAGAGCATTTTTTCTTATGCAAAAAGTGACGAAAGTCTAAACTTCTATCTTCTTCTATTGTCATTCTAGTTTCCCTTAAAAGCTGTTAAAAAACTGATTCTAAATTATTATACCATTATAGTGCAGCTTTTAATAACAATAATATGTGTCAGGCAGTACTTAAATGAGATGGCTAAACAACCCCACCTTCTAGGCCAACCTGCCCCACATAGGGGGTTAATTGGCATACTCTGGATTGACGAATTCTTCAATTTTCTATGATCTGAGTATTAAATATTATGTTGTGAAAAAAATACTTGAAGTACTCTATTACATGGAGTTTACAGTGGTATCAGCCCTATTGGGATTATATTAACAGGAACGACTCAACAATCAAAAAGTGAAAACTGTTGCCAACCAACCCTGCTCTCCTCTATTTAACCCAGAGGCACAATTCTTTTTTCGATAAACTACCACTGCTGTTAAATCCACTATTTAATAGCCTCAGTCCAGCAAATGTCCCAAGACGATGGCAACAAGTATATGAATGTTAGGATTAAATATTATAATATAAGTTTATTCAGGAAAGAGATGAGCCCCATCACCGATAACTTAACGGAACACTCATTCCACATAATTTCATTTTTTTCTTAAAATGCATAAATGCAGTAAAAGGCATAATATTCAAGGAGAGATAAATTGACTCAAGAAATTATATAATCATAAGGGGCTATGCAAAAAAAAATTATTGTCTGTTGGCGGGTTTTTGTTTACACAGACATAGATGACACTGAGAGAGCGCATCCAGGAAAACGCCACATTTAACTGACGGCTTACGATCGATTAATTTATCGATTAATCCCTTAAGTGGCAAACGAAGGGATTAATCGATAAATGTGTATGACCGAAAATGTTCTCCTTGAAAACCTAAAAGATAAACACCATTTAGAACCTCTACGGCCATTTTGTTTTTCTTGCAAAAACCGCGGTAACTCGCAATCAATGGCGAAATGAGTGATCTACATATTTTTCCGGTGTAGCGGTTAAGGAAAGCTTTTAAATTATGCCTCATTCATGAAATTTTATGAAGTATTAAGGAAGTTATGCCGTACCGACAGAAAAAACGGCTTTGAAAAATAATATATACTAGCTGACCCATGCGAAGCATAGGTATAGTATATAGTGTAGTATAGTATAAGTATAGTGCGTATTTAGTGGGTCATGGGCATAGGTGGACGGTTAAAGTAAAGAATAGATGGGTCATTCTCATGTAAGAGCGCACTTTTGTGTCCCAGGCCGTTTATTGCGATTTAGAAAAGCTTAGGACTCTAAGACATCAATTTTCTAAATCAAGGCGAGTTGTAAAGGTAGACCCCATACGACTTTATTTTAATTATATAACACACGTATCTTAAAAACACTAGAAAAAGGTCAAAATTCATTCCCCTGTCATGTCCCGAGGTCTGATTTTGCTCAAAGTAAGAGTTCTGTGTTCCTGTACTAGGTTAATTTTTACTTTTTTTTCTGTTCAATTTGTTCAAAATACTATAAAATTTCATAAAAACAGCCGAATCCTTGATGATAAAGGATTAGAATTGAAAAAAAAAACTTATTTTTATGATGTCCAACAGGTTTTCTTTCATTTCCCTGTCAATTTTTAAAATTAAATTGTCACCACACTATTCAGGCGGGAAATTAGTAAAAAATAAATAGTCAGCAGGAAGGGGTCTGTCCCTAAGCAACCCCAACTGTTAACTTAACCTCAGTACAAATCCAAGCTCTCCAGAAGCAAATAAGTTCTCAAACTTGAGAGGTTACGTTTAATAGTCTTCATTCCCCTGTCCTCTATAGTTTTGGTCAGGCAAGTTTTATCTTTTCTAATTTTTGAGAGATAAAAGATTTTGTAGCACACATTTCGTTTTTCAAATAGCATTATGATATCTTTTTTTCCTTTCAACGGTTATCAAATAAGCCTTAAGAATGCATTTCCCTGTCGTTCATTCCCCTGTCTTACTGTAAATCAAATACTGCAGGATGATGAAGATAGCGACGTGGTTTGAAGCTTTCTTTTGCTGCTCAACTTTTTTAAAGTATCATCGGTTCTTAACTAATAGAAATAAAAAAAAAGATCCTATAAATTTATCACTCTTTCAGATAGTTAAAAAAATGGCCCCATCGAAAGATTTCGATTTAAAAACAAGAAAATGATCCAATTATTCTGAGAAAGAGAATAAAAAATATTAACTGAAACGACAAAAAATGAAAGTAAAATTGGTTTGTGAAATGACTCCCCGTAAAAATGCACTTGAAACGGAAGCGATTGAGAACGAATTCAAATGTATATCTGTTAAGAAAAAAACATTTTAAAAGGAGTTGATGATACAAAATCTCCTCGTTCAACCGCTTGTGAGAATATAGACCTACCCACTCCTCAATGCATATGTGGAAGGAAATTAGTAAATAATAACAAAGCGAAAGTGTAAAGAGATAATGCTATGTTTTGCAAAGAAAACATAACGCTTGAATGACAATATGAAAGACTATAGAAAAATATTAGAGAATATTTTAAAAAAAAAAGCGATTTACCATGAAAAAAGTATGCACATACCTATGTCTTTTATTATAGAAGCATTATTTTATACGAAATGTAATCAAAGACGACATCAATGCAATCTTGCAGTGTTACAATCCTTTTAATCCCTAAGGTCTGGTAATTCATTCCATACTTTTTTTTAGTCATCTTTGTATCACGTTTAACGTGAATTGGTGTTCTGCCACGTCGACTCCTTGCTTCTTATAGCCAAAGCAATAGTACTACACCGAAAAAAATGTTTATTTGTAACCATAAAATTTGAAATAACAACGCCGTAAAAAGTGCCCACTTTGGTGAGAATGACCCAGATATGTTTGAATTGTAGATGATTCTAACTAAAAAACAATATGTCGGGTAAATCTCATATTTTGTATTTTTCTTTATAATAATGCTTGCGAAAACGTTATAACCCAAAGATATATATATTTTTTAAAATCCTAAACTTTTATTTTATCTTTAAATTAAAAATAATGTCCAAAGGGGTGGAGTGGGGGTGGATCAGCCACCACAGCTCTCCTGGGTCCTCCAATGTATGTCACCGACTTTGTTCCTTTATGTATCCGCTCTTGACAGTTCGAATACTTAGTACGGTGACATTGCTACGTGTCACAGTTACTTTTACTGTCACCGTGACATAGAGGAACAGTGTATTGAGGTTGGGAGCTGCGGTGTGGCCCTTGTACCGAGTCTAAATATAGCCCTCGCCAAGGTCTTTCTGCCTAACGACATTTCTGTCTGCGCTACTATTCTCTTTATCTATAAATCTATATCTATTTGTGTAATAAATGTAAAATTTTATGTTAGGTCACCTTTCGTCAAGAATAAGTTAGTGTGTAAATAAGCTCATGAACATTTTGGGATAAGAATTATGCCTTCATCCAACAGCTTTACAATGCGAAAAAATCAGAGTATTATTTATACAAGAACCAATTGATTTAAATATTTAAATGTTTAATTTAATGTTCTTTTTTTTTATATATCTTTTTAATCATCTAACATCCTTGGTGCTTGATTGAAGACAGTGCCTTTTATGATAGCTAAATCACTTAATCAGCTGATATTTTATTCCGATATTATATTTGTCATTCCAGTGAACAAATTATTAAAGGGCACGTCTATTAAAGTTAGTATAACAGTGTTTTCAATTTTTATGTTCATTAATGTTATTATTTTTATATTATTACATTTTATTACATTTATTACATATATTACATTTATTACATTAATCATTAATGTTCAACAGTATAACCAAGTTTTCATTTCATCATGTTTTCAAGCATTGAAATTCCGTAAAAAAAAAATCTGGTGTGATGCGCGCAACACACAACTTTCACTTACGAACTTACATAGATTAGAAATTGATGTTTCGATAATATGTTAATGCCATTCCTCAACTTCACACATTTTTCCACATATACATTCTTATATTTGAATATCCGATTGATCAATTTTGACTGTCATATCATATACATACTCCAAATACCGAGTTTAATTAAAATCGTTAGAGCCGTTTTTGAGAAAAACGTAAAAAATAGACAAAATTCTTTAAATAAAGTACCTCCGTTTGACCAATTTTGATGAAATTTTTGCTGTCACATCGCGGGCTTATACATACAACAAATACCCAATTTCAGGTTCGGAAGGTTTTTAGTTTTTGAGCTAGTCTGTCACACACAGTTTGTGAGCTGTCACACACACAGACCATTTTGCGGGACTTGGTTATTTAGACTCAGGGGACCCAAAAACGTGTATTTCCGTTGAAAACCGGAAGTCGAACTTTGTGATATGGCCGCTAAATACCCCAACAACCTAAAGCATAACTGGATTCTGCAGCTGCATGAAATCATGAAACCTTTTGATCTGGGTGACCCGATAAATGCTAATAGGTAATAGCAGTGAACAAGAGGTGGGAGGTGAACAAAATTCTTAGTTTTGTCAAGGAGAAGTTACATATTAATGACATGGAAAGTATGAATGAATCGACGTTCTGTCCAAATTACCAATTATTGTACAACTCATCCGTAAATATCACCTCCAAATAAACCAGTCTTTCTTGCACTAAAATTAAAGTTCAGTGACGTTTCCACAATTGATGCACTGGTGCAATTCACAGTCGGATGCCTGAACTTAAGAAAATTTATCGATGAAGGTTGAGCAATGCGGATCTGGTCGTTTGATCTTGACTTTATTTCTTCTAGCATGTTTGTATTTTTGCAATCGGTGTTTCTTTTAGTTTGGTTATTTTTAATAATGTTTATTTTAGTACTGACGGGATATTGTATTTTAAGTGCTATTATGCTTTTTATATAATTTAATTTTGTTATTTTATAGCTTTCTCATGTTGATATACAAACATATAATTGTAACTGAAATACAAAGTACATATATAAAGCACAGATAGAAAAGGGCATGAGAAGAAACTAAAATTGTAGACTCTAATTTTTATATTATATATTATTTACACACTCTATTTGTCCAGGGGAAAACTCCAAAGAACAAATAAATATTATTATTATTATTATTATTATATAAAAAAAAATTGGCTACTGATTATGACCATTAAGCGAACTTAATGGATCTTATCATTAATGAGATATTAGATTTGAATAATTGTTCTCAGACCTATTACAACAGATTTAACGCAAATTATAATAAATTTATTTATTTATTCAGATATGCATAACTTATGATATTTTTCTTAAATTAAATTAAATTGAAAGATATGAAAAAAACATACAAAAAAAAAACGCAAAACAAGGGGAAAAAATTAACAAACAACCTGAAATAGAAGAAAATGCAACAAAAAGTGTAAATGTAAAAGAAAAAATATGTGTACCACTGGTGCAAAAAATCTCGTGGCCAACGCCTCAACAGTCTTCTTGGCGGATTATTTGGGTTTGTGGGAGTATGTAGAGCTTGAGTTAGTGGGTTGGAATTTAGAGTAAGTCTGTCATGAAAGTTACGGTAGCGATCAATGGCTGTTTGCACTTCGATTTAAGGAATGTCAAGGTCAGTGTGTAAGGTCTCATTAGAGACATAAAATGGGGCATCTACAATCTCCCTTAGTTAAAATGACTGTATTTGATTTTTTGGCTGTTTGTAAACGGTTAATTTGTTCGTCAGATACAATTTTATAAATTGTAGCAATCAGAGAATTGCCCTCTTTTTGAAGATGCTATGTTTTTTCAACTAAAAAAAAAAAATTATAACAGAATTGATTTATTATTCAATTCCTTTTATTACAAGTCATTAAAATATATTGAAATCTTAATGAATACTAAGCTTGGCCTCATCAATTTCGGTATCAGGTTATCGCACAATGTTGGTACGTAACACCCCCGATACGTAAGTACATGTTGTTCCCTAAAAAAAAAAAAAAAAAAAAAATTGTATACAGTACCACTCAAAAGTTTAGACTCAGTTGTATTTAGTTCACAATCTCCAAGTTTAATAAAATAATTGTAACTCAAGGGATAAAACATTTCAAAAATTATATGATTGTTTTGAATACAATCTATATAATGAAGATGATATTCTGTTTGTTTGTTTTTTATAGAAATCTATACCGTTTGTCCTAAATTCTCCAAATTTCGCTTAGTGGTTGTTTCATACCAGGTGCGAACACCTCTCCATATTAAAATTCCATCACTTCAGCTAATCTCTGGGTATAGACTTTATTGTTTTAAAAATCGTTATTATCTCGGTTTACATTAGATTTTTACGAAATCAACCGGCGGAGTAAAAAAAAATCTCATTTCTGTCCTAACGAACTTTTCTTAACCCACGGCTTTTCTCATTGTTTTCCAAGTTCCCTGGGTGAACCCGGGATATACAGCTAGTTATAAATGAATTAAAAATAAAATTATAGTTGTTATGTCGTTAAATAAATGAAATTTTATTATTTATTTATTTTACAAAATCTAAGGGTGAGTCTAAACTTTTGACTGGTACTATAGGTTTAGGCAATCAACAATACATTAAAAGACATATGATATTTATATTTCAGATAATTAATGATTAACATAGCGGATAGTACTTGGAATAATGTACTATGTATTCTGGGTGTAAGCTGTAATAGTTCAACAAAAGGTCACGTCATTAAATGATAACAGTTTCTGAACCAATCACTGATGACGTTTGGGCTATTGTTTTATTAATATATTCCTCCTCTATTTCGGTTGCATTAATTCGTGCAAGAGCTATATATGCAGTGCATTTAGTGTTGTGTGCATGTTCAACACCCTCCACAAGCTTCCATAATGAATGTCCCGAATAGTCGGAGGTCCAAATTTCCACACATACATTGACTTGCTCATTCTCAACTCGCCTATCATTCCGTCTATTAAATGTGTCGTTTAAGTTTCGAAATAATTATTGTTCAATTATTAATTATGTTCGGCATGACCTGCTCCCATATCCAGCAGTTCTGATTATACCACATTCTGAATAATTTACAATAAACTAATTCTACTCTTGTATATTGTAGGAGATGGAAAATCTATTTTAAACATTGTAGTTTTGTTTTCCTCAATCCAATTCTGGGAACGTCGGTTTACTAATATCATTTGTTTTCCTCAATTTAACAGGTCTCATCTATATATGAATGCGTTTCCAATATTTTATTTTATCCAATCAATTCATTTTATACAGTTTATCATTTTATAATCTTGATGTGAGGCGATTAATTTCAAAATGCGAGAAGGGTTAGGGTGGAGTAATTAGGCGTCCAACTGCATGGTTTTTAACGCCTTTTTGCAGTATATTTATTATTCCTTTTGTTTAACATTGTTGCTGTGTGTTGTTTCTGTATATTTTATTGATATATCTGGGATACAATATTTCATACTTTTGTACTTTAAAGGCTAACCTAACTTAATAGTCTATGATTTATGTTCATTTGCATGGTGTTTATTCATTTACCTCCTATATATATATATACATATATACCCACATTATACATATCTTTCTCTCTTTTATTTATTTATTCTTATGTTATTTTATTTTATTTTTATTTTTATTTTTATTTTTTATTTTTATTTTTTTTTATTATTATATATTTTTTTCTTTCTATCGTTTTTATTTTCTTTCTCTCTTTTTTTTATTTTATTATTTATTTATTTTTTAATAAATAAATAGATATACTACATATATAGACGTATTACTTGGATATAAATACCTCAATACTTCACATAACTTAAATATTAATTTTCATACTATTTTTACAGTGCTTTGAGAAGGTTGGATTCCTTAAGGAACATGATCAGTCGATTGATAGTATCTTCACAGTCACTAAGTTTCACTTTTCAAGTTTCTTTTAGGGATCTGTTTAAATTGTATTTCATCATGAGGTTTTGATAGTCTGTGCATACCTGTAAGATATGTTTTATGGTGATTGGCATCTATTGCATAATGGTTGTGGGTCTTTTGTGATGAGATGAATGTGGGTTAGCCGTGAGTGTCCAATCCTTAATCTTGTAAGTGCGGTTTCTTCTCTACGTGTTGATCTCACTGAGGTTTTCCAGATATCAATGTTCGGCTTTATATCTTTCAGCTTGTTGCTGTCCACGTTGTCCCACATACTTTGCCAAGCAGTTTTGGCATTCGTGGCCTACCATTTTTTTATATCGCTTCCTGCGTAAATGGGAACAATGTCTTGGTTGCTGAGTGCAGCTTCTTTGGCAAGTTTATCCGCCAGTTTATTGCATTTGATACCAACAAAATGCGAGAAGTCCACTTAAAAACATATTATTGATGTAACGTAATTACAATAATATCGAGTATCATAGGGAGATATAATTGATATTTATCTAGGTACGAAGAACAAAACCTTTGTACTTTTCAAGCTAACCCCCACGTAAGTAATGCGTCCCGTTGTGGCCTTAGAATTTTATAAAGGCAGTAAAATATCCTTGGCTATACCATCCCTCGGATAGGACGTAAAATGGAGGTCCCGGACCTGTACGATGTCACGTACTCGTTAAGATCCCTATCCTAATTATACCTAGATAGGCAAAATTTATGACTCCCTCTGTAGCACCATCCGATTAGCCATTGTAGCATAAAGTGACGTTAAACAAACATACAACAAATATTTTGAGCATCACTATTTTATGTGCATTCTGTCACTGAATAAGTGTATATGACAGTATAACACCGCAAAACATAATACTCCTTGGCGTGTAATGTATTGTTATAATAACTGATATAGTTATTATTACAATAGTTGGGCTAAGATGGCCATGTCACCAAATGTCAAATGCCTTAGGATTTTTTAAATGAAGGAGTCTCTTCCGTATATACAAACATTTTTATTTGCTTTCCCAACGTTTCGGGCTATTGGGCCATTCTCTGGGGTTATCTATGACCTACGTTACTTTCTTTCTTATTTCAAATTTCCAATTGTCATCGTACATTTTTTAATCAGTATATATAATACATTTGACATCTTTTGCATTTTAAATTTTTTGGCATTTTGAAAGGAACTTTTATTTCATTTTACGGGGAAAGCAAATAAACAATTTTTAATATATGGAAGAGACTCCTTCATTTAAAAAATCCTATAAATAAAGCACTCTTCCTCACTAAGTGAAAGAAAAGAATGAAGTAGTCAAATGCCTTTTTTTTTTTTTTTTTTTTTTTTTTTTTTGAGAAAACGATATAAAATAGTCAAATGTCAATTGCCATCTAATACCAAAGACGCAAAATGGCGCTTCGTGAAATCTAAAAAAAAAAGTGGTAAAGGATATTTTATGATTTAAGTTGAGTGTTAGCAGTTAGTTCGTTGATATCAACTGACTCGCAAATTATTTTTCATTCATCTTGAACTGAGTTACGTATGTCTCTTCTCTTCAACTTAAGAATCACGTTTACATTCTGAGAATTACATCTTGTCTCCATAACGTGTGTTATCTTGTACCATTTTTGGCTTGTTTCCTTCGAAATACCTGCGTGGTACCGTTGCAAGTACCCTCGCTCAGACTGACCCTCTCCGACTCCACTCTGGATGCGCCACCATTCCAAGTACCCTTGCTCCGATCCGCTCCATCGCTCCACGTGGAACGCGGCGGTAGGAGATGCGCGATGGAAGGTTAGCCGGATCTAAATATAGACGAGCATCAAGGCTACTGACCACTCACCTGCTCTCTCCTCTGTCATGTCTATTTATATATTAGCTGCATAGTGTATAGTGTGTATAGTATATAGTATATAGTGTAAAGTGTGTTCTGTATGTTATCTGGGAGGCAGGGATGTTGGGGAACTACCCAGTGGGGTGGGGCAGGGTTGGGAAGTCACAGAACTTAGCTCGGTGTTCGGACCGAAAAACTTAAAATAAATACAAAAGTATGGTAGTTAGGTGGCATTTTTATTTTATTTTTTCATAAAGAATACTCGTGTGTGAACAGACTAGCTCAAAAACTATAAACCGTACGAACATGAAATTGGGTATTTGACTTTGCTTCACTATATAGGGTAAACCGTACAGTTATTGGCACCCTTAAGACTACATTTCTGTGGTTAAATTAAAAAAAAAAAAACACTTTTTATAAAGGGATCAAATAAAAACTTCCTATAGCTCCTCTTTCTCTATCCTCATAAAGAATCAAGAGGTTTTTTTGGGTCAAAAGTTCAATAGTTTTACAGTATGGCAATATTCGTTGTCGTCGTAAAAGTGTCAAATCTAGTTATTGACACCCTGTGGATCTAATTTTGAAATCTTCCCTATGGTTATTTTGCAAAAGTCTTACTTCATAGATGCCTTAGAGGACCCTGTAGACATTAGACTCATGTATATCTTGTAATAAAATTAGGACTTGTTTACCTATTTCTTTAAGTTAAAGTTGGGGTGCCAATAACTGTTCTGAGTGGCAATAACTGTATGGTTTTCCCTATGCAAAAGTATATATGTATTATAAAGGAAGATCATGATATTTATTATACATAGATTAGTGAATGTCAATCTTCTAATAATATATTTTATTTAAACATTAGATATTTAAATAGTCTAACGCCAACGTTTCGGTCAATTTCGTCGATCTTCAGGGCAATATTTTCCTATTGCCGTGAAGATGGACGAAACGTTGGCGTTAGACCATCTTAAGATGTAATGTTTAAATAAAAGATATTATTGGAAGATTGACATTTACCAATCTATGTATAAGACTTTATTTCATATTGGGCACTTTATTTCATAAATTTTTTCTCATATATGCGTTTTTTTCCTATTTATTCTAAAACGGCTCTCATCAAGTATTCTTTAGTATAACGTAGGTTTTATCATCAAAGAAATGTTCTGAGGTGGCTTAAATGGTTTGGAAAAAAAAAAAAAAAAAATTCATACAAAGTACCCCTTTGATTTTGTTCATATGGAGAAATTACCTGACTCTTATTATACCTTAGGAGTTTATAAGTAAAGGCTTTCTGCTCAAAGGAAAGAGTTGTCAACGTGTTTAGGAACATAGTGGAAAATATTTGTTTCCATGGTAACTAAATGAAGTTTTCAACAGCTAAATAGAGAATTATTATATGTATGCTTGCATTTCCGTATTATCACAAATAAAAACTTTTATCTAACACTGAATAATTTCAATGTACTTTAGAGAGTAAATAGATGATTTTCAAATTATTTAAACCAGTTTACGGTGTGAAAAAAATATGGAACAAGATAATCTTTAATTAATTATATACTAGTTTACAAACTTTAGTTCCATAATAGATTTCTCAATACAATATACAGTGGTTTTAGATAAAAATTGTTCTGGTTACCAGAAAGGCATGAGAGAAAAATATTTTAAAATTATGTTTTAAATATACTACGAGCTGTAAACAAATATAATACCTTCTGTGGATTCACCATCACGATATATTTTCAAATGATCAATTTGCATTAAAAACTTGCAAGGAGTAGAAAAAACTCGACTGTTGATGAAATTATGATTTTTTAGGCCACTTAAAAAAAGAAATAAACAATGATGAGTCAATAAGTACAGATAACTTTCAATACAAATTACTCTATAAACTCTATGGAAACAAACAAAAATAAATAAATGTGAAAAAATGTGTGAAGTCGCTGAATGGCATTTATATATGAAGAGTCCAGGGAAGAAAGGGGGAGAGTCATTTTTTCCGAATCGTAGTTTTTTATATATATATAATTGTTCGTCTAGTTGAGTAGAATATGTTGTTAAAAAGAAATAGTCAGAAAAAATGACAGTCGGTTGGTTACAAGCGATGGAAAGAACCACGTACTCGGAAGAAAGGGGGAATGTCCTCGCGATTTAACCTAGAATGGGGGAGAGTCATGTTAGAAGTTATATGGACTGTGTATTAATGTCACCATTTCATCAATAAAACAGGGCAGAAAGGGGGAGCGTCCATGACTATCCCCCTTTCTTCCCTGTTTAGATTGTTGGTTTTTACTACAACATTTTTTTTTTAGAGCGTGTTATGTCTTTTTCGGGCAAATTTATTATTTTGACACGCAAAACAAAAAGGGAAAGGACATATAAAAAAATTGAAGAAAAATGATAAAAGATACTCAAGTAATTAAAGATCCAAACCAAAGTGGTAAGTGAAAGTTAGTTGTTGCGCGCGTCGCACCAAATTTTTTAAAGCATTGACTTTAAAAAACATTCGAGTCACTTCAAGCGTTCCGAATTTTATGGGAGTTAGTTGAAAATATCCAACTAGAATCCTTGTATGAATGATTCTTTTTATTTTTATTAATGAAATATTATCAATTTATCTTCTTTTATATTTTTCTTTATTATCTTATTACATAATTTACGTTCATATGATTGAATGTTTTATAATATAAGATTATAACTATGTCATATTTTTGATGTGACATGGTTTTCAATAAAATGTCTGATATTAGTTAAATGCAAGATATGCAATGATGAATGATTGAGAAATATATGTTTTGGGAGTGGGGAGGGGGGAATAACCCCGAAATGTAAAAGACATGTTAAGAATATAAAGAGAAGTAACCAGGCAGATATATTGCTAATGTTTGATTATTAAAAAACATAAGATCTTCCTACTAAATTAGAATATACAATAAAATGTTTATTTATTTATTCAAAAACCGTTTACTTTTCCCATAAAATTCCTCTGCTATCCTCAATGAACATTTTATACAATGCAAAAATAATTTACAAAAAAAATAAGACTCATAGATCCTGTAATTTATCCGATTAAGAAACCTCTGAACTTTGTATTAATAATAATAAAGGCTTAACGAACCCGAAGGTTCGATGCCGACACCACCACTCGCTCCCTGCACGCCTCCATCCATCGAACGTCTTCCAGACCCAACTTCGATAGATCCGCCCTAACGCAATCCTCCCACCTCCGTCTCGGCCTGCCCCTCGGACGTTTCCCATTCGGCACCGCGCTTATTAATCTTTTCGGAATACGTTCACAGCCAAGTTTTGCAATTTTACACGCCCATTTTATTCGTCTTGCTGCAATCACGTCAATTATATTTACTGGATAAAGTTCACTCAGTTCGGCGTTGTGTAAGCGTCTAAATTCTCCCGTTATTTCATCCCTCTTCGGTCCAAATATTCTACGCAGTACTTTATTTTCAAAATCTCTAAGCCGTTGCTCATCCCTCAATGTCAGCGGCCAAGTTTCGCATCCGTAAACGACCGTTGGAAGAATAATAGTTTTGTAAATCCTAATTTTTAAGTTTTGGGACAGAAGGCGGGAGCTAAGCAATTTCGCGACTTAAAAGTAGCAAGCATTACCGGCTTTTAATCTACCCTTAATTTCCTCATCGATTTCGTTTTTTCTAGTTACCATCGCCCCTAAATATCTAAATTTCTCTACCTGTTCAAACGTATTCCCCCCTACATTGATATCAGCGAAATCCTCACCACTTCTACGACTAACCATATATTTTGTCTTATCCGTATTCATTTCCAGTCCAAGTTCTCGTCCGGCTTTCATCAACGTTTTTGTGTTCATTTCTATGGTTTCCACGTCCTCCCCAAGCAATACCAAATCATCGGCATATCCGAGCACGGGTATATTCCCTCCCAAATTCAAACCCTTTCCGGTACGTGTCACCTCCCTAATGGCATATTCCAGCGCTAAATTAAATAAAACAGGTGAGAGAGAATCTCCTTGTTTCAAACCAGAGCGGACCTCGAACTTCTCAGAAAAATAATTACCGATCCTAACTTTATTGAACGTTTCAGTCATACACATTTTTACTAAGTTTACTAATTTTTTTGGTATTCCCTGCTCGACCAGAATGTTATACAACTTTTGGCGGTTAATAGAGTCATATGCCTTTTTGAAATCGATAAAAAGCTGATGTACGATACCGTTATATTCTAATTTTTTCTCTAATATTTGGCGAAGAGAGAATATTTGGTCTACGGTTGATCGGTTTTGCCTGAAACCACATTGATATTCTCCGATAATTTCCTCGGCGTATTCAGTGATTCGACTAGTTAGGATTAACGTAAATATTTTATAGCAAACCGGAAGGAGTGAGATTCCACGATAGTTATTGCAATCCGTTTTTGATCCCTTTTTGTGAATCGGAATGAGAATAGACTCTTTCCACTCTTCGGGTATCTTTTCTTGTTCCCAGATCTTTTTAACCAAAAGAAATATTTTTGATATCCCAGCTTCCCCGCACGCCTTGATTAGTTCGCTAGGGACATTATCTGTTCCCGCTGCTTTATGAGATTTTAATTTTCCAATGGCTATTTCAACCTCCTCTTTACTCGGTTCTACTACTAACGGTTCAGCACTCTGGTATTCCGGAGAGGAAGATAGATTATTATTTTCCGTATTTAAAATACTATCGAAATAATCCTTGAACCGTCTTAAGATGTCCACCGGATCGGCCAAGATATTTTTATTTTCGTCCCTAATTCCAGTTGTAACCGGGCCCGACCGTTTACGAATTCTGTTTATGCCTTCGTACATGGCTTTAACGTTATTCTCGATTTTGTTACTTTCGATCGCTATTATTTTATTTTTGAGATATTCTCGCTTTTTAAATTTTAGTAGTTTAGTTGTTTCTTTTCTTGATGCTCGAAAGTTAGCAAGATTGATTTCGTTAGGAATATTTAACGCTTCTAATTTAGCAGATTTTCTTTTGTCGCACATGTTAATACATTCATCATCGAACCAAGGTTTATTTTTATTTTCCCTTTTTCCAAGACAGGAGTTACCGACCTCTTTTATACTATCCCTGATACCTTCCCACAACTTATCAATGTCTTCGTTATCCTCGTCAGACGATTCCAACGCCTCAAACCTATTTTTGACTTCCAGTTCGAATTGTTTTCTAACCGTCGGAATTTTTAACTTCTCCAAATTATAATTATCATAATTAAAACCAGCCTCATTTTTCCTATGAATTATAAGTCTCTGGCGAATTTTCGCGATTACTAGTTCATGATCCGACCCGCATTCGGCCCCACGATATGATCGAATATTAATTACGCTATTTTGCCACCTACGTTGAACCAAGACGTGATCAATTTGATTACGGGTTTGCGAATCCGGAGACGTCCAAGTATATTTATGTATATCTTTATGTTTAAACGTAGTACTTTTGATAATTAGGTTTTTCGAGGTGGCAAAATTTATTAGTCGTATTCCGTTATCATTACTATATTCATGTAAACTTTCTCTACCGATCGTAGGATAATATACTTGTTCCCTCCCTACCTTTGCATTAGCGTCTCCCAGAATAATTTTTATGTAGCTTCGCGGTAGTTTGTCATAAATCGATTCAAGTTTTTCATAGAATTCACATTTAACTTCATCGTCACTATCTTCAGTAGGTGCGTGTATATTGATCAACGCGATTTTAAACCACCGACCCTGAAATATAGCTACCGATAACCTATCTCCGTAAAATCGAACGTCCTTCAACGCGGAAAGTAACCTATTTCTAATCAGAAATCCGGTGCCTAAACAATAGTTTCCGCTCCCACCGTACCACAAAGTGTACTTCCCTTCCCTCAACGAACCCTCCCCTGGCCAGCGGACCTCTTGCAGCGCCACTATATCTAATCTATACCCTATTACCTCATTCGCGACCGATTTTAACCCACCCGCTGTGTTTAAACTTCTTACGTTCCACGTCCCTATGCTTAGATCTATATTTTTCAACTTGCGGCATGAATCCCCTAAAGCAGTCCCCACCCGGAGACCCGAACGGGGGACTAGTTTACCTCAGGATAATGAGCGTTTTACTTTAGGGAGATCCATGACTTTTTGTGGTGTTTGGGTGAACTAAAAAAATGTGAGTAGGGCGTTCAAACCTACGTCACACCCTCCAGCAAGCCTGGGGGGCCGCTCTCATTGTTGGTCAGCGAGTCCTACGGACTTAGCCGGGAGGAACTTCCTAGGAATTTCCACCGACCATCCCCACATCCGCCACCCGTGGGACGCTCCCCATACGCGGTAATGAGACCCGCGCGAGGGAACTTTTTATTAAGAAATACTATAAATACGTATACTGTAATCATTGTAGGTTAACATATTATTTCTTATTATTTTTTTAGATACTTACAAACATCAAGAGCATAATAAGGAGATGTAAGATCTAAACAGGAACATCTTCTCTTTTCGAAATGTCAACGACCAGGCCAGCTTATTTTTATACCTAATGAATGATCGGGAATTTCCTCCGTCACAATCTTTCGACACCTCACACAGCCTCAAATCTTTCCTTTTTTTTTTAAAAAAAGAAAACGTTTGTTGCGCACTTTCAAATCAAATTTTTAATATGAATTTATTGGTTATCTACGGTCCTTAGGAGATGCTAAAACATTTTTTACCGTCGATATGGAAGTAATCATAAGTTTAAAATTGTCATATCTAAAAAAATAAATCTGGTGCGATGCGCACAACACTCAACTTTCACTTATCAACATACTTTGATTAGAAATAACCGTGTTTGAATGAATATATAAACGCCATTATTCCAATTCACACATTTTTCCACGTTTATTTACTTTTTTTTTTTTGTATACGCTCTACAAAGCTAACTAAATTTTTTTTATTGTCAAATACAAGTTTTTACAGGTACATGTCATGATTCGGCAATGCAAACATATTACTCCATCGAGTCTGATTTTATAATTCTTTATTTAGTTGTCTAACACTCAATAGAACGTCTTTAACTATAAATTACATAACTAATTATACTTACTAGGGTCTGTCACCAAAGGCGTACTGCGCATACGTGGGATCAACGTATTTTATGGGGTTGCGGAATATTTTTCTTTTTCTCCTCTACATATTTATTTGTTTTTTTCATATTTCATTTTTAGCCATTTCTTACCTATAAGCATAACGAGATACGCTTAATCTCGTATATAAATAAAGATGAAATTCTGTTTGTTTGTTTGTTCTTTATAAAAACCGTTTGTCCTAAAATCTCCAAATTTCGCTCAGTGGTTCTTTCATACCAGGTGCGAACACCTGTCCATATTAAAATTGCATAACTTCAGCTGATATTCTTTATCGTTATAAAAATCGTAATGATCTCGCTTTACAATGATTTTCTTACGAAATCGACCGTTTCATTAGAAAAATGAAATTCCCCGGTAGAAACCGGGATATACAGCTATAATCTATGTAAATAAAGATGAAATTCTGTTTGTTCTTTAACCTAAATCTTTGTCTTGTATCTTTGTCCTAAATTCTCCAAATTTCGCTCAGTGGTTCTTTGATACCAGGTGCGAGCACCTATCCATATTAAAATTGCATAACTTCCGCCAATCTCTGGGTATATTCTTTATTGTTATAAAAATCGTTTTGATCTCGCTTTACATTGGTTTCTACGAAATCGACCGTTTGAGTCGATAAAAGTTTCACTATATAGATTTTATAGATTTAAAAAATGAAATTCTCCGGGTAAAACCGGTATGTACAGCTAGTTTTTCCATATAAACAAAAACAGGTACTTTATAGGAAAATAAAAAAGTCCCCTTCCCCATTTAATAGATAGTTAATGCTAACTAAACTATAATAGATAGTTGTGGTATTTTGTATGTAATCCAAGGTGGTATTAATAGTTTAGATTCGTTGCTTCATCAATAAGTTTATTTCAAGTCTTACTCAGATAGCTACTATCAAAGGTGCATAGTAAATCAATTAGATGATTGGCTTATGTGCATGTTTTGATTCTTCATGCCAGGTTCTATCCAAATTTATTCTCATTTATAATTAAGTCCATGTGTGTATATATATTTATATAGTGCTGTATGTATACGAGTATATGTAGTGCTGCTTCCCAACTTCCTGGAGTAAAAATACTGATATGTTTATTTCGTCGTAATTTAAATCAAATATTAAAATAAAACACACTAAAATAAAACGAATAATACTGAACAAAGGAGGCCAAACCTTCGTGAAAAAAAAGAAACGAAATACAAATAAAGTATGCCTATTAAAATTATGTAAAAATAACTAGTTGTCCATATCTAATAATATTATTTATAGTATATTATTCACGTACTTAGTGATAAGCTAAAACATAATTTTCATTGAAAAAAAAAATTCAAAAGCTTCTATCTGTTTAAAAAATTATGTGTTAATTTACATTTTTTTTTATTTTTTATTTTTTTTTGGGGGGGGGTCACTGGATCGCTAGGAAGTGACTTAACAGGACATCTATAAAGATGAAGACCGGATAACCTACTCGTAAATACATGTGGGATAATTATTATAAGAGGAATCGTCTTCCATCATGTATCTCATTTATGGAAGATATTTAAAAATCCTATTATATTACATCAAATACCAACTTCCATCAAATACATTAACATCCATCAAACACCATGTCTGTCAACCTGATAAATAATGACACTAAGATAGCTCGTTCAAAAGCCGGAGCCAGGGGATATTTAATGATACCCACCCTCTCCCCTGGCCCGGGAAACCCCGTATAGCCTAAGAGGTGAGAAAGGGGAGAAACAAAAGAATAAAAATAATAATTTTCTATACTACTTTCTCATCACGAGTATGGAAAATATATTTTCCTATGTTTTGATTTTTACTTTTTTTAATGATATAAATTTTCTACATGCTTGAAAAAATTCTCATTTTCCTACAAGTGGTAAACCTTTTATAATAGTTTTTTTTTTTTTATAACTCCACGTAAAGGTAAATGCGTAAAACATGGAATTTCATTCATTAATTTAGTTACAATACTAATTTTTTTAATTTATATGTATATTTTCACTGAGCTCTCGGAAATTGTAGTACGTTTTATTTGTAGTTCGATTTAATGCCGTTTAAATTTGGCTTGTAAATTGAGGATCAACATCGGTATAAATCGAAATGATTTGTATAAATCAAACAACGATTGTTCCGGTAATGAGGAAGTTAAATCTTTTTAATGAACTGATGAATAGGTAATTAGTAAAGGAAATTAAAATCACCTTATTTGCATTAGCTATGTTTTCAAATACAGCTTAGGGAATAATTTAAGAAGTACATTAAATATGATTTGTCTATATTTTTAAACTTTATATTACTCTTTGTCGATAATGAAAGCTAATTATAGTTAAGTTTAACCACTATCATTTTTCTTTATATTTTTTTGTGTAATAATTAATTCGTCCATCTTTGATATCAGCTTATGGCTTGATCCTTTTAATATCTAATGATGAAATTTTGATGAATGTAACAGATAATCTAGCTATAGCTAATATTATTAAATTATTTTCTTTTGAGATAAAATTATTTTAAAAATAATAAACCATTTATATTCAACATAAATATTGCTAATATTATTCAACGCAATCTCACGCAAGATAGAACACACAGTGCAATCATACACTTTTCGAGAACGGCGAAAAATGGGCTTAGTCCATAAAAGTTCGATAAACTACGAGTACATACAAACATTAAACGAAAGAGCAGAACTTAAAAAAAACTAACTAACACGATTTTAGACAGAACATGATGCAGCCAAAAGTTATTTGTCCTTGAATTAGGTTTACTGACGACAAAATGTGCATATGTGATGGAAAATACGTACGGCCATTTAACATTTTATTGTTCTTAACTGAACCGGTATAAAGAGGTATTTACGGTTCTCTTGAAGTGGGACAGATAACCGCCTTTAAAGAATAATTTGATTGGGAAATATTTGTAGTAAATCTCCGAACTATTATTTATGTAAATGATGCATGCATATACATACACGTATATACCTATATGTATTTGTATTATCTTGCATATGTATGCGTACATATCTATATATGTCACTTATTCATCAATCTATCGTTGCCTATTCGGCTATAATCATAATACAAATTGTTAAAATTTCTACACTATTCTGATTTTTAGAAGTTCATATTTTTTTTTTAACCATAATATGTATGAATATTGTAGTCATTAGCTCTTCAAATCCTTATATTTTTATGTTTTTACTATTTATTTTACATGTACTTATCATTTTATTATTTTGCATTCTTTCTAACAATGTATATTTTATCAGGTATGAAACTTTCTTCATTCCTAAGCCTGTATGTTGGTTCCTTAATTGCTTGAGCTGCCCTAACTTTAACCAAGTAACGAACTTTAACCTCATCGATCAAAGGTGAGAAGATCAAATATATTTAAAAATAAAAAAAATAAAAAATACCTTTAAATTATCTTATTGACACTTGTTAATGTTGTCGTGAACAAAATTTCTAATACTTTGCATCATTTCGTTAATTTGTTTTAACGTAACTTTATGTCACTAATGCTAATCGGACGATGCTACAGTGGGAGTCCTAAATTTTGCCTATCCAGGTATAATTAGGGTAGGGATCTTTAAAGAGTACCTGGCATCGTAGAAGCTCAGGACCTCCATTTTACGTCCTATCCGAGGTACAGCATAGGCAAGGATTTTTCACTCCCATTAAAAAATTCTAGGGCCATCTTGGGACGCGAACCCGCGACCTTTAGTATAGTAAGTTTCTATGCTAACCACTACACCACAGGTGATCCCATCATTTCGTTATTCAGAAAGAAATCAAATGTTAAACTTATTTACTTAAGGTTGAAGGCTTTGGTATCAATGAGCGTGTTTAAAAACCCCTCCAACTCATTTTGTATATTTTAGGATGGATAATCAGGATTTTAAGACCTGATTTCATTTTTTTTTTTTTCTTTTTTTTTCGTGGGGTTAAGGTCCCCCACCTTGAGGTGGTTCGACCTAAATTTGTGACCAGACAATGCCCGACTGTGTACCGTTCAGTTAAGTAAATTTCAAGCACTTACAAGGATTTTGATATGTAAAAATACGTCGATAAGCTTTCTGAGTGGACTGTATAATGAAATCCTGACAGAGATTTTATCTCACAAGATGACCTTCCTACATTCCACAATAATCCCCCTCATCGTTTATGTTAATTCGGTTGATTGGATCTGTTTTGCCCGATTTCGTATTATATTTCAATTTTTTTAGTTCGATTTTAGTTGTCTATTATAGGTTACTTTTTTATTTGTAAAAATTGTAAAATAAGTCAAAAGCAATAATAAATCGATCGCCTTGCTATTTATAAATCAAAGGATTACATAGAATTAAAATACTTTTCTATCTACTAAGTGCACATTGTTGTTCTTGAATTAATTTTGCAATTATAAATAATTCTTTTTGGGTCATTTCATATCAAATCAACGAGGGTCTGAATGTTTTGGTCTTGAATTTTAATTATTTTTATGTAAATATCGCATGCCTCAATGCAAAGAAAAAAAAATTTCGTGCGATGCGCGCAACACACAACTTTCACTTGCGATCTTAGATTAGAAATCGAAGTGATTTGCTTTCTGTATATATATCTTGAACATGAATCGATAGGAGGTGTATTTACGACTCGTAGTAAAGTTTGTCTCTTATGCATTTCTGGAAATCGAGAACGATCAGTGTTCCTCTAAAATCAATTTATATTGCCTTCAGAAATTTATTATGGAACTAAAGTTTCTAAACTAAAATGTAATTAATTAAAGATTATCTAATACTTATTTAGGCTGTCACATCTTTTGCATATACATACGTCAAATACCCAGTTTTTGAGTAAATAAAAAAAAAAAAAAAATTAAAAATTTACTAAATAAAATGCCCCCTCGCGAGCATGTACATACATCAAATACTGAGTTTAATCAAAATCGTTAGATCCGTTTTGGAAAAAATCGAAAGAAACGTAAAAAATAGACAAGATTCATTATTAAAATTACCCCCTCCCTTTGACCAATTTTGATGAAATTTTTGCTATCATATCTTGGGCATATGCGTACATCAAAACCCAGTTTGACCAAAATCGTTAAAGCCGTTTTGGAGTAAATAATAAAGTAAATGTTTAAAACTATTTAGCCCCTTCAATTATAGGTCGAAAATAAATTGAATGTTCAAATATAGGGATTTAGATCTTGAAATCGATACACCGCAGATCGATCGCATTTGATGCTGCATTGTTGCCGTAAGGCTTCGAGAGGTGTAAAAAGAAACAAAAAACGGACCCTACTGACTACTTTTCTATTTCCATTCTATTGTATCCATTCTATTCTAAGAGATACTTTCAAATACTCAGCGATACGATTATAACGATGATAAGGAAATCGTATAAAGATTCTTGAAGTCCTCCGGCATGTTATTATACCTTTCGAAAGAGAGAGGCATTCGAAATTGTCTTATAAGTTTCTGTTTATATTTGAATCTGATAATGATCTTCGTTTTTGGTTTATTTTTTATTTTCGTTATTCTAGACAACCGGAAACCTTCCTTCCACCGCCCTGCCCTTTTCGAACCGTGATGCCTCCGGTTTGTTTAAACATTTAAATTCGATTTAAAACAAAAAATACAAATTAAAAAAATTACTCAATTAATTAATATATATATTTAGAGTAGGCTTAGAACGGAATTATCACGAACTATTTCATGTCGCATGAACAAATAAAGGTGATTAAACAACTAACATCCGGAAGTGAAAGAAGTATTACAGATTAAAATTAAAATACACTCTGGTGCTTGCGTAGCTTCCGGCGACTATTACGATTAAATCTTTTAGTGTAGATTTGTAATATAGATTTCTTATTATTCGAGAATCTCATTGAAATATCTTACTACCAATATCAGTTCTAACATCTTCGGTTTTGGGCATTTTGTCTTCTTATAATAATTTTTTTCTGTAATCGTTGAATAATGGTAACATTACTAACCTGAAATGAGTGAAGAAAGTGAAACATTTTGCAATAGAGTGAAGAAAGTGATTACTTTCTTCACAAGCGAAGAAAGTGAATTGCCTTCTTAATTAGTAATAACTATAAATTAAAAAATAATTTGAAGTTGGAAATTAAATGTTTCTTAACATTGTAAGAATTTATTTTAACAAAATAAATTGAAATGTGAATGAATTATTGGTGGAAATAATCAATATATTTTAAAATTTAAATATAATAATAATTACCTTCCTTGTTTATAACCTGCACTTGCACTTGCACCTTTCACAACCATGCTTATAACCTACCAACAACATACCATAATCTTCACAACATCCTAATTTTGTTCATATTCTGGTTAGATCTAATCATGTATTACACGATTACAGAAAAAATTTAATATTACACTCCTGAAAAAAGTAGAATTTACAACTCTCGTGAAATTACCACACTCGCTTCGCTCGTGTGGGTAAACGTTTCACTCGAGTTGTAAAATGATCTACTTTCGTCACTTGTATAATAAATAACTATATTGTAGATATATAAAACTCGCGGGGCCGGTACGGCCGAGTGAACAAAGACGCTTGCTATAGGTAATCAAAGTGAAGAAACGACGAGCGTGATTAGTACTTGGATGGGTGACCGCCCGCTAATATAATCTATGCAGTGTAAGCCTTCCCCCACCTCCGGCTATGTGAAGCCTGTCGGCCTACTGGATGCAACTCACACAGATCGAGTATAATTGTGATAAACCTTCCCCGTGTATCTTATCGGTAATCGCGGTGTGGTTTTCCAGTACGTTAGTAACCGTCCAGAGTTTTGGTACAAGGAGGGTATGGTTCAGCGAAAGAAATATAGGTCCTCGGGGCCTGCTTACTCTGAGATACCATAATCCTTGGACCTAGACCAGCTTGTCACTGCCCTCGAACCCGAGAGAGCTGACGCCATCGGTGGGAAGGGCACTTAGGCCCTAATGGGATTTGTTATGGAGCCAGGAACAGTCTGCCGCGTCACCATGGTGAGCATGGGTTGCAGCAACGTGAGGTTTGGGCTGCCCCCTCCAGGCTGTCTGTGCTTCCGCCAGCAACACAAATGTCTGTAAAAAGATCACAATCCACGGCCAAAGGTCTCATTAGGCCTAATATGTCAACCGAATAGAAAAAAATAATAAAATATACATATAATACGTTTTAAAAAAATTATTTCCATAGCTTCATTCAAACCTGTCAGCAACTCCTCGCAATCAGCGAATTTGATTGGAAGAAGTAATAATTAAGATAGGCAGTAGGTAGGGTTTGAGGAAGAAATGTGCCTAACAGTTTCTTTATCTTTCTTGGCTTGAAGAGGAGATCTCTCATTAAGACGGGTTTAAGTAAGAAGGTTAAGTAAAAGTTGTTTGCTAAGAGCCTGTCATTTCATTTTGACATGTGGACTCCAAGTTCCCTAATATTAGTTCCAGATAGTTTACTGATTTAGGTTTAGGAATTTGATTTTCGCCGATATAAACTGGTTGGTACGTACCGTGTCGAAGAGTGAAGTGGGTTACTTAAAGCATTCATAAATCAAGAACGGTTGGACCTACTTTATGATATTTGATTGATTGGATTTTTCTCCGCCTCTGATAGCAGACAGTTTAAGTTAAAATAGTTAGTTATCTTAGGTACTAGTTTTTTAGGTGTGGGGGGGGGGGGGTAGAAGTTGAGAATTATTTTTGAGTAGTATTAACTTTTATGGTAAAGTTATTGTAAGGAAATATTGTTTTGGAAAGGAAAGGGTACACCTATGGTGGGCTGGATGGCCTAGTGGGCAAACGCTTTAGGAAATACGTGTTGCTCATGGAAACAAATGGTTGAGAACCAGAAGATAGCAAGTTCAAAACCCGGAGACAGGGGAACTTTAATGATATTCGGCATCAATCCCCCACGCACTACCCTGGCCCGGGAAACCCCGTATAGCCTAACCGTTGAGGAAAGGGTGGGACAAAGAACAAAAAAAAAAAAAAAATCTGGTGCGTGCGCGCAACACACAACTTTCACTTACCAACTTACTTAGATTAGAAATTAACGTGTTTTGCTAATTATCATTTCCCAAAGTCACACATTTTTCTACATTCATATCTTATTTTTGTTAATCGTTAAAGCCGTTTTTGAGTAAATAAAAAAACCCGTGAAAATGATACAAAATTTATTAAGTAAAGTCCCCCCTCCCGTAGATCAATTTTGATGAAATTTTTACAGTCATATCTCGGGCATATAAATACATCAAATACCAAGTTTGATCAAAATCGTTAAAACCGTTTTTGAGTAAATAAAAAAAACATGTGAAAATGGTACGAAATTTATTAAGTAAAGTCCCCCCTCCCGTAGATCAATTTTAATGAAATTTTTACAGTCACATCTCGGGCATATAAATACATCAAATACCAAGTTTGATCAAAATCGTTAAAACCGTTTTTGAGTAAAAAAAAAAAAACACGTGAAAATGATACAAAATTTATTAAGTAAAGTCCCCCCTCCGGTTAATCAATTTTGATGAAATTTTTACAGTCATATTTCGGGCATATAAATCGATCAAATACTCAGTTTAATCAAAATCGTTAGAGCCGTTTTTGAGAAAATCGAAAAAAACGTAAAAAGTTATTAAATAAAGTACCCCCTCCCTTTGAGCAATTTTGATGAAATTTTTGCTGTCACATCGCGGGCATATACCTACACTAAATACCCAATTTCAGGTTCCCACGGTTTATAGTTTTTGAGCTAGTCTGTTCACATACACACACACACACACACACACACACACAGACCATTTCGCGGGACTTGGTTATTTCGACTCAGGGGGTCCCAAAACGTGTTTATCCGTTGAAAACCGGAAGTCGAAAATTTTCACGATCGCAATACTTCCACTTACTATATATTTCATATATAGGTAAGTGAAAGTAAAAAGGTACAACTATTTTATTTAATTGGAAATATTAAATTCAAGTTTTAATGAATGGCATCTGACCAATGCCACAAAAATGCTTTTGTTTTGGTTAATAACTTTTAGATTCTAATGAAGAAAATTGAACATTATTATTTTTTTTAAAAAATTATCAAATCACACACTGCTTCTAATTACATAATTTCTCAAAAACCACGGTTTTTTGCGACAGTGAATCTTAAGTTTAAATTTATAATAAAATTTCTTATGAGTATCATTAAGTCTCAGATTAAACTTTTGTAATGTAGTATATCGTTTTAGATTATAACAGGATTTTACAACTGGTTGAAAAAGAACGGAATATGTTTTGTTTTATTTTATTTTAAACATTCTCTTATGACGTTCTTTTAAAGAAATTCATTGAGTGAAACGATCTTGCAAGAAAGAACAACTCATTGAGAAAATCCTGATTTTCGAGTTATGACGTTTTTGAAATGTGTAAACGATATCTGCATATGTAACATGGGTCATGACGCCTTTTTTTTTGGAAGGGGAGCAATATTTTTATTGTGGGCCTCTTTCAGGACAGTACTCCGCCACTTCTTTCTCGGCCCTCCGACTCGACGTTGATCTTGCGGATACCACACACTAAGAATCCTCCCTCGCTCATCCTTAAGGTGTGCCCGATCCAAATCCCTTTATTAGACTTAAGTTTATCTTCAAAAAAATTTTCTGCTTTCTCCTTCTCTGGAACTGCTCATATGAAATGGTTTCTCGGCTACCGAATATTCAAGTGGAGCACGTACTCTGCGAAAGCGCCTGAAAACCAGTGGCGACTCTGGCGACTATTCCTTAACGATTAACTTGTGAGCAATATTTCTTCATATTTCCCATCTACTGTTTTGTTCCAAACAACTAACGCCATAAGCATATACAACGAAACAGTGTTCAAGTTCAATCTTTGAACGTTTGTAGTGAGAGTTGCACCGAGGAAAATAGATCTTTAGCTTACAATTATGTTACTATCAACTAAATTTTTTTAATAACTAGCTGTATATCCCGGTTTGACCCGGGAAATTTGATTTTTCTAATGAACGTGAACAGTTCTATAAACAAAAATAGCACTAAAAGCTTATTATTAAAGTTTTCGGATTTACTATATTTTTAGTTTTACCCTCTGGGGCATATATAATTAGGTCTTTAGGTGAACCTACTCTAGAGCATGCAACGTAAAGCTGACCATGAGAAATGGGGAATCCAAATTGATATCAGCTACCCTCAGTGATTTCTCTTGAGCTTTATATATAAACATTGACAACTGGGAATTGTACTCTTTTGAAATCTAAGGGGATATCACTGGGGACAATGGAGATTCGAGGTATGTTCGATGTTCGTCAGGAGTTTCAGCTGCTCGTATTTGACGTTGTTTTTTTAGTTTTTGAGCTGAATACTCAATAAACGTATGAATAACTAAGTAATATGTTGGGTCGCATCGTTCAGCCTTAAAACGTGGACCCCGGTCTGTTCTGGTAGAACGGCCTTACCGAGCCTTGTTGGCCTCTTCAAAATCTATAAAATGAGACTATTTCGACTCAAACGGTCGATTTCGTAAAAAAAAAAAAAACAATGTAAACCGAGATCATAACGATTTTTATAATAATAAAGAATATACCCAGAGATTGGCTGAGGTTACGCGATTTCAATATGGACATGTGTTCGCCCCTATGAAAGATTCACTGAGCAAAATTTGGAGAATTTAGGACAAACTTTATGGATTTCTATAAAGAACAAACAAAAAAGCAGAATTCCATCTTTATTTATATAGATGTTAGGTTTGTGAAGTCTTTTTAATTTTTAACTGTTGATTGATGAACCGTTGGGTAACTGACTGGTAACTATTCATGGATATTTGAGGATTAATTTTGAGATTATACATTCAAATAATAATAAGAGTTTATATTTTCTGATTTTGCAATCCTATCTAAAAGCTAGATTTTCGCGAAAAAGTTGGTTTAAGTTGTCACAGAAGTAAAAAGAATACAATCTTGAGTGTCTCAGAGTAGTGTATTGGGTCCGACATCATTTAATACCTTTTTTATTTTATTTTATTTTGCAGCCCTACCTTGCCTAATGGGCAAAACGTGTTTTAGCACCAGTTGGATGTTACCCATTACTGGGTAGCAAACAACTGCTGCTTGTAAAACCATATAATAGAAGTAATCTGCTATGATCTGTGCGTTATCTCTTCAATTTGTTCCCTATTGTCTTCAATTTGTATTTGTATTCAATTGTCTTCCCTACAAGCATCATGGACCTAATTTTCCATTTCCAGTTTCCATGCTCCGTCCAGTTCAAGTTGCTAATCTGGCGGTCTTCCCACTGCTGGTCCTCTTCTTCCGAGATTGAAGTGCTGTGTTCCCACAATATTTTTCCACCCGTACACGAAATCATTTAATAAATGCTGCTTGTACATTCCTCTACACCCTGAAACCATATTGGCTACATTTCCTGATGACTCGGCTATCCTGACATCGAACAAAAATCCCAATAAAGTTTCTCAAGTGCTTCCAGGGATAGCTAGTTGTGCTAGGAGATATACGAGAGGCTAAAATTTAATAACTCCTAGAGCCAATTTGTCTCATTCACACTTAAACCTAACATTTGTCCTAAAATATTTTCTCACAACCTCAAAATCAGTTAGCTGTTTAGTTCTTTAAATCGACGAACGTCTGACATGGTAAGTCCATGTCATTCGCAAAATAAGGAACTAAACCGAAATGGATTTCTCTCAATACTACTTGCAAAGGTCCAATAATCCAATTGATCGTAATCAAGTGTACTTATGAAGATCGTAGATGATCCGTTTTATGTCTCAAATGAGACCTTACACACTGACCTCGACATGCTTTACGCCGAAGGAACAGCCATTGATCGTTACCTTGACTTTCATTACAGACTTACTCTAAATTCAACCCCCTGACTCAAGATTTACTCACTATCAGAAACACTTAGAATCTGCCAAGGTGGCTTTGAAGGCGTTGGCCACGAGATTTTCTGCATTAAATAGTGAACTAATTTTTTTTCTTTTACATATTGTCTTCCATTTGTTTTTTGTTTTTTTATTTGTTTTCTAATCATATATTTGCTTATTACTTACTATAGCTGATAGAACATTTAAGAAAATTGCCAGAAGAAATTTTTATTTCGAACTAAAAATATTTTTCTTAGTCACTCTATTTCCATCAAAGATCCTTTACCACTTTATGTTTGAGAAGGTTGGTTGACCCTCGCAAAGAGGCTCTGGAATACTTTGTCCCAAGAAGCTGGGCCACTCCTCGCGGCGGCCATGTCGAAACCGCTGCAAATATTTTCGCATGAGGCCGCGGCCGTTGGCGAAATAAGGTTGCAATTTTAATAATTATAGCCCCGAGATGTGGCGGTGGTGGGGGGTTGCCAGGACTGGTTTCGCAACCTGCCTCTCGCGGCCTGTCTGCTAACTGTCTGCTCGGTTGGTAGCACTGCCGTCTCTGACGTCATCTTACTCCATTCTCTGGGTTATAAGCTTAACATGGATGAATCCTAAATTCACTCTAACACTAGTTAGTATTTGAAATTAACATCCTGGGGAAGTAGACTGCTAATAAATGAAGCCATTGCCACCAGCACATTATTTTATGGAATTGAGATTTGGGGATTTAGGTACCTAGATACTATCGAAAAATCACAATTAAATTATTTTAAGAAACTCTTCAATCTTAACAAAAATACCCCCTTTTGGCTCATTAGAATGGAATTTGGTCTAGAACATTCAACTTTTAAGGTACTAAAATGAGTATTAATCTGTATTCAGCTAATATTATGCATGTCAGACATGGGCGGATCCAGCCGATCGTAATGGGGGGGGCTGCAGTCATAAAGGGGGAAGCTGCAGTCATAAAGGGGGGGTGCAGCCCCAAAGCCCTTCGTTTGGACCTGCTAATCAGGTATTTTACCTTTATGTTCCTTTCCCACAACTAAAATTCTACTTGTTCTGCACATTATTTGTTCGTTAACTTGCTTCCTTACATAAGGAAAGTCAAATTCTATCTTTAAATGACGAACAATTTTCCATCGCCTCACGATACTAAAGAATAAACCTCAACTCCGACCGTCAGCAAAATATAATCAATAGCTCATACAATCTTTTTGAAAGCAACCCTTCTGTCTTCAAAAGAGAAATTCCTAACATTCTTGTCCAATATAAACAATATCTGATTCAAAATGACCTTGAATCCTTAAGAAAAAGCCAGTACTAAAGCCATTTTACTCTCTAATTTTTTTTAATCTCTATATATATATATATATATAAGAGGCTTTGTCCAGACTGACAGAATCAACGCAGAGCAAAAACTACTAATGATAGAAACTTGAAGTTCAGAATTTAGATTTCAAACGCGATGAAGGTAACCAACCACTAAGAAAGGAATTTCAAAAATGTAACCCCTAAGGGGTTTGAATGGCGAAATTGTCGTTCAACTGTAACGGATACCTATTTTTGCACTTCTTAATAAAAACAGTATCACTAAATAAAAGTGGATCAAACTGGCAAAAGCTTTCCTAAAAATTCCGGCTCTAACGATTTTGTTATAGGTATATGCCCATTATATGACTGCAAAAATTTCATCAAAATTGATGAAACGGAGGTGGAACTTTATTTCATAACTTATTTCCAATTTTTAGGTTTTCTTCGATTTTCTCAAAAACGGCTTTAATGATTTTGATCAAATTCGTCTTGTTCAATGGAAACAAGTCTTCTTTGATAACAGGTAAGCTTTATCATTATTAAATATAAATGTTCTAAGGAGACTTAAATAGGGAAAACGCCTTTTTTGTTTTCCTATGAAGTACCTTGGTTTTTGTTTGTATGGAGAAATTAACTGTCTCTCGTTACGCCTAAAAATAAGAAATAGCTAAATATGAAAAAAATCAAGTAATCGTATACAGGAGAAAAAAAGAAAAATATTCTGTAAACCTATAAAACGCCTTGAACCCCAGGCATGCGCCTTTAATGACAGACCATTGTTTATAATTAAAGACATTTTTTTCATTTAATGGAAATTATTTGTTTCATGGAAACTATATGAAGTTTTCAACAACTAAGTACAGAATTATAAAATCAGATGACTTGGAGTATTATGCTTGCATTGCCGAATTATCATAAGTAAAAACTTTTATTTAATAATAACAAAATTTAATGTAATTTAGAGAGCAAATACAAACAAGAATAGGTAAATGAATGTGGGAAAAAGTGTACTTTGAGGAATGCCATTAAACAAATTTCCTCAATTTCTATTCTAACCAAGATGGTAAGTGGAAGTTATGTGTTGCGCGCATCGCCCCAGATGTTTTAATATACTTATTTACATTTCATTTAGTAAATCTAACGCTAAAAACGTTAAAATTTATTTTTTTTTTTCCGTGTCCATGTGAACTATCCATAACCGATTCTTTCTGAATATATGTATGTATTTTTATTTTTTATTTTGGGTCGGCTAAAACGATTTCTTATCGTGGTCGTGCATAATAAATAATGAGACAAGACAAACGGAAATTGTTGGAGGAAAATACGAAACAATTCCTTGTTATGCTCTGCCAGCAGATAATAATTCTTGTCTTTCAACATCTGAAGGTTTTTGGCTACGTGGAAATTTTTTATCTCTTAAATATCGGGTAAAACCACATTACTAGCGCGCTATTTAATATCAAATCCCGATCTCCCTTTCATCTTGAAACTGTTCCATATTTGAACAGTATTGTTCCATTCACCCTTGAAGGTTCTTGCAAATTCCCTCCCGTTTTCGGTTTGTTTTATATATATTATAATAATACGTTTTCTTAGAATCAGTCTCGTGAACGAGTCTATAGATATATAAGAAGACTATTTCACGAGATATTTTTTAATGTTAGCATTCCTTAAAGTTACTAATAATTATAGAGGTGAGAGATAATCAACTGTTATTCTTTACGATAGGTTAAATGATAATCAGGATTTTCAGTTTGAAAAAAATTTTATTTTCGAAAGCCAACTTGTGGATCTTCATCAGGGCTAAAAGCAAACAAATATAAGAGCATCTATGTTAGAGGATGACAATAAATGATTACTTTACAGAACTGATAATAATATTAAAAACGGTAAGCATTATACATGAATATTTAAATAAGTGGCTGGTTAGCAAGATAAAATTGAATCTGACCTTCTGAGTCCAGGTTGATATAAAGACTGAAGGTAAAATAAGGTAAGAGGTAGTGGTAGGGGGTAGTTTGCCGACTTCAAAGGTTTAATACGGGGAAACCTAACGCTTTTGAAGTGAAAGGCTACATCACAACTAAGTGAAAATAAAATATTAAAGACTAACAAAATAGATGGTATAGATGGTAGATGGTTGGGTGGCGGGATGGCCGAATGGGCAAACGCGTCAGAAAATACGCGTTGTCCATGCAACAATGATTGAGAACCGAAACATAGCAAGTTCAAAACCCGGAGCCAGGGGACATTTAATAATACTTGGCATCAATTCCCCACCCAATCCCCTGGCCCGGGAAACCCCGTATAGCCTAAGAGGCGAGGAAGGGGAGGACCAATAAAAAAAATATATATTGTAGATGGTTTTAGCCCTGATGAAGATCCACAAGTTGGATGGAAACGTTGGCTTTCGAAAATAAAATTATTTTCAAACTGAAAATCCTGATTATCATTTGACCTATTGTTCCTAATAATTACTTTTTCTAACTCTAGTTAACATTTTTTGGGGTTTGTTTACAATAGAAGAGAAATTGCCACGTTTGAATAAAACCGTCTTCTTGAAGGTGCCTTTACACTATACGAACTTTACTGGCAAACTTAAATAAGACACGAGGTAATTCGAACAGGTACTTTATCCGACGAATTCAGCGTGTAAACATAGTTAATTCATTTAGGATTAAAGGCTTTGTGATTCATTTTTAGTAGAAAAAATAAAAGGTAAATTTTATTTTAAAAATCTCTAAGAATTTTTCGGACAACCCAATAAAAAAAAATCCTGATGTTTGGACCCACTTTCCGCGGATGAACTATTTGGTGTAAACCTGATTGCTAATGTACTCCATGGGTACAGACATAGTACTGAGCACTAGATGCAGGTACTGCGGTCAGTGTGCCGACTATATTTAGTTAGGATGGTGGTCTATATGGGGAAGGCGCCGCTTGGTTCCCCTTATAACTTGTTCCTCTTTCATCTCTTGGCTCCATTTCTTGTCCGAGATATATTTTTGTTTACCCCAACCTAAAACAATACAATAAAACATTTCTAAAAATCTATTGATCCCCTGATATAAGGTCCGGGAAAAAAAGATAGTCCGCCCACCTAATATTTTTTTCTCTTAATCAAATTTAACCATTGATATAACTTTCATGTATTAACACTAGTATTGTATTATGCTCAAATTTGAACTGATTTTCTCTATTAGGAGTTGAAAAAAAATAATTTGTTAGAATAATCAAATAATACTTGATTTGGGATGAGACAAAAATATAGCACAGTGAACAATAATATGATTCTTTATTATAACAACATTAAAATGAATGTAATATCCTCCTTAAGCATAAGCATATAAGCACCTCCTTTTTCTAATGCCGCAATAAATTAGAATTATTTCATACTTTAACATTTTTTTTCTTTATCTCCATAACTATAACTGTGGGAGCAACAAATAAAAAAAAATCTGGTGCAATGCGCGCAACAGAAAAATTTCACTTACCAACCTACTTGTAGTAGAAACCGACATATATATATTACTGCACTCATTAACGGAAATTGAAATTTTCATCTCTGGAAAAGCTTTTTTTTCTTTATTTCTCCTGTAAATGTTCATCAAATTCTTCCATATTTCATATTTAGCACTCATTAACGGAAATTGAAATTTTCATCTGTGGAAAAACTTTTTTTCTTTATTTCTCCTGTAAATGTTCATCAAATTCTTCCATATTTCATATTTAGCCGTTTCTTATTTTAATGGGTATAATGAGAGACCGTTAATTTCCTCATAAAATCAAAGGTACTTTTTCGGAAGAAAATTTCCCTTGGCCATTTAAATTTATTGGCACAGGTCCGGTCTCGCTCCGCTCCCGGTCCGGTCTCGATCTATCCCATTTCACTCTATCGGTCCGGTCTCCCTCCATCCAGATCGTTACAGAGTTCTCTTCTTTTATTGATTCATATTTTAATTATTTTTTGCTTTGAAATGCTCTTTTGTTAATGATCTGACATTTTTCATAAGTTTCATATTGACCGTTGTTTTATAAAAGCAATGAGTATATAGTCAATAAATCAGTTAGCGTTTTTTACTTTCACTTACCTATATATGAAATATATAGTAAGTGGAAGTATTGCGATCGTGAAAAAATTCGACTTCCGGTTTTCAACGGAAATACACGTTTTGGGGTCCCCTGAGTCGAAATGACCAAGTCCCGCGAAATGGTCTGTGTGTGTGTGTGTCTGTGTGTGTGTGTGTGTGTGTGTGTGTATGTGAACAGACTAGCTCAAAAACTATAAACCGTGCGATCCTGAAATTGGGTATTTAGTGTAGGTATATGCCCGCGATGTGACAGCATAAATTTCATCAAAATTACTTAAAGGGGGGGGGTACTTTATTGAATAACTTTTTAGGTTTTTTTCGATTTTCTCAAAAACGGCTCTAACGATTTTGATTAAACTGAGTATTTCATCTATTTATATGCCCGAGATATGACTGTAAAAATTTCATTAAAATTGATTAACCGGAGGGGGGACTTTACTTAATAAATTTTGTAACATTTTCACGTGTTTTTTTTATTTACTCTAAATCGGCTTTAACGATTTTGATCAAACTGGGTATTTGATGTATTTATATGCCCGAGATATGACTGTAAAAATTTCATCAAAATTGATTAACCGGAGGGGGGACTTTACTTAATAAATTTTGTAACATTTTCACGTGTTTTTTTTATTTTCTCAAAAACGGCTCTAACGATTTTGATTAAACTTAGTATTTGATCTATTTATATGCCCGAGATATGTCTGTAAAAATTTCATCAAAATTGATCAACCGCAGGGGGCACTTTACTTAATAAATTTTGTATCATTTTTACGTGCTTTTTTTATTTACTCAAAAACGGCTTTCACGATTGTGACCAAACTGGGTATTTGATGTATGTATATGCCAAATATGTGATAGCCAACATTTCATCAAAATTGATCAACCGAAGGGGGGACTTTACTTAATAAATTTTGTATCATTTTCACGGGGTTTTTTATTTACTCAAAAACGGCTTTAACGATTAATAAAAATAAGATATGAATGTAGAAAAATGTGTGACTTTGGGAAATGATATTTAACAAAACACGTCAATTTCTTATCTAAGTAAGTTGGTAAGTGAAAGTTGTGTGTTGCGCGCACGCACCAGATTTTTTACATTAATTCATTGCAAAATATATCTTAAACATAAAATGAATTTTTCTCATGGACAAACCGCTTCACATCAACATTTCGTTTTATTTTCTTTTAGGTGTTTTTTTTTAAAATAATTTCAATTAAGTTCCCAAGTTTCAATACAGCAGGCGGGTCCAGAGCGCTGAGAGACTTAATAACAAAAATAACAGAACTTTGCATGTAATACTCAATTTGGCCAAAGAAGACTCATTGAGACAATAAAAAACCTTGAAAGTTTTCCAACTACTATATCTGCAATTTATCTTCCATCAGCATCAGTTGTTTTATCAATTGAAACCCGATCCCCGTTTTGAATTATATCTCACCACTTATCAAACAGTTTCTTTATAAACATCTTTTAAATAGTTTTCCTCAAAGTGCTTTCGTCTGGAAATTTCTTATTAATCTTTCTAAATTAATGCTTGTATCAAAATATGATATCCGTTCCTTTATAACCGGAACAAGAAGTTCTTATTAATGCTTGGAATAGACAAAACAGTTTATGTATAACTCTTTCCCAGAAATCCAATGTTCCAAGTGTCAAAGAATCAGCACATCTCAAGCTAATATCTGGAAAGTCTAATTCTTTAGTGTTTAAATCTTCCTCAGAACACAGCACAATTTTTTTAAGGTTAACTATACCACGAAAACTACACCTATTTAATAATAATAATAATAATAATAATAATAATTATAATAATAAAGGCTTAACGAACCCGAAGGTTCGATGCCGACACCACAACTCTCTCTCCTTACTCACCTCCATCCACCGACCGCATTAATTTTTTTTTTAGGTTCATTATTTTTTTAAGGTGACCAAACAACACAAAAACAAAAATAAAAATAATTTATTGAGGTATAAAATGTAAATGGAGAGTTACATATGAAATTTACGAACTTTTATTAATAGGTTTTAGTTGGTAAACTATATACTAACTCTCTTTTCATGAGCTTAGGAGTTACATCACAATTGTATGTAAGATTCCTGTCACTTGAAATGTTGTATACACTACCATCGATCATAGTGAAAATCATTTGGTGTGCTATTCCCCAAGTACCATGGTCGACTAGGTCCCACATCACTTGGGATCAGATTCACAATTGCTTAGTCCATATTGTCGTGCTGAGATTCAATTATTAATGACGATTCCTTTGCGAAAATAATAACACTTAGTAGCCGAAAAAATAACGTGAAAGACTGAGTTTTATTTCATCTCAAAACTTTGTTATTTGCATCAATCAGATGCAACGGTACGGTAGTGGTCTACAAGAATAATGATCACAAATTTTAGTTATGGACCAACTGTACGTATTGTCTTATCTTATCCTTAACTTCATTCAATTAGATAAAATATTTTCATGTACTAGTCTACAAAAAAAAAAAACCCACCGTTTCTGGTGCTTGGTTCAGTACTGCGACCGACTTCGTATAGTAAAGAATTGGTTTTGTAATCTAAAACCACATTATCACCATAAGGAGCAGACAGAAGCAGATAAACTAGGTATAAAATAAATAAGAAGAAATTTACTATCTGTGGTTAAAGTATGGAAAAACCGTTATTTTATATTTCTTAGAAAATCGGTACCAAAGTTTAAAAAATGGTCAACATTTTTTATATAATATTAAGCAATAGATGTTACCGATTTTTGCACTTTTCGTTAAGATTAGTCAATGAAAAATTCACTTAAGACTTGCACTTTAACAGGTGAAGAGAGGAATTAAAATTTTAATAAGATGGTAATAGTCAAAGTAAATATACACTAACCGAACCAGTCTTATACTTTGTATTCTTGTCAACGATTCAAGGTAATCATTTGATTTGAGCTATGGTTTTTATATTGAAATTTCCATGTTTTCTTTCTTTTCTAAGATTCTAAATTTTATATTAGTCCTAAAAAAAAAAAAAAAAAAATCAAACTTAATTTTTCTTATTTTTGAACACTGCTCGTGGCACAGTACCCCGCACAGTGGGGCAAAATGGCAAAAAAGTTGAAAAAACTCTATCTTTCCAGGACGGTTTGTCTTATCGAGATGGATATTGTTTTATTCGATTAAAGATCGAAAATTGCACTAGGATTGCAACTAAATTTAAAAATTATATTATCTACGTACATATAATTATCAAAGAAACTTAAGAACTGATATTTTAAATAATTGAACATACTTTTAACTTAATTTAGCTTATTTTACTTTGATTTAACTCAATATTAATTTCAATTTCCTTTAAGGTAGCATTTTTTTTAAGTCAGGTATTGCAACTTTTTGTAAAAAATTATTGAGAACCCTGTCTTTAATTACCTTCCTCATCACCTCATACCGATATTTAGACAGCTTTGACTATATAAAAGCAGTTAGAGCAGAATCATTGCCGAAAATTGAATTGAATAGAATAAGGCTTAACGGACCCGAAGGCCCGACGCCGACACCACCAATCGGTCCCTACATACCTCCATCCACCTCCCCCCGTCCAATCCCAAATTCACAAGATCTGCTTTCACCGAATCATCTCACCTTCGCCTAGGCCTACCCCTCGGTCGTATTCCAGTTGGCAAAGTGTTTATCAATCTTTTAGGAATTCGTTCGCTACTAAGACTCGCAATTTCGCATGCCCACTTTAACCAACGCGCAGCTATAGAATCGATTACATTTACCGGGGAAAGTTCACGCAATTCCGCATAGTGTAGCCGTCTAAAATCTCCTTTTGACTCATCCTTCTTCGGCCCGAATATTCTACGCAGCACTTTATTTTCAAACACCATAAGGCGTTTCTCACTTACTGTAAGCGGCCATGTTTCACATCAGTAAAGAACAGTCGGAAGAATTATAGTTTTGTAAATCCTAAATTTTAAATTTCAGGATAGAAGGCGTGAGCTAAGTAATTTTGCAACCGAGAAATAACAACTATTCCCGCCTTTAACCAGCCTTAATTTCCTCTTCGATTTCGTTTTTTTCTAGTTACAGTAGATCCTAAACATCTAAATTTATCAACGGCTTCGAATATTTCCTCTTCTGCTTCAATATCGCCTAAATTGTCGCCGTTTCTACAGCTAACCATATATTTTATTTTTTCCGTATTTATTTCTAGCCCTACTTCTTTGCCGACTTCCATCAATGCTTTTGTATTTAGTGTTCCGATTCTTAAAAGAAGTAAATTACTGCAACATAATATAAAAAGGAAAAATTAAAGCCAATGACCCTTAGGGGTAGAGGCTTAACAGTGAATAACTAAATAAATAAAAACAATTCATTTTCTATACTTCCATCAACTAAACAGTTTACAGATATAGCAAAATATTCTTAAAATTACGATAAAGGTATTGATTTTGATAGGTAAATGGAATGCGATCAAATCATTTTTTAACCCTATCTCCTATTTTCCCTCGAGCCTGGGCCAATCGAACGGGTCGTTTTTGAAATAGTAATGTATGAAAGAAAAACCTTGAAGCATCCATAAACGAAAATATTTTTTTAAGTGCAATTGACGGAGTTAGATAAAATTTATGATATAGCATTTAGGCACCAAACCGTACAATTATTGAAAATATAAAATTGACCTTAAATTAAAGGTCACGTAGATTCGTTCAAAGCAAAAATAATATTAAATTGTTTCTGACAGAGCTGGTATACATATTAGGAAGGAAGAAACAAAAGCAGATGTTTATTTTTGTTACGTTATACAAAGATGAACTTCCTGGAACTGTTACTAACAGTAGTACGTGATCACTTTTGGATCGTTCTAGCCCCTTCTGGGTGGTTCTATAGCAAGCAGAGCAAATATGTATGTGATCGATCGATTAGTCGATCTTAGTCTGGGTAGCGGGATGGCCGAGCGGGCAAACGCGTTGCCTCGGACAACCAGACAAATGATTGAAATCCAGAACATAGCAAGAAAATTGAACTTTAACTAATTTTCTCTGGGAGGAGGCTGAAACAGCTTGATCATCACTTAAAGGTGTACTACTTGATATAATTGAGTATTACATTAATCATATTATATTTTAAATTCAAACCGCGCTTATGTAGAAATGTGGGGATGTGATTTAATGCTTTTTGAATGAATTGGAGACAGTCAACTTTACGGTATTTTCCATCTCGGGAAATTTTTTGGGTACCGCGAAACTTTTCACATAATTGACAATAACTACCCAACTGTCAAAAAAGGGCAAATGAAATCAGAGGAATATTTTCTCTGATAAATCCCGGTCCAAGATCAATCCCTGCCATCTTAAGCCAGGATAAGGCTTTATCTATAATCATGCTTCAAAAATTAGTTAATTTGTGCTAAAGATTTTCGCTTATATTGGATGGATACTGTTATAATGTGGAACGTCTATATACGCACATAAAGCCTGTAAAACAATTATTACTCAAATGTGCTGTAACTAGCTCAAAATATATTTATAAAAAAAAAAAAAAAAATGACAATATTACAACCACGACAAAACTTATAATTTCTGCTCGAAAGAAATTTTTGATAAGAAAGGGACCAATCGTTTTTTTGTTTGTTGACTATTAAAGGATTAAATCAGTAAAAATTAACTTCAGATGTGAACATTGGATTTTTGTTTTTTTCCTTGTTTGTTACACTGTGCGCCGTCGGAAATATTATGCTGCTAATAGCCCTTCATTTCGAATGATTCATATAATGATATATCTCTAATGATTGCAATTTTTAAGTAAATAATTCAAACTCCTGACTTTCTTTTTTCGAATATAATAGTGAACAATTAAAGGCGATTTTTTTTAAATAATGTAAGATACATTTTAGTTGTCTTAGTCGTATAGGTGCCTATCTTGTAAAGACTACCTGCCTTCTTAAATGCATTCAATGCAGCCCCCGTTGGAATCTGATTTTACCGTATAGAGTCAATCCATATCAAGTGGTCCAAAGGTATCGAGCAACCACATGAGATTTTTATCAATTAGCCCACCAGAGATATTAGAAAAATTAAAAAATGTTAAGTTTAAAAATTCATAAAAAAATAAGATAACGAATATCAGGGTTGAGAGTACTTTTAATAAAAGCTTATGTATTATGTAGAAAACCCCGGTCAGAAAAGTGAATACTCTTAATTAAACTATGAAGGGGAAAAGCCTGGCGGTTGAGTGTGATCACGATCGAATCGCCTCCTTGCACGACCGCTGACCAAGAAACACTACCTCCTTATAGAGTACTGAACCCAATAACATTTAGAGGTTGTATCTGGTCCATCCCCACGCCTGGCTTAATGGACTGATTCAGCAGTTTGTCCATTGCCTAAAATGTATATGCCACATTGGGCAGGAACACAAAAATCGAAAAAAATGTTCATGCTTTTATTTTTTTATCTGCCAACGTTAAGATAAATATTTATCATTCTTTTATTTTTTTATTTTTATTTTTTTATTATCGAAACTAAAATGTTTGTACAGTCGATGTTAAGGAAATTTTAAGTACACTTTTGTGACAGCGATCGATCATATTTAATAACATATTAATTCACTGAGTGCTACATCCATCTTAAAACTGACAAATGTATGTTTTAATTAGCACATTCCTTCTCACTAACGAATTTTGTAATGTTGATGGCAACTGAGAGGTGTTTCAGTGGATTTTTACTTTCACTTACCTATATATGAAATATATAGTAAGTGGAAGTATTGCGATCGTGAAAAATTTCGACTTCCGGTTTTCAACGGAAATACACGTTTTGGGGTCCCCTGAGTCCAAAAAACCAAGTCCCGCGAAATGGTCTGTGTGTGTGTGTGTGTGTTTGTGTGTGTGTGTGTGTGTGTGTGTGTGTGTGTGTGTGTGTGTGTGTGTGTGTGTGTGTGTGTTTGTGTGTGTGTGTGTGTGTGTTTGTGAACAGACTAGCTCAAATACTATAAACCTTGCGAACCTGAAATTGGGTATTTAGTGTACGTATATGCCCGCGATGTGACAGCAAAAATTTCATCAAAATTGCTCAAAGGGAAGGGGTACTTTATTTAATAACATTTTAATTTTTTTTCGATTTTCTCAAAAACGGCTCTAACGATTTTGATTAAACTGAGTATTTGATGTATTAATATGCCCGAGATATGACTGTAAAAATTTCATCAAAATTGATCAACCCGGAGGGGGGACTTTACTTAATAAATTTTGTATCATTTTCACATGTTTTTTTTTTTTATTTGCTCAAAAACGGTTTTAACGATTTTGATCAAACTGGGTATTTGATGTATGTATATGCCAAAGATGTGATAGCCAACGTTTCATAAAAATTGTTATACCGCAGGGGGGACTTTACTTAATACATTTTGTATGATTTTCACGTGTTTTTTTTTGTTTACTCAAAATAGGCTTAAACGATTTTGATCAAACTGGGTATTTGATGTATGTATATGCCAAAGATGTGATAGCCAACATTTCATCAAAATTGGTCAAACGGATATCAAATATTTTATAATTGTTTTCCAAATTTTACCTTTTTTCCATGATCTCAAAATCGGCTTTAACGATTTTTATCAAATTCGTCATTTTTAATGAAAATTAGGTGTTCTTTAATATCAGGTAAGCTTTATCATTATTAAAATGTTCTGAGGGGGCTTAAATGGGGTATGGGCCTTCTTTTTTTTTTTTTTTTCTACAAAGTACCTTTGTTTTTGTTTGTATGGAGAAATTAACTGTCTCTCTTTACGCCTAAAAATAAGAAATGGCTAAATATGAGATATGATAAAAAAAGTAAACATATAGTGGAGAAAAAAAGGAAAAATATTCTGTCAACTCATAAAACTCGTTGAGCCCACGCATACGGAGTACGCCTTTAATGACAAACCAATGTGTTATAATTAAAGCTGTTCTTTTCATTTGAGAAGTGGCAATTAACAAAACGCATTAATTTCTAATCTAAGTAAGTTGGTAAGTAAAGGTGGTGTGTTGCGCGCACGCACCAGATTTTTTTTCTTAAAATATTTTTATCAAAATAATTAAACAATACTCTAAACCAACTAACGTTGCTAGAATTTGCCTCTCATTGATTTTATCACTTCATGGAGTGATAACGTAGGGCACCAATTTTCCTCCTTGCTCATAGGCATTCCATTTCGAAGTCTGCTACGTTCCTGGTCTCCCGCTTTTCTAAGGCGGGTGGGGGTTACCAGAAACGGCATATATCTAATTAATATTGTAAATAATGTACTTAATTCGCCTTAATGTATATTGGATACTTTTCCAAAGGTGACGTGTTTACTAATTCTAATTTATTTTAATAAACCTGTGGCATAGGGTAAATGATAACAAATAAACAAATCTGAATTGAACTATATCTTTAATTTTATTGACCAATAAAATAAATCATTAATACCCCCTTTAATATATCATATAAAGATATTTTACTGACACTAATTAGTTAATGGATGCTGACTGGCAATTTAACATTATTCTAATAAATACTAACCACACAATATTACAACTGGTACTGTATATGTATTAACCTTATTTGGTGGGTACTCTCTGGTGTTGTCTCTGGCCTATCTGCTGGATCAGTCCCTGCCATCTCTGACGCTCTCTCAGTCTCAGCACAGCATCCCATCTCAGCCTGTCTCGGAAATCTGGACTCTGCCGCTCCCACCTATCTGGTCCTCTGCCCTTCTCGTTCCACTCACGCCCTCTTGGCACACTCGCCCGACCTCTGTCCACCTCCGAACTCTCCTCCTCCCGACTGAACTCCTCGAGCCTCCTTCTTCACCGTATAAGTCCTCTTTCCCCCACTCTCTTCAGACTTCTTCTGATTGGCTGGCTGGTTGGTTCCAGACTTCGTCTGATTGGCTGGCTGCCTAAAATTTCCCTTCCTTTCCATATTCAACGTGTTTCCCAGCGGCCTCTTTGCCGGGGCAAAACCAGGGTTTATGGCTACAAATTTCTCTAGCAATCTTCTTAGGTATTTCCCTAGGTGTTTGTCGGCAGCATTGTCGGTCCTAAGCTTTGCTTATTTTGAATTTCTAACAGAAGGTTTATTGCCCCAATACTTACAAGGGGTATTTCCAAGACCTACCCGCCTTCAGGTAAAACTGACCACCGGGTTGCCCATATACAGTACTTTACAAATTTTGATATTAAATTATTAATTCAATTTACTTTTCCTATCATGGCAGCATCCACAATACATAGCATTCTCCTAGTGTCAAGGGAAAGAAAAATTAATAAACGTATGTTTATTGATTTTTCTTTTAACATACTTTTAAAAATATTTTTAATAATCAGTTTAGATCCGTAAAGTAAAATCCTATCTACAAAATTAACTGTTCAGCATCGAATAAAACAAAATGATATAAAACATACAACATACAAAACATTACTTGAACACTTGAACAACTTGATACAACATATAAAATAATTACAAAAATGAACAAAACCCTTTCGTAAAACAACAAGCTACGATAATAAATTTACAATTGCTACAATTTACATAACAAAAACTAAAATAAAACAATTCTCAATATAAGTTTTTTGTTTACTATTTAAAAATATTTTGACTCAACCTTCAAAACTAAATTTCACAATTACAGAATGGTTGCAGAATATAACAAAACTTGTGGTCTTCCATGTAATTACCCCCTCATATTACAATAGTTACCAATTAGTAGCTTTTCGATATTTTTTTTTTTTTTATATAAATTTTTCATAGACAATTACTAGATAACTTACATAGCGATCAGAGTTCTTCTGTCTTTATTTCACATCCTGAAAAACTTCTTAATTCACAAACAACAAAAACAAGAAGCATAATGTTTATACAGTATCATTTTATTGTGTGGCAAGCATTTTTCAAAAACAAAGAGGATTCTACTATTTGGGATTCTTTCCCACTCTAGTTTTAAAATCATTTTTGTTTGGAATCTTTATATTTTAAATAAATGTTTATTTTCAATTATTTTCAGGGTTAATTATTAGAACGTCTTATTCGGTATTTATATTTCCTTTCTTAATAGCACGCTGACAAAAAAAACGGCGAATCTCTTACTTTCAGAAATCGGTTGCCCTGGTACCATCTTGGGTTTTCTTATGTCACAATCAAGGATTAAGTATTTGCACATTCTATTAAATGAATTTCAGTTCTTAATTATGATTAAAAGTTTTTAAAATTTTAATCGATTCCATAAATTTTTCCTCTATTTAAAATATTTTTATCTCTGATACCAACTCTAGTTCCTATTTATGGCCAATTTTCCTATCCGGATGTTCGGATCAATTACACTATGAGCCCTATCAATTATCTAATAATAAAAGTTTTTACAAATGGATCGATAAAAATGATGCCACAGTATTCTGGGCGTACTTGAAGATTTCAGTATCTCCTCAAAAATAATCTTAGGGATACCTGGAGGCGCTACGGCTGCTCCACATTGAGGGTTTTTCCCTCCTAGACACAATTAAAACAATAACCCGACTTCAGGGGTGATGGAGGACCTCTGTCTACTCCAAAGTAGAAAAGTATAATAATTGCTCACAATAATCCAATTAGGATATATAAAATTCAAACTTGATCCAAGTTATTTAAATGTTATTATTGGGGGCTGCTCATAGCGACTAAACAATTGAGGCAATTTACAATTATTATTTACCAACAGTTTTCGAATATGAATTGTGACCTATGCAAATTTAAACTTGAACATTTTAACTTTCTCATTTATAGATAATGTATCGTATCTCTCACTTTGCATTAAACAATAAAATCTCAATTGGTAAATCGTTGTTTAAGAACATGTCACTTTTATTTTGAATCATTCTACAAAATGAATTTTAATATTTTTTTTTTAATTTTCGATCAAAAGAATTAACACTGAGATCCACTTATCCGTTTATTATTAAGTTTGTGTAGTTGAAATCCTAAAACTATCAATTCCTAAATTTAAAAAAGAAACTTATTTACATAAAAATATTTACAATTATATTTACAGAGATTATATACATTGATCCAGAACGGGTTGACCTGACGACGCCTTCGCCAGGACCCTTTAGCTCGTCAACGGAAGGGACGCTAGATGGAAACCCCTTTTTATCCCCTGGACTGGGATAAAGACTACCGTGTCTTATTGTAACACCGTGAGCGCTTCTTTTTTACTTGGTTCAAGACCAAATAATCCATATAAACGTCAAATAGCCAAAACAGGAAGGCGATTGGCTCCGTTGGCGAATCCCTTAAATAATTATTTGTTCTGGTTCGAGTATTGGTATTTTCTTTATTTACTGGGAGTTGCTTTATAATCATACTAAGCGAGTTTGCATTATCTGCTCTTGGAGGTGACTTATAAGTATGAATTAATTTTATAAATTCCACGAGGTCTAAATAGTATTCTTCGTTAGCAATCGCTATGGGTCGGTCCTTCTCTTCATCTTCAACCTTTTCATGGATCATATCAACTTCCTCGCGTACTTGGCAAGATTCAAGAGTTTCTACCGGAGCTTGAGGGATTGGTAAATTCTCTTGAATGGTTTCTTCTTGAAGATTCTTCGTTTCATCTTCAACTTTAAAGGGAACCTTATCTTGCCAGTCGGAATTTGTCTCAATGTCACCACTTTCTGATTGAGCATTAGAAACCGTTCCTTCCCTCGGAGATTCGTCACTAATAATTTCTACATTTTCCAGTACAGTAATCTCGTTCGGTCCAGTTTCCATACAATTGGTAGCATGGGGTTCTTTAATATAATTTTCTACTGTTTTATAGGCATCATCTTCTGCCCTCTTATTTATATCCTCGCTTTCAGCTAGGGGTGGTTTCTGCATTTCCTCATCAGGTTTAGTAAAACGTTTTGCAGACGCTTCCGACTTCAGATTCGTTGTGTGTAGAGCGTCATTTATTTCCTGTAAATGTTTATTGTGCTCTTCTATTATTCCCTTTAGCTCTTTATGTCTATCTTCTTGATTTTTCTGCATCTCTTTTATTAGCTGCCATAACATTTCTTCTGGGCTGAGGCTATTTTCTTCTGTTTTCTCCATGGTCTGTGGCTGAGTTGCTTCTGGATGTGGGATCGCTATTCCTTCAGCCAACCCCGTATTCGGCTGTGGTAGTTTCTCGTTTTCTACCCTCAAAGCCATATCAAAATGTCGTGCGCGTATATTATCCCTTTAATATCTATTGAAACCTCCGCGGTAGGGTTAAACGCAAGCACTGATTAAATATAACACAAAAAAACAAGCCACTTATTATAAGACCGTACAAAAAGAAGTATAAGGACACACATCACTACTTTAACACTGAGGCAAGAGAACACGAGAAAACGAAGCAAAGATTTAAAGCGAAATTCTGGAGAATTTGTAGTCAAATTAAAGAAATTACCAAACGTTATAATATTCACCCTCAAGCCACATTGTATAATTTAACAAGAAATGTCAATTAATGATATAAACAAATTGGTAAGTACGTCCCCACAAGGGATGCCATTTTAATTGCTACGTTCCTGGTCTCCCGCTTTTCTAAGGCGGGTGGGGGTTACCAGAAACGGCATATATCTAATTAATATTGTAAATAATGTACTTAATTCGCCTTAATGTATATTGGATACTTTTCCAAAGGTGACGTGTTTACTAATTCTAATTTATTTTAATAAACCTGTGGCATAGGGTAAATGATAACAAATAAACAAATCTGAATTGAACTATATCTTTAATTTTATTGACCAATAAAATAAATCATTAATACCCCCTTTAATATATCATATAAAGATATTTTACTGACACTAATTAGTTAATGGATGCTGACTGGCAATTTAACATTATTCTAATAAATACTAACCACACAATATTACAACTGGTACTGTATATGTATTAACCTTATTTGGTGGGTACTCTCTGGTGTTGTCTCTGGCCTATCTGCTGGATCAGTCCCTGCCATCTCTGACGCTCTCTCAGTCTCAGCACAGCATCCCATCTCAGCCTGTCTCGGAAATCTGGACTCTGCCGCTCCCACCTATCTGGTCCTCTGCCCTTCTCGTTCCACTCACGCCCTCTTGGCACACTCGCCCGACCTCTGTCCACCTCCGAACTCTCCTCCTCCCGACTGAACTCCTCGAGCCTCCTTCTTCACCGTATAAGTCCTCTTTCCCCCACTCTCTTCAGACTTCTTCTGATTGGCTGGCTGGTTGGTTCCAGACTTCGTCTGATTGGCTGGCTGCCTAAAATTTCCCTTCCTTTCCATATTCAACGTGTTTCCCAGCGGCCTCTTTGCCGGGGCAAAACCAGGGTTTATGGCTACAAATTTCTCTAGCAATCTTCTTAGGTATTTCCCTAGGTGTTTGTCGGCAGCATTGTCGGTCCTAAGCTTTGCTTATTTTGAATTTCTAACAGAAGGTTTATTGCCCCAATACTTACAAGGGGTATTTCCAAGACCTACCCGCCTTCAGGTAAAACTGACCACCGGGTTGCCCATATACAGTACTTTACAAATTTTGATATTAAATTATTAATTCAATTTACTTTTCCTATCATGGCAGCATCCACAATACATAGCAAGTCGATGTATTTAAAACTCCGATTTCTTGACCATCCATGTTAAATACATTTATGATATTTATGATATAAATACTTTTATAACATGACACCCATGTTAAATATATCGATGTTTCTGAGCCGATGTTTTGTTAATGTCGGTGTTTACTTAACTTCGATGCTCTGGTAACATCGTTATTTGATTTTAATTTGTTATGCTATTGTAATATTAGAAAAATATGATAATGTAATAAGAAACATTTAGTATCTAGGATAGTTTGTTCCGTGTTTACACATTTAAAATTACATCTTCGTCCAAAAAATTTGTTCTTTTCCCCTAGAATTAGTAAAATTGCGAGTTAATATATGTGTTTTTAAATTTTAACTTTCAGTTACCTATGTGTAAAATATATAGTAAGGGAAAGTATTGCGATCGTTAAAAATTTCGACTTCCGGTTTACAATGGAATTAATGTACATATATACCGGCGATGTGACAGCCAAACTTTCATCAAAATTGACAAAACGGAGGGGCCATTTTCTCATTTTTAAGTTTATTCGATTTTCTCAAAAATAGCTTTAACGATTTTGATTAAACTTTGTCATGTTTAATGAGAATCAAGTATTCTTTAATATCAGGTAAGCTTTATCATTATTAAAATGTTCTGAGGGGGCTTAAATGGCGAAGGGGCCTTTGTTTTTGTTTATATGGGTAAATTAACTTTCTCTCGTTTCACCTAAAAATAAGACTATAATAATAAGGCTAAACATGAAATATGAAAAAAATCAAGTAAACATATACAGGAGAAAAAAAAGAAAAATACTCCATAAAACACGTTGAGCCCACCCTAGCGCAGTACGTCTTTAATGACAGACGATTGTTTATAATTTAAGACATTCTGTTCATTTAATGAAAATTATTTGTTTCATGGTAACTATATGAAGTTTTCAACAACTACATAGAGAATTATAAAATCAGACGACTTGGAGCATTATGCTTGCATTGCCGAAGTATCACAAATAAAAACTTTTATTTACTAATAAAAAAATTCAGTTTACTTTAGAGAGTAAATAAAATAAGTAAATAAATGTGGAAAAATGTATGACTTTGAGGATGGAATGGAATTTATAAAACACGCCAATTTATAATCTAAGTAAGTTGGTAAGTGAAAGTTGTGTGTTGCGCGCATCGCACCAGATTTTTTTAAAGTACTTTCGTAAAGTAGTAGTAGTATATATCAATACTAATCAATCAAGTAGTAGTAGTAGTACTTTCTGTTTATCATTGTAATGTATTATATTCGTTGCATTTTCCTTAAGTTTTATCAATTTAAGTTTATTTTATTTTTTATGTCATCGAGAAAAAAAGGCTTCAAATCCTACACGCGACGCCTTTCCAACCCGTGTGTGCTATGTGATAGATCTTGTCTTGTCCCCCTCGACCCAGTATCTCGTCCAAATATTTCAACTTTCCTGTTTTCGTATTGATATAGCTACCTCGCTAATCTCCTTCTAGATTCCCCGCCAGGGAATTTTATCATTATTTTTTAGTTTAAGTGTGTAACAATCTCTGATAAGATAGATATTTTTAAATCCACTATAGCGAATTCGTTCAAACTTATCTATTGCAGACAGAAAAAAAGACTCCTAAAAAGCAATGTAATTAATTTCACGCATACATATGGTTCTGTTTTTGTTGTAAAATATCAACTTTATTGTTGTTTTAACTAAGCAAAGTAACTTTTTATTGGTGTAGTGGTTAATATTGCAACCTACAATACTTAAGATCACGGTTTCGCATCCCGCGGTGGCCTTAGGATGTCTTAAAGGGACTAAAAAACCCTATGCTATGTCCTCCCTGGGATAGGACGTAAAATTGAGGTCCCGAGCCTGTACGATGTCAGTTCCTTGTTAAAGATTCATATCCTAACTAGCTAGTGTGCCCGGCTTCGCTCCGGTAGTTGTGTGGCAGTTTCAATAACAGAAAAACTTTAAAATTAAAGGAAATATAGAACAAAATTAGCACTTTCTTGAAAATTTTAACATTGTATCAATATTAAGATTCGAGATCTGCAGTGTCCGCACAAATAAGGAACCCTATATACTTTATGGGGTATTGAAAATGGTGAATGAACAATTAATTTTGCTGCAATTTTGTCGAGTCATGCATCGTTTTTGATGGTTTCTGTGATTATGAATCCTATAAGCCCATTCCAAGCAGTCAGCAGATAATAAGTTATTAAATTATTAGTTAAAAAAACTTTAGTTGGAGTACAACTTAAGCACCGACTACTGTGATGGTCCCATTAGATCCAGAAGTTTTGAAAATACCGAAGATTCATAGAAACTTTTTTTGTAAGACCTTTCTTCCTGTTCAACCTCCCTTAATATATCCAACCCCCCCACGCTAATTTGGCCGAACTCAGCACTTCTCCAATCTTACTACTGTTACTAAGTGAAAACCAAAATATCATGAGGGCACAATTTTTTCATCATATTTCTTTTTATCCTGAACTATGAGCGGTGATAAAATCTTATTGAAAACATGTATATTTGGAGTCAATTCATCATTTTGTCAACTGGAATGCTCATCATACATAGTAATAAAACCATTTTTCATAACTACATACAATAAGAACACTTCAAACTTGTTATTTTCGGTTTATAATCAGTCTATTCAGCTCTTCTTTTTTGTTTTATGTCTGTTTTTATTCGCTCACTCATATTGCATTAAATTTACTTAAGTATATGTTAGATGTTGATTAAATGTGTTAATCAATTAACCTTCTTATGAAAAAATTAATTTTGTAAAGTATCCAGTCGGTTTTCTCATTGCTTGCAGATATGATCTGTAAAATCATTAATTTATTTTAAAAGAAAAGGTGAAACTAATTATTTTCGCTTGATTTTTTAGTAATTTAAAAAGAACAGTAATTCGTTTGAACCACTTAGAAATGTAAATGATACGAATCAAGATAATACTAATAAATCAACCCCAATTCATGATAAGCCACCTCCTATCCATATAAATGACATTCAAAACTATCAGGCATTAGTCTCGTTCTTGGAGCATCACTCACCACCAAACTCATTTTCTTTAAAGACTACAATTAAAGGAGTAACCGTATACCCCAGCTCATCCGAAGTGTACCGAAAACTGGTTAGTGACCTTCGAAATGCAGGTGCTGATTTCCACACCTACCAACTCCCCGAAGATAAAAATAGACGAATAGTGGTAAAAAATCTGCACCATTCCACCCCTCTTAGTGAAATAAAAAATGAGTTATTACGATATGGCTATGAAGTAGTAAATATTTCAAATGCACTATCACGATATAAGACACCATTGCCCATGTTTTTTATTGACATCTCCAAATCAACTTTCAACGAGAAAATTTACGATATACAGTCAATTTACTACACTCGTGTCATTATAGAAGAGCCTCGGAAAAAAAGACTGATACCTCAGTGTATAAGATGCCAACAATATGGCCACACAAAGTCTTATTGTAACCACCCCCCTCGTTGCGTTAGATGTGGCCAAGGCCACGAGAGTGCAACCTGCGGGAAGACAAGAGAAACAGCTGCGACCTGCGCCAACTGTAGGGGTAGCCACCCAGCCAACTACCGTGGCTGCCAAGTTCTGAAGCTCCTGAGGGCTCAAAGAAACAAAAGGCAATCCGCCCGCCTTGAGCAATCTCCTCCTCCTCCTCCACAGCCGGGTCCCGAAGATTTCCCCGCTCTTCCGCAGCCATCGAAGACTCAAAGAACATCAGAGAAGAATCCAATACCGGTGCCAGCACAGCAGCAGCGACAGCCACCGCAACAGAGGAGAATGCGCAACCCGTCCGAAATCAGACCTTCATGTTCAGGCATGAGGCAGGAAAACACACAGCTGCCACCTTCAGCTGATACTTACAGCCCCCAACACTTGTTTCAGCTAATCAATGGTCTCAATTCCCTCATCCAGCCCCTTTTTAGCCTCCTCCAACAGCTCCCACAGGTGACTCAAGTCATGTGCCCATCCAATGGCCCCTAATCAGCTGACTGCGGGCTCCTTATCCATCCTTCTTTGGAACGCAAACGGACTGACACAGCACAGGACTGAATTAGACTTATACCTTCACGATAAACGAGTTGACGTCGCACTAATAACGGAAACACACCTTACTCCACGATCTAAATTTGTTATTTCTGGTTACATGACTCACAGGACTGATCACCCTGACAACACAGCACACGGAGGTACAGCAATTCTTATTAGATCAACACTATCACATAGTTATTTACACTTACCTAGTACACCTGAAATACAGTGCACGGGCATAACATTATACTTGAAACACCATGCAATGACACTGGCCTCTGTGTACTGCCCGCCAAGATACGTGCTGACATCTTCGATGTTTTCCAACCTTTTCCAAAGCTTGGGTCGATGCTTTATAACCGGAGGTGACTTCAACGCAAAGCATCAAAGTTGGGGGTCACGACTAAGCACACCCAGAGGGAGAAATTTGAAGGCTGCTATCCATGAGCTCTCATTAGACACTATCTCTCCCCACACACCGACTTACTGGCCTGTTTCGAGACGAAAATCCCCGGACCTTTTGGACTTTTTTATTACAAAAGGACTTAGAACTGTAACTCACACCATAAATGCGACCTCTGATCTTTGCTCTGATCATTCCGCGGTACACTTAATTATGTTTGAGGAGACATTAAATGTTCAAAGAAAGCCAACACTTTTTACAGGATCAATCGATTGGGATGCATATAAGGAGCATCTGGACTCATCTTTAAAGATCCCCGTCTCAATCAAGGATGAAACTGAATTAGAAGAGGCAGTGAACATCTTTACAAAAAGTGTACAAGAGGCTGCATGGTCCTCATCAGTACCAAAGCCTTACCAAGCAGGATCTGAACATCTCCCAAAATATCCTCAATACATAAGGGATTTGATCAGGGCAAAGAGAAGAGCGCGTAAAATATGGCAGACTGACAGACGCCCCTCAGACAGACAGATTTTTAACAGACTGAACAATCAGCTCAAAAGAGAAATCAGAAAATTCAACAGAACAAACTATGACTCGTACATTACTGGCCTCTCGACAGACGATGGAAGCTTGTGGAAGCATACCAAAAAGTTGTTAAAGCATCGAGAGGTGTCAGCACCCCTTCGAAGAGATGATGGTTCTTGGGCCGTGTCGGACGAGGAAAAATCCGAACTCTTCGCCAATCATCTTTCTTCTGTATTTCAACCATTTACTGACTTCACAAACACAGATCATGAGAAACTAGTACTTCACACCCTAGACATTCCACTCCAACTAACACTTCCACCACCTTCATTCACACCTTCTCAGGTTGCACTACAAATAAAACAATTACCTAAAAGAAAAGCCCCTGGCTATGACTTAATTACAGCCCAGGCTCTCCAGCAAATGCCCAGAAAAGCTCTAGTGTTTCTAACAACAATTTACAACTGCATACTGAGAACATCGAAATTCCCGTTACAATGGAAATACTCAATCATTAAAATGATCCACAAACCAAATAAAGACATATACAATCCATCGTCCTACAGACCAATCAGCCTTCTTTCTATATGCTCAAAACTATTTGAAAAATTGATGTACAGAAGACTTGTTGACATTTTGACAGACCAAAACTTAATACCTGATCATCAATTCGGTTTTCGCACATTCCATTCAACAACACATCAATTACACAGAGTTACTGACTTCATTGCTGAAGCACTAGAGCAAAAACTATATGCATCTGGTGTATTTTTGGATGTAGCTCAGGCATTCGACAAAGTCTGGCACCAGGGTCTTCTCTTTAAACTCAAGACCATATTACCGCACACTTACTACCTCATTCTTCAATCCTATCTTTTCGACAGATTTTTCTCCGTTCGGCAGGGGTCAGGAGCTTCATCAATTCGTCCAGTCCTAGCGGGAGTACCTCAGGGTTCAATACTGGCTCCTCTTCTCTACATTATATACACACACGACATACCCGTAAGCAATGATACACTGACCGCTACTTATGCTGACGATACTACAATTCTCACTAAACATCAAGATCCTACTCATGCCTCACTAACTTTACAACAACATCTACATAAAGTAAACGACTGGTGTAAATTATGGAAAATTCGGCTAAATCATGAAAAATCTAAACACATAACGTTCACTCTTCGAAAAAATACCTGCCCTCCAATTTATATCGACAATGTCCAAATTTCTCAAACTGACACCGTACATTACCTTGGTCTTACTCTTGACAGAAGGATGACCTGGGGCCCGCATGTTAAGATGAAACGAAAAACACTTAACAAACGACTCGCCCTACTTTACTCCCTTTTTTCTAAAACCTCAAAACTAGGACTACGACAAAAATTAAATACATATTTATACTTACTGAAACCAATATGGACTTACTCTTCACAGATATACGGTACAGCCAAAAAGACCCACTTACAAAGAATTCAGACCTTTCAATCAAAAATATTAAGACTCATAGTTAAAGCACCATGGTACGTGAACAACATTACAATACATACTGACTTACAAATGCAAACAGTAGACCAACATATAAAGACACTCTACAAACGTTTCCATACACACTTACACGGTCATTTCAATCAACTGATTAGAGGCATGGCAACAGCTGATATGCCCATACCTAGGAGATTAAAAAGGCGCTGGATGAGAGATCTCCTTCGTTAAAAATCCAGGTTACCTGAAACAAGCCAGGGAAGAGGTACCGCTGGGTGCTATCCTTCCCCATGCCTAACATGCCCTTATTAAAATTAGCACACCTCACATTTGCTGATTGTTGATATTTATTGACAGGCGCAAATTAAAGTTATGAAGCCAAAAAAAAAAAAAAAAAAAAAAAAAGAACAGCTGACAAAATATATAACCTTTACAAATAAATATAACGGAATGAATGAACAATAAATATTGAGTGAAAAACACCCTAGCGCTTCCTGGTGGTCTGCATCTCGAACTAAATTTTTCATTCATAACTCGTATGTCATTCTCAGAGAGGCTAATTACATGTTGCGAGAGCCTTAAAATTCCAGTCCTTTTCTCTTCAATTTCACACCCTTAAGAGAAAAACGGAAACCTTCTTCTCCGTTAGGGGACATACAGTTACACGCTGTCATAAATCTCTTAATCGTATGTGGAGTCGTTTCTGAGCTTTTTCGGCACGCACATTGTACACTTTGCTTTCTATTGATTATACTTGGATAGGCAAAATTATCCCACTGTAGCATCGTCCGATTAGCCTTATTGGCATAAAATGACAAACAAACAATTCTTATAGCCATTTTAATTATTAAAACAATGATACAAGTTTCAGTATTAATCATATATTAAGTAAATACAAGCTTTATTTCGCATATCAGAGTGTATTTTTGCATTTCCGTAAAGATAAAGTAGTAACCTTTCAGATCTCCATGATACACCCAAAATTTAAGGAGCAACCATCCTTTGGCTAGGTTTGAAAAGATGGGAGATCCGCAAATTAATGTTGTTTCAAGTAGATCAAGTAATGCATCATTAATGCATGGGTTAAGGGAGGGGGTTATGATATAACTTTATACAAATAAATTGTTACAACTCTCACTATTAATTCTTATGTAAATCTCTCTTTTTTTCCCTTGGTTGGGGGCAGAGTTGGGCGTATTCGTATTCGCGAATACGAATAGTATCCCCAACCTGCGAATACGAATACGAATATTCGCATATAGGAGTACGAATATATTTGTGTTCGCAAATGTAAATACGAATATCCGTATTCTTTCTCGTATTCTTTATAAACTGTTTTAAGACAGTTGCAATTAACAGAAACTATTGGTTCCATGGTACTGGAACCAATAGTTTCTGTTAAATAATCAAAGTAGAAATTATTATTTTCTATATACTCTAATATTTCGCTTAAGCGACATTCCACCATAAAATAAACTTAATATAATTATTTCTTTATTTCCAAGCTTTCAAACGATATATTATACATATATATTACTAATAATATTATGGGGAATTGGAATTTTTGTTTTAGTAAATCATATATTTTATTTCCCTTTTTATTTGATTTTTAAATTCTATCGTATTTTATATTTAGCTAAATCTTGCAAACCAGGGTTGGGCGTTGTGTGGTGGGGGGGGGGGGGGTAGATATGCGTGAATTATACGGAAATTTTAAAAACCAGTTCCAGTTGGTTAGTTAACCCTGCTAGCCACTTCTATAAGAAAAGTATAATTCCATACATTTCTATAAAAATTCGTCGAGATTATGAAGTTCCTCTGTTTTCTTGGTCGATCTAAGAACCTTACCTTGCATAAGGATATCATTGAAGATTTGTCTTGAAGAGATCATTGAAGCACTAGGCGGTGCGTAGTAGATGCTGGTAGTGGGAGCAAGGGGAGCGATTATGAATAGAATAAGATGGGTTGGAGCGGCCGGCGCAATCTCTCCCCGCTTTTCTTGTACTTCTTAGAACGGGAGGTAGAAAATAGTTTTTCCTTTAAATTGGGATTGGCAAGAGGAAATGGCCCAGTTTAAATCGGGACCGGCCGGGTATTTATATCTGCCAAGGTCGGCGAAAAGGCTTCCACAAATAGTTTTTTGTTTAAAACAAAGAGCCTGCTTCCCTTGCAATTTTCTTCTCCTCGGCATAGCATCTTCTCTATACTTTGGTGTCTAGTAACTACTTCCGTGGGAGAGAGATTTGTTCTCCTTCACATTATTTCGAACATATCTATTAATCATGTTTAAATGAAGATTGTGTATTTCATTACACTTCATTGAACATATACTAGTATTTCCTTGTGATAACCCTCTCGTTGATACTTATACATTTTCCCAAAAATAATTACAAAGTAGGGAGCGTGGTAGGTCATTGTTAAGGCATTGAGGTGCTGTCCCGAGTTCGTATCTCTTTAATATTCTCTCACAGATCCTCTCGGTTAGCAACAGAACCTCCTGGGGCAAATTAAGTCCCTATAAAGTGGATAATCTTATTAGAAAAATTAAGAGGAAAAAGCATGGCGGTTGAGCGTTATCACGATCAAATCACCTCCTTGCACGATCGCTGACCAAAAACAGTACTTCCTTACACAGTACTGAACCCAAGACCCTTCAAGGTTTGTAGTGATTTAGGATTTTTAGTTACTAAGTAGAAGCCAATTAGAAAAACATTTTCCTTTTCTCTTCAGACGAAATTATTTAAAAAAAATTAAATTAAGACAAAAACTAAGGATGGACACATACGTACTTAAACTTATATGGATATACTGTTCACAAATTTACGGCATTGCTAATACAAAAATACATTTACAAAAACTCCAGACCTTTCAGTACAAATTATTACGACTTATTTCTAAAGCACATTGGTACCTACCTGACTAATCAAACCTTACATACTGACTTTCACATGCCAACATTTCACCAACACACAAGACTCTTTACAAACGTTTCCGTACTAACCTACACGGTCATATAAACCTACTAATAAGAGATATGGCCACAGATGAAATGCCCACGAATGTGAAGAGATTAAAAAGGCGCTGGATGAGAGATCTCCTTGGTTTAACATCCTGATTACCTGAATACAAGAGGTACTGTTGGGTGCCATCCTTCCCCATGCCTGACTGGTCATCATTTGCAATTGTCGGCCAATCACATCTGCTGATTGTCTATATATTTTTGATCGGATATAGGTACAATTGAAGTTAAAAAAAAAAAAAAAAAATATAAATTTTTGTTATAAAATACACAGTTGGCTAACTTTAATTTTTACCACATAATACATTTCTGAACAAACCTGTTAATATAATAATAACAATCAGTTAGTTAGCTGACACAACATTTATTACAATGGCATGGAAGGCATTTGGGGAGCAGACTAACCTTTTTATCACTTTAATTTAAATATATCTAACGTTAGTGCTGTCAATATTCCTAAAACTATATTTGATCAATGAAATGAAGGTACCGAAAAACTTCCTTCAAAATCACGACGCAGATTCGAATTTGAATATAATAAACTACAGGAATAAAAAAAAGTTGATTACCTATTTAGAGACGATCCATTATATAATCAATATATATTATAAAGCAAAGTGTACAATGTGCGTGCCGAAAAGGCTCAAAAACGACTCCACGTGGGATTAAGGAAGTTATGTCAGCGTGTTGCTATAGAACCCCTAACGGAGAAGAAGGTTTCTGTTTTTCTCTTAAGGGTGTAAAATTGAAGAGAAAAGGACTGGAATTTTAAGCCTCTCGCACCATTCAATTAGCATCTCTGAGATTGAGATACGAGTTTATGAATGAAAAATTTAGTTCGAGCTCCAGGCTACCAGGAAGCGCAAGGGTGCGTTTCACTCAATGTTTATTGTTCATTCATTCCGTTCAATTTGTAAAGGTTATGTATTTGTTCAGCTGTTCTTTTTAAATTACTAAAAAATCAAGCGAAAATAATTAGTTTCACCTTTTCTTTCAAAATAACATAATTATTTTACATATCAATTAGAAAACCGACTGGATACCTTACAAAATTAATTTTCTCATAAGAAGGTTAATTGGTTAACACATTACATTTAATCAATATATAATATATACCTACTTAAGTAAATTTAATGCAATATGAGTGAACATTTTTGAGTAGTACAGTGAGCAAATAAAAACAGACATAAAACAAAAAAGGAGAGCTGAATTGACTGATTATAAATCGAAAATAAAATGTTTGAATTGTTCTTATTGTATGTAATTATGAAAAATTGTTTTATTACTATGTATGATGAGCATTCCAGTTGACAAAATGACTAACTCCAATTACAGCATTTTTTCAATAAGATTTTATCACCCCTCATAGTTCAGGATAAAAAGAAATGTTGGGTTTTTGGATAAGAAGAACCAGAGATAAAAGAAAAAGAAAACAACTGATTTTATTACAAAAAATAAAAGACAGTCCAAAACAAAATAAAAATAAAGTTCCTCTTCTCCTCCTCCAGTGATCCCAATTTTCTGCAATTAAGACAGCGGTGAGCTGATCTAATCTGAAGGGGAACCCAACACTGTTGCGAACTGTAACGAAATGAATTGTGAGAGAGAAGCCTGGGGAGGTGGACCTTAACCTAAGGTTACAGAAACTGGCACTCACCTGATATTTAGCCGGAAGCTGATTACCGCACCCCTGAAGACCGCCTGGAAACAGCCGAAGAACCGCTTTCTGCCCTTTACTGCACCCTTGAAGTTTTCCTTTAAACAGCTGAAGATGCTGGGTCCTTCGCTGAGAGGTGCAAGTTGATGCGGGTGATCCGGCTAACAGTATTCTGCGTTCGGCTAACTGCCAGCTCTGCAGGGTTCCCCAACTCAGCTCACAATTTAGCATGTAAATTACAAAGACAATTAATAATTTGTAATGGAATAAGTCTTTAGCGGAGGTACAATCCAAGACTGTTAAATAAAAATAAAAGATTGCTAAACTATAACTAATTATAGCTAAGTTACAAAGAGTAGCTGGCCAGCTAATTAAAGACATGAATACAAAATTAACAAAAGAAACATTTTTAAGAAATATAGTTACGATACAAAGCTTCCGTAGTGAAGACTGGTGTAACAGAATCGCTGGGCTGCGAGGAGGAGTCACCTGCAGGCTGACAGCTGATGCAAAGTGAAGACAGTGGAAAGAAGTTCTCCTCAGCGAAGGAACCACAGCGAGTTGGTCAATTTTGGTCTTGGTTGCCCCACAGAAGTTCTCCCCTCGGAAGATGGCGTTGAAGATAGCCAAGATGGCGGCGGGTCGAGACAGTGACCGTGAGACTTAAGATCTTGCTTCTTCAAAGGGCAAACGCAAAAAGACGGAAAGGAAATCCCTGCCCGGGGTTTTATAGGGCCAAGGGATTAAGCTCTGCAGTCGGGTGGCCGATTGCAAAAGCTTCAAGAAACTCACAATATATAATCTTTAAAATGACGGAAAAATACTATTATAAGCATGTTAAAAATTAAAAGCTGGTACTTAGAAGTGCTTTTAGATTTTATTGAACATAATTAGACAGCTAAAATTGCTCAAAGCGAGAAAAACAAAAATTAGAGAAAAAACTCAGCGAGTGCTTTGGGCTTTTGAACGTGAGTATGTAACCTGTCGCAAAGATAACCATCAATAGTGATAAATGCTTGAATTCTCACAAATAAGCCGGGTTTCAGTGAAAAACCTATTGAAACATAATCTAGACAGTGTAAAAAGATGACACAAATGTTTTTATAAGAAAAACATCGCGGGAACATAAAATTGGCAAACCACGTTGTAAGTACATGTTTTAATTTAGTAAATTAGAACGCTCTGGGAGTTTTAACCATTTGGAATTGCTGAATTAAGGAAAATTAACGTGTTTAAATATAGAAAGCAAAGCCAAAATCATCTAGAAAGGCAAAAAACATAAACTCAAAAGTTCACTTAGAATGTTTAAAAGGTTTAATCGTTTTGAAATGAATGATTAGCTGAAAAATAGTAGGTTTAAATAAGTCATAGATGTTAAACATAAAATCATATTCTTCTATAAACATAAAACCAAATTTTTTAGGAACAAAAAAATTCTTAAGTTTGATAAAAACTTAACACTCCCAACCCCCAGGGGGGTAGAATACCGAGTTGGAGAGGTGAGTGCCAAGGAACGGAAAACGGAGGGCAGGCACACAATCCCCCTGCTCCTCTCCCACAATCAACCCAAACACAGATCAGCCTTTCTCTTCCTACAATGGCAGGAAGGGGTAGAGTGAGTAGTAATAACTCTGGTAGAAACAGTCCCACCGCTGCCACCAAACAATGATTTACCTTGTATCCAGTCGTACATATCTTTAAAAAACATGCACCTATCAAAATGATGAAATATGAACGAAACTATCGATGACAAAAGGCCGCAAAGGAGACTTAGGCTCTTAATTAGGATTACAAAAACTGGCACTCAGCTGACAGAGTTTAACCTTCAAACCAGGAAGAGTCATTAAATACCTAAAAGAAGTCTTGACAACGATAGGAACCAAGCAAAAAAGAGTTATTATGGAAAGTGAAACAGTAGACATTTAATCGTTAAATATGATAGAAAGCGAAAAGAAAGCAAAACGTGGATGCAAAAACGGTTAGAATAAAAGCTACTTGGTAGAAGCAGTAGAAAGGCGGAAACTACACATAAGTAAAATGCAACGTAAAAGGCTAGGAAGAAAATACTAGTTTGAAGTGAAAAAATGTGATTTGATATCTTTACCAGAATACATTGCATCAGATCGATTCTCTTTCCCAAAGAAGACTACTTAGGAAAAGTAGTTAGGAAAAAACTAGCGTAAGGTTGAAAAAGGCTATAAAACAATAAACGCAAAACGTGTGGTTGCAAAAACGATCCAAAAGACTACTTAGCAAGTAGTGAGAAAGAACGCAAAACAATTGGAAGCAAATCCAATGAAAGAAAACGTGTGGTTGCAAAAACGATCCAAAAGACTACTTAGTGTAAGTAGTGAGAAAGAACGCAAAACAATTGGAAGCAAATCCAATGAAAGAAAACGTGTGGTTGCAAAAACGATCCAAAAGGCTACTTAGTGTAAGTAGTGAGAAAGAACGCAAAACAATTGGAAGCAAATCCAATGAAAGAAAACGTGTGGTTGCAAAAACGATCCAAAAGACTACTTAGTGTAAGTAGTGAGAAAGAACGCAAAACTATTGGAAGCAAATCCAATGAAAGAAAACGTGTGGATGCAGAAACGATCCAAAAGACTACTTAGTGTAAGTAGTGAGAAAGAACGCAAAACAATTGGAAACAAATCCAATGAAAGAAAACGTGTGGATGCAGAAACGATCCAAAAGACTACTTAGTGTAAGTAGTGAGAAAGAACGCAAAACAATTGGAAACAAATCCAATGAAAGAAAACGTGTGGATGCAGCAACGATCCAGAACAAACTACTTCCCAGAAGTAGTTGAAGAGCGGCTCACCTACGGGCGGATTTGCCAGATCCGACATATCCCTTGGGATATGGGTTGCCCGGGAAACAGGACGTAAAAGTTTAAGTTTACCCGTAGGCGGGTCCCAATAACACGTTCCTTGGGGAATGCACAACCCCTGTGCTATTTTGGAGCGGTTCCCAATTTAGTGAAAGATATAGTTACGAAAACAAAAAAGTAACTATACCGAAAAGAAAATTTAAACGACTATTGCAAATTCGATTGTATGGGATGCCTCGTAATTTGGAAAAAACTGGCGTGAGGTTAAAAAAGTTATAAACATGTGTTCCGTGCATTAGTTGTAACACATAAATTTAGTACAGCCCATAATTTGGAAGGAGTTGCCAAATAGCCACGATGTAGAGGGCCACTGAGAAAATTACTTATTTTTCTACATCGTTTTCCGAAACTGAGGCAAGACTATTGAACAGGCAATTTGTAGAGTTTGGTAATTGGTCTTAGAAACTCTCCGGTAGCGGTTTTTACCGTGGCCTTACGTACCTGACCATCCTGCCCAGGGAATACTTTAATAATTCTTGCTAAGGGCCACTGTGTGGGAGTTGTGAAAGGTTCCTCCAACAAAACGAGATCACCTATAGCCAACGGTGGCTTGGAAGATAACCACTTAGCCCGCGGTTGAAGAGAGGGCAAATATTCAAGTTTCCAGCGATTCCAAAACTGCCCCATGTATGATTTAAGAAGATTGTAATATTTGGAACTACAAGCTAGAGATGTTTCCTCTGACTCTGGCAACGAAAAGTTAGTCCTACCTAGTAGGAAATGAGCAGGTGTGAGAGCCTGATAATCCGTAGGATCGCTTGACAGTGGTGTTAAAGGTCGGGAGTTCAAGATCGCCTCTACTTGCACAACAAGAGATTGAAAAACCATTACAGGAGGTGTTTCGTTTTGGAGAATACGACTTAATACCCTTTTCATACTTCCAATTGCTCGCTCCCACAGCCCTCCTTGATGAGGAGCTGAAGGTGGATTAAACTGAAACTCTATATGGCTTTGAAATAAAAAATCATGAAATGGTTTGGAAGTGTCTCCCTTTTTTAGAAGCTGGTTCACCTGCTTTTGCAAAAACGAAGCTGCCCCAACGAAGTTTGTGCCACAATCTGAAAACAACGTTTTGGGTATTCCCCTTCGGGCAATAAAGCGCTTTAAGACATCTAAAAAATCTGCCGTGGAGAGACCCATGGCCACTTCCAAATGAACAGCGGTGGTAACAAAACAAATAAAAACGCATATATACACCTTTAACACTGGAGCCTTACGCAATGTGGAAGCTTTGACTTGAAAAGGACCAGCAAAATCCATACCTGTCTTAACAAATGGTAACTGAGGGTTAACTCGCGAGAAGGGCAAGTTACCCATCATGGGAAACGAATTCCTGGGCTTAGCTCTAAAACAAATAAGACATTTGAATATGATGGAACGAATAATTTGTCGACTTCCAAGGATCCAGAACCTTAGACGCAGCTGAGCTTGTACTATATTGGGGCCTGCATGAAGCAAGATAACATGATAATGTTTGATGAGTAGCGAAACTAAAGGATGCTGTTTAGGAAGCAGAATGGGATGAGCGCAGGCGATATGTTGAGCATTAGCGAGTCTCCCTCCAACTCTGATTAGACCCTTTTGGTCTAAGAAGGGGTTCAAACGTTTTAAGCGAACCGGTAGGTCACCCTTTTTTCTCAGGGTTTTGATATCAGACGAAAATGCATCTTGTTGGATAACATGGCACAAGGCGTGCAAAACCCTCTTATACGTTGGCCGTTCAGTCGCTCTCCAGGACAGAACATACCTAAAAATGTTTATAACCTGACCCCAGGACGAGTATTTAAGGAAATTAAAAGCAGAAAAAGAAACATCATTGTGAGAAGAAGAGGAAATCGCTATTAGATTGACGGAGGAATTAGAATGCTGAGCAGGTTCTACAAACTTAGATGGCCACATTGAAGTATTATGAAGTGCTGCAGGCCCTCGTTGCCAAAGCAGGTCCTCAGCTAGCGCTTTTAACGTTGTGCCTCTTGATGCCACATCTGCCGGATTATCCTTGGAGGAGATATAGCCCCAAGCGAAATGCTCGGTCCAGTCCTGAATTTGAGAGATTCTATTGGCCTCAAAGGTATGCAATTTATGAGGTGGAGTAAAAATCCAACTTAGAACTACCTGGGAGTCGCACCACAAGTGCACGGAAAGAATCTGAATTTGTTTTTTGAACAGAGTATAAAAATGAACAGCTAATTGAGCCAGTAAGTGAGCACCAATTAATTCCAGCCTGGGGATGGTTTGAACCTTTAAAGGTGCTATACGTGTTTTTGCAGCAATCAAACTAGGAGGCGAACCCACAAGATCTTCTGGGACCAAATACAGAACCGCAGCACTGCCGAACTTGGAAGCATCACAGAAGCCATGTAAATAGAAACATTTGCTACCCTGGGGAGACAGGGGTCTCGAAATTACAATTTTAGAAAGAAACTTAAATTCTGAAACCAAGTTGTGAAATGCAGACTGAAGGTCTTTGGATAAAGGAGTATCCCAATCGTACTTTAAGGACCAAAGTTGTTGTATAAACAATTTCGCTTTAAAAACAAAAGGAGAAGCCCATCCACAAGGATCATAGAGCTGAGCAATCATTGAAAGCGCTTTACGTTTAGTGGGAACTCCACTCAAATCTGAAATTTCTGAATCCAAACTTAAGACATCCTCAGTTAAATTCCACTTTACTCCCAATACGGAGGAAACGGAAAGTGGGTTCATCTCTTCACTAGGAAGCAGTTCAGTACAGTTGGAATGCCACTTAGCCAGCGTGAAGCCTCCAGCATTAAACAAAGCAATTAATTGGTCTCTGAGAGCCAAAGCTTGTTCAAAAGTATTAGAACCAGCCGCAATATCGTCAACAAAAATGTGGTCCACTAAAGAGGCTGATGCCTCTGGAAAATGCAGAGCTTCATCCAAAGCCAACTGTCTTATTGTACGATTGGCCAAGTAAGGAGCTGAACGAGTACCATAGGTAACTGTGGTTAAATAATAGACAATAATGGGAGAATCTGGAGTTTCCCGCCATAGAACACACTGATAAGGTAAATCGTCAGGATGAATTGCGATTTGCCGAAACATTTGTTTGATATCACAAGTAAAAACATAGGAGTATAAACGAAACAGTGACAACACGTCAGGAATATGGGTATGTAACTTGGGCCCAGCGTATAAAAAATCGTTTAAAGAAATGCCTGTACTAGTAATTGCACTGGCGTTAAACACCACTCTTAATTTGGAGGTATCACCACGTTTCTTAAAAACACCATGGTGAGGGATGAAATATTTGACCGGTCCATATGCTGGAACCATATGTCCCTGCTTTATATAATCAGACATAAAATCAAGATATAAACTGTGAAAATGTGGATCACGTTTGAATCTTTGTTCTAAGGCCATGAACCTAGCGTAAGCACCCTTGTAAGAATTTCCAAGCTCAGGAAGCTGGGCTGAAATGAACGGCAGTCTAACCTGATAACTCCCGTTAGGTCTTCGATTTACGTTGTTAACAAAAAAATCCTCACATTCCTTGTCTACAGAGGAAGTGATAGAAGGGGGTGATGGAGGCTCCTCCAGCTTCCAAAATTGCTCCACGAGATTATAAAGAGAGTCGTGAGAGACGGTATGTGACAAAAGTGTCACGATGGGCGATGCTACAGTAGCCTGGTACCTAGCTTCAGCATGATCTTTAACAGCAGGAGCTCTTCCCATGAGGACATATCCAAAAAAGGAAGAAACGTATGAGGGCAAGCCTAGGCCGAGTGCGACAGGGGAACCAGTAAAGATTCGAGCAGCAAGATCAGCACCCAGTATGCAATCTAACGGTGCAGGAGAGTCAAACCAGGGATCCGCTAAACTAATACCTCGCAATTGTTCCTTGACTGTAGATGTCACCTTGTTGACTGGAGTGTTAAATGCAATATGGTCGAGAACATAAAAGGAGTGGCAATTGACCAGAGTACGCTGATCCAAATTCTTTATATTTAAGCTGACAGTACCATTAGCGTTGCAAACCTGCCTACCCAATCCTCCTACTGGGGTAATAGCCTTGCTAACAGAAACGTCTAAACTATTCACAATAGCCTGAGAAATAAAAGATGCTGCCGCGGCTGTATCGATCACTGCTCTAACTACTGTATTACAATGTGCATTAGGGACCTCTAACTTAACCAGAGCCGTGGCCAACAAAATGCAGACTTCACTAGTATTTGATGCCGCACACATCGCAGAGGCGGATGGTGGGGAATGAGAAGGGCCTTCTGACTTAGAATCTGGTGAACCCCGAACTGGGGTAATCTCCTTATGCAGCAAAGTGTGATGTTTTTTAGAGCAGACTCTACACCTTTTCTTACTTTTACATAGCGAGGCAAAATGAAAACCCAAGCAATTGTAACAGCGTTTCTGATTCGATATCCATTTGTTACGAGATGGTACAGCCATGGAAATGAAAGCCTTACAATCATACAATAAATGAGAACCCTGATGACAACACGGACAAGCAGATTGAGACCGTGATAAAGCATTATCGGTTGAAGAGGCTATTAATGCTGTCGTCCTACCCCTTTGTCTTGACCTGGGCCTGGAAGAAGCCGCCGGCTCCTTAGATTGGTACAACTCGGTGTTTTCCCAGTGCAAACGTTTTTGATTAAGAAATTTGCAGACAGCATCCAGGGTAGGAAACGGTCTGGAGGACTGCTTACTATTCTCAAAACTGGCCAACAACCTTTTGTCAAACTTGGAAAGTATGTATGCAACAAAAAATATCTCAAAGGCATTGACATTTTCCATGACTTGGATAGCCCTAAAATGAACATTTAGGCAGTCAAGGAAGGCAGAAATTGAGGCAGGATTGCTCTCCGCAACACTGGGAAGATTCAGGAGTTGTGTAGCATGATGCGTTATAACTCTCAATGGATTGTCATACTTTTCTCTGAGAATATCGTAGGCTAGGTTATAATTGACCTCTGAAAGAGACAAGTGTGAAATCAACCTTTTAGAGGTGTCATCTAGAGCATCTAAAAGATATTGAAACTTTTGCACTGCATTTAAGGTAGCGTTTGAACCAATTAATGATTCAAACCTACTATGAAATTGTTCCCAGTCATGGGGAATACCAGTGAATCTGGGGACGCTCAACCTGGGCATATGGACCATGGAGTTGTCCGATGTACTGTGACTTGTTTCATTTACAGAAAACCCATAGAAGGGTCTGAAACTTGATTGATCACCAGCAGCTGGGGCACTAGTCAGGGTTAATGGATGAAGGTGCTTAAATGCCTGATTGTATAAGGAATCTAATTCTTGGATAGCTGATTGATACTCGGTCTCAGTTAATTCAGGAGTTGGAACATCGGAAAACATGCACCCCTCTATAGAAGCCATAACAGAAGAAAACGTATTGTCTAACAAGGCCAATAGGGTGAGGGCCTTTTCCCTCGCCCCAGGAGTTTGTTGAGTCACAGCCTGAGCCTGGTCGAGAATGGACGTTAGTTTGAGCTGAGCAGTGTTCACCTTGGTACGAAACTGAGCTAAAGTCCTGGCCATATTGAACAAGAACTAGGAAGTATTTACGAAGAAATGACAAAACCAACAAGACAATGGAGGACCAATGAAAACAAAACAAACTTAAAAGACCTCTGGTAGAAACAGTGTTGGGTTTTTGGATAAGAAGAACCAGAGATAAAAGAAAAAGAAAACAACTGATTTTATTACAAAAAATAAAAGACAGTCCAAAACAAAATAAAAATAAAGTTCCTCTTCTCCTCCTCCAGTGATCCCAATTTTCTGCAATTAAGACAGCGGTGAGCTGATCTAATCTGAAGGGGAACCCAACACTGTTGCGAACTGTAACGAAATGAATTGTGAGAGAGAAGCCTGGGGAGGTGGACCTTAACCTAAGGTTACAGAAACTGGCACTCACCTGATATTTAGCCGGAAGCTGATTACCGCACCCCTGAAGACCGCCTGGAAACAGCCGAAGAACCGCTTTCTGCCCTTTACTGCACCCTTGAAGTTTTCCTTTAAACAGCTGAAGATGCTGGGTCCTTCGCTGAGAGGTGCAAGTTGATGCGGGTGATCCGGCTAACAGTATTCTGCGTTCGGCTAACTGCCAGCTCTGCAGGGTTCCCCAACTCAGCTCACAATTTAGCATGTAAATTACAAAGACAATTAATAATTTGTAATGGAATAAGTCTTTAGCGGAGGTACAATCCAAGACTGTTAAATAAAAATAAAAGATTGCTAAACTATAACTAATTATAGCTAAGTTACAAAGAGTAGCTGGCCAGCTAATTAAAGACATGAATACAAAATTAACAAAAGAAACATTTTTAAGAAATATAGTTACGATACAAAGCTTCCGTAGTGAAGACTGGTGTAACAGAATCGCTGGGCTGCGAGGAGGAGTCACCTGCAGGCTGACAGCTGATGCAAAGTGAAGACAGTGGAAAGAAGTTCTCCTCAGCGAAGGAACCACAGCGAGTTGGTCAATTTTGGTCTTGGTTGCCCCACAGAAGTTCTCCCCTCGGAAGATGGCGTTGAAGATAGCCAAGATGGCGGCGGGTCGAGACAGTGACCGTGAGACTTAAGATCTTGCTTCTTCAAAGGGCAAACGCAAAAAGACGGAAAGGAAATCCCTGCCCGGGGTTTTATAGGGCCAAGGGATTAAGCTCTGCAGTCGGGTGGCCGATTGCAAAAGCTTCAAGAAACTCACAATATATAATCTTTAAAATGACGGAAAAATACTATTATAAGCATGTTAAAAATTAAAAGCTGGTACTTAGAAGTGCTTTTAGATTTTATTGAACATAATTAGACAGCTAAAATTGCTCAAAGCGAGAAAAACAAAAATTAGAGAAAAAACTCAGCGAGTGCTTTGGGCTTTTGAACGTGAGTATGTAACCTGTCGCAAAGATAACCATCAATAGTGATAAATGCTTGAATTCTCACAAATAAGCCGGGTTTCAGTGAAAAACCTATTGAAACATAATCTAGACAGTGTAAAAAGATGACACAAATGTTTTTATAAGAAAAACATCGCGGGAACATAAAATTGGCAAACCACGTTGTAAGTACATGTTTTAATTTAGTAAATTAGAACGCTCTGGGAGTTTTAACCATTTGGAATTGCTGAATTAAGGAAAATTAACGTGTTTAAATATAGAAAGCAAAGCCAAAATCATCTAGAAAGGCAAAAAACATAAACTCAAAAGTTCACTTAGAATGTTTAAAAGGTTTAATCGTTTTGAAATGAATGATTAGCTGAAAAATAGTAGGTTTAAATAAGTCATAGATGTTAAACATAAAATCATATTCTTCTATAAACATAAAACCAAATTTTTTAGGAACAAAAAAATTCTTAAGTTTGATAAAAACTTAACAAGAAATATGATGAAAAAATTGTGCCCTCATGATATTTTGGTTTTCACTTTGTAATAGTAGGTGCAGTGTCCGGCCAAATAACGGGGGGGGGGTTATCTTATGGGAGATTGAACTGGAAGAAAGGTCTTAAAAAAAAAGTTTCTATGAATCTTCGGTAGTTTCTAAACTTTTCAATACCCCATAAAGTATATAGGGTTCCTTATTTGGGCGGACTCTGCAGATATCGAATCTTAATATTGATACCATGTTAAAAGTTTCAAGAAAGTGCTAATTTTGTTCTATATTTACTTTAATTTTAAAGTTTTTCTGTTATTAAAACTACCGGAGCGAAGCCGGGCACCCTAGCTAGTATAAATATAAATATGTAGATTTTTTACGATTCATCAATAGCTCCTACCATGTGATTTTCATTCATTATTTGTTTACCTTACACGTTTCATTAAATGTTACCCAAAATATAATTCTTATGGTATATTTTATTTTATTTTTCAGTATAATGTAAAATAATTTGCATCAGTTGCCTGCGCCTCGCTAGTCAAACCAGACCTAGTACTGTAAAAAGCCACTTTCTTTACTAGTGGTATAAATAACTATTAAACCCTCATTATTTTACTAAACATCATTATTTTAGTATAGAAATTTAAATTATTGTTTACAGTATACTCGTAGGCGTATTTAAAATACAGCTCTGAATAGTACCCAATGCTAATATTTACACTTACGTAGTGTTAAAATTATCTAATGCATTGTTTGTTTTTTGTCTTGTTTGTTGTACAATTAAAACATCCATACGTCAGTATTATTTTTGAACACCTTATGTTTTTTATTTACACTGTTAAATGCACCATAAAGCGTGGATATTAATTCATGGCATTTATAAATACGTTGATATTAAGTGTGTGAATTATTAACGCATTTTGAAACATTTATGCGAACGTTTTCAAAGTTATAATAACATAAATATTTTTTATTTTTCGACAGTTTTAGAACTTATTTAGAAACTGTGAAGTGCTGTCAATTCCACTGTATCCATGTGTAAAATTCCATTTTGTGTTTTTAATTTTTCTATTCTTTGTTAAATAACCCATTGAATGAATACTAGAAATTAATTTACATTTATTGTAGTGCGATTTTCATAACACAATATTTTTTTTTTCCAGGTAAGATTCAGAATATTTGAAGAATAAGCGCAGTTGATGATTGCTTAAGGGTAAATAATAAAAATTATCTGTATTCATTGTGAAGTTTGAAAAATTCTGCATTTCTTTTAGTTTTGTTTTCTCTTAAAGCATATTTTTAAGAACAACTAATTATATTAATAATATTTTTTAAATATTATAATTTTTTTATTTTTTAAAATATTTTTCTTTTCTGAAAAAGGATTTGCCATGGCCGGGAATCGAACGCGGGTCTCTGTATCTCACTGCGGCGGATATCCGATCAATGCGACGGAGATGTGGAGACCTGGGTTAGATTCCATTTAAACCATTGAATTTCTCTTAATGGAAATGATCTAATTGGATACAGAAGCATAATATTTATTATATATATACACCATGGTCTGATATCTAATATATAGTATTTATGAAGCACATTCTTTATCATCACTCGATCTACTTGCAGTAAAATTATTCACTGGCATTAAGCGTTTACTAATTTAACACTAGTTTACAGAGCTCCAGAGTGTGTTCAAATCGTTGGTGCTTGTTGAACATATTTAACATATTTATACATGATTGTATAATACTAATTTAATAACATATCACCTGAAGAAGGCTGAAAAAGAGAAGTAGAATGTTAATAGCTCAAGTTAGGTTTAAAGGTATGTGATAATTGGTACCGACCTCCAGCATACTTAATAGATTTATTACATCTCACAAGCTACTGGTGATAAAAAAAATAAATAAATAAATAAAGTAGCAAGTAGAAAAATCTTATTACCTATACATAATAAAATTGCATTTTATTATATTTTTACTTCATATAATATAAATTTCAATACAAAAGCTAGAATGGGAACGGTAGGCGTACATACCTGGTATTTTTCCACAGGTATAAATGGTTTGTCTTATATAAGAGGCTGGGCTCTGCGTCGATGGAAAGATAATTGCTTTGGATACGGCAGAAACTTGTTTGATAGGCTTTCTGTTAGGAAAAATATAACAAAATATAAAATACGTTGAGCTAAAAAATGAATGGAATTATTTCTTGATTCAGTATACTCAATCATATAGCCTTAAAGCGTCCCACGACTCGTTGTTTTGGATATTCTAAATATTTTATTCCTTTCGATTTTCGCTTTATCTCGTTTAGTATATACATCAATAGAGGTCTTATAGTAACATTAAACGAAGGATTGCTTAGATTTACTATTATTATTTGAAATCACTTTCCCCATACGTCTTTTTTTTTCTTCAAAGTATCAGCAATTCTAGCGGTAGCCTATAAAATGAGAAGTTCACATTTGATAGATTTCTTAAGAAGCTACTCTTGAAATACTTTAATTAAAAGTGCCATTGTGAATTGGATTGCGGATCATTAATATTTTTCTCCAAACAAGTTCGGTTTAAAGTCTAGATCTCGACCTTGAGATTTATTGGAGTGAAAATGATGATTCGGAGAGCATGAACTTGATTCCTGTTCACGATGTATTGTCTCACAATTCATAAAAATCGACTATTGTTTGAGTAGGAAGAGGTACAGTTGACTTTAAAATAATGCCCCTTAAAAAAAAAATGTTAATTATAAATCGAATAGTACTGACGACTGTAAAGTTTTGTGTTAATGTGTAAATAAATACACTATAAATTACTGTCAACTCTCGATAAGGGGGGGACCGTGTATTTTTTTTCACTAGCTGTATATACCGGTTTCACCCGGAGAATTCCATTTTTAATTGTAAAGCGAGATCAAAACGATTTTTATAACAATAAAGAATATACCCAGAGATTGGCTGAAGTTATGCAACTTTAATATGGACAGGTGTTCGCAACTGATATCAAAGAACCACTGAGCGAAGTTTGGAGAATTTAGGAGAAACGGTGTGGATTTCTATAAAGAACAATGTAACTAAACAATGTAAATAAAAAACAATGTAAATAAAGATTTTCATCTTTATTTACATGGATTATAGCTGTATATCCCGGTTTCACCCGGGGAACTTCATTTTTCAAATAAAACGGTCGATTTCGTAAAAAATCCAATGTAAAGCGAGATCTTTACGATTTTCATAACAATAAAGAATATCTGCTGAAGATCGGCTGAAGTTATGCAATTTTAATATGGACAGGTGTTCGCACCTGGTATGAAAGAACCACTGAGCGAAATTTAGAGAATTTAGGACAAACGGTATGGATTTCTATAAAGAACAAACAAACAAAAAAAAAAGAAACAGAATTTCATCTTTATTTATATAGATTACTAGCTGTATGTCCCGGTTTCACCCGGGGAATTTAATATTTCTAATGAAACGGTCGATTTCGTAAAAAAAACCATTACCATGTTTTAAACCACCTGGTATGAAAGAACCACTGAGCGAAATTCGGAGAATTCAGGATGAACGGTATGGATTTCTATAAAGAACAAATAAACAAACAGAAATATTGCCCTGCAGTTTCAGCTTCTGGCAAATCGGCTTCCCTAAGCCTCTGTGGCGCAAAGCGGGCCTCTTATTCCTGGGCAGACTGAGTTTCCGGCGATTCTGCATGTCTAAGCCTCTGTTGTTCAATCCTATTTTGATCTTCGTCGAGTTTCAGCTACTCGTTTTTTACGTTGATTTTTAGCTTTTGAGCTCACTACTCCTATTGAAGCTCGCTTCTTATGAGGCATTTTTAAAAAATAAATTCACCATATATGTAAATAAACGTATTGTAATGTTAAAAAAAAAAAACATATGGTTTGAAAATCCCAGAACTCGACGCCTACCAAGGGAAGTTCTAACCGGGCCTTTTTGGCCTCTTCAAAATCTATAAACTGATTTTTAAGCCGTTTTTTCGACTCAAACGGTCGATTTCGTAAACAAATCCAATATAAAGCGTGATCATTACGATTTTCATAACAATAAATAATATCTGCTGAAGATCGGCTGAAGTTATGCCATTTTAATATGGACAGGTGTTCGCACCTGGTATGAAAGAACAACTGAGCGGGGGGATTTAGGACAAACGGTATGGATTTCTATAATGAACAAACAAACAAAAAAAAGAAACAGAATTTCATCTTTATTTATATAGATTATTATTAATGACTTATCTAGTACGCAGGCATCAAGAAAAATGAACACAGCAGCTCTAATTAAATCTAAGCATATTTTACAAAATACGTGTTGCTTGTAGATTAAATACAATGCGAATAACTAAGAAACAATCAATAAATACTAAATCAGTCAGGCTATACATACCTGTGCCTCACTGTTCTTTTCTTTTTCTTTAGAATGGTTTCATGTGTGTTGCGCCAAAGTCACCAGCTTACTCGATCGACTACTTCTCCTTCCTCCGTTTTTGCGAATCAGTTTTCCTACATAATTTTAAATTTCGCGAAACTTTTTCTGACCACCAACAAATGACTGGTATATGGGACGTTCTTTTACAAACCGAACACCTTTCTGACCGACACATTTTAGATTTAACTGAAACTTTTTTTACGGGTTCTATATCGAAAAAAAAGAGATACGTGTAAGAGGATTTTTTTTAATTTTCGATATTTTGAAAAATAAACAAGATCGAAAATTCGTGAATTTGATGATTTATCGGTAATAGCCTATTTTTCAAAAATTCATAATTCCGGGTCTGTTTAAGCTAAAAAATCTAATTTTTTTTTATTTTGAAGGTAAAAAGACAAGCTTTAAGAAAAAAATACTTTCAAAAGAGATTGTCTAAAAATTCAAATTGTTATTAACAATTTCAATGTTTAAATCGGTTTTTAACAGTGGCCCCACCCATGAATCAACTTTTTACTATTTTTATCGTATTCTGCGTCAAATTTTCTATCGAAAACGCTTTTAAAAACGATGGAGAAGTTATTTTTACTTTAAGAAAAAAATTAATTAATTTAGCGCGGTACGTCACATCGACAAGTGGGTCACATTTTACGGCTCATATTCTTGTTTTACACCGTTTATCTCTTAAATACAAATAATTGTTTCATTGTTTTAATTAAAAAAACATATTTTAGTAGCCAAGAAGATGGGAAAAAATAGAAAAAATACATAAATAAAAATAAATAAAAAACATTGTTGAAAATGAATTTTTTTTATTAAGATTTCGATAATGCATTAGTTAATAAGAACAATATTTGGAATGTTTACATACAGTATTAAAAAATAAGACAATGTTTACATTTTCTGTTTAAAACTTTTTACAATATCCTTTTTTTCGCAAGATGAAAACCGTTTTGCTTTCCAATCTAAAATGTGTCGGTCAATTTTTGTCCAAATCTGTTCGGTTTGTAAAAGAATGTCCCATATGTGAAAGGAAGAGTGCTAAACATCGAAAAGTCGAATCAATGTCCGAGTTCATTTCATTTCAACTATGAATGAATCCATATCTGTACTGACATGACTGTATAAAGAATAACAAACTAAAATAAGTTATAACTGTGGTGTTATTCGAATTTTCAAGCTTTGACATTTTAAAAACTCGCCGATTTCTTTAGTTGGTGAGGAAAAGTTGTTTGACGCCCCGGATTTTTGTTTGTTTTATCGTCACTTTATGCCACTAAGGCTTAATCGGACGATGCAACAGCGGGAGTCCTAAATTTGGCCTATCCAGTTATAATTAGGATGGGGATCTTTAACGAGTACCTGACAGTACAGGCTGGGGACCTCCATTTTACGTCCTATCCGAGCGACTGCATAGACAAGGACTTTTACCCCGATTAAAAAATCCTAGGGCCACCTCGGGACGCGAACCCGCGACCGTTAGTATAGTAAGTTTCTATGCTAACCACTAGAACACAGTGACCCCCACCCCAAATTTTTTTATTTATTGTTAACTTTTTTTATATTAGCGTTTCTAATGGTTCCTTTACACTCTGCGAACAACCTGTCCGTAACATTGCTGGGCTATTCTAAATAAGGCACGAACTCGCACAGGTACTTTGTCATTTCGCCTATGTGTTCGGGGATAGCGCTAGTGTCGCTTTTGTTAACACAAAAAGCTTCTTGCTTTCTTAACTAACAAAATTTCTTCTTTTAGCATTTTTCTGACGTTGATTTTATAATTTAGAGCAAAATCCTGAACAGCCGCCAGTTTCAAGGCAGCTGTCTTTATAACGCAACTAGCTAGGGTGCCCGGCTTCGCTCCGGTAGTTTCGTGGTAGTTTTAATAGCAGAAAAACTTCAAAATTAAAGGTAATACAGAACAAAATTAGCACTTTCTTGAAACTTCGGTTTTAACTTGGTATCAATATTCTGCAGACTTGAGATCTGCAGAGGCCGCCCAAATAAGGAACCCTGTATAATTTACAGGGGGTTGAAAATGGTAAATGAACAATTAATTTTGCTGCAACTTTGTCGAGTTATGCATCGTTTTTGATGGTTTCTGTTATTCTGAATTCTATAAGCCCATTTCAAGTAGTCAGCAAATAATAAGTTATTAGATTATAGTTGAAAAATCTGGTATCTCAGTTAAAAAGATTATATTTCGGGTAAAACTTAAGCGCCGACTACTGTGATGGTCCTATTGATCCAGAAGTATAGAAGCTACCGAAGATTCATAGAAACTTTTTTTTAAGACCTTTCTTCCATTTCAACCTCCCTTCAGATATCCCCCCCGTAATTTGAACGGTTTCTGCATATCTCGAATCTTACAACTATTACTAAGTGAAAACCAAAATTTCTTGAAGGGACAATTTTTTCATCATATTTCTTTTTATCTTGAACTATGAGGGATGATAAAATCTTGGATGCTGTTATTGGAGGTGGTCGTTTTGTCAACTGGAATGTTCATCATACGTAATGACCAAACCAACAGCTTTTTCATAAATACAATAAGAACACTTCAAACTTTTTATTTTCGATTTATATTCAGTCAATTCATCTCTTTTTTTATGTCTGATTATATTCGCTCACTGTGCTACTAAGAAATGTTCACTCACATTGCATTAAATTTACTTAAGTATATATTTTATACAGAGTAGATGTAATGTGCTGATTATATATTAGCCTTCTTATGAGAAAACTATTTTTTTAAGGAATCCAGTTGGTTTTTAATTGATTGCAGAGATGTAAAATCATTATTTTATTTTGAAAGCAAAGGAGAAACTAATTATTTTCGCTTAATATTTTAGTAATTTAAAAAGAACAGCTGAATAAATATATAACCTTTACAAACTGAACTGGATGAATAAACATTGAGTGAAACGCATCCTTCTAGTCTGGAGCCCGAACTAAATTTTTCTCAGATCTCAGACAGGCTAATTAAATGGTGCGAGAGGCTTAAAATTGCAGTCCTTTTCATTTCTATTTTACACTCTTAAGAGAAAAACGGAAACCTTCTTCTCCGTTAGGAGTTATATGGCTAAACGACGACATAATTTCCTTAATCCTACGTGTAGTCGTTTTTGGGCCTTTTCGGCACGCACATTGTACACTTTGCTTAATATTATATATTGATTATTGTATTAAGGTGTTTAGATCACCTTCAAACAGCCTATCCGCAACAGTGTTCGGCTATTCTAAATAAGAAACGAACTCATACAGGTACTTCGGCTCGAGCGTGCAACAGCGGGTAGCGCTCCTACACGCTCGGCTATCCCGGCCCCATTTTTTTTTTTTTTTTTTTTTTTTTTTTTTTAAGTCCTCGGCTCCAAGGGTAGAGGCTAAATATCGGTGATGGAAATTGGATGAGGCCAAAAATTGGGGGGTAGGTGCGGTAATAGTATTAAAAATCGGTGTAACCGCTCTTACCCACCCCCTAAACCCTAATTTATGGCTTTAGTTATCATACCTCGAAAGCATACAAATTGAACGAGAGCGGAGTGTTAGGCAGTATAAAAATTGCCAATTAGATCGAAAGAGTAGAAAGGACTACTTGAATCTTAATAATAAAAAAAAAAAAAAAAAATCGAGCGTAGCCGCGGCTCTAAGGGTAGAAGCTAATTGTCGGTGATGGAAATTGGATGAGGCCAAAAATAGGGGGTAGGTGCAGGTTTACCTGTGTGTTCGGGGATAGCGCTGCTGTCGCTTTTGAATTATATAAGATTAGCTTCTAGACCTTCTTTTAGCATTTTTCTGACTTGGAACAGTCGCTAGTTCCAAGTCAGCCGTCTTTGTAATGAAAATTATTGTATATCGGTGCACAGGTACGGTCAGACAACATTGTTCGCTCGACTTCACGACTCAGTGTAAATAGCTGTTCGCGGTACGCCGATAGGGCATGTTCGGGTTATTACCTGTTCAAAGGTGAGGTTCGCACAGTGTAAAGGAACAGCAAGCTTGCTCTCTGAAGGGACCCCCGCGTTTTTGACTTTCCAAAAATATATAATCACCGCTCATTCCTTCCCTTTTATCCACATCTAGCGTAAACACGACTCTTCCGATAAACACGGGCGCTTCGGATTGCACTCCGGATGTTTGGAAGTCCAACAAGTGGAAGTATATGTATATATATATATATATATATATGTATATATATATATATATATATATATATATATGTATACACAGTGATTAGTGGTATCGGCTTAGAAACTTTGGGTATCGCCGAGGTTTTCGTTATCATTGTATACTAGCGAAAACCGGAAATGCTTTTTTGTTACATACTGTAGTATCATATTTTAGGGGAGTAAATAAATGTATTCCTGAAGCATTATGATTTGTCCACTTAATTCTTTTAATTTGTGTATATAAAGTTTCTCCTGAACGGGAAGGAACGTTATGTATACTTTATGGCATTATTTTCTGCTGGGGATATAAACATTAAAAGTTGATATGGGCTGTTACGGTAAGTAACATAAGGCTTTAGCATATTTATGTATAAGAAATAAGAAAACATACACAGTGAAACCTCTCGTTAAGGACCACTCCCTTTAAAGGACACCTCTGTTTATGGGACAACTTTCAATTGCTCTGGCGCTGGATATACGGAAACAATGCTTTTGAAACCTCTTTTTAAGGGACACTCTAGATATAGGACACGGACAGAGAAAATTGCCTGAAAATGGGTTTTAAGACCTCTAGTTAAAGGCCAGTGTAAAATTTGTTTCAAACATTTTCCGAGAATGCTTGAGTCTTTAGTCCAATTCATCTAATGCTCAGTAAACAGAGTCACTTCCTGCCTTCCCCCTTTTCTACAGAACATTGCGTAGGGTGAACATTTATTTTCATTTTGAACCAGTTTATTGAAAATCTTTGAACCAACAACATGTCTCCAACACGTAAAAGGTTTTCATTAAAAGAAAATCATTGATGAGTACGGAAAAAGTGGCCGGCCAAGTGCACAAATCCTTTTAGAATCTAATCATCAAAAAAATGTAAGGCAATTAACTCTGGAAAGTTTTTTTAAACCCGCTGGTACTTAGACATTTCTTCAGTTTGCTCTCGTATTATGTAATTGTTTTATTGAGACCCAATTTTGTTATGGTAAAACTACATTGTAATAATCTTCAAATCAAATCTATCAACTTTTGTGAGTGAAATTTCTTTTTTAAGGATTTTCTTTAATGAATTTTTGAAATTTTCTTTTTTTCTTTTTTAAGTTTTTGCAGTATGTAAATTCAGTTGTTGTTTGCAATAAAACCGTTTTTCAATAAAAGCATTGTATGTATTTTAATTTGAACCAATGTACCACTATTACATCTACATACACGAATATGTAGGTACTTACTCTTTTATGAATACGTTTACATAAACAAAATTCAATAAACCTCTACTTTAAGGACACCTCTCATTAACGGACAATAATTGAGTCACCATGGCAGTCCCCTATTTAGAGGTTTCACTGTAATGAGGAATTAATGATGAACTCACTTGCTCTATTTTCCTAGCTTTCTTGCAATAAACATACAATCATAAAAGTTTATATTTAGTTTATTACTGCCATACTCCTGACTTTTGAATTCTTATCTACAGTAGAAAGAAATACACGAGATTTTACTACAGTGAAAAAAATGAGTAGGCCTAAATTCATCTCATACAATTAGGCAATTTTAATATGGACAGGTGTTGGCACCTGGTATCAAAGAACCTCTGAGCGAAATTTGGAGAATTTAGGACAAACGGTAGGGATTTTTATAAAGAGCAAACAGAATTTCACCTTTATTTCCCAGTTTCACCCGGGGAATTTCATTTTTCTAATGTAAAAGACCAATGTAAAGAGAGATCATTACGATTTTTATAACAATAAAGAATATCAGCTGAAAATCGGCTGAGGTTATGCAATTTTAATATGGACAGGTGTTCGCACCTGGTAACTAAGAACCACTGAGCAAAATTTGGAGAATTAAGGACAAACGGTATGGATTTCTATAAAGAATAAACAAACAAACAAACAGAATTTCATCTTTATTTACATAGATTATAGCTGCATAAATGTTATACATGAATTTATTTTTTTGGATTATTTTATGTATTTTGTAATATTATAATTTTGTTTCTGGTGTACATATTTTGACTTAGCATTGTTAGCTACGATGTCAAGGGTGTTGACAAATGTAAATTGGGTCAGTATTACTTTAAAATGTTCCGCAGTGCAATGGAAATTTCCTCGTGTGTTTTTCTTTTTATTTTACGATCCATCGGGCCTGGCAATGAATACTCTTTAATGAGGGCACCTCATGTTTTTTCTTTTTTTAAATATTTGTTCTTGTTATTGATGTTTTTGAAAATATTTATTTTTTGGCGGTTTTGTCAATTGATTTATAAAATTAGGCTGGTCTTTAAACCTTGGTATTGTTTAATGCATGCATTGCCTTCTGATTACCATCTATTAATATTAGTATAATATCTAAATTAAATGTGCTCTTTTACTCATGAATACTGAATATTCAATTACCGTTGGGAACTGCAAGGTTTCAAATATTCTTAGATTTCTAAAATACGTTTATGATGACTTCTACTAAACTGGGAATTATTGTTTGTTATATTTATTCATTATTATTCGACTTATTTTCGCCATTGTTCCAGTTGTATTATTTCGGTGACCACCGCAAAGTTGAAGTCCAAATTAAATTATTTGGTAACGCGAACATGAATTACTTGTATCCTTTTCATTTTTAATGCAGTCAAATCAAAATTCTCTGATAAAGATAAAAACGTTTCAGCTAATCTAAAAACCAATGGGATTTAAAATAGAACTTTAAGCCAAATTTAAAATTGTTTGGTAAAGAATTCAGAAGGGTTAAAGTTTTTATTGTATAATTGAAAAGCAACTAAAAAAGGATATAGTTGCAATAAGGCTTAGTTCCTTTGCAATAAAACAGCGTGATACATATTAATTAATTAATTAATTAAATTCAGAATATAACACATGGTTCTACCTGAAACAGGTTATGATAAGTTCTCAACCATGTGAAAAAAACTTATGTTCTTACATATGTTCTTTCTTATCAAAACAAAATATTTAATTTTAAATAATTTATTTTTTGAAGAGAAAAGATTTGGCTCCGCCGGGAGTCGAACCCGGGTCTCCTGCGTTACATGCGAGGATGCTAACCGCTACACCACAGAGCTCGGCTCAAGGCAGAGCAAATCCTTCCTCTTCACTGATACCTACTCCCTCTATCTCACAAGTTTTGCGAGTAGTAGCGGGAGGTGGACAAATTTTGTCCAATTTATGATATTTATTGACTTAAGTCAATTTTTTAAATTATTTTAATTAATCCAATCTTCAATTGTGGCTGACCACCAATTTTAATTTATTTTTAAATAATTTATTTTTTGAAGAGAAAAGATTTGGCTCCGCCGGGAGTCGAACCCGGGTCTCCTGCGTTACATGCGAGGATGCTAACCGCTACACCACAGAGCTCGGCTCAAGGCAGAGCAAATCCTTCCTCTTCACTGATACCTAGGATTTGCTCTGCCTTGAGCCGAGCTCTGTGGTGTAGCGGTTAGCATCCTCGCATGTAACGCAGGAGACCCGGGTTCGACTCCCGGCGGAGCCAAATCTTTTCTCTTCAAAAAATAAATTATTTAAAAATAAATTAAAATTGGTGGTCAGCCACAATTGAAGATTGGATTAATTAAAATAATTTAAAAAATTGACTTAAGTCAATAAATATCATAAATTGGACAAAATTTGTCCACCTCCCGCTACTACTCGCAAAACTTGTGAGATAGAGGGAGTAGGTATCAGTGAAGAGGAAGGATTTGCTCTGCCTTGAGCCGAGCTCTGTGGTGTAGCGGTTAGCATCCTCGCATGTAACGCAGGAGACCCGGGTTCGACTCCCGGCGGAGCCAAATCTTTTCTCTTCAAAAAATAAATTAAAATTGGTGGTCAGCCACAATTGAAGATTGGATTAATTAAAATATTTAATTTTATGAATGAGATATTTTATAACTTTTATAATAATAATTCACAAATTTTATTTATTGTAGTGCTAATAGGTGCACTGTGACTTTGGTTAACCTGTATTTTGCTAAAACAAATAGATTCGATGTTTTCCTTACACGTGAAAAGCCGACAGATAATTGTCCATGGAAAAACACGGATTATTCAAATCCAAGCTGGAAAAAATAGATTTGTCAACTGGATGCTTCCCACCCTAAATATCGAAAAAAATGAAGTGTTGTGTTTATTTTTCTTGAACTTACTGCACGACTTTTTCTATAATATATAGCTGTTTAATTTTTCAATATATATTTCTCTTCTTCTTTCGTTTTTCCTGATAATAATATGTACGTTACCGTTGTCTACCCTGAGCGGTCTTTTGACCGAATATAGAATATATATGAAGTTATCTGCATTGAAATCTCAAACTTAGCACAAATGCAGTAGTTTTCCAAGAAAATGTCATCCGATTGTGTTCTAGGAAAACGCCATGTGCTTACAGTTTGTTTTATGATGGGTACAGAGCGACTGCTGGTAACTCACGAGGTGAGGCAAAATGGCGATCATTCAAATTAGATTACTGGCTCTGTAGGCGGCATTATAAATATTTGCGACGTGATTAGTACTTTTTGTAACAGTAAGGGATGAAAATAATAAAAACGTTTGATAAAATAAAACACTGTATTCAGATAAAAATAACACAACGAAAATGAAAATAAAGAAACTTCTGTTGAAAAAAATAAATAAACCACTTGAAAATATAATATAAGTCTTAATATGCAGTTTTTGTAGCAAGTCACAGTATCCCACACACGTATATATATATATATATTTACGTGTGTGGGATACTGTGACTTGCTACAAAAACTGCATATTAAGACTTATATTATATTTATATATATATATATATATATATATATATATATATATATATATATATATAAAGACTATTAGCTTGGGCTTAAATAATTTTTATTAGACGATAATTATAATTCACAATGTCATAAAAACGATAAAAACTCAAATATTGAGTTAGTTATTAGTAATAAGTATCAGGGGATTGGATAAAATTTTCATAAAAATAACTACTTAGACAGGTAGGTACTTGGAAAAATTTATCTTCTGTTTTAACACATGGAAGATGGTTGTTTAATTAGTTCAAAATGGTTAAAACTTCAAAAACTGAAGTCTTGAAGGAAGTACCCACTCCAAATTCTTTCAACGAACCTCTTGGTATTTGGTATATGTATATGCCCGTGTTGTGACAGCAAAAACCTCATCAAAATTGGTCAAACGGAGAGGTTACTTTATTTCATAACGTTTTACGATTTTTTTTCGATTTTCTCAAAAAAGGCTCTAACGATTTTGATAAAACTTTTTATTTGATGTATTTATATTCCCGAGATATGACTACAAAAATTTCATCAAAATTGATCAACCGGAGGGGCACTTTGTTTAATTTCATAACTTTTTTTTCCCTTTTTCGGTGTTTTTTTTTTTCGGTTTTCTCAAAATAGCTTTAACGATTATGATTAAACTCGTAATGTTTAATGAGAATCAAGTATTCTTAAATATCAGTTAAGTTTTATCATTATTAATATGTTCAGAAGTTCATAAATGAGGTAGGGGCCTCTTTTGTTTTCCTATAAAGTACCTTTGTTTTTGTTTATTTAAAGAAATTATCCGTCTCTCGTTTCGCCTAAAAAAAAGAAATGGCTAAATATGAAATATGAAAACAATCAAGTAAATACATATACAGGAGAAAGAAAGAAAAATATTCCGTCAACTCATAAAACACGTTGAGCTCAAGCATGCGCAATACGTCTTTAATGACAAACCAATGCTTTATAATATATATATATATATATATATAAAATATAATGTTTTGTTTATTTTATGGAAATTATTTGTTTCGTGAGAACTATATGAAGTTTTCAACTACTACATAGAGAATTATAAAATCAGACGACTTGCAGTATTATGCTTGTAATGCCGAATTATCAAAAGTAAAATTTTTTGTTATATTAAAAAAAAAATAGTGTACATCAAAGAGCGAATACAAACAAAAATAAGTAAATGAATGTAGAAAATTGTGTGACTTTGAGAAATGGCATTTAACAAAACACGTCAATTTGTAAGCAAAGTAAGTTGGTGTGTTGCGCGCATCGCACCAGATTTTTTTTACTTTGGAATAAACACTCTTTAAGCTTCAGCCCCAGAATTCATCTTTTCTATTTTTATTCTTTTTCTTTCTTGTTTATATTTATTTTAATATTTCTTTTTGTTTGCTACATTTTTGTGCTAAGCTTGGTAAAAGCCTAAAAATTATGTCGAAAAGTCTGCACACAAAATTTATATTTATATATTGGTGTAATTAGTTGTGGGACTGAGAACCCAATCATTTTTATTACAATTACTTATACTTTCAACAACTCTCCGAAGTTTAGATTATACTTATGTTTGTAACTTAAAACCTCAAATTCTAGTGTTTTTTTTTTTTTTAAATCCGCTTGTCTAATTACAAATTCACTTAGTTTTTTATTTAAAATATAAAAATAGTAAAAACGTATTCGTTGAAGGAATGACGCGTATAATATACGAGATATAGATAGGCTAAGAGTACTAGGTGTAAATAATTAGATAATGGTCATGAGATGGATGATCGGATCTGGGTCGAGATAACTGAGGGGAAATTTCCGACCTGATCCTGATGCTGCCCTTCTTATCACAACTGTGACTCGAGGGAAAATTTTATTCATGCTTGTTTTGTTTGTACAACTTCTCCTTATTCCTACTGCTTCTATATACTTTCACATTGTTTATCCCACATATATTATTTCACAAAGCGTAAAAATCGGTTTTTCATGAATTATAAGGTCCTGTCGTGCCCAAATGCCATGAATGTGGTATCGTTGGATTCAGAATTTCACGGAACTTCTGCGAATTGCATTCTCAATGTTCATTTTTTGGTCCAAAATAAAATATCGACCTAAACGTACTGATTCAACGGATCGAAACGAATCAAATTGGGTTTTATTAATTGCGATACGAGCATTATGATCCAGTTTAGTTCTTACGAACTAAACTGGGATGGGTGTTTTAAAGCCCTAAAACCTACCATGTTTGAGATAACGCCTGGGTTAGGGCCCACCGCCGCTCGTGGTCAACTACTTATTGTATTACGTTACAGCAAGTGTTAGGTCCTTTCGTGCTTAGGTTCTATAAATGTTGTTTCGTCTGATTTAGACTGAAGTTTTTGCGATGGAAAATTGCACTCTCACAATTAGCAGTTACAGTATACTCCCACTTAACCGGTTCCTGATTAATCGATTCTTGGGATAAACCGACGGACGCTGTAAAAGGTAAAAAATTCTTTTTTAAATCAATAAAAGCATTTATAACTTTGTCATATTCTCAGTCACTGGTCAAAAATGTTGTTAAAATTTGTATTAGGTTGTGGTTCGATAGCTCTTAAATAAATTAAAATGTAGGGAAAAAGTCTTTTGTCTTTTATTTTTTGACCGAACTCCAGTAGAACGAATCTCTTCGAAGTTAAATTGATTTTGAAACGAAATCCCTATCCTCCATTCATTTCATTAAAAAAAATAAAAAAGAAATTAAGAAGAAATAGCTTCCTATATTTCGACAAGACCGACGAAATGAAATTAAGGTGCGTTTAAACGAAAAAAAAAATAAAAGATTTGATGAAAACTGAATAGATTGATAGTGTAAATTTTCGTAAATTGCTAAATAAAATTGGCCCAAAAAAGTTGTCTTTAAATAATATCTTTATAGCTTTTGTAAAGTAGGTATTGAGTTGTATTTGGGTTTTATCGCAATATAGAAGTTATAATAATATATTTTGTTGGTTTTTGTTTTTTTTTTACGCTTTTCCGGATTGACCAGCTCTCTCGCTTAAACGGCAATGTATCTGTTCCGACGAGGACGGATAAGTGGGAGTCTCCTGTAGTCATTGGTGGATCCGGGGGGGAGGGGGGGGGGCTGGAGCCCCTCCCATTGGAAAAAATTTTGTCATTTAAAGATAGAATTTGACTTTCCTTAAAGTAAGGAAGCAAATTAAAGAATGAAAATGTGCAGAACAGATAGAATTTTAGTTGTGGGAAGGTGAAAAAGCTGATCGGCAGATCCAAATGAAGGGCTGTGGGCCTGCCGCCTCCCCTTTACAATAGGCTGGATCCGCCCATGACTGTAGTCCAAAATATTTATAAAATAAATAAAATCTATTAATGGTGATTCATTAGATCACGGTGGAACAACTTTGGGTTTATCAATTTATCTTTTTTATAGCGGGAATTTCAGAAAACTAAATTATCGAAATAAGAAAAATGCATTTCAATGGTTTCTATGCGGGCTTTATGACCCATACAGGTCCCACGTATATGGGCCAGGCGTTTTAAATCTCTAAAACTTATTGTTTTTATGAAAAGGCATGGATTAGGCCCCTCAGCTTCATGGGGCTACTGAGCTTACTGGGGCTGCTTTTGTTGCCTCTCCGTGGTTAAAAACCTATTTGATGTCGTTCTTATCACTTAAAAGACTACCTCTCCTCTCAATTGTCAGAAAGATAACCGTAAAAAACATCTTATGAACTGATTTTGAAAAAAACAAAATAAGAAGGGTAGTTAAAATCAGAATGTAGAAAGATTAATTTCCAAGACTATGCCAGATTCTTAGTGATTTCATATATTCCAGGAAGATTACAGGAAACTGTTTTGTAGAGAAAAACTTCAGAAAATGAAGTTCTTCCTTAACTATTAAAAGAAAAATAATTTATTCTTCCTTGCTGTAGAAAAATGATTTCACCTTAAGGCCCGGGGGGATTGGGGAGGGAGATGAACAGGCAAAAAAAAAAGTTCATTTCATAGTTATGTTAAACTAGAAGTAAAATCTGATACAAATCTTCGTGCGAAGTGCTTCGCACGGGTCCACCTAGTATATATATAAATTTCAAATCAAAACAGTCTGAGATGAATGTGAACCTAATAGGTCGATAATCGGATTAAAATGACCCATTGGCCATGTAAAGTAAATCTATATCGATAACGAATATCTGATGAAAATTTTTATTGTGATTTTTTTAAATCCTTTTATAGTATGTCATTGAAATAATGAAAAGTCTGCGAATCACCAAACAAACAATATTATTCTCTTTCAAATAAAATTTATCGTTGAAGTAAAAATCGTTTGATTCGTTTTGCCAAAATGGATTATTGCACATCGGGAATTACCATTTCAGCGGAAAAATTATGTGAATTTTCTCCACTCTGCTTAGACATTATTTTTGAAAATACGAATAATCAAATGACTAAAAAAGCGATGTTCTTTTGGTCTGCCTGGAGAATATTCTAGCATATACCAAGTTCAATTAATATCAGGCCTCAATTATAACATACAACTTTTAAAAAATGTTAATGCTTGAACAAAACTATAAAAGAGAGATTAAAAGATAAACATACAAATGAAAAATAAAATAAAATAAAATAAATGAATTCCAACGACCATTTGAGGTAGAGGCTAAAACAATAAATAATAGAAATTATAATAATTTAATTTTCATTTTTTCTGTAAATCATCACCTGTTACCTTGCTTCTTGGTGTACCGTGTTCCTAATTTTAAAATTTGTTAAATTACCTCGTGCCAGGAAAAATCCCATTGCTTGCTATTATTTGATAACTGCTACATGAAATCTATATGTTAATACCTGGCGCAGTACTAATATTTATAGTTATAAATGAATATTAATGGATGTTTTTGTTTACTTTTTTCTTATTTCAGGGCTAATACTGATTTAACTGATAATGATCTACAATTAATTATTATTCACGGAATGAATTACAACGTTCCCAATCCTAAGGAAATAGATACTTGCGTCCGATATGAGTTTCCTTTCATTTCCAACACCTGAAACTCGACGACAGCAACTCCAATATAAAAATGTTGTAAAAAAAAAAAAGAGGTGAAAGATAATCAACTGTTATTCTTTACGATAGGTTAAATGATTGTCAGGATTTTCAGTTGACGCTAATTTATTTTGGAAAGCCCACGTTTTGATCCCACTTGTAAATCTTCATCAGAGCTACTGAGTCCAGAGTAATACAAAGACTTTTATGTATTTCAAACTGTATTAAATCTTTGTACTACTCTGGACTCTGGAAGTGTTAACTGAAAATCCTGATCATTTAACCTATTGTAAAAGAATAGATTAATTAACACGTTAGGTGTGGCATCGGTCCCCTGGGTCCGATTTCTTACATTTCCCTCTCAACAGCCGATGAAAATGTCCGAAAGTCCAAACACTTCAAACACTCAATTTATTCGATTTTTAATGAGATTATTGTATTTTAGTGCAGAAAATGTTGCTAACAGCTGAAATTCTGTTGTTTTTCAGAATCGGACTTCGAGTTCCGATTTTTGATGAAGTATGGCGTAAATCCTGTATCTGCCTGTCCTGCTCCTGTTATGTCTAGTTCCAATCCTTATCAAGAGGTAATGACCTTGCGAAGCTCATTTAATTCACTTTTTAGTCAAAAGATAACGCTTTCATCAAAGCATTCCCATCGGACCCCGACAAACGCCCGATATCGTCTGTGGCTCATTCCGGCAGTCGGACCGTGGATACCGTTCAATTCAGGATATCCCTAAAATACGCCGCCGCACCTACCGTGTTGATTGATTGATTAATTCATCACTAACAATGACTTTTCGGACCACTTCTATGGTACTTAAGAAGGTATTGCCTTATGTATGTATGTATGTTACATGAGTAAGGTAATGAGATCGGGTAACATAAGTAGAATGGACATAGTTGGTATCCATAAAATATGTGATAAGCATAAAAGGGAATAAAAATTATGAATGAACTTTACAGGTGATGAGATAATGTAAATTTTGCTGTGTTCTTTTTGTTGAAATGGACAACAATCATATATTATTGGTCCAAGTTAAAACGTTACACTTCATTAAACTTTGGTAAATGACAATCAGAAAACTAATATTTATGGACTAGGAAGATACTCAGCAAAGAACTTCAAAATATAATTGGTAAGGTTTTTTTAATGAAGGAGCTCTTCCGTGTTTGTAGTTCTTTATTATTTTTTTCCCGACGTTTCGAGCTATTGGATCATCCTCTGGGTTTATCCTCACTAAGTGAAGAAAAAGAACCTACCAGATATAATTGGTAAAAAAAAAAAAAAAAAAAAATGATTAAACAATATTTTTACATTTATACCTCTGGAAAATGCTGTAAAATCTTTTATCTGACTTTCTAAGCTATACGGTTTATTTTTAATGCACTCGGCACTCATATACATCAGTTTATTATCCTCTACATCCTCTACCAGAGCCTCGTGTCAAAAGACAAGCCACCAAACTAGAACATGTGGGACCGGGGCGCCCCCTTTGCTCCGGCTGGCCCCCATCGGCCTGGGTGCCGCTCTCGTCGGTGTCCGGCGGGATTCGGGTCGGTAGTTTCCTCTAGATAGATAAACAAAGAAACCAATGGGCGTTGATGACCTCAGCAGTTTTTCGCCCCTAAACAACAACAAACAAACAAACAAACAGTTTATTATGTGGTTTGTTAAAGGGCCAATGCTTTAGCCCGTACGGCATCCCGGCCTAACTACGTTCATACTCACAGTATTGAGTCCCTTTTAAGGACTTTATTTTCCTTATAAAGCAAGAAATAAAGATTAAATGGGAACAGACGTTGTTCGGCAAAACATAAAATAAATTAAGGGAAATAAAAAGTAGTGTATCCCAATGGAAATCGTCTCACCGAGGTAAACGAAGAGAGGAAGTTATCATGGCTCTCCTGCGTATTGGTCACACAAGGGTAACACACGGTTGTCAAGCCTCCACCTGACTGCCAGACTTGCGGCTGCCTACTTACAATGGATCACATATTAACGGACTGCAGGGCTTCTGACACGTATGGGGATCGCATTAAAATACCTATTGACATAACAGGACAATGGACACACAACCCACAAACTATTCGTCTTTATGAGACCAGCAAAACTTGTATCATAAAATTAAACGAATGATCGTAGGCTATGATGGCCCAAGTGGCTGGTGACTACCAAAAAAAAACTATTTATTTATTTATGAAAGCTTCGTTTTTAGTCATTGGCGCCTGAATCCACGATGCCGAAATATTTTCCCCTGACTCATCCCAAAAACATTTCCTTACTTTTCCTGATAACATTGGCCAATTCCTTCTGTTTTCGAGATGGTGATAAATGCAGGATCCATCACTCATCCTGGTCCACTCAACTTTGTATTTGTTTCTCTTGGATGGTGAAGTGTATATATAAATACAAATATATTCCGTCGGGGGGGGGAGGAGAATACTTATTATTATTCCAGATCAAAGAGCCCCCCCCCCATAGCAGTGTGGCCAACCTGATGGGATCAGCAGATGACTGCCAAAGATAACACTTCCGCTTGACCTTGTGTCCTACCTAGTCCGGATTCCGTTTTTGAAGTTTGGTCCAAGAATTCGTATTTGTTTTCTAATTATCGAGATTAGATTTTATCATCAGACAGTGTTTGTTAATGAACTGTGTCCTAACAAGTTTTCGTCCTGAACCTTGCGATCTCAACCTCAGTGGATTTACTTAGCAAGTAATTTCTTTCGTATAGTAATCTTCTTTTTTTATATAGTTTTAGAAAATGAAAGCGAGGGCTCAGTGGAAAAACGATGAGATGCCGTAATTTGTAGGAATCGAGATTTCTTGGACATCCGTTAGATTTAATTCTTTACACTCGAGGTCTCCAGAGCGGAGCCATTTAAAATTTGTCTTTTAACTCGAGGGCTCCGCTACGGAGACAATGCAAATAATTTTCAGTTTTTAAAAGGACATTAATAAATGCTAAAAACTATTTATAGGATATTTCGCTTTTGGGGATAAATTACGGTAGCGGCTCGCGGTGTTTTTCATTATTTTTATAGTACGTCAATCTTTTAACATCGGCTATATTTTGTGGTTTTAATTCATCTTTTATTTCCTCATTTGTATAATAATTTAGTTCTGGGCACCAAATAATCCCTTTACTTTGATTTAGTTTCTCACGTGCTTCTACTTTAACCGGAAAGTTATTAAATAGATTTTCACATTTTAGGAACTTTTGAGATTGGATATCTGAGAAAACTTCAACTAAAAGGGTCGAATCTCGTAATTTGTTTTTACTTCTCCAATTAGATTTTTTATGCTTTCATATATAAGGAAAGGCGAAACCTTTGTGAAATCTAAGGGATTTCCATCGTTATCCACTCCGGTTCTCTTAATTATCAAAAAAAAAATTTTTAACTGTGTTTTCTTGAAGCTTTACAAGTACATATAACCTAAATTTCATTACAATTCCTTACCTGGTTCTAAAATTTTACTATATAATATTACGTTTTCAGGGTGGACGTTTTCGCGAATAAGTTGCGTCGAGTTGCCGGTAGGTAACGTCCGAAACGGTGCCGAGTGTAAAGGGTTAATATTTTTTGTATTCCTAAATTTTTTTTTAAATATATAGATTAGATTAGATTGTTAGGTTCGGGCGATCAACAACGCGGTCATTACGCCCTTCCATTACTCTATAATATTATTGCACAATTGCACTCTTATCCTTTTAATATTATTGTTAATTAATATATTATAATAGTATTTGGCGGTTGGTGATGTCGGCGTGGAACCTTCGGGTTATAATAATTTTTTGCAAATTCAAAGAACATGACATTTTGTTTTTTGTTTTGTCTCCTTCCCTATTAAAAGAAAGATTTTTTTTTTTTTTTAAACACCGCTAAAATCGTGGGGAGGGGATTGTTTATCTGAATATGGCGAAATTTGTTGTGATTTTGATGTCTTTATCTGGGTGTTTTAGTAGGATAAGAAGGGTTTTTCCAAATCAATGTTATGAATAGTCTTGGGTTGGGAAGAGGAAAAATTATTTTTTCTGTAATCGTTGAATAATGGTAACATTACTAAACTGAAATGAGTGAAGAAAGTGAAACATTTTGCAATAGAGTGAAGAAAGTGATTACTTTCTTCACAAGTGAAGAAAGTGAATTACCTTCTTAATTAGTAATAAGTATAAATTAAAAAATAATTTGAAGTTTGAAATTAAATGCTTTTAAATGTTTCTTAACATTGTAAGAATTTATTTTAACAAAATAAATTGAAATGTGAATGAATTATTGGTGGAAATAATCAATATATTTTAAAATTTAAATATAATAATAATTACCTTCCTTGTTTATAACCTGCACTTGTTTATAACTTGTTTATAACCATGCTTATAACCTACCAACAACATACCATAATCTTCACAACATCCTAATTTTGTTCATATTCTGGTTAGATCTGATCATGTATTACACGATTACAGAAGAAATTTAATATTACACTCGTGAAAAAAGTAGAATTTACAACTCTCGTGAAATTACCACACTCGCTTCGCTCGTGTGGGTAAACGTTTCACTCGAGTTGTAAAATGATCTACTTTCGTCACTTGTATAATAAATAACTAATTTATATACCGGTATATCTTATTTAAACGAATTTAGATACTCTTGGGGCTCTACGACTAGGGCTTTCTTTTATTGTCTTTTATTGTCAACTCTAAACATTTTTTTTTTTCAATTTATTTAATGAGAGTACATCATTTACATATTTATAAAACTCTGGATGTAAAAAAAAAAAAATAAGAAAATAAAGGGAAATGAAAGTCATTTTTCTAGATAATTAGAAATGTGATTTCCACGTTTTCTAAAATTCATCATTCATTATGTATAAGATATTTAACTAATTTACACTTTCAAAAATTGTGTTTTCAGGTGCATTAAAGAAAAAAAATCTCTTTAAAGGGAGTAAAAAATCCTTAGCTATGCCGTCCTTCGGATAGGACGTAAATTGGAGGTCCCGAGCCTGTACGATGTCAAGCACTGGTTAATGATCCCTATTCAGGGCTATCATTATTTACCGATTAGCCTTAGTAGCATAAAAATGGACGTTAAACAAATAAACAAAAGTAGAAAAAAAAATTAATTCATTGTAATTTATTAATAATGCCTTTATGTAGGTTAATAGTTTTAAATTATATCCGTAAGACCACAATTTTTTTTTTTTTTCTCACTCAACATTTCTTCTGGATATAGGTAAAATGTTACAGAAAATTTTTAATTCGCGTTTATTTTAATCTTCCATGTTTTTCTGACAACCACTATTTTTTCAGATTTTTTATTTTTCAATTTAGTTGCAAAACAAGGTGGACAAATATTATTGGGCCCCAAGCCCCCCCCCCCCCTCCCGCTGCTAATCCTATGGGTAAGGTCCACGTGTCTGTTAAAATATAGAATCAGCTTTTCGTTGTTTTTTTTTCTAAATATTTTTTCTCATATTTGTTGACTTATAGCACAACTTGTTACTCGCTTTCCACGCTTGAACCAACTCTAGTTCTCTGAGATTTAAATATATATTCAATGATAGCAAAGATGTGACTACCTTTTTCCTTTAAAATCTGTGGAGTTGAGCTAATTATTTTGTGTTTGCTATCCATTGATTACTTTGGCTTGGATAGCACAGTTTGCCTCCGGTGGCTAAAAATAAACTCAAATACGAGACCAATTAGTTACTGCTGTTCTCTTCAACCTTGAGCGCTTTAAATATACTACTCCTGTCTCTTTATCCTACTCAATATTTTTTTTCTTTTTTCTTTTTGTTAGGTGTTTATCTTATTCAAATTTATTCTGTTTATTGTATATAAATATTTTTAATATTTAATGTTTGTCTGTGTTTTAATTTTATCTAGTTTTACTATCCCAATATTATAAATGATGATAAATTAGCAATGTACCTTCCTTTTTTCCTCAACAAATATTTATTTTCTACATTGTAACATTGCTAACGTTTCGGGGCTGTATCCCCTCAAAACCTATACACTAATTTATATCCATTAACATTTAATGATCCAATCACTACTTTAATAATTTAGATAAAATAAATTAAATATGACATACGTCAATAATTTCTCAACCGTATGATTGATAGTCTTTTAAAAAAGACTAATATTACCATTTTTCTTTTTCTTCTTCTTCTTTCTTCTTCTTATTTCTTATTATTATATATTATCTTTCTTATTAGCACCAGCAACCCAAAAAACATAAATAAATCAGCTTTGGCTAAACATGCCATAACACAAAACCACGAATTTGAATTTGATGATGTAAAAATAATAGATAGAGAACAAAATAATAAAATAAGAAAGTTAAAAGAAACAATCCACATAACTAAAAACTTAATTAACACAGTAAATTATAAAAGCGATATAGGGGGAATAGGAACCCATTATGCAGAAATTATTAATAAAATTAAAATATAAAAGAGTGGGGTTAAAGATAAGGGTTTAGATGAAGAGGGGAGGGAGGAAAAAAGTGGGGACTGGTCAACAATAAAGCGATGAGCGGGTGAATAGTGAGGAGATACTCGTAGTATTTTTTTTTAAAAAATAATGACGAGACATTTCAAAGTGTTAATAGAGTAGGAAGTTAAGGTATGTCCATTTTATAACTCTTATTCGTGATATTGGCTAATTATTTATAAAATATTTTTAGATTTAACACTTTTTTTATTTTTAACACTGAATGAATGTTTTTAAAAGTTAAATTTAAAAATAAAAAGTTCTGTATGTGATAAAATTGTTTTAGAATGTAATATAATGTTTATGTACTGAGTTTTAATGGAATGAAAAATGTTTTTAGATATGTACTAGAGAATGGACAAAGAAGTCCGAAACGTTGTACAAATGTAAGAAAAATAAAGACGACAATTAGAATGAAAATGTGTTGGATGTATAAAAAAATTTTCCTGGAAAAATACACATAATAGACTAATATTACAATATTAATATTACATTGTAATATTTTAACTAATATTACAATACCATATCAATGTCTTATGTTAAAAGACACTATATACATTTTCTATATGTCAGCTTCCATTTCCAATTGACTACATGCTGCTGGACTTTGTCCTCTATAACTCCACCCTGTTAACACTAAATCCCTTGTCCCCCAGCTGATTTTGATAATATTTTTTTGTTTTTACTTTCACTTACCTATATATGAAATATATAGTAAGTGGAAGTATTGCGATCGTGAAAAATTTCGACTTCCGGTTTTCAACGGAAATACTCGTTGGGCCCACGCATGCGGAGTACGCCTTTAATGACAGACCATTGTTCACAATTAAAGCCGTTCTGTTCATTTGAGAAGTGGCATTTAACAAACGCATTAATTTCTAATCTAAGTAAGTTGGTAAGTGAAAGTTGTGTGTTGCGAGCACGCACCAGATTTTTTTAAAATTATTATTTCACTATTGTTGATTAACATCTTTTTATTTTCTATATTGTAACATTGTTAACGTTTCGGGGCTGTGTCCCCATTCTCAAAACCTATACATTAATTTATATCCATTAACATTTATATTAATATGTTAATGTATTCAACAATTATGAATGACCATTATTCATTAATAAATGTTAGTCAGTAATCCTGATTAAGAAAAATTCATTATTCATGATTACTCATTACTCATTCGTCATGACTAATGGGAATTCACTACTCATGATTACAGATCATTCATTAATCATGAATAAAATAGATTCATTAACCATGATTAAAAAAAAAATCACAATTCTGAGTCCTACTAATCATGAATGATGATTGACAATTGTTTAGTCTTTCCATTCTGGTCAATGGACTTTTACTAATACCCATTGTAATGAGGGTCTAATTCTTTAATTGTGACTTCGAATGCTGTTCAGTTGACTGCTCTCACTTCTTAGGACTTGTCCTTGCTCATTAGGACTACTTTTAATTCACAAATGCATCTTCGTCTTTTAAATTTAAATGAATAATGGTTATGAATATATCATATTCATGATTGATGATTGGTGAATATTTGTTATTCGTGATTGATGAATATTACCTATTCATGTTTGATGAATATTATATTAATTCTACTTCATGAATATATTTTATTCATAATGACTAACTGAATTTATCAGTATTCATTTATCATAAATAACTGAATACTAGTTATTCATTATTCATTTCAAATGTATACAATAATCATTAAAAATACTCCGTACGGATTATGAATAATAGTTATTGATTATTCGTTTGTTTTATGAGTACCAATTATTCATATTCATTAATCATTATTCAGATTACAATTTTCCCCTATTCAGAATTTATTTTTCCCCTATTCATGTATTCTCGGTAGCTATTTTATTTACAAACAAAAATAAAATAAAATAAAAATTATATTCACGCTTCACGTGAACCAATGCTTCACATAAATATAGCTATAAAAGCCCTTTATGGACTTGTTGGTATGTATAAGATAAGATAAATAATATGTGTTCAATATAAGAGTGTAAATAGTGAGATAAAAATAGACGGGGCGCTGCAGTTGAACAAGTGGCTCACGTGATCGTCCCATGAACCAATCTCTTTCCTCCGATATAAATATACTTCTCCCTTAATTTAGGCGTCATAGTATACCACTTTTCACGAGACTTATTCAATATATACTATTCCATGTATATATAGTTAAATTTTTAATAGTTACTAAAGCTCGGAATTTTCGTGCAGTAAAAATTTGAAAACGTGCAATAAAAACTTCGAAACGTGCATTAAAAACTTCAAAACTTGCAACAACATTAAAATTTATTGCTTGAAAATCAGGCATTAAATTATTTTTGTGAACAAAAAATAGCTACTTTGGAAAAAAATATAAGAGTAAATTGATATAGAAACTCTTTTATTTTTACTGATTATTTTTATAATATTGGTTTTGGTAAGCTCACTGAATTTTGGATCTTTTGTATAACAATATTGATATAATTTTTTAAACAATTTCCGGTAAAAATATTGTAACATAAAATATTTATAAATGATTTATTTTTTGAAGGAAAAAGATTTGGCTCCGCCGGGAGTCGAACCCGGGTCTCCCGCGTTACATGCGCGGATGCTAACCACTGCACCACAGAGCTCGGCTCAAGGCAGAGCAAATCCTTCCTCTTCACTGATACCTACTCCCCCTATCTCACAATTTTTGCGAGTAGTAGCAGGAGGTGGACAAACTATAGACCCGGGTTCGACTCCCGGGGGAGCCAAATCTTTTCTCTTCAAAAAAAAAAAAAAATTATTTAAAAATAATTTAAAATGGTGGTCACCCACAAATTAAGATTAGATTAATATAAAATATGTATATAAAATAGTAAAAGCAAAATGTGGAATTCAGAGTAAGATACTCGCATGTGGGCTGTAATTACATATATTGAGATATTTTTCAATCCATCCCGCAGTTTTCGAAGACATACTTGCTCCAATCTTAGGCATTTTTAGTAATAATAAACACGACAGAAACTAGTTTGATACTTACTGAACGATGAGAATTGAGAAACAAAATGTAAACATCCAGGAACCACTGAACCCTCAGTTCTGGGAATTCGGAGGTTTGTGTTGGTTTACATCTCCCAAGTTCCCTTTATTTTTTTTCCTATGATATTCACATTTATATTTCCACTATTGTTTTGATGTGTATTAAAGAAAATTACAATTTGTAATATTTTTACTTTCACTTACCTATATATGAAATATATAGTAAGTGGAAGTATTGCGATCGTGAAAAAATTCGACTTCCGGTTTTCAACGGAAATACACGTTTTGGGGTCCCCTGAGTCGAAATGACCAAGTCCCGCGAAATGGTCTGTGTGTGTGTGTGTCTGTGTGTGTGTGTGTGTGTATGTGAACAGACTAGCTCAAAAACTATAAACCGTGCGATCCTGAAATTGGGTATTTAGTGTAGGTATATGCCCGCGATGTGACAGCATAAATTTCATCAAAATTACTTAAAGGGAGGGGGTACTTTACTTAATAACTTTTTAGGTTTTTTTCGATTTTCTCAAAAACGGCTCTAACGATTTTGATTAAACTGAGTATTTCATCTATTTATATGCCCGAGATATGACTGTAAAAATTTCATCAAAATTGATTAACCGGAGGGGGGACTTTACTTAATAAATTTTGTAACATTTTCATGTGTTTTTTTGATTTTCTCAAAAACGGCTCTAACGATTTTGATTAAACTTAGTATTTGATCTATTTATATGCCCGAGATATGTCTGTAAAAATTTCATCAAAATTGATCAACCGCAGGGGGCACTTTACTTTATGAATTTTGTATCATTTTTACGTGCTTTTTTTATTTACTCAAAAACGGCTTTCACGATTGTGACCAAACTGGGTATTTGATGTATATATATGCCAAATATGTGATAGCCAACATTTCATCAAAATTGATCAACCGAAGGGGGGACTTTACTTAATAAATTTTGTATCATTTTCACGGGGTTTTTTATTTACTCAAAAACGGCTTTAACGATTAATAAAATAAGATATGAATGTAGAAAAATGTGTGACTTTGGGAAATGATATTTAACAAAACACGTCAATTTCTTATCTATGTAAGTTGGTAAGTGAAAGTTGTGTGTTGCGCGCACGCACCAGATTTTTTTTCTTCGAAATATCAATGATGCGATTTCGTGCAGCATAAAACTTCATTAAAACATCCCATTAGGCTTGATTCGGATAAGTAACTTGAGTTCGCTCTATTCTGACTTTCCAATAAAAAGATGCAATTGCACGCGAATTCGAGCTCTAGTAATTACAAATATTGCTTTAAAATTATAACTGTAATTCTCCAATCAATTTCAGGTTTGGAGGTTTATTTGATATGATTAAATAAATAAAATAGGCCTTTGTTCACCAAAAAAAGAAACGTCATTATGTTCACCTAAATAAAGTATAATAATTCATAAATATTACATATATATTTTTGTTTAAAATTTTATGTTCAAGTTTATATTTTATACTTAATTTATTTATTTATTAACCATTTGAAAGCATCGGAGAAAAACATTTTTTAAATTCGTTTTACTTCTTAAAAGAGGGGTCATCTGTGGTTTAGTGGCTAGCATAGAACTTAGTATACTGAAGGTCGCGGGTTCGCGTCCCGAGGTAGTCCTAGGATTTTTTAATGGGAGGATTTTTTACTGGATAGGAAAAATTTAGGACTACCACTGTAGCATCGTCCGATTAGCCTTCTTGGCATCAAGTGTCGTTAAACCAAAATTACTTAAAAGATAGAAAAAATGTTATATTATTACCGATTTAAGAATTTTTATAATTTAATATTTTTATGTAAATATTCTGCCTTTTTTTTTTTAATTATATATATATATGTATATATTTTAGAAAATATTGGCCTTAGTAAGGCGCTCTTGCAACTTGAGCCACCAGGTATAATCCCGGTCAAGTCAATCCTTTCTCTTCGCTGATCTCTTTCCTACCGATCTCCATGAGATTTATACGATGAAAAATATTCAAAAATTTAAAAATTTTCATGTTATCATGTCAAGAAAAACAATTGCATTTATATTTATAAAAAAAAATTTAAAATATCAAGGGACCTCATTAAATGGACAACTTTGTCCACTCCCTCGTATATACGTATATATTTGTCTATTGTATAATTTTGATTAGATAGATATAACTTTGTCTTTGTATAATTTTGATTAGACTATAAAAAATAATTGGAAGGATATAACTAATTCAACGCATTATAGCTACTGAGCCACAGCAATGTATGGCAGGGTCTGCTCGTGTGTATATATATATATATATATATATATATATATATATATATATATATATATACGATACTTAATTACATCCTTCCAATTATTTTTTATAGTCTAATCAAAATTCACTGATGAAGATAAAAACGATTAAGCTAATCTTTAAACCAACGGGATTTAAAATGGAACATTATGCCACATTTAAAATTGATTGGTCAAGAATTTAGATGAGTCAAAGTTTTTATTCTTTACATCTTATATTTGATATATACATAGTGTGGTAATGAATCACACATGTAAAAGCAAGTAATAAAGAATATAATTGGAACAGGGTTAGCACAATCACAATAGACAGTTAGCAAAACTGTTCTTAATTAATCTTTTGCCACAATACATAATAGTTACATTCAGAATATAACACATGCTATTATGAGATATCTTATCAGGAGGTTATACTAATAGGTGCCCAATGATTTCGGTTAACCTGTCGTTTGCTAAAACAAAAAGATTCGATATTTTCCACACTCGTGAAAAGGCTACACGTAATTGTCCACAGATTTTCCTATTCGAAGCCAGAAAAAATAGATTTATGCTTACCCTCCCTAAATATCGAAAGAAAACTAAGTGTTGTGTCAATAAATCAACTTCCACCGCCATCTGTGGGAAATTTATTGAACTTACTAATAATCACACTCAATTGTAGTATAATAAGCATTGAATATGCAAAAAAAAAAAAAAAAAAAATTGAGGCAAATAACTAACTAACTAACTAACTCTGTTGGCGCTATGGTCCCTGTAGGACCTTGGCCCCCTCGACAATCTTCCTCCATCCGGCTCGATCCTCTGCCGCGCTCCTCCATTCCACCACTCCCATCAGTCGAAGATCAGCCTCCAAATCTTCCTGCCATCGCAGTCTAGGTCTGCCTCTTTCTCTTTTACCATCCGGGCGTCCTTCCATTATTCGCTTCGGGATTCTTCCTTGACCCATCCGTTGTATGTGCCCCAACCATCTTATTCTACCTTTTTTGATACAGGAAACTAGGTCTGGATCCTCGTACAGGTCCCTAAGTTCCCTATTTGTTTTAATTCGGAACTTATTTGCGTCTATCCTGGTTGGGCCATATATTTTTCTTTGGATCTTTCTCTCCCATGCGTTTAGAAGTCTCTCTCGCTTTTTAGTTAGGGTCCATGCCTCGCTACCATACATCACCACTGGTCGGAGCACCGTCTTGTAGACTCTTTTTTTAATGTTCCGGGATATTTCTTGGTTTTGGAAAATTCTCTTTAAAGACCAGTAGCACCTGTTGCCACTTTGGATCCTCGCTTTGATCTCATCCTCTATTTTGTTGGTACGTGTCAAGATTGTGCCAAGATATTTGAATTTTCCAACATCTTCGAAATTGTACCCCCCACTTACCAGTGGTCCCACAGAATCCCCATTCCTGGACGTGTACATGTATTTCGTCTTGCTTTCATTTATTTCCATTCCCATTTGTTTTGCAGCTTCTTCGCATTTTTCGAAGATACCTATAAGCAAATCTTGGGATCTTGCTGTAATGACCACATCATCGGCAAACGCGAGGAGCTGTATTTTTTCATCATAAATGCACCCTTTCCTCCTACCTTGCACTGACCTGATAACTGTTTCCAGTGCTAGATTGAACAGTACTGGTGATAGGGGGTCTCCTTGCCTTACACCTTTTTGTATCGAAAAGCCAGCGGTGAGTTCTCCCTGGACCTTTACCACGCCTCTGCTGTTCTTTAAGGTCATTTCGATTAATCTTATAAGTTTTGTGTGGCAACCTAGGTTCCTGAGATTCTCATACAGCTTGTTCCGGTCTATACTGTCGTATGCTTGCCTAAAGTCGATGAAGATGTGATGCAGGCTTTTGTTCCACTCATGGCACTTTTCGAGCATGTTCCGGATCGTGAATATGTGATCAATAGTGGACCTTCCCGGACGGAACCCACACTGGTATTCGCCAATCACATTTTCCGCTGCAATGACCACTCTTTTAAGTAATAAAATGGCGAAAACTTTATAGATTGCATTTAGCAGTGATATGCCTCTATAGTTTTGGCAGTCCATTTTATCACCCTTCTTGTGTATGGGCACAATTACAGCTGTAGACCATTCGTCTGGCATTTGCTCCTTATCCCATATTTCCGTTATCAGATTGTATATTTCTCTGCACAATCTGTTTCCACCGTATTTGATCATTTCAGCCGGTATTCCGTCTATTCCTGGCGATTTGTTCCTTTTTAGCTCGCGTATGACATCCTCTACCTCTTCTGGATCCGGGGGTTCTATGTCTGAATCCACCTCCAAAGTACCGAACTCATTTTGCATTGGCCTTCGTTCAGGTTTTTCTTGGCCCGGATTTAGCAGTTCGCTAAAAAAGCTTCTCCATCTCTCTTTTACATCCTCTTTGCATCCCAGGAGCATACCATCTTTATCCTTGCATAGACTTATTCTAGGTTGAAATCCTTTCCTCAATACTTTCAGCCTGTTGTAGAATCCTCTACTGTTTTTAGCCTCAAAATCATCGATCATAGACTTTAGGTCTTCTTCCTCCTTCTTCCTCTTTTTCTCTCTACATAACTTTTTGGTGGCTTCTCTACTTTTTCTGTAGCTTTCAACCGTTAGTCTTGTTCTTCTCTGGACCATGTTAATATATGCCTTTTTCTTCTCTTCCACAGACTTTTGGCATTCTTGATCAAACCAGTGTTTGCTTCTTCCATTCCCTCTACCTTCCTGTATTGTCTTCTCCGCTGCCTCAGTCACTGCTATTTTAATTTTTTCCCATTTGTTCTCAATATCTTCTACCCCTGATGTGTTATTTTCGAGATATTCCTCCACTTTGTCAGCGTATTTCTTTTGGATTTCGGGGTTTTTTAAGGCATTAATGTTATAGTATTTGCTGCTTTTCATGTTTATTTCCGCCTTCCTGATTGCCATTCTCTGTCTATACCTTACACGCACTAAGAAGTGGTCGCTTGATCCGTCTGCCCCTCTGTAACTCCTTACGTCTTCGATGTCACTTTGGTGTCTGCTATCAATCAATACATGGTCTATTTGATTCTTAGCCTTACCATCTGGTGATATCCATGTTTGCAAGTGAATTTGTTTGTGCTGAAATGTAGTGCTAGCTATTTTCATGTTTTTAGCTGTTGCAAAATCCACTATTCTAAAGCCGTTATCATTTGTGGTAGTGTGGCAGCTATATTTTCCTGCACATCTTCCCAAGTCCTCCTTTCCAATTTTGCCATTGAAATCTCCAAGGATTATTTTTACGTCATGTTTGGGGATTTTATCGTAGGTCCTTTCTAGCTCTTCATAAAATTCTTCTTTCTCCTCTTCCGTTTTATCTTCAGTCGGTGCATGTACACTAACTAGGGAAGTGTTAAAGAATCTTCCTTTGAGTCTAATGGAACATATCCTCTCATTTATCGTCTTGTAATCTATTATTGCATGTTTCAATTGCCTCCTGACCATAAAGCCAGTTCCAAATATATTCTTGGCATGCCCACTATTAATGAGAATATATTTATTTAATTCAATGATAGTCGGTTCCTTCCGCCATCTAATTTCCTGTAGTGCCACCACATCCAACCCATATTCCTCCAGGCAATCCTCCAGTGCACGGCATTTTCCCACTTCGAGCAGTCCACGCACGTTCCACGTTCCAATCATTGTCAAGTGTTTAGTCCTTTTCATGCCGGGTCGTTTACCATTGATCAGTCCTGTTCCGAGGCCTTGTTGAGGTTTCTTAGCAATATTATTTACACAGGTTGGGTCGCTGGCCCAACTCTGTGCTCCTTTTAGTCGCCTTTTACGACAGGCAGGAGTACCCCAGGATTATTCTACCCCGCTCCTGGACAGGGATAGAATAATCGGCATTGAGGCAAATAATCGAGATAAAAACTGTCCTATCTTTTAAGTTGGAAAAAACTACACACAATGAGCCAAACCTATTCACAATCGGTTGAGTAGTTTCTGATTTTACCTCCGAAAAACATCGGGACACGACGAGACGAGATTTATATAAATATAAAGATATGTACTGAGGATATAACTCAGCCAGAATACCTACCATCCCAACCAGCTTCATTAGATATATTTTCACACTTTTGTCGGGATGATTAAGTCAGATAATTAAACATGGGCAGACCGCTTCTGATTTGCGTTTCTAATCTTATAAACCCAATGAATTATTTATTTTACAATGGAAATATTCAATTTAATCCACGTGTATATAATAGATATATGTATAAATTTTCCGAACAGTTTCCGGGCCCCCCGTACAGGTATGTTGAAGACAATTTGATGCTTCGTTGTAGATTTAGCTCATATATTTGTAAATCGATTTTTCTCAGCAGATGAAAAAGAAAGAAATATAAAATGCACAATAGGTCTTGGTAAAATTATTAGTTTTACTATTTTCGATTCCCTACAGATACTAATTGCCGTACTGGATTAAAAATCTTTTAATTGAAGTACAGGGTGTCCAAAAAGAGTATTCGGGGTTTGAAAGTTGAATAAAATCTCAAATATAGAATATCAAGTAGGATGTTTGCGTTTTATTTAAACACAATGAACTGGAAATTTATTTAGATAAAACAATATTGTCTAGGTGTCCACCATAACGCTGCTGGCAATCCTCGAATCTCAAACGCAGTTTTCTAAAAAACGCGTTGACAAATCGTTCCTAAGATTGCCGTCATTTCTGTTCTGATATTTTGCTTCAATTGCGTTAGATTCGTCGGTTTCTTTTCGTATACACTACTTTTCAGGTATCCCCACAGAAAGAAGTCTAGAGGACTGAGATCGGGACTCCTGGGAGGCCAGCTAATGGTGCCTCTACGAGAAATCACTTTGTTTTGGATTAATTCGTTTACCGTAGCAATTGATAAGTCTGAAGTATGGCAAGTAGAGTTATATCCTTTAAACTCTTGAAGTTCTTGGGCCCAAAAACCTCTTATCATTTCACAGTAACGCTCACTATTTACAGTACTATTTACTGCGTTTGAGATTCGAGGAGTGCCAGCAGCATTATGGTGGACACCTAGACAATATTTTTTTTCTAAACATTGGGTTGATGCAAAATTAATGCAGGTTTTTACTATTCATTGAAAATAGGCCATATCTTTACTTTAACTATTTATATTTAATCAAAATAATTTCCCTCTGAATCAATGCACTTTTGCCAACGTTCAACAAGCTTACTTATTCCACCAGAAAAAAAATGGAGATCCTGGACTCAATGAAGTCACGAACAGAATTTTCAATTTCATCCTGGTTTTGAAAATTTTTCTCCCTCAAAAAGTTTTACAGATGCCTGAAAAAGTGGAAGTCTGTAGGAGAGAGGTCAGGTGAATAAGGTGGGTGTGGGAGAACTTCGTAGCCCAACTCGTGCAGTCGTCGTAGCGTTGGTTGTGCGACGTGTGTTCTGGCGGATAGGTCCCTTCCGATTCATCAATGCTGGGCAAAGACGTTGTAATTTTTGATTCATGTTGTCAATTTCTTGACAGTACTTGTCAGCAGTTATAGTCTCACCTCGATTGAGGAAGCTGTAGTGGATAACACCAGCAGTATACCACCAAACTGTGACCATAACTTTTTTTGGATGCAGGTTGGGCTTCGGGAAAGGTTTTGGTTGTTCATCTTTGTCCAGCCATTGGCTACATAACGAAATGGATCATTTTTATTGCGTGTCACAAGCATGGAACAGATTTCAAAGCGGCGATTTTTTTTGGTGGTCGTTTAATTGGTGTGGCACCCACTTGGCCAACTTTTTTACCTTACCAATTGCTTCCAAGTGGCGTACAACTGTGGATTGGTTCACGCCGAGTTCTACCGCTATTTCTCGGGTGGTTTTGGTTGGGTCTTCTTCCACTATTGACCTCAGCTGGTCGTTGTCAAGAGCAAAATGACGGCCCCGACCTTCCTTGTCCTTGAGGTCGAAATCTCCACTGCGAAACTTCTGGAACCAACGGTGCACTCGTTAATAGCCCCCTGACCTTTAATATTACGAGCCGTTTGCGCAGCGCTGCGCCCTAATTTAAATTCGTAAAAATAAATTTGGCGAAAATCGTACTTCGACATTTTCGATTTAAGACCTTTGAACACACTGAACAAAACGATTTTACTGATCAAATTAATGGTGAAAGAGAGGGTATTAGATAAGGTTTGTTTTGGTATAATAATGATCAATGTTAGGATTTGCTTCGTTTACACAATTGGAATTAAGATATCGCAATAGAGGAAACCTGCATTAATTTTGCATCAACCCAATACATTTCCAGTTCATTGTGTTTAAATAAAACGTAAACATCCTACTTGATATTCTATATTTCAGATTTTATCCAACTTTCAAACCCCGAATACTCTTTTTGGACACCCTGTATATATATATATATATATATTAAATATTTGTATACACATATATAGTGCCGACCCCACACACATGTTCGAGCCTGCCCTCAATCCACAACAGGTCCCGAATCGGATCCCATGTTCCTAAAGATAGCCAGAGGATAACACATAGCTTGTTAAAAATACACATCTCTGAGGGAGAATTAGCTTTCCCGTTTTGTTGCTTTATTTAAAACACACCTCCCCCTCGTTATAATAATATACCCTGTAGAATCTCAGTGGGAGGTTATTCTATCTATTTATTTTTATATTTAGATCTTATCTTTATTTAGTTGATAATTAAGTAGGATTCGATAGCTTGGAACGCCCGAACGGCGTAGTGCAGGAAGCCATTTATTTCTCTTTCTCATCGAGTTTTAGACGTAAATGAACAAATTTAGTTTCATGCCTGTCAAATCCATATAGCTTATTTTTAGTTTTTAGGTTTTTCCTGCTTGAAATAGTTCATAACATACTTATTACTTTTTACTTTCACTTACCTATATAGGAAATATATAGCAAGGGATAGTATTGCGTTCGTGAAAAATTTCGACTTACACACACTAAATAAACTTTTGGGGTCCCCTGAGTCCAAATAACCAAGTCCCGCGAAATGGTCTGTATGTGTGTTAACAGACTAGCACAAAAACTATAAACCATACGAACTTGAAATTGGGTATATGGTATATGTGTATATATATGTATGCCCGCGATGTAACAGCAAAAATTGGTCAGATTTAATGAATTATGTCTAATTTTTACGATTTTGTTAATTTTTCCCAGAACGGATCAAGCAATTTTGATTAAACTCGATATTTGATGCATTTGTATGGCCGCGGTGTGACATTCAAAATTTCATCAATATTGATCAATTAGAAGGGGCACTTTACTGAATAAATTCTGCCTTATTTTCACGTGTGTTTTTTATTTACCCATAAACGGCTTTAACGATTTTGATCAGACTAGATATTTGGTGTATGTATATGCTAACGATGTGACAGTCAAGATTTCATCAAAATTGATCAAATGCAGGGGGCTCTTTATTTCATAACTTTTTTCCAATTTTTACCTTTTTTCGATTTTCTCAAAACCGCCTTTAATGATTTTGATTAAATTCAACAAGTTTAATCAAAATCAAGTCTTCTTTAATATGTCAGGTGAGCTTTATCATTATTAAAATGTTCTGAGGGGGCTAAAATGTTGTTTTCCTATAAAGTACCTTTGTATTTGTTTATATGTAGAAATTATGTGTCTCTTGTTTCGCCTAAAAATAAGAAAGAGCTAAATATGAAATATGAAAAAAATCAAGTAAACATATACAGAAGAAAAAAAGAGAAATATTCCGTCAACTCATAAAACACGTCAATTTCTATTCTAAGTAAGTTGGTAAGTGAAATTTGTGTGTTGCGCACTTCGCACCAGATGTTTTTTTCTTGAGAAATAATCTAATTTTTTAAAACCTTTTTGTTTTTTTTCTTCAGATTTGCATTCACACCTTTCATCAAATAGCGACAATCAGCAAATGGTATAATGATTCAATATTGGTAGAAAGAATCGATAAAGCAGGCGATTTGACCATGATGAATATATAAGCTTCATGTTTTTTTGCCAACAAGCAAGTCAGCCGTGGGAATGTCTTTATTTAGCCTATTGTTATATCCGTGCAATTTAATATGAAAGCGCGAATAAAGAGATAGTAGGTTTTAGTGTTCAGTCTCCGAAGAACGTCTGTTATTAGTATTATTTTTATTGTAGAGTTTGTTTCTTTAGTGCGTTCTCTTTGCTGAGCCTAAAATCGGTAAGACGTAAGTCTTAATGGGTTTAAGTGAGTAGGTGTAAAAACCATTTTTGAATGCTGTGCAGCAATAGTTAGCAATAATGATCACAACAGATGATTTTCTTGTAAAATTTCATTTTTCTTCTTAACGAGCTATATCTCTCACAATGATATACGTGTTAATAATTTTCAATATTTCCTCATACCTAGCTCATGAGTCAGCTTAGAGAGGAAATTAATTTTTGGAAAATACTTTTTGGCAAGACCTGATCTCACTGACATTGATCTATGCAACGGCATAATTCTGAAGCTTCCTTAAGGCTGTTGTCATTTCGCGACACATTTTGGCATCCTAATCGCACGGCGAAAATATCAGAGAACGATTACGTGCAATGTTGCCAAGAACTTATTTTGGATGACCGGCTTATTATAACATATTATATCTGTTGCTATTCCTGCCTCTGCAACGTCCAAAACAACCGATATCAGGTTTAAGTCTGCCGATTAATTTTGTATTGGCTTGTACCTTAATCTAGAAATCGAAGGTGATTTGTTCAGAATATTTTTAAAGAATTTTCGAACTACACATATATACCTTTATTTAACCGCTTTCCCCTAGATTATCATCCTCATGGGAATTTTTTGATCAGATATTCCCACCACATGTCACATTCTTCTTTAATAACATTCTTGACCGGGAATTTGGCATGCGTTCTGATATTCTGGTCAAGGTCCATGTTTCAAAATTTACATAACCACTCGCCCAACTATAGTTTTGCCTATTCAATAATCTTTGCAATAAGAAATAGCAATTATTTCCTACCTACCTATAATCCTACTATAATTATAATATAATAATAAAGGCTTAACGAACCCGAAGGTTCGATGCCGACACCACCACTCGTTCCCTGCACACCTCGATCCATCGACCGTCTTCCAGACCCAACCTCGACAGATCCGCCCTAACGCAATCCTCCCACCTCCGTCTCGGCCTGCCCCTCGGACGTTTCCCATTTGGCACCGCGCTTATTGATCTTTTCGGGATTCGTCACAGCCAAGTTTCGCAATTTTACACGCCCATTTTATTCAAAAAGGCATATGACTCTATTAACCGCCAAAAGTTGTATAACATTCTGGTCGAGCAGGGAATACCAAAAAAATTAGTAAACTTAGTAAAAATGTGTATGACTGAAACGTTCAATAAAGTTAGAATCGGTAATTATTTTTCTGAGAAGTTCGAGGTCCGCTCTGGCTTGAAACAAGGAGATTCTCTCTCACCTGTTTTATTTAATGTAGCGCTGGAATATGCCATTAGGGAGGTGATACGTACCGGAAAGGGTTTGAATTTGGGAGGGAATATACCCGTGCTCGGATATGCCGATGATTTGGTATTGCTTGTGGAGGACGTGGAAACTATAGAAATGAACACAAAAACGTTGATGAAAGCCGGAAAAGAACTTGGACAAAATAATATATATGGTTATTCGTAGAAGTGGTGAGGATTTCGCTGATATCAATGTAGGGGGGAATACGTTTAAACAGGTAGAGAAATTTAGATATTTAGGGGAGATGGTAACTAGAAAAAACGAAATCGATGAGGAAATTAAGGCTAGATTAAAAGCCGGTAATGCTTGCTACTTTTCAGTCGCGAAATTGCTTAGCTCACGCTTCTGTCCCGAAACTTAAAATTTAGGATTTACAAAACTATTATTCTTCCAACGGTCCTTTACGGATGCGAAACTTGGCCGCTGACATTGAGGGATGAGCAACGGCTTAGAGTTTTTGAAAATAAAGTATTGCGCAGATAATTCGGGCCGAATAGGGATGAACTAACCGGAGAATTTAGACGCTTACATAACGCCGAACTAAGCGAGCTTTACCCAATAAATATAATTGACGTGATTGCAGCAAGACGAGTAAAATAAAAATAAAATCCTACTATAATTACATTATAATATTTAAATAGAATTGAAGTATGTACTTGGAAAAGTACTTTGAAGTGGAATAGGTTAGATATACCTCTTGAGTCCCCCCCCCATATAGCTAAGGTAAGAATGGTTAGGCAGAGGTAGAGAAAAACTGACTGCTAGTTTCCAGGTTACTCTACTAAATTTTTACTAACTCAGTATTTTTATATTAATTCTTGATTTTTAATTCTCTCTCTCTTCTGATGAGCATTCATAGATTCTATAATGATAATCATTAAAGGCTGTTGAACCCGGAAGTGTGATGCCGACATCACAAATAGCTCCCTTCGCACCTCCTCCTGCCAGCTAAATCTACAATTTCGTTAGATTATATCATTAACATAGGCCTCCAATCTTTTTCTACCATTCGGATATTTTACAGGTTGCACCTCACTTATTGTAAATTTCCTTACTAAGTTTTGTTTTTTTGTTGTTTAACGTCACTTTGTGCCACTAAGGTTAAGCGGAAGATGCTACAGTGGCAGTTCTAAATTTTACCTATCTAGGTATCTTTAACGTGTCCCAGACATCGTACAGGATCGGGACCTCTATATTACTCTCTATCCGAGGGACAGCATAGCGAAGGATTAATTAATTAATCTGCGACCTTTAGTATTGTATGTCGCTATGCTAATACTACACCACAGGTGAACCCCCTTATGTTTTTACGCCACTTTGACCTTTTATTACAGTCGTCGATTCTCATTTTTTTGGCGCCTCGCCTCATGTGAAAATTTATATTGGGTTGTCCGGAAAGTTCGTAGAGAAATTTGGACAAAAATTAAAATTGATGAACAACTTAAAATTTATTTATTTAATCTACAAAATAGTTACCACCGTTAGCTATTGCCCTTTCCCAACGGCTTGGAAGGTCCATAATCCCTTTTTTCAAAAAATCACTGTCCTTACTCCTGAAGAACAATGAAAGGTCCGTTTTGACATCATCTTCTGAAGAGTTGGATTTCCCTTGTAGAAAATTTTCGAGGGAACGGAAAAGATGGAAATCCCAAGAAGTAATGTCAGAAGAGTAACTTTTGCCGAGTCCTTAAAGACAGATGGGGCCTAGCGTTGTCTTGGTGGAATAGCACTCCTTTCCGATTTGCAAACCCCAACGGTCGATTTGCAGGCTCTTAACTCCGCAGCTACCTCACGGACAGTAATTCGTGGATTGTTTGCGATGATCGTCATAATATCCTCGATTTCAAGAGTTTAACTCCGGTCAGCCCGGGGCTGGTCTTCCAAATTGAAATCACCTGATCTGAACCGCGAAAACCACTTCTGAACCGTGCTTTCAGCAATTGAATCGCTGTCATTCACGGTACGAATCTTTCTTGCAGTTTGGGCTGCGTTTTTCCCTTTTTTAAAATAGAACAGCATAATATGCAGAAAATGAACTGAATCGTTACTCATGTTGGTTTGCAATAAACTACACTACCGAGCCTTAATAGAGACGAATTCAGTAAACATAGTTAATTCCTAATTTAATTAATTTGAATGCATATAAATAAACATTAGCTTTGTGAATCATTTTTAGTAGAAAAAATAAAAGGCAAATTTTATTTTAAAAATCTCTACGAACTTTTCGGACAACTCAATAATAGCCATCGATATGATTTTTAGTTCTAACTTATGTTTGGTAGATATAAAATATATTTGAAGCATAAACATAAATAAAATAATAAAACTATAAAACTTATTTATTAACTCAGAGGTTCAGAGCCTCGCCCTCGTGATGTTGGGAGCAGAGCCGGACCTAGGAGGCACTGCGGTGGCCTTCTTGATCTCGGTCGCCGATTCGCACTTCCCCGTCAACTCGTCTATCACGACTTCCACTTCTTCTATTTCATCGTCGTCAATTTCAGTCCCTTCGCTGACATCCTCTATCTTGAACAAGGGCGTTATCTTATAGCCCATCGTGCACTCATCTTCGACAGGGAAGGATATGAACTTGCCCACCGTCTCATCGTCGCTGTCCAACTCTGGCATCCAGACCCTCCTGTTGTCCATCATCATCCAGAGGTGCCTCTCCGTCTCGGATAGGTCGCGCATCTCCTTCAAGGCCGAGTATATGAAGAGGTCGCTGCTTAGGGTCTTGGGGCAGGCCCTCACCTTGGAGGACATGACGCTGTGCAGCTGCATCTGGAGGGCCGCATTGTTGTAGGCCATCTTTGCGCTGCGTTGGATGAGCTTGCACTGGAGTTCCTGCGACAGCTTCCCGTCCCTCTCCATCGTGGCGAAGGCGATCCGCTCCTTGTCGAACCTCTCCAGGGCCTCCTCCATCATCATCTTGTGCCTGTCCTCGGCCTTCACCATCAGCTGCAGAATGTACTCCTTGAAGGTCCGCATCCTCAGGTACTTCTCGCACACTTCTGCAATGGTCGTCTTCTGTTTCGAATACAATTCTCTCAATGTTCTCAGTTCTGATATCAATGAACATACCTTCTCCGACTCATAGACAAAGTCGACTTCGTAAGTTTGAGTCTTCACGTTCCTGGAGAGAACCCGTCCCTTCGTTACCCTGATGAACTGATATTTCTGCTCCTCGTAGAACGCTCTCTCGTAGATCAGTTGCCTCTCTACGTCTCTCAACTTCAACGTCACCGTTTCTAAATCTTTCATCAGCTTCTCGTTCTTCACAACTAGCTTCGCTATTCTCTCCCTATCATCTCTTTCTTCGCCAGATCTGTTCCTAAGATCCGTCTGAGACTTCCACCTCCTCCTCTCTGAAAACATGCCGATAAACTTCTGCGTATCTAGGGCGACAGCCACCTCTACCATCCTGCGAGTCACCTTCTTCGGCACCAATGATTTCGGTTTTAGCAGGGAAGAACATTTTCGCGGTATAGTCGTCTTGGATATTGTGCTTCTTCTCTTCGACAACTGACCAGGTGATTGTTTCCTACGGACAAACACAGTCATCACCGTCAAGAATTGTTCCGCTGCTCTGGGTGTTTTTTCTTAAAATCGATTCTTAAATGTTATTTGTCACATGTCATAATATCGTCAAATGAAAAGCATCATTGAATTTCCAAGGATGGTTTTTCTGACTAAAAATATTCCTCTTTTCTTTTATTTACAAAATCATTGAGGTATCAATGAGTAAAGATTATTTGAAGAGGTAAAGAAGACCAATGCCTTCAAGGCTTAAAAACAAAAAGTTCTCGTTACGCCAATTCAAGTAAATTCAATCCTACTGCAGAATTAAAAACTATCATAAGTAAGGAATAACATACTCATATGTGATTAATTGTCAATTATTTCGATAGTAATAATGTCGATAATAATCATGTGCTAGTAACATCATAAATATACAAATTATTAATAGATTTTTTTAAAAAAAGCTATTCCGTCTACCACCTAACATTCCTAATTATATGTTGTACTTAGAGACCCATAGAAATTTACCGTACCACAATTCCTTGAAGTTGCATGTAAATTACATTTGTAAAATACTGAGTTACAGCTGTACACGTCTCCCGTATGTAATGGCTCTGGAATGTATAAAATCAGATTATAGTTTTTGGTTTAAGGAATGGCAAACACTAGCAAATATGTTGGAATGCAATTTAGATATTGTATTTGTATCAGTGGAACGTTTGCGCAACCAAATGTATAATATAATAGGTAAAGCCCAAGAATTTTTTTAGAAGAGTTGATGGTATCGGTCTCAGCCGCTCAATATCATTGCAACAAACAATTAGATGTTAAAGTTAGTTACATTAATAGTGAACACATGGACTTAATTCAAACAATATTTAAAACAAGAGGCGAATTTTATAACTTCAAGTTGGAGGACATTGTTTATAAATTCTCCATGTGTAATTTAAATGAGGATGAAGATACATATCACATAGTAGCCATGTGCCATCTTCAATTCTTATAGAAATAAATATTTTGGCTCTAATCAGCTAAGTAAGCATCAAATTATAGATTTTTTAAATGGGAAGGATTGGCACAGGCTATATGGTTTTTATGAAAGGTGTTTCAAGGTACAGAAAATTTTTAATTTTAATTAAAATTTAGATTCATAATAGACTAACAGATGTGTAAATTGTATTAAGTATCTTTTTTATGTTTATTGAAGGCCTTTATTTGTTATTTAGATTTTTTAAATTTGTTTTATTCTTTTATTATTTAATTAAATTCTAACCTAAGATGTTTATAGAAGCAACTCCTGGCAGACGGTATTAAACATTGTCAAAGTGTGTTTTTATTGTAATATATTACTTTGTATAGCTTTACTATATAATAAAACATGATTATCTATCTTTCTATCTATCAAATTATTAAACAATAATTGAAATGAGAGCTGCCTTTGTTGTTTTACTTGAGAATGGAAAAGATGAAATTGGCAAGAAGGAAATTGCCAGATACCTAAGGATCAAAGAATGATGGGAAGGGATTGAAAGCTAGCATTGGTTAGAATATTGTTTTATATCTTTCCGTTGAAAGAAAACTGAACTTGAAAAGAAATTAAAGTAGGTAGCTAGAAATTAAACTAGTTCTTGAATGAGGAAAACATAGCCTTTTTATAAATGTAAAATAAAAATGATTGAACCAGTTCCAGCAACTACCGTAAAATGAGGTGACATTGTGACTAATGGTGGGTGACTTTATGACAAGCCTATTTTTCTACAGTTTTCTAAAGTTTCTCCTTAAAAAGGATCAGGTTAGGCAATTCAGTGTACTTGTCAGTTTGTCAGTAATGTGCTGCAAACTACTGGCCACATATGGACCTATGTAACTTCTTTCATTCCATTTACCATGGTGCTTTATTTGAAGGTTTCAACTAAATTGAAACAATCAAACATATGGGACGTTCTTTTACCAACCGAACACCTTTCTGACCGACACATTTTAGATTTAACTGAAACTTTTTTTACGGGTTTTATATAGAAAAAAAAAGAGATACGTGTAAGAGGATTTTTTTTTTATTTTCGATATTTTGAAAAATAAACAAGATCGAAAATTCGTGAATTTGATGATTTTTCGGCAATAGCCTATTTTTCAAAAATTCATAACTCCGGTTCTGTCTAGGCTAGAAAATCTAACTTTTTTTAATATTAAAGGTAAAAAGACAAGCTTTAAGAAAAAAATACTTTTAAAACAAATTGTCGAAAAATTCAAATTGTTATTAACAATTTCAATGTTTAAATCGGTTTTTAACAGTGGCGCCACCCATGAATCAACTTTTTGCTATTTTTATCGTATTCTGCGTCAAATTTTCTATCGAAAACGCTTTTAAAATGATAGAGAAGTTATTTTTACTGTAAGAAAAAAATTAATTAATTTAGCGCGGTACGTCACATCGACACGTGGGTCACATTTTAAGGCTCATATTCTTGTTTTACACCGTTTATCTCTCAAATTCAAATAATTGTTTCATTTTTTTAATTAAAAACATATGTTATTAGCCAAGAAGATTGGAAAAAAATAGAAAAAATACATAAACAACATTGTTGAAAATGAAATTTTTTTATTAAGATTTCGATAATGCATTAGTTAATAAGAACAATATTTGGAATATAATAATAAATACAATATTTAAAAATAAGACAATGTTTACATTTTCTGTTTAAAAATGTTTACAATATCCTTTTTTTCGCAAGATGAAAACCGTTTTGCTTCCAATTGCTGTAAAGAAATCGGATTAATACAATGATATTTTAAAGTTCCTTTTATTGTTAAAGCTTTTTGGAAACGTTCGGACAATTGTTTTTCTTCTAATTTGTATTCATATGCTAAATTAATTAATTTTTTTCTTACAGTAAAAATAATTTCTCCATCGTTTTTAAAAGCGATTTCGATAGAAAATTTGACGCAGAATACGATAAAAATAGTAAAAAGGTGATTCATGGGTGGCGCCACTGTTAAAAACCGATTTAAACATTGAAATTGGTAATAACAATTTGAATTTTTCGACAATTTGTTTTGAAAGTATTTTTTTCTTAAAGCTTGTCTTTTATAAATAATTATAATTTTTATTTATAAAATAAAAAAAAAATTAGATTTTCTAGCCTAAACAGAACCGGAGTTATGAATTTTTGAAAAATAGGCTATTACCGAAAAATCATCAAATTCACGAATTTTCGATCTTGTTTATTTTTCAAAATATCGAAAATAAAACAAAATCCTCTTACACGTATCTCTTTTTTTCGATATAGAACGCGTAAAAAAAGTTTCAGTTAAATCTAAAATGTGTCGGTCAATTTTTGTCCAAATCTGTTCGGTTTGTAAAAGAATGTCCCATATATGAAATAAAGCACCATGCTAAATGGAATGAAAGAAGTGGAGACCGAGGGGAGTTGAAACAGTAGCGATTTCTCGGAACTTAAAATCGCTTGCTTGGCTTATAAATCACTCCCCTCCGCCTGCTGACATGTCTGTCCGCGTCAGTGGCGTAATTCGCGTGGTTATGAAGTTCTGCGTGCCATGTGACAAAAATAGTGAAAAGTAGATTTTTAACGTTTTTTTATGATGCCTATATTTTCATAAAAGTTTTGTATTTTGTCTTAAGTTATATATGGTTCGAAAGCTCTTTAACTGAAGATTTATTATATATGTTTGGTACAATTGATTTCTGTGTAGTTGCTTCTTGATTGAGGATTGATTAAAAATTAGGAGGTTTTTTCGTACCGAGGAGTTTTGAAACAGGCTGTTTCAACTCACCTCGTTTGCCCGACGAGGACAAAAACAAGTGAGTGGCATGACTTCCGCAGAGAGGGGAACATCGGTTACTATAGCACCTATTCTGCAGAAGAAGAATCCTTTTGCCTTTGTTTTGGAGCCATTTTCAAATAGCAGAGCCAAATAAAAATGGGTGCAATGTCTGGAATACAACAACGGGGCTCATGGAACTTGCACTGGTGGGTAACTTTATGTTAGCCACTACTGCTTGTCGGATTGACCCTTTTTTATTATCATAATATTTTTATTTTTGATATTTGTGAGATTATTGTAACTTAAATATTTGAAGAAATATTGATCAAAACTGATTTTAATACTTGAAAAACGGCTAAAAGTCAATAATTATTTTATTTCAAAGATTTATAATTTAAAACCATTTGTTTATCTCACTGTTATTATAATTAATGTTACGAATAGGACGTTATATATTATTAGATTAGGTACTTTTAACTACTTTAGGAGTTGATTATTTGCATTAAATCTGCAGTTACCTACTTAACTGATATATCTGCACAAAATATTAATAAAAAAGTTTGTTTTGTACTTCAAAAGTTTAATTTTAATAAATAACTTTAAATTATATCATCATTTTTATTTTACAGACCTTAATACTCCTCAAAAATCACATTTTTCAACTCTCCTCGACTCCTGTTTCATCTCATCTCGGTATGAGGGGAGTTGAAACAAGTTGACTTGTTACGGTTAAGTGGGTTTTCGTCCACAATATTTAACGCTTATAATTTCTTTATGTTTGCCATTAGCAAGTGTAAAGAATGCCTTATCATACGATTTCCATCAATAGGATTTGGGGTATGAAACAAAATGTGAAAATTGTTTCAACTCCCCTATGTGGCCAGAAGGTTGCAGCACATTACTGACTAACTGACAAGTACACTGAATTGCCTAACCTGATTATTTTTAATGAGGGAAATTCAAAAACTCTAGAAAAATAGGCTTGTCACAAAGTCACCCCATTTCACGGTACTCCTATATATTTTGAATGTTTTAAAATTTAAAAAACAGAGAGAGAGAGAATGTGTGAGAGGTAGAGAGAGTTTGATAGATTGTTTGTAGTTAAAACTTTGTTTGCCTTGTAGCTTATACCTCGTCATTATGACCTCAGATCACAATGAACGAAATGGGACGATATCAAAGTTACCATTGATAAATAAGGATTAAAGAGAAGTCGTTACATAATAACGATTACTATGGAAGACATTACACAACGGAACCGGAGCCTTTGTAACCTGCGCCGGGGCCTGAGTGAGCGGAGGCTGCCCCTGTCAGTTTGTCTTTTTATATCCTCCATTCTCATTTACCCTCTCAACTTCATTCATCTCCATCTCATTGTGTAAATCTTCCATTCTTAGTATCTAATTTAAGGCATTTCTCTATGTACTATTTGCAATTTACTGAATTTTTAGTCTGTAGCAATAATAATAATTATAATAAAAAATCTCATAATAAAATAATAATTTTAAGTTTATATAATATATTTCCCATCATTTTACCTAATCAAACATTTTTATTTCAGGTAAGGACATGGTGTAGAAGTTTTAATGCAGTAAAAGGTAAACTACCTTAAACTCACACTAATTTCTCTCCTATTTTTATTTTTACTTTCACTTACCTATGTATGAAATATATAGTAAGTGCTAGTGTTTTTTATAGAGCAAACAAAAAGAAAAATTAATAAATGAATGTGGAAAATGTGTCTTTGAGAAGTGGCAATTAACAAAATACAACAATTTCTAATTTAAGTAAGTTGGTAAGTGAAAGTTGTGTGTTGCGCGCACGCACCAGATTTTTATCCAAATAAATTGTTACTTTCACTTACCTATATATGAAATATATAGTAAGTGGAAGTATTGCGATCGTGAAAAATTTCGACTTCCGATTTTCAACGGAAATACACGTTTTGGGGTCCCCTGAGTCCAATTAACCAAGTCCCGCGAAATGGTCTGTGTGTGTGTGTGTGTCTGTGTGTGTGTGTGTGTGTGTGTGTGTGTGTGAACAGACTAGCTCAAAAACTATAAACCGTGCGAACCTGAAATTGGGTATTTAGTGTATGTATATACCCGCGATGTGACAGCAAAAATTTCATCAAAATTGCTCAAAGGGAGGGGGTACTTTATTTAATAACTTTTTAGGGTTTTTTCGATTTTCTCAAAAACGGCTCTAACGATTTTGATTAAACTGAGTATTTGATCTATTTATATACCCAAGATATGACTGTAAAAATTTCATCAAAATTGATCAACCGGAGGGGGGACTTTACTTCATAAATTTCGTATAATTTTCACGTGTTTTTTTTATTTACTCAAAAACGGCATTAAAGATTTTGATCAAACTGGGTATTTGATGTATGTATATGCCAAAGATGTGATACCCAACATTTCATCAAAATTGGTCAAACGAAGGGGGCACTTTATTTCATAACTCTTTTACAACTTTTTACCTTTTTTACGATTATCTCAAAAAAGGATTTAACGATTTTCATCAAATTCGTCGTGTTTAATGACAATTAGGTGTTCAATATTATCAGGTAAGCTTTATTATTATTAAAATGTTCTGAGGGGGCTTAAATGAGGAAGGGGTCTTTTTTGTTTTCCTATAAAGTACCTTTGTATTTGTTTATATGGGATAAATTATCTGTCTCTCGTTTTGCCTAAAAATAAGAAATGGCTAAGAAATAGAGGAGAAAAAAATAAAAATATTCAGTCAACTCATAAAACACGTTGAGCCCACTCATGCAGAGTACGCCTTTAATGACAGACCATTGTTCATAATTAAAGCCAATCTGTTCATTTAATGGAAATTATTTGTTTCATAGTAAATGAAGTTTTCAACAACTACATAAAGAATTATAAAATCAGACGACTTGGAGTATTATGCTTGCATTGCCGAATTACCACAAGCTTTTATTTAATAATAAAAAATCTAGTGTTTTTTGTAGAGCAAACAAAAAGTAAAAATAAGAAATGAATGTGGAAAAATGTGTCTTTGAGAAGTGGCAATTAACAAAACACACCAATTTCTAATTTAAGTAATTTGGTAAGTGAAAGTTGTGTGTTGCGCGCACGCACCAGATTTTTTTTTACTCGGAATGAACCTTGCGTTTTTTACTCGGAACCCACACTGTGCCAGTCCCCTCTTTTAGTTGAATCTTCAAACAAAAACATCTTGTGCGATTCACACAACACACAACCTTCACTTACCAACTTAATTTGATTAGACATTTTTTCTTATCATTCAGTTTTTCTTAAATGCCATTTTTCAAACTCACACATTTTTCCACATTCACCTATTTATTTTTGTTTGCATTTTCTCTTAAAGTACACAAATTTTTTTCATTATTAAATAAAAGTTTTTACTTGTGATAATTCGGCAAATGGAAGCATAATACTCCAAGTCGTCTGATTTTATAATTCTCTATGTAATTGTTGAAAACTTCATATTGTTACCATGAAACAAATAATTTCCATTAAATGAACAGAACGGCTTTAATTATGAACAATGGTCTGTCATTAAAGGCGCATGCGTGTGCTCAACGTATTTTATGAGTTGACGGATAATTTTTTTTTTCTTCTGTATATGTTTGCTTGATTTTTTTTTCATATTTCATATTTAGTCATTTCTTATTTTTAGGCGGAACGAGAGGCAGTTAATTTCTCCATATAAACAAAAACAAAGGTACTTTATAGGAAAACAAAAAAAGCCCCTTCCCCATTTAAGTCCCCTTTAGAACATTTTAATAGTGATAAAGCTTTCCAGATATTAAAGAAGACTTAATTTTCATTAAAAAAGACGAATTTGATCAAAACCATTAAAGCCGTTTTTGAGATAATCGAAAAAATTGGAAAAAAAGTTAAGAAATAAAGTGCCCCCTCCGTTTGATCTGATTTGATGAAATTATTGCTCTCATATTGCGGGCATATAGAAATAAACCCAATTCCAGAATGCAGCCACACATTAAATAATAAATATAAACAGAAACGTAAATCCATGAATATAATGATGCACAATGCTTATTGTGCCTCCAAAATGTAAGTCCATAAACGATAACATTATAACCTGGAAAAAATGGAAATACATTGACTGTTGAAACTATTTCTTAGTAAGTTTACTAAATTTCTCAAGTTTTTTTCAGAGAATCAATACTATTTTAATAAAACATGTATACAAATATAATATCATACCAAAAGTATTGACAAATAAGATATTGAGACGAATAAATTTTTATTTATTATTTTTTAAATTTAAGCCTTCAGTTTATCATGAAAGATTCGGCACAAGATTTTGGCTAAACTTTTATATTACTAAGCATTAACTAAAGTACAAATGGGTGATTCTAAAATTATGGTGGTATTTGTGTCACAACGAAATAAATTCACAACCGCCTGAAGGAGTTTTGATTTTTTATTTTTTTATTTATTAGCTCATTGGTAATGAACACTGTTATCTAATTTTTAAGTTCATAAAATGAGGATAACATTGACTAAAATCAATGAAAATGCTCTATTTGTCACTTCCTAGCCTGTCACAAAGTAGAGGTCATATACTTTGAAAAATAATTAAACCCTTTTCCGAAACAATAATTCTAAAACATCAGGCATCAATCTTATCAGCAAACTTTCAGGATGCAAAATAAAATGGAACCAGAACTCCAAAGGGTACAGGCAAATTATCACAACAGCTTTTCCCTTTGTCACACAGTTGTGAGATCACTCCCTAGCTACGTTTTTATATTCCCAGCAATCCTTGAGAAAACGAAATTTCGTGCTGAGAACATATGGGGTAACTTTGTTATGGACTATACGTTTAATCATATATTTTTTTTCTAAATTTACTTCAGTTTCTTTCAGGACAAAGATGAAGGTGTAAAGCTAAAAAATATTTTTATAGTAAATCACTCCCTATACATTATCAAAATCATGATAGTAAACAATATATGCATATTTTTTTTATTACAGTTTTATAGACCTTCGGAATCTCTTCACAGCCATAATCTTCTTTAAGTAATTTTTGTACTAGTTTTGCCAAAATTGATAGCATATGGCCGATTTGTCCCTCCCTGACCTGTCACCCCCTAGCCTGATACTGATTTCGTTTTTGGCTAGGGAGTGTCAATGTTGGTTAGGGAGAGACTTGTGATTGATTACATTTGTAACTTGGTTATCTTGATTAGTAATCATTGTCAGTTCAGAAAGTTACTTTTCGATTAAGTATACACATCTCAAAGCTAAGAGATATGTAAAGTTATAAGAACTATGAAATTGATTCATCCATCTAAGTAAGTTGATTTTATTGTTCCTATTTTGGAACATCTTTTAAGTTTCGAGAGTTAACTGTTAGTGTTGTTAACTATTTTGATTTTTAGGATCGAACTCATTATAACTAAGATTTAAATTAATATAATGATGTCATATGTTACATCTTGTCACTCCCTAGAACATTACTTTCTTTGAAAATTATTATTTCGAAAACTATGAATATAATTGTGTGCACACTTCACATCATTGGTAAGGAACAAGTGACCATGCCATCTGCAACCAAAATCATAAGAAAAGATTTCTTTGAAATTCCAAAAAAATTAAGAACCTAATACCACCAAAATTTTAGAATAATCACTTTTTAAGTATCTCATATCGCTTGTGATTTACGGAATTTTGTCCCAAAAATTCCGCTGTCGTCTCACAGTGCGTCGTCAACCACAACACAACGGAATTCTCGTTCTTAGAGAGAATTAAGAATAAATAAAAAACAGATATGTATTCTAGAAAAGCGAGAAGTGTAGAACTTACGTCAGAGGACAGGCAGACTAAACAGCTAAATATATCCTCATTTATTGGAATATATTAAAATTCATACATCGGTTCTCCTAGGCCGCTTCCCAAGTTCCGCGATTAATTTTCCACGAATAATCCGCGATATCCGGTTCTCTCCTATTTTAAAATTCATATTTGTAAGGCTATCTTCTGCTTAGTTATTTAATTTATCGTTTAATTTATTTGTTTGTTTGTATTTTTTAGAGGTCAAGGTATGACTTTTTTTTTTTTATTACATTCATGTACGTTTTTTATTGTATTCATAAATATATTGTTTTAAAATTCTCGAAAACCACAACATGATACCTTACACACATTTTCTTCTGTTCTTATAAAATGATACTATATTAGATAATAAAAGTATAATACTTTACACTAATTTATCTTTTTCCTCAAAAGTGATAAATTTTGTATTGCAGGAATATTTCCCTGAACCGTAAAATTTTAAATTAATTAAATATTTCTTTGTTTGTTTGCATTGAGTGATGAGCAAAGGCTAAAGGTTTTTTGTAATAAGGTATTGCGTAGAATATTTGGACAGAAGACGGACGAATCAACCGGAGAATTTAGACGTTTACACAACACCTGACTTAGTGAACTGTTTTAGGTAAATATAATGAAGGTTATTGCAGCGCGGGAAATAAAATGGCAAAATTCTAAACTCGGTTGTGAGCGAATCCCTAAAAGGTTAATAAGCATGGGGCCGAATGGGAAAAGTCCGAGGGGTAGGCCAAGATGGAGGTGGGAGGATTGCGAAGTAGTGTCGGCATCGAACCTTCGGGTTCGTTAAATTCATTGTTATTATTACTAATTTTTTTCAACTTGACTTTGCAGATATTTTAAACATTTACATACTAATTTATTTATTATTTTTTTATAACATTTAGACCGTTGACAACATTTTGAATGTTTTATTTTTTCATCACGAAGTATCCTACAAAGTGTTAAAAACTACAAAATAATTTACCAAAAAATTAAATAAACATTTTTTAGCCAGAACTTAACAATCTTTGTTTGTTTGTTTTAACGTCTTTATATTTTACACTAAATAAAATACAAAGAATAATTATAAATTATTAGAAAATACTTATCTGATTTATTTTCTAATAATTTAATAAAATAAACAAATAAAATGTGGCGACTAGATTATACGATGATCTATTTCCAGCCGAAGATAAGTCAGGTCATTATAATGTCGATAAAAATAATCATTTATTCAATTGTAATGTGGAAAAATGCGTGAATTTGATGAATGGCGGTTACATATTAATCAAAACACGTCAATTTCTAATCTAAGTTGGGAAGTGAAAGTTGTGTGTTGCGTGCATCGCACCAGATTTTTTTATTTTATTACTGTTTCTGATGGAATTAGAACATGAGAGAATGAACCTAATTTTATTTTCATATTTTATTTTAATAACATGCATGTATCTGTTGCTTTTATAAGGAGAATATAGGTATGTATGTACCAGTGATGGCTTCTCAAATTACGTCCCTCCTCCCAGAGAAAAAATTTTTACATCAGAATGGCTGTAAGGAGAGGTAACGCGAAATTCAAGATAGTAGCAACCATTTATTTATACAGTCATATCATATTAAATTGTATGATTTATAATTAAAGCACGGATTTTGACAAAATATTTATGCATAAAATCGTGAATCAACATTTATGTTTACATTTATCAACATTTAACATATGTAGTGATTATTTTTAATTCAGAACTTGTTTTAACGTCACTTTATGCCACTAAGGCTAATCAGACGATGCTGCAGTGCTAAATTTTGCCCATACAGGTATAATTAAGATAGAGATCTTTAACGAGTGCCTGACATCGTACAGGATCGGGACCTCCATTTTAGGTCCTATCCGAAGGACGGTGCCTGGAATTTTGTATTCCCTTTAAAAAATCCTAGGGCCACTGGTGGACGCGAATCTGCGACCTATAGTATACTAGGTTGCTAGGGCCGTTTACATCCACATTATTTTCATATTTGATTGATGATTCAATTTTGAAAGATTATTCCAAAACTGTACAGTTTATATTTTCCCTCGATTTCATTGCATTTCTATACCTCCTTCAGTATTCTTTGTCTCTATTTTTGAGGACTGCTTTGAAACGACCTTTTGTCTAGTAGGAGAGACCTCAGGTCTATTAATATTTGATTCCATTGTGGGAATGTCAGGCGACGACCTGGGCGAGTCTTATTTCGGTCCTAGGCTCAACAAATAACAAACTTAATGACCAACCATAACGTATTAGAGAACCTAGATCTCAGCCAAATTTCTTACCTTTATAATGCTTGATGTATTAAAATCTTGAGTAGGTAAAAAGAAAAAAATTAAAAAGGTAAATTCATAAAACCTAACGGCGATTTTCATTATGAAAAGTTGAATAAAAAAACATTTTTACTCCTTGGAAATTTCATTCAGTGACATGTATGTTTATTTAATTTTGCAAGATTAGTTTAAAGTGATTTGCTGGGTGGGTGTTGAGCATGCGGTAAATGCGTGAATTGCAAGAATTATAAGGAAATTTTTAAATTCGAACCGTAAATGTGGGAATTTAAGCCAAGCATTTTCTGAACATAATATCTATACAAACTATTAAAAATGACCGGCAACGGTAGATCTCATTTGAAGACCCCACGCCAAGAACGTGTTAAGTCCATTTTTTGTGAATATTGTTTTATAGTGTACTAGCTAGGGTGCCCGGCTTCGCTCCGGTAGTTGTGTGGTAGTTTTAAAACCAGAAAAACTTTAAAATTAAAGGAAATAGGGAACAAAATTAGCACCTTCTTGAAAATTCGGTTTTAACTTGGGTATCAATATTCTGCAGAAATGAGATCTGCAGAGTCGGCCAGAATAAGGAACCCTGTATTATTAACAGGGGGTTGAAAATGGTAAGTGAACAATTAATTTTGCTGCAACTTTGTCGAGTTATGCATCGTTTTTGATGGTTTCTGTGATTCTGAATCCTATAAGCCCATTCCAAGTAGTCAACTGATAATAAGTTATGAGATTATAGTTGAAAAACCTGGTATCTCAGTTAAAAAAATTATATTTTGAGTAAAACTTAAGCGCCGACTACTTTGATGGTCCTAATTGATCCAGAAGTGTAAAAACTACCGAAGATTCATAGAAACATTGTTTTAAGACCTTTCTTACATTTCAACCTCCCTTAAGATATCCCCCCGTAATTTGGACGGTTTCTGCATATCTCGAATCTTACTACTATTAAAAAGTGAAAACCAAAATTTCTTGAAGGCACAATTATTTCATCATATTTCTTTTTATCTTGAACTATGAGGGATGATAAAATCTTGAATGCTGTTATTGGAGTTAGACGTATTGTCAACTGGAATGCTCATCATACGTAGTAACCAAACCAACTTCTTTTTCATAAATACAATAAAAACACTTCAAAATTTTCATTTTCAATTTATATATAGTCAGTTCATCTCTTTTTATGTCTAATTTTTTTCGCTCAATGTACTACTTAGAAATGTTCACTCATACTGCATTAAATTTACTTAGGTATATACTATATATAGATTAAATGTAATGTGCTGATCAGTGAATACTTCTATACTGCCTTCTTATGAGAAAACTAATTTTTTAAGGAATCCAGTTGGTTTTTTAGTTGATTTTAGTTAATGAGATGTAAAATCATTATTTTATTTTGAAAGCAAAGGAGAAACTAATTATTTTCGCTTAATATTTTAGTAATTTAAAAAGAACAGCTGAACAAATATATAACCTTTACAATAAACTTGAGGATGAATGAACAATAAACATTGAGTGAAACGCACCCTAGCGCTTCCTGGTAGTCTGGAGCTCCAACTAAATTTTTCATTCATAAATTCCTATCTCTATCAATTAAATGGAGCGAGAGGCGTAAAATTCCAGTCTTTTCCTCTTCAATTTTGCACTCTTAAGAGAAAAACGGAAACCTTCTTCTCCGTTAGGGGTTTTATAGCAACACGCTGACATAACTTCCTTAATCCCACGTGGAGTCGTTTTTGAGCCTTTTCGGCACGCACATTGTACACTTTGCTTTATAATATATATTGATTACAGTAAACCATTTAGTATACTACAAATCTGTGTAGTTTACACGAAAAGAGCGGGTTCAGTCCTTGAGATATTTACAATTCTTTTTGGGGGGCACACGCAATTACAATTCTTTTTTGGTCATTGATTCTTGTTGGACTAACAAATAATGTATTGTATTTTTATTAACATTACCATTATTTAAAAATATTGAGCATACACTATTTTTTTCCCATTGGCTTAGAGTTACTAGGTTGTGTTTTATACAAGATTTAACCTGTCTTTTTGCTCTCCTGTAAAATTTGCAAAATGTGACTGAACACGTTCTTAGCGTGGGGTCTTCATTTTGTATTTTTTTTTTTTTTTTTTTTTATGTTTGGACAAAGTACGATTGTGTTTGTTTGTTTAACGCTCCTTTATGGTATTTAGGCTAACCGGACGATGCTACAGTGGGAGTCCTAAACTTGTCCCATCAAGGAATAATTAGGATAGGGATCTTTAACGAGTATCTGACATCACGCAGGCTCGGGGCCTCCGTTTTACGTCCTATCCGAGGGACGGAACAAGGATTTTTTATTCCCTTTAAAAAACTCTCAGGCAACCGCTGTATGCGAACCTGCGACCTTCATTATGGTTCTATGTTGCTCTGCTAACCACTGCACCATAGTTGACTCCTACTATTGTGACATTATATACTATCATCTTACCGTTAATTAGGAATAGGTATCAATAGTCATAACATCGGAAGAGAATAATTAAAAGCCATTATAATAGTATCTTATCTGGAATTCCACCTTGCTACCCCATCCTGAACAAGCTAGTAAAAACTCTAATAGGTACTAATTTAGTTTTTTTTTTTTTAATTCAGGATTTTCCTTTCTTTTTTTATTTAGTGTTGTCAAAGTATCTTATTAATTTTTTTTTCTCGATAAAAGGGAAATTATTTGTAAGTATTAATTTATTTAAAAAATTGCTACAATAAATATACAGTAGGGTTTCGATTAACCGAGTCGATTGGGACCAAGGTTACCTCGGTTAATCGAAATAATCGGTTAATCAGAGCCATACCCATATCAACTGAAAATTTAGGTTAATTTTAAATAAAAACTACATCTTATATGCTTAAAAAACTAATTAATATTTAATAATAATAATGCATAATAACAGAAATTTTGAAAAAATTTTTTAAAAAGAAATCTTTTATTGTACTTTGTTTAAATGGCATTGTACTCAGATTTGGCACCTTCGTTAATTGGGACCTCGGTTAATCGGAGCCATACTGTACTGTATTTAAAATTAAAATTATAGTTAATTTTTCTGGTAATAGCATTTAAATTATATTTAAAAGGTTTAGTTTGAAGAAATTCTAAACTCAGAATTTCCAAGCTGCCTTAACAATTTTCTTTGCCCTAATAAAGGATGTAACGTTAGCTTTTAACAGTGTTTATTCAGTTTTCATTTGTTAGAACAAAAAATAAATGAACTAAATTATGGATTACTCCAAAATAGAGGACATTTCGATTAATATTTATTCATTAAAAAAAAAAAAAAAGCACTGATACTGATTTATCTGTGAATAACCTCGAAAACTGTATCGCACAGTATAAATATTTTCAATTATTTGAATTAAAGATAATATCCCGTAAATTTATCTCAATATCTCTTATCTCATGACATTTAATTGTTGATAATGAAGCTTTGAGGCCACATTTATTTACTATCAGATAGAAATAAATAAAATACCTCGGGGAAAAATAAAATCGTGATGTCAAAACTACATCTGAGCAGATTTAACTAACCACACAATCCACCATGAAACAATTACAACTTCCCATCATTTGAATAGGAATTCATGTAAATGTTGTTTTCTTGCAATTAAATTAAATTTAATTCCTTCATTAAGATTGTCATATAACAATTGGTTATGTTTTCTTTTTTTTTTAATTTATTAAAATTTATTTCTATTAGGAAAGTGAATATGATATACAGACTGTAAAGTATGAGTATTTCTTATTATTTAACTATCATACTATTAAATATAAAACCTGATAATACAATTCCCCTTATTAATAATGTGTAATGCTTTTTAATGTCCTGTTTTTTATTGGTTTTTACAAGTAAGAATTATTTCATGTAGGAAATAAGCCTGGTTAGACTAAATTAGTTACCTGCAGGATAACCAACCGCTATTCAAAAAATTGATACGAAAAAAAATGCGCAAAGTGACTTCTTTCGTAATTCTGCCAATAATCTATTGTTGACATACACATAGTTTTTACAATAATCACGACTTTTGTTTTAAAATTATATTTTTTTAGTCCCATTATTAAACTTTGGAACCTATATTTAAATAATGTTTAAATTATTTTACTAAGGAAATCATAAGTAATAAGCCTCAGAATTCAAAAAGAAAAACATAACATTTTTATACCATACTTACAAGATAAATAATGAGAGTTTTACGGAGATAAAATTTTTAAATTATAGGGGCTTTTTGGTTCGGAAGCAGAGGAACCATCGACATTTTTCCATCGTTTCTTTTTTCGCATCGAAATTGAATTCCTTCTACGACTAGTGAATTTTTGGAGAAGATTGGTGCAGAAACGTAAACGCTACAAATACTTGCGGAAAGTATAATCCTAGACTCTCTAGGCACTATACACAACCATTTATACAGGGTTGCATATGATTAGTATATGCAGCTGTTGAGGGAAGACTATAGGAGAGAGACGAATGTCTATAAGCAACCGAATGGCCGGATGAAATTTAGAAGAAAGAGTCAAAATAATCGGAGTTTCATTGTATATATATATTTTTAGTAAAAATTCTAATTTTGGCTTTGTAATTCGTACAACTTAAATGAAATTCGTTAAAAAAACAATATGGTATTTCAAAGCATCTAAAACAGGTCGGCCGTGATGAAGGGCAGTACTTGTGAATTTTCTTATGTCCACGACTGCTACCCGCCATGATGTTATAACCATGCAAAACTCACACTGATAATGCATTGGTCCGCTGTTGGTATTGATCTTATGCTAAATAAATAAGATCATTTTGATTTGGAAAAAAAAAAAAAAAAAAAACAGTTTTATGTATTTTACAAACTTTTATAAACATTTGAATTAAAAAATTTTAAAATAGAAATCGAGACGGTTAGTGTGGCCTCAATCTCTACTGAAGAGGTATCTACTGTTAATGGTTCACCAAGCTGGGTCATTGGCAATATCTATATGTATATTAAACTCGTCATAATACTTCGTTTGTTTTAAATATTTTAGTGTTTTTATTACTACCTTCTCTGTAATTTCTGCAGCTCTCCATTCGATACTCCATAGAAAAGTTCTAAAAAGTTTATATGGAAATCTTACACTATTAATACTATTTTACTACTTTTCTATGCAGCGTCGAGTGAAAAAATTTACGATGAAACCATGTCATTTTCTCACTATTTTCGAGTTGGGAAATGCTCGTCGTTTCGACTATTTTCCTCTACATCGCATGATAAATCTAAAATATCAGTATTGGGTTTACGATATCCAATCTCTAGTTTACGATGGTGTTAGTCTTGTGCTTTTCATTGATTTACGGAATCTTATACCGTATAGTTGAATAAGAATAATTCACTTCAAAAGTAGCTTAGCTCGATGGACGGTAGGGAGACAAGACGATCCAGTTTCCAGAAGAGGAGGAATTATCGAGGAATGGCGGGAATTTCCTGGCCCCCTCTTCTCGGAAGCGGAGGCCCGTTAATTGAAGGGGCCTCCGGTAGAGGGCATCGGCTATCGACCTAGTTAGCTTTGTAACTTCCCTGGTCCAGAGAACAGAGAACTCCTTAATCCGCTCCTCCCTATTACCGAGCTTCTAACTCGTAACATTGTTATAGTATCGAAGGCGATATCCTATCAAAAGCAAAGAGTTATATTTTTCTTCATACTGCTTCAAAAACATGTGTTTTCAATACTCGGTTCGAGTCCGTAAAGTAGTACTTTTCGGGCATAGGACTGAAAAATCTTTTTGGTGCGCTTAGGTTACCTGCTAATAATATATTTAAATAAACATATGTTTCAAGGAGGTTACTAGTAGCTATAATGTGCTTCATGTTTGTTTGTTTAACGTCACTTTATGCCACTAAGGCTAATCGGACGATGCTACAGTGGGAGTCCTAAATTTTGCCTATCCAGGTATATGTAATTAGTATAGGGATCTTCAACGAGTACCTGACATCGTACAGGCTCGGGACCTACAATAAACGTCCTATCCGAGGTACGGCATGGCTCAGGATTTTTTACTCCTATTAAAAAATCCCAGGGCCACCGCGGGTCCTGAACCCACGACGTTTATAATTTTAGGTTGCCATGGTAACCACTTCACCACAGATGACCCCTATGCTTCATGTTAAACCGCAAAACAAGTCCTTTAATGAAAAGTTATCGGTATTCCAAAAGTTCCAATGCCAAACAAAGGTTTTAATATAATGAATAATCAGAAATGTACTATAAATATTTTTGTAAGCACATAAGTATTTTTCTTCTATAATCAATATATATTATAAAGCAAAGTGTACAATGTGCCTGCCGAAAAGGCTCAAAAACGACTCCACGTGGGGTTAAGGAAGTTATGTCAGCGTGTTGCTATATAACCCCTAATGGAGAAGAAGGTTTCTGTTTTTCTCTTAAGGGTGTAAAATTGAAGATAAAAGGACTGGAATTTTAAGCCTCTCGCACCATTTAATTAGCCTCTCTGAGATTGAGATACGAGTTTATGAATGAAAAATGTAGTTCGAGCTCCAGACTACCAGGAAGCGCTAGGGTGCTTTTCACTCAATGTTTATTGTTCATTCATCCAGTTCATTTTGTAAGGGTTATATATTTGTTCAGATGTTCTTTTTAAATTACTAAAAAATCAAGCGAAAATATTTAGTTTCACCTTTTCTTTCAAAATAAAATAATGACTTTACATCTCTGCAATCAATTAGAAAACCGACTGGATACCTTACAAAATTAATTTTCTCATAAGAAGGTTAATTGATTAACACTATTTAATCAATACATAATATATACATACTTAAGTAAATTGCAAATTGCAAGTCTGCAGAATATTGATACCAAATTAAAACAGAATTTTCAAGAAGGTGCTAATTTCGTTCTTTATTTCCTTTAATTTTAAAGTTTTTTTGGTATTAAAACTACCACACAACTACTGGAGCGGAGCCGGGCACCCTAGCTAGTAGGTTAATAAACAGATGTTTAAAAGAAAAAAAAAAAAAAAAATGGTGTCAATTTAATTTCCTATATTGTAACTGTAAGTTATTAATGAAATATAAAAGTGTTTTATTGTACTCAAGTACGTGCAGTATGATGAAAAGTATTGTTTATAATTCGTACCAAAAGTGTGTTTTCGGTGGTTGGTCTTATATCCGCACACCGAAAACAATCACTTTTGGTACTAGTGATGAGAATAACTATTAACAGAGGTTATCTGTTACATTTAGATGTAAATTGAAGGGTGTGCTATAGTGAGTAAGTAAAAAAAACCTGTAGCACTACACACCATGAAGGATCTTGGGTGCAGTACTGTGTAAGGAAACACTGTTTCTTGGTCAGAGATGATGCAAAAAGGTGATTTGATTTGGTGATCACGCTCAGCCGCCAGGTTTTTCACCTTAAATTTTCAATTAAGAATACTCACGTTATTTAGGCTGGGTTTGCCCAGGAGGATCTCTCGGCCACCGAGACGTTATGTGACAGAATATTGAAGATATCCTCCGCCAAGCCAGATTCGAACTTAATACCTTGATCCATGACCACAGCAAACCAATGACTTACCAATGAGCTACACCACTCCAGCAATTTGGAAGTTACCCTTATAAATTATTTTCTTAATTAAATCGAAAATGTTTTAAAACCTGGCAGTTATTAACTAAATCCGGCAAATAATTAATAATAATTATATCCAATATATAATTGGTTCCTTAACCTCCTGTGATATGTTTATTATTATAGGTTTAGTTGCTTCAACTGCATTGGAGCATTCACCAGGACAATCACATGAATAGCATTTTCTTCAAGCTTCATCGACAATGTTTCGGCATTATCGCCATTTTTCAAGTCTAAAATTGGTTAAATTAATTAAACATTATTAAATAACATAAGTTAAAAATAATAAATAACAATGTTATAAAAGATTTTTTCTTAAAGAAGGAAGCACTATCTAATAGTTTAACCATTTACTAGCATATTCGCTTAAAAATGTATTTTCCATTAAAGAATTTATAAAAAAATTTAAATATAATTTAATTTTTTTTCCTTTTAAAGAATTAGGTTTTCATAATAAATAATTACAATAAATTAAAATACCTCAATCTGAAGAATGATGTAATTTATCCAGCTTTTTTATCATTGCTTTCATCAACCAAAATAAAACTTCTTTTTTTTATTAAACCATTAACTGGTGTGGTCATATATGAAGATGAAAGACTAAAATTGTGTAAATGTTCATTGGCCACCCAAATCCCACTTCTTAATACCTCCCTTATTGTAAATAAACTAGGAATATATAAAGAACAATTTAATAAATTTCCCTACTTGTGTTTCTATTTATCAAATTATTCTGACAGAACTGTTTTTTACATTTTTATGTTATATACTACTGTATTTTGTTTAATATTTCTATATAACATTGGCCTAGGTTCTTGGTATCTGTTTTAAAATTAACCGCTTTGTTAATATTTTGGGTAATATGTATCGCCTCCATAAATTTTCTTTTTTGGTTACTTATTTCATTATGCATTATAGAAACCTAGTCAAAATCAAATTTATGTTTTGTTGTAAAGCAATGCTTGGCTAGGGCAGTTTTTTCACTATTATTTTGCAAATTATATGATTATATTTATGTGATTGTCCTGTTGAATACCCCAATGCAGTTATAGCAACTAAACCTAATTAATTTAAAACTTTAATTAATTAATTTAATTTTAAACATGTTAATTAACTAATCTAGTTAATTAACATTTTTAACTACTATGTTCACGTTAAGCAGTTGTATAAGCAACTATTAACGAATAGTTGGTAGTTAAAAAAGGACAACTACATGTTTTACCTAAAACAGTAGTTTTTTTTTTTTTTTTTTTTTTTTTTTTTTTAGTTATTATTCTTAACTACCCATTGCTAACTGGTAGTAATTGAAGTAAAATCTAAGTTTTCTAGTTAGTTTGAAAACTGGGATCTAATTAAAGCTAATAAAAGCCATTTTCGCCGCCAGAGCCCTTTAGTATTTTGCCAAAATAAATCGGAAGGAAGAGAGGTTACCCTCTTGAGTACGTCAATACTCGCTCTTTCTCCGAATTCCATTTAGATTATGATCGTCAAGTGTTGAGCGCGCATTCATCAGCCTGGAATGAAGCTTATGTAACTTTATCCCTTCTTTTTTTTATTTTATTTTTATTTATTGAACGGTTCTTTTATATAAATCTTACACCAATTACTTTTCTGTAACCGTAGTGATATTTTTTCTGTGTTATTATATGAGATTCAGTGAGATATTTTTGTTATAATTTTGAAAGAATACTTCAGTGAAAGATGGAATTTTTCCCTCAAAATTAACAATTACTCTACGATTTTTATAAAAAAGTCAAAGACTGGACGTATTGAACTAAAGTTTGCAAAAATAAATATAACTATTAAAGATTATCTTGTAGCAAAAAATTATACTCTTTAACTCTTTCCCATGAACTGAAAAGACAGTATATAAATTGTCTGTCATTAAAGGCCTTCTGCGCATGCGTGGGTTGAATTTGAGTTGTCTGAACATTTTGTTTTTTTCCTGTATTTGTTTCTCCATTTTCTACTTAATTCATATTTATCCATTTCGGGTTTTAATTTTAGGTAAGGCAGTTAATTTCTCCATATAAACAAAATCAAAGGTACTTTATAGGAACAAGATTTTTTTTTTTGTTTCCGTTCGCCATTTTAGCCCCCTCACAACATTTATGATGACAAAACCTACCTGATTTTAAATTAAAGAATACTTGAAATAATTAAACATGAATTTTGACGAAATTTTAGCTGTCTCATCGCGGGCAAATACGTAAACCAAACACCAATTTTAGGTTCGTGCGGTTTATAGTTTTTGAGCTATTCTGTTCAAAAACACACAGACCTTTTCTTGGGACTTGGTTATTTGGACTCAGGGGACCCCAAAACTTGTATTTCCGTTGAATTGAATCCGTCTACTTGAAACCGGAAGTCGATATTTTTCGTAATCGCAATACTTTTCCTTACTAAATATTTCATAAATAGGTAAGTAAATTAGAAAAGTTACAGACTAGACGTACTTATTTATTATGTTTACATACCTATATATTATTATAGAATATACCCAGAAACATTACAGTATCTAAGATTCAAAAGAACAATGGCCTAGAAAATATGGCATTGTTTCTTTTGAATCTTAGATTTATTTCGCTCTTGGCTTTTGCTTTAAGTCTATTAAATGTTAAATATATGTCATGAATGAAGGAAAATACATGTCACATGACAAGAAGTTGAATCGAAAATTTCCTTTTTTAATTTAAATCCTTTTTATCTTTTCTAAACTACCGTTTTGAACGTGTGTATTTTTTTTTGCTGTTTTTGTCCCTATTTTCTTTGTAAAGGGTAGCTCAGTGTTATAGCACTGAAATATAATGTCAAGTCTCTCTCTACTGCTGACCATAAAACAGTTCTACTATTGTACTAAAAACAGTTACTATTGTAAACTCCAAACAACTGACTATTCAAGGATCCCATTGGTACATGTTTTTCCTTGTTCTTATCCTAATTTTCACCCCCTCTCAAAGGCGCTTTTAAGCGATTTGTCGGGTAAGAGGCCGCCCGGGACGAGTTTCCCAGAGGATCGACTCCCCGGATGATTTGTACCCACCCGGGCGGCCATAAATCGAACTGAAATCGGATATTGGACAGGAAGAGAGGAAGAGGATGGACGGTTTTCATTAGCTCGGCTCAGTCAGTCACCTGTCCTCATAGCCAGCGTATCTTCCACCTCCGAGGTCAACGTACCATCTTCATGGCCTCGCTCGACTTTATCATTGCTTCTGGTCCATCAAGATAAAAACTGTTTTAGTGGAGACTAAGTTCACAAGAGGAGCAGCATAGTAACTAGAGGGTCAGGTATCGTTTAATCAACGAAGTAATTTCGACTATCGAGTGGTTTCATTCTTCTTGCAAGATGTATGTGCTTCCATTACTAATACTAAGAGAAACTCTTAATACGCTCTTATTTATAATGCATTATGTAAGCATGATGTAGTAAAAAAAAAAAAATATTGATGCCATGAACAAACATGTAAAGAAACTATCCACTCATAGCACTTAATTAAATGTTTCCATAGAAAGTTAAAAATCCTGAGGCCATCAACTTTTTAGATGCCTTAGAAATTGCGAGAGTGGATGCATGTGGGTTCGGATGGTTCTAAACCTTACTATAAAAAATACTATAGATTTCGGACTAAATTGATGGCATATGGAACATTAACACGTTAGGTGCGGAAGCTTATAAGCTTATTTTAGGGGTATCCTGAATTGAACGGTATCGTTCCCCGGGGTCCGACTGATGGGATGAGCCACAGACGATATCGGGCGTCGAGGTCCGATTGGAATGCTTTGACGAAAGCGTTATCTTTTGATTAAAAAGGAATTAAATGAGCGTCTCAAGGGCATTATCTCTTGGTAAGGATTGGAACTGGACATAATAGGAGCAGGACAGGCCGATACAGGATTTACGCCATTCTTTATCGAAAATTGGACCTCGGAGTCCGATTCTATAAAACAACAGAATTTCAGGTGATTGCAACATTTTCTGCACTAAAATGCAATAATCTCATTAAAAATCGACTAAATTGAATGTTTGAAGAATTCGGACTTTCGGACATTTTCATGTGAAAATCGGCTGTTAAGAGGGGAATGTAAGACATCGGACTCCGGGGACCAATGCCGCACCTAACGTGTTAATAGTTTTTCAATAAACTTTTCTTTTATATATTCATTAAATCATATAAGTGAATAGGCATGAACAGAAAAGTGAAATGGAACATGGGTGGTTTTTTACTTTTAATGATTTATGTTTCCCCCCCCCCTTCAAATTTCAAGGTCAAAAAAATCCAAGATAATTCTGAGTTTTGCTTAGTTCAAAACGTTAAGTGAACTTCATATAAGCGAACTTCCATCTCATCCTTTTCAGTTACAAATGGACTTGATCAGCATTAGTAGATCACAGCTTTCTACACCCAGTTCAGGGATTAACAAACCCCAAAAGGGGTCCTTTTCAGGAGGGATCGAGGTCACCATAAACATTGCTCTATTGGTCATGACAGGAAGGTACCTAGAGGAACCAGTAACAAATCCAATATTAGTAAATTTCTTGTATAAAACATAATTTTTAAATTTATTAGTCTTTGTGTATGATTTTATGTGTAACCAAATGAGGCGCATTAAGGATTTTGCAAGGATTGGATACTAGAGGAATTATACGGTTCGGTATAACGAAAAACCTCAATACGAAAGTCCAAATAGCTCTTGCTCAGTTTTCAGCGTGTCTTCAGTATGTGCTGTAGTAAGCGGTAATATCGAGCGTTTTAAATGAATATTAATACCGTATCTATTACATTGCTACATTATTGACAATACTATGTTTTAGTCCGCACAAACAGTACGGTAATTTAACATTAAACAATAATTATCAACTACATCTAAACGAAGAAGAGTTTTGTTTTTTTTTTGTGAATTTTTATGTCCTATGTCATTATTTTATGGCTACTCTAATAATGACATTTTTGTTTTTGAATTTTATCCTTTTATAACTTTCTCCCTCCTCAAAATGTTGAATCATATGATGAATTAAAAAATATTTAGCCAGTTGGAACGAAGGAGGAGTTAAGAGGAGACCGCAGGATAGGGACGAATGGCTAGAAGCAGCCGAACGCTGAAATGCAAATGTGTGGAAGAAAATTATGAAGAATGAATCAAAATGATAGGAGTTTTATAGTATAATATTATAGTATACTAGTATAGCTTTATATAGGTTTCACCCGGAGAATTTCATTTTTCTAATGAAACGGTCGATTTCGTAATAAACCATTGCAAAGCAAGATCATTACGATTTTTATAAAAATAAAGAATATCAGCTGAAGATCGGCTGAAGTTATGTAATTTTAATATGGACAGGTGTTCTTCTTCTTCTCCGATATGCAAATCACTAAGAGTGGGTTAATACCAACTTCTATAAGCGCCTTCTACATTTATCGAGATGCTCTCCAGGGTATATAGTACGGCTAGAAACAGGAAAACTACACATTAGTTATTATATTCTGAGATCTGCTATTAAATGGTTGCTCACGATACAACTAATGGACCAAATAGACTTCCGAAAATCTGTTACAACGAGCTATTACTGAATACCCAAGCAGGACTAATTTCCTCTATAAAATATAATTGGTGCTTGCAGTTGCTAACATGTCTGAAGAAAATCGGCGAAGAAGAACTAGTTTTTACCAAAGAACCGTATTCAATAAAACATAAAACAGGTGCAATTCTATCAAAATTCCAGTTATATCTCCATAATGCCGATCTAGAAGCTTTAAATAAATCACTATTCAACCCATTTTATAAAAATATCGCCCCTAAATCGCAATTAACAGCAGCCTATATTAGATCCAATTCCAATATTAAAATCATCCGTTTAATAGCACAGCTCAGAACTGCAAATAACCACCACATTAGATTCAGCCACAAGAATAACTTCATAGAAATTACGCCATCTTCAATCTGCCCTATCTGCAATATGAAAACAGAAGAAAACCTCATCCACATACTCTGCATTTGTCCTCATTATAATAGCCCAAGAAAGTACTTTTTCCCAAATATCACCACGACAAACTTCATTAATATACTCGACCCAGAATCAAAGGATGAAGCTACAAAACTGTCTAATTTCGCATCTACTATACTTAAAATAAGGACTTTCTACTTAGAAGAATAAATGGAACAGTTAAATTATATATCAGTGAAATTATATTTATAACCTTTATTTTATTGTAAAATTTATTGTTAGCATATCCTATTTCTTTTCTTTTTTTTCTTTTGTATATTGTAATTGTTATCTCAAAGTAGAACAGACTCCCTTGTATAGGGCCATGCCGTTAAAACATGTAAATAATAAATAAATAAATAAATAATGAACAGGTTTTCGCACCTGGTATGAGAGAACCACTAAGCGAAATTTGGAGAATTCAGGACGAACGGTATGGATTTATATAAATAAAAAACAAACAGAATTTCATCTTTATTTATGTAGATATGTTATAAGTAGATTATTAAATAGTTGCAGTTAGAGGTGGGAGACAATAGGTGCCAAAGCCTTCAGTAATCCGCCTCATTAAATGTTCTTCAAAGTTCTAGATTGAGATATCTTTATTAATAGATCCTTCAGTGGTCGCTCAGTGATGAACCAACGAAGTATTATGCTCTTTGTCCCGGATTCCAACAGATATACATATTCTAATAGTTCTCGTACAGCTACTCTAGATTCCTATAATTAGCATGTTTCTTATCTTTTGCTTTGTCTTTTTATTATTATTGAGAATTGTTAATGTTGCAATGTTGAATTTAAAGAATCTTTTATTGCTCAATCCTCACTTCTTAAATAGTCTGTAAATCTAAAAATAACTTTTATTGTTTTTTTTTTTGTTTTTTTTATAGCGTCACGGGTATGCATTTATTTACCATTGTTCTAAAATAGCACCGGCACGTGAAGATGTTTTTATTGCTGGTTTTCCCAGTAATGTGGTAATTAAAGTTTCGTTTTGATTTTTCTACAATTATTTTACTTTAGTGTTTAGACCATTCTGGTGTTGAGATAGTTTTACATCTCTTCTCGGCCTGCGGTCGTCGAATAACTATTGAGGGAAGTCTGGACTCGAAGAAGAACAAAGTTGAGACATGATTTCATCTGACAGGAAATTGGATGATAGCAGTTTAGTTGGCCCTCCTGGGGTGGCCCCGGATTCCCGTCTGGTCTATGATAAGTTTGCTCTGCTCAGCAAATTGGTTGTTTATTATAAAAACCAAATACTTTTGAATTGAAAACAGAATACTTGGACCCTTAGGTTTAGGTTCTCCCCCGAACCCTGCTGTACCGGCGTTCCATCAGCAGCCATTTATACATAACATGCCGTTGAGCGAACAAATATGGCTGACGCATCCAACGCTAGCTTCTGATGAGGAAAAAATCTCCATTATCTATGTATTTGATTTTATCTAAAAAATAAAATATACGAGACGAATTACAAACGGCGCACTGGTTTCACAAACAACTCCTGTCGCTTGGGAAAACCCAAATCAAAAGTGACACTAGAGCTACCCCTGAACAAAGGCTAACAGGCGCAGTACCTAGAATACCCGAACAGTCTTCGTGAAGGTTCGAGGGTAAAGTTCGTTGAGTTCAAAGGCACCTTTAAGAAATATAATATAAATAACTAGCATTCCCCTTCGCGGCTTTGCCCGTGAGGCTTTAAAATCAATTATGTGATCATTATCTTGGTATTGATTTAATATAATATGTTAACTGATGTTAAGGAGATTTAGTAGAATCGGAGCTTCCGGTAGGTGGAATGATGCCGGGGGAAGCTGCCGGCTCGGTAGAAGAGAGGGAGACGCGCAATGGAGAGAGTTACTAAAACCGCCGAAACAAAAAATTGCTTTCTCGTCGTGAACATGGTTTTCGACGCCCCTTAGGGGTTTTGAGTTAAACTCGTCGTATCAAGATCTTTAAAATGAGTCCAAATTAGATATTTTTTTCGCGGTTCCCTAAAATCTAAATTCCGAACTTCAAGTTTCTATCATTAGTAGATTTTGCTCTGCATTGATTCTATCACTCAGGACAAAGCCTCTTATACATATGGAGAAGAGATCGAAATAAACACGCACCATCCCCAATCATAGGAATCACAGTGTGCACAATTTGATTACCACTAATATTTAAATAATCATATTTTAATCATCAAACATCATTTTACGTGAATGCCTATTTTAATAATATTGTAACGTTAAATCGATATTCAAATAAAAAACATATGGTTTAAAATCTCAAAAATAGATTTCCGTTAGAGTTAAACGATAATTTCGCCATTTAAGCCCCTTAGGGGTTACATTTTTGAAATTCCTTTCTTAGTGGTTATCTACATCGCGTTTAAAATCTAAATTCCAAAATTCAAGTTTCTATCATTAGTATTTTTTGCTCTGCGTTGATTCTGTCAGTCAGGACAAAGCCTCTTATATATATAGAGATTTCAGTCTAACATTAATTTTCAAAGAATTTTCTACACCTGACCTTTTGAGCTAAATTTATGATTAGATAATAATTGCAAGTCAAAAACATAATGAAGTATGCTAATTTAAAACACGCTTCAGCGTGTTTAAAGTCAACTTTTAAAAACCCGTGTTTTTTAAAGTTGCTAGGACAGCTACTACTTAAATGTCAACTTTTTTATTGTTGGTAAGAAAAGAGTACCATGCCGCTTTAAATAAAATGGTAACAGTTTCCCAACACTACTTCTGGGCGTGGCCTGTTTCGGGAAGTTATGTTACCGTGATTTAAAGGGACTCTCATCGCGTCCTTTTCAGTTAAGAAGTGTCTTGATCAGCTTTATTAAGCACAACTTTCGACTCCCGCTCTTCAGAGATAAATAAACCCCAAAACGGATCCCTTTCTGTAGAAATTGGGACCGTACTAAGGCCGGACGGAAGATGGGACGCAGCTCCGTAACTTGAGATGCGTTGGCCCCTGGAAAGCAGGGATTTAGCCAAATGTGTGCAGGGGGGGAGGAGGGGGGTTGAAGGGACGCAGTTTAGTTAAAAGAAGCGGATATGTGAGATAGCGTTGTTAAATGTCCAAGACTTATGTAATGTGCAAGAATTCCAAAAAGTTATTATTTAATTAAAAAGAAGACACGGAGAATTCCTCTCAAACATAAATTTTATAATAATAATAATAATAATAATAATAGCCTTTTATTATGTACATTTAAGGAGTAAATACAGGTCAGAAATTAATGAACAATCATCTTCTTTGTACATAGGCCTTCCCATATCATTGGTTTTAATAAGTAAAAATTATAATAAAGTCTTTGCTATTTATGGGAGTAATGGTCTACGCTGTCCCAAGTGACCAACCTATTGGGAAGCGGAGTTCATAATCTCACCCCACTTGTCTCTCCAAGCTTGCCTGTCTCTTGCCAGTCTCCACCAGATCGGACCAGCTAACTCCTTAAACCAGTCACTCCATCTCTTGGCTTGTCTTCCTCGCTTCCTCTTGAGATTGTAGGGTGTCCAGAGGGTTGCATCTCTCGCCCAATGTTGCCTTCTTTATACATCCACCCCACTTCCATTTGAAAGTATCGATATGATGGTTTATATCTTTCAAACCAGATTTCTGCCTGATAATGGTATTTTTTATTTTATCTTTTCTCCTGATATATAGCATACTCCGTTCCACAGATCTTTGCCAGGTTGTTATTTATAAATTTTATAATTTGTGTTTTAATTTGACTTTTAAATGGTCAGGTTAAGATGTATAAATTTTCTCAGCTGCACTGCGCAGTCGGTGACAAACTGCGTCAGAAAGACAAACCTCCTCACCCCATAGTACTCACTCCTGAGGTCACCTGTGATGTAGTGGTTAGCATGTCCAACTACAATAATAAAAGTCGCGGATTCGCGCCCCGCGGTGGCCCTAGGATCTTTTTAATGGAGTAAAGCTATGCCGTCCCTCGGATAGGACGTAAAATGGAGTTCCCGAGCCTGTAATATGTCAGGTACTCGTTAAAATCCCTATCCTAATTATACCTGGATAGGCAAATTTACGACTCCCGCTGTAGCATCGTCCGATTAGGCTTAGTAGCATAAAAATGGACATTAAACAAACTCAAGCAATTCAATCGGTTTTCTCGATTTTTATTTTTTTTTTTTTTTTAATTAGAACAGTTGTGCACTAGACGAGGTATATATACCTGGAATTTATATCAATATTTATATAAGGCTTACCGAATCCGAATCCACCACTCGCTCCCTACACACCTCCAACTCACTTTTAGGCATGGGCGGATCCAGCCGATCGTAAAGGGGGGCCGCAGTCCTAAAGGGGGAGGGCTGCAACCTCAAAGCTCTTCGTTTGGAATTGCTAATCAGCTTTTTTACCTTTATGTTCCTTTCCCACAACTAAAATTCTACTTGTTCCGCACATTATTTGTTCTTTAACTTGCTTCCTTACATTAAGGAAAGTCAAATTCTATCTTTAAATGACGAAAAATTTTCCAAAGGGAGGGGCTGCTTCCCCCACAGCCCCCCCCCCTGGATCCGCCAATGCTTTTAGGACTACCTCTCGGACATTTACATTCGGCACCGCTCCTGTTTTTCATTTTGGAATTCGTTCACTGCTAAGTTTCGCAATTTTACACTCCCAATTTGTAAAAGTCATATTACTTAGTGTATTCAAAATAATATTCCAAAGCATATGAAGTATTTATGATTCCTAAGTTTATCAGTAAAAGTGGTAAAACTCCCGCTTGTTTCAGATACTTCTTGCTCAACTTATCCTTCTATAGTTTATTGTATTTACCATGCCTTGTAATAATTTTTTTTTGTTTCTTTTCAGGTAAATTACATGACGATGGTCTCGGAATGGTAGCGCGGATACAATATCACGTGAGTACCTTATAATCAAGATCGCTGTCAGGATTTTATGGAAAATACCATAATAGAATTCGACTAAATCATAAAATATACTTTTAATTTTTTTGGATTTTTTCTTTTTTAGACAATAATTATTTAAAGATCTTTCAAATGGAGCAAATGCCTGAAAAGAACATGTGTATAAGCAGAAAGCTCAGTAGATAATAATACTGACTCATTTCATTCTCTAAGTACCACCACCCTGTACCTAATAAACTATTTTATTTAAATTAAAGTAAAGAAAGGATTCATATAATAATTAATATTAAATGCTTTGAGCGATGGAATTTGTTTTTGTTTTTTTATTCTCACTGATAAAGAAAATCCCTTGCTCTTGAATGAAATAAGAATTATCGTCATTTGGTCAGAAGTTATGGATTTTCGGCGACTAAATGACAAAATTTTCCCACTGTGCGCTACTTACACCGTCTTCTTTCTCAGCTTCCGATCATGAATTATTGTTGCTTAAGATACCAGTCGTTCATTCAAGAATGTTTTCGATAGATAAACTAATTCACGTGATTAAATTACAGTAGAGGTTGCATATCGTGTTTAGCCTGTGAAAACATTTTATATAGACTAGTTTATTATGTCACCACTGGTTTTCCCCGAAGAGGTTGTTTGTGAATTTCGGTTCGAAGTCCTTTTGATTTAGACGTCATAGGACCAGTTGATTATTTTTATTTTTTTATTTATTTCGGATTTTTACAATTAATTATTGTATTCCGATCCCCAGAACCTTCTCTCGCCATTCTTTCCTATTATTCCAATCGCCATCCCGCAGGCCTCTCGCAGCCATTGTTTCGTGCACATCCTCGATCCACATCTTCTTTGGTCGACCTCTCTTCCTTCTATATTCCGGGTTATACTGGAAGACTTTTTTTGGCCATCTGTTTTCTTCCATTCTCATTAAGTGGCCGAACCATTGAAGCCTCCTTGTTTCAATATCATATAAGATATTAGTTTCTTGTCTTACATTATTTCTAATGGCATTATTTGGGATGTGCTGAAGTCTTGAAATACCGCAACTTCTTCTTAGGAAGTCCATTTCCAGAGCCAATAGTTTCTTGGCATCTCGTTGTTTAATAGTCCATGTTTCGGACCCATATAGGACTGTTCCTAATAGAAAGGATTGATAAATCCTTTTTTTTGTTTGGAGGGAAACATTTCTGTTCCATAGGATTGAGTTTAGGATGCTAATAATCTTTCTTCCTCGGGATATTTTCATAGAAATGTCTTTCTCGAGGGTTCCTTTTTCATTAATCAATACTCCCAAATATTTAAATTCTTTGCTGCGCGGCAGGTACCAATTTCCAATTGTCAAACCTATGCTCGATGAGTTGAATGTCATATACTCTGTCTTATTAAGGTTTATCACCATGCCCCATTTAGAGTACTCTTCCAAAAGTTTCCTCAACATGTATTGCAAGTCATATTCCTCTGATGCTATGACTAACTGGTCATCCGCAAATTGCAAAGTGAACAGATAGTCATCACCAATTTTGACACCCATGTATCTGCATTTCTGTTTCCATTTCTTTAGGGCTTGTTCAATATACAAGTTGAAGAGAGTAGGCGATAAGCAGCAACCTTGCTTTAAGCCTTTGTTGATAAGAAATGCCGAAGACACACGATTCCCAACCTTCACTCTCGCATTTGCTCCTTTATAGAGGCCCTGGATCGCTCTTATCAGACCCTCACTAATTCCTGCCAGTGCCAATGCGATTATTTTTACACGGGTTAGCAGCCCGTGTCCTGTAAAACAACCTAACCGCTTTCAAACCCAGAAATAATAAGCCGGACGGATTAAATCGGATTATTTTTATTACTTTTTTTTTTTTGCTTTGTTTTCATTAAATTATTTAAATAAAAATTTGTTGTACTTTAAGAAATTAAAGGCATTTTTTTTTTTTTTTTTTTTTTTTAACACTGTTGCCTTCACTTCACCCAAAACTGCCTAAAACACAGTTAAGGTTTTTTTTTCTTTTTAAGCATCTAAACCAACCAGTATCGCTGGTTAAAAAGTAACCTATCTAAATTAAAACATCTCCACGTAATGTAATCAAAGTTTTTTTTTCTTTTTCCTCTTTAAACATTGATCATCGAATGCGATAGCTGCAACGCATTAATATGTAAGGCTAATTGTAACTAATTCAGGAAAGGAGGTCTCTCATCCAGCTTCTTTTTAGCCGCCTTCCAATGGTCATGTCAGCCGTGACCATGTGGTTAATGAGCCTATTATTATGTCTTTCCAATTAAACAAAAAGGGTGAGTATATGTTGTTCGATAGTCGGTTGTTGTAAATCTGTATGCAGAGTTTCGTTTCTTATGTACTTGGGAGCGTCGCTAATTTGTTTTAAAATCTTGGATTGAAAAGTTCGTAATTTTTGTAACTGCTTCTTTTTAACTGAGCCGAAAATCTGTGAGGATGTGAAAATCATCTTCAACGATTTTGAATTATTAAAAACTAGCTAGGGCGCCCGGCTTCCCTCCGGTAGTTGTGTGTTAGTATAACAGAAAAAATTAGTACCTTCTTGAAACTTCGGTTTTAACTTGATATTAATATTAAGATTCGAGATCTGCAGAGTCCGCCCAAATAAGGAACCCTATATACTTTATGGGGGATTGAAAGTGGTAAAAGAAAAATTAATTGTATGCAAATCAAGGCACAATTTCTTTACCATTTTTCATTTTATCCTGAACTATTAGGAGTGATAAAATGTTGTTGGAAAAATGCGGAAATAGTAGTTAGCCATTTTGTCAACTGGAATGCTCATCATACATAATAATCAAACCAACTTCTTTATCATAACTACTATAAGAACACTTTAAACTTTTTGTTTTGATTTATATTCATTCAAGTTTCCTTTTTTTTTATGTATGTTTTTATGTATCACTATACTACTTAGAAATTTTCAATCACATTGCATTAAAATTACTTATTTATTATATATTGATTAAATGTAATGTGTTGATCAATTAGCATTTTTATGTGAAAATGAATATGTTAAGGAATCCAGTTGGTTTTCTAATTCATTGCAGACATGTAAAATCTTTTTTTTTTTTTTTTTTAAACGCAAAGGAGAAACTACTTATTAACTCTTAATTTTTTAGAAATTTTAAAAGAACTGTGAAAAAATATATAAACCTTACAAGCTGAATGAATAGACAATAAACATCGAGTGAAACGCACCGTAGTGCTTCCTGGTAGTCTGGAGCTCGAACTAAATTTTTCATTCACTAAACCGTAAAGGTAGACTAATTAAATGGTGTGAGAGGCTTATAATTCCGGTCCTTTTCTCTTAAATTTTACACCCTCAAGATAAAAACGGAAAACTTCTTCACGGTTAGGGGTTATACTGCTACACGACGACATAGCTTTGTTGGTCGTACGTGCTGTCGTTTTTGAGCCTTTTCGGCACGCGCAATGTACACTTTCCTTTATAATACATATTGATTATTATCATAACACGCGCATATTTTCCTGGTGTATAGTTATAGTGCATTTATCTCCCGTTGAAGATGCGTTCTGCTATTAATACTGATAATGATAATGATGACTATGAGAAGAGATTTGTTTAGTTGTATCTTGAGCTCTTCTGTAAGGTTAATGTTCAACTGATAACGTTCCAATCCCTTTTGATAACGAGAGAGGGGCTTGCCAATCGCCCATTCAATAATTTAATTTTTCGCTCGTTTTTTTTTATTTTATTTTTTATTATTGACGTTATCTTATCTGTTTTAAATATTTTTGTAATCAAATAGTAGTGAGGATTGTTGCTAAGTTCCCAGGTTTGAATCTTCTTATAAAAGGCTACTTATCTATTCGGCCGAGGAACCCACTTGGGCGCACCCAGCGCCATTTAATTAAGAGGTACTCTTAATTAAATAAATTATTATTGGAAAGAAACCTGACGGTACCTAAAGTTTTATAGATATCTGATCGCTCCTTACATAGCCGAATTTATAATGCCTATACCCAGTGCTATTCGAAAAAAAGTGGGAAAAAATATATGAAATAAAGTACCCCTTCCATTTGCTCAATTTTGACCAAATTGTTACTGTTGAGTACATAACGGACATACACCTACCCCAAGTACCAAATTTCAGATTCGTGCGGTTTATTGTTTTTGAACTAGTCTGTTCTCACACACCGGCCATTTTGTTGTACTTGGTTATTTGGACTCAGGGCGCCCAGAAACGTGTATTACGGGTTTAACACCGAAATTCGAAATTTTTCACGATCGCAGTACTTTCCCTTAACACTAAACCTACCGACATACTATATATACCTATATCTAACGATGGCGGTCAAATGACCGCTTTTGAAATAAACATTATAGTCTTTTCCAGTTGATTGTAATTGTAGTAGCACCTACTTCTAATAGAAACCTGCCTTTGTCAGTGTTGCCACAAATTATATAAATGCATTTATACCTGGCTACACTGCGGGTAACCAGACATATAAACTGTCTCTGAGTGTGTGTTGATCAGAGTTGGGCAGTAGTTAACTACATTTGTAATTAACTACACAGACAACTACATGTAGTTTGTAGTTGGAAGCGCGCAACTACTATTTTTCAACTTAAAATAAAACTTCAATTTAAAACTACAACTACAGTAGTTGGGAACAAGAAGTTGGGAATGGCAAATACAACAAGTAGTTGTAAATGTAGTTTAGAGCGGCAACTACATTTGCTAAGCAACGTCTAATTAAATCACATGTTTTTGCTATTTTTATTTTGTGTTTAGATAAATACTCCATAGATAAATGGGCTCCATTATGGTTGATAATCTGTTTTAAAAATTGTACAATACATATTCATAATACAAAATTTTTCCATGATTTCCGGCAGTCAATTATTTTTTTTAACCTTAGGTTCTCGATCAATCCCATGTTTTATATATTAGCTGAATTGCATTTGATATACTCCTTATCGATAATACTAGATATCGATAATTACTCGTTATCAATAAAAGTAGTTGTAGTTTCAGGCCTATAATTACAGTTGCAACTACTAGTTGTAGTTGTAAAAATGCAACTACTTTTTTGAAACTACAGTAGTTGTAGGTCTGGTCCATCAACTACAAATTATAAAAGTAGTTGTGGTTTCAACAACTTCCCAACTACTGTGTCAGTAGTTTTGTAATTTGTAGTTCAACTTCTTTTTGCCCAACTCTGGTGTTGATTACGTGTGTGGGATACATTGACTTTCAAAAAAAACTGCATATTATATTTTCAAATGGTTTATTTATTTTTTTTTCAACAGAAGTTTCTTCATTTTCATTATTCGTTTTGTTATTTTCATCCCGTACTGTTACAAAAAGAACTATTCACGTCTCAAATATTTATAATGCCGCGTACAGAGCCAGTAATCCAATTTGAATTATCGCCATTTTGCCTCAACTCGTGAGTTACCAGCAGTCGCTCTGTACCATCATAAAAAAAACTGCAAGCACATCCTAGAATACCATCGGATGACATTTTCTTGGAAAACTACTGTTTTGTATTAAGTTTGAGATTTCAATGCAGATAACTTCATAAAATTTCATATATATTCTAGCGGTCAAAAGACCGCTCAGGGTAGACAATGGTAGAGTATATATTATTATCAGGAAAAACGAAAGAAGAAGAGAAATATATATTGAAAAATTAAACAGCTATATATTATAGAAAAAGTCGTGCAGTCAGTTCAAGAAAAATAAAAACCTGGAATTTAACAATTTAGATTAAAGTCTCAAAAGCGGTCATTTGACCGCTCTGGTAGGTTTAGTGTTACATATATTTCATATGTGTAAGTAAGTGAAAGTAAAAAAAAATTACTAAATTATAATGCTAAAATAAATTGAATATACCCATTATATTTTTGGTATAGTTATAATGGCATTGCAGAAAGGAGAATTAGAGAAATATTTGTGTTACACTTATCTCTATTTGACAAGTCGCCCAAGATAAATGCCTAATCAGTCACATAAATAAAACTGTTATCTCCTCTCTTGTTAATAAAAACGATTTTAAAAAACTAAATAAACAAAAAAAATACTGAAGTAATACTCGTTCCGCGTAATATTTAAATGCCTTGAGCGATTCTTGTAAGCTTAAGTTGTGCAACCAATTCAACACTCCCAAGTGTGTGCTACGTGGACATACCATTCAGAAATCTCCATTACCTTGTCGTGGCTCCTGGTGTAGAAGCTAAGAGTGTGGTGGGGGTCTCGGAGATTTCGCAATTCTATTTCGAGTGCACACGTTTTTGAGGATTGTATTTGTAACCTGCGCAGTTGTTAGTAATCAGAAGAGTCCTTGTTCATGAATAGAGATTGATATTTACGAATCATTGTTTGTCAAATATATATCGTTTATTATATTGACTTATTGTGATATTTTTGTTCACTGTTCCCAAATCGGCTCACATAATTATCTTATCGCATTACCATATGTATATCTTTTTTTTTTTTTTTTTTTTTTTTCCTTGGACTCTTAAATGTGTTTTTTATTATGGGTTATAATCATCCTACTATTTTCTTTAAAACCCTTTTTCTGTAGTTATTTTATAATATACGAATTAAAATCTAGTGCGGTGCGCGCATCACACAACTTTCACTTATCACTCTCCTTTCTTTGATTAAGAATATTCATTTTTTTTATTTTTTTTTTAATGACGTTCTTTAATGCTATTAGAGAGGGAACTAAAAGCATTTTTTCTCAATGATAATTGTTTTTGTTGACTCTATTCGAGTAATTACTATCTACTAAGAATGAAGTTGGTTCCACTTACTCATTATATATTTACATTCGCTTAAATAGACCTTGATTAAGCATAGCTCCGATCACATCAGCGCCGATAAGTAGGTTGTATTTTAGTTGTAAGTCGTAAATTGAGAAGAATGTGCAATAAAATACTGAAGAAAATTTATCAGCAAAGCAGCAAACAAACTGTTTTCTTGACACAATTAGTTGTTCTAAATTCCTTTCGCATTGGCTATTGGTTGGAATTTCAAGAATCTCTTAGCTTAGATCTGATGCAATAAGGTGCTCATTATTTTATAAAATAGAGAAACCTATTTTTTTTCTATCAGAAAATATTTATTTTGTGAATACTGAATAATTGTAATAAATGGAGCATGTGAACTTAATGATGACCTCGATAAGACATGGAAATTTCTAAAAAGAACTAGTTTTAATGAAGGTATTTTTTTTTTTTTTTTTTTTTTTTTTTTTTTGCTCTTGCGCAACGATCTCTCAGTTACGCATTATGCCATGATAAAAATGTTCAAAATAAGCATATTGTATTTTATTGTGTAAAGGGGCTAAAAGGTGAAGGAATAGGAGAGCTGTTTCGTTAATTGTCATTGAATATTATCCTAGTATTGGGGATGACCTGTTTTATTGTTTGTGCAAAGAATAGGCAAAACATCTATTTTACTATATGCGTTTTTAAAAACTATATATTGAACTGAGAGTCATGTACTGCGTTGATTCATTGTACATAAATAGTCACTTTTTTGCGAGGCGATCCTAGAAACCTTTTGGAAAAGTCAAAAATAACAATTGTCCTCTTCATCTTGAAGGTATTCCGCATTCAAAAATTAATGATATATTTAGAAAAATTAGTTGCTTTATTAAAAGAAAATATTATTTCAAAATGAAGACGTTTAAAATAAAACATATGCTCAAAGTGAAGCAAGGCTTGGCCAAACCGAAATATAAAAGTAGTTTTAACATTTATCAGGATAGTATAGCGCACATTTCTTACTGACTTATGACCCTTGAAATGTATATATTTTTCTGTTACTATCCGCAATACAGATAAATATGCTATACAGACAGTCTAGACTAGAGACAGTGTTTAAAAAAATATATTAGCAATACTTCTTATGATAAATTTAAAATAAGATTAAGAGCAATAGAAAACACTGATGATTCAATTTAGTATGTGGAAATTTTTTAAAACTAAAAAATGTTTTTTCTAATTGTCCCCAGGGATAGAGCTGATTTAAATACAATATGTAAGAAATAAATATTAAACCTGATAAGTTCCTTATTGGTTCAACGAAACTTTTTTACCTTTACCTGTATTCATTGCTTGCATAGTGGTTTGTGAATTATTCTTAGTTTAACATATAAGTAACATAAATAACACATTTTTTTTAATTTGCGATTTCGCCTCTGCCAAAAAGGGTCATTGGCGTCTTCAAACACCACTTTGAATTTCGATATAAGTTCTTTTATGTATTGTTGTTTTTTTAAAAAAGGTCGGATTGGATACAAATTCTATAACTCAAGAACGGCTTGATAAATTTTAATAAAGTCTTAAAAAATGCTTTAAGTATTGTTCATATTTTTTACTAAATTGTATTTAGTCAAATTCGTTTCATTAAATTTATAAAATGTATTTCGTTCTAAGCTTTTATATTAGAACAAGAAGGTTATTCCATATAATTGTTACAATAGGTAAGTTTTGGGTGGGAATGGGACTCAGAACTGTGTTTGCAAATTGTTGTTTGAATTTTCGCTTTTTAATTCAATAATTTTCAAAAATAAAAAAAAAATTTAAAACAGGTTTTTTCTATAAAAAAAAAATTCTTGAAGCTGCAAATGAAGGTAAGGACAGAACTAGAACTTAATTTAAATGTTAATAGTACTGAAGTTAAAACAATTTAGTTTACGTTCCCGTCTTATAGTAGGGTAAACTGGACAGTTCTGACACTAGTCTTAAGACATTTCTGTGGTGACATTAAAAAAAAGCTTTATATGAAGGGATCAAATTGAAACTTCATATAGCTCCTCTTAATGCATCCTTATAAAGACACCACAGGTTTTTTTGGGTCTTAAGTTCAATTGCTTTACCATATGGCAATATTTATTGCCAATTTAGTTATTGGCACCCTGTGGAATCTTGAATCGTGAAATCTTCCCTACGGTTACTTTGTTAAAGTCTTACTTCATAGATGTCATAGAGGACCCTTTAAACATTAGATTCATATAGATTCACTTATTTCTTTAAGTTAAAGTTTGGGATGTCAATAACTGTACTGAGTGTCAATAACTGTCTGGTTTACCATATTATATGAAAGTTAATTACAAATAAATACTATCGTGGATTGCTTTTGGAGTAATGGGGGGGGGGGAAGTGGGGTGAAAGAATAATTATTATTTTTTAACGGTTTATCCGATTTCAACTAATTGTATACCCCTTGTCTTCTAAGATCATATTTTTAACCCTACTGTTTTGGCATTTTTACCGCCGGTTTCGCCTTATTCTATGTACTTTACAGTGGTGTAAAACCAGAGTTTCAATTAATTTTATTTTCAGCTTTTCGCGATTCGATCCAGCCCGGAGGACCAAATATTATTGCCTCTCAATGCGCAATACGGTGAGCGTGGCGGTGGTTAACCTTGACTGCTTATAATAGTGCGATGGTAATGAATGCTAATGGCTCTATATTTAGAAAGTAGATGTAGTATATAGAATGGAAGGAGCTGCTATCGGAGATATATTTCACATGTAGCAGTTATCTCTCAAGTCGCGACGACTACGTTATCCTTCTTCTATTTGGATTCAAGGCGATGTCTCTAACCTCGTTGTCATTTTATTTCTCTTCTTATTTTATCTCATACGATAAAAATCTTAGTAACGCAGCTAATAATGTAAGATACATCCTACTCGCTTAATGTTGTCAAAAAAAAAAAAAAAAAAAAAAAATTAAATATTACAAGTTTCTTCGGCCTCCTGCGACATTTCTATGATACTTATATTATTGTTCGTTTGCAATAATAACAATAGTTTTTTTCCCTTACATTGTAACCCTATGAGAGGGTCGTGATATTCTAAATGTTTACATATCCCATGCCCTAAGGCATACTAGCTGTATAAATGACAACATTTTTTTATAATAAACGAGTGGTAAGATATTCCATCTTCAGGGTATTTTTTATTTATTCTAAATAAAATGCACCCTATATAAGTAATCGCATTTATAAAAGCAATAAATTATTAAATATTAAATTTAACAAAAATTATATAAATAACTGTATATAATTTTTACTTTCACTTACCTATATATGAAATATATAGTAAGTGGAAGTATTGCGATCGTGAAAATTTTCGACTTCCGGTTTTCAACGGAAATACGCGTTTTGGGGTCCCCCGAGTCGAAATGACCAAGTCCCGCGAAATGGTCTGTGTGTGTGTGTGTGTGTGTGTGTGTGTGTGTGTGTGTGTGTGTGTGTGTGTGTGTGTGTGTGTGTGTGTATGTGAACAGACTAGCTCAAAAACTATAAACCGTGCGATCCTGAAATTGGGTATTTAGTGTAGGTATATGCCCGCGATGTGACAGCATAAATTTCATCAAAATTACTTAAAGGGAGGGGGTACTTTACTTAATAACTTTTTAGGTTTTTTTCGATTTTCTCAAAAACGGCTCTAACGATTTTGATTAAACTGAGTATTTCATCTATTTATATGCCCGAGATATGACTGTAAAAATTTCATCAAAATTGATTAACCGGAGGGGGGACTTTATTTAATAAATTTTGTAACATTTTCACGTGTTTTTTTTATTTACTCTAAATCGGTTTTAACGATTTTGATCAAACTGGGTATTTGATGTATTTATATGCCCGAGATATGTCTGTAAAAATTTCATCAAAATTGATCAACCGCAGGGGGCACTTTACTTAATAAATTTTGTATCATTTTTACGTGGTTTTTTTATTTACTCAAAAACGGCTTTCACGATTTTGACCAAACTGGGTATTTGATGTATGTATATGCCAAATATGTGATAGCCAACATTTCATCAAAATTAATCAACCGAAGGGGGGACTTTACTTAATAAATTTTGTATCATTTTCACGGGGTTTTTTATTTACTCAAAGACGGCTTTAACGATTAATAAAAATAAGATATGAATGTAGAAAAATGTGTGACTTTGGGAAATGATATTTAACAAAACACGTCAATTTCTTATCTAAGTAAGTTGGTAAGTGAAAGTTGTGTGTTGCGTGCACGCACCAGATTTTTTCTCTTATTCTTGTCCCTATCTATTACTTTCACTTACCTATATATGAAATATATAGTAAGTGGAAGTATTGCGATCGTGAAAAAATTCGACTTCCGGTTTTCAACGGAAATACACGTTTTGGGTTACCCTGAGTCGAAATGACCAAGTCCCGCGAAATGGTCTGTGTGTGTGTGTGTCTGTGTGTGTGTGTGTGTGTGTGTGTGTGTGTATGTGAACAGACTAGCTCAAAAACTATAAACCGTGCGATCCTGAAATTGGGTATTTAGTGTAGGTACATGCCCGCGATGTGACAGCATAAATTTCATCAAAATTACTTAAAGGGAGGGGGTACTTTACTTAATAACTTTTTAGGTTTTTTTCGATTTTCTCAAAAACGGCTCTAACGATTTTGATTAAACTGAGTATTTGATCTATTTATATGCCTGAAATATGACTGTAAAAATTTCATCAAAATTGATCAACCGGAGGGGGGACTTTACTTAATAAATTTTGTATCATTTTCACATGTTTTTTTTATTTACTCAAAAACGGTTTTAACGATTTTGATCAAACTTGGTATTTGATGTATTTATATGCTAAAGATGTGATAACCAACATTTCATCAAAATTGATTAACCGGAAGGGGGACTTTACTTAATAAATTTTTTAACATTTTCACGTGTTTTTTTTATTTACACTAAATCGGCTTTAACAATTTTGATCAAACTGGGTATTTGATGTATTTATATGCCCGAGATATGACTGTAAAAATTTCATCAAAATTGATTTACCGGAGGGGGGACTTTACTTAATAAATTTTGTAACATTTTCACGTGTTTTTTTGATTTTCTCAAAAACGGCTCTAACGATTTTGATTAAACTTAGTATTTGATCTATTTATATGCCTGAAATATGACTGTAAAAATTTCATCAAAATTGATTAACCGGAAGGGGGACTTTACTTAATAAATTTTTTAATATTTTCACGTGTTTTTTTATTTACACTAAATCGGCTTTAACAATTTTGATCAAACTGGGTATTTGATGTATTTATATGCCCGAGATATGACTGTAAAAATTTCATCAAAATTGATTTACCGGAGGGGGAACTTTACTTAATAAATTTTGTAACATTTTCACGTGTTTTTTTGATTTTCTCAAAAACGGCTCTAACGATTTTGATTAAACTTAGTATTTGATCTATTTATATGCCTGAAATATGACTGTAAAAATTTCATCAAAATTGATCAACCGGAGGGAGGACTTTATTTCATATTTTTTTTTTTTCCAATTTTTACTTTTTTTCCGATGATCTCAAAAACGGCTTTAACGATTTTTATCAAATTCGTCTTGTTAAATGAAAATTAGGTGTTCATATAAGTGTTAATATAATGTAAGCTATAATCTAATCTAAGTAAGTTGGTAAGTGAAAGTTGTGTGTTGCGCGCACGCACCAGATTTTTTTTTCTTGCAACCAGTTTTCCATTTAACCAGTTTTTAATATTAAATAATATGACATTTCTACTTTATATCACAAAACTACATATTATATGTAATTGATCTAATAAAAATAATAATAACATAACGTTAGGGCTGCTAGTTAAAAATTAAGAAGACAGGACAAAGTACAGATACAAGCAATAGGACAAGGTTAACAGAATCAGTGTGGTTTTTTTTTCTGATAATCCCAGGGACTTTGCCGTACCGGCGTACTACGAACAGCTATATTCACTGGAACGTCAAGTCGGGCTCTGACTTATTATGATGATTAAAAGCAACATCAGGAAAATGCTAAAAGGAGGTCTAGAAGCTTATAATAACTAACTCAAAAGCGACACTACTTAGCGCTATCCCCGAACACTCGGGCGAACACCTAACAGGCTGTTCGTGAGTAAAGTTCGTACAGTGTAATGGCAGCTTAAATAAAATTATTTAAACTCAAAATGGTTTCACTAAACAAGAAAACATTGTTAACAGTTTTGCTTTATTTTTGCATTTAAATCATGACAGCTCGCCGAACCTTGGAGTTAACGTCACCGGGGTTCCTGGAATCACCTGTTGTGAGCCACTGACCTCAATGATTTGTAAATGCAAATTATATTAACATTGGCAAAATATAACATTTAAATCTTCTTTTTTTTTTAAACTCATTGTTCGATTGTCTCTTCTTTTTTTTTTTAAGAATCTTTGCATTATAATAAATCATTAACTGGTTCAATGTTAATTTGTTTAAAAAAAATTATTTTGTTTCTTTATTTAACGTCACTTCATCCTACTATGGCTAATCGGACGATTTCACTCTCACTATTTAACCTATCCATGTATTATTAGGATAGGAATTTTTAACGAGTACCTGACATTTGGTACCGCCATTTACGTCCCCTCCGAAGAACGGCACAACCAAGTACTATTTAAAAAATCCTAATATCAACTGCCGGAATGCGGACCAGTTACCTTTTGCATTGTAAGATATTACGCTAGTTACTAAAGCACAAGTGGCCCATAAAAAAGTTTTTTGAATAGTGCCAAGTAACATTTTTAACAAAAATGAACTGTAGCTTCAGTCTGCTGCATATTACGTAGAACTATATGTCTATGAAGGAAATGCCACCCAAATATGTCTATAGAGACTCTATATTGTCATATTTAGGTGGCATTTCCATCATAGACATATAGTCCTACGTAATATACAGCAGACTGCAGCTATTTTTGTTAAAAATGTTGCTTGGCACTATTTTGCCCCGACCCCTTCAATAAGTATCGTACTGTAACATATGATCATGAATGATTATTTAAAAGAATTCTAGACTTATTGTTGGAAAATTTGGAGCACATATCTGCTTGTGACTGTTCTATTACCTTTTACGCTAGAATGTTCTAATTCACTAAATATAAGGAGCGACGGACTGGAGAGTTAGACTTGTTCTAAAGCTCGAATTATATGGTTATTTTTTTTCAATGTATTGTTAAAAGTTGATTGTTAAATGTGTTTTTAGACTTATTTATTATTTGTCATTGTAAATTAACATTTTCATTTAATAAAAATTGTTTTAATCCACAATAGTCTTTCAATACTAATAATATTAATTTTTAAAAATTTATTATATTTTGCCATTATTTTTTTATTTTTAGTTTTGTATTTAATATGGCACTATACTCTAGAAGGATGATATGGGCTTTCTTATTGAGACTGATTCCATTAGGAGCGCTGGGATTGCCAAATGTTGGAGGTCGCATTCGGCATTTATAGCTTCGATAAATAGTACGTTATAGTCACATTTCTACCTTACTCTTATATTATATAATTATAACACTGTTATAATATTATATACAATACCATTTATATACTATTATACAATAATGATACTGTTATATTATATTTTCGTTTCAGAACCTGTTTAGGCAGCAAGCTTATCTTAGTACATTGTTAAAAAAAAATGATTAAAAAAATTATATTATTACTTTGATAAATATGCGGAGTAATATGTATATCAGGAACAAGGAAAAAATCCCCTGTTAATATTATAATGGCTACAAAAATTTTAAAAATAATAATAACTGGCATAATATACCGGTTTCATCCGGAGAATTTCATTTTTTAAATATATAAACCTATAAAGTGAGACTTATATGGACTCAAACGGTCGATTTCGTAAAAACCAATGTAAAGCGAGATCAAAACGATTTTTATTTCAATAAAGAATATACCCAAAGATTGGCTGAAGTTATGCAATGTTAATATGGACAGGTGTTCGCACCTGGTATCGAAGAACCACTGAGCGAAATTTGGAGAATTTAGGACAAACGGTATTGATTTCTATAAAGAACAAACAAACAAACAAATAAACAAATATAATTTCATCTTTATTCATATAGATAACAAAATTTTTTAATTTTAGTCATCATAAACTTTCAACTTTTAGTCAACAAAAAAACTTAAATTATACATTGAATAAAAATTAAATTCAATTTATTTTTTGTTTTTTATATATTTAACGTTACTCGATACTACGGCTATTCGGACAATGCTATGGTGGCAATCCTAAATTGTGCCCATCCTGGCACAATTAGGACAGGGATCTTTAAGGAGTACCTGACCTCGCACAGGCTCGAGACCTTCTAAAAAAATCCTAGGACCATATTCCTGTCTGCTAACCCATCACCATGCGTATAGTAGATGGCTACGCTACCCCAAAAACTACTACACCTATTTTAACGTCTAATTTTTTTTTATTTTTTTTTATGAAATGATGAGGTACTCATTAGGCATTTCTAAGTAATCAACTATTTGATTCAAATATCTTCTTTTTTTTTCATTTTTCCTTTTTCTTCTTCTTCTTTCTTCTTCTTATTTCTTTGGATGTTCTATATTTTTTCTATTATGTGTATTTTTTCAGGAAAATTTTTATACATCCAACACATTTCCATTCTAATTGTCATACTTTATTTTTCTTACATTTGTACTTTTTTTTTCTTTTAACAATAATATTTACATTGTAATAAATCATGAACTGTGCCAATCTTATTTAAAAAAAAAAAATTCTTGAAAGCATCTTAAAGTAAGATTGTAAGGTGAAACGTAAAAACCATATTATTGAAAAAAGTTGGAGATTATATTATAGCACGAAATCAGAGCTACCGGTTGGTATTAAGGTCTTAAGTCAATCTATATTATTTTATTAAAAAAAACAATCACAAACAATATCAATAATTAGATTTTACATAATGTTTTGATCTTTGCTGTTGCTCTCCTGAAAAATTCAAAATTTTGACTTAAGTCCTTATGACCGCGCATCAAAGATTTTTGTGTTAGAAGTGGATAAGTTTTGTAACCTTGTTGATTATTACAGCTTTTTATTGTTTGTCAGACATTGTGAATTAATATTTGCGTTTAAAAATAAAAATTGTTAATGAACCCATACAAGTGCTACGATATTTTTTCAGATAAGTTATTCGGAATAATTGAGAATAATGCCTCACTGACGCAAAGATATCGCGCTGTGACGCACTTCAGAGCATTTTATATATTTTAATTGATAAAATAATTTCCTGTACTAATGAAATGAAAATGAATACTCGTAGTTGGTATTATGAATGAATAATTTTGTCATTTTCTTTCGTTAAAGGGCATAGATGTATATTTAAATACCGCAGATAAGTTTACTTTGTACATATTCATATCAGCTATATTGGTGCATATATGAATAACAATGTGCTTTGCTTTTTTAAAGTATTTTTTCTTTCGGCAGCTGGTGTACGATGTCTTTTTAGTATTTTTTTCTTTCTTTGAATATAAATTTATAGGTTCTTAGTTACTATTAATCTGATGTTTTTTAATTTCACTTAAAATATTAATAATTAATTGATTAAAATAAAATAATAAATGAAATATATAGGTAGGGAAAGTATTGCGATCGTGAAAAATTTTGACTTCGGGGTACTTTATTTAATAACTTTCTGCGTTTTGTCCGATATTCTCAAAAACGGCTCTAACGATTTTGATTAAACTGAGTATTTGATGTATTAATATGCCCGAGATATGACTGAAAATATTTCATCAAAATTGATCAACCGGAGGGAGCACTTTACTTAATAAATTTTGTATCATTTTCACGTGTTTTTTTTTATTTACTCAAAAACATTTTGATCAAACTGGGTATTTGATGTATGTATATGCCAAAGATGTGACAGCCAACATTTCATCAAAATTGGTCAAACGGAGCGGGCACTTTATTTCATAATTGTTTTTCCAATTTTTACCTTTTTTTCGATTATCTTAAAAACGGCTTTAACGATTTTTATCAAATTCGTCATGTTTAATGAAAATTAGGTGTTCTTTAGTATCAGGTAAGCTTTATCATTATTAAAATGTTCTGAGGGGGCTTTTTTTTGGGGGGAGGTCTTTTTTGTTTGTTTGTTTCCTATAAAGTACCTTTGTTTTTGTTTATATGGAGAAATTAACTGTCTCTCGTTACGCCTAAAAATAAGAAATGGATATATGAGATATGATAAAAATAAAGAAAACATAAATAGGAGAAAAAAAAATAAAAATATTCAGTCAACTCATAAAACTCGTTGAGCCCACGCATGCAGAGTACGCCATTAATGACAGACCATTGTTCATAATTAAAGCCGTTCTGTTCATTTGAGAAGTGGCAATTAACAAAACGCATTAATTTCTAATCTAAGTAAGTTGGTAAGTGAAAGTTGCGTGTTGCGCGCACGCATCAGATTTTTTTTAGTATGGAAAATGGTATCTAAATATCATCAGGTGAACTTTTAATTATATATTAATTGTTTTCTTCTGCTCTGATGAGTGGAATGTTATGCCTTATTCAATGTACCCAGCTCTTAGCACCGGGACTTGAACTCTTTAGGCTTTTTTTTAAGATTTTCAGAGATAAGGAACGCGTGCTACGAAAGTAATAGAAGCGTTGTAGAAGAAAGTTGGATTGGGGAGCATTGATGGCTGGAAAGTTACTGGGTCCGCTCTCTACATGAGTCACTACTGTCTGGCTATTGCTTCATCACTAATCTACATTCTTTAGTCTCTATTTTTTTTAGTAACTCTACATTATGTTTATATTTAATTTATTTATTGCATATATCTAATTTATTTATCATTTAATATGCAAATATAACCGTTCTCATTGAATATTTATTTGTTCTAAATCTATTCATTGTATTTTTTCTAAAAAAAGTCTCTTTTTTACTTTCACTTACCTATATATGAAATATATAGTAAGTGGAAGTATTGCGATCGTGAAAAATTTCGACTTCCGGTTTTCAACGGAAATACATGTTTTGGGGTCCCCTGAGTCCAATTAACCAAGACCCGCGAAATGGTCTGTGTGTGTGTGTGTGTGTGTGTGTGTGTGTGAACAGACTAGCTCAAAAACTATAAACCGTGCGAATCTGAAATTGGGTATTTAGTGTATGTGTATGCCCGCGATGTGACAGCAAAAATTTCATCAAAATTGCTCAAAGGGAGGGGGTACTTTATTTAATAACTTTTTAAGTTTTTTACGATTTTCTCAAAAACGGCTCTAACGATTTTGATTAAACTGAGTATTTGATCTATTTATATGCCTGAAATATGACTGTAAAAATTTCATCAAAATTGATCAACCGGAGGGGGGACTTTACTTAATAAATTTTGTATCATTTTCACATGTTTTTTTTATTTACTCAAAAACGGTTTTAACGATTTTGATCAAACTTGGTATTTGATGTATTTATATGCTAAAGATGTGATAACCAACATTTCATCACAATTGATCAACCGGAAGGGGGACTTTACCTAATAAATTTTGTATCATTTTCACATGTTTTTTTTATTTACTCAAAAACGGTTTTAACGATTTTGATCAAACTTGGTATTTGATGTATTTATATGCTAAAGATGTGATAACCAACATTTCATCACAATTGATCAACCGGAAGGGGGACTTTACCTAATAAATTTTGTATCATTTTCACGTGTTTTTTTTATTTACTCAAAAACGGTTTTAACGATTTTGATCAAACTTGGTATTTGATGTATTTATATGCCCGAGATATGACTGTAAAAATTTCATCAAAATTGACCTACGGGAGGGGGGACTTTACTTAATAAAGTTTGTATCATTTTCACATGTTTTTTTTATTTACTCAAAAACGGCTTTAACGATTAACAAAAATAAGATTTGAATGTAGAAAAATGTGTGACTTTGGGAAATGATAATTAGCAAAACACTTCAATTTCTAATCTAAGTAAGTTGGCAAGTGAAAGTTGTGTGTTGCGCGCACGCACAAGATTTTTTTTTTTTTTTTTTGTCACTCCAGCAATCATTTTGAAGATTTATTTTTGTTCCATTACAGGAAAATAGACGAAAATAAAATTTAATAAATGTGCCTTTACACTCTACGAACCTCACCTTCGAACAGGTTCTCCCTCGAACCTTGCCGTACCCGCGTTAAGCGAACTGCCATTTATACTTCACCTGACGTTAAGCGAACCAATATGGCTGACGCACCTAACGCTAGCTTATGATAAAGAAAAAATCTCCATTATATCCAATATATTTTATACTATCTGAAAAATAAAAAAATAGGAGACGAATTACAACGTTTCACAAATTACACTAGTATAACAAACAACACTTAGGAAAAACCCAAATCAAAAGTGACACTAGCGCTACCACCCAACACAGGCTAACAGATGAAGTACTTCGAACCTCCGAACAGTCGACTTGAAGGCTGTTCGAGAGTGATGTTCGAAGGTAAAATGAAGAGTGTAAAGACCCTTAAAGTTTCGCTCTCCTGAAAAAAATCTTATTTTTTAGATAAAACGCTTTTGTAAAATACTCTCTATATCTCCTTCTATGTATTCTGCTTTTATTTTAAAAAATCTGGTGCGTGCGCGCAACACACAACTTTCACTTACCAACTTACTTAGATTAGAACTTAATGCGTTTTGTTAATTGCCACTTCTCAAATGAACAGAACATTTTTAATAATAACGCATTGGTTTGTCATTAAAGGCGTACGGCGCATGCGTGAGATTAGGTGCTTTATGAGTTGACGGATTATTTTTCTTTTTTTCTCTTGTACATGTTTACTTTATTTTCTTCATATATCATATTTAGCCATTTCTTATTTTTAGGCGTGATGAAAGACAGTTCATTTCTCAATATTAACTAAAACACAGGTACTTTATAGGAAAACAAATAAGGCCCCTTCCCCATTTAAGCCCTCTCAGAACATTTTAATAATGATAAAGCTTACCTGATATTAAATAACAACTAATTTTCATTAAACATAACGAATTTGATAAACATCGTTAAAGCCGTTTTTAAGATAATCTATCAAAAAGGTAAAAATTGGAAAAAAATTATAAAATAAAGTCCCCCCTCCTGTAGATCAATTTTGATGAAATTTTTACGGTCATATCTCGGGCATATAAATACATCAAATACAAAGTTTGATCAAAATAGTTAAAGCCTTTTTTGAGTAAATAAAAAAAAACACGTGAAAATGATACAAAATTTATTAATTAAAGTCCCCCCTCCGGTTGATCAATTTTGATGAAATTTTTACAGTCATATCTCGGGCATATAAGTAGATCAAATACTCAGTTTAATCAAAATCGTTAGAGCCGTTTTTGAGAAAATCGAAAAAAAACTTAAAAAGTTATTAAATAAAGTACCCCCTCCCTTTGAGTTAATTTGATGAAATTTTTGCTGTCACATCGCGGGCATATACATACTCTAAATACCAAATTTCAGGTTCGCACGGTTTATAGTTTTTGAGCTAGTCTGTTCACATACACACACACACACAGACACACACAGACCATTTCGCGGGACTTGGTTATTTGGACTCAGGGGACCCCAAAACGTGTATTTCCGTTGAAAACCGGAAGTCGAAAATTTTCACGATCGCAATACTTCCACTTACTATATATTTCATATATAGGTAAGTGAAAGTAAAAAAAACACGTGAAAGTGATACAAAATTTATTAAGTAAAGTCCCCCCTCCGGTTAATCAATTTTGATAAAATTTTTACAGTCATATCTCGGGCATATATTATATATTATTACCATACCTACAGGTGATATGGTCGAATAGTGTGTGTTTAATTGTGTAATAGTGTCTTTAATCTTTCGTTTGTTGTTCATTAGTTTGTGTTATCGTTTATTGTTTTCAATGTTTTCTTGAGTTTTCTTGTTGTTTCAGTTTATTGCTTTTTCTTATTTTAATTTTTTTTTTTTTTTAGACTTTTAGTGAAACATTAGGTTAGGTTAAGCCAAGTGGTTATCTACGAGGTTTATACCACCTCAACTGTCCACTAATAAAGACATTTGAATTGAGAAAAGGTAAGAGACTAATCAAGTTTTCATTTAAGTTGAGTTTCGTTGAGATTTTTTCCGAAATAGTTAAATTTTAAAGACTTATTTACTTGTTAGGTTAGTAGTTAACTGGGTTTCTCATACTGATTATTTTTATAAATAATCGGTCAAAAGTCCTCCTATAGTTTGTAAAAGGGGTGTAAAGATGGAGGAAGACTGTTTTGAAGGTGAGGGCACCCAATCACAACAGCCTTCTGCCAAAAGGCCAAGAAGCAGAGCTTCTGATTTGGCAGAGGAACCCGAAGGAACTGCTTGTCTTTTGCAGGAAGCCAAATCTATTCAAGGGAACTTGACAGTTTTCTTGCAAAATCTTGATAAGAAAATTAGTAATAAGACAAGGAATCACATAAATACAAAGATTAATCGATTGGTCGATATCATTGATAACCTAATTACTAAAAATAAAGAATGTGGGCAGAAATTCACGGAGCTTCCAGTCTCGGACCTGGTTCAGAAGGTAGTAAAGGAAACCCTGATGTCTTCCTGCGTCCTAAACTTTATGAAAGATAAAATCATGGATAATACGATGCCCATGGTAACTGAAGTGCTACCGCGAGAGGAGGTTTCAAGTCAAAGCTCTACGCAGCCCATTGCTGGACCATCCTATAGAAAAGAACCACCAGACGCTAATGAAAATTTTCAAGTTGTGGCGAGCAAACGAAGCCGAAGGAAAGCGAAGTCGCGACCAAACAGCCATACAGAAGAAAAGACCAAAACTGATGGAGGTTTATCAGAGCCGTCTCCACGTGATGGTTCCTCTTCGAAGGCGAAGGTTAAGACTTTGGCAGACATAGTAAAGTCCCTGCCTACAAAGCCAACTCAGGCATCAAAACCAACCTATCTCACAATCGGTGGATCTGGTAAGAGCCCAGTGGACATAATGAATGGGTTGCCATCCCCTAATGAAATTGGGGTCAATGCGTCCATTGTGCGAGCAACAAAAGGAGGCTCGATATTGGTCCGCATAGAAGACAGCTCCCACGCCACGAAGGTCATTGGGTGGAAGGGGCTCCGCGATAACGGCTTACATGCCAGACTGGCCTTAAAGAAAAAGCCGAAACTAGAGGTTAAGGGTGTGCCTCATGCATGGGGATCAGCGGAATTATCGAGGTTTTTGTGGGAAAGAATACCTGATAAGTCGGTCCCCACTCCACTGGTCCATGACGATCTTCGCCCACTCTTTTCCACTGCATCTAGGAATGGTCTCACAAAGACGTGGGTGCTAGAGGTACACCCCATAGTTCGTTTCAAGTTGTTGGAACTGGGTACATTGAATGGAGGATGGTGTTCTTTATCATTTAAGGACTACCTTGATGCCCCTCGTTGCACTAAGTGCCAGGGCTATGAGCATACCAAGGCTGCATGCACGGCGGATAACGTGGTTTGTATTTGGTGTGCATCAAATGGGCATATCATGAGGGACTGTCCAAAGAAAAAAGCAATGGCTGACCCTACTTGTATAAATTGCGTCCGGGCAAATGCTCGTCCCAGCGAAGCAAAACACAAGTCAGGGAGCCGGGAGTGCCCTGTGCACTTGACATGGTGCAAAGAAATGGCAAAAAGGACTTTCTATGAATAAACTAACTATCCTCCAGCTTAACATGGGCCGAAGGCGAGTTGTAGCAGAAGAGCTTCGCGCTCTTTCTCCTCGCTACGACATCATGGCGGTCCAGGAACCCACTTGCCGTGGGAACATGGTCACGGGGTTTGGCCTCACGTCGAAGGTTATAGCTCTAAGCAGTGGAGAGAGGAGGCCTAGAGCTGCCATTGTGGTTAACAACCCGAACCTCGACGTGATGGATCTGAGGCAATATTCTATGGCAGACAGAGTTGCATGTTATGTCAAGTGGGGCGCAGTCGCTTTTACGCTACTCTCGGTGTACTTACCTCACGGGAATGATATCGAGGAAGACATATCTGCCATAGAAACGATCATATGCCGTACAAGGAACGTGATCGTTTGCTCAGATACCAACTCCTGGAACACGATCTGGGGATCCAATCGAACAAACAGAAGAGGTGCCTTACTCGGTGAGTTTATCACAAGGAATCAGCTGGTGGTAATAAACGATATCTCCGCCTCTCCTACGTTCTCTGGTGGAATGGGGGAGAGTTGGATTGATGTCACGCTGGCTACACCAACACTCGCAGGCCGCATAGTCGATTGGACCCTCAGACCTGAGACGAGTTCTGACCACAAAGTCCTGGCTTTTACCTTGCAACAGGATATAGATTATTCCCACGGCATTCAAAAGGGATATGTGACCCGCATTAGCAACTGGAGTACCTTTCGGTGCATGCTGGAGGGTAAAATTGTCGATGAAGATTGGGAGGAGGGGCATTATGATGATCCTAATGACCTCGACTACAGGGTGACCAGGGTAACCGACATCATCTTAGATGCCTCAGAGGACTCCCTCCAGCACCGTAAGGTGAGGGTCAAACCTGTCCCATGGTGGACGCCGGCCCTAACAACCATGAAGAGAGAGCTCTACAAGGCCCGGCGTTCGTACCAGAAGTGCAGATGTGACGAGAGGCGCACTGCACTTCGGAGCGAGTATAAGTCCAAGGCCAAGGTGTACCGCAACGAGGTGCGTTCACGGAAGCGAAGATCCTGGGACGAGTTTATCGCCGATGAATCCACCAAAAACCCTTGGGGTATCCCATACAAGGTCGCGTTGGGTAAATTAGTTCCTCCGCAGCCGCTAGCAGCCATCAGACATGCTGGTACTGAGGCTTCTTCTCTTGAAGAATCGGCTGCCCTATTTATACAAGCGGCATATCCCAGCGACGATTCGTCCCAGGACAATGAAGAGGAGGCCTTTGTACGGCGCACAACGGTATACCCTCCAGGCACGGACTTATGCCCGCCATGGGACATATACGACCTTCGTATTGCCGTGGATAGGCAGAAAGTTGGTCGCGCTCCAGGACTGGATGCTATTGACGCGGCGATTTTGAAGAATAGTATCCCCTTTATAGAAGATCGGCTATTGACGATCTTCAATGATTGCCTAGATAGGGGATACTTTCCGAAGAAATGGAAGATCGCCGATCTGAGACTCCTCTACAAGGGAGGGGGAAGGGATAAGCAACTTCCTAAGTCATATCGACCTATATGTCTCCTCCCTGTGATAAGCAAAGTTCTGGAGTATCTTATTCTAGCAAGTTTACAGCCGGTTCTAAGAAAAGCAAGCCATCCACGGCAATACGGATCTACAAAAGGTAAAGGAACCGCTGATGCGCTGCTTCGAGTTCGCTCAGACGTTGAACAGAGGGCGGAGCAGTATGTCATGTTGCTCCTTTTCGACATATCCTCTGCTTTTGACAGCGTCTGGTGGCCTCTGATACTCCAGCAGCTGCAGAAGTACGATGCCCCTAGCAACTTATATGCCCTTGTCAAAAGCTACCTCCAGGACAGGTTTGTGAGGATCCGAGGTAGCTCATTTGAAGTAGAAGCTCCCATAGAGAGGGGATGCCCTCAAGGATCGGTTCTGGGGCCAGCTCTATGGAAACTGGTATTTGACGAGTTGCTAGGGGTGCTTGAGGAAGAGCGGTTCCTTGCAACGGCCTACGTCGACGACCTGGCGACTGTAGTGGCATCCAACAGCAGAGCCGGTTTAAAAGCTGAAGCAGAACGATGCGCCAACCTGGTAGGAAGATGGTGTGAGACGAAGAAGTTGAAAATGGCAGCGGCGAAAACTCAGGCCATTCTTCTAAGAGGGAAAACTGACAGGGCACACCCTATAAATCTCGTGATTGAGGGTTCAAGAATATGTCCAAGTGAGGTGGTCACCTACCTTGGTGTGAGATTCGGTAGGGGATTTAACATAACCCCTCACTTGGACTACCTCAGGAATAGGGTGGCCCTAGTCTTAAACGGGCTCAGTCGTCTAGGGGGCGCCTTCTGGGGTCTCAGATACCCAGCGACGATGACCATTTATAAAGGATTAATACTGGGTATTCTGAGATACGCGTCCCCCGGATGGTTCAAGAATCCCTCACAGCGGCAGATACGCAGGTTGGCGTCGCTTCAGCGTACGGCTCTGCTACGAGTCACAAAGTCATACCGAAGTGTTTCTCATGAGGCGGTGCAGGTCCTAGCAGGAGGGGTACCTCTCGACCTTCTCCTGCGTGAAGATTCCTTGAAGGTTGTCCTTAAAAGTGAAGGCCCAGCAGGTCTACCGGAAAATATCCGTACGAGAATTGCTGAAAACCCAGGAAAATGGAAAAGAACACTGCGAGAAGTCACAATTGATGAATGGAACCGGAGGTGGGTGACTACAACGAAAGGAGCTACGTTGAGGAAATATTTCCCCACCGTCGGGTCACGGTTGTTGGCGACTTGGATTATTCCAGATTATTGGGTTTCGCAATTTCTCACGGGGCATGGGGGTTTCCGCGCCAAACTGCACAGTCTTGGAAAGGACATAGATCCCCTATGCCCCACATGCAGGGTTCCGGAGACGGCTGAGCACATCATTACGGACTGCACCGTCTTTGAGGCACTTAGGGCCAAACTGTTGAGGGAAACTGGACTCTACGTGGTATCAGAAAATGAGTTCCCTCAGCTAGTGACTGAAGCAAACTACCCGTACTACAAGTCCTTTGTGTACGGGTGGAAAACTGCTGTTGGCCCTGCCCATTTCAATTTGACAAGGCAGGGACCTTTGCCTGGAAGACCACCTGAAGGAGGAGATGAAGAAGAAGGCCAAGAAGAAGGTGAATTGCAGAGTAGCAGCTGAAAAACTGAAGTAAGAAGAAGAAGAAGGAACAGGAAACAGAAGAAAAAGAAACAACTGAAGTATATAACTCCAAAGATTTCCAATTGCGACATTTGTAATGTTGCCAACACCCGTGTTGCCGAAAGGCAAGGAAGGGCGAAATAAATAAATAAATAAATAAATAAATAAATAAATAAATAAATAAATATAGGTAAGTGAAAGTAAAAAGAAACAAAATTATAATTAAAAATACTACTGTGTTATTTTTTTATATCTGAACAACCAACCAACCAATCTGTGCGGTGGGCCTGGCCTTTTTTATTGCCTAGCTACCTATAAACAGGTTCTAGATCTCTTGGTACTCTCAATTAAATAAGGTAGAAAACCTGGCGGTTGAGCATGATCTGAGTCAGATCACATTCTTGCACACAATCCGTCCAACAAATAATACTAAAAAACAAAATAAATAAAATAAAAAATAAAATAAAAAATAAGAAGTACTCGACCCGAATTGCTTACTCTCTGTTAGTCATTTTTCAGAAATGAATTCATCTAACCTACATATTATAGAAGCATATATATTGAAATATCAAGTTCTCCTCGTTCGTAAGATAGGTTAGCAGACGTTGCGGCGGCAGGTAGCAATGGCGATTATAAGCGGGGTCCGAGGAGGCCTGCCAAATTCCCCGATAATGGGGATGAGAGGAGCTGACCTAGAATGTCCTTCCGCTGCCAACCAGATATTCTCGTGCACATCCTGTTTGTCTTCCATTCGCCATTTGTTTCCTACCTATCTCATCCAGATTTAATGTTCACATTGCCTAGATCTCTTACATCTAAAAATTTGTTAATTTATCTCTTTGGAATCTGTGCTCTTCAAATGTCTTCTCTTGGCTTGAGAGATCATAATAATATGACTTGCACATCCGGAGATTCTTCCTATTAGAGATGTCGGAAGAATATCTTTGCGAACAACATTCAGTAAAAATATAATGTAAATTTTCATTACATTCCGCACCCTCATCGTTTTCAGGTTGGAGATTCGGTCAAATAACCTTCAAGTACCCGTAAATGTACGTATACATGTACAAATAACGCTAAGTATATGTGTAAACTATATGTATAATAAAAATGTGGTGCAAGAAACCTGTCTGAGGCACTCCAGCTTGTATTAATTTTATTTTTTAAAACATTACCAATTAGAGAACGCGGAAAACTCTAATCTTTTATAAACGTCTGCGAAATTATACACAACCTCGGTGTTGTAAATATTATTTTATGTACTGAGGAAATTATATTTTTACAGGATCATTCTACGATTCAGCAGTGTTACCGCTTAGTCAATTCAATTATTATATGTCAATTATTTCTCTTTGTAACATTAATTTCATTGATATGATGTTTTTCTCAATATGGGTCAAGCTTTCGACTTCCTGTCGTTTAGCTCGCTCGAAAGGGTTAAGGGGTCTCGGCCCCCCAATATTTTGACAGTAGGGGACTGTCCCCCCCAATATTTTGGCTGGAGGGGACTGTCCCTCCCCCCAATATTTTGGCTGGAGAGGACTGTCCCCCCCAATATTTTGGCAGTAGGGGACTGCCCCACCCCAATATTTTGGCTGTAGGGGACTGCCCCCCCCCAATATTTTGGCAGTAGGGGACTGCCCCCCCCCCCCAATATTTTGGCAGTAGGGGACTGCCCCCCCCCCAATATTTTGGTTGGAGAGGATCCAATGTAAAAAATTAAATGAAAATGCGACTTTATGAATTTATCTGAATTTAACCAATCTACTTATATAAGTAAAGGTGAAATTCTGTTTGTTTGTTTGTTCTTTATAGAAATCCATACCATTTGTCCTAAATTCTCCAAATTTCGCTCAGTGGTTCTTTCAGACCAGGTGCGAACACCAGTCCATATTAAAATTGCGTAACTTCAGCCGATCTTCAGCTGATATTCTTTATTGCTATAATAATCATGATGATCTCACTTTACAATGTCTTTTTTACGAAATCGACCGTTTCTTTAAAAAAATGAAATTCCCCGTGTGAAACCGGGATATACAGCTGTAATTTATATATATAAAGATGAAATTCTGTTTGTTCTTTTTAGAAATCCATACCGTTTATCCTGAATACTCCAAATTTCGCTCAGTGGTTCTTTCATACCAGGTGCGAATACCTGTCCATATTAAAATTGCATAACTTCAGCCAATCTCTGGGTATATTCTTTATTGTTATAAAAATCGTTTTGTACTCGCTTTACATTGGTTTTTTAGGAATTCGACCGTTTGAGTCGATAAAAGTCTCAGTTTATAGATTTTATAGATTTAAAAATCTGGTGCGTGCACGCAACACACAACTTTCACTTACCAACTTACTTAGATTTGAAATTAATGCGTTTTGTTAATTGCCACTTCTCAAATGAACAGAACAGCTTTAATTATGAACAATGATCTGTCATTAAAGGGGTACTCCGCATGCGTGGGCACCACGAGTTTTATGAGTTGACTAAATATTTTTCTTTTTTTCTCCTCTTTATGTTTTCTTTATTTTTATCATATCTCATATTGAGCCATTTATTATTATTAGGCGTAACAAGAGACAGTCAATTTTTCCATATAAACAAAAACAAGTGTACATTACAGGAAAACAAAAAATTTAAGCCCCCTGAGAACATTTTAATAACAATAAAGCTTACCTGATATTAAAGAACACCTTATTTTCATTAAACATGGCGAATTTGATCAAAATCATTAAAGCCGTTTTTGAGATAGTCGAAAGAAAGGTATAAATTGGAAAACAAGTTATGAAATAAAGTGCCCCCTCCGGTTGATCAATTTTGATGAAATGTTGGCTATCACATCTTTGGCATATACATACATCAAATACCCAGTTTGATCAAAATCGTTAAAACCGTTTTTGAGTAAATAAAAAAAACACGTGAAAATGATATAAGATTTATTAAGTAAAGTCCCCCCTCCGGTTGATCAATTTTAATGAAATTTTAACAGTCATATCACGGACATATAAATAGATCAAATACTCAGTTTAATCAAAATCGTCAGAGCCGTTTTTGAAAAAATCGAAAAGAACTTAAAAAATCATTAAATAAAGTACTCCTCCCTTTGAGAAATTTTGATGAAATTTTCGCTGTCAAATCGCTGGCATATACATACACTAAATACCCAATTTCAGGTTCGCACGGTTTATAGTTTTTGAGCTAGTCTGTTCACACGCACACACACACACACACACACACACACAGACCATTTCGCGGGACTTGGTCATTTGGACTCAGGGGACCCCAAAACGTGTATTTCCGTTGAAAACGGAATGAATTTTTTTTTTATTCATTTCTGCTTGAACTTTTTTTTATTCGGCTTATAGAGGTTGATGGAAAGCAATGAAATTTGGGGGGATCAGGATCAGAAAAAAAAACTTAGATGAAATTCAATCAAGAAATTTTGGCCCACATCCTTCAACATTAAGCCTTTACAACTCCCTATTTTATTACTGAGTAATAATGTGTGTTCGTGTGTGTTTGTGTGTGTGTGTGTGTGTGTGTGTGTGTGTGTGTGTGTGTGTGTGTGTGTGTGTGTGTGTGTGTGTGTGTGTGTGTGTGTGTGTGTGTGTTTCATTTCATCAAAATTGGTCAAACGGAGGGGTCATTTTATTTTACAACTTTTTTTTTCCAATTTTTACCTTTTTTTCAATTTAATGATTTTGATCAAATTCGTCACGTCAAATTAGATGTTCTTTAATATCAAGTAAGCTTTATTATTATTAAAATGTTCTGATGAGGCTTAAATGGGGAAGGGGCCTTTTTTGTTTCCTATAAAGTTCCTTTAATTTTGTTTATATGGAGAAATTAACTGCCTCTCGTTACGCCTAAAAATAAGAAATGGTTAAATATGAAATATGATAAAAATCAAGTAAACATATATAAGAGAAAAAAAGAAAAATATTCCTTCAACTCATAAAACACGTTTAGCCCACACATCCGCAGTACGCTTTTAATGACAGACCATTGTTCATAATTAAAGCCGTTCTGTTCATTTAATGGAAATTATTTGTTTCATGGTAACTAAATGAAATTTTCAACAACTACATAGAGAATTATAAAATCAGAGGACTTGGAGTATTATGCTTGAATTACCGAATTATGACAAGTAAACACTTTTATTTAATAATAAGAAAAAATAGTGTTTTTTATAGAGCAAATAAAAACAGAAATAATAAATGAATGTGGAAAAAATTGTACTTTGAGAAGTGGCAATTTACAAAACATATCAATTTCTAATCTAAGTAAGTTGGTAAGTGAAAGTTGTCTGTTGCGCGCACGCACCCGATTTTTTTTTTTAAATGTCTTTCTTATTGATTTAAATTAATTATTTGACAAATTGGAAACTCTATAACCCTGGGAAGGTAATAAGATGTATTATTTTTTTACTTTCACTTACCTATATATGAAATATATAGTAAGGAAAGTATTGCGATCGTGAAAAAATTCGACTTCCGGCTTTCAGCGGAAATGCACGTTTTGGGGTCACCTGAGTCCAAATAACCAAGTCCCGCGAAATGGTCTGTGTGTGTGTGTGTGTGTGTGTGTGTGTGTGTGTGTGTGTGTGTGTGTGTGTGTGTGTGTGTGTGTGTGTGTGTGTGTGTGTGTGTGTGTTTGTGTGTGTGTGTGTGTGTGTGTGTGTGTGTGTGTGTGTGTGCGTGCGTGCGTGCGTGCGTGCGTGCGTGCGTGCGTGAGTGCGTGCGTGCGTGCGTGCGTGCGTGAGTGCGTGCGTGCGTGTGTGTGTGTGAACAGACTAGCTCAAAAACTATTGGCCGTACAAAACTGAAATTGGGTATTTGGTGTATGTATATGCCCGCGATGTGACAGCAAAAATTTCATCATAATTGCTCAAAGGGAGGGGGTACTTTATTTAATAACTTTTAAGTTATTTTCGATTTTCTCAAAAACGGGTCTAACGATTTTGATTAAACTGAGTATTTTATCTGTTTATATGCCCGAGATATGACTGTGAAAAATTGATCAAAATTGATCAACCGGAGGGGGGACTTAACTTAATAAATTGTGTATAATTTTCAAGTGTTTTATTTTATTTACTCAAAAACGGTTTTGACGATTTTGATCAAACTGGGTATTTGATGTATGTACATGCCAACGAGGCGATAGCCAACATTACATCAAAATTGATGAACCGGAGGGGGGACTTTATTTAATAAATTTTGTATCATTTTCACGTGTTTTTTTATTTAGTCAAAAAAGGCTTTAACAATTTTAATCAAACTGGGTATTTGATGTATGTATATGCCAAAGATTTGATACCGAATTACCACGAGTAAAAACTTTTATTTAATAATAAAAAAAAATGAATGTTTTTTATAGAACAAATAAAAGCAAAAATAAGAAACGAATATGGAAAAATGAGTGACTTTGAGAAATGGCATTTAACAAAACACGTTAATTTCTAATCAAAGTAAGTTGGTAAGTGAAAGTTGTGTGTCGCGCGCACGTATCAGATTTTTTTATTATTCTTAATGGATTCAACGATTTTTTTTCGAAATTGAAGAGATGTAGGAAGTGAGCCGTGACATTTCTTAGATAGGATGACAGAAGAAGAGAGAGCTGATAGCACTATCTGGTAGGCTGTGAACAAGTAATCTAGATGGCTGCTGCTGGAAGAGTAGAGTAGCGATAGTGATGGCGGTGCCTTCTCTCGTGCTTCCGTGTGTGCCCTGTCGGCCCTCCTAGACTTTGCCCATCTCCAGCTCTCCCTCTCAGATAATGTGTAGATAGATTGATTCTGTTTGTCCTCCGTTTATTTTTAAGAAAGAAAACCTTACGTCAATTACCGATAACTATGTTTGAGTTGCATCTTATATGCTCTTCAACTTGGCTACTATTTCTATATACAGGCGGTTTACAGTTTTCCTATTAAGCATTCAATAACCACTGTGTGATTTTTTTGTTATATCCTACTCTTTTGGAGTTAGAACCAGACCTGGGCATTATTTTAAATAAAAGTATTTTAAATACAAATGAAAATACTTTTTTTTTATTTTAGTATTTTAGAATTAAAATAAAATAAATCACATGTTTATTTTCATTTTAATTCTAAAATACTCAAATAAAAAAAAAGTATTTTCATTTTAATTCTAAAATACTAAAATAAAAAAAAAGTATTTTCATTTGCATTTTAAATAATAAAATAAAATAAATCTTAAGTAGGTTGTTTGAAGTTAAACAATTTTCGTAATAGTATAGTGTGGTCTTTTGCACTAGAGCTCTCACTCCTAAATATTGAGCAAGTACATTTATTTCAGCTTGTGTTGCTGTTTTTTTTTTTTTGGTTTTTTATGGGGGGGGGGGGCGCAATTATTAAGTAAGCACCGCTTCATCCGATTTCAACAAATTTTGTCACATTGGTGGTTTTTGATTATCTAAATAGACGTCTAATGATTTCATTTCTCATACATGGTTTTATGCATAGATTTTGGGGAGGAGGGTGAAATATTAACATTTTACCGCCATATTTAATTGTCACGAAATATGAAACAAAGATTGTTCATAAGTCAAATGACAAAGCCAATTCCTCATAATTTTTACAATAAATAGCTTTTTTATGGGGGGGGGGGGGGCTAATTATAGACTTTTTACCAGTATATTCGATAGTAAAAAATCAATAACTATGTTAGAGCCATACACGAAGGCATAAACAGGAACCCAATCTGGAGACAACACCAAAAGAGTTAGTAAACTTAGTAGAAATGTGTATGAATGATACATTCAATAAAGTTATAATAGGTTATTGCGTTAGGGCTGATTTGCCGAAATTCCTATTGGACGGAGGTGTTTGGATGGTGTATGGGTAGCGAATAGTCTAATGGGTAGCCCAATTATTTTAAATAGGTTCCGAATCAGATTGGATTTGTAGAAAAAGAAATTTTATTTAATAATTTCGACAAAACGAAAGCGAAGATGATCTGAGTACCAGATACATTACACCAAGCAAAGACAACCGAAAAAAATTTAAATAAAAACTGTCGATTTATCAATCAATTGTAATATTTAAAAAAATATTTATTTATTAATCAATTTCAATGCACTAGCTAATATGTTTTAAAAGTATTTTGTATTTTCAATTTAATTTTTTTTATTTAAAATACAAAATACTTTTTTTATTTTGCATTTAAAATAATTTTATCGAAAAGTATTTTAAATGATTTGAGGTCAAAATGCATTTTATTCAAATTTATTTTAAATACTTGCTATTTAAAATAAAGTATTTTAAAATAAAAATTAAAATACTTTTTGCCCAGGTGTGGTTAGAACCTTGTTAAGCGTTTGTTTTGTTTGTTTGTTTAACGTCAATTTATGCCACTGAGGCTAACCCGGACGATGCTACAGTAGGAGTTCTAAATTTTGCCTATCTAGGTTATAATTAGGATAGGGATCTTTAACGGGTACCTGACATCGCACAGGCTCGGGACATCCATTTTACGTCTTATCCGAGGGACGGCATGGCTTAGGATTTTTTACTCCCATTAAAATATCCTAGGGTCACCACGGGGCGCGAACCCGCGACCTTTAGTATTGTAAGTTGCCATGCTAATAACTCCACCACAGGTGACCCCGTTAAGTGTTTGTTAAAACAACGTTTGGGTTCACCGCATATTTTGGCAGGAGAGCACCAAATGTAAAAAATTAATTAAAAATGCTATTTTACGAATTTATCCGATTTTAACAAATAAAATATAAATATAAAATATTAGTTAATTTCAGCACACTCTATTGTTAAAAGCATAGTTAGGTGTATTGTATATTTGATGAATTATATATTTTTTATTTCAGCTCGAACTGTTTTGTTTTATTCGCTCTCCATTTCTTTTTTAAACCAAGCAGCTTGATCCTACTTTCCATCAATTCGATGAAGCATATAGAAGTTAATGGAAAGCAATGAAATTAGTGGGATCAGAATCAGAAGAAAAATTTGGATATAATTCATTCAAGAAATATTGGCCCACATCTTTCAATATTAACCCTTAACAATTCCCCATTTTAACTTAAAACTGAGGCATAAATTGAAAAGTTTTAAGATATTATAAATAGGGGAGAGCGGGGTTGGTTGGCATAGGGGGTAGGTTGGCCATTGGCTTATAGTTTCCGTCACACCTGTTGTAAAGGCCCCACCATTGTACCATGTGACCTGCTCGACCTCGGGATTCTTGTCCTGAGTTTTCAATCCGATGCTAACAGTGTAGAGAAGAGTGTGCTTCATTGATTGATTTTAAAACATGTAAGTAAATTTTTATATTTTCAGTAAAGTTGGTTTAAAGGCAAGGAAAAACATTCGACTCCGATTCTGTACACATAGCCCCAAACTCCTTTGAAAAACCTGACCTTTCGACTAACCAGTTTCTTGTTTGATTGTTCTCCCCTGTCCTGGCAGCCATCTTTCATACGATCTCTCCTGTGGGGTTATTTGGCTCTCTTCGACTTCTTTTTTGGCGCAGTAGCAATTCACAAAGGCAAGGTAAACATAATCAAAGGTGAAACTACCAATTGTCTTTAGTTCCAGCGAGGAAGATGAGAGCAATTTTTCTTATGCAAAAAATAACAACAGTCTAAACTTCTATCTTCTTCTATTGTCATTATATTTTCCCTTAAAAGCTGTTAAAAACCGATTCAAAATTACTATACCATTATAGTGCAGCTTGTAATAACAATAATATGTGTCAGGCAGTACTTGAATAAGATGGCTAAACAACCCCACCTTCTAGGCCAACCTGCCCCACATATGGGGTTGGTTGGCATACTCTGGATTGACGAATTCTTCAATTTTCTATGATCTTAGTATTAAATATTATCTTGTGAAAAAAATACTTGAAGTACTCTAATACTTGGGGTTTACAGTGGTATCAGCCCCATGGGGATCATATTAACACGAACGATTCAACAATAAAAAAAAGTGATAACTGTTGCCAACCAACCCCGCTCTCCCCTACATTTAAAATACAGCGTTTGTTTTTAGGAGTTATTATTTAAACTTTTTGCCCCTCGAATTTCTACCTACCCTATCTAGGAAAATATTGAGCCGCCCCCCCCCCCGCCAAAAAATTTGGTGCTGGTGACCCCCATCGCTGTGGGACAAAATTTTATTTAATTTTATGCTTATGTATTTATTTTATGTACTGAAGGAATCGTACTTTCGATCGTTGAAGATATAATTTAATTTTTACAATTATTGGTTGTGTAGTAATTGTTTCTAATGCCATGTTGAGGATCGCTAGAATCGAGATAAGGGCAGAATGCGCTGATAAGAGACCAGCTGATGGTGCTTATCACTCCCGCTCTCCCCTCCCCCATGCCACAGTTCTTCACAAGGCACAGTAACTCACTGGCACGTTGCACAGTTTACAGTACATCATGTGTCCTTTGGTGAGGTCTATTCCCGAAGAGTACGTCTCTGCGGAGATGCTTTACTGGCAGAGGATCTACGCTCTGTACATCGCAGGTACTGTGGAGCATATATTGATTGTGATTTGTTATTTTTTCTTGACTAGAGATTTGAATTCTCTATCATACATATAAGAAATGTACTCCGAACCTCCTACGTCATGTAGGAATGTATTAAATAACAAATATTTATATCCCACAAGGTGAAAATGTTAAGAAACCTTAGCAGGGTCTCGTTGAGAATTTGTTTTCTTAGCTTGTGTGAATTAGTGAATTGTTACGTAAGCGACACGAGTGAGATATGAAGTGATTTAACAGATCCAGAAATAGCTCCGTGGCAGTTTAAGGATAATCGATGTTTAAAATGTATCGTTGGCTAATTGTTCAATTGTTTCAATATAACGTTAGGATGTGGCTTTAGGCGGTTGCGTAACTATCGACTTTAGCCTATGGCAGTCATTATGCCAGCTCATGATTCGCTTTTCGAGTACCAATATTTTCCTTTACACGTGTCCCTTCTTAATATTACAGTGGCACTGTTTATATGTTTATTCACTGGGGCGGACTTAGCGCCTAGTTTAAGGGGGGTCACGACAAATTTTTTTCGAATTTTTCCTATGATCGTTTTCTTTTATCAAGAGGGCCCACGATCTAAATAAACAAATTTATTTTTTTTAGGGTTTAGTAGCTATGTAATTGCTTAAAACCTTAAAGAATACATTAAAATACATATATTTACCCAAAGTATTCAGGTGGCAGGGATGACCCCTGTGATACTTCCCCTTTACCCGCCCCTGTATATATATATATATATATATATATATATATATATATATATATATATATATATATATATATATATATATATATATTTAACAGACAAATAATATATATAAATATAACTATTACGAATAATGAATGATCTCATAATGATTGTAACCTACATCAGCATTTAATCTTTTACTCGGTGAAAGGTCAGGTAGGCGTCTGCCTCTCAGCTCATCAGGAGTTTTTATGTGTGTTTATATATATATATATATATATATATATATATATATATATATATATATATATATATATATGTAAATAATCATTTACTTTGTATGTATTTAATAATTTCTTATGATCTGCTTTTTTTTTTAGTTCCACACCTAAATATTGATTTAACACTAAACCTACCGACATATTATATATTCCTATTTCTACTGATGGCGGTCAAATGACCGCTTTTGAAATAAACATTACAGTCTTTTCAGCAGCACCTACTTCTAATAGAAACCTGCCTTTGTCAGTGTTGCTACTAATTATATAAATGTATTTATACCTGGCTACACTGCGGGGAACCAGACATATAAACTCCCTCAGAGTGTGTGTTGATTACGTGTGTGGGATACTGTGACTTGCTAAAAAAAACTGCATATTAATATCATATTTTCAAGTGGTTTATTTATTTTTTTCAACAGGTTTCTTTATTCTCATTATTCGTTTTGTTATTTTTATCTGAATACAGTGTTTTTTTTTTTTATTTATTTTTTTTTTTTATTTTTTTTTTTTTTTTTTTTATCAAACGTTTTTACTATTTTCATCCCGTACTGTTACAAATAGAACTAATCACGTCGCAAATATTTATAATACTGGCGTACAGAGCCAGTAATCTGATTTGCCATTTCGCCTCACCTCGTGAGTTACCAGCAGTCGCTCTGTACCCATCATGGTCTTGCCATATCTTGTACAAATTTGTTGGTATGTCCATGTAATTTCTCGTAAAACCGTCTGTAATTCATACGTATATGATTTGTCACAGTCGAAACTCTGTTAACGCAGTAAAGCTCTGTAAACTCTCAGAAGTCATTGTGAACGGTCTAGTTTGAAATGTAGGGTGGTGAGTTCGTAATTAATCTTAAGTATTGGGATTAAAGGTTTGTATTTATTTTGTAATATGTGTCTTTTTTGCGGGTCCGTAAATTTGGTTCGCATATGTCCATATAGGTTTTAGTAAATAGCTGTATAGGTTAAGTTTTAATCTGAGGGGTAATTTGGAACGTCTATGTAGGATGGGATATAAAAAGAAGTTAAGACCTAAATTTCGCGAAGATAAAGCTTTTATTCTTACTTTATCTATCTTTCCCGTATATAATTAAGCACATTTTTTTTTCATCAAATGTGGTCACTATTTCGTTATTATTCCCCAATATCGCTTTTAATATGTTCCCTGTCGAGATTGAATTTTTTTGTTTGCTTCGCTATATTTTTGTACCTTGGGTCATTACAATAAATTAGTTATAAATGGTCGATAATTTTCTAGACATGACAACACACCATAAGTTTCGCTAAATTCAGTGAAAAGTTCTTTTGTCATTAAAATGTTCCAACTTCTTCCTCACCCAACCCTTGACATTTTTCGCTTTTATTAGGCATCGAATTTTACGCTTATACCGGAAGCAAGCTTATGCCCGATATTTCTGATACCGATAGGCCAACATATTGCCGATAACCATATTATCCGTTTATTCAATATCGCGTTATCCGTTTACGATCCCTTCTCCTGTAATTTGATCCTGTGGTATTGTTTGTTATATAGAATAACTTTAATATATTAAAGATGAAGATGTCTATTTCTTTGGAATGTTTCTAATTTGGAAATATATGAATAATTATTCAAAAACAACAATAACAAATATTGTTGTTAACACCTTTTGTCCCATGGGTAGAAATACAACTAAGTTCTTGGTACATTTTTTTGTGCATGATTGACCCTCTTGGGTGAACTAAGTTCAGTTCTTACACCCATGCCATCATTCATGCGTTCAATGAACCCTTTTCTAACAACAAAACATTACTTATACGCATATCTGAAGAATGGCTTTGGCATTCATAACAATTTGGCAAAAAAAAAACTTTGGTTTATTTTTTAGGCACTTATACCTTTAAGCATTTACACGCTTCAATTATTAGTATGCATTTTTAAATTTCTGATTTCTGCAATGTGTGAATTTTAATTCTTAAGTTCATAAAAAAACATACTTTAAGCAAGCTGAAAAAAATTCTTTAATATTTTAAAAATTAGCTTAGAACGGTAAACCTGCATTTATTATAAAAAAATAAATCTCATAATAACATACTGAAAAAATGTATAATATTAGTGATTAGCATCTCCGGTACGATATCGGCTTAGAAAGCAACTTTTCAAGATATTTCTAAACAAATATATTCTGAAGTCATATGTCAGCTTTAGGGGCTTTTAATCCTATAGAATGTAACACGGGTTTGTTTATGAATGTGCTCGTATCAATATTATATTATTCGGTTCATTCATGAAATCTTCCATTTTGGATCTGATATACGCCACTGTTTAAGAGATGTATTGAGCGAAATTTGTGTATCCTTCGAGACGCCGGACTTAAATCAACTTCTTGCTCAATTTCTCACACTCTACGAACCTCAACCTCGAACAGGTTCTCCCGCGAACCTTGCCGTACCGGCGTTAAACGAACTGCCATTTACACTTAACGTGACGTTAAGCGAACCAATATGGCTGACGCACTCAACGCTAGCTTATGATAATGAATGAATTTCCATTATCAATATATTTTATATTACCTGAAAGATAAAAAATAGGAGACAAATTAATAACAATCAAAAACGACTCTTGTCACTTGGGAAAAACCAAATCAAAAGTGACCCTAGCGCTACCCCCGAACGCAGGCGAACAGATGAAGTACCTAGAACACCCGAACAGTCGGCGTGAAGGCTGTTCGAGGGTGGTGTTCGAAGGTAAAGTTCGTAGAGTGTAAAGGCACCTTTAAATGTAGAATAGAATAAAGGTTTAACGTACCCGAAGGTCCGATGCCGACACCAGCAATCGCTCGCTACACAGCTCCATCCACCTCCTCCCTCTCCAATCCCAACTCCACACGATCTGCCTTCACTGAATCCTCCCACCTTCGCCTAGGCCTACCCCTCGGAAGTTTTCCAGTCGGCAAAGGGTTTATCAATCTTTTATGTAATCGTTCGCAACTAAGACTCGCAATTTTGCACGCCCAATTTAATCGACGCGCAGTTATAACTTCGATTACATTTACGAAGTAAAGTTCACGCAATTTTGTATTTTGTAGCCGTTTAAATTCTTCTGTGAATCATTGTTTTTCTGCCCTGCCATTCTACGCAAAGACCTTAAGGCGTTGCTTATCCCTTACTGTAAGCGGCCATGTTTCTCATCCTTAAAGAACCGTCGAAAGAATAATAGTTTTGTGAATTATAATTTTTAAATTTCTGGATAGAAGGCATGAGCTAAGTAATAATAACAAGAATTTTCCGCCTTCTGCCTAGCCTTAATTTCCTCTTTAATTTTTTTTCTTCTAGATACTATTTCTCAACGGATCCAAACATTTCTTTTTCTACTTCAATATCGCCAAAACGTCACCGTTTCTACAGCTAACCACACATTTGTCTTTTGCGAATTTATTTATTATTATTTGTGACAAAAAATAATTTAACTGGAGTTTTAAGATTGACCTTTTACTTATTATCAGTGGGTATTAATTTCCAGCACTTGGTCTTTCCCGGCTTTCATGAACGCTGCCGCATTTTGTTTTGTATTTTCCGGTATCAAAATCCTAAGTAGTACGTAATCATCGTCTTTACTGAGGAAGAATATATTTCTTCCCATGTTCAAACCCTTTCCTGTATATATCATATGTATTGTCCCTAGTGACATATTCTAGCGTTTATAGTGAAAGTGAATCTCCTTGTTGTGAACCTCAAAATAATACAATGATCAAAATAGCACATACACAAAGAATAAATATGTTTCCCAAATTATCAGTAGATTGAGCAACTCAACTGATAATAAAACTTGTATCAATTCTAGGAATTTCATGAATCACGGTAAAATTTAGTAGCGATTAGATTGAATCGATTAATTTTACTCGAAAATATTTTTATTTTTCTATTATATATTTCGTAACTTATGCTGGGAGCGGAGTAGCTAATTATGTAAGGCTTTGAACTACTGTCAAGGTCCCGCAAACCTTGCTGGGGCACACTCATCCTCTATTAGGTAGGTACTCTTCATCGAATTATTAATTAAGAGGTAAGTAAATTGAGCGTGATGGGAATCGTAGAGGTTTTCTGTGAATTCTTCTTCTTTTTTTTTTTTTTTTTTTTTAAATAGGGTGTCAAAAAGAGTATTCGGGGTTTGAAAGTTGAATAAAATCTCATATATAGAATATCAAGTTTACGTTAGATTTTTACGTTTTATTTAAACAAGATGAACTGGCATTGAACAATGAATTTATTTAGAAAAAACAATATTTTCTAGGTGTTCACCATAACGCTGCTGGCACTCCTCGAATCTCAAACGCAATAAATGGTGTAAATAGTGAACGTTACTGTGAAATGATAACAGGTTTTTTGGCCCAAGAACTTCAAGAGTTTAAAGGATATAACTCTAGAACATGGTTTCAGCAAGACGGGGCCACTTATCACTTCAGACTTATTATATTGTTACGGGCTTCGGGTTCGATAAAATATAACAATTAACACTAGGACAATAATTTATTAATCAATACTCACAAGGGTAATTACTGCCTTATTATCAGATACAAACCAGGCTGTGTATGCAGACTCTACTCACTTATAACTAACCGCACGGGTTAAAACAAGAGTCTTTTCTACGACATACACTATCACCACAATAACTTATCACAATAAGGCTTACCACTTATCACACTATCTTATCACAATAGACTTATCACTGTTCACTACGAAGTCCACACCACGGGTGTTGCCAAACAACTCCGCTGAGGCCTGTTAGAGCCGGTATTTATTAGTCTTGGATAGATTCTAGAAGGTTCGGGGTTTATCTAGAACAAAGTCTTTGATCTTCCCCGACAGCCAGTGCGGCACCGAACAACGGACGTATTGTTCACCAAAGGCGCTTTGTCTACTACCGCTGGCCGCAACACTACCCCCTCCTTAATGCTGATCTGCCCCAGATCAGGTCGTGAATGTGATGGAGTAGACTCAGGTGTTTTCTCCTCTTCAGCTTCCAGCAGGACTTTTCCTGTTTCCTGACCGAGTGTTAGAAGCACAGCGAGTTTCTTGACACTACCAGGCGAAGCCAACAAAAGGACACTGGCCGGTGCAACAGAGTCCAGCTCCACAATGCCAAACGTATTTGGCATTACACAAACGCCAGAAGTTGGGTCCGGGACCTGGCTTTGATTAATCCTTACAACACTTGCATTGGCAACCAGCACCTGTTGGGTGTGAGGGCCTAGACCAATGCTCTGCTCAACTAAGCTTCCGTTAATCGCACCATGAGCAGCTGATGATTTGCTCTCATCACCATTCGATTTGAGTCCGACTTCCGCTGCTGGACTTTCTGTAGTCCCATGGGTAATATTGGGCTTAGGAGGAGGCCGTCCAGGTCCTCGAATGATGCCACTGACTGTCACTTCACTGTCAGTTTCTCTTTCCAATTTCAAGTTCTTTGCTAAGGGGTCACCATCCTCATCAGAATCAGTAACAGGCATTCTCCTGTTTAACATTTCAAGTTCCGCATCATCAGGCTTCATAGACCCACACCAAGCCTTTCCCTGAGGTTCCTTCCAGCTCAAGGTTCCTTGCTTGCTGTACCTGATTAGCCGACCACTGATTGAAAAGTTTCCAGAGTTTGTCACTTGACCGTTTCCAGCCCTCCCCGATATGGCAGTCCTCTGTCCATTCAAAGACCGCTCGGCCAAACTCTCCTCAAATGCCCCAAACAGACGCCGACAAGCCTCCAAGCTTCCAGCCGGCTCCCAGCCACTCAGTTCAGAAGGGCATCCCTCACATCCAAGGGTGTATCCGGCCCTCCTCGATACGGCTGACCTCTGTCCATTCAAAGACCGCCTGGCCAAACTCTCCTCAAATGCTCCAAGCAGACGCCGACAAGCCTCCAAGCTTCCAGCCGGCCCCCAGCCACTCTGTTCAGAAGGGCATCCCTCCCATCCAAGCAAATATCCATATTGCTTCTTTTCTGGATGGAACCTTTGGAAAACAACAAACTCTTCTTCCTTATCTTGAGAGCTGCCACCATCCTCGAGCTGATCTCTCACGCTCTCAATATTCTCCGTTCCCTTTTCAACACCAGTGGTTGACTCAACTTCCATGAATTCTCCAGGCGAGACCCCCAGAACAAGCCTTCTTACTACAACAGGCTCTTCCTCATCCCCTTCATCAAAATCTTTCTTGTCAATTGACTTCCCTACTGGCGATGGCTTAATGTCTGTATCAACAGGTTTAGCATACACAAAAGAACTAGAATTCACCACAGTCTGTACAGCAGCTACCTCTGCATTTCTTATCCTTTCAGGCATGTGTCTCATGAACTCCTCTTCGAAATGAACAGCATTGCGGCAAGGTCCACACACAAAAGGATCCACCTCTCTCAATCCACCAAGCGGCACCTTCATATCTTCAACACTCACTTGAGGATCAAGGTCGAAGGGCTCTTCTTCTTCTTCTTTATCATTTTGCGTAGCAGGAAGAACCTTCTTAACCGAAATCTTAGGAGTATCACTTCCAACTAACTTATTTTCTAAAGTAGTAAAACATTCTGATAACGTAGAAAATAACTCATTTTGATTTTCTAACAACTCATTTTTAAATTCTAACAACTCATTTTTCAATTTACTAAATTCTGTTTCAAAAAGAACGTGATCTGGATCCTCTCCACTACTAATTAAAGCTTCCCTGAGCCTTTGTTGCAATATAGACTTGTTCCCAGAAGTATCCAAATCGCGTTCTTCTAATTCCCTTTTTAAATCTACTACTTTCAAATCATACAATCTTAAGCCACCGGTTGACATTTTAAATATTATATACAATTATCAAAATTAAAATTAACAAATCAAAACTTAAAGACTAACAACAATAAGTTGATTATAAACAAACAACGAAAAATAAATAAATCTAATCCTATACACAGTTACTAAGATTTAAATTACAAATGAAATTCTCAACATTTTAAACAATAAACTAAATTATTAAAAGAAACCAAAAAGATTAAATAAAACTCAAATATTAAATAAAATAAACAATATTCAAAATAGACAAACAAATTTTCAATAACCTAAATTACAATAATTAACTAAAATAACAAACAGAAAAATTATTTACAACAAACTAAATAAATACGCTAATGCTAAAAATATACCCCACACCTGACACCAGTTGTTACGGGCTTCGGGTTCGATAAAATATAACAATTAACACTAGGACAATAATTTATTAATCAATACTCACAAGGGTAATTACTGCCTTATTATCAGATACAAACCAGGCTGTGTATGCAGACTCTACTCACTTATAACTAACCGCACGGGTTAAAACAAGAGTCTTTTCTACGACATACACTATCACCACAATAACTTATCACAATAAGGCTTACCACTTATCACACTATCTTATCACAATAGACTTATCACTGTTCACTACGAAGTCCACACCACGGGTGTTGCCAAACAACTCCGCTGAGGCCTGTTAGAGCCGGTATTTATTAGTCTTGGATAGATTCTAGAAGGTTCGGGGTTTATCTAGAACAAAGTCTTTGATCTTCCCCGACAGCCAGTGCGGCACCGAACAACGGACGTATTGTTCACCAAAGGCGCTTTGTCTACTACCGCTGGCCGCAACAATATAAAGTGATTTCTCGTAGAGCTGGCCTCCCAGGAGTCCCGATCTCGGTCCTCTTGACTTCTTTCTGTGGGGATACCTGAAAAGTAGGGTATACGAAAAGAAACCGACGAATCTAACGCAATTGAAGCAAATTATCAAAACAGAAATGACGGCAATTTCAGGAACAATGTGTCAACGCGTTTTTAGAAATCTGCGTTTGAGATTCGAGGAGTGCTAGCAGCGTTATGGTGGGCACCTAGACAATATTGTTTTTTCTAAATAAATTTTCATTTCATTGTGACCCTAGAAACCATGTTCTAGAGTTATATCCTTTAAACTCTTGAAGTTCTCGGCCCAAAAAAACTCTTATCATTTCACAGTAACGCTCACTATTTACAGTACTATTTACACTATTTACTGCGTTTGAGATTCGAGGAGTACTAGCAGCGTTATGGTGGACACCTTAAGACAATATAGCGATTTCTAAATAAATTTCCAGTTCATTGTGTTAAAATAAAACGTAAACATCCTACTTGATATTCTATGTTTGAGATTTTATTCAACTTTCAAACCCCGAATACTCTTTTTGGACACCCTGTATATACAGTACCAGTCAAAAGTTTAGACTCACTTGTAACTCAAGAGGTAACATTTCAAAAATTATATGATTGTTTCGAATACAATCTATATAAATAAAGATAAAATTCTTTTTGTTCCTTGTTCCTAAAATTGTTTGTTCCTTGTAGAAATCCATACCGTTTGTCCTAAATTCTCCAAATAGTGGTTCTTTATACCAGGTGGGAACATCTGTCCATATTAAAATTGCATGACTTCATCCAATCTCCGGGTATACTCTTTATTGTTATAAAAATCGTTATGATCTCGCTTAACATTAGATTTTTAAGAAATCAACCGTTGGAGTCGAACAAAATCTCATTTCTGTCATAACGAACTTTTCTTGACTTACGGCTTTTCTCATTTTTTTTCCAAATTCCCTGGGTGAAACCGGGTATACAGCTGGTTTTAATAAATTAAAAATAAAATTATAGTAGTTATGTTGTTCAGTAAATAAAATATTGTTATTTATTTATTTTACAAAATCTAAGGGTGAGTCTAAAACTTTTGACTGGTACTGTAAGTACGAGTTTATAACACGCTATTTTATTTAACTTATTATTAATCGCTTAAAGACCGGTAATGGCATTATGTTGGCGAGCAGATAAGAGATGTTTCGTGACCGTGGGATACCTCTTTGCGAAACAGAAATATCAATGACTCGCTGGAGTAAACACAAGAAGCTATGCGTTGCGAAAAAAAAAAAAAAAAATCAGATCGCGTGTGCGACCTCGCACAAGAGTGAGTAGGTAGGGCTTGATAGAGTGAGAGAGGGTGAGAGAGATTGTGTGGGGGGGGGAGGCAGTAATCAGTTAAGGAGGAGAGTAGTGGGGAGTGCTAATTGTGTAGTGATGTCGTAGTGCGCATGTTCCTTCAGTCCTATCCCAGTGCTGTGTGTGGTTAGTCAGTGCTGTGCCTCTCACACACATACATATATATACTTCTACATATTGTTGCCTATATGGTATCCTATATCACCGGCGGTGGATATGCTCTACAGCAACCAGACATCTTCGGTGCCATAGTATCCAGTGAGTATAACACGTCAAAATATGTATACATATCATATATGTATGATCATACATGTTACTGTCTCATGATCTGATTAGCAGCTTGAGCTCGTTAGAGTTCCATGTCAATATTATTATCAAGCAATGACACTATTTATACTCGGGGTTTAAACTAAAGAGAAGGAAAAACATTTTTTCAAAAGAATTTAAGAGAAGAAAACACGAGTGACACATTTCTATAATTGGAATCTTATGAAAGGAATTTTTTTTCCTGTAAAACATCTGATAGTATTATCATCGTGTGAGAGAAGGTTGAAATGTCATTGAGCTCTCACATTCAAAACATGTTTATATATCATCGGGTATATAATATTATATAGATAGTATGGAATCATTGTAATGTATATTTATGTTATAAATATATACATATATATATGTAATGTGGGATGTTTAGGTTTGGTTGGGAAAGAGAGCATACCGTTGCTATATTCTGCCCAGTCTATATTTCATCATGGCAGTTGTAGCTAAAAATAGCAACACCGCATTTCATGTTTTCTATTCTCCGCAAGGTGATCTTTCTTTTTTCATTTATTTAGTTTAAATTCTTCATATCGAGGTATAAATTTTTAATTTTTTTTTTTTATAAATTTTATTTCTCCCCTCATACTCGAATACTTCTTTATCAAGTGTTCTTAGAGAGAGTCCTGTTTGACTTCTCTTACACGAGAACTTATTAATACAATTTAAAAATAGACCCTTTTGGCAGTATACCCTTCTTTTTTAATACCCAGAAAAGTTTCTATTTCTGTAAGGGCAGGTTCCAAAAACATCCAATTTAATTTTAGTAATATTTTCTCAGGGAGAGAGAGCATGTGTCTCGTTAATTTTGCCGTGTTACGTAGGGAACAGAATTGGCTCCTCCAAGTTTTCTATATTTAAATAAATTTATTTGGGAAGTTCCTGTAAAATATAAAAAAAAACAGTAGAAAACAACGTCATACACATTCACAATCTTGACAGAGCTATAATGAAATAATTTGAAGTAGTTTTGTTTTGGTTTCTAATAATTACGTATAAAACAAAGATAATAAGCTTTGCTTTTTGAAATTGGAATTTTTAATCGTAGGAAATGTTTTCCTTGTAATTAATGTTTATAGGACATGAATTATAATAAATGCATAGATACGACTCTTATTTTTAATTTATATTTTACCGTGTTCCTCTGACTGTTCTGTTCTTCATAAATTATATATTATTAATTATACATTATAAAATTATGTATAAAAATTAAAGTGCATTTTAGTTAATAATAGGCATATACAAATTTAGAGGTGTGCAATATTCAACTGTTTTTGTTCACGGTAGGATGATAAATAGTCAGGATTTTCAGTTAAACATTTTTACTTTCACTTACCTATATATCAAATATATAGTAAGGGAAAGTATCGCGATCGTGAAAAATTTCGACTTCCAGTTTTCAACGGAAATACACGTTTTCACGTCCCCTGAGTCCAAATAACCAAGTCCCGCGAAATGGTCTGTGTGTGTGAACAAACTAGCTCCAAAAGTATAAACCGTACGACCTGTAATCGGGTATTTAGTGTATGTATATGCCCGTGATGTGACAGCAAAAATGTCATCAAAATTGCTCAAAGGGAGGGGGGAGTTTACGTAATAAATTTTGTATCATTTTCACTCAAAAACGGCTTTAATGATTTTGATGAAGCTGGGCATTTGATGTATGTATATGCCAAAGATGTGATAGCCAACATTTCATCAAAATTGGTCAAACGGAGGGGGCACTTCATTTCATAACTTTTTTTCCAATTTTTACCTTCTTTTTTTTATCTCAAAAACGGCTTTAATGGTTTGATCAAATTCGTCACGTTTAATAAAAATTAGGTGTTATTTAATATCAGGTAAGCTTTATCATTATTAAAACGTTCTGAGGGGGTTTAAATAGGAAAGGGGCTTTTTTTGTTTTCCAATAAAGTACCTTTGTTTTTGTTTATATGGAGAAATCAACGATATCTCGCTACGCCTAAAAATAAAAAATGGCTAAGTATGAAATATGAAAAAATCAAGTAAATATATAGTGGAGAACAAAATAAATCAACAAAATCATCATGAATAATTCAAAGGATTATTTTTTATTTTATTTGAATATACATTGAAATAATATCGCATGAAATCGCCAAATATTAATATACTTATGACGATTCTAAGGTTTTTTATTTTGTCAATTAGATAGTTGGATGTTAATCACCAGAAACAAAAGACAATAAAAAAAATAAAAAATCATTTGGCTTATTTCAGGAAAGGTTTAAAACGGAAATATCATTCACTGTTCGGACCATTACGGTTTTTGAACAGATAAAAAAAAATTAAAACCCAATAATATATTTAAAAAAAATTATAGTGATGATTCATTATTATTTTCATTTTAAATATTTTCATTATTTATTTTCATTTTAAACGTTCAGTAAGAGTAACCGCAGCGGAGACCAGATTGTCATCAAGTTATTTTTAATTACACATTGTAACGTAGTATGTAGTTGCAAACACACATTGAGAACCTAAGCTACTAAGAAATATAATAATAAAAATAAAAATAATAATTCGTTAAGAGTTCTTTTAACTACCGTAAACATGGCTTACTTGAGCCCTAGGGGGTAACTTGAGCCCAAAAAACAAGAAATGGTGTTTGGTTCTCTAGGTATTTTGGCATAAGTTTAATGACATAGTTCTGTACTAGGCTGTAGTAGTATTTAACTATATCGTTAAACTTTTCAAATCACTCAAAATATCCAGAGAACCAAACATCAATTTTGTTTCTTGGGCCCTAGTTACCCCCAGGGTTCAATTAACCCATGTTTACTGTACTCAAAAAAATAAAACAAATAAATAAATAAACCAAAATAATGAGAGAGTTGTTGATTATGGATTGGAGAATGTTCAGAAATTATTTTTTTGACACATTAATTGCAATAAAAAAAAAATAAATGAATCCTTTACCTGTATATTTTCTTAATATTTGTCCAAACTATACCTCTTAATTGTGTTAGTGTATACCTATGTAGATATACATTTTTTTATTTATTTTTATTGTTTTATTTATGAATTTATCCGCATGGTAGCCTACATCATTTGTTTAAATAATAAAGTATGGATATAAATATTTGTTAGGGATTACAAAAGAATAGCTAAGGTCACTCTTGAGTTCCCTTTATCTGTGGCGCAGTTTGGTATTACGAAATACAATTTCTACTTATCTTTTCAGGGGTTTAATAAAACTGTTTTAACATCTTGCTAATGTTTATTTAGGTCTTCAATATTTTTATGTTATTTTTTCTTGGTTGTACTGAAAATTTTTTAAGTAATTTTAGATAATTCGACAGTTACTTGAGATAAAACAATTATTCAAATTTATTTGTTGTTTTTATTTTCTTTAAAAAAAACATATATAAATACATATATTTTGAAGTGTGTTAAATTGTCGTTACAAGTTTTTACTTTTTGTAAGGTTTTTGATTATATGAGTTTATACTATTTGTGTGGTATTGTAAACTATTATTTTTGAATGATAAACATTATTTAAACCCTCATAATTGTTACTATATATAAATAATCTTGAAAAAAAATAACGGATAGATCAAAGATGCCAGAAATAATATAAAACGTCCTCATGAAATAATTTTTCGTTGTTCCAAAATAATCGATACTTGTTTGGTATATATTCTTGTTTCACGTTATTTCTTTTTAGATTAGTTTTGTTTCTCTCGGCGTTCTTTGAGGAAGAGTTATCTTTTCTGTAGAAATTGAACTAGATAAAAATGTTTAGTAAAATCGTTTCTTATTACGGACGGAATATATGATGACAGAGGAATATGCAGCATAAGAAGCCACTACAAAAACAAAGAATAGAAAAGACAATATATATTGTACAATATTGTGGACACAATATATTGTGCTCCCTATGCATTAGTGAGGAGTGGGCAATATCCAGGCTACCTCTTGTCAGTATTTTCTTTCATATCATTTCTCTTTTATTAAATCTTAGTCAGTCTTTTTCATTTTTCGCTTATAAAGTCTTCGGTTGTAAGGATTGACCTTTGAGTATAAGGGCATACTCTTTTATTCTTAGGACATATTTATTACTAAAGGAAAAGTTTTTTTATTCTTTCCACTGTTATTTAAAGATATGTGAAATGTTAATATTAAAAAAAAAATAGTTCTTAAAAAATTGAATGCGAGCAAATTAACTTAGAAGTCATTAGTTTGCTATTTTTGTTACTTTCACTTACCTATTTACAAAATATATATTAAGGGAACTTAGTGCGATCGTGAAAAATGTTGACTTCCGGTTTTTAAGGGGATTCCACTTTTTGGGGTCCAAATAACCAAGAAATGGTCTGTGTTTGTGTTAACAGACTAGCTCAAAAACTATAAACCGTTCGAACCTGAAATTGGGTATTTGGTATATGTCTATACCCGTGATATGACACCAAAAATTTCATCAAAATTTGTTAAAAGGAGGGGCCACTTTATTTTGTAACTTTTTTTCCCATTTTTATGTTTTTTTTCGATTTTTCCAAAAATAGCTTCAACGATTTTGATTAAACTCGTCATGTTTAATGAGAATTAAGTATTCTTTAATATCAGGCAAGTTTTATCATTATTAAAATGTTCTTAGGGGGCATAAATGAGGAAGGGGCCTTTTTCGTTTTCCTATAAAGTACCTTTGTTTTTCTCTCTATATAAAGAAATTATCCGTCTCTCGTTTCGCCTAAAAATAAAAAATGGCTACATATTTAGCCTTTATGAAAAATAAGTAAACATACAACAAAAAAAAAAAGGAAGATATTCCATCAACTCATAAAACACGTTGAGCTCACGCATGCGCAGTACGCCTTTAATGACAGACCAATGCTTTATAATTAAAGACGTTCTGTTCATTTAATGGAAATTATTTGTTTCATGGGAACTATATGAAGTTTTCAACAACTACGTAGAGAATTATAAAATCAGACGACTAGGAGTATTATGCTGGCATTGCCGAAATATCACGAGTAAAAACTTTTATTTAATAATAAAAAGAATTAGTGTAATTTAAAGAGCAAATACAAACAAAAATAAGTGTATGAATGTGGAAAATTGAGTGACTTTGAGAATGGCATTTGCAAAACACGTTAATGTCTAATCAAAGGAAGTTGGTAAGTGAAAGTTGTGTGTTGCGCGCATCGCACCAGATTCTTTCTTCTCGGATCCAGCGGTTTATGTATGATATTGTTTTTTGGTTGTTCGAAATATAAGAAGCCCGCAAAGTTTAAAGGATAAAAAACATTTTATGTTGAAATTTAGTCAATTTTCATTTTTGAATAATTAATTTATAATTTTAATGGATGGGGATTGAAGATTGAACCACGGTCGGGAATCAAATCCAGGTTCTCTGCCTATACGTTACAGCGGTCCTAACACAGAGTGGAAGAGAATAGCAACTTTTTTTTTTGTACCCTTAATATCTCAAGTTTTCTTTCTAAAAAATTGGTTACCCAAAGAGCAATAATTTTAGAATTTACTTACCACATATTAACTTAGAAATATGAAGAAACACCTAAAATTGTTTTTTATTTCTATCTATTGGAACGGAATGTTATTCAGAAAGAGGGCTTAGATCGTAAGGTTGGATGTGAAGTCAAACATTGTTTCAACTGGAAATTGATAATTCTTAATGTAAATAAAATAATAAAAATCCTGCCGTTTGAGCGAGATCTCTGTCAAACCCTTGAACAGTATTGAACGCCGAGTTCTTCCTCTGTTTCAGTAGTTGTTATTAGTATTCGTATACATTTTTTTTTTTTTTTTTTTTTTTTTTTTTTTTTTTTTTTTTAGTATCTTAGTATGTATTTAGATTAGTAGATTAGACCAAGACAAGATATGATTAGCACTCAGGTTTGGCCATCTCCTTACCACGAGCCATTCACAGCTCAGCAGAAGTCGGTTTCCATTTGTTTTCCCAATTGATCCTTCCATCTAAAAATATCCCAAAGAGATAAGCGGGATGTCACTCTTGTGAAATATTATTGCGACTCCTCTCCTATCTCTTATCAAAATCGATATCCCCTCGTAGTCTTTATATCAGCTAATCTCCACTGATTTTGTAGAATTAATCGATTTATTCCACTTTGTCTGATTAACCTAGAATTGAATCGGTAGTTGGAGAAACACGACTGTCCACAAATTCAAATAATTAGAAAAGTAAAAAAAAAGTTTCAACTTTTACAGTAACAGATTCCCTTAACTTAAATTATTTTCTCCGACATACAAATACATAAAAAATGTCTGTGTACACCACACTAAAATTTTCTAAGTTTGCCCAGGACATCAAAGGAAATGAAGAAAACATTTTTTATATTATTTTCTTTTAAACTGTAACTTTGAAAGAATCAAAATTCACTACCATAAGAAAAATAAATATAACATTAAAGATAAGGTAAAGATAATTGCTAATAGAACTCCTGAACCATTGCAAAATAAGTCTGTGTGCATTTATTATAAACTCCTTCAAATACTGTACAATAATGAACAAACGTTTTAAATATAAACAAAAAGCTTTTTTTTAGTCAGTTAAGTCTTTATAGTGTCCGTGATTTGCGTGTTTTTCTGTTACTTCGCTAAAAATGGAAATTTGTGTTGAAATTAGACAATTGATTATAAATTTAAAAAATGAGGGAAAATCATTGAGAGAAATCGCAGAAACAATTAAGAAACGTCACTCTACAGTTAAAAGAATAATTAAGCATTACCAATAAACCAGTTATCTTCAAAGTAAACCTGGATCTGAGAGGACCAAATAAATTTTGAGAAATCACAGGCCTGCAATTTTGCGATCTGTGAATGATAATCCTACAATGAGTGCAGTGGTGCAAGAAGATTACCAGCTAATAGTAACACCACAATAACAATATTATTTTTTGAAATAATTAGTGTACAGAAACTTTTTTTTTTATTTTGTATAAATAATTTTTATAAATGTCTTAAAACCTTGTTTATGAAATTTAAAATGTTTAAAAATGATCAATTATTAAGCGTTTATTTATAAAGAAAAAAATAAAAGAATAGTCTGTTATTTTTCCTTGGCTAAAATTTATTTTTGGCATGGTGTACATAGACTTTTTTGCTAACCGTATGTTCCTTCTTAGTTTAAATTTTTCATGATTTGATTAGTCTATATTCATTCATTATATTACAGAAGACAAACGATTATTACAATCCATACATTTTGGAAATTACTGTACAGAAAACTTGCAAGCTTACGTATATTGTCTAATAAATGAAAAATAACTGAAAGTATAAAACAAGTTTTAGGAAGAGACTATTTAATTATAGATATAGAATGCAAGGCCTCAAAGTCTCGTATTATTTCAATAATGCACTTAATCATGCAGATTACATGCCAAATTTTCGCCTATTCAGGCATCTTCTATCTATGTGTGTAATGGGTGTGAGTGTGTATGTATATATGTGTAGATGTAAAATTAAAATTACTTTATTTGAACCTTCTTCAACTTTAATATTGTGTTTATTTTTCTATAGACCTTATTCAGTTATTATCTCTGTTATCTAAATTTGTTTGAATGTTGGCAACACTGTATATTTCCCTGTTAGCCCTCCTTCCATATGGGGAAGTTTCAGTCTGTTTCTAGCTTGCTTGTGAAACTGTAGTAGCCCTGAAGATGCCTGAATAGGCGAAAATTTGGCATGTAATCTGCATGATTAAGTGCATTATTGAAATAATACGAGACTTTGAGACCTTGCATTCTATATCTGAAAGTATAAATATATATGGTTGAAATGGGCAAGATTCAAATTTATGGTTCTTCATTGAAATCTTCCATAGTTTCTTGGACTGGCCAAGCTAAATTTTACTCCAAAACGTACTTACTGTTTCAATATTCTGGATTTGTCGAGTTTCTCCAGGCAACGATTATTTGAATGTTCTATAAAAGCCGATAGATCAGCTGGTTTTGTCTATATATGTCGGGTGTCTCTTGAATTAGTTGCCTCCGCATGCAAGGAGTTCAAAAATGAAATAAAAGGAAAATAGATTTTTTTGGACATTTCGAGTTTCTCAAACGACTTATCCAATTGTAAACGAGTTTATTCATATCATTAATTTATTTTGGTTCGGTTTATCTTTTTATTGTTACTACTATTAAAAATTGAACTGATTTTTATAATCAGTCACTAGATTTTTATAAATTAGAATTCAGGATTTAGGTATCCGAGAGACTATATCGAGTGCAACTAATTTTAAACCCGTTACAAAAATTGTTTGCTCTACATCTGTCTGCGTTGCTTTTGATGTGAATATTGGTCTAATTAAGGTTTTATACTTTTTATTCTGATTTCAAATTTGTGAAAGGTATTTTTTTTTTTTAAATGAGTATATAAAATGCTCCAGAAGAAGTTCAGTTTCCCCAGTTAATCAAAAAATAATATAATAACGAATAAAAAAAAATTGAGATTTTGGCCAAGTTTTAATGGATATCTTTTCGGGTTTTTATCAAGCAAAATAATTTTTATTAATCATGGTCACATCTGGATTTTATTCTTGAATCGTATTATTTTTATCATTATTTTCACACAAATGTATCTAATTTTTGTACCTCAAAAAAGGTCTCAGTTTCGTAATAGTATTTTTTATTTTACCTTTAATTGTTTTTATGCTGAATTTCTTTAATGTTAGATATTCATGGATCATGGGTATTTGTCAAGTTTTGAAATGGGAGTAATTTACGAATAAAATTTAGAGTTTATATTTTCAAATTGCCTCAAATGTTTTAAAAATGTTATTTTTATAACTCAAACATGGGCCCATTTTTTTTTTTTTTTTTTTTTTTTTTTTTTTTTTTTATCAGTCTTACCGTGAAATGTTAGAAAATTAGAAAAATTACTATATTTTATTTTACAGCTTATTGAAGTCTCCAGTTTTTTTCCAGTAATAAAAAATATCTTGATTGAGCGAGTTATACAAGTTCTGATCCCTTGAAAATTGGACTGAATTATTGTTTGCCAACTAAGGGCGTAACTCTCATTCTTATTAAGCGCATAATGTAACTTTAGTATTTTACAAACTAGATAACCGTTCCTAACAAAAATTTAGTGCTCTTTAGAATGGCAAAAATAAAAAATAAAACTGCTAGATCATAAATCGCAAAAACCGAAGAGAGATTTAAGTATATGTATTAAAGAGAGGGGATCCATAAAGATGCCTTTACACTCGGCGAACCTCACCGTCGAACAGAGGTAATACCCCGAAACTTGCCTTGCCGGCATACCACGAACAGCTATTTACACTGAAACGTGAAGTCGAGCGAACAATGATGCCTAACCGCACCTATGCCCCGGTATACAATAATTTTCATTAGAAAAACGGCTGACTTGGAATTAGCGGCTGTTCTGAATTTTGCTTTAGTATGGATAAAATCGAAGTCAGAAAAAAGCTAAAAGAAGGTCTAGGATACCTAAAAAGCCATTTATACTTCACGTGATGTTAAGCGAACCAATAAGGCTGACGCACCCAACGCTAGCTTATGATGAAGAAAAAATCTCCGCTATCAATATATTTTATACTATCTGAAAAATTAAAAAATAGGAGACGAATTAGAACGGCGCACTAATATCACAAACAACTCCTGTAACTTGGGAAAAACCCAAATCAAAAGTGATACTAGCGCTACCCCCGAACACAGGCGAACAGATGAAGTACCTAGAACACCCGAACAGTCGACGTGAAGGTTGTTCGAGGGTGGTGTTCGAAGGTAAGGTTCGTAGAGTGTAAAGACACATTTACAGTCACGTTTTGGTAAGAAGTTGGATTTAAAATTGTTGTTATTTTTCCCTGCCCCTAGTTGTCCAAAACTTGATGTATATTATTATAAACATTATTATTATTATTATAGCGTTTTATTGTATTATACTATGATATATACTGAGTTATTATAGGTAGAGACTAGAGGTAGGTAGGCGAGAAGCAAGCTGATTGAGGTGGAATGACTCACAACAGTTCTGGGAAGTAGGGCTGAGTCAGCGGGCGCCCTTGACCCTCGCAGTGCCTGGTGTAGGGCACCCCCCCCCTTATACCTTAGGGCTTGTGATATAGTTATATGTATATATACATAGTTGTATTGAATAATAATAATAATAATAATAATAATAATAAATAACATTACTGTACATTTTGAAAATTATAATGTATGTGAGTATTAATTGAGTTTAGTGCGGTACCTAAGAGGTGCTTCCGCCAAGGGTCTGCCTTACTAGGAGGTAACAAGTTAGGATATTTATTTTCAAAAAAATAATCTACATTATAATATTTTAGAACACTCGTCTATCGTGCGGTGTTAGCATGGCAACCTACAATACTAAAGGTCGCGGGTTCGCGTCTCGCCGCGGCCTTATGATTTTTTAATGGGATTAAAAAATCCTTGGCTATGCCTTCCCTCGGAAGAAATATAGCTGGATTTTAATCAACAGAAACAAAAGACAAATAAAAGGATATTAAGAATCATCCAAAGAAAAATTATTAGAAAAAGAACAAATGATTTTTCTTTCATCCTATCAATTTTCAATACAAAATAAACATGGTAGTAAAGAAGGAATGAAAGGGGGGAAAACAGAATAAAGAGTTCATTTCCTCAAAACCTCTAAATAATACATTTACATGTTATACAAAGCTGACAAGTACTGTATCAGCAATATTAATGTATTAAGAAATCTTAGTACATTACATATAACTGTGAAAAATAAATTTTAAAATTAAGTATATATTTTTTAATTGACAAAATAAAAAAACAACCTTAATAAACAAATAAAATCAAAAATAATCCTTTTAATTATTCATGATGATATCCGTATGAACAAACATATGAGGGATCACCTGTGGTATAGTGGTTAGCATAGAAACTTACAGTACGAAAGGTCGCGGGTTCGCGTCCGGAGGTACTTTTTAATGGGATTAAAAAATCCTTGGCTATGCCTTCCCTCGGATAGGACGTCAAATGGAGGTCCCGAGCCTGTACGATGTCAGGTACTCGTTAAAGATCCCTATCCTAATTATTCCTGGATAGGCAAAATTTAGGACTCATACTGTAGCATCATCCGATTAGCCTTAGTGGCATAAAGTGACTTTAAACTAACAAACATAATAGTTTTTAATAAGATAAGTGAGTACATTGCTTGTTAATTTTTAGTCCGGGAGCTGAGGGCCAAAAAGGTGCCTGATTTGAAGAAAATTTTTGATCATATACATATAACACGGTTTCCACCACAATCGTAAAAGTTGTTTGATGTACCGAACCCAGCTAAACTACTAAACCGATTTAAACTTCAAATATATCATTCTATTTGCAATAGTTAGCCTCTTATAGTAATAAGAAAGCAATACTTTGTGATCTGTATTTGCCGATCTGTACTAGCGAGAAACTGGAAAAAAATCACAAAATATTTCACGGATTTTAGACCACAAGGCGCTAAATACGTTCACGTGTTAATTACTTTGTCTTCACAGGAGTGGGCTAATTTTAAAATTAATGAGACCATTTTACATAGAATTCTATATTCTACAACTATCATAGGTAACATTTTTTATTTGGAGTAAACCTCTTCAAATTGTAGTCTTTGGAACATGAGCGTAATTCATTTTTCCGCTAAAGTGTCCAAATTGACAATCGGTGTTGGCGAAAAGACATACCCGATTTTAACTGTGAGGACCTCAGTCGACGCGAAATTTAATGCTCTTTTATTTTAGAAAGAACACAATTTCTTCTGCGATAAACCGTTTTCGAGTTATTAGTGAAAAATTGAGAAAAGTTCGAAAATGTTGATTTTGTTCGCCTATAAAATTTGATGGCAACCGATCTGAGGTGGCAGACTTCACATATGTTGTCCATGAAATGAGTACTTTCAGCCTATATGATCAAAAATTTTCTTTAAATCAGGCACCTTTTTGGCCCTCAGCTCCCGGACTATTTGTGTCACCTGTGGTGCAACGGCTTGTAGCGTAGCAGCCTACAACACAACGATGGACACAAGACGACCACATAATTTGACTAATAAAATAACATTATTCTTTATAAAACATTTTCTATGGGATGTATTAATATAAAAAGTATACTTGACTATTATTTGGCTTAACAGCTGCGTTCTGTAAAAGTTACGGATTCATCCTAAAGCAATTTCCGAGTGTTGAGGGAACCAACATACTTCTATTTCATTATTATATGTGAGATATATTTATAATATATATATATATTTATTTATTTGACCCTTGAAAACTGTCCTCTACATCAATATTACTCTGCCTTAACTTGTCTTTACACTTGAACGAAGTTATAAGCGACTCCATCCTGTTCCACCTGTTACTCTACCACTCCCATACCGACTAGCTCTGCACCATACAGTACTACTAAACAAGAGGTGCACCTTGAGGGACCCCAGCTGTGGCTAATAGGGTCAGGGGCCTCCCAGTCATCGCTAAATATACTCGCACCTGCTGGATGGTCCTCCGGGCTGGATCAGTCTCTCACGGAGCTATTTTTAGCCCCTTCTTTTTTTTCTTATATTTTTTGTCCCTGTCGTTGGGCTTAGGGTTCTCTTCGTTCCATCTAGGGGTTATTTTAGTACTGTTTTTTTTTTCGAGTTTAAGAGTTTGTGTGTGATGCGCGTGTGGATATTTATATATATATATATATATATATATATATATATATATATATATATATATATATATATATATATATATATATATATAATGTGTGTTTGATTTTTATCGTTCCTTAACATATTATATTTTTCCATTTCTATATAGATACCGAAGACTAACATCTCATCTCTGTTTTATCTGCTCATAATAAAAAAATTCTTTCTTTCTCGTATGAATATAAGTATCTACTCTTAACATTGTTTCGACTTTAATAGATTTGGGTGAAATTACATCTTGTTTATATGAAACTATGAACTGTGAAGCTAAACCCTGCCAGGCTTACTGCACTAATGACTTTTAGGGAAATAAATAACTATATTCCGGTGAAATTCACCCCAAAACATTAATTAGACATAATAGTCTACTTTCTTCAACGTTCTGTAAAAATTTCAGATTTATCTATCTTCTTATTTTTCCAGTTCAGAGGTAACAAACATGTGTTTCTTTTCATTCATGTTTGGTCAAAAGGGGTTAAGTCATGGAATGTGAAGCTTAAACAACGATTTATTAAGCTATTGAAAATCGTTATAAATTCTTTCTGATTGTATTTCTTTATCCAAGAATAGTAAATGAAACTATATTCTTTCAGCAAAGACTGTAATAAATTATGAATAAAGAAAAAATTAGAGTCAATTATGAATTTTAAGAAGACGAGACAAACATTTTTTTTTTTTTTATGACGTAACCCCTTTTGCCCAGACATGAGTGATATAAGATAGTAAAATTAATCTTGTAAGAGAATTAGAAGCAAAAAAAAAATCTTATTCGAGCCCAAAATTTCTGTTATCTTTTCAAGATTATTTTTACTAATATAAAAAATAGCTCTCCCCCCCCCCCCCCCTACCCCTAAACTCGGGAATCCTGAATTCATTTTATAACTCCACTAAAAAAAGAAAAATAATATTAATTAGGGATATTTTGCCTTCCGTATTCCTATCCTTAAAAAAAAAAAAAAAAAAAAAAAAAAAAATATTACTTTCAATTTAATGTGTGAGGTCGGTTAGTATGTGCCAAACATTCTTATTGAAATTATTAGAGTGTATTTATGTTTGTCGTTTTTGGCCTTTGGCCCTCGGTTTATTCTTGCAGGTGATTAATAAGCCAGTATATCAGTTGCTTGTGGCTTGTTTTTCATTTGGATAATGGTATCATGTTTTTTTTTTTTTTTTTCCGCTATATATTTTTTATTTGCATAATCTTATTTTTCTATATTTATATTAGTAATGATGTTCCATCAACCATTTATTATGTTGCTTTTTTGCCTTTGTGCCGAGCATCAAATGACTCACGGCTACGCTGGTCATTCCTCGTTCTATTTCTGGAAGGTTGCTGATGAAGCTAGGTAGGAAACAATAAACTTGTGACTAACATTTCTTATCCACGCCTGCCTTCCTCTTACAGTCATCACGTCTCTGTTTTATATTATTCTTTTGTCTTTTATAATAGTTTATATCATGCCTATCATAGATTATCAAAATAAATATGCATATTTTATATTAAAATCCTATTTTATTAATGTATTTTATGTTTTAATTAGCTGACCCAGGCGAAGCATTCGCACTCTGACCTACTTAAATCCTACTTAATTAAAGTACACATCGCATATTTATTATCGTATAGAGCGTATTTAGTGCGTCATGGGCTTAGGTGAGGGTAAATCATCTATACTTTAAATTGTAGATTATTTATTTTTTAAACATATGTTTAAGGTATTTTGATATTTACATGGTATTTAATTATTTCATATTTAAGCGCTATTAAAAAATAGCGCCATAATCAACTACCTGTTTTCTTAATTACTTTTTTACTTTCACTTACCTATATATGAAATATATAGTAAGTGGAAGTATTGCGATCGTGAAAATTTTCGACTTCCGGTTTTCAACGGAAATACACGTTTTGGGACCCCCTGAGTCGAAATAACCAAGTCCCGCGAAATGGTCTGTGTGTGTGTATGTGAACAGACTAGCTCAAAAACTATAAACCGTGGGAACCTGAAATTGGGTATTTAGTGTAGGTATATGCCCGCGATGTGACAGCAAAAATTTCATCAAAATTGCTCAACGGGAGGGGGTACTTTATTTAATAACTTTTTACTTTTTTTTCGATTTTCTCAAAAACGGCTCTAACGATTTTGATTAAACTGAGTATTTGATCGATTTATATGCCCGAAATATGACTGTAAAAATTTCATCAAAATTGATTAACCGGAGGGGAGACTTTACCTAATAAATTTTGTATCATTTTCACGTGTTTTTTTTATTTACTCAAAAACGGTTTTAACGATTTTGATCAAACTTGGTATTTGATGTATTTATATGCCCGAGATGTGACTAAAAATTTCATCAAAATTGATCTACGGGAGGGGGGACTTTACTTAATAAATTTTGTATCATTTTCACGTATTTTTTTTATTTACTCAAAAACGGTTTTAACGATTTTGATCAAACTTGGTATTTGATGTACTTATATGCCCGAGATATGACTGTAAAAATTTCATCAAAATTGAACTACGGGAGGGGGGACTTTACTTAATAAATTTTGTATCATTTTCACGGTTTTTTTTTATTTACTCAAAAACGGCTTTAACGATTAACAAAAATAAGATATGAATGTAGAAAAATGTGTGACTTTGGAAAATGATATTTAGCAAAACACGTCAATTACTACTCTAAGTAAGTTGGTAAGTGAAAGTTGTGTGTTGCGCGCACGCACCAGATTTTTTTTTAAACATAAGTTTAAGTTATTTACATGGTATTTAATTATTTCATATTAAAGCGCTATTAAAAAATAGCGCCATAATCAACTACTTGTTTTCTTAATTACTTTTTTTATATTTTATTTAATTTAATAAATTTAAATATTTAAATATTTTATTTATTTAATTTAATTTTTTTGAACAAAAAATAGCTACTTTGTAATAAAATAAGGAGTGGAGAGTAAATTGAAATAGAAACTCTTTTATTTTTACAGATTATTTTTATAATATTGGTTTTGGTATAGATTTTGGTAAAATCACTGAATTTTGGATCTTTTGTAAAATACCATTGATATATTTTTGAAAAAAAATCCGGTAAAAAAATAGGAACAGTAAATATTTGCTTAAAATAGTAACAGTAAGATGTGGAATATAGAGCAAAATACTCGCATGTGAGCTGTAATTACACATATTGGAAATAGCAAGATCTTAAAAAAAGAAAGATACTACTCAAATTATAAAATAACTAGATGCAATATCCGGTGCGTAGGCTTATTTTTAAATTATTCTGGTGACACGCACTACCCGTGTTACCGTTCTAGGGTTAAATTTCGTGCAATAAGAATTGAAACGTGCGATTTCGTGCAGTAAACCCCAAAACGTGCAATTTCGTACAGCATAAAACATTCCATTAGGCTTGATTAGGATAAGTAACTTGAGTTCGCCTTAATCTTACTTTCCAATAAAAAGATGCAATTGCACGAGAATCCAAGCTCTAATTATAATTATCAATTTATTAGATTAGGCACTTGAGTTCCCTCTGGTGAGCGTCTAAAATTACTAGCTAAGGTAACATAAATTGTGTAAACGTTCAATCGAATTAGGCTGTCAATACTGTCATGACAGCTACTGTCGCGGTATAAGATAGCTGAGAGCTCTACATCGCCCCGTAGCGGTGGTCGGTGATCGACCATGACCTTCCACGAGGCACCAGTTCCCCCACCACCAGCTCCGCTCCATTCCTCTAGCATTATGTCTTTTAGTAGCTATAGCTATTTTTAAATTATTTATATCTACGCAATATTTCTCTATGATAATATGAGCGATATCGATATCGATCATAAATGATAAAAATATATCGATTGTTGTATATTGTTTACGGTCCGTACTATATTTATCGGATTGCGCAGCTATGGTTACGTAAGGGACACAATGGATGTTCTATGTTGGAATAGTCCAACTTGGATTACTTGCTTTAATAGTTTCACATTTATTTATGTTCAAATCGATTATTTAAAAAAAGAACTGGAGAACCTTGGCTAAGTACCCCACATGAGCTATTTTTTAAAGTTTAATATTATCTTAATAATATTATTTTAGTTTACACTGATGAGATAGTTTTTTTTAATATTTGGACCTTGAAAGACAATGCAGTAATTTTTCCGCATAAGTAAAAATTTCTTCACTCAAATTTAAATAAAATAGTTTATTCGGTACAGGGTTAGACTTAGGGAATGAAATGAGTCAGGATTATAATCTTTTGAGCTTTCTGCTTATATACATGTCTTTTTCAGGCAATTGCTCCATTTGAAAGGTGTTTAAAAAATTATTGACTGATGAAGAAAAATCCAAAAAAAAAAAAAATTAAAAATGCCCTATTTCTTAGGAACTTTAAAAGATATTTTCCTATAATTCAACGATAAGTATGTTTTATGATTTAATCTTATTTGAGGCCGATAATATATCGATAGTTCAAATGTAGGGATTTAAATCTTAAAGTCGATATATCGCAGATTTACACATTTGATCGATATGATTCTATTATGGTATTTTAGCACCCTTCACCCTCTACTAGTATGGAAAAAATTAGAACCAACTATTGCCAATAATAGAAGTTATATCAATTTAAATACTTTCTTTTCATCAATTACATACTCAACGTGTATGAAATTAAAACGCAGTTTTATCCAATAATTTTATAGTCATTCTTCTTATTTATAAAATACGTTTGGTGCATGAATATAAAAAGTAAAGCTCAGTAGGGAAAAAAATTAAATTTATTTTAAGCAAAATTTACGCTCATCTCTCTGATATTTTTTTTTCCTATAGAGCTTTATCTTTTACATTATTAACCGTTTATTATCTTTTACATTAATTCCTAAAAAATAGGGTATTTTAAATTTAATTTTTTGGATTTTTTCTTATTTAGACAATAATTATTTTAAAATCTTTCAAAAGGTGCAAATGCCTGAAAAAGACATGTATATAAGCAGGAAGCTCAATAAATAATAATCCTGACTCATTTCATTCCCTATGTATAACCCTGTACCGAATAAACTATTTTATTTAAATTTAAGTGAAGAAAGAATTCATTTAAAAAATAATTTGAAATACTTTGAGCGATGGTATTTTTATTTTTTTCATTCTCACTGATAAAGGGAATTCCATGCTCTTTAATGAAAAAATAATTATTCGATTGTCGTGATTTAGCCAGGAGTTATAGATTTTTGGCCGCTAAATTACAACATTTTCCCACTGTGCGCCGTAGTACTTACCATGGTGGAAGTTATAAACTGATTAAATAACTGATAACTAGTACATGTGTGACACCAAAGTAATAATAACGATTAATATAAACAGTTACAATTATAGTAACTGGAACACTTAAAGTAACTTGTTGGAGGTTGGGATAAGGAGCTGTTGTAGGGGGCATCAACCTCCGGCTGCCACACCTCATCTCTTCCAGATCGATCTCTCCCATATCGATTGTGTCAGGTCGGTGGTTATTAAATATCGATTATATTTATACAAATCATCACGAACCCTCCTCACAAAGGATTCAGAAGTAGCACTTTAGCAGATTAAGGATGGACGTGTACAAACATCTTTTCTTCCTTACGCATATTTCTTTTTTCTTTTTTTTTTTTTTTTTTTTTTTCATCATTGAATTGATCTGAAATTCCCTTAATTATTTATTACATTTGTTCAACGATCGATCACATTGATTACAACTACACACATACATGCTCAGCAGAATCGTTTCAAAATATTTCTTAAAAGAAAAAAGAAAAATGTCGTAACGCTAGAACCTGGCTGGAACTTGTAGTAATGAGATAATGCTTGTTGGTCAGCGGTTCTGGTAGGAATACGGTTGGTATCATGCCCAGTCGCAAGATTTATACTCATAATTATTAATATTTTAATTCTTAGTGTAATTAATAATAATAAAAATAATAATAATGCTTTTATTTGTCTTTAGGGATGAACCCTATACAAATAGGGTTAGCCGTACATTTCATAACAATATAAATAGCGTTAAATAAGTGTAACAATAATAGCAATAATAAATAAATAATTTAAATTAGCATGAGATTAACTATTTGGTAATTTTAATATATAATAATAATAATAATAATAATAATAGCCTTTTATTATGTACATTTAAGGAGTAAATACAGATCAGAAATTAACATAAATTTAATGAACAATCATCTTCTTTGTACTTTAATATATAAACTAAACTAATAATTAGAATTATAGACCTTAAACAAACAATATATACGCATTATAAACAACATTAACTATAATCTACATATGAATATATAAATAAATAAATACATGCACATACATAACATGAAACACAAATCGCTAATCAATATATATTATAAAGCAAAGTGTACAATGTGCGTGCCGAAAAGGCTCAAAAACGACTCAACGCACGTTTAAGAGAGTTATGTCAGCGTGTTGCTATAAAACCCATAACGGAGAAGAAGGTTTCTGTTTTTCTCTTAAGGGTGTAAAATTGAAGAGAAAAGGACTGGAATTTTAAGACTCTCGCACCATTTAATTAGCCTCTCTGAGATTGAGATACGAGGTGATGAATGAAAAATGTAGTTCGAGCTCCAGGCTACCAGGAAGCGCTAGGGTGCGTTTCACTCAATGTTTATTGTTCATTCATCCCGTTCAGTTTGTAAAGGTTAAATATTTTTTCAACTGTTCTTTTTAAATTACTTTTAAAATTGTTTCACCATTTCTTTCTAAATAAAATAATTATTTTACATATCTGCAATCAATTAGAAAACCGACTGGATACCTTACAAAATTAATTTTCTCATAAGAAGGTTAATTGATTTACACATTATATTTAATCAATATATAACATCTACTTAAGTAAATTTAATGCAATATGATTGAACATTTTTTAGTAGTACAGTGAGCGAAATAAACAGACATAAAGCAAAAAAGAAGAGCTGAATTGACTGATTATAAATCGAAAATAAAAAGTTTGAAGTGTTCTTATTGTATGCAATTATGAAAAATGGTTTTATTACTATGTATGATGAGCATTCCTGTTGATAAAATGACTAACTCCAATTACAGCATTTTTTCAGTAAGATTTTATCACCCCTCATAGTTCAGGATAAAAATAAATATAGGAAATATAGAAATATAGGATTCAGAATCACCGAAACCATCAAAAACGATGCATGACTCGACAAAGTTGCAGCAAAATCAATTGTTTATTCGCCATTTTCAACCCCCTTTAAAGTATATAGGGTTCCTTATTTGGGCGGACTCTGCAGATCTCGAATTTTAATATTGATAATATGTTAAAAGTTTCAAGAAACTGCTGATTTTGTTCTATATTTCCTTTAATTGTAAAGTCTTTCTGTTATTGAAACTACCACACAACTACCGGAGCGAAGCCGGGCACCCTAGCTAGTAAATAAATAAATTAATTTATCATAAACATCTTAAAATTTTCTGTGACAAACTATTCTTGTGGTTTGGTTTATAAACCTCAAAAGAAGGCAACTAGAAAAATAATAATATATTTTCGATAGCGAGTCCTTGGATTTTACATTTAGAAATTCGGTAAATTGTGAGATATTCATTTTTCCGGCGTCTGGAATATAATGTTTTCTTAGCGGAGAATATATCGGACATTAAAAAAACATATGATATAGGTTCTCTTTTGTTTAGAGATTACAGATTGTAAAATTTAATTGAGGATTAATGATGTATACTGAGTTTTTATATGTAATATTTACAATATGATTACCGGATAATCTAATCTGTGCCTACATTCGGACCATGGGAAAGTGGTTTTCTAGTGATAAGTATGCTTGATGTATTATTTGTGGATCCCATAAATTAACATAAAATGGGCTGTATGCCGATCTGGTTAATTTAGGCTTATCCTCTTCTATTAAATATGCTTTTAAACTATTTAAAATTGCAGGTATGTGTAATTAATAATAATTAAATATAATAATTTTCACTTCGAGAGTGTGGATGTTCCTCAATATGGTCACGTGACAGTAAACAAGAATACCATTTCGTCCAACATATAAATAAATAATGGGTATAAATAAATGGATATAAATAAAATCCTCGTTTTGAAATAAATTTCCATATGGTAAAATGTTTTTTATGTCCTACGAAACAATCGCTCACCAACACTTATCTTTTATATATTATTTCCCTTGTTTATTATGGAAAATGATGGAGGAAATTTGACACCCTTTTTTACTTTCACTTACCTATATATGAAATATATAGTAAGGGAAAGTATTGCGATCGTGAAAAATTTCTACTTCCGGTTTTCACCGGAAATACACCTTTTGGGGTCCCCTGAATCCAAATAATCAAGTCCCACAAAATAGTCGGTGTATTTGTGTGTGAACAGACTAGCTTGAAAACTATAAACCGAAAACCTGAAATTGGGAGTTTGGTGTAAGTATCTGTCCGCGATCTCACAGCCAAAATTTGATCAAAATTGATCAAACAAAGGGGGCACTTTATTTCATAACTATTTTTTCCCATTTTTGCGTTTTTTTTCGATTTTCTCAAAAACGGCTCTAACGACTTTGATCAAACTCGTCTTATTTAATGAGAATCAAGAATTCTTTAATATCAGGTAAGTTTTATCATCATACAAATGTTCTGAAGGGGCTTAAATAGGTAAGGGACTTTTCTGTTTTCCTATAAAGTACCTTTTTTTTAGTTTATATAGAGATATTAACTTTCTCTCGTTAAAATCGTTGCCTAATACTAACGTTGCCTAAAAATCAGGAATAGTTAAATATGAAAAAAAAAATCGAGTAAACATATACTGGAGACAAAAATAAAAATATTCCGACAACTCATAAAACATGTTGAGCACACGCATGCGCAGTACGCTTTTAATGACAGACCATTGTTCATAATTAAAGTCTTTCTTTTCATTTACTGGAAATTATTTGTTTCACCGTAACTAATTGGAGTTTTCCACAAATAAATAGAGAAGTATAAAATCAGACTCGATGGAGTATTATGCTTGCACTGCCGAATTATCACTTGAAAAGTGAAATCTTTTTTTTTTTTAAATTAGTGTTTTTTTATAGAGCAATAAAAACAAAAATAAGAAATGAATGTGGAAAAATGTGTGACTTTAAGAAGTGGCAATTAATAAAACACATAAATTTCTTATCTAAGTTAGTGAAAGTTGTGTGTTGCGTGCACGCACCAGATTTTTCTACAGGCGTTGGTGACCGAAATGCGGTTTTACGCTTTTAACCCTCACCAACGAGCCAACCTATAATGGCTGTACCTGATAGTATATTATATTTTGATCCAATGAGATTTATTAAAACATATTGATAATGTAACCTTGGCGGCTATTGGCCCGTGATTGAGCTCCGGTCGTAGTCATAACAATCGTATTATCATCTCTTCTCATCTCTAAAAATCAGGAATAGTTAAATATGAAAAAAAAAATCCAGTATAAACATATACTGGAGACAAAAATAAAAATATTCCGACAACTCATAAAACATGTTGAGCACACGCATGCGCAGTACGCCTTTAATGACAGACCATTGTTCATAATTAAAGCCTTTCTTTTCATTTACTGGAAATTATTTGTTTCATGGTAACTAAATGAAGTTTTCCACAACTGAATAGAGAAGTATAAAATCAGACTCGATGGAGTATTATGCTTGCATTGCCGAATTATCACAAGTGAAATCTTTTTTTTTAATAATAAAAAAATTAATAGCCCAAATATTCTTCACCATTTGTAAAAATTGTGTTTCCTTCAACAAAGGTCAATAATAATATCACATCTATTTATGTTTTAAGTTTGCGATCCGATGAGATCAAAGATGAGAAGATCCAGTAAGAAGTGGGTCTAAAATAAATTCAGAGTCCTGGAGCCTAGGCCGCTTTGGGCCTAAATATCCAAATAGGAATTTATTTGTAAACACGGGGTCTATTTCCGAGAGCTAAATGGGTTTGGGTGTTATTATTGCCGCGGTTCGCTCCTCTCTCCAAACTCACTCAGAATCCTACACTACAAGATTAGGGTTACACTACAAATATAGTCTGATTTTATTGTTTTATAGGTACAAACTCGCATTATTATACTCTATTTTCAAGAAACCTTACAAAATTAGCAATGATTTTTATATACATAGATGCATACACCAAATTGAATTTGTAAAGTTCTTGTCCTAAACTTTTGAATACCTTGTAACCAAAGACCTTACAACCTCGCTTAGTATGGTTGGTTATCCTTCTATTTTATGTTCAAAACAGACAACTTCCTCATTGTACTACTGTTGCTAACTCAAAACTTCAAATTATTCAACGATGGCTGCGGAATATTCGATATTATAAATATGAACACATTTATTTATTTTTTCAGTTTTTTAAATTAATACAAATAGTATTTAAATAAACATTTATGCCAAAATTTAATTGTATTTTTATATTATCTTTCATTGTTTTTTATTTTCACTTACCTATATGTGAAATATAAAGTTAGGAAAGTAATTCGATCGTGAAAAATTTCGACTTCCGGTTTTCAACGGAAATACACGTTTTGGGGTCCCCTGAGTCCAAATAACCAATTCCCGCGAAATGGTCAGTGTGTGTGTGTTTTTTTTTTATTTACTCAAAAACGTCTTTAACGGTTTTGATCAAACTTGGTATTTGATGTATGTATATGCCCGCGATGCGACAGCCCAAAGTTTATCAAAATTTGTCAAACAGAGGGTGCACTTTACTTAATATATGTTGTCCTATTTTCACGTGTTTTATTTATTTATTTACTCAAAAACGGATTTAAAGATTTTGATGAAACTTAGTATTTGATGTATGTATATGTGACAGCCAAAATTTTATTAACCGTTTTATTACAAGTTTAGAAAAGGTTATAGGTGCACTAAGAGGTTCTACAATTAACGTAAATGGTCTGCAATTGACCAGCCCAGAAGGCTAGAGCGTTCCAGGTAGTTGTAGAACTTGTGCAAGGTGAGAAAAATGAATATATGTCGAGGTTTCATGTCACAATATTAAGGATGTGGTGCAAAATCTTTATTCCAAATTTTTGAATCGATCGAAGAAATGACCCAAGTTTTAAAATTTACTAATTTCATATTATTGATTATATTTTATGGGCGAATTTTACCCCAGAGTTGAAGTGGCCACTGCTTAGTAAATAATTAAATATAGGTAAATAGCGTAATCTAGAAAATAAATATGATTGATATTGTTCAGACAAAATTGTGTTTGATAGACAATCGTGAATAGTGTACTCATAACTGTGTACCCACCTACCTCAGGTTAGTTTGGGGTTGCTAAGACACAAAACATTTATTGAGTGTCCGGATAGGTTCAGACCGATCCGGTTCTGGGGGAATTCGTTGCCCTTGTGTTTGTATCCGTTAACGAGAGCTGTACACTATACACTATACTATATCTTGTGTACAGAAGCCTCGTTAGAGCGAGTCAGTCGTCACGCGGAGTACTTACTAGTAAGTCGCGTCGAGGGAAAAATTTCGTTTCAAAGTATTCTTTGTATATATTACTCATTTTGTTGTATGTTACGTATACCTATGTACTATTAACAATACAACATATTCGCGGGCGCAATCGAGTATAGGGTGCGCTAGTAGTTTTGCAAAATGTCGGAAGGAACGGGGATAGACATAGTTGATGTGATAGAGATAATTGGTATTTTAGAAGACCATTAATTGAAGGGCAGGCTATCCTTGATGCAAACCAAATAATTACATGTGGAATAATATCTAGAAGTAAAAAAACAGTTATTTTACAAGCCTTGTGCCTTCAAACAAGCGATCTTAAAGGACTGCCCCATCAAATAAAAGTGGAAATAAAATTTATTAATAATACTAAGCAACTTTCTTGTAATTGTACGTGTAAAGCTGGCAGTTCTGGTAAATGCAAACACATCTTTGTAAGTTTACTCTACGTTTTTCGGTGAGTAATAACATTAATTACCTATTCATACAATAATTGTTATGACAGCTTAGTTTCTTTGTATTTATTTGTATTTATATATTTTTTATTTATTTGTCAAAACTTTCAGGCATCGCATTGAAAACTTGGAACAATTAAGCACAACGGATGTATGACGAAAATGGGGAAAATTAAAAAACAAAACAAATCTATGACACTATGGTCCCAATGTTATTTGCATAAAACTAACATTTTGGGAATAATGAAATGTCATATACTAATATTTACCTGGATAAATATAGTCACTTTCTTTAAAATGAAAGCTATATATGGTCATATGTTTCGAAACAGGCTTATCTATTATTAATTTTACTATCCACTCTTTAAGAAGCTTCTTATTTTTTGGAAATAAATGAAATGACATCTTTTGATTTTCTAATTGAACACTGAGGGACCGAGTAATGCTTAAGAGACATTTTTCAAATATTTTGATCAACCGGGTTTTAATTATGGAAAAATAAATTAAAAACGCCAAAAAAAGCCTCTGAATCCCAGGCACTGGCACGGCTTCTATCCCCGTCCTTCTAGTTCCAGTCAAGAAGCAGCACCGTCGCTTGCGCCCGCGAATAAACATCTATAGGTTTAAAATAATTTTGTACTTCTTAAGATGATATGCAGGCATATCAACTACTGGTCTCTTAAGTTGGAGGTTTCAACACTTCACCTAAAATAAATGAAATGCCGTCTTTACCTCTTACGTTCAATGCATACTGGTCTTACTGAAAAAAGCGACTTTTCAGAAAATTTAATCCGATTGTTAAAATGCTTCAGGAATTATCGCTATCGAAATCTATAAGCGATTTTAAATATAGATATAAGGTAAACCTACCAATAGTGGACACTGTTCCAGTAGTGGCCACTTGGACAATTAAATTTTGAAAATAAGGCAGCTAGGCTTTGAATCAGCTTCAAACTTAGAGTGAATGTACTGGATAGTAGTAGGTACATTCACTCCAAGTTTGAAGCTGATTCAAAGCCTAGCTGCCTTATTTTCAAAATTTAATTGTCCAACTGGCCACTACTGGAACAGTGTCCACTATAGGTACGTTTACCATAGTTGAGAAAAAATAAAAGATAATTAAAAAAAAAAAAAGTTATGATGCACGCAACACACAACTTTCACATACCAACTTAATTGGATTAGAAATTGACGCGTATTTTCAATTTGAAGGCATAATAAATATGTAAACGCCATTACATAAATTCACACATTTTTCCACATTCATTTAATTATTTTTGTTTGTATTTGCTCTCAAAAGTATACTAATGGACCATGGACCAACAAGAAGTTACTTACATCGATGTAATATAGTAGAAGACAACAAATGCTTGTGCCACGGACAGAGAGAACAAACATATGACCATCTTATATTTGACTGCAACTCCAATTAATTGACGCACAGAGATATAAATTATTAAGAACAGTTATGGTCCGTGGGAACAATAGACCACTTTTCAGTTTTGGCTGGGAATTTCAAGATTTTTTAGGTAGAATATACCACAATAAAATGAGAGAAGTAGATTGGACAGGTGACACCACATCAAACATCATGATTTAACCATTTTATTTTTATTATTTATATTTATTATTATTTTTTAAATATCATATCATTTTATACGGTAAATGTTCTATTTTGATATTCTTTTAATTGTGTATTCTATTTATTATATTAATAATTCATTAATATTATATTAGTATTCAGGAATACTTAAAGTATTTTGTATTTTGATTTTGTATTTTGTAATTTTGTTTCCTTTTGTAAAAATATTCTGATACATACTATTTAAATTATTTTCCTGCACGCAGTATCACCCGAAGGAACGTGCAGGACTTTATGTAACATTAATCTCCCCCATGCCCAGAGTTACTGGAATGGGGAAAACATAAAAAAAAGTACACTAATATTTTTTATTCTTAAATACAAGTTTTTATCTGTGATAATAGGGGAATGAAACTATAATACCCCATCGCGCATGATTTTACAATTCTCTATTTAGTTGTAAACTTCATTTAGTTACCATACCAAAACACCATAACAACTCTTTCACTTGAGCAGAATGTCTTTAGTTAGGAACAATGGTTTGTAAATAAAGGCGTACTGAGCATGCGTGCGTTCACCGTGTTTTATGAGCTGTCGGAATATTTTTTTTTTTTTCTTTCTCAGATATATGTTTGTTTGTTTTGTTTTTGTTTTTTTTCATATTTTATATCTAGCCATTTCTTATTTTTAGGTATAATGAAAGACATTTAATTTGTCCATATAAACAAAATCAAAGGCACCTTACAGGAGAACAACAATTTTTCCATCGCCATTTAAGTCCCATCAGAACATTTCTATCATGGTTAAGCCTATGTGATATGAAAGAATACTTGATTCTCATTAAACATGGCGAGAATCTTAAATTAAAAAATTAAAATCGTTTGAGCCGTTTTCGAGAAAATAGATTTAAAAAAAAACACCTAAGAATGAGACAAAGTTTCTGGTAGTTTGGACTCAGGGGCCCCAAAATGTGTATTTTTGTTGAAAGCAAGAAATCGAAATTTTTTCATTGATGTATATTTCATAAACATGAGACGAAGGCATCTCATTCACAGGTGAGAATATTCCGGAAAATCATACAAGCGGACACGTGTGTAGTGGTTGTTATTGCACGACCCAATATGGTGGACATAATTCTTCCTTCCATTCTAATTATTTACTGCCATCACGATTACTGCACCTAAATTACATCTAATGGAAATATCAGATACTAAAGTCCTTTAAAATTTCATCAAAATTGTTCAGAAGGAGGGGGCACATTATTTCATAACTTTTTTTAGAATTTTTACCTTTTTTTCAATGATCACAAAAACGTCTTTAATAATTTTGATCAAATTCGTCATTTTTAATGAAAATTAGCTTTTTATCGTTATTAAAATGTTCTGAGGGGGCTTAAATGGGGAAGGGGCATTTTTTGTTTTCCTATAAAGTACCTTTTTTTTGTTTTTGTGGAGAAATTAACTATCTCTCGTTACGCCTAAAAATAAGAAATGGCGAAATATGAAAAAAATCAAGAAAACATAAAAAGGAGAGAAAGGAAAATATTCCGTCAGCTCATAAAACACGTTGAGTCCACGCATGCGGAGTACGCCTTTAATGACAGATCATTGTTCATAATTAAAGCCGTACTGTTCATTTAATGGAAATTATTTGTTTCATGGTAACTAAATGAAGTTTTCAACAACTACATATAGAATTATACAATTAGACTACTTGGAGTATTATGTTTGCATTGCCGAATTACACAAGTAAAAACTTTTTTTAATACAAAAAAATTAGTGTTTTTTATAGAGCAAATAAAAACATCAATAAGATATGAATGTGGAAAAATGTGTGACTTTGAGAAGTGGCAATTAATAAAACACATAAATTTCTAATCTAAGTAAGTGAAAGTTGTGTGTTGAGCGCACGAACCAGATTTTTCTACAGGCGTTGGTGACCGAAATGCGGTTTTAAGCTTATAACCCACACCAACCAAATGGATGTACCTGATAGTATATTATATTTTGATCCAATGAGATTTATTAAAACATATTGATAATGTAACGTATAATGTAACCTTGACGGCTATTGGCCCGTGATTGAGCTCCGGTCGTAGTAATAACAATCGTATTATCATCTCTTGAGCCACGCGCATCAGCCATTTGCCGTCATTGATGTTTAATTCAACTTCTTTATCAGCTCGCTATATTTTCGTAATTAATATTTATCATGTTAAGGATTAGACTACCTAATGTCCCCGACTCGGCCGCATGGCATAATATTACCTTTCGTATGCGCTAACTTTGCCGTAATATAAAAACGTGTAAAAACGTATACTACTGAGGGGAAATAAACTCTCGAAATAAATTATTTTCTTTTTGGTAGGTCAAATGATGATCAAGATTTTCAGTTTGAAAAAATGTATTCTATATATCTACCTTGACTCACAAGGTAAATATCAGATTCTATTTTATCTTGCTAACCAGCAACTTATTTAAATATTCATGTATAATGCTTACCATCTTTTATATTATTATCAGTTCTGTAAATTATTCATTTATTGTCATCCTCTAGCATAGATACTCATATATTTGTTTTCTTTTAGCCCTGATGAAGATCGACAAGTTGGATCGAAACGTTGGCTTTCGAAAATAAAGAAATGTTTAAACTGAAAATCCTGATAATCATTTAACCTATCGTAAAGAATAACAGTTGACTATCTCTCACCTCTACAATTATTTTCTTTTTTACTTTCACTTACCTATATATGAAATATATAGTAAGTGGAAGTATTGCGATCGTGAAAATTTTCGACTTCCGGTTTTCAACGGAAATACACGTTTTGGGATCCCCTGAGTCAAAATAACCAAGTCCCGCGAAATGGTCTGTGTGTGTGTGTGTCTGTCTGTGTGTCTGTGTGTGTGTGTGTGTGTGTGAACAGACTAGCTCAAAAACTATAAACCGTGGGAACCTGAAATTGGGTATTTAGTGTAGGTATATGCCCGCGATGTGACAGCAAAAATTTCATCAAAATTGCTCAAAGGGAGGGGGTACTTTATTTAATAACTTTTTACGTTTTTTTCGATTTTCTCAAAAACGGCTCTAACGATTTTGATTAAACTGAGTATTTGATCGATTTATATGCCCGAAATATGACTGTAAAAATTTCATCAAAATTGATCTACGGGAGGGGGGACTTTACTTAATAAATGTTGTATCATTTTCACGTGTTTTTTTTATTTACTCAAAAACGGTTTTAACGATTTTGATCAAACTTGGTATTTGATGTATTTATATGCCCGAGATGTGACTGTAAAAATTTCATCAAAATTGATCTAAGGGAGGGGGGACTTTACTTAATAAATTTTGTATCATTTTCACAGGTTTTTTTATTTACTCAAAAACGGCTTTAACGATTAACAAAAATAAGATATGAATGTAGAAAAATGTGTGACTTTGGGAAATAATTATTAGCAAAACACGTCAATTTCTAATCTAAGTAAGTTGGTAAGTGAAAGTTGTATGTTGCGCGCACGCACCAGATTTTTTTTAATCAATCTTATTATTCCGTTATATAAAAAGGCCTTCAAATCGACTGTCAATAATTTGTTGCGTGAATCCCCCCCACTAAAAAAAAAAAAAAAAAAAAAAAAGAATTAGTAAATACAATATGATTATTAGCCACTAGGGTAAACCGTACAATTATTGGCACCCTTAAGACTACATTTCTGTGGTTAAATTTAAAAAAAATACTTTTTATAATGGGATCGAATAGAAACTTCCTATAGCTCCTCATTATCTATCCTCATAAAGACTCAAGAGGTTTTTTTGGGTCAAAAGTTCAATAGTTTTATAATATGGCAATATTCATTGTTAAAAGTGCCAAATCTAGTTATTGGCACCCTGTGGATTCAATTGTGAAATCTTCCCTATGGTTAGTTTGTTAAAGTCTTACTTCAAAGATGACTTAGAGGACCCTTCAAACATTAGACTCATGTATATCTTGTAATAAAATTAGTACTTATTCACCTATTTCTGTAAGTTAAAGTTGGGGTGCTCATAACTGTATGGTTTATCCTATGTTATAACTCATTTTGAGAAATCATTTCGATCAGTGAAGTTATTTAACTTAATGTGTTTAAGTATATACTTCCACATGCCAACAGTTGACCAACAAATCAAGACTCTTTACAAACGTTTCCACACTAACCTACATTGACATATAATCCTACTAATCAGAGATATGGCCACAGATGAAACGCCCTTGAATGTGAGGAGGTGATTAAAAAGGCGTTGGATGAGAGATCTCCTTCTTTAACCGACCTGAATAACTGAATCAAGCCAGACAAGAGGTACTGTTGGGTGCCATCCTTCCCCATGCCTGAAATGTCATCATTTGCAATTGTTTACGGCCTTCACATCATATATTGTTGACAGGCGCGGATATACAAATGAAGTTAAAAAAAAAAAAAATGAAATATTTCTTTATCCTTTTAAAAAAATCTGTTATAAACCTATTATTCGGATATTCTCAAATTTCACAAAAATTTATACTTGATCAAGCAATATAAATAGTCGGAAAAAAAATTAATAAATAAAGTGATCGAAAGGCAGTAGTTAGTTTTTATTTCTGACTGATCCCTCATTCTGCTACCATAAGGAAATACTGCTAAAAATATATATATGTATTTATTTAAAGGTTGATTTCAATCCACTGAACAGTTGACAAGATTTTTCGATTTAAAAAAGTTCACATTGATTTCGTATTTAGCAACAACGTCCAAACGTCTATGTCAGTAAAAAAAAGCAAGAACATACAAATCCCATTTCTAACAATTGTCATTATAATTGGTGCAGACGGTTCATGTCAGTGGAACTGATTATAATTTATTTTTGTATTTTACTTTTTAGAAATTTACATTTAAAATTTTATTTAATTTATACATATATATATCAAATTAAAAAATAAAAAAGTGACCAGTAAAATAAAATAAAAGGAAACCCTAAAAAACATTTATATATTATTATTATAAATATACTTTTTTATCAGGGATTCCTTTTAGGTGATTTCTAGCAAAGTTATTGTTATAAAATAATTTTGAAAATATAAATAATTTTCACACTGAAACACTGACAAGACAAAATTAAATTAAAATATGAAAAAAAAAATATATGGTACAACTTAGAAACAGCGGCTATATGGGGATGGCCTATTTCGACTGATAAGATTACGTGAACCGTTCTATCCAGCCATTTTGAGTAAAAAGACCTTGATTGGCTTTATTTAATTTCGGCTCTTGACTTTCGCTCGTTTCGCTCGCTCAAAAGGTATACAGAAACAAACCCCCAAGGGGTCTCTTTTTTTAGCCGAGATCGGTGCCGCACTAATCGGCGCTAAAAGGGACAACGCAAAGGAACCTCACTTACTAAGTTCTACCCAAAATATGAATATGTGGAATTTCTCTACTTTAAATTATAAAACATTTTATCGTAAAATTTATTTTTTCTTCTCTGTTTAACGCAAAATGATCTATTCATTTGTTCATGGGTATCTATACTTCATGCATAAATGGCTTGACTAATACAAGACAAGTCTAACTCAAAATTACATTTTAAAGCAAAATATAAACAGACTGAAACATATTATTTTCTCATATTAAATGTGTAGTATTATTGTTAATGTTTTCTATATTTCTATCTATATAAATAAAGATGAAATTATGTTTGTTCTTTATAGAAATCCGTACCGTTTGTCCTAAATTCTCCAAATTTCGCTCCTTGGTTCTTTCATACCAGGTGCGAACAGCTGTCCATATTAAAATTGCATAACTTCAGCCGATCTTAAGCTGATAGATATTCTTTATTGTTATAAAAATCGTAATGATCTCGCTTTACTATGTTTTTTTTTAGGAAATCGACCGTTTCATTAGAAAAATGAAATTCCACGGGTAAAACCGGGATATATTGCTATAATCTATGTAAATAACGATGAAATTCTGTTTTATTAAGCTTTATAGAAATCCATACCGTTTGTCCTAAATTCTCCAAATTTCGCTCCTTGGTTCTTTCATACCAGGGGCGAACACCTGTCCATATTAAAATTGCAAAACTTCAGCCAATCTCTGGTTATATTCTTTATTGTTCTAAAAATCGTTATGATCTCGCTTTGCATTATGTTTTTACGAAATCGTCCGCTTGAGTCGAAAAAAGTGTCATTTTATTGATCTTGAAGTGGCCAACAAGGCCCGGTAAAGCCGTTCCCTCTGACCTACCGGGGTCCAACTTTTAAGGCTGAACGAGTCCTTTTTTGAGTGCGCGTCTCCCTGCTACTCGCTTCTTGCTGTTGGCTCTCTCTTCAGTCCTAACCAACGTTTCTTGACCGACGCTTTAGTATAATTCCTTAATTCCTTAATAAAATTAGTAATAATTCTTTAGTATAAAAGAGTATAATTCCCAGCCCAGTTCGGGTAGCATTTTCGTTAACTATAAGTAAAGCTCAAGGGCAATCACTGAGGGTAGCTGGTATCAATTTGGAATTCCCATGTTTTTCTTATGGTCAGCTTTACGTTGCATGCTCTAGAGTAGGTTCATCTAAAGACCTAATTATATATGCCCCAGAGGGTAAAACTAAAAATATAGTATAACCGAAAGCTTTGGAATAATAATCTATTAGTGCTATTTTTGTTGTGTTTTTTGGTTATAGAATTGTTCACGTTTATTAGAAAAATGAAGTTCCCCGGGTGAAACCGGGATATACAGCTAGTATTATTATATTTACTAGATTTTAGCTACAATTGAAATATTATTGTATAATTAAAGTAAAAAAATTTATTAAGTATATTTTTTTTTGTGTTACAGAGAAGGTTGGCTCCTACCGGGGCGTGGAGATAACTCCACAGTATCAGGGACTTCCTTCCAAAGGTTAGTTTCATTATTACTATAATTATTATTATTAATATTAATTTCCTATAATTAATTCATTTATTCTTAATATAATATAATTATTATAACTATAGCTATATTTTTATTCGCACCCATGCTTACTATCGTATTCCCATACAATGATTTTTAGCTCCTTGTAAAATGACGTATTTAATTCTTTAGATTCAGTGAATAGATAAATCAGTTTTCTAAACCTGATACTTTTAATTTAGTTTCTGATGACTTGAGACTAATGTTTTAAAAAATAATAATGTTATTGAGTTGTCCGAAAAGTTCGTAGAGATTTTTAAAATAATATTTACCTTTTATTTTTTCTACTAAAAATGAATCACAAAGCTAATGTTTATTTATTTGCATTTAATCCTCATGGAATTAACTATATTTACACACTGAAAACGTCTTTATAGTAGTGTAGTAGTGTAGTTTATTGCAAACCAACATGATTGACGATTCAGTTCATTTTCGGCATATTATGCTGTTCTTTTTTAAAAAAGGGAAAAACACTGCCCAAACTGCAAGAAAGATTCGTGCCGTGTATTTCAGCGGTTCAGCAGTGGTTTTCGCGGTTTAGATCATGAGATTTCAATTTGGAAGACCAGTCCCGGGCTGGCCGGAGTTCAACTCTTGACATCGAGGATATTATGACAGTCATCACAAACAATCCACGAATTACTGTCCGTGAGATAGCTGCGGAGTTAAGAGCCTGCAAATCGACCGTTTTTGATGATCTGAAAATGGCAAATCGGAAAGGAGTGCTATTCCACCAACTAATATGTACTCTACCGTTGTCTACCCTGAGCGGTCTTTTGACCGCTAGAATATATTTTTATGTAGAATATGAAATTTTATGAACTTATCTGCATTGAAATCTCAAACTTAACACAAAAACAGTAGTTTTCCAAAAAAATGTCATCCGATCGTGTTCTAGGAAAACGCCATGTGCTTACAGTTTGGTTTACGATGGGTACAGAGCGTACACGGTAACTCACGAGGTGAGGCAAAATGGCGATCATTCAAATTAGATTACTGGCTCTGTACGCGGCATTATAAATATTTGCGACGTGATTAGTTCTATTTGTAACAGTACGGGATGAAAATAATAAAAACGTTTGATAAAATAAATAAAAAAAAACACTGTATTCAGATAAAAATAACAAAACGAATAATGAAAATAAAGAAACTTCTGTTGAAAAAAAAACGTAATCATCACACACCCTGAGAGAATTTATATGTCTGGTTAACCGCAGTGTAGCATATTATATATTGTATATTGAATTATATTATAATACATTTATATAATTTCTGGCAACACTGACAAAGGCAGGTTTCTATTAGAAGTAGGTGCTGGTACAATTACAATCAACTGGAAAAGAATATAATGTTTATTTCATGTCGGTAGGTTTAGTGTTAATACAAATAATTTTAAAAATTAATAATTTGGTTGGGCACTTAGTTCTATGGTTTTATGCGGACCAAATTTGAGATAACATTCAATATATTTTTTTCTAAACTTGAATCTGTGTCAAGAACTCCTTAAATTTTCGTAAATATTTCCATCATTTAAATTTAAATATACCGCTATATATATATATATATATATATATATATATATATATATATATATATATATATATATATATAAAACAGTTACAAGTTTGATTATAATACTATAATATATATGATAGATCGACTAGTATACTGTGAGCTGGTAAAGAAAGAGAGAGAGCGAGTAGCCATGACGAGGAGTCTAAAAATAGCAAAGGAGATAATTCCGACATTTTATCGGCTGCTCCTTCAATGTGTTTCACTGCCTTCACAATAATATTATCTAGTCGTCACTCAATATTTAGAATATTATCTTATATTTAACCTTTATTAGTTAACCTTATTAGTTAACAATTCCGACTCTTCAGGGGACCAAGGAGCTTCCTTCCTACTAATAATCTTGTTATTTAAATTTTCCAGATTTCCTGAATATTTTAGGAGTATTTGGTTATTACAAAAAAAATTAAATTGTTATCCTTCATTTTATTGTAATTATAAAATGCGTCATATTATATCATTATCTTTATTCTTTATATATATATACTAGCATTTCCCGTCGCGGCTTTGCCCGCGAGCCTTTAAAATCAATTCTGTGATCATTACCTTGGTATTGATAACATATGTTATATATTAACAACATAAAAGGGATCGGAGCTTCCGGTAGGTGGAATGTTGGAGGGGGGAGCTGCCGGCTCGGTAGAAGAGAGGGAGGCGCGCAATGGAGAGAGTTCACTAAAACCGCCGAAACAAAAAATTGCTTACTCGTCGTGAACGCTTCATTTTTCAGCTTTAAAACATGGTTTTCGAAGTTCCGTAGGGGCTTTCGAGTTAAACTCGTCGTATCAAATGAGTCCAAATTAGATGTCTTTTCTCGAAGTGCAAAAATAGGTGTCTCTGCGTTGATTCTGTCAGTGAGGACAAAGCCTCTTACATATATAGAGATCAATTTCGTGTCCCGATGTTTGTCGGAGGTAAATTCAACCGATTTTGATGAAATTTTGCTCATTGTGTGTAATTTTGTCCAACTTAAAAGATAGGGTAGTTTATATCTCAATTATTGGCGTCAATATTTCTTTTATTGCAAATTTAATGCTTGTTAAACTGCGATTGAGTGTGACTATTTGTATGTTCTATAAATTCCCTACAGATGGCAATGTAAGTTGATTTATTGACACAACATTTCATTTTCTTTCGATATTTTGGATGGTTAAGCAGAAATTTATTTTTTCTGGCGTGGACGAGGAAAAAACACGTTTTTCCTATGTCAAATTATGTGTCGCCTTTTCACGTGTGGGGAAATCAAATCACAAATCTTTACTACTTAAAAAAATAACTTTTGTATTTGGGAAGTAGAATACGAAATATGTTTTGTATATATAAAATAGATTATATGTTGTAGTAATTTTCCACCATATCTGTATGATTTATAGTAACCTACAATCACCTCAAATAAATAAAACAAAATTTGAAAACCTCTGCTGTGCGTTTTTTTTTTTTTTTTTTATTTATCCAAGGGTACCTTTAGTTCCTTTTTAGTTTTTAATTAGAATATAATTTGTTGAGGATTTTAAATTTGGCAAAATAAATAAAATTTAATCATCTCAAAGAGTGAATGTGTTATCAAATGAAAAATTAAATTGTGAAAATTTAAAATTCAAATGGATATTGATTGTATCGGAACCTGTCTAGACAGTGACATTGAAACCGGGATCTAATTTTAACATTCGGAATTTTATAAAAGAAAAAAAAACGAAATCAAATTACTCATTTTCTCTACCCGTTTCTTTTTTTATTTATTTATTTATTTATTATTAATAGAGAGTTCAATTTTTTTTATTAAATTTGAAAGCTGCTAAAAGTACGTAATTATCATATAATATATTATTTCTCAAAGCTTTTTTTTTTTTTTTTTTGTCCGCACGCCATAAGTTCCTTAATACTTCATCAAATTTCATGAATAAGGCATCATTTTACCGCCACATCGGAAAAATATAAAAATCACTCACTTCGCCATCGATTGCGTGTTATAAGCGCGAAACCGGGATTTTTGCGAGAAAATGGTCGTAGAGGTTTCTAAATGGTGTCAATCTTTTCTGGTTTTCAAGGAGAACATTTTCGGTCACGTAATTTTTTTCGATTAACCTCTTTGTTTGCGAGTTGTATGCTAAAAACTGCAATTTTCAGCAAACATTTCAAAATGGTCGCAGGGCTTTTCGAAGGTGTCGTTATTTTTTCAGTTTGGCGAGATGAACATTTTTGGTTATACATATACACTTTTTCGATTGTCGTTTGCGAGTTACGAGCAAAAACATGCGATTTCAGTCAACAGAATCAGTGACATCTATGTCTGTGTAAAACAAACCCACCAACAAACAATCACGGATGACCATACACTAACTTCAAACATAGTGTTGCGTGTCAACAAATAAATAATCTACAATTTAAACACATCTGTTCTTTACTTCAACCCTCAGCTATGCCCATGACATATTAAATACGCACTATACGATACTAACTATACGGTGTGTACTTTAATTAAATGGGATTAAAGTAGGTTAGAGTGGGAATGCTCCGCATGGGTCAGCTAGTAATAAATTACAAGAAACAAAAATCTGCTGAAATTATCCAATAAGTGCTAAATAAATGGATCATTAATACTTAACATAGTCAAGTATGAGTAAAAATCTGGTGCGTGCGCGCAACACACAACTTTCACTTACCAACTTACTTAGATTAGAAATTAATGCGTTTTATTAATTGCCACTTCTCAAATGAACAGAACGGCTTTAATTATGAACAATAGTCTGTCATTAAAGCCGTACTCCGCATGCAAGCCGTGGGCTCAACGAGTTTTATGAGTTGACTGAATATTTTTCTTTTTTTCTCCTCTTTATGTTTTCTTTATTTTTATCATATCTCATATTTAGCCATTCCTTATTTTTAGGCTTAACGAGATACAGTTTATTTCTCCATATAAACAAAAACAAAGGTACTTTATAGGAAACAAACAAACAAAAAAAGCCCACACCCCCCCCAAAAAAAACCCCTCAGAACATTTTAATAATGATAAAGCTTACCTGATATTAAAGAACACCTAATTTTCATTAAACATCGCGAATTTGATAAAAATCGTTGTAGCCGTTTTTGAGATCATCGAAAAAAAGATAAAAATTGGAAAAAAAAATATGAAATAAAGTGCCCGCTCCGTTTGACCAATTTTGATGTAATGTTGGCTGTCGCATCTTTGGCATATACAAACATCAAATACTCAGTTTAATCAAAATCGTTAGAGCCGTTATTGAGAAAATCGAAAAAAAACTTAAAAAGTTATTAAATAAAGTACCCCCTCCCTTTGAGAAATTTTGATGAAATTTTTGCTGTCACATCGCAAGCATGTATATACCCTAAATACCCAATTTCAGGTTCCCACGGCTTATAGTTTTTGAGCTAGTCTGTTCACACACACAGAGACCATTTCGCGGGACTTGGTTAATTGGACTCTGGGGACCCCAAAACGTGTATTTCCGTTGAAAACCGGAAGTCGAAATTTTTCACGATCGCGATACTTCTACTTACTATATATTTCATGTACTCGTATAGGTAAGTGAAAGTAAAAATAAAAACTTTAAACCTTCCAAATTCTTTACCAAACAATTTTAAATTTGGCGTAAAGTTATATTTTTAATTCCTTTGATTTTTAGATTAGCTGAAACGTTATCTTTATCATTGAATTTTGATTTGGTTGTATTAAAATAATAGGATATAATTAATTCAACGTATTATAGCTACTGGGCCACAGCAACGCGTGGCTGGGACTGCTCTTATATATATAAAAATCTCGTGTCCCGATGTTTGTCGGAGGTAAAATCAGAAACTACTCAACCGATTTTGAGGAAGTTTGGCTCATTCTTTGTAATTTTTCCAACTTACAAAATAGGATAGTTTTTATCTCCATTATTGGCCTCAATATTTTTTAAAAATTAAATGCTTATTATAATACAATTGAGTGTGATTATTTGTAAGTTCTATAAATTTCCAACAGATGGCGGTGTAAGTTGATTTATTGACACAACACTTCATTTCCTTTCGATATATGGAGGTTAAGCATAAATCTATTTTTTCCGGCTTGGACTAGAAAAATCCGTGTTTTTCATAGGCAAATTATGTGTCGCATTTTCACTTGTGGGGCAAACATCGAATCTATCTGTTTTAGCGGAAAAAGGTTAACCAAAATCACCTATTAGTGTAACCTCCTGATTCGATATCTCATATCATCGTGTGTTCTATTCTGAATGTAATTAATATGTATTATGGCAAAAGATTAATTTGGTACATTTTTGCTAACTGTCTATTGTAATTGTACTAAACCCTGTTCCAATTATATTATTTATTAGTTCCATGTGTCATTCATTAACACACTATGGTCAAATATAACAATGTAAGACGTAACCAATAAAAACTTTAACCCTTCTAAATTCTTTACCAAAACTTTTAAATTTGACGTAAACTTATTTTATTTTATTTTATTTTAAATCCCGTTGGTTTTTAGATTAACTGAAACATTTTTATCTTTATCAGTGAATTTTGTTTTGACTATATTAAAAAGAATAGGATATAATTAATTCAACGCATTACAGCTACTGAGCCAAAGGTCAAAGCAAGGCGTGGTAGGGTCTGCTTGTATTTGATTATATATTGTATATGCTTAATAAATATAAAAAATTAATAAACATTTATTTACTTTTTTGTAGTTTTTGTTTCTTAACATATCTAGGACTGCTGCCCACCCGTGCCCACCTCCGAACGCCCAGGCAAATATGGAGGGTTGCTCTTACACCCTCCCGTATGTCTTTAACGTACTTTTTTTAACACGTTTTTTTAACCAAAATCTATCTCGTAAATTTTCACAATTATGGAGAAAATAATGAATCTGTAACTCTACTAACTGTGAACGCCTGTAACTCTAAAATTGCATTCCAAATGAAACGTATATTAAAGATAAAAGTTATCACATCATCCAATTCTTCTTAAGAGTTTCCTAACTATAAAATTAGCTTACTTCTGTGTATAATAATAAAAACATAAAATTATTCGCTGCGCGAATGAGTGAAATGTGTGACTAAACGACTTTGTCTATTCAAAGTTCAGTTGAATCATTCGACGCGAATTTTTTTTTTTTTTTCTTGGTTCTTAAAGAGGATCGGATTTTATGTGCGGTTATGTTACGTTTTCGAGTTATAAGAAAAAAAAAGTACAAATATTTCGTCGTTTTTAGGTCACGTAAAATATTGCCGAAGAAACATTTCTTAGAAAACTTTTTTTTTCTTCAAGTTGGTCTAGTTGTATACAAATTAGGAAAAAAAAAACTTTTAACGACGTTTTGCCTGTACATTACTTCTGAATAGTTAGTAATCCTTTTATTATCGGTTTGTTTTTAGCTTAATCTGTTTTTAAATTTCTTTTCTTCTTTAAATTTATATTTCAGTTTTGATAAGTAGGGGAGAGCGGGTTTGGTTGGCAACAGTTTCCACTTTTTTGATTGTTGAGTCGTTCCTGTTAATATCATCCCAATAGGGATGTTACCAATGTAAACTCCAAGTATTAGAGTACTTCAAGTATTTTTTTCAACACATAATATTTAATACTAAAATCCTAGAAAATTGAAGAATTCGTCAATCCAGAGTATGCCAATTAACCCCCTATGTGGGGCAGGTTGGCCTAGAAGGTGGAGTTGTTTAGCCAACTCATTCAAGTACTGCCTGACACATATTACCGTTACTAAAAGCTGCACTATAATGGTATAATATTTTAATATCGGTTTTTAACAGCTTTTAAGGGAAAATAGAATGACAATAGAAGAAGATATAAGTTTAGACTGTCGTCACTTTCTGCATAGGAAATATTGCTCTCATCCTCCTCGCTGGAACTAAAGACATTTGGTAGTTTCACCTTTGTTTATGTTTACCTTGCTTTTGCGAATTGCTACTTCGCCAACAAAGCCCAGTTGAAGAGAGCCAACTAACCCCACAGGAGAGAGCATATGAAAGATGGCTGCCAGGACATGGGAGAACAATCAAACAAGAAACTGGTTAGTCGAAAGGTTAGGTTTTTCAAAGGATACTTTGGGGCTATGTGAACAGAATCGGACTCAAATGTTTTGCCATACCTTTAAACCAAATTTACTGAAAATATAAAAATTTACTTACATGTTGTAAACTCTTCTCTATACTGTTGACATCAGATGAAAACTCAGGACAAGACTCCCGAGGTCGAGGGGGTCTCATGGTACAATGGTGGGGCCTTCACAACAGGTGTGACGGAAATTATAAGCCAGGGGCCAACCTAACCCTATGCCAACCAACCCCGCTCTCCCCTATTAATAAATTTTAATAACGGTTTTTAGAAGAGTCAGGTCTTACAAACTGTTTCTGTAACTTGTATATGTTTTAATAATAAAGTAAATCTGTAACGGTTACATTACTTTTTTGTCACTGTTACAGAGATGACGGGAGAGTCGCCGGTTACAAGCCCGGCGCTCGCCCGCCGCAGCGACCTCAATGGCCACGAAGCTGCAGCCTTCCACGAGCAGATATTGCAGGTATTTATTGTTCATGTATTCAAATTCATTATTTAGTTTATATATATATATATATATATATATATATATATATATATATATACTAGCTGTATATCCCGGTTTCACCCGGGGAATTTCATTTTTCTAATAAACGTGAACAAATTTAAAGTGAAATCATAACGATTTTTATAACAATAAAGAATATACCCAGAGACTGGCTGAAGTTATGAAATTTTAATATGGACAGGTGTTCGCACCTAGTAAGAAAGATCCACTGAGCGAAATTTGGGGAATTTAGGACAAACGGTATGGAGTTTTATTAAGAAAAAACAAACTAACAGAAATTCATCTTTGAGCTGTATAACCCGGTTTGATCGGGGAATTTCATTTTTCTAATGAAACGGTTGATTTCGTAAAAAACCATTGTAAAGTGAGTTCATTACGATTTCTATAACAATAAAGACTATCAGCTGAAGATCGGCTGAAGTTATGCAATTTTAATATGGGCAGGTGTTCGCACCTGGTATGAAAGAACTACTGGCGAAATTTGGAGAATTTAGGATAAACGGTATGGATTTCTATAAAAAACAAACAAACAAACAGAAATATTGGCCTGCAGTTTCAGCTTCTCGCAAATCGGCTTGCCTAAGCCTTTGAGGCGCAAAGCGGGCCTCGTATTCCTGGGCAGACTCAGTTTCCCGCGATTCTGCCTGTCTAAGCCTCTGTTGTTCAATCCTAATTTGATGTTCGTCGAGAGTTTCAGCTGTTCGTATTTGACGTTGTTTTTAGCTTTTGAGCTCACTACTCCTATTGAAGCTCACTTCTTAGGAGGCATTTATAAAAAATAAATTCACCATACATGTAAATAAACGTATTGTAATTTAAAAAAAAACAAAAAAAACACATGGTTTAAAAATCCCAGAACTCGACGCCTACCAAGGGACGGTCTTACCGGGCTTTGTTGGCCTCTTCAAAATGTATAAAATGATATTTTAGGCTGTTTTTCGACTCAAACGGTCGATTACGTAAAAAAAACCCATTGTAAAGCGAGATCATGACGATTTTTTTAACAATAAAGAATATACCATGAGATTGGCTGAAGTTATGCAATTTTAATATGGACAGGTGTTCGCACCTGGTATCAAAGAACCACTAAGCGAAATTTGGAGAATTTAGGACAAACGGTATGGATTTCTATAAAGAACAAACAAACAGAATTTCAACTTTATTTATAAGATATATATATATATATATATATACACATGTACATATATGTACCCGTAAAAACTTTACTTTTATGAAGTGTAATTACATAATACGAAATATTACAAAATTTCTTAACAATTCTGTTCAATATTAGGGTAAACCGTCCAGTTATTGGCACCCTTAAGACTACATTTCTGTGGTTAAATTTAAAAAAATACTTTTTATAATGGTATCAAATAGAAACTCCCTAAAGCTCCTCATTATCTATCCTCATAAAGATTAGAGAAATTTTTTTGGGTCAAAAGTTCAATAGTTTTATAATATGGCAATGTTTATTGTTAAAAGTGCCAAATCTAGTTATTGGATTTAATTGTGAAATCTTCCCTATGGTTAGTTTGTTAAAGTCTTACTTCATAGATGACTTAGAGGACCCTTCAAACATTAGACTCATGTATATTTTGTAATAAAATTAGGACTTGTTTACCTATTTCTTTAAGTTGAAGTTGGGGTGCCAATAACTGTATGGTTTAACCTATTGCATGTTTTTTTTTTTTTTCTGTCTTATCTATATTAAGATATCTTGCCAGTGAATAATTTTCTTTTATTTTGTAATTAATTATGTTAAAAGAATTCAGATCATTGATGCAATGGTTGTTGTAAGGCCAAAGTACGAACTAACTAAGCGCTAAAGACCAAATTTTGAGAAAGCTGAAGTTGAATGTTGAATTTTGTGAAATAGTGTTGTGTTTACTTCTATCGATTTTGAAGTAAGGTACATTTAATAAATTTAAGAATAGTCCGGGGTGGCAGTCAAAAATCTACAAATAATATTAAACTATTTTATTGTCGCCAACGTTTTGACCAAAAAATGCAGGTCTTCTTCAGGGCAAGTGACGTGTCAGAGGCCTGAAGCTACCATCTAGGCTCTGACACCTCCGTCACTTGCTCTGAAGAAGGCCTGCATTGTTGGATCAAAAGGTCGTGCTTCGAAGGATTTTTTGGACAAAAATCTTTTGACCATGGAATATTATAGGAAATGCTGAGCTGATTACGAATATACCTCATATGCGGGGTCGGAAATAATATTTGACCAAGTTAAAGCCAAAAAAAAAAAAAGAGGCAAATCATGGTTTTGGCAAAGTACTCGTATCTTAAATTTAATGGAAATTAGAGAATCATTATAGGTTAGTTGATCAAAATTTATCTTTAATAAGATAATTAACCAAACACAACATATCAAATACAAAAGATGCTTTCTTCATCTACTTATAAAAATAATATTTTACATAAAAAATAATTTTTAAAAGTATATACATAAGAGAAATCGAAATAAAAAAAAATAAAATAAAAAGCTGAATCTTCTGGTTTAATGAAGAAAACTTACATATTAAATTTATAAGTTTAGTCAATTTTGAACTATGTTATAATTAATTCAAAATTAATTAAAATTAAATTGAACATTAATTAAATTTTAATAAGAAAATTATAACTAAAAGAATTATTCTGATTCACTTGAATATTCGCTCATTAGATTATCTTCTAAGTTCATATCGGTGAACAAATCTAAACTTGTTTCTGTCAGCTTATTGTTTAAATAAACTTTTTTTACCAGTATGTTTCCTTTTCTCCTGGCTTGTAATATTTGGTTCACGTACATCGAAAGATATCCGTAAAGGAGTGGTTAAATCAAAACATTATAACAAATAAAGATCAACTACAGAAATCATATTTAGACTGTTAGTAACGATGAAGATGGTATGGTATAATGGTTAGCATGGCAACCTACAATACTAAAGGTCACTTGTTCGCGCCCAGCGGTGGCCCTAGGATTTTTTAATGGGAGTAAAAAATCCTTAGCCATGCCGTTCCTCGAATAGGACATAAATTGGAGGTCCCGAGCCTGTATGATGTCAGGACCCGTTAAAAATCCCTATCCTAATTATACCTGGATAGGCAAAATTTAGGACTCTCACTGTAGCATCGTCCGATTAGCCTTAGTGGCATAAAGTGACGTTAAACAAAACAAACAAACAAACGATGAAGATTGTGCTGATATACTTCTAATGGTGTGGTCCATTTCTCCCCGATTCGGTTCCAGAACGTATCCTCTTTCAAGCTTTAACATATTGTAATAACGCTATACGGTATAACAATTATATTTTAAATAGTGTGCCGTGTGTAATATTTCGCCTCAATTAAGGTAATGAGTGGACTGTGAAATTTAGACGGCTACGCAGCATGCATTGCGTGACTTAGGGCCTCTGAATATAATTGCTAAGTACAATCATCGTGGCTATTGTTGAGAGCTCAGCCAGGAAGTAATCGCTAAAAAGGTTGTTACCAGCCCTGAGTTCATGAGTCAGAGAATATATATATATAAGGTCACTTGTGATGTAGTGGTTAGCATAGCAGTTTACAATACTGAAGGTCGCGGGTTCGTACCTCACCAGGTTTTTAAGTCTTTCGGAAATGGAAGTCTCGAGCTTATGCGATCCAATACAAGTTATTGTCTAACTTTTTGGGTCTTTTTTGCTTTACCCTCACCAATTACTTTTTTATATTAATAGTGATTTATCTTAATATTAAATTAATAGTAGGGAAGAACAGATGATATAAGTAATGTATTTAAAAAGCTTCAAATGTAAACAAAAATGATAGTTGAATATACAATTCGTTGAATAATTCATTTAGGGTGTTCAATATGCATTTATTGATTTTAAAATAAAATTAAATACATCCTCATTCTTCTACCTTCTTCTTTAGGGTCTGGCCACAGATGTCCGCACCGGATCCGCACCGCAGCACTAATATAGGCTATGTTCAGAATATTTTTAATTTAACTTACATATTACCTTTAGTTATGCCTGAAGGTCAGGCCACACATGTCAGACACAGGCCAATTTAGGCATAACTAAAGGTCATATGTAAGTTAAATTAAAAATATTCTGAACATAACCTATATTAGTGCTGCGGTGCGGATCCGGTGCGGAGATCTGTTGCCAGACCCTTAAGCATATTCACAGAGGTAGGAATCTATAAGGGAATTTATGCAATATTCGGAACCTTTGAAATGTCTTAAATGCCACCTCTGCTGATTTAAGAACACGACTCAGTTGAATCAGATTCTTTATTATCAACAAAAACAACTTCAACGTTTCTTAAAATCTCAAGTTAATCCAAAAACCTTGTTGTGGATAGATAAAGAACGTCACGCCATGACCGACTTCGGTTACCTACATATATTCGGTCATTATAATTCAATACGAGCATCGGGGATGGTGGCGCAGTGCATGCCAACTTGCCACTCAGAAGCGCCCAGTGGCATGCTTAAGTATATATATATATATATATATATATATATATATATATATATATATATATATACATACACCTTAGGCCACTGCTAATGGTCTGCCGGTCGTTAATAATCGATGAAACTTTCGATTACTTGCAGTTTAAATGTCGATAAGCACATGGATGTCATCTTTGTATCCATGCCGTGATTTTTTAAATTAAGTTGTTCTTTTTACCCGCTGTTTATCTTAAACTATTTTCTATTTCACATGCAGGTTCATCTTACATTCCATACATTTTATTTAATAATTTTTTTCGCCTTTAATAACATTGCATATTTAAATTTAAAAAAAAAATTAATTAATACAAAATATCAATTCTTTAAAAAAAATCGGGCGCGATGACCGCAAATAAAGGCGTAACGCGCATACGTGGGCTCAACATTGACGGATTTTTTCTCCTGTATATGTTTACTTGATTTTTTCATATTTCATATTTAGCCATTTATTATTTTTAGGCGTAACGAGAGACAATTAATTTCTCCATTTCAACAAAATCAAACGTACTTTATAGCAAAACAAAAAAAAAAACCTCTTCCCCATATACGGACAACACACAACTTTCACTTACCAACTTACTTAGATTAGAAAATGACGTGTTTTGTCAAATGCCATTTCTCAAAGTCACACGTTTTTCCTCATTCATTTACTTTTTTTTGTTTGTATTTACTCTCTAAAGTACACTAATACTTTTGTATTATTAAATAAAGTTTTTACTTGCGATAATTCGGCTAAAGAAGCATAATACTCCAAGTCGTCTGATTTTATAATTCTCTATGTAGTTGTTGAAAACTTCATTTAGTTTCCATCTAACTAATAATTTACATTAAATGAAAAGAACGGCTTTAATTATGAACAATAATCATCAAAGGCGTACTCCGCATGAGTGGGCTCAACGTGTTTTATGATCTGACGGAATATTTTTCTTTTTTTTCTCCTCTATATGGTTACTTAATTTTTTCATATTTAGCCATTTCTTATTTTTCGGCGTAACGAGAGGTAGGTTAATTTCTCCATATAAACAAACAAAAAAGGTACTTTATAGGAAAACAAAAAAATCCCCTTCCCCATTTAAGCCCTATCATATTATTTTAATAAGGACAAATCTTATCTGATATCAAAGAATAAATGATTCTCATTAAACTTGGCGAGTTCGATAAAAATCGTTAAAGCCGTTTTTGAGAAAATCCATAATAGCGTAAAAATGGGGAACAAAATTATGAAATAAAGTGTCCCCTCCGTTTGATGAAAGATTGTTTTTAGTGTTTCTCCCCCATTCCGATTCCTCATAGCATGTATAGCGGAGTAAGGACACGGCCAATCACATAAGAAAGATTTTTTCCTATCGTAGCTACTTTCTTGTCATCAGTTTTATATAATACAGTCGAACCTGGTTAAGTTGGACCTGCTTAAGTGGAATACCTCTATAAGTGGAACAAAACTTGTTGTCCCATCATTTTACCCTTAACTAAACTCTTTAACTGGAATTTTTTCACCTCTATAAGTGGAATCAATTTTTTTGGAAGTTACCTCTGTAAGTGGGACGATTTTTGTATTCACCTCTATAAGTGGAATCCACATTTCTAAGAAAACGTGAAGGGTTATCCTGATTTTCACAGGATTGGGAAAATGTGATAGGAGATACCAATGAGAAGCTTCCAACATTCAAACAGTATGAATGATGAAATCCTTGAAAAATCTAAAACGCCAGACGGAAAAAGAATTCAGAAGATCCAGAGAAGCTACCAGTCACGAAAAATGATGCACTGAATATTATTGCAGACTTTGCAGACTTTTTTTGAAATGAATAAAGGAGCTGAAGATGAAATCTTTGATAAATTATATGACATAGAAAAAAACATTTTCAAGTGCCAAAGTGAAGTGAAAAATACGATATGATTATATCATAATGTTTTATTTAATTATGGTTTTTAAGTGTGTACTATAATATTTTTTTTATAAAATTACAAGTTGTCTAAAAACCTCTTTTAGTGGTACACGCCCTCTTAATAAGATATATGCACCCTGGATAAGTGAAACTTTGTTTGAGCGGAATACCTCTGTAAGTGGAATCAAAATCCTGTCAACAAGAGATTCCAGTTATCCAGGTTCGACTGTAATATATACCTACCTAACTTGCAGATTTTTACAATGCTCCTGTTATATCCTCTGATTGTAAATAAATACCTTTCCTTAAGATAAAGGTCCATATGAGGAAGAACAAGATGGCGGTAGCAATGAGGTCAGGGATCCCGGTGTACAGTTATCGGCAACGGGAGCGCTCCCTATTACCTCTTAACTTAGGGTCTCTATTTATCTATCCAGCATATATATATATATATATATATATATATATATATATATATATATATATTTATATATATATTTATTTATTTATTTATTTATTGGGTTAAATGGGTGAAACCATTTTTAACATAATTTTTCCAAAACTTTTTACAAAATGGTCATCAAATATAAAAGATGACAGATAAAGATTTTTATTCGACATGTCGATTAATAAATAATTATATTAGAAAATTTTAAATTGAATAAGATTAATTTCGCCCAGTCTTACTGCAGCTGTACACGTATTTGATTTTATCCGAATTTATTTCGAGTCCATTTTTTAAATATTGTAAACATCATCATGGTCTCCAGCTTTTTACCTAACGATAAATTTATGATAGGCTGTAGAACTCAGAAGTTAGATTGGTGAAATAGAAAATTTAATTTAATTATCCGGCATGTCGGGCCTGGATTTTGCTGATGAATGTCTAAAACTTAAACCAGAATTCTCTCAACACATTTAGGGTATTTCAAGTATACACAGGGCTGGGTAATTGCACGACCTAATCATTATAAGGTTGGTGTAATGGGTGCCCATTTTATTTTATTTTTTTAGAAAAAGTTCTGTAACTCTTAATAAATCTAAATGTGTACAGAAAACATACCATGCATATAAAATATAAAATAATTAAATAAAATATGTTTTTACTACTATATGCCTTTTCAGAACATTTCTAGTTGCGCAGGTATTATGAGCACATGATAAAAAGAAAATTAAATAAAATTTTGTGATATAAAACAAGGCATTCGTGTTAAAAAAATAAAACTTAAGTTAACATATAATTATATTTATAACTAGCTGTATATACCGGTTTCACCCGGAGAATTTCATTTTTTAAATCTATAAAGTGAGACTTTTATCTAATGAAACGGTCGATTTCGTAAAAACCAATGTAAAGCGAGATCAAAACGATTTTTATAACAATAAAGAATATACCCAGAGATTGGTTGAAGTTATGCAATTTTAATATGGACTGGTGTTCGCACCTGGTATCAAAGAACCATCAATTGTAAAGAACCATTGAGCGAAATTCGGAGAATTCAGGACAAACGGTATGGATTTCTATAAAGAACAAAAAAATTTCATCTTCATTTACATAGATTATAACTGTATATCCCGGTTTCACATGAGTAATTTCATTTTTCTAATGAAACGGTCGATTTCGTAAAAAAACATTGTAAAGCGAGTTCATTACGAGTTTTATAACAATAAAGAATATCAGCTGTATATCGGCTGAAGTTATGCTATTTTAATATAGACAGGTGTTCGCACCTGGTATGAAAGAACCACTCAGCGAAATTTGGAGAATTTATGACAAACGGTATGGATTTCTATAAAGAACAAACAAACAAACAGAATTTCATCTTTATTTATATAGATATCAGTAAAATTTATGTTTTCAAACTGATAACAAATTTTTCCGGGGAAAAATAATCATTGGTGCCACAAATTCAATATGAAAAATTGTGTGTTAATGCCAATGACTCGATAAAACGAATTGGAATGAAGTTCTTTTTGGGGACGACATATGAACAAAAGTTTGTAAATAAAGTCGTTATAAAAAAAAAAAAAAAAACAATGCCAATGACCTTAGTGTTAGAATCGAACCAATAAATAAATTGTGTAATAAGTACTTTTTTTTTTTCAATTATGAAACTAAATAAATGTCTATGCTCCAATACCACTGTACGAAGAATATCCCTGTACTCCATCTGTTTCCTTCAGACCACACTCCATGATATCCGCCGGTGTCCTCCAGTTCCAGATGAGCGTCCTCCTGGAAGTTCAAACCGTGACCCCCAAAATCCGCACGACCTTGACCCTGGCCCCTGGGAGTGGGGTTCGATCGGAACCCCACGTGTCGCTCCTTCAGTTTACTACTACGGCTGGGGTCTTACACTACGCTAACCATTTCACCTTCTAAATAATTCCCAATTAGTCATGTTCCAAACATTACAGAACAATAACCGCATAATTAATAAATCTAATTAAGTAGTAGGGTAAACCGTGCAGTTATTGGCACCCTTAAGACTAAATTTCTGTGGTTAAATTAAAAAAAATACTTTTTATAAAGGGATCTAATAGAAACTTCTTATAGCTCCTCATTATCTATCCTCATAAAGACTCAAGAGGTTATTTTTGGGTCAAAATTTCAATAGTTTACCAATATGGCAATATTTATTGTTAAAAGTGCCAAATCTAGTTATTGGCACCCTGTGGATTTAATTGTGAAATCTACCCTATGGTTAGTTTGTTAAAGTCTTACTTCATAGATGACTTAGAGGACACTTCAAACATTTGACTCATGTATATCTTGTAATAAAATTAGGACTTGTTTACCTATTTCTTTAAGTTAGAGTTGGGTTGCCAATAACTGTATGGTTTACCCTATGTTTTGTTAATTTTTTTTTATAAAAATTAACTAAAAATGTACGACCAAAAATAAATGTTACCTCCATGTGAATTGTAAAGAGGTTGTGAACAAATTGTATTAATATTAACAAAAATTCATATTTACTCAGGAAAAACATTGAAGTTACTACAAGAACTATCACAGCGGATCCATGAGTGTGGGTTTGCAGTCCCCATTTGAAATTTTTTTATCATTTAAAGATAGAATTTAACGTATCAGTTTAAATAGTACAAAATTTCACGTTTCAGTGTAGTATAAAATGGCTGTTCGTAGTACACCTGTGCGGCAAGGTTTGGGGGATTGTCTCTACGTCAAGTAGTTCGACGCGATGTAAAGACATTGGGATGCGCTTTAGTTCTTCTTTTTTTTTCAAACGAATGGCCCTTTGAACTGTATTCAGATGTAATATAATCCGTATATTACATTTCAAGGGTAAGTATAATATAATATAGGTATTTTTAATACCTATAATAAGGTATTTGTAACATGTAAATTGTACAAAATGGCTTTATATGACTATAATAGTACAAAATTCTACAGTATAATATAATCCGTATATTACATCCTTTACGCCATGTAAAGACATTGGGATGTACATTAGTTCTTTTCTTTTTTTTTCAAATGAATGACCCTTGAAATGTAATATATGAATTATATTATACTGTATTCAGATATAATATAATCCGTAAATTACATTTCAAGCGTCAGTATAATATGATTTAGGTATTTTTAATACCTATAATAAAGTATTTGTTACATGTAAATTGTATAAAATGGATTTATATGGCTATAATAGTACAAAATACTACAATAGAATATAATCCGTATATTACATTTCAAGGGTCAATATAAAATAGTCTAGTAAAGTATAATAGAGGTATTTTTAATACCGAAAATAAGTTATTAGTAATATTTAAATAGTACAAAATGCCTATTTATGGCTATAATAGTACAAAATACTATGGTGTAATATCGTCAGTATATTAGGTACTTTTCTAGGGTCATGTGAAAAAAAACCAAAAAAAAAACGAACTACTGTACATCCCAATGTCTTCAAAGCTAGCTTTACATCGCGTCGAACCACTGGACGAACATATAATACCCCAAATCGAGCCATTCAGGTCTACTAAGAACAGCCCTTTTCTACTATTTACATATTAAAAAAACTTATATGTTTTACAAATACCTCTATTATATTATATTATATTATAATATAATATAAAAGATAATAGTTATATATTTATTGCTATACCTAAATGGGCTTACTTTCGTCTGTATTGTCCAACAGCTGAAGAAGCAACAGCAACTCCAGCAGCAGATCTTGCTCCAGCACTTCCAGGTCCAGCAGCAGCAGTTGGCCGAGCAGCACGAGCAGCAATTGAGGCATCACCTCAAGGTAAATATCCTCTCAATATATCTATATATATATATATTAGTAGGCATATATTTAGCACATAACCTATATACACAAGTTGTCGGGTTCGAATCTCGCTACGGAAGGGTACATGTCTGTTCTGTTCCGGATCTTTCCTGGGTTTGGGGAACCCTCCTTGTGCACACTCAGCCTCTATCTAGTGGGTACTCTTCTATTTAAGGGGGGGGGGGGGGAAACTTGGAGGTTGGTAAACCTCCTCGCAAAACCTCTGACCAAGGAACAATACAGGTACTCGTTAAAGATCCCTATCCTAATTATACCTGTATAGGCAAAATTTAGGACTCCCACTGTAGCATCGTCCGATTAGCCTTAGTGGCATAAAGGGACGTTAAACAAACAAACAAACAAACAAGGAACAATACTTCGGAATTATTGATACACCAACCCTTTGCGGGCTTCAGTCGTACAGTTTTGTCGTTGAATATTGAGAGCAATTCCGTTTTGGCATGAGGCGACTGTCCAAGTGAGGAAATCATAAATAAAAATTTATAGTCAGTAGAGGGCATCTTTGTTTAGCTGTCAAAAATAAACTTTTACTTTAAAAAGTGATCTATTCTTGTCCATATTGCTTTTAATTTAATTTTATATTGAATCCATTTTTCTAAACTTAAATTTTGAAATGGAAATCGAATGAATGAAATTGAAAGGGTCTTTTTGCTGATCAGCCCCCCAAAATAGTACCATGGAAACCGATGGTTTCCTTTATAAAATACAAGTGAAACGCACCCTAGCGGTTTCTGGTACTCTGCAGCTCGAACTAAATTTTTCATTCACTAACCCGAGCAGATAGCTAATTACATGATGCGACAGGCTTGAAATTCTCGCCCTTTTCTCTTCAATTTTACACCGTAAATATAAAAATGGAAACCTTCTTCACCTTTAGGGGCTATCTGGGTACACAACGACATAAATTTCTTTATCGTACGTGGAGTCGTTTTTGAGCCTTATCGGCACGCACATTGTACATTTTGCTTTATAATATATATTGATTAATCTTGAAAATAATATTTTGTCGTACAAATCAGTTACCTTATCTTCTACTTCTTTATGGACCAAATTATTCTTTCTGAATCTATCAGCTTTCCAACAATATATTATGCATTTAACTCATTGCTTTTATTAATGGAAATTAATATTTCAATCTTGACGAAAAAAAAAATTCTCCTATATACTTTTATTGATTTTTTTTCGTATTTAATATTTAGCCGTTTCTAATTACTGGTCACAATAGGAAACAGCTAACTTTTTCATATGAGCAAAATCAAAGGTGCTTTATAGAAAGAATTTTTTCCCATCGTCATTTAAGCAGATCCGGCCATTTGTATGTATAATTATATTGTATGATACTTATCATTCGTCCATATCCCAAGTTTAATCAAAATCGTAGCAGCAGTTTTTGATAAATCTTAAAGAGGAGAAAAGACGTTGATATAATGTTAACTGATGCTGTCCCATAACGAGCATAATTAATTTCAGTCTCGTACTTTAAGTTTTTGAAATAGCCTGTTCACATAGACAGATCATTACTCATGGAACCCCAAATTGTGTCTTTCTGTTTAAAACTGAAATCGAAAATTTTCAGGATCGCAATACTTTTCCTTACTATATATTTGTGAAAATGTCCATTATAAATAAATGTTGTGGATATCATTTATTTTTCTATAATCACATAAAATAACACGTCACTAATAAAAAACAACTAGAGGGCCTAATTTGCAATAGACGCGAAATCGATTGTTACTGGCAAGGTTGCCATCGATTAGTTATTGGCAAGGTTGCAATGTATTGATCGTGGAATATGTTTTATGTATTGTATATTACTGGCATATTATGACGTAATCGCTATCTTATGCAAATGCCAAGTTTCCTGTTTTTCTTTATTACAATTTTGTTTTCAATTAGTGACGACTTGTTTGTATGATGTCATTCAATTGACAACAGTTGGTTTGAATCAATTATTCCATGTTATTGTTTGAAGTAAACATTTTGACGTCAAATGGAATAACAATAGTAATGTAGATTGTTCTCAGCGTGTTAATGAAAAACGAAATGAGGAAAACGGATTCGTGTCCTCTGAATTAGCATTTATCCGCCATTTTTCCTAATTTTTTCTGCTGTGGGGATGCGGGATTTTTATCGTAAGTTTCCACATTTTGGTTACTAGGATGTAATGAGCGTTGAGGAGACTGCTTGAGAAGTGTGGGCAGTTCACTAATTGTCCCCTTCCTCTGTCCAAGATAATTATCCTTGATTCCTCTTCCCTTGTTCATCCACTCCTGAGGATGGTGTGGGTGGCGGGGCTCTGCAGACAAAGAAGTCAAATTATGAAATCTGAGGCGTCTTTGAGGAGTCAGGGAACCTATATTGAAGAAAAAAAAAAAAAGGAAAAAAATAGTATATTTCATTACTAGTACCGAAAGTGGCCTTTTCCCGTGCGCTACGGAATTTCACGTGTGAGGCGTAGCCGAACACGGGAATCCGAGTTTCCCGTACGAGGCGAAGCCGAGTACGGGAATAGTTTGAGTAAGCTCTGGAAAAGCACTTTTGGTATGTGTTATGAACGATATTTTTCATTACACTGCAAACTGGCAGTATAACAGAAATCTCAAACTAACATAATTAATTAACTTAAATTATAATTTCAAACACTAGTATACTGTTTGATTAGTTTATTGATCAACAAACAAAAGCTGAATACCAATTAAATAAAATACTGAAATAAATAAGGGTTCTAAGAATTTTAGTAATTGAAATTAATATTTACTGTACAGTTTTGATTGTTGCTTATATTTATGATTTTATTTGCTAATTTATTTTGTAGTAAGTGTAAATTTTTAGTTGTATTTTTGTGTATTTCTTGACACTTTCCTGCTCTTTCATTGTACGGAATTTCAATATTTTCGTTATTTGTTTTCATCATTCCATGCTTGCATCATTGCATGCTTTCTTCATTAATTCATCGGGCAATGCCATTTCTTCAAAGCACTAAGTAAACTGACAACTTTTGAAAATATTTATGACACAAAAACTAATTGTAATCGGTGGATTTTCAGTTTTCTTGATTTCAATTTTTCATTAAACAGCTGTTCTTAATATAATCAGCAAGCGCTATTGGTGGCCGGGAAACGAATTAACAAGTACACCGAAAATTTTCGGTGCACTTATAAACTTTCCGTGCGCGTGCAAATTTTCGGTGCACTTTTAGAAGTAAACGGGAAACAGCTGTTTTCTGTACTGTTTGCATGCATCGAAAGTAGTTACTTTCCGTGCAGTGTAATGAAAAAGAACTTAAAATACTCTCTCACCTATTTTTTAAAAAACTATTTATTCCCTTTAAGAATATTCGAAACATAGCCTCGTTTAATCTATCGGCATACAGAAGGGAAGAAAATCAATAGTACAATTTTGAAAACCTCAAAATTAAACTGGCTGCACTAAGTGGCTAAGTAGTTACCTAACTAAAGTTGATTGCATCAAACAAGTTTTTTTTTTTTGTTTTTTTTGGATGGGGTCCATGGGCATATTAATTTTTGGCAATTAATTTAAAATTACATTTTATATTCTATTTAACTAAGTTGTGTAATGTGTAATGTCTTAATTGGCTTTGTTATAATTCAATGTGATAATCAATAAGACCATGGTTTATTTAGGGGAAGATTTTGAATTGCACTATTTTGTTTTTATGCTAAAATCTTCAACAATTATTATTTTTATTTATGTAAAAATTAAGAGTATATGCCACTAAAAAAACAGACAATATTTAAACAAGTAATGGTATACTTCAAGAGCAACAAAAAAGTTCATTTATTTCTGATTCCACAGAGCGAAGAATTGGTCTATCCTCATAAAATTTTTCTGTTGAAACAAGTAGAATTAACTTCAATTTGTTGTTTTGTTAACCCCATTAAAGAAAATCTATTTAAATAAAGATGAAATTCTGTTTGTTTCTTGTTTATAGAAATCCATAACGTTTGTCCTAAGTGTTTGAAATTTCGCTCAGTGGTTCTTTCATACCAGGTGCGAACACCTGTCCATAATCAAATTGCATAATTTCAGCCAATCTCTGGATATATTCTTTATTGTTATAAAATTTGTTATGATCTTGCTTTACATTGGAGATGAGTCGAAATTCTCCGCAAGTGAAACAGGGTTATACTCAATACTTTAATTAATTTTTTATTTGCTATTAATATCAATTGTTTATTACTGGAAACAATTTTATATTAAAAAAAAAAAACTAATATTTTAGGCCAACAAAATTATATCTAATTATTTATTGTTTTTTAGCTTTACTTAGGGTTGTCATTGGAAAAAACAAATTTTAAAATAAAAAAATAATAAACAAAAATTAACAAATTGATTGCTTTTTTTTTTTTACATGGAATTAGGCTTTCATCCATTTGAACTTTTTTTCTGCTCTTGAGGTGCACCATCTCTACTTCGGTTGTTTCTTGTCATCTTTGGGAGGTTTAATTAAAACCTGATTTCATTACTCCAAATCTAGAATTATTTCTTTGTTTCCAATTTTCAAAAACAGCTTTCGGTCTCATATAGAAGGCTACCCTAATCCACATCATTAGTATTTCCTTAGGTCATAAAAAAAAAAAAAAAATTAGTTTTGAATTCTAGTTCATCATTATTCTAGTTTTGGAGTAATTTGACTTTTAAATTGTTAAAAAAAATTTCACCATTTTTATGGTACCTTCACATTATAAACTTATTATAAGCCTTGTGATATCTTCTTAATAGAATTGTCATCTCCTCACTATTTTTTTTTAAACACGAATATCTTTTTCTTCCATCATTTGAAGATGATGGACAATTTGCACCTATTAAATGTATATATAATATAAGTTATAATATTATATATACCTCGACTGAGGTTGCTGTATTTAGAAGAGAGATCCTTGGTGTTATTTAGTGTCCAAGCCTAACAGTTTTTGACTGGTTTCGCCAGGAGCTTTGGGAAAAGCAGAAAGCGGCGGAGGAGCAAGAGCGCGAGGCGAGGGAGAAGGAGAGGCTCGACAGCCTCAAGAAGAAGGGCAAGCACGAGCAGAGCGCCGTCGCCTCGTCAGAAGTGAAACAGAAGTTACAGGTAACAAATTTATTTATAATATAACAAAATTTAAGTAAAAAAGTGCAAAAATTCTTTACAAGAGACATCAATTAAATGCTATTTTATAATTAAGTTATTTTAAATATAAATCAATACTGCATTTCTCTCATCGAAATTCTAAAAAAAGACAGTAATTAAATATAAAAACATTACTCTGTGACATCCTTACACATAATGAAGATAAAGGGAGGTAGTAAAACAACAGCTGTGGTAATCAAACAGCTGATTAGGAAAAAAAAACAAATCCCAGATGATAATAGAGGTGAGAGGTAGTCAACTTGAATGAAAAAGAGTTATTCTTTACGATAGGTTAAATGATAATCAGGATTTTCAGTTTAAACATTTTTTTATTTTCGAAAGCCAACGTTTCGATCCAACTTGTGGATCTTCATCAGGGCTAAAAGAAAACAAATGTATGAGTGTCTATGCACAGGATGGTATCAAATGACTATTAACAATTTGTAAACAGTACCATCTATTATGTTAGTTTTTAATATTTTTTTTTCACTTAGTTGACATGTAGGCTTTCACTTCAAAAGCGTTGGGTTTCCCCGTCATAAACCTTTGAAGTCGGCAAACTAACCCCCTACCACAACCTCTCACCTTATTTTACCTTCAGTCTTTGTATCAACCTGGACTCAGAAGGTAAATATTAGATTCTATTTCATCTTGCTAACAAGCCACTTATTTAAATATTCATGTATAATGCTTACCATCTTTTATATTATTATAAGTTCTGTAAAATAGTCATTTATTGTCATCCTCTAGCATAGATACTCATATATTTGTTTTCTTTTAGCCCTGATGAAGATCCACAAGTTGGATCGAAACGTGAAAAAAAATTTCGAAAATAAATTTTTTTTCAAAACTGCAAATCCTGACTATCATTCACCTATCATAATACCTATTAATAATCTGGAGATTATAATTAACTTTTTATTTTTATTGTCGTGTCAAAAGATGTACATTCATGCAACATGTTTCTTTTTATTTCATCTCATACATTAATGTATTTATAAATCATTATTTGAATTGATTGTAATAATATTTTATAATTTTTTCATTAAATGCTTATGTATTGATTTTGAATTTTCATTCGTAATTATAAGTTATTGATTGCCATGGATTCATAAGATTTCATAGCGGATTGTCCTTTTTTTAACATAACCATTTTCCAACAATTTTATATATATATATATATATATATATATATATATATATATATATATATATTTATAAATATAAAGGTTTTATTTTTAATTTTAGGGTTTCCTGTTGAACAAGAAGCAGCGTGAAGCTGCAGCGGCCGCTGCAAACGGTGCTGCACCGACGCCTTCTGGTCCTCAGCCGTATCGCAATTGGTAAGTCTCTTTGTATTATAATGTATGAGGAGCATTGTGTATAGATTTATATCTATACACAAGCAGGTTGGTTTATACTTGTATATCATGGAGTGCTTGTGATTGTTGTGCTTGTTAGGAATAATAGGTTTCTTTTTTATTTTCTCTTGTAGAGAAAATAAAGCATTGTCAGTTGTTAGGATAATGTCATAACCCAGTTGTGGATATTCCCATTCTTAAATTGTCGGTGTCCCTACTATAAATAGAGCGGAGGGACAGATGTATTTCTGCCTCCATCTCGTTCCAAGCTTTATTATTAGACAAAAGTGTTGTTTCTAATACAATGAAATATTTAGGATCATCTCCTCATATTTTTAACTCTGTTGAAATTATTAAATATTTTTGTTTCCAAAAAAATAAAATGCTGTGGAGGGATAATTTATACAATTAGTTTTATATTTCACATATCCCTTATCCAATGCATGACTGATCTGAAACAAAATATTATATAAAAGCAATTTTTTCAGGAGAGCCAATTAAAGTTTCTGTTGAAAAAAAAAATTTGAGTTTGAGTTAGTTGCGCTTTAAATGTGTGATATGAAATGGCTTTAAAAAAATATTGGGCCTTTTTTAGATTAGCCCCCCCAGTTACTTTTAGTAGTAACTGTTACTATTTGCTGTTCCTAGGTACTTTGATAATCTAATCGAACATATGTTATAATTATAAACATTAATCATTCAAGTGAGATTATTTGAAAAAATATACATGTTCACAAATATGCAAAATATTTTTGAACTCTACGAAAAAACCAAAGATGAAGCTAGTTGGCGTCCATTTTACATAAATAGTGGTATACTCCCAGAAGTTGTAAAATGTAAAAATGGACACGAAATGAAGTTCTATGATAAAAGGGAAAAATGGAGATGCAACAAGAGGGAATGCCGGCAAGAGGCAGAAAAATATGCTGGAACCTGGCTCTGCGAAAGTAGGTTGCCGTTAAGTAAAACCCTTTTACTCATGTATTCGTGGGCGAACAAATATTCAACAACAAAGTTCTGTTTGAAAGAACTTGAAATATCGACCGCTACAATTACAGACTGGAAAAACTACCTAAGAGAAGCATGTGCTGCCAGTTTATTAAGAATGCCTACACAAATTGGAGGAGAAGGTCTTACTGTCAAAATAGACGAGTCTTGTTTTTCAAGACGCAAGAACCACTTAGGACGCATTTATCCACAGCAATGGGTATTTGGAGGTGTTTGAAAGAAAACATGACAATGCTTCCTATAGAAGAAAAAGAAGAAGTATTACCAATTATTTGTTCTAAATATTATTAAAAATGCATATAATAATAATAATAATAATAAAGGCTTAACGAACCCGAAGGTTCGATGCCGACACCACCACTCGCTCCCTGCACACCTCCATCCATCGACCGTCTTCCAGACCCAACCTCGACAGATCCGCCCTAACACAATCCTCCCACCTCCGTCTCGGCCTGCCCCACGGACGTTTCCCATTTGGCACCGCGCTTATCAATCTTTTCGGGATTCGTTCACAGCCAAGTTTCGAAATTTTACACGCCCATTTTATTCGTCTTGCTGCAATCACATCAATTATATTTATTGGGTAAAGCTCGCTCAGTTCGGCGTTATGTAAGTGTCTAAATTCTCCGGTTAGTTCATCCCTCTTCGGCCCGAATATTCTGCGCAATACTTTATTTTCAAAAACTCTAAGCCGTTGCTCATCCCTCAATGTCAGCGGCCAAGTTTCGCACCCGTAAAGGACCGTTGGAAGAATAATAGTTTTGTAAATCCTAAATTTTAAGTTTCGGGACAGAAGGCGTGAGCTAAGCAATTTCGCGACTGAAAAGTAGCAAGCATTACCGGCTTTTAATCTAGCCTTAATTTCCTCATCGATTTCGTTTTTTCTAGTTTCCATCGCCCCTAAATATCTAAATTTCTCTACGTGTTTAAACGTATTCCCCCCTACATTGATGTCAGCGAAATCCTCACCACTTCTACGACTAACCATATATTTTGTCTTATCCGTATTTATTTCTAGTCCAAGTTCTTTTCCGGCTTTCATCAACGTTTTTGTGTTCATTTCTATGGTTTCCACGTCCTCCCCAAGCAATACCAAATCATCGGCATATCCGAGCACGGGTATATTCCCTCCCAAATTCAAACCCTTTCCGGTACGTGTCACCTCCCTAATGGCATATTCCAGCGCTAAATTAAATAAAACAGGTGAGAGAGAATCTCCTTGTTTCAAACCAGAGCGGACCTCGAACTTCTCAGAAAAATAATTACCGATTCTAACTTTATTGAACGTTTCAGTCATACACATTTTTACTAAGTTTACTAATTTTTTTGGTATTCCCTGCTCGACCAGAATGTTATACAACTTTTGTTTCAAACCAGAGCAGACCTCGAACTTCTCAGAAAAATAATTACCGATTCTAACTTTATTGAACGTTTCAGTCATACACATTTTTACTAAGTTTACTAATTTTTTTGGTATTCCCTGCTCGACCAGAATGTTATGCAACTTTTGTTTCAAACCAGAGCAGACCTCGAACTTCTCAGAAAAATAATTACCGATTCTAACTTTATTGAACGTTTCAGTCATACACATTTTTACTAAGTTTACTAATTTTTTTGGTATTCCCTGCTCGACCAGAATGTTATACAACTTTTGGCGGTTATTAAAAATGCATATTTCAATAAATTTAATAACACATGTTTCCAATATAATAACTTTTTTTTATTTAGCAAATAGTTACAGTTACTACTAATAGTAACTGGCGGGCCTAATCTAAAAAAGACCCAAAATATTTATTTGAATTTTATCTTCGAACGTAGACCTCAAAGTATTATGTTGCAATGCAATACCAATAAGAGAAAACATATTTGAAATCTGGATTTCAGATGTCATAGTTGATAGTTTTTATGAATTTATGGACCCTGTGGTTGTGTTTCAATAATCGGGGAAGGTGTTCAATATAGATAAAATAGTTGGGAGAGCAAACATCAGCAGTCAAACAAATTTTCCATCAATATGATTTCTATTTCAATAATCGCCGTATGTTGCAAATATATGGCTATTCCATGATTGATAATCACTAGCCCTAGAATAACCCGTGTTTATCAAATTTTCTTCTCGAATACCCACATCTCATAGATTTTGATAAAGAAATTTTCAAAGGATGTTGTAGTAATAAAAGTTATATACTAAAAAAAAAATTTTTTTACCATATAAAATTTTAAATCTCAATTTATCAGTGATTGTACTTTTTGTTACTTTGTACCATGTTATGTATCCAATGTATAACTTGTCATAGGTCGGTGGTGCAGCAGACCCCAGCGGTCGAGAATCCTCCGGGACAAGCAAACCCTTACCGGCTTAATCCGCTTCTGACCAAGTACGAGGATGAGTACCCGTTAAGGAAAACAGGTAAACCATTTTATATATATAATATTATTAGTTATTGAATTCATTAACAAGAATGGTGTGTGAAATACTGACTAGGCTCTATAACTGCTGTGTGTTTTACCTTTTTTAGATTGTTCCTTTTTATTCTACTAACTACCTTAATAATTACTTTTTGTATTATATACGAGTACTATAAATAAATAAAGAATTTAGAAAAAATGAAGCTTATTTGAAAATAAGATCATGTGACTGCGAATTTTTCATTTTTGCTGTTTTATTACAACTTTTTTTTTTTTTTTGTAAATTTTACTATCAAATCAGTTGTTTTAATTTTTTTTTTTATGAAACTTTTTTTTTTTTCGCTGATGTTAAATGCCAACATTATTTTTATTTTATCTTCATATATATTTTTTTTAATTTTTGTAGGGAACTTGAAATTCTTATTATGTTGAGCTTCCAAAACAAATTTTTTTGGATAATCCTTTCCTCACTATCAGAACAGCTTTTTTAGCTCTTGTTGTTACACCAAATCTGATATTAACGTTTTTATTGTTACTTAGGGTAAACCGTACAGTTATTGGCACCCTTAATACTACATTTCTGTGGTTAAATTAAAAAAAAAAAACTTTTTATTAAGGGATCAAATAGAAACATCCTGTAGCTCCTCATTATCTATCATAAAGACTCAAGAGGTTTTTTTGGGTCAAAAGTTCAATAGTTTTACAATATGGCAATATTTATTGTTAAAAGTGCCAAATCTAGTTATTGGCACCCTGTGGATTTAATTGTGAAATCTTCCCTATGGTTAGTTTGTTAAAGTCTTTCTTCATAGATGACTTAGAGGACCCTTCAAACATTAGACTCATGTATATCTAGTAATTAAATTAGGACTTGTTTACCTATTTCTTTAAATAAAAGTTGGGATGCCAATAACTGTTCTGAGTGCCAACAACTGTATGGTTTACCCTATACTTTGAGGATTGTTTTATTGATTATTTAACAATTTCTTGTATATGAATAAAAAAATAAAAAAATTCTAATTTTGGTCAATAAAATGATCCAGACTTCCTTATAATGAAACGCGTGTGTTCAAGGTAACGTTAATACTTTAGAACAAAGGTGTAACAATTAGATCCAAATACGCTGTTCTTATAAATGGGATAGAGGAATCCTCGAAACATAAACAAAAAATGTAGGTTGTTCTGATAACCCAACATAAAAGACTTTCTAATCAAACTTTTTATTTGTAAAACTTAATTGAAAAAAAAAACTATGTCAGTATCTATGTCTATTTTTATCTATCTATCTATTTGAAAAGATTAAAAAAAAAAAGCATGGTTTTTTCCGTATTTACCCAGATTTTAGAAAGCATTGTGTTCTTTTTTTTTAGTTCTAACACCGTGTTTTTGATTTGATTTTTTTTTTATACTAACCCGCATTCCCCCATTCAGCATCCGAGCCGAACCTGCTCAAAGTGCGGCTGAAGCAGCGAGTGTTCGAGCGACGAGCTAGCCCCATCGCTCGCAGGAAGGACAGGCATCTCAAACGGAAATCCACCCTTGCAAGTATGTAGCATGCCATCATCATTGTCGTATAAAAAACGTTAACTTTGTATTAACATTTTTAATTCTTCTTATTTTGTTTTTTTTGTGACTGTATAATTTTTTTATTAGTAGATGATTTTTTGTTTTGAAACTTGATTCGTTAACATATATTCAGTTACATTATTAATTATATTACACTACTTCAGTCGATCGTCATTGGCAGTATGTATAATTTTTACTTTGTTTGGATCAGAGTTGGGCATATTGAAATAAAAATGTAATCATGATTATGTCTAATTATCAAAAATGTGAATAATGATTTAATCATCATTCTTTAGGGCGTAATCATTAATCATGAATTGTATTAATCACTGTTCGTTGAGTATTCATGAATATAATGTATTCAACAATCATGAATGACCATTATTCATTGTTAAATGTTAGTCAGTAATCATGATTAAGAAGAATTCATTATTCATGATTACTCATTACTTATTAATCATGACTAATGGGAATTCACTACTCATGTTTACAGATCATTCATTAATCATTAGTAATATAAATTCATTAATCATGATTACTAAAAAAATCACAATTCTGAGTCTTACTAATCATGAATGATGATTTGATGCTCTTTCTATTCTTGTCAATAGACCTTTACTAATACCCATTGGAATTATGGTCTGATTCTTTACTTGTGACTTAAAATGCTGTTCAGTTGACTACACCCCCTGCTTAGGACATGTCTTTTAAATTTAAATGAATAATGATTTTAAATATATCATATTCATGATTGATGATTGGTGAATATTTGTTATTCGTGATTGATGAATATTAGGTATTCATGATTGATGAATATTATATTAATCCTAGCTAACTGAATTTATCAGTATTATCGTTAATCATGAATAATTGAATACCAGTTGTTATTCATTATTCATTTCAAATGAATACCATATACACTCAATAATCATTAAAAATACTCTGCACTAATTATGAATAATGGTTATTCTTTATTCATTTGTTTTAGGATTACAATTATTCATATTCATTAATCGTTATTCAGATAACAATTTGCCCAACTCTGGTTTTTGAGAAGCAAAACAAATAAACATTACCATTTGGATTTTTTATTTAATTAAATTTCATATTAATAGACTGTAACATACTCAAAGATGGAATAATCCCATAATATAGAATATAAATTTTTCCTGAACTATTATGATCCCTTAATTAATTTTAAGCATTAAGCATTGTGTCTTATTTATTTTTGCTGTCAGTTTATATGTATAAATAAATTGTTTCTTTGGGAACTAGTCAAAATAATCCTTCATCTAAAATTGTTTAATTAAACTATTTTTATATTTCTAAAAGATGTTTTGAGGAAATCTGTCCTCAAACAGAAAACATAACCTATAAAGCGCATAGTTTTCATTTAAATCTTAGGTTAAAAAAACAATCCATAAATTTGATAAGAGCATATCCACTGTTGAAAAAAAAAAACAACAAAAAAAAACATACTCATCATTATAGTATCGTGTATCATTTTTAAAATGAAATTTTTAAGTACCCTGATAGGTTTTAATTTTTTGAAATCATCATTCAGGGAACAATTCTTTTCTATTTACATATTTATGATATTTTTTTGCACCGGTAATGAGGTCATGGACATAGAGATACTGAAAACTTAAGCTTAACTTTTTAACTTTTTTTAATCAACATTCTGCAAAAAATATTCTGCTGGTAATGTAAATTTTTTTTAAAATACTTAATGGAACATCCGTTCAGATATCATCGTTCTGTTAAAAAGACAACAATGGGTACTGTTGTTGATTATTTTTGTACTAAACTTGAATGTATTGGTGGTATTATTTATTTCATTATCTGTTTTAAATTGTTCATTTATTATATGATTGTTTTTACAACATGAATTATTTTCATTGCATTTCAAAATAATTATTTATGAAAAATTCAGAAATTTCAAAATGATTTTTTATTTGTTGCACAAATACTAATTTTAATTTGGTCTTACATATTTTGTTCACTCAGTGAGGATTGACTTTGTCAAGATGTCAATAATTACTAATGAGCATGAAAAGTTCTTTTTTTTTATGTTCAAGACAAACGTTAACTGAAAGACTTGTTGATGTAAATTTTATTTTTTTGATGTTTTCTTATTAATAAACTGATGGAACAATACAATGATTCATTTAATCTTTTATTTATTCAATGTAAAGAGGCTAACCTAATGATTGATTGTCTATTTCATAGTGGAGTCGGGCAGCAGTAATCCTGATTCCGGACCAAACTCGCCTCCAGTTCATGCTACCCAGCTGTCGCCACCTGCAGGTCACACCACTCCAATACAAGAGGTGAGTTGATAGAAATAGAGAAATGTTTTTAAATGTATTCATTTGATATCTAATCTAATGTATATATCTAAATATATATATAATAATTCGGACATATATGATCTTGGGAGTGCTAAAAATTTCTACAAATATCATAGTAATATTTTATTGTAGCCGACGTTTCAACCCAGGCTGCAGGTCTTCATTAAGGCTAAACGAACAAGATAGAAAATTAAGTAAAAAATGTTTATGGTTAATTTTGTGAAATAGTTATGAATAAGGTTATATGAAAGATTAATACTGACAGTAAAATTAAAGCAAAAATAGGTTATATAAGGAAAGATGTAAACTGTTATAAATGATAGATAAGAAGTTGTAATATAACATATTCTGAGGTGAAGGTCTTAGATAAATATTTAAAAGAATAAAAAATTAACAAAAGCTGGGTCCCACAGACCTCATCTCACCAGTAGTGTTTGTATATTTCACCTGAAGAGTTAAAGGTTAAATAAATAAAAAAAATCATTGGACTATCTTTCCTCTAATTAGTAAATACCACTCTATTTAGAACATCGTTAAACATGAAAGTGAGGTGACAGAAATCTTTTTTCATATTAAAAGAATTTTGTATTACAGGATATTACAAAAAGTATATATTCTCAACAATTTTTTTTTTTTTTTTAAGATTAATTTTTGTTTACATAGATATATATATATATGTATGTATGCAAGCATTTGATAAATTTCGATAAACAATCATATATATATATATATATATATATATATATATATATATATATATATATATATATATATATATATATATATATATATATATATATATATATATATATATATATATATATATATATATATATATATTCAATGCATTAAAACTTCACAACGTTTCGAGACCTAATGCCTCATCTTCAGGTGTAATTATAACCATATAATACGTCAATTCATTAAAATCACTCAATAATCATTAAAAACACTCTGCACTGATTATGAATAATGGTTGTTTATTATTCATATTCATTAATTATGATTCAGATTACAATTTGCCAAACTCTGCTCCAATTTTAGTTATCAACAAGTGTTGTTGATAACTAAGTAACGATAACGAGTAACGATTGTTACTCGGCAGAGAAATGCTTAAAGTTAAAAAACAATATTATTATTTTTTTATTGAATTTTCTGAAAAATATTTTGCTTCCTCAGGAAGGAGAACCAGGCTACGGTCAGACTTCTGGACAGAGTGGCAGCCTGTCTGACGTATCAGCTCTGTACAGCAGCCCTTCGATGCCAAACATCTCGTTGGGTCGTCCGCCTAACTCTGCTGCTGCTGTAAGCTTATTTATTAATAGTTAATTTTATTTTGTTCAGATTCTTCATCTTTTTTTATTATTTCTCCACCAGCTTTGCATATAAAGTTTAAAGAAATAATTAAAAGCAACAATTTTTAAATTGTTTTCTTGGTAAGTTTTATGGGCTCTTCATCATTTAATATTTAATTAAAATCAAAACAATATTTGTATTATCGATGAATATCCATAATAACTTACTTTACTTTACAGGTTCTATGTTTAATGAGTTAGAATTAAAATTTTATAAATTTAAATTTACTTAGATAATTAACTGTAATTAATCAAGGATAAATCTAATAAATTTCACATTCCTATAAACTGTAAAATAATGTAAGAAATTAGGCAGATTTATTAATAACTAGCTTACCCTTCATTCATTACTGCAATCTCAAAAGAAGGAAACATCCTCTTCCTTTTTTAAATTTAACAATCTTATTGTTTGGCTCTTTGGTAAGTTCTATTTGGCCTTTAAAAAAAAACAAAAAAAAAACAAGTCTATATTTGTTATCAACGAGAAAACAGGTTAGAAGTTAATTATTACCCCACTAAAAGTTAATTAATACCTATTAATACCGCAAGCTATTCTTATCAAATTTATTGAGAAATTAAAATCTTTGTGCTTATATTAGTCCTATGAGCAACCATTGTGTCAAAGCTCATTGAAATCGAATTAATTGGTAAAATGTTCTTATACTAATGTGTTTCAACTTTTGTTGAAATCCTTTAGTTCAAAAACCAGTAAAAAATTAATAATTAATTTTCTCAAAGAAAAAAAAACTCATTCATAATCCCATTTTTGTGGAATTGACCTTCTGCTAGTTGTTTTTGGCGTATAATCGATTAAACAATGGTTAGCTAAGTGGTAAGAGCGCTGCAATGGAGATGCAGAGAACCTGGGTTCGAATCCCGGCCCTCATTTAATCTTTTCTCTCCCACTTCAATTATTTAAAAGTTATAAATTATTTATTTATAAATCAAAACAAGCATTGTTTGGAAATTCATTGAAATCATGTATACCTCCTACCTTTAGAAGAAAATAGAAGATAGAAAAAATATTTAAGTTTTAATTTAAATATATATATATATATATATATATATATATATATATATATATATATATATATATATATATATATATATATATATTACATCAAGATGTGTAAAAATGTAAAAGAACTCTTGATAACTAGGATGGCAATAAGTTGGCCTCTGTTTCTGAAGCGGAAGTTAGAGCAGCTTTTGCCGCAAGACTCGGGATGCCACTCACGGGACAGATGTTGCCAGGAACCCTGCCTTTCTACCCAACTCTCCCAGGTATTTTTTGTACACTCTTCTATGTATTGTAATTTTTGGAGAACGAAGATACATTTTTATTAAAATTGAATTTTGAATTATTTAATGAATTTTATTTGTTTTATAGTGATAGACGCTGAGTACAGTAATCCTACCTCCCCGAGTTACATCCAAAAGCAGATGCAAAGCCTCGAGCAGAACAGGCCTCGCTTGCAGACCATTTACCACGCGTCGCCTCCGATCACCGATGCACAGGTACACAACTTCACAGAATGTTCTATCGCTATTTTTGGCTGTGGGCCTAAAATTTCTTGTTTAACTATACTTGTTAAAAGATACTATCATCATATTCTTCATTATTCCTAATTTAAAAGACTTCTGTAAAGTTTGCTTTATTGAATAAAAGAAGGTTAAACTGATGAAAAGTACTGAGGTCAATTTCTGCATGAAATGAGTCCCAAGAAGAATAATTAAGTTCATCAAAACTTGATGCACAACACTGCCGTAGTATAATCATGGCACGAAGACAAAAAAAATGAGTTAGTAACCTCATAGAAAATACACATGAAGAAGATCTGTTTGGGAGTATTGACATTAACAGGAAAATTAATAAGTATTGTAAGATTGAATTGTATTTGGAAGACAGATCTGGAACATAACTGAGCGTGACTTTGCAGGTGGCCCACGCTCGGCTGAACAAAGCTGGTCACCGCCCGTTGGGGCGCACCCAGTCGGCCCCTTTGCCGCTAGGACACCCGATGCTCAATACCAGCCAACACCACAGCACCATCGTGCACTACGAGGACAGCTACCGAGAACAGCCCTCGATCACCAGTAATTTGCTCAAGCAGGTTGGTCTGTGTGTTGTGTTGTGCTCGTTTGTATCGTACAGTGGTGTCACCCTGAATAAAGGAATATTAACCCTTCAAAATTTTAAATATATTCGAAACAAAAATTTGATTTGGAATTTAAATAATATTCAGTTTATCAAAGATTACTTATACCCACCTGCATGTTTTCTTTTAATATTTGTCCTAAAGTGAGTATTAATTTTTTGTCTGCATATTTTGGGATATATTTTAGATTTAGTCACATCCTAAAATTCACCTTTTTGAAGCCTTTTATATTTACTAACAGCATGAATGGTGTTCTATTTTAATATACTAGAGTACCAAAACATTTTATTGAACTTAATTATATCCAATATATAATTGGTTTCTTATATATCGTATAGTTGCTGTTAACAGTATTGGAGTAATCACCAGGACAATCACACAAATAAAATTTATTGCTTCATCTACGTTTCGGCTATGTCGCCATTTTTAAGTCTCAATTTGAATAATGATTTAATTTATCCAGCTTTTTAAACATTTCCTTCATCAACCAAAATAAAAAATCTTTTTTTATTATATACATAAACCATTAACTGGTGTCGTCATATATGAAGATGAAAGACTTAAATTGTGTAAATTTAAGTCTTTCATCTTCATATATGACGACACCAGTTAATGGTTTATATATATATATATATATATATATATATATATATATATATATATACGAGGGGTGATCAAAAAGTTCCAGGACTGTTGAGATTGCGCGGCAATGGAGTGTCATAGAGCAGTGCGGTTGGCAGCATTGTTTAGCGTGACTCTTCCTGAGCTCAGCTGTTTATTCAGTTTGTTGATAACCTTCTTCATTGCAAAGTTACTGCTGTTTTCGTAAAAAAAAGTTTTTTGTGTTCGGCGATTTTGTGAAATGAATGTAAAGGAAGAGCAACGCGTTTGCGTAAAGTTTTGTGTGAAGTTGGGTAAAATGTTATGAGACCATTAACCGCTTTCGTTATCTTCAAACCCTGAGAAATTTGCGCGAGGCAATAAGGAGGAAGAGACCAGAGTTGTGGCGGAGCGGTGAGTGGGTGCTGCATCATGACAATGCGCCTGTTCATTCCGCACTGCTCATTCGCGACTACTGCACCAAAAATGGAATGACGGTCATTCCCCAGCCTCCATATTCACCTGACCTTGCCCCTGCAGACTTTTTCTTGTTTCCAAAACTTAAGAGACCCATGAAGGGAAAGAATCGCCGAACACAAAAACTTTTTTTTACGAAAACAGCAGTAACTTTGCAATGAAGAAGGTTATCAACAAACTGAATAAACAGCTGAGCTCAGGAAGAGTCACGCTAAACAATGCTGCCAACCGCACTGCTCTATGACACTCCATTGCCGCGCAATGTCAACAGTCCTGGAACTTTTTGATCACCCCTCGTATATAGATGTATATATATATATATATATATATATATATATATATATAAAGTTTTATTTTGGTTGATGAAGGAAATGTTTAAAAAGCTGAATAAATTAAATCATTATTCAGATTAAGACTTGAAAATGGCGACATAGCCGAAACGTTGTAGATGAAGCAATAAATGTTATTTGTGAGATTGTCCTGGTGATTACTCCAATACTGTTAACAGCAACTATAACCATTTAACATTTTATTGAAGTTTACTACTTATATTATGTACGTACCGTTGGAAATATTCCATTTCCTTCATTGTTTAAATAGAATTGAGCTAGATACAAACTACACTGACTATTTGTTGTTTAAGGATTTTAATATTTCTGATCTAGGTATTATATATATTTTTTTATTTTTTTTCAATAACTACAAAATCTCTTCACATAAAATCAATTTCATTATGAATCATTTAAAAAATCAATTGGAAAACGAAATTGTAAATCTTAAAATGTTTACTTAATTTATTTATAATTATCAAAGACACTTTTAATTTCAAAATTGTATCAATTTAAAAAAAAAAAAAATCAATGAATTTTTTTAAAACTACACAACACATATGAAATTTAGTATCCAAAATGAGGTTGTTGTTTTTACATCCAGTTTTTTATTAGATCTTTGCTAAATTCAAAAATGTTTACAGACTTTTAAAACTGAGAATTTTATTCTTCTATAAAATATCATGCTACTGTGAAAAAATTTCACTATCATTGGCCAAAAATAATATTTCTGCCGCATTTTTTTTTTTTTTTCAATCCTGTCTTGAAAGAATTTTTATTGTTAACAGTATACATGAATATATGTGAAATATATCTTTCCTTTTTTCTTCTACTTTTATCTAAGATAAACTTGAATGCAATTACGTTTATTGCAGCAAATCCGGCAGACGGTCCTGACAAGGGTTGGCAGCAGAGCGCAGTCGCTGGCCAACGCTCACCTTGAACACACTCCAGAAACAGATGACACTGCAGAGGTATAGCTCCCTCTTTTTTATTTATTTTTATATTTTTTCCATCTGTTTAAGTAGGGGAGAGCGGGGTTGGTTGGCACATTGGGGTAGGTTGGCCATGAGCTTATAGTTTCCGTCACACCTGTTGTGAAGGCCCCACCATTGTACCATGTGACCCGCTCGACCTCGGGAGTCTTGTCCTGAGTTTCAATCCGATGCTAACAGTATAGATGAGAGTGTGCTTCATTGATTAATTTTACAACATGTAAGTAAATTTTTATGTTTTCAGTTAATTTGGTTTAATCACTTGCAAAACATTTGACTCCGATTCTGTTCAAATAGCCCCAAACTCCTTTGAAAAACCTAACCTTCATAACTTCCTCAATTCATAACTTCGATTAACCAGTTTCTTGTTTAATTGTTCTCCCCTGACCTGGCAGCCATCTTTCATATGATCTCTACTGTGGGGTTAGTTGGATCTCTTCAACTGGGGTTTGTTGGCTCAGAAGCAATCCACAAAAGCAAGGTAAACATAAACAAAGGTGAAACTACCAATTGTCTTTAGTTCCAGCAAGGAGGATGAGAGCAATTTTTCTTATGCAGAAAGTGACGACAGTCTAAACTTCTATCTTCTTCTATTTTCCCTTAAAAGCTGTCAAAAACCGATTCAAAATTATTATACCATTATAGTGCAGCTTTTAATAATAATAATATGTGTCAGGTAGTACTTGAATGAGATGGCTAAACAACCGCTCCTTCTAGGCCAACCTGCCCCACATATGGGGGTCAATTGGCGGACTCTGGATTGACGAATTCTTCAACTTTAGTATTAAATATTCTTATAAAAATTATATAAAATAATATAAAAATTCTTCAAATGATCTTAGTATTAAATATTATGTGGTGAAAAAAAATTAAAATACTCTAATACTTGGGGTTTACAGTGGTATCAGGCCTATTGGGATTATATTAAGAGGGACGACTCAACAATAAAAAAAGTGAAAACTGTTGCCAACCAACCCCGCTCTCCCCTATCAATATTATGTGTAAATGAGAATTTCTGATTGGTTTAATATCTTTATTATTCTATTCTATGTATTCTGAACTCAGTTTATCTAAAAGTTTGAAATATCTGCTTTCATATTTTATTTATTTATAATTTTTCTTTATTAATCTCTAAATTGAAGCATTCATAGGGTAGAGGGAACATTTTTTTAACAAAAACAAAAACGCTCGGATAAGTTGGGACTTGGCTGTAGTATGAAAATAAAAAAAAAACAAAGATACGTTTGTGAACATGTACTATTATTTTTTTTTTTTTTTTTTTTTTGCCATGTTGTTGGTTCCCAGATAATGGCCTGACATTCATTTCAATAACTTAGCTCAAATTTAATCAAGTTTTCTCTTTTCCTTTTCTTTTCCCAACTTCAGCCACCCACTGTCCCCAACCCAAAAAGTCTTGAATTTGTTGTTGTCAACAATAACTCATCCATTATGAAGTATTCATTTTTTGGAAATTGCCAGACTTGTTATAATGACATTTTTTCGTCAGATGGTGATGGATAATAAATTTATTCTCTTGTTGAATATTCTTTTATTCCCACTTGATTGATTCTTTTATTAGATTGTATCTGTTTTAATTATCTAAAGCAAATTGTACAATTCTTTGGTTTGATAACTAGATTTAACTTAAAATGTTACTTAGGTGATCGACCTGACCGAAAAGAGCAGCAGATGCAGGACCCAAGAAGAGGACGAGGATGGACGCATGCCTTGCGACCTGTCATCTCGAGAGGAGAACCTCCAAGAGCAGCGTGATCTGATGATGAGGCAGGGGTCTAGGGTGATCGGCCGGCCTCTAGCCAGGGCGCTCTCATCACCCCTCGTGGCCCTGGGCCCAGACAGCCAGGCTGTTTCCCCTAAGCTCACTGGGTAAGTTCCAGTTTCTCCTCTTGTTCACCATTGCACACAATGGTATTAAATCAGTTCTAACAATAACTTTCTCAAAAAACTATATGTATGATTGTCCCCGCAGACAATAAATAAAATAAAAATGTGTGGATTTGATATGATATTAGAATATCATAGACCCGGTTTGAAGTATGTACTATGTTTGCTGCAGGAGCCCACAGAGGTTGACAACCGGACTGGCTTTCGACTCTGGGATGCTCAAGCATGCTTGTATCTGTGGTGAGAATGGTTGGCATCCGGAGCATGGTGGTAGGCTTCAGTCCGTTTGGGCGAGGCTGTGTGAGACCGGGCTGACGGCACGCTGCGCCAGGGTCAGGTCACGTAAGGCCACCTTAGAGGAAATTCAAACCTGCCATTCCGAGCCCCACACTCTCCTCTTTGGTAAGCCATCTTAAAAAAAATCATAACATAATGATAATAATCTTAGAGGCGAGAGATAGTCAACTGTTAATCTTTACGATAGGTTAAATGATGATCAGGATTTTCAGTTTGAAAAAAAAATTTATTTTCGAAAGCCAAAACTTTTATACAAATGTATAATGTGTAACAAATGTATAACTTCCTTATGTATATTTTTCAATTTTTTATGCATTGTTACCTTATGTTTTATCTCAATTTTGTGTTATTATTGAGTCCAGATATAAAAATTTGTATACAGTACCATCTATTTTTTTAGTTTTTAATATTTTATTTTCACTCAGTTGTCATGTAGCCTTTCACTTCAGAAGCTTTGGGTTTCCCCTTCATAAACCTTTGAAGTCGGCAAACTATCCCCTACCATTACTTCTTACCTTATTTTACCTTCAGTTTTTGTACTTACCTTGACTCAGAAGGTAAATATCAGATTCTATTTTATCTTGCTAACCAGCTACTTATTTAAATATTCAAGTATAATGCTTACCATCTTTTATATTATTATCATTTCTGTAAAATATTTGTTTTCATCCTCTAGCATAGATGCTCATATATTCGTTTTCTTTTAGCCCTGATGAAGATCCACAAGTTGGATCGAAACGTTGGCTTTAGAAAATAAAAAAAATTTCAAACTGAAAATCCTGATCATCATTTAACCTATGATAATAATCTTCGTAGTTAAATGATAACTGATTGTAAATCATAAATTTATTGTTCTTTTATCGCTGTAAGCTTGTAATACATTATTTAAACGAAAACATTGTATTTTTAATTTATTTTAGTACTTTTAGCATTTTGATATGCTGTAATCATATATTATATTCTTACATTTTAATCATTTTTAATTTTTTTTTTTTTTTTGTATTTTGATAGGAACTAACCCATTAAACAGACAGAAGTTGGACATGTCTAAGCTGTCCCAGTTACCCATCAAGAGCTTTGTGCGATTGCCATGTGGTGGCGTCGGTGTAGACTCTGACACGACGTGGAATGACATCCACACAGCCCCTGCGGCCAGGATGGCTGTCGGCTCTGTCGTTGACCTAGCATTTAAAAGTAAGTTCTTATTTTTGTTTTCTGCTTATTGAATTATTTCATTTTATTTTTTACATTAAAATATTATTAAGAAGTAATTGGAAACAAGTCACTTTAATATTAATAACATTAAATTTTGATTCCCTCTAGTCAACATATTTCAATTAATAAATTTGCTGTTTTAGCTGCTGCTGGTGACATCAGAAATGGTTTTGCGGTTGTGAGGCCACCAGGACACCATGCTGAAATATCGCAAGCTATGGGCTTCTGTTTTTTTAATTCTGTCGCAATCGCTACCAAGCTTTTACAGCAGAAACTAGATGTTCGGAGAATCCTTATTGTAGACTGGGTAAGCTCTATTTTTTTTTCTATATTTCCTTGTAGAATATCTATAGTCAATTATTGCAAGCCCACTAAGTACAGACTAAGCATGCATGAAAAAAACATTCATACATATTGGCTTCCATTATCTAGAACCTTGGATTGTGTGAGAGTATTTTGTGAACTTGTGAATGTCCTACCATTTGTGTGTCAGCAGTTGTGCGAGGAGGTGATTTGACACCGATCACAGAATCATTCTGTTGACCATTGTGAAAAATAATTAATAAAAAAGTGCAAAAAGAGACATAAATTATACATTAAAATGTAATTCGGAAAAGGACTGCCTAATTTATGAGATGTTTCCAAATTATCAATACAGTCGATCCGTTTAATTGGGCCATCGGATAATTGGGACCACCGCTTAATTGAGCCATTTTTAATAAAACGGAATCAAATATAGGTAAAATATCACCGCTTTATTAAGACCAAACATCGGTTAATTAGGCCAAAACTTTCTGGAACTTAATATAAAAACTATGAGACCCGGTGTCAATCGAATAACCTAAGTATCTGAGACCACACCTGTTTCTCAAGAAGCAAGAAACCGCATCAAAAAGGTTAGTCGCTTTTTTTCACAAAAAGGGAATGAAGAAAGTCCTAAGGCGTCCTAAAGAAGTGCGCATTTTCCCTTTCTGTCCCAATAAAACGGAGTCTACTGTATTTCAGAATATAAAAAAAAAATTATTTTATTTTTTTTATATCAGAGTATTGTTTCTCTGGAGGAGAAGAACCCTGCCGTTTTCCCTCTTAATCAATTATTCAATTGAGTAGTTGCATAAATGAGGCTAAGGAAGTTCCTCGGCAGAATATAAAACTACATTTACTACGCCATGTTAGAATCCAGTACCTTCAATTGAGTGCCTTACCAATGAGCTCTCTCCCTCACATATTTTTTAAACTGTTTCATTAATTTTGAACATTCCGATTGTAATATAATTGTTTAAATTAAAACCAATATTAATCTTTGAAATTATTTATTTATTATCAGACTAATCATGTAGTTTATTAAAGACTCTCTATTACTTTGTAGGATGTTCACCATGGCAACGGGACCCAACAAATGTTCTACGAGGACCGCCGAGTCCTGTTTATCTCCCTTCACAGGCACGACGACGGCAACTTCTTCCCCGGAACAGGAGGCCCTACAGAGGTGAAACTTAAAAAGATATATTTTCAAACATTATATTATATGCAAAATAAAAGTAAAATAAATTTAAAAATTTCTATATAAGCACAGATTATGATTATTCGATAGATGATTTAAAATTATTACAATTTTTACAGTCATTTTTAGCAACAAAAAAAAAAAAAAAAGCAAGTTAAAAAAAGATTTAACTTAATTAAATTAAAATTAAGAACCCATTTATGAAATAAATTAATTAATCAATAGTAAATAAACTATTTAAAAAATAATTAAACTCATTAAAAAAAAAAAAATCCACGTGTAAGTTTTCAGTGAAATATATAGTAGCATATAGTAAATAGTTTTGGTTATTAATTTTCAATTTATTTCGTTTCTGTGTTAAGTTCCTTGGTTACAAGCAAGTAAATATTATTCAGTTAATTTACATCTTTGACAAACAAAAAATCCTATAGAATCAAATAAGGAATATTTTCTGGTTGGTGCTGTTTAATGGATTGCCCGAGGTTATCAAAAGTTGAGCATTTAAAAAAAAAAAAAAAAGACAAAAAAATGAAAATTTGAATTGTTCAAACTAGAATTACAATATTTACACGATTGATTACTGTTGAAAATCCAATGTTTATTATCAATTTATAAATGTACGCACTTACTTCTCGCCAAGAAGTTCGGGTTAAGATCAAGATAAAATACCTAGGTTTCTTTTTTACAAGTATAATTTCAACTATTGAAACTTAATTGTAAAACGGTGTGCTGCAAAAAAGTGACCTATTCAAAAAAATTAAATTTTCCTACTATTTAGAACTTTTGAATGTCCTTTTTAAATATCTGAGTATTTTGACTTGGTCACTTTTTGAAATACACCCATGATCATATCCTCTAGCTTGATATGTTTATTAAAATCCAATGCCAATATTCTTTTTTTTTTTTTTATTAAATTTGTGTTTACCCTCTCATTTTGCAGTGTGGTCTCGGTCCCGGTCTTGGCTACACTGTCAACATCGCTTGGTCGGGCGGTCTCAATCCACCGATGGGCGATGCAGAGTACCTTGCTGCCTTCAGGACTGTCGTGATGCCTATAGCCAGGGTTAGTCTTCAGTTTTGTTTTCAATATTGATAATTTTACAATAAAAAAATAGGATGATATCAAATTAAAAAAAAAAATGTTAATTATAATAGTATATAATATTATATACATAATGGTATTATAACATTATTATAATAGTATACAGTATTAAGTATCTTAATGTATCAACTTCTATCAAAGCTTTTATCAGGAAAAAATAAAATAAAAAATTGTTGAAGAAAGATACAACAAAAACAATAGTTATGTTTATATCTCCTCTTAAAATAATATTTGTTACAACTATTGGCATTACAAGTTAAAAATTTTATACTCGATTTTTTTTTTTTTTTTAGGATTTTTGCCCAGACTTGGTGATGGTTTCCGCAGGATTTGATGCAGCACACGGGCACCCCGCTCCCCTCGGAGGTTACAAATTGTCGCCTGCGATCTTTGGATGGATGACGCAGCAGCTGATGCAGCTTGCCGATGGAAAGGTTTGTAATGTTTTATACCTCATGTCATTCTCTGAATATTCGCTAAATAAACAGCTGTTTTCCACTGTTTCATTCATGGAGTTATTTTTATATACTGGGTTTCCCAGACCTAGTGTAAAAAATAAATAAAAATTGTGTATTACTGCATGTTAAACAGGGTAGAATGGCGCAGAAACGAGTTTCCTATCTCAATCTGTTAAGGAGATAAAAATTTTTTTGGTTTTTATTTTTAAAATCTTACTTTTTTCTGAAAAATGACAGCTTTCTATACTTTTTTTTAGTGTAGAAACAAAAAAGATGATATTTTCTTAATCAGCATTGAATTTTCTAAAAGATGAAATGGGTTTAATTATTTTAAATCCACTTTCAGTAGGACTTTTAACGCACTAAACACAAAACATTTAATTAAACCCTAAACACAAAAAAAATTCTATCTCCTCAACAGATTGAGGTTTCTGCGCCATTCTACTACGTTTAACATGCAGTATTACACATTTTTTTTTTTTTTTTACACTAGGTCTGGGACACCCAATATACATGATACCGTTCTGTTCCTAAATGGCATAGTATGGTTTAATTTTTTAATTCTATTAGTAAATAGTCAATTCAACTCAAACAAATATTGTATATCGGAAGAGTAGTTTTTGATATTTTCGTAATCAAGCAAAAAAATTCAATCTTTATATCCATATAAAAATCTCGTGTCCCGATGTTTGTCGGAAGTAAAATCAGAAACTACTCAACTGATTTTAATAAAATTTGGCTAATTGTTTGCAGTTTTGTCCAACTTAAAAGATAGGATAGTTTTTATCTCGATTATTGGCCTAAATATTTATTTTTTTGCAAGCCAAATGCTTATAATACTATAATTGATTGTGATTATTTGTAAGTTATATATATTTCCAACAGATGGCGGGGTAACTTGATTTATTGACACAACACTTGATTTTTTTTTCGATTTAGGGTGGGTAAGCATCCAGTAGCCAAATCTATTTTTTACGGCTAGGACTAGGAAGGAATATATATCTTTATATAAAAGAATAGATTTAAAAAGGTAATAATTACATATTTAATTCCTGCGTATTATGTTATAACACCGTCCCCTTGGCCACAGGTCGTACTTTCACTCGAAGGTGGCTATGATTTGCCTGCCATCTGTGATTCCGCCGAAGAATGTGTCAAGGCTCTGCTTGGTGACGAACCATCTCCCATCAGCCACTCGGAGTTGATAAGACCGCCTTGTCAAAATGCTATTGATACACTCCAGAAAACTATCGCCATACAGGTATTATTTGAATTAACTTTTTTATTTTTGAGGATTTAGTTAATCAATAGCCACTATGTATCATGTATGAAGCTATATGACCGGCATTCCTTGATTATCATAAGTAACATCATCTATCTGTTGTGTTACAGCTGAGCCATTGGCCGTGCTTGAAGGAGCTTGCTCACACTGTCAGCTATCCGGAGCTTCCGGAGGCCGAGGAATCCGTCGTCACGGCTACGATGGCCTCGCTCTCGATGCAGCATCAGAACTCTCACCTGCCACCGTATGTGTTCATTTTAATATCAATACTACTTACTGATAAATTTAAAATTATGTTTATTAATGGGTTCAAAGAGCACTTTGATAGTATTTTGAATCCAGAAAATACCCGTCTATCACCACTTTTGGAATTTCAAAGTGCTGAACCGTTATTAGAAGAACCGAGTATAGGGGAAGTCGAAATAGCTATCGGAAAATTAAAATCCTATAAAGCAGCGGGGACGGATAATATTCCTAGCGAACTAATCAAATCATGTGGGGAAGCTGGGATTTCAAAAATACATCTTTTGATTAAAAAGATCTGGGAGTATGAGAAAGTACCCGAAGAATGGAAAGAGTCTATACTTATACCGATTCACAAGAAGGGGTCGCGGACAGACACTAATAACGACCGTGGGATCTCACTACTTCCGGTCTGCTATAAAGTATTTACGTCAATCCTGACTAGCCGAATAACCAAATATTATCGGAGATTATCAATGTGGTTTCAGACGGAACCGATCAACCGTAGACCAAATATTCTCCCTCCGTCAAATATTAGAGAAAAAATTAGAATACAATGGTATTGTTCATCAACTGTATGTCGACTTTAAAAAGGCTTATGATTCAATAGACCGCAATAAACTGTATAACATCCTGACTGAACTAGGAATACCGAAGAAGTTAGTAAACTTAGTAAAAATGTGTATGACCGAAACGTTCAATAAAATAAGAATCGGTCGTTATTTTTCTGAGAAGTTCGAGGTTCACTCTGGTTTGAAACAGGGGGATTCGCTATCTCCTGTTTTATTTAATTTAGCTCTAGAATATGTCATTAGGGAGGTGTTAAATACCGGAAAGGGTTTGAATCTGGGGGGAAATATATCCGTACTCGGTTACGCTGATGATTTGGTTTTGCTTGGCGACGACGTGGAAACGATAGAACTAAATACAAAAGCATTGATGGAAGCCAGAAAAGAAGTAGGGCTAGAAATAAATACGGAAAAAACAAAATATATGGTTAGTTGTAGAAACGGTGACAATTTTGGCGATATTGAAGTAGAAGAGGAAATATTCGAAGCCGTTGAGAAATTTAGATATTTAGGATCTATTGTAACTAGAAAAAACGAAATCGAAGAGGAAATTAAGGCTAGATTAAAGGCGGGAAATGCTTGTTATTTCTCGGTTGCAAAATTACTTGGGTCACGCCTTTTATCCCGAAATTTAAAAATTAGGATTTACAAAACTATAATTCTTCCGACTGTTCTTTACGGTTGTGAAACATGGCCGCTTACAGTAAGGGATGAGAAACGCCTTATGGTGTTTGAAAATAAAGTGCTGCGTAGAATATTCGGGCCGAAGAAAGATGAGTCAACAGGAGAATTTAGACGGCTACACAATGCGGAATTGCGTGAGCTTTACCCGGTAAATGTAATCGAGTCTATAGCTGCACGTCGGCTAAAGTGGGCATGCAAAATGACGAGTCTTAGTAGTGAACGAATTCCTAAAAGATTGATAAACGCTTTGCCGACTGGAAAACGACCGAGGGGTAGGCCTAGGCGAAGGTGGGAAGATTCGGTGAAAGCAGATCTCGTCAATTTGGGATTGGACAGTGGTAGGTGGATGGAGGTATGTAAGGACCGATTGGTGGTGTCGGCGTCGGGCCTTCGGGTCCGTCGCATAACGTTTTGAACTAGGCAACACTCAGAATTATCTTGAATTTTTTTACCTCTGAAATTTGAAGGGGAAAAAAAACATAAATAATAAAAAATAAAAACACCCATGTTCCATTTCACTTTTTTGTTCGTGCATTTATGCACGAATTACTTGTATGATTTTCAGTGACTTTTACTGAAGTAGGATAATACAGTACATTACATAAA